>CP050230.2:7545494-8920494 GCA_012066045.3 Morus alba | reverse complement strand
CCACACTTTCTCATGCCTAATAATTTCTCCTCCAGTGTAAGGATCAACCTCTACCACTTTACGTGTGTGCTTCACAATATTCTCCATGGACCGGAAGAAGCGGGCAGTTATGGCTGATAATCCAAGGAAACAGTAAGCAAGAAACAGAAAATATAAGAAAGTCCTCAACCCATTTCCAAGCGCAGTTTCGCCATGAAAAAAAAAGTAGCTTTCACATCTTTCTTGCCCAAGTATACTTGGAATTCCGAGCATGCTTTTTGGGATCTTGTTAGGCGCTGAAGGCATCCTAATTAAGCACTAATTTCCAGTTCAAGCTTGCAATTAAGTAACTCTTGCACAAATAGACCTGCTTCAGATATTGATGCATCAGAAAATTACTGCTTTGACTGAGATTCAAACTTTAATAAGTAGATGAAAGTCTGTAATGAAGGAAAAAAACATGAAAAAGAGGAGCATAACCAAGATTTTACTATAATAAACATTAATTGGGAAAAACATTTTTTTAAAAGCATTTTTTTTAAGTGTATTCTACTGAACCTTTTGTGCTTTTTGCAGTGCCAATTTTCCTAAAAGAGTAAAAGTTAAGGAAATAAAGGATATGCAGAAACTAAAAAGAAAAGAGAAAATGAAAAAGAAAGAGAGAGAAATTATCCAAAACAAGAGTTCCTCACTAAGACAAGTCATTAATCTGACAACAACAATCGAGGACCAGATTTCAGATCAAAAATGCGATTCCGAAACATGAATTAACTTCAAAACCGATCGAGAAGAATCGTATATAAATTAAAAATACGCGTATATTTCACAAGAACGCGAACAATAAATTGTATCTCTAGAGTAAACGGCGAAATCAGAGAAGCGGAAAAGAAGGGAAGAAAGGCGGAAGATGCTAGAAAGCGCCGGAGAAGACTGACCGGCATAAGAACTGAGGTCGCCGGCGCCGGAATCTATGCCGGATCGCCGGCGACAAGCGTGAGGTGTGTATTCAATTCTGGAGAGGGAGGAGGAGAAATGGGTAACGGTTGTGGTGGTGAATTTGGAGATCTGCTGACAGGCGCTTTTCCTCAATATAAACATGAACATTAACCATGCATGGTTTTGACTTTTGTGCTCGTTTTTTTTATTTTTCCTCTTTTGATAATAAATTGTTTCTTCATATGTTACTGATTAAGATTGCGTGACTGTTTGGCTCTGTTATGGTTTATTGGGACATATGGTATGAGATTTGTCTGGTATTCTCAAAAGCAACAAAAATACTCCTAGTTGATTAGAATTTTTAACCTTTAACTCTTAATTAATATTTTTTAATTAAATAATAATATCAATTAAAAGAATATTAATTAAAACTAAAAAATTAAAATTAAAGATATACATTTTAAGAGTAAGTTTAAAAAATTTTCTTAACAGTAAAATTTCTTTCCTGAAAGTCCTAAGAATTATAATTATTTTCCTAAAAAAAGAATTATCATTATTTTTTGACATTTTTGACAATAACAGAGCAAGACCGCGTGGCTAAGGTTTCTCCCCTTAAGAGGCTGCTGGCAAGTCTGCGCTTTGTGGGGGTTGGAGTTGGCTGAACCACCTCCTGACAGTCTCTAGCCTCCCGACCCTGTGTGGTTTTTGGCTTTTCTTTTGGTTATTTTGCCTTGTTTTGCAGGTGGGTGGTGCTCCTCCATTAGTAGAGTGAAACTTGGTGGATCTGGGTTTGGTTTTGCTTTGTGCATTGCCTTCTTTATGTTATATGCTACCGTCGGGATGGTCTCAAAGGTGACCGTGGTCGAGTACGAGCTGTTAGAGGCGTGGAAAGTTTTCAGTTTGAAGCCTTATAAGGGGAAGAGGTCGCTGCTTTTCAACCATAGATTTCAAATGCGTCCACTGTGGGATCCTGCTGAAACCACAAGAACTAGGTTAAAAGAGGGAAGCAAGAGAGCCTTTTCTTAAAGTTGTTCTTACTGGTCTTTGCATATTTCTGACATTGAGGGGCTCAATTTTATTGGGTTAATCTTTTGAATTTTTATAGATTTTTTAATGGTTTTTTATGTTTGTGTTATAATAACGGTGATAGTTTATTCATTTATTAACATTTTGTCTCAGTTAGAGGGTGGTCTCCCCACCAATTTATGTTTGTGGTGTGTGTCTCAGATAGAGAGTAGTTTTCTCATTGCTCTAATATTGAGTTGCGTGATATGGGTCCATTGTTGAACTAGAATGTGGCTAATCTTGTGTCATTTTTTTGTGTCCGAACCTTGTTCTAGTGTAACATTGTAGAAAAGTCATTTCTATTTTTGTGATAAAAGTGTGTTTATATTGTTTAATCATGTGAGTAATACTTTTTTTTTAACTTTAGTGTTATCTTATATCCCAACCCTTTAATAGCTTTTTAATGAATATATTTCATTACCCGTTAAAAAAAACAAAGCAAAACCAACAAACTTGCCTAGCATTTCTTAATGATTACGAGTATCACTGTTCTCGTACATTATTTAGATTATTCATGTGTTCCCTTATTTATCGTTTTAAGATAATTATAGACTGACAAGATAAGCCGCTATACAAGTAATTATACAATGATATTTTCAAAAAAAAAAAAAAAAAAAAAAAAAAAAAACAAAACAAAAACAGCAATACTTGCACTTACATTGATCCATTAATTTGTGGTCAAACCATTCACACAAAAACTCTGAATTAGTAAGAACTACAAAGTGTCAAAATATTTAACACATAATTTTTGATTTTAACATTTAAAATAAAAAATTTTATAAGAAAAAAAATACTATAATAAAATTAATAATTTGAGTTTGAGTACATGAAACTAAATGAGCCCTAAAGTAATTGAGACCATGGGAACTCTTACAATTGTTTTGCCTTACTATTGTTTTTCAAGAGTCTCTATGGTGAGACTCCTTAAAAAAATTTACCAATGGAACACTCTATTTTGACTGTTGGACTAAGTTTCCAACGGCCAGATCTACGCATGTCCATATTCAAAATTTACGCACCGTACATAATTGCTCTCTCTTTGTAGATCTGACCGTTGAAAAGTAATCAAACAGTCAAAACAGGGTGTTCCACTGTTAATTTTTTTTAGGAGGTCTCACTGTATAAAAAGCCTAGTTTTTTAACAGTTTGACAAATAAAAGTTTTGTTTAAAGTAATTTGGAAAAGGCTCTCTTTACAGTGAGACTCCCTAAAAAAACCCACCCAGTAGAACAACATGTTTTCACCATTAAATTACTTTTCTAACAGTTAGATATGTAGAGGGAGTAATTATCTACGGCGCGCTATAGATACGAATTTATATAGATCTAACTGTTAAAAA
Source organism: Morus alba (assembly GCA_012066045.3). Classification (NCBI taxonomy): domain Eukaryota; kingdom Viridiplantae; phylum Streptophyta; class Magnoliopsida; order Rosales; family Moraceae; genus Morus; species Morus alba. Next base: position 8,917,175 of record CP050230.2, on the reverse strand, counting down.
TTTAATCCAACGGTTAAACGTTGTGTTTCATCGGTAAAATTTTTTAAGGCATCTCACTGTAGAGATTTCCTTTGGAAAAACATTAATCTATACAATGGAAATATTTTTGATATATAGTGAGATGCCTTGGCCCGTAGGTCCTGACACAAGGTTAGAATTCTAGCTCTTCCAGAGTGGTATTGTCACGCCCCCCAGACGGGGTGGGTGACGTGGAGCTCGATTATGGATTAATAAAGCAGATTCTCAACCGGGCCCCACACTTAGCTGCATTAAAATATAAATAAATTACATAATCCCGGAGCCTCTGACACACAGGGCTCCACCCCACAGGACATACAGTATCGTACATACATGTTCATATAAATAATCAATTACAACAGACATCATCCACAGTCTAGTAAATCCAAATATTAAATAAACTCACATAACTTTTCTCAATTCCTTACATTTGTTCAAGAGGATAACTCAATCCTCACTTGATCCAACAGTAGCGATCCTCAACTACACCGCACCGCTCCTAGAGTCTCCTGTGATGGGTTTACATTTAAAACATTAAAATATGAGCGAAAGGCCCAGTAGGATATAATTCGAAATAATTTAAATAAACGAATAAATAAATAAGTGCGTAAATAAAATAAATAAGACATTCAGCCCGACAGAACAGCCGGAACCTCATATCCTTTTTCTCAAAGGAAATATGAAACTAATCAGACACATGGGCCAAAGCGAGTAATTAGTACAAATTACTCACCTCACCAAGCGCCCGCCCTACGGACCGGTTTCGGTTCGCCCCGAGGATGCACTCTCCGCATCTTATCTAGGCTTACAACAATAGACTCTATTACCAGTTCACAAGATCTCTTATCTTAAGAAATCATCCGTTTAACATTATGAAATCGTTCATAAGACCCCACTTAACTACTCAAGCCCTTGGGCCCCATGATTTGGACAAGCCATGAGGTTCCATGACTAGACAAGCTATGGATTCCATGGACAGGACAAGCCAATGATTTCCATAAACTAACAAGCCATGGTTTTTAAAACATTTTTCTTTCACAAACCAATCCCTTTCTTTAAAACATTTTCAAGGCCAAAACCATTTTTGAAAACAGGCTCACAAGGAAAAGGGATATAAATCCTACCTCGCACAATCAAACCTGGGACTAGCATTGCTTTTTTTGGCTTCCGCTTCCTCAAGCCCCTTCAGTCTGAATCCTCAGCGATCACTGATACAAGGTAACACTTTAGGATCAATTCCCATTTCTAAAGTAATCCAATCTCAATCATATACCAAGATTTCCAATTAGTGTGCCCTAATCCATTTTCATGTTTCAATTTACATTCCAAGGGTTTTAAATATCAAATCAGGGATTAAAGATACTAATCCTTTCATCCCGAGTCCCCAAATGAAGCTAATTTGGGTTCTCCCCGAAAACAGGGGTCAAAACAACAATTTCAGGCCAAACAGGGTCAAATCCCGTGTACACCGGTCGACCGGAGACAAATGAGTGCATCACCACCGGTCGGCCGGTGGTGTGCATCCGGTCGGCCGGTGGCCATAACAAGATCCGATCGACTGATGCGGTCGACCGGTGGAGATCCCTAGTTCGCGAAAACTCGCGGAAATCAGTTCAAAAACCTGCAAATCCAGTCCCAAATCACAAAATCTCAAGGGACAACCACTAGATCCGGGTTCTAGGTCCTAAAACAAGTCCAAAGAACCCAAGATCTCCAATTTCTACTCTAGTTTTTCTCGAAATCCATCAAAATCCGTTTTGAACCAAAAGTAAGTTTTAAATCTGAAAAAACTTGAAATCCAAGAGAGGTTCTTTCAGTAATCTTACCTTGAATCCTTCTCTTGATGTTGAAAACTCTTTGAAATCACTCTTGGTTCGAATCCGGTCTTGATTTGAGACGAAACGAGGGAAAAAAAGAGAGTGGGAGAGTACGGGAGTGAGAGTGAGAGAGAGAGAGAGAGAAACGCACGGGAAAGGAAAGAAGAAAAGGAAAGAAAAAGAAAAAGAAAAGAAAAGGAAAATAAAAAGAAAATGACGTGTAAATATAACAGTCCAGAAATGCGCCCATACACACTTCTGGATTAAAATAAATTACTGTAAATAATTTAAATACCTTGGAATCATTTAAACTCAATTAATTAAATCAGATTAGACACACTAATAATCTTAATTACCTTAATAAATCTCAATTTAATTCTTCGGGGTGTTACAGGTATCTCACTGATGACTCGGGCCCCCCCGGAAGGAGGCCTTCTTCGCTATGTGTGAACAACTTTTTTTAGGACCTGAAATGGAGAAAATAAGAATCACATGAAGAGGGAGGAGAGTAAGTAGTGCCAACTGCCAACAAAATTGATTTGATATACACCAAATGGCAAATGTTAGCTTAATTTAGAACTTGTTTTTGCTGCTAATCACTTGTAAGATTGACCATTGAAAAAGATTTTTTTATGTTTGCACTGTGCTAAACAGTTATGTTGCTTTCATATTTTTAAGGGTTGATGATCTAGAGAGAAAATTTGTGAACTCACTCTTAAATGTATTGTTTTAAGATCTTTACTCTTTATTTTCGATTAATTTTCTTTTAACTATTATAGTTTTTTAACTAAAATGTATTAATTAAGTGTAAAGGATGAAAAGGTTTAACTAAAAGCTTAATTTAGGGCCCATTTAGTTCGTTAATTTGAGTTTTTAATTTGAATTGAGATATGACTTTATGTGAGAGCTTTTCACTGTAAAAAAAAGTTAGATGTGACTATTTTTGAGAGTTTTTTACTGTAACAAAACTCAAATTCTAAACTCAAATCGGTGAAATGAACGAGGCCTCTCATGCATTCTAAAAAGTATTTGTTTCTTTTTCCCTATCTAAATTTACCTTTCAATGTATTTCGCCCACAAACTCTTTGCACTAGGCTTAGGGCAAATATTGGGGTCAAGTAAACAAGTTAGGACCCCAATTTGGACTCAAGCACGGTTTCAAGATCGACATGTCAGGGTAGTGACCACAAGTGTAGTGTGTTGGGACGACATTCAAGTCAAGCATATAGGTTAGGTACGAGATGGGAATAGGTTGACGTGTAGAGGCCGCGATAAGAATTTGATTCGGATTAGTCTCAGAAGCAAGCTAACTAGTCGAGACTATTTAATATATAACTTTTAATTATTCTTCGATAGACATATAATTATCTTTTTTAAGCTTTATAGATAGTAGTCAATCTAAATGTTAATGAATTAAAAATTTAAAATGGTCAAAAAGCTAAAATTTAAGGAGTTATCTACCAAGAAAAAAGATTTGGAGACCAAAATATCACAACACTAACAATTTAAGGACTGTTAATAACCTAGTAAAAAAAGGTCTTTTTATCCTGTTGGGACACTTTTTTTCAAGCATTACGCCAGGAGATACGATAATTTATTAAAATTTATGTTAAAACTTACAATATCGAACAATAAAGTTGTAAAAGTTATGATAAATTTGTGAATTTTGAAGGAATACGATAACTTGTGAATTTTACGTTATAACTTGTAAACTCGAATGATTCGTTCATATTCCTTCAAAATTCACAAGTTTATTGCAAATTTTGTAACTTTGTCCTTCGAGTTTGCAAGTTCTAACATAAAATTTAATAAATTTTCGTATCTCCCAGATGGTGTCAGAAAAAGTGTCCCGAAAGCATAAAAATTATGTAAGAAAATTGTTATTATTAATTGATGTTAAAAAGAGTGAACTAAAAAATGATGCAAACATATGAGGTCACTTATGGCCCGTTTAAAATGTATACTTGAATTATAATTCTTAATTCTCACATTTAAAATTTAAATTTTTTTATGAAAAAAATATTATAACAAAATTAATTATTTAAATTTAAAAATATATAAAATAAATAGAGCCTTAAAATGACATTCATTCATCATCTGTGTAAATGATTTTTAATTGGATTTTTTTTTTTTTTTTTTTTTTTTTTTTTTTTTTTAAGTTTGACAGTCTTTTTCATATTTTAAGTGAGTTCTTTAAATACATAACAAAACGTGATTAACATTTATAACATTAAAAGTTTGACGCGCAATCTGACAAAGGAGATATTTATGGCATACTTGTTATTTTATTGCTTCGACTCTAAAGGCACAAGCATTTGATAAAGTAATCTAGCAAAAAAAAAAAATGATAAAGTAAAACGCGTAATCTTGGAATATTTTTCATCAGAAAAATGATGTCTGAAATCAATCCTTGCTAACTAGTGATGAGAAGTTTTATATATTTATTAACATCGTTCGAGAGCTTACCAGCCTAGCCCTCAATATTTTTCTTTATTGTTCTTTTGTTTGATAATGCGGGTGGTCCGTATTAAAATGAAAGCACGATTATTTATTTGAGCGACAGCTGCGTGCAATACATCACACACCATATCTTGTCCTGACCTAAGACGTTAACCTTTTTTTTTTAATTTTTATTTTATTTTATTTTATTACGAGTGGAGAATTTGAGCTTAAAATCAAAATCTCGATGGCACACCAATCATACCAATAATGTAATCACAGTTATTAATTGTATTCATCTCCGAAAATATTGAGTTACATGTCATAAAAAGATTACAAAATGAACCACAAAATCAACATATCTGTATGAAAATCTTAGACTCTGTTTAGTATAAGGGTTCATGATGATTATAATTTTAATTTTAAAACTAGATACATGAATCATCGTTTTGAGTCTAATCATAATTTTAGAATTATTAAACCACCCAAAATTAAAGGAAAATAGTTTTAAAATTAAGAGTGGTTTGGATTTAAAATATCACATTAAAATTCAAATTTTAATTTAAAACCATTTAAACTAAACATTAATTTTAAAATCTTGAATCAAAACTATTTTTTTACTTTTACCAAATAAATAAAAATTTAAACCAGAATCATAATTTTAGTTCTAAAACCTTCAAAGCAAACGCTACGTCAAATCTCATAGTGTGATAAGAACCTTTCCAGCAAAAAGAAAGACTCAAATGAAAGAAAAAAACTTTTGTTTTGAAAACAATTTTTTTTTTTAAAAAAAAAAAAAAAAAAAGAGGAAAAATTTTTGCGTGCTTGCTGCTTCTTCTTTTCTTTGTTTTGTTTTTTTTTTTTGTTTTTTTTTTTTGTTTTTGTTTTTGCTGCTAATAAGGGTGAAACCTATATATTACAATCTCTACTTACGATCTCCGATCAAACTCCTTTGCAAATCATCTTTATAGCATCACAACAATCACTGCATATCCCCAGGTTCTCAATAATGCGTATTGGCTTACGGCGTACCAGAACTTGTCTTCAAGAAGTGGAATCTAACTGGCAGCTTTTCAGTATGAAAGGTAGTTCAGTCACTTCCTCATCCAGGTCAAGCAAAGGTTCCCTGGTGTTCCCCCACAAAACCTCTCATCATACTTAAACCTCTTCATGATTTCATCAAGCATCATGTATATCTCTCTAGTTTCTGGATGCAAATTGTCACTGACGAAATATTCATGAAGAACGCTGTCTAACTCGACTAAACCACCCCTGGAACTTTATTGACCATCCTCGTTTTGGGTGCTTGTGTACATGGAGGTTTCATCAGTGAAGGGAAGGAGTGTTTTCGGAGGATGGAGGAGTTTGGTATTGGTCCAGTCATCCAACGCTGTGGTTGGTGAGAGACGATTGAACAAATGGGGCGTCAGCGAACCTTAAGCGAAGAGGTTGGGTGTGGATTTGGCTTCCTGATTGGAAGTGGGATGGGGGCTGGGGGTTAAAAGGACTGAGGAAAGTGAAGGTGTGAGAATAGCGTTTGGGGTCGGATGGGAAAGACGAAGAATTGGGTGCGTTGCTGATACCAGCCTTGAAGAAGATCGCATTTGCTTCTGGCTCTGAAGACACATCTTTATGAATTGCCAAGCTAACAAGGAGGAGTCCGGGCCGGCAATATAAGTCACGTCACGATAATATGATTCAAAAATGACACAAATTTTACGGGTTAGAATTGAAAAAAAGTTGCGAATCAAAATTAGGTAGATCTAAAATTAAAAAAAAAAACACGGGTCAATTTCAAATTATACTTACTTAATCTGAATACGAAACTCGTAAAAAAAATTATATATTTATATATTTATATATATATATTTCATTAAATATTTAAAATTTTATTACAAACTTGTGATATCATGATAATTATACTCAAAATTTTATAGTATTATTTGCTTAATTTTAATAAATGTTATTATATTTTAGTGTGTTATGAATTTTAAGTTAATTCTAATATGTAAAAAACTAATATATATAATATATATATATATATACAATTTTTGTGTCAATTTCAAGTCCACGAGTCAATTTCGTATCGTGTCAACCCGTAAAATGACCGTATCCTGTTTGTGTTGCAATTTATAAAAATTTTCGTGTCACATATTTTGTTTGGATTAATTACAAATTTAAGGAAAACAATTACAATACAACACATGACCGAATTACCACCACTACCGTAATATCAACTCTAGTCGGAGATTGTACTTAAAAAAAAAAAAAAAAAAACCAAACAAACAAACAAACAAACACTCTAGTTTGAGATTGAGAAGGCAAAAGAACGCAGTCTATAAGCGAAGCAAGACAACTGTTTGCAGTTTACCGTTTATGAGCACCCTCTTTTAATCCTCTTCTCCTTAGCACAATACAAAGGAACAAAGCATTTTTCTTTTTGTTATAGAATGTGGACTAAAAGATATCTCTCCTTTAAAAGCCTAAGACACTTTCATTAGGGGAAAAAAACACTCGTGTAAGAACATTTTCTCAGAGAAACTCAATATTCGAAGCTAAAATTTAGAACAATTTTTAAAAATACCCCTTAAAAAGAAAGCCAATATATTTCTACCTTTTAAACTAAAATTAATCAAGAGGAATAATTTTTAAAAAGAGTACTTCTAGTATTTAAGGAGGTTGAATATGTAACTTTCTCTAAAATGTATGTAATAAAGGATAAAAATGGACGGGATGGTTGACACTCCATAATTGGATCGGATTGGACTAGTATAGGTATTCTCGATGCGGGTTGGTTCAAGATTGTAAAACTACAAAGCCACAACGCTAAGGTCAATTATAAACTGCACTACCAACTCAATTCAGTTGTATTTTAAAGTTCACCCACATTACTTGAATCTTTAGGCAACGCATGCAACACTACCTTACTCTCTAAAAAATTTTGCACCATTACCGACCAGTAACTTAACCCTATCACAGGCAGAAACAAAAAAATAAGCATATATTGCACTGTCCACTCCGGTAATAAGACAACCAAATCTTCTAATTATCATAGAAAAATCTTGAATAGAACCCTTAAGTAAGCAATAACAAAACAGATCCAACAAGATTAAATAAACAGCTGAAGATGGAAAAAAATAACTATTTCAGGCAACTAAGCCTAATGGATGATGCTTCCGAAACTAGACGCTTAGTCTTCTTCCTCTCCCTCATTTTCAGCAATGTTGAAGTATCTCAACTCGTAAACGTTCCGGTCCTTGTTGGAAGCAATCACCCTAAGCCAATCCCTCACGTTGTGCTTCTTCAAGTACTTCTTAGTCAAGTATTTAAGATACCTAAGAAGTAAAAATCAGTACGAGATGTCAAGGCTCCATAGCTAACAAAGAACACACTCATTGCGTAAAATCATCGAGAGACCCGTCTGATTATACTGGAAGTATCCACAGAAATATCCAGGTCTTGAATTTACGACTACAAAATTTTGATATCGCTATCGGCAAATTACAACAAATGTCAATCACGTTACTAGAAATATCACAAAAATATAAGTTTCCAAGTAATATTTTTCGATCATGTCGACAGTACCCCATTCATTAGCCCAAAAGAAGAGACTAATATTGAACATAATTAAACAAGAAATTTCCAACCATAAGTCGATATTAATACGAAGAAAAGCACACACTAATGCGGAGAGGAATAGAAAAACTGTTACTGAGTCAGAGCAAGTCCTAAATTCTCCCTAGAAATAACTGTGTAAATGTAAATCCATATCGAATGAAATCACCTTAAAGTACTAAGAAACAACTTCCAGATCACATCTTAACCACATAACAAAAACCTAGAAAAAAGGAAATGAATTTCGATTCGCAACAGTGGCAAAAGAACAAGAAGAAGAAGAATACCGCTTGGAGAAAGTGCTGTCGGAGGTGACGGTGATCTTGCTCTTCTCGCGGGTGAGGGTGATGGAGTCGCCGAGAGCGCCGGGCTTGCCGCCGACCTTGATCCGCTCCTGGAGGAACTTCTCGAGGGATGCGATGTCCATGATCTTGTCCTCGACCGGCTTCCCGCAGTCGATCACGAATGTCGCTCCCTTCTTCTTCCCCTTGCTCGCCACCGCCGTTCCGCGACTCATTTTCTGCGATTCATAAGGAAACTGGAATCAGAATCCAAGACGGAAAAACCAGAATTGCAGGCAGAGATACATATACACACATATACATACAATGTATCTATAGAGAGAGAAAGTACATACCGAAGCTCTGAAAGGTGCAAGAGCGATGTAGTTAGACGGGTGTGAGCTGCGATTTAGGGTTAGGTTAGCCAAAGCACCCGAGAGGACAGGGATAAAAAGGGACTAGGGTTTTCGGCCCTCTAGAATTGGCAAAATATTTGACGGCGTCGTTTTGAAAGCTGTCGTCCTCTTCGTCTGTCGGCCCCATAGAATAGCCTCCATCGAGGCCCACTAAGACTTGGCCCAACTATGTCTCTATCATAATATGGATGAAATTGAAACCAGAAGAGAAACGACTAGTTAAGACTTAACAATAATCAATAAATGGAAGATGCAGAAGAACTGCAACGCATAGCTCCTTGTCCTTCTCTAGCTGTTGAATCTATAATCCGCGTCGGAACGGTAAATATATCTAATATATATATATATATATATATGTATATGAGAATATATTAGAAAAAAAAAAATTTTTTTATTTTATTTTATTTTTTGTGTGTGTGTGTGTTTTCAAAGTTTCAATCTTTGACCTTTTTTTTTTTTTTCCCCTACATTTCCGAAATTCTTAATACACCGAAGAAAATCCTATTTTTCAGGCTGGTGCAATCTGGGGTCTCTGTGCTGGTCCTTACGATGCTCGTAAAAAAGGTATTATTGTTATATACAAAACAAAGAAACGTTTTTTCATGGTGGGAAACGAAGACATAAAAACGGAACTAATTTTCTTCACTAATGCAGGCCTGACTGGCGTTTCTCATGCTGCTTTTGTGGTAACCAAGCTTCTCCTCTTTGACTTTCAAAAACAGATTTTTGTGGAATTAAACTGATGCTTTTTTTATTCTATATTGATGGGCAGGCAAAGTCGATTGGGGGGTTCGGCTTCCAGTGTGGTAATTTTTTGGTTTTCTCTGGTATATAACTATATAAAGTTGTCGATTATGTGTTTGTTGAATTGACGCTTAGAGTTGGGCTTTAGGACTTGTTGCTGGAATTTTTACTTCTGCTCGATGTGGGCTTCAAAGATATAGAAGAAAGGATGATTTGGTTAGTTTTTTCATTTGTCATACCATCCCTTGTTAATTGCTATTACCATCCTTTGTTGTGCATGTATATTAGATCAGCCGTCACTACTAGAGGTGAAAGTTCGTGGCCTGAATGAAAATTTTGTTCCGGCCCGGACTTTGTCCGAAATTTTATAAGATATTTTTAAAAAATTAAAAAAGAGGGTGTTTGGGCCAGCTCTGTCTGAATAAGTTTTTAGACTCAAAACCTTTGGCCCAGTTCAACTCAGAGATTAGAGCAAGCTCAGCCCCAGGCCAGCCCATTTAGACTAGCTCAAACTTACAGCTCTAATCATTACTAGTTGAGGTTTATTTTTTTCTTGAGAGCGGAAAAGAATTTGAGCACATGGGTTAGAGTCCGTTTGGTTCATGGATTAGAACCAATTTCGATTTACGTGTATTTTTTGTGAAAGAAAATATTGTAGCGAACCACGAATCATGATTCGAATAAGGGAACGAATTCCTCTACCAAACATCACCTTAGTATTAGTTGATGTTTTTTTCGGTTTCTTATGGACAATTCAAAATCCAATTTGAGTTTTGATACTATCTGGGACGTACTCCCAATTCCCAACAAACAAAATCGTGATGCTTTCTGAAATAGCAATGCATTTAACTTGGTTTCGGAAAATTTGGTCTAGGAACCGATAAACGTACTAGTTACTTTTATGCAGAAGTTTATGGTGATGATGCTGTGAGTGTGACTAGTTGATATCACTGCTATTTATTTTATTTAAGTTTTAGCACACTCTTATATAATCAAATTTTATCATAACAAATACATTTTTCAAGAAAAGAGTTTCTCATTTGATCACTTTTAAGAATGGGAGGAACTTGAGTTAGATAAATTATTTTCTCACAAAGTATAGAGAACGTTCTCTATGTAAGGATTGTAAAGTAATTACTGGAGAAGTACTAGCCACCCAACGTAAGTTAGTGATCTTAGATGTGAGCATTAAGCTTTGCTATAGAAGGACTAAGATAAATCACCTCCCACGAACACGTTGATGGCATTTGAAGGGAATAAAGCAATTAACCTCTAAAGAGAAGTTGTTAGAGGCTACTTGGTCATATATAAGTGATGCAAATACTATGTGAGATGTCATGGTCAGCTGCATTAGAAAAGTGGCAAAGGAGGTACTAGGGGAATTTTAGAGGTAAAGGCCCCCTAGAAGGAGAAACTTGGTGGTGGAGTGAGGAAGTTCAAAAGGCTATTAGGATCAAGAGATATTTATATAGAGATTTTCCAAAGCGTAAGGATGTTGAAACTTTTAATAAGTACAAAGAAGTGAAAAAATAAGCTAAGCGAGTAGTTAGTAAGGCTCGTTCTACTTACTTAGATGATGTATATCGGAAACGTGGGACTAGAAAAAGAGAGGAGGATATATATAAACTAGCTAGGATAAGAGAAAGGAAGTGTCGAGACCTAAATCAAGTGGGGTGTGTTAAGAATGATACGGATCAGGTTCTGATAAAAAATAAAGACATTAGAGAAGAGTGGAGGAGTTACTTTGAGAAGCTTTATAATGATGATCATGCGATAGAGTTTGACGATCTTAGGTTACAAGAAGAACCTAATGTGATGTATATAAGAGGAATCAGAGTCTCGGAAGTTAAAACTGCACTACGGAAAATGAAAAAGGGGAAGGCATGTGTGCCAGATGATATTCCAATAAAGGTTTGGATGGCGTTAAAAGATGTTGGAATTGTGTGGCTCACTAAGCTTTTTAATGAGATACTAAAGAAGAAGCATATGCCTAATGCATGAAGGAAAAGTATTCTTGTCCCCATCTTTAAGAATAAAAGAGATGTGCTAAATTATAACAATTATAGGGTCATAAAGTTAATAAGCCACACTATGAAACTTTGGGAGAGAGTTATTAAAAGGAGATTAAGGGCCACAACTACCATTTCAGTTAACCAATTTGGCTTCATGCCAGGCATATCAACCACAAAAGCCATTTTTCTTCTTAGGATGCTGATGGAAAGGTACAGAGAAGTCAAGACAGACCTACATATGGTCTTTATAGATTTGAAAAAGACATATGATAGAGTGCCGATGGAAGTTTTATAGTGGGTGTTAGAAAAGAGAGGAGTGCATGTAAGGTATATCAAGGTAATTAAGGACATGTATGATAGGGTGGTCATGAGTGTGAGAATTGCTGGAGGCTACACGGAAGATTTCTCATTCAAATCGGCCTTCATCAAGGATTTGCTCTTAGTCCTTATCTTTTCACCATCGTGGTGGATGAGTGATAGGGGCGGTAAGCCGTTATTGAGGCAGGTATATGTTAGGAGAAATAATAAGGGATGACGTGGACTGTTGAGTTAGTGTATTACTGTTTTTAGTTGCTGATTGTATTAGCGTGTTAGTGGCTGATTGTATTTGAGTAGTGTATAATAGAGAGAAGTATAAATAGCTGAGAGGGAGAGGATTAAGGTAGGAAATTATTAGAGTAGAAAGAAAGTCTCGGCATTGGCTGAGCAGGGGAAGGAGAATCCTTCGGTAGTGTAATCCTTCGGTAGTGTAATTTCTCTTGTGAATCAATAAAGAATTCTTCTTTCATTCTTGAAATCATTCGTACTTGTGTAGATTCTATCAATGAGCTGACAAGAGAAATCCAAGATAAAGTTCCTTGGTGTATGCTTTTGGCGGACGATATAGTTTTAGTTGATGAACATAGGGAAGGAGCTAACTGTAAGTTAGAACTGTGGAGACAGACTCTTGAAACGAAGGAATTTAAGTTAAGTAGGACGAAAACTGAATATATGTATTGTAGGTTTAGTAACTCAAGTAATTAGAGTGATGAAATTTCTTTAGATGGTGTGAAGATTGAGGCTTCTAGGAAGTTTAGGTACATTGGGTCTATAGTGCAGTACGAATGAGATATAGAAGAGGATATTCAACATAGGATTAAGGTAGAGTGGGTTAAGTGAAAGAATGTTACGAGAGTTTTATGTGATGGCAAAATGCCTACTAAGTTGAAAGGAAAGTTCTATAGGACTGTAATCCGCCCAGTTATATTATATGGTAGTGAATGTTGGGCCATTAAAAGACAACATATATCTAAGATGAAAGTGGCAGAAATGCTTATGTTAAGATGGATGAGTGGTCATACGAGAATGGATTGCATAAGGAATGAAGTTATTCGTAGTAAATACACTACCAATAGAAGATAAGGTGCGCGAATGCCGCTTAAAGTGGTACGAGCATGTCCAACGTAGACCGCTAGAAGCACCAGTTCGTGCTTGGGAGGACATTCTTATACCTAATACTAGGAGAGGGAGGGATAGACCAGGAATTACGTAGACCGAAGTAGTTAGGAGAGACATTCTAAATCTAGGCCTTCAGGAAAGTCTAATAGAGCTGCGTGGAAAAATGAAATCCATATAGCCAACCCCAATTAAGTTAGGATTAAGACTTGTTGTTATTGTTGTTGTACACTCTTATATAATAAAAAACAGTGAATTCTCTAAATGATGCCATTTTTGTGTTCTGGAAAGTTTCATACTTGAATAGATACAAATGTTGATAAATCATAGATGAGTTTAATGAGCCAGGTAGTAGCTGAGGCAAGTGATGTGAAATTTTTCTTTTGGTAGAAACATCATGAAATGGCAGCTCGATCAACAATATCCGGATCATATGATAATGTTCATGCAGTTAATTGATCGTGCTCATGAACTCAAGAGCTTAATCCGATTCATTACTGCCATATTAATAAAGCGATAAGGCCTGACATTTAGAAAGAAGTGTAGGATCTTGTATTTATGCTCTGGTACTGTCTCATTGTAGAAGAGATAGAGAGAAGATAAACTTTGTTATACCTGTGCTGATTCATTCGCTATCTAATAGTGTAAATCTTTTTAAAACCCCTGGCCATTGCTCCCTAGAATAGATGCTAAAGTAAGTTCAATGGTCCAGATCTCCACGTAAAATATAATGGCTAGTAGGTTTTTGGTTCTTCAATGTTTCATTTGTTTTAACTCACCAGTCAGGAGATGGCGCGCCAAGCTGTAAGCATATGTATATTTGTGTCTATGCATATGTATTTATATACCTATAAGAGAAGAACCATCCAAAGATTTTGAATAACATTGTAATATATGCAGACTGCATCGAAAGATATCCTGCTGACTGGTGGAATTGTTAATTTTCTTCTGAAAGGTGAACTCTCTAGTTGCGGGTGCGGCAGCGGGGGCAGCTGTTGCTGCTAGCACACGAAACTGGAATCAAGTCGTGGGGACAACTTGTTTAGTTTCTGTCTTATGCACTGCAGCTGACTACTTCAAACAAGTTTGAAATGCCTCTAGGCGGAAGCAAATGTACCCAAAGGTCCTCTCATTCTTAGCTTTTTATACATCAAACACCAGTCTAGATCTCATTCATTCATTGTTTATTTTATATCCTGGCTGGATTTCTCATAAGGAAAATACGTGGTAGAATAGAAACATTTTCTTTCTTGTTCAAGTCTCAAAGTCGCTTTATTTTACTACAACTGGAATGAGCTCAGTATTCTTGAACCGTTTGTGTAACGGGTTCATTGAAGAAATTCTCTTAGCTTTTTTTTTTTTCCCTTAGAGATCTAGGAAATTTGGTGATGAAGACTTGAAACACCTAGAAATTACGCTTTCCTTAAAGCGTTATTTGCCCCCTCTCCTCTTGACATTGCTTAAGAGTTTGAACCGCAAATCGTTTCCAGGATATGACAAGTCTTTCAAAGTGTTTCTGCACTAAGCAAAAGTGAAGAAAAACACAAAGAACAAAGAACGTTTTTTTCCAAGAAGGAAAAGAGAATGAATTTTCAGGATATCTCTTTCTGAAAACGTGTTCTCTATTTATAACTTTAATGGCAATCTTTAATTACACTTGTTAGATAAATTGTTAACCAATTAAAAAGGTTATATTCCTTTTAGTTAATTTAAAATTCAAAAAATACATTATTTTTGAAAGGTTGTAACGTTTTAGAAAAAAAAAAAACAAATTAATTTATTTTTTAAAATCTGAATTTTTTTTTAAAAAATATATTATTTTAAGCAGTATTTGCACCACTTGTTATGTTAAAGTCAATGCTAAATGCAAAGTGCACCACCTAATAAGGACTAAAAACACTTTTACAATCTCACTGTCGTGCGTAAACCACAAGAGATTCTCTTGTTGTCACTTCATCAACCTACTTACATGTGTGTTAGCTTATAAAGTGCTATTCCATCCTATAAGTTTTTCTATGTGGGACTTTAGCTATCATGTTTTTTATATTCACACTTGAACAATTCCAACAAGAGAAACTTCTGAAAGAGAGAGTAGAGGTTTATAGCCTTGCACTTATGAATTACATGTGTTTCACTTTTGAACTAAATAAAACTTCTTTGCGAGTGGAAAATTTGGTTTGATGTCCCCACAGATCTGAATGAATTTATCAAATCTCAGTTAATTTAATTTGTGACTCAGAAAGTTGACCTGTAGAATGTAGGTAGATGGTGAAGCAATTATAAACCGACTTGTTTAACCAACTCCAGCAGAGTATTGAATGACGAACTCCAATTATTCAATTCGATTTGTGTCCCTACACAAGCAGACTGCCTTTTCCAGAACCTTTTTATTTTCTCATTTAGTTGCAATTTTCCATTGTTCCTAACATACTTTTCTTGACTGAACAACATTTACCTTATTACCAGCTTGGGATTGTCGTTAATATGTGGTTTAGATAAGGAAAATTTTCTTTGAAACATGAGAGTTTTGTAATCATGTCATAAGCTTCATCTAAAACTTCCATGATCGGTTACCGAATTGGGAACTTGAATGGATCCACAGAAGACATATGATGATGGTTGGGGGTGGGGATGGGGTTGGGGGTGGTCCTAAGCAAATCTTTTTTTTCCTGCAAATTTCTTCACATGAAACTGAACATGGTTAATGAGCAAAATTTGTTGTGAATTGAGAGAGAATTTCGTGGCAGGTTATGAAAGTAAACACCATACTGACCATCAAATTATATCAAAATCATATTAAATTATGAGAAGCACGATAATTTTAATGAAATTTAATAGAGGTATAACGATTTTTGCATTGTGAGCCTGGTCGGGTTGTGTTTTGCCCATGCAGTTTGGCCGTGTCGAAAATTAATTGATATGTAGTACATGGTGAAAATTAATTGATCAACAGAAGGTCTCAAGATTTAGTTCTTTTTTAAATGAGTTTAAATTGAAGGTAAATGCAAAATAACTTGCTCAGCAGTATGCAGAAACTCTGTCCAAATTTAGACTTGGTCCTTGACAGGTGACTGAGTTGTCAAACGTGCCGTGCCGGGTCGGCACGACACGACCGACCCCAGGCCCGTGGCGGGCTTGGGCCGTGCCAAGGCCGAGCCTGGGCCTAGGCCCTTCATGGGCCGGCCGTGGCCCTTGTAATTTTTTTTTTGTAAAATTTAATTAAATATATATATCATATGCCCCCAAAAGATGTGATTTTATTGAATTGAGATAACACGAATAATTACACATAAATGATTGCCTCGTTAAAAACCTTGCAAAGTAAAACCTGTGGGGAGATCGGGACAAAACCTTAGCGAAGGAAAAAAAGTGCAGTATTTTAGGACAAGTAAATTACAAAACATAAGTGCTTCTAGAGAATTATGTTATTTCTAAGTTAGAAAAATAGTCTTGCATTGAATCATTCATATATTGTTGTTTTCATCTTCTCAGTCTTTAACGCACATTAGTCCCTCCAAGATATCTGGATGCTAATGCTTCTATTCTCGTCAAGAATTCAGTTGCTTGCACTAAATGCTTGCTCCGATGCTACCATTGACATTGGAGTTGTCAAAATGTCACGAGCTATTACGACACAGTGTTGGAAAACGATCGGTCTTGCTATTCCACCACTGTAAGATGTCCAGTTTGTCGTCATCGATTACAAAATTTGCTTCAAAATATTTTACCAGTTCGGTAGATGCTTGTGTTGATGACAATCCTGCTGTTTTCTCTTTCTTCTTCGAGAAACTCCACGTCGAAGTTCCCTATTTTTTTTTACATGTGTTGTATTTTGCTTCATACAAATTAAATAACTTTTCTAACATTTTTCTAGCGTCAGTAATAGTTAGTAGCATATCAATACTTAAATTTTCTGTTGTAGCAGTCGTCAAAGATTCAATCTTATCTACTCCGCACCTAGGATTAAAAATGGTTGCTAATGCATATAACATAAGACGACCTGACTAATAACTTTTAAATTTAGTTTCCATTAGCTTAACTATGTTTCTAAAAAGTTCAATATCCCTATAATAAGAAAATATTTCTGAAATATTAAATAGTTGATGTAAAGTTAAATGTGCAGTAGGATAATAAATTCGGAAAGTAATTCAGTAGCATTGTAAAAAACTTCTAGAAATTTAATAAAATACTCACCAAATTATCAATCTGTATCAAAAATTAAAAGTTGATCGTTCTTACTGTTTACATACGTTGTGATGAGCTGTTAATACAGGAGTGCAACCTTCAACATTAAATATGTGGAATTGCACCAATGTCTCACGTCAATTATGAACCTTCTCGGGTGCATTTAACTGTTCCTGCAATATTATTTGAATTCTTGGAGCTGAGCTCTATAACTAGATATGAAGGATAAAGATTCTCTAATATTTATTATATTAGCTTAAATATGTTCAATTCCTGCCTGAACTACTAAATTGATTATGTGACACGCACACCGTTGTTGAAAATCTCCCCAATGCCAGTTTCAAATACATTTTAACATGTCAATTGCAGTCGTGTTATCTGGTGCATTATCAAAAGTAATAGTTAAAACTTTATCTTCTATCCCATAAAATCTAAAAATTTCCATTATTGTTCCAAAAGTAGCATTTGCGTTATGAGGATATGGACATAAATGAAAACCTATTATTTTTTTTTTTGTAAAACCCATTCATCATCAACATAATGCGCCGTGACGCATAAATATCCAGTTTTATTGCACCTCTCCCATATATTAGAAGTACACGATACAATAGCATTAAAAGACCTAAAATTATCAACTAGAGATTGTCTCATTGTATAAAACATTTTCATGCAATCAGAACAAGTTGTGTTTTTACTTACCCGTTTAAATTGCAGGCAAAAGGCCGTCTGTATGAATTTTTTGAACGACGCATCATCTGCAAAAAAAAAAAGAGGTAATTTAGCACTAGTTAGAAATTTAACTAGTGCCTCACAAGCACGTTGTGCATCGTATGCAAAATTTTATAACCCTTGTGATGTGAGTGATAATGTTTGTTGGTGAGAGTCCACACTCCCACCTTGGTGCAAAGGTAGACATGTGATTACGCCCAAACGTGTACAAAAACAAGCGGTCAATTGTAGTACAATTTGAACGGTCGATCCCACGAGGAAGTGTTAAATTGAACAAGAAATGATTAGCAAATAAAAAGCGTTAGGAAAGTAAGCAATCAAACAAAGAAAAAGAATGAGTATTTTTGATGATTTTTTGAACAATTTAAAATAGAGAAAATTCAATAGTTAGAAGTGGTAAGCATTGGAGAATCCTCCATATGCTTTGTTCACCTATTTGGATTTTGATTCATAAATTGACTCAATTGAAAGTTTCACATCCCAAACAATCAATCGGAAAATAAATATTTGAAGAACATATGAATTAAAAATGTATTCGAGTAAATAAAAATTCTAACGTTTAGAATTTGGAAAAATTATCTTATGAGAAATCTAAGAGTGACAATATACCGTTGGCAATAATGCAGTAAAAGACTACTCATAAAATAATACCGATCAATATATAATATAATGCAATAATCACATAAAAAGAGCTTGACTAGATTTATATGAAAGTTGACAATAAAATATATTGATAAGAAGAAGAAATATGATAAGAGAAAATTATTTACTCAAATGTATAAAACTTACAAACCATTGGAGAATCAAAAATCCAAATAAGTTCACTACACATATAAGATCATCTCTAGCCTCACCTAAATATTCTAGCCTAGCTTGCACATAATTCTCATAAAATTCTAAAAAGAAAGTATGAGAATAAGAACAAGAAAATATGGGAGAATTTAGGCTCTAAAAAATTCAACTCCTAATCACCTTGATAATGATCCTATTTATAGAGTTTGAATATGCTAAAAAGATAAAAATCGGATGCTTAATCGGAGAAGAAAAACATCATGTTTCTGAAGAGTGGGACATGTGTTGCAACTTGATTCGCGCGCAGGAGAGACATGGTGCATGGTGCACAGCTGGACCACGCGGAAGAGAACTAGACGTGCGCCAGAGAGAAACTCGCGCGGAGAGGGAAAGTTCGCGCAAAATGCGCGTACACGGGGGAGCAGCTAGACCCTACTGGGACGCGTGGCGAGATCTGGCTGAGGGGCGCTGGCACGCGGGACCCACGCGAAAGAGAGAGGAAGCGTGCCTGACGCGCGCGTGAGGAGAACTTGCGCGGAGAGCGGGCGGTGCGCGCCAGGCGCGCGTCTGCGAGGGGACAGCTGGGTCCCACAGCCTGCGGTGCGGCAGTGTTCGACACGTGTCGGCTGGGTTGGCTGGCGGCTTCTTGGCTCGGCTTGCGGCTCTCGGCTCGGTTCGGATGAATGATGGGCTGATGGGCTTTAGGCCGAATTGGGCTTTTCTTGGGCTCAACTTTTCGGTTTTGCTTGGTAAACTAGCTCAAATCCAATTGTTTTCTTCAAAAACCTGAAAAATAAAATAAATCCAATTAAAATTAAATCCTCTAAAGTTAGGAATATTTGAAATTAAAATCACAAATTTGATAAAATAATTTGACAATTATGAACATTAAAAGTGCAAATTCGTGCACTTATCAACATGCTTTTCAATATCTATCTAGATCACTAGTACCTCCACCATTTTTATTAAAAAAGTGCTTTTTACAATACTTACATACCGCATGAATTTTTATTTCACTTATTTTTAGATTTGGTCGGGACTCCTCTGTGAAATGCTATCATGCAGGAGAAGTTCACAGTCT
This sequence comes from Morus alba, assembly GCA_012066045.3. Lineage (NCBI taxonomy): Eukaryota > Viridiplantae > Streptophyta > Magnoliopsida > Rosales > Moraceae > Morus > Morus alba. Next base: position 8,897,612 of record CP050230.2, on the reverse strand, counting down.
TTTTTCCCTGCTGCGTTCTCTAACTTCCTCATAGTGCATTGAAGCATTATCAACCAGAGCATTTTCCAATTCAGTGGGGTTGGGAGGCATCATTTCATCCTCAAAAAATGGCTCATCACCAAGCTCAGGGAGAGCAGTGAAATCAAGGAAGTTTGATGTGGTCATTTTCTGAAAATTGATTGAACTTAAACTTTGTAAATGAAAGAGCAAGAAAATGAGTAATCGCAAGAGAAAAGCTTAGAATCAAAATCAAAGAGACAAGATGAGAAAGAGAATGAGAGTGAGATGAGAAGTTGAGAGTGAATTGTTGTGTGGGATTAAGGCGTTTTTATAGGAGATTTTAGGGGCTTTTTTCGGATTGTGATCGTTGGGCCATTTGTGGGCTCAACGGTCACAATCCTCACGGGCTAGAGGGCTTTTTGGCGGCCTGGGCCGAGCCGAACAAGGGCCGAATCCGGGCTTAGGCCAAACTAGGCTTGGGCCAAGCCGCGGGCCTTCACGGGCTTGGGCCGCAGGCTGAGAAGCCGCAACCTAGCCCATGCCCTAGCCCATCAAACATGCCCGACCGGCACGGCCCATAACAGTACTGTACCGGGCTGTGCCGAATCCAACATTATTATGGGCTGGGCCGGGCCGTCCATGGACGGCCTAGCCCATTTGACAACTCTAGGTGACTAGAAACTTGCTATAAATAAAAGGGTTAAGGGCACAAACCCACTTGTAAATTGCCTATTAAGGAAAATACTGCATATTATTTGTGAATGTATTGGGTCTAGACGACCTTAATAATTTTAAATATTGCAATTGTATCTCTTTAGATTCTAAATGTTAAACTTTGAAGATTTTAGCACGCAAGATTTTCACAATAACTTCATAAGAGACACGAATTCGCGTTCCATAACAAATATATCCTTGGTTCTTTCAATATGCCCTCAGCTTCCACCGTAGGCGCTTTTGATTGCCACGGTGTTATTGATGTCAATCATCACCGGTCTAAAATCTTCATAGTTTAACACATTAGAATCTATAGATTAAACAAGAAACCGGATAAAAGCACACAAAAGTATGAAACTTGAATAGAAAACTATAACTAAATAGATATCATTATGGACCAAATCCGTTACCATTGTAGAATGAGTTTTAAGTTGATATATATATATATATATATATATATATACTTGATACGAAAAAAAAAAGTGAAATAAAAAAGAAAAACTAATCGTATTGCAACAGGATAATTTGAGACTTAAGATGAGAAGAAGGAGAAGAAAAGGAACTTACGAAAGGTGAAGACTCTAAAGTCAGCTCACCGTAAGTTTTTTGTGGTCTTATAAAAACTTTAAAAAATAGGTTCATGTAATATAACAATTTTTTCAATAAGCATGCCGTATAAGATTTTCAGAGGACGGAAACCTTTTTTATATTTTGGTATTCTAAAAGGAATTTTGTATTTTGAGAATAACAATCGACACACATATATAGTTTTTGAGATGGATTGGAGGTTTCAAGCTCATACTGCTAAGTCAAAATTGCAACCACATATGTAATTCATATTTTCACCTCAAAATAGACCCTAAATAGGTTCAAATAAACTATATGTCTTTTACAAAACGCAATATTATTTTGCAATTAGGTAAGTTGTTGTTTTTCTAGGTTTCAAACATCCAATAAATAAACTGAAAACGAAGAAAAACCAAAATTGGAAATGACGCAAGACTAACAACAAAAATTTCATTGGTCTAAATGAATTTAATAACCACCTAATACTCATAGTTTGTTTGTTTCATAATTTTATTGTAGAGTTTTCTTTGATAAAAGTTTCCATTCTCAAAAGTTTATATTAAAAAAATCATGTTTTTCGTTGTTAAATTTATATTAAAAATTATATGCTTTACATATTTATTAATTTGATATGATTTTAATCAAATTCAACAATCAAAAATTGACTTTAGTGATAAAGAGAAATTTTAAGGAAGAAATTCATAATGTATTATATAAAGAGTTTTTAGCACATTTGTCTTTTAAACTTGTTGTGGTTTAGTGAATTGCCCTACAAACTTTTACTTTTGACAACTTGCCCTTTCAACTTGTAAAGTTATTACAATATGCCCCATTTTTACGAGATTGTGTTAAATTAGTGTCAAAAAGCTACGTTTAGATAAAAATTTTGACATTTCAATTCAAATAGAACATAAATATTTCAATATCTCAACTTTTAATCCCTTAAATCTAATAAAAAATTTGAGCAAATTTAGTTAAATATGGCACATTGTAATAAATTTACAAGTTTAGAGAGCCATTTGTCAAAATTAAAAGTTTAAGGGGTAATCTGCTAAATCACAATAAGTTCAGGGGAATTGTGCAAAATCCTTATATAAAATTTATATGTATTATCCTGTATTTAAAAAAACAAACAATATCATGGAAAAATATTATTTGTATATGTGTGTGTGTGTGTGTGTGTGTGTGTGTGTGTATGTATATTGGGATTTGTGATGTGGACCGAGAGTAGTGGAGGCTGAGGGTGAGGGGGGCAGGATCAGGAATCAGAAAAGCCAGAAGAACCTATCGATTATCTTTAAAAAAAAAAAATCCAGAAGAACTCTGGTATACGGCATGGGCACCTAATTTTGGAGCACCACCACCTCATCAGATTTGGAACTTCTTTTCTTTCGATCGAAAACCTATCTCAACCAATCATCTCAATAATAGACCTCACATTCACCCTTCTCTCTCCAAACTTTCCTTTTCTCTCTGTCTATTTTCTTTCCTCGGGAAGTTTCTTCCTATCTATGCAACCCAAATAAAGTTCTCTCTTTGACCCCATAACGTACAAACATTCATCACCCGTGACCGATTTAAGAAACTCTCTCTTTCAATGAAACTATGTTCCAGTCCATTTTGGTTTCCTAGCTAATATATATACTCGTATTCTTGCTCTTTATCAATCGCTGCAATATCATATACATACATATATACATATATATACAAGCAATGGAGGTTGAATATCAAGAGGTAAGCTGTCAATATATATATATATATATATATATTGATTTTCTCTATATTTGTTTATATTTTTGCGTTATGTTGTTATCGTCGTGTGTGTGTTTTGTTTTTTTTTTTTTTTTTTTTTTTTTTCTGCTGCTGATAAATTGTGATATTATATATTGTGCGTTGAATGAGAGAAGGATTACATTAGGAACTCAAGAGGAGTGCAGCTTTTTACGTGCAGATGGTTGCCCTTTTCTTCTCCAAAAGCTCTGGTTTTTCTTTGTCATGGTAATATTTTCTTTCTTCTCTCTTTTTTTTCCTTTTGTGTGTGTGTTTTTTTTTTTTTCTTTTTTCTTTTTTCTTTTCTTTCTTCTTCCGTGGGATGTGGTTGAAGTTAATAATTGAACTCGCATTCATGGTGGTTTGCAGGGTATGGTATGGAGTGCAGTGGTTTCATGAGAGGTAATAAATAAAGAATTAATGACTTCTTTCCTCCTTTTGCCTTTTCAATTTAATTTTTACTTATTTTCCTTCTTGCTTCTCTTTCATATAGATTAGGATTATTACAACAGTTGAAGTCTAGCTATAAATCCTTTTTTTTTTTTTAGTGGTTCCAATTATTTCACCTACTGTCTAGAATTATATAAATCGGAGAGACTCATAATCTCAAAATATGATCTAGAAGGTTTTATTAAAAGAAATAAAAGAAAGAAAGAAAAAGTTTCCTTCTTCTTGATTTTACTATTAAGACAGGACTATAAATAAGGCACGCTTTATCTTTTATAATAATGTGTTCCTTTTTCAAACGACCTTTTCAAGTTATTTTCTTAACTAGTCTTTTTTTTCCATTTCCTTTTCACTTATTATATACCAACGGGAAATAGGTTCATATGCTTTTTTTTCTATTTCTTTTTTGTGTTTTTTTAATAATAATATATCACGTTATGATTTTTTAATAACGTAATAAAATATTTTAATTAACGTGATATTTTAATTGATGTATCATAAAATTATTAAAAAAATATACATAAATAAAATAACACAGTTGGTTTTTTCTAACGGATTAGAAATTAAATACTCACACTATTCCTCATACTATTAATAAATAAGATAGAAAATGGATTATTTACTTGATCAAAAGCTAACATATAACTCTACTCAAAAATAGCTATTTTTTGTTGCCTATACTTGCCTATTTGTTACGTCGGTTATTTGTATTTTTCATTCTTTTTTTTTTTTCTGATATAGGAACCTAAGCATATCCTGACGTACGTTGCGTTAATATTAGATTAAAAATCAGTTATCACGCGTATTTTTTAATAGGCGAGTTCTAATAGTTTTATTCATAATTCTTCTGGGCCTACCGTACATGTTAATTGGAACCATTTTCATCATGATTAATAACTTTTTAGAGGAATTCGATCTCCTTTATAATGTCATTTTTCATCTTCTGTCCTTTAATGTGTGTGTGTGTGTATGTATTGGAGTTTGACTCAAAAACCACGTATTATAGCTTCAATCAAATGTATGCCAAAACGTAAATTTGAACTTATATTCACTTCTGAATCGGACAAGAAAATGTTTTGGAATATAGTGAGCGAAGAATAAGTGTCAATTAGATAGAAGATAAAGATGACGCATTTTCTTGGAGGTTCTTTTTTTTTTTTTTTTGCTAATCGTTCTTTTTTGCTTATTTAAACTTATCAACTTCTCAAAGTGACATCACACATAGATAAATCCCAGAACTAGTGGAGTAACATACTTTATCTTCTCGCGGTGTTCTTTGGTTCTATCTGGGGCAATCGCATTCTTCAAGGTTGAACCCAGAACTAGTGGTGTAACATGCTTTCTCTTCTCTCGGTGTTCTTTGGTTCTATCTGGGGCAATCGCTTTCTTCTAGGTTGATAGTTTCCCTTGGAAAGGAAAGACTATTGAAAGAACATATAGAGCTCCGTTCACTTTGCGAGTTGGAATTGCGTGAGTTTAACTATATATGAGTTTTTTATGATTAGAATTGATGTTTGATAGTGTAAGATTTAAACAGAAAATAAAATTTAAACCATTTTATGGTTATATTATTAGAATTATGAGTTTTTAAAAAATTTGAGTGAAAATATTTAGTGAGAATTTTAAAATTGAGTTTTAAACAATAAATTGGATTAAAACAGAATAAAATTAAGTTCAACCTTCAATATCTAAACTCAAATTTAAGTTTAAAATATTATGGAACTAAACAAGGATTCAAACTACATTTGAGTTGAAACCCTCTTTAAAACCGTCCAACTAAACAGCCTAATAAAGAGATTACGTCTTACATCATATGTACTATTTAAAAAAAAAAAAAATATGATATTTATTTTATAACATGATATTTATTTTATGTGATATATCTTTTGGGTCATGTCTTCCGTCTCTGCATATAAAGTGTGAAAATAATATGTTTTTTCCCCAAAACAAACCCAGCCTTTAATAAGGCTGCCCAATTTATTACGGCTTTCTACGTGCCTCTGATTTAGAGATCAAATGACGCTTTCAATTCTTTCATCAGAGTCCTTTCAATGCAAAGCCAACACCACCACGTAATTTGATAGAAGAAAAAAAATAAATGGGTCTATTTACTTTATTGATTTAAATTTATAATTTGAGTTTAAAATATGATTTTATATGAAAATTTTTTACTATAATAAAAAAATTAAATGTAATTATTTTTAAAAATTTTTTATTATGATAAAATTTAAATTTAAAATTCGAATCGGTGAAGTGTGAAGTGAACGGAAAAATAATAGAATACTTTTGGGAGACTTTTCCTATGTTAATCAGCCAAAGCATAGTATGTATTGGTTGATCTAATTTTTCTGCCCCGTTTGTTCCGTAGCCATTCGCCAACCACCCACCTGCAATTGCTTCTTCAAATCTATTTTTGGGTCTTAGAAAGCAACTTTTCTTGATGAGACGCAAATCTGTTTCTGCAGTGAAAATGACTGAGATTAAGGGTCCGTTTAGTTCAGAGATTTGAATTATGTGATTTGAATTATTTTTGATTTACGTGTATTTTTTTAGAGAAATTACTGTAACGAATTACGAATCATAATTTAAATTGGGAGACGAATTTCCCAACCAAACATCCCCTAAAGTTTGCTATATTTGGTTTTTGAATTTTGATTGACAATAAAAACAATTAATTAGTTAAACGGACAATTATTGGGCTCTACTTGTGGAAATAGTTGTCACGAGCCTTAATGTTGGTCTCGGACCTTGTTGAGGGTTGTTGGGTGGGTGGTTGAATATGTTTTTTGGTTGGTACAAGGATTAAGACAACGACAGTTGGGGTTTAATTAATCTACACTTTGGCTCTTTTTCATTCAATTTTTGAGATTTTGCACTGGCCCTACATGTCTTCTCAAATCTCACATCACATAATAATCCTGCGAACTTATTTTTTAAGTAAATTATAGGATTTTTTTATATCCGCTCGTAAATAGGATCAATTTCTGAGTATTAAATTTAATTAAATTCACGTTCAATTAAAAATATTTATATGATAATATAATTTTTAATATAAATATGACGATTGAAAATAAGGTCTTTTTAGTATTATTTTTTCAAAAGAGAAACTCTAAAAAATTAAAGCCATGAATTATTAACATTTTGAAGATTAGGTTCATAATTTATTGAAATAAATTCAATTGACTATTTGTAATTTGAACTCTTAAAATTGATAATAGGTTTTTGAATTTTAACGCAAGTAATCACATGGTCATCAAAACCATCACGTAACTTTACATGTTATTATACCTCCTTTACGGAGAGAATTTCTGAATTTATTTTTAAAAGTGTATAAGTCTTGATTTGTATACATCACTTTTTATTAATATCTTTTTGAGTAATATAATTTGTTATGATGATATTAATCAAGAGTAAAAGATAAAAAGTAGACTCATACACTCTAAAATGATATTTGTCGCATTTTTCCTTATTTACGTTAATATTGTCAGATTAAAGGCCAATTTGTCAATAAAAATAAATTTATAAGACCGAATCTTTCACTATCCCAATAGTTAAGGGATTAATCGATCCAAAAAAAAAAAAAAAAAAAAAAAAAAAAAACCCTAAAATCAAATCTAATACCAATTTATTGAAATCTGATTGATTTTTTTTTTTTTTTTTTTTTTAAAGCATATTGCCTAAAGGGAGAATTTGTTTTGTTTTTAACCCTACCGAAAAATTTCTCTCCTGTTCTTCCAAAGAGAAATATGTTTTATGACGTGCCTTTTCTCATTAATTTTACTCTTACAAGAAAAACAAATTAGAAATAAAAGAATTACTGCATTATCTCAGATGGACCACATCATTAAAGTTTAAGATCGAGTAAAAATGTTAAACATTTGTTTTTTTGTTTTTTTTTGCTAATAAAAAATGTTAAGCATTTTCCTTAATTGACAGGTTGTGGAGTCAAACTAGCACGTGCGGGATATGCAGTGTTTGGGATTGACTACGAGGGCCACGGGAGGTCAAGAGGGGCCAGATGTTACATCAAGAAATTTAACAACATCATTGCCGATTGCAATGATTTTTTCAAGTCGATCTGTGGTATATATGCATGACCATGATCTATTCCTTTTCAAGTCAATTTAACCGAAACTATCAACCTTTAACTCTAATTAAAATAACATCAAAATGACAAAAGGTATATATATATATATATATATATATATAATTGATAGAATTTAATATAGATATGAGGTTGTTTGGTAGATATACTTAAAATTTAAACTATGATTTAATGTTTTTTTTTTATAAAGAATTTGAATAAAAAAATTCTCACTAATAATTCTTTCACAAAAATTTAAATCAAAACACAAATTATAATTCAAATATACTGCTCAAACGAGCCCATAACAATTTAAATATGTGTCTGCAATGTAGTTTTTTTCTCATACTATCGACGAATTATTCTTTTTTTTTTTTTTTTTTTTTTTAAATGGTGGGCAGTGCATGAAGAGTACAGGGACAAGAGAAGGTTCTTGTATGGGGAGTCCATGGGAGGGGCAGTGTCCCTTTTGCTTCACAAAAAGGACCCTTATTTTTGGAATGGTGCTGTTCTTGTTGCACCCATGTGTAAGGTTAGCACCTTCTAAAATATTATATTCACGCTTTAGCTATAAGTTGAATTCAGTTTGCCCTTTTTTTTTTCTAAATATTATTTTGCTTTGACAATTAGAGAACCCAATTAATATGTGCAACTTAAATGGAGTACAAATTGAATGTTTTGACAAGACTCACGAGGGAGAAAAAATTAATGGCGCTGCTGAATTCTCATTTTGATAGCCAGTCTTAATCGCTAGTGAGGCTCAAATTTTTGTAGTCCGTAAAGTTAATGAAATATAATCTATTACTGTCCGAGGATTTTTTTTTTTTTTTTTTTTTTTAAATGGGGTGGAATCTATAGCTTCTATTATGTTAAGAACCTTAGGTCTCGTTTATTTTATAGATTCGAGCTGAAATGTGATATTTTCTGAGAGTTTTTCACTGCAGTAGAAAAAGTTAGATGTGATATTTTCTAAGAGTTTTTTACTGTAGAAACTTAAAATTAAAAACTCGAATCGGTTAAATGAACGAAGCCTTAGATTACATGCTCACGTATTTATGCACTCAACCACTTGAATTAGCCTTCGGAAAAATGGAAATTATGAGCTTAAATCTGTATTTATAACTTATATCCTTTCATGTTTTGTTAGATATCAGAGAAGGTGAAGCCACACCCTTTGGTTGTGAATCTACTGACCAGAGTGGAAGAGCTTATTCCAAAATGGAAGATAGTTCCCACTAAGGACGTCATTGATTCAGCCTTCAAAGACCCCGTAAAGCGTGAAGAGGTGAAAGAAGAAATTCTAGTTTCTCAATCTCTAGCAACTCATCAAATAGACGTGTAAATGAGTTCTAACACCAGTGTGTTGTTTCCTCAACAATGGATGCAGATAAGACACAACAAACTCATATACCAAGACAAGCCAAGATTGAAAACGGCACTAGAAATGCTCCGAACGAGCATGAGCCTCGAAGACAGTTTACACGAGGTAGGGATTGCTTTCGCGGCTCCTAAAAGTGATTGCCGGAGAATAGCAGCAACAATTATAATTTGATAAACCTGCTTTTAGTTGGATTATTGCATATTTCGAAAAATCGAACCACGTCCGGCAACAGTTTCATGAAGCTAAAGGCTCTAGCTTCTAGCTTTTAGCTTCTCCTGTCAGTTGAAATAGGATAAAACATTCTTTAAGAAGCACAACAGTACTAAACCGGCGCTTCCTACATCGTAATCCCTCTTAACAAACATTACTAAACCTATGAATTTAAGCTCATTTGTAGTCAAATTAAGTTCTCTTTTGACTCCTTTGCTCAGGTGACGCTTCCGTTTTTTGTATTGCATGGGGAAGCAGACACCGTAACCGACCCTGAAGTGAGCATAGCACTGTACGATAAAGCTGGCAGCAGAGACAAGACCATAAAGCTATACCCTGGAATGTGGCATGGTTTGACGTCTGGTGAGCCAGACGAGAACATTGAGATCGTTTTCGCAGACATCATAGCTTGGCTTGATAAGCACACCGAGATCGGGGATAGTGTTAGTAGTGTGCAACGTCCGACTCATGCATTTGACAATGGAGTTGTGAGGCTCGTGACCTCTGCAGCATCTCAAGAAAATGCTAGGAAGAAGCAGGAGCGGCGGCGGACGCAATCTTACGGGAGGTACTTTTGTGGATTGAGAGGCCTTCGCTTGCAGCATCACTCTGCTATGTAGCGGTAGCTCCGTGTTGGGCATATTAGGGGCTGAAATAACTCTGGTTTATTATCTATATATGTGCTGTAGATAGTGGACTTGAATTGTCTTCCAAATGGTAAATGTATCATGATGTGAGGGGTTTTCTATCTTAATGGGATCTATATCAGATGAGTGCAGTTCAAAGTAGTAAATGTCATCTTGAACCACATGCAAAAGAACTTTGGACAACAAACACAAAAGAAAACGAGGTTAGCATTGCTTATATAATCTTCTATTTTGCTTTGACTATCACTTAGTAGTTATTACAGCGAGGCAAATTGCACACAAGAAATCGTTTTTCCACACCGAAAGTTCTTTCTTGCATAACAAGAAAAGAAGACCAAAAACAAAAGGTAAGTCCAAATTTAGAGCTCAAGTAATCAAATATACCTTTTCATTTTCTTTTCTTTTATTCCCTTCAGCAAACTTCCCCAACTACTAAACTATGTTTACTCGATTAGTTATTGGAACTCAAATTGTATCCCCACGTCTTTGTTCACAAGCGAAAGTAATCACCGCTATACAGTAAGAAAAATGTGCAAGCTAAACACCATAGCCATAGCAAGTAATTTTAAGAATAGAAAAGCTCACTGTCTATTTGAAAGCTTAGAGAGGATAACCGACACAAAGTCACAAAGATGGGGAGGTAAAACAAGATGCCAAGTGGGGATACCTAAGGATCTACTTCAATGAGACCAACAATACGCTTGCTGCTGCTACTTCTGCTGATACTGTATCGTTTGGAAGCAGGGAAAAGCTAGTGTATTCCTTTTCTTTTTTTCTTTTTTTTTTTTTTACTTTTCTTTTTTTGCAAGTAAACAATCCTCGTCCCTCGGTACCACTTTCAAAGTATTAAGAGTCCCTTAAACTTGGGATTATGCAGTATTGGAAGAACCACCTTCCTTGTGGTCGCCAAAAATGCGTTGCCTGAAGTCTTTGACCATTAGAGGGAGTCCCTTGCGTAGGGATACCTTTGGCTGCCAGCCCAGAAGTTCCTTAGCCCTTGTAATATCAGGTTTCCTTTTGTGGGGGTCATCCTCTGTGTTGGGCTTGTACTCTATCTTCGCATCTGGGTCAATTGTTTCCTGGACAACCTGCGGGAACGAGAATTCATATTGATATACCACGTCTATATAAGTTTAAGCCTAATTTACATGTAAAAATATTACAGGTGAATAAATTGGACTTCATACGTCGTTCGCAGCATAATTTATACACAGAATGCGCGTAGAAGGTTCGGAGCTCAGGTTTCCACAAACAAGAAGTCACGAAATTTAAAACATAAATGCTAAAGTTTTCCTGTTTAAAGCTAATTGAACAACACAAGACAATATGATCCTTCGTTAAGAACTTTAGGCAGACGTTGAACTGCTAAAAGTGTGGAATCCGTTAAGCGAAAAGAGAAACAACAGCGAGGTTTATCCAATAGCTGACTTAGTACTAGTACCTTATCAGTTTCTTATTTAGTTCTAATATGACCACCAACTGACATTATGTTCTATGGACTTAGATCTATGTTTTTAAGCAAATTCAAATGAAAAATATACGCAGGGTGAAAAATGATGGTTATATCATTTACTAAACAAAGAGAATAAACCAAAAGACCCCGAAATAATCAAAGGCGGTCCAGAAGAGTAATATGCTTACCTTGGCAAGTTCAAGCATGGTGAATTCACCGGGGTTCCCGAGATTGAAAGGTCCTACATGTTCTCCTTCCATGAGGCGCATAAGACCCTCCACCTATTAAGCAAATAATATACAGACTTTAATAACATGCAGCAAGAAAACTAAAATAAGACAGAAGATCAACATTTATAATTTATTTTCAGTGGAATAAAGAATTCAATCTTCCCATGGACAATAACGAGCGCGTACACACACACACACACACACACACACACACACACACATATATATATATATATATTGTGTGTGTGTGTGTGTGTGTGTGTGTAGAGAGAGAGAGAGAGAGAGATCCCTGGTCCCCCCTCCTTCCAATGGACCATGACAGAAAGAACTCAACACAAGGTACCAAACAATGAATATGTATATTTTTCGACATAGAGCCTACACAAAATGGCCAATCCTACCCTCTAGAGCACCTGGGTAACAGCAGAAGCTATCTGCTGCTCCTCAGCATCACATTGAAGGACCATTTATTTTCAACTCTTCCTTTGGATTTTTCCCAGGTTTTTTTTTTTTTAAATTTCTTTTTATTGAAGAAAAGATTCAATTATTGAAAGGGACTTTAATTTCTCACTAGTTCAGAACAACTTTTCAAGGCATACCAAACTACGTGGCATGTACCAACCAAAGGTACAATTAAGATAGCTGGTCCCTTGTACGCCTTTCCTCTGTGTTGGCACTAGCCACGTGAAACATGCATCTCTGTGAAAACTCTCTACATGAATAAATTTATAAAAGCAAAGGGATCGATGCACCGTAAAATAATTCAGAGCATTCACCACGCCGTGTAACGCAGTTTTTAGGAACTGGCATAGATTGTAAACGTGCTAGGCACATGGGAAGAATATTATGCACTATGGTCTCAGAAAGAAACCCAGACTACTACGCTAGCATCAAGTTTTTGGCACTATTCACCATCACCAGCCAGTGAAATTCTTGATCTCCAAGCTAGTAATTTAATATTTTTCTCTAATTTTATAACAAAATATGAAAGCAATTTTTTTTTCTTGAAAGGAAAAAGAATAAACAATAAACAATAGAGTCTCTAGCCAGGCACCACAAAACAAAAGAAGAAAAAACAATTCGTTTGAAAAGGTCTTTGAGAAAAAGAAGATATAAAAGTTCTAACGACTTGCCAGATCAGAAACATATTGGAAACTCCTTGTCTGCTTCCCATCACCATAAACAGTCAGAGGCACTTTCCTCAATGCCCAAAAATTCGTGTTTAATTAATGTAAAATTAATCATTAAAATAAAGGTACTGGTCTTTAAGTATTCAATAAGGGGATTATATAATAGTTAATAGTGTACCTGGGCAACAAAGTTACTAACAACGCGGCCATCATCTATGCACATTCTTGGCCCGTAAGTGTTGAAGATCCTGGCAATCCTAACCTGCATCCAATGAGAAAGGAGGAAACGTAAATACATTTTCAAAAAGGACCCTTGTTACATGCATGTGAAGGTATTGACAGTTTGACGCACAATCCAGGTTGGGTCCAGACAAACGCTGTCAATCTCACAATCATGTCTAGTACTAGAATTCTCATTTCCAATAACATGATCAATAAAATAAGAACATTTATATAAATGCCATTAATTTCTCACCAGCTCAATCACATTTAGTTCAACAAAAAGAATTGATTTAAAAATTTTATTTCATTTGATTGAGTGGAAAAATAGTTTCATGATACAACAAAGAACTAAAATATAACTTGTCACCAGTAATTACAATTCTAGGAATTCTATAAGATTATAACGTGTATCAAATGTTGTTAAACATAACAAATATAAGGCTACAAGAAAGAAAGGAAAAAAAAAAAAAAAAAAAAAAAAAAAGAAAGACAAAATAATAGTGCATTTGGTTCATAGATTCAAATCATGTTATTAGAATTATTTTTTTGTATTTTTGTGAGAAAACGTGTATTTTTATAAGAAAAAAATAAATCTATCCGTTTGGTTGGAGGATTCGTCCCGATTCGAATCACGATTCGTGGTTCGTTCACATGATGATTTTTCATAAAAAATACACGTAAAAATAAATAAATGATTAAACGGAGTAATTGGACCTAAAAAAAAAACATTTTTTTTCTTTAATGGGAAGAGATTAAAATGCTAACCTCAACATCAGCACCTCTGTGGTAGTCCATGGTCAACGTTTCGGCCGTACGCTTTCCCTCGTCGTAACAACTTCGGACACCTGGCATCCATTCAGAAATTCCAACCAATATCTGTCAGTTAACCCACCTGTACTCTGCTTCTCAGCTCTGCACAAACGCTGAAACTCACGCGAACTACCCAAAATTACAAAAATACCCGCGTTCTATTCCTTTCTAATTTTCCAATCGAAGATAATTCAAATTTCAAAAAGAAACGCATCACTACGAAATGGTATTTTGAGTTTGACTATTCTCTTTGCGCAAAGGAATGACGCTAAGCGTGTGTGTCGACCGTCCGATTCGTGGACAAGATAATCACGGTTTCCTCGTTGACCGTGACAATCCGTCCGGATCTAAGGAGTTGGTCGAGTGGCCCCCGCCATGGTGGGCCCACGTGGGAGAAGGCAAAGTCCCATAAACCCCGTGGAACTCCTCCGCCTCCGGCCCACGTTATACGGGGACAGAAACGACTCGCTAACGTGCACTGGTTTCACCAAACCAGTCCGCCATAGACGATGGGAAAAAGTAAAAAAGTGAAAAAAAAACGGACATAGAGAAACGAAACGCACCAATTGGATTGACGTTTCCCCAGTAGGTCTCCACCTGAGGGTGTTGCAGAGGATCACCATACACCTCACTCGTACTGGTTAACAGAAACCGAGCGCCCACTCGCTTAGCAAGCCCAAGCATGTTCAAAGTCCCTACTACATTGGTCTTGTGCAATTCCAGAAAAACTCAGGAATTTCAATTTGAATAAGCAAATATAAATCGTATATAAAAAAGAAGATGAATAAGAAGAGAAGCAATTGTATATAATGAAAAGGATATAATGGTCTTGACGGGGTTGAACTTGTAGTGAACAGGGGAGGCGGGGCATGCGAGGTGGTAGATCTGGTCGACCTCGAGGAGGAGAGGCTCGACGACGTCGTGCCGGATGAGCTCGAACCTAGGGTTTCCGAAGTGGTGCATCACGTTCTCCTTCCTTCCGGTGAAGAAATTGTCGACGACGATCACGCTGTCGCCGCGTTCGATCAGACGGTCGACCAGGTGGGACCCGACGAAGCCAGCCCCACCAGTGACGACGATCCGGAGGCCCTTCCTCTTAAGCCCCAAAGGAATCTTCCCTCCGGAATTCCAGTTCTGAATCCCAAAGCGGCGTTCGTAGTGGGGGCGGTAGTGAGAGAGGTGGGAGGTGGTCTCGATCTCCGGCAAGGAGTTAAAGATAGGAGCGTAGCGGGGAGGGGGGGAGGGCGGGAGGAGGGTGAAGCCGAGGGTGGCGATGGCAATGCCGACGAGGACGAAGACGAGGCGCTGCTCGCGGAGGATGTAGCGAATCGGCCGTGTCACGGCGAACCACGGCTTCAGCGGCTTCGGCGAGTAGGCGTCGGCCACTGGCTGGGCCTCGTCGTGGCCGCGGAAAATGAGCTCCGAAGTCATCCGGCGATATAGAGAGAGAGATTTATGAAGAGTAATTTTCTCGAGAATCTGAGATTGGATGCAGAGATTTTTCTGTTAGGCGGTATATAAGGGAAGAGAGGGAATTAGTAAGGAAAAAGAATTTAGAAAACTAACATTTCGCCGGGAACTCGCTCTCCGGCGCGTGCGCGATTGGTCTAGGCTCTGTGTTTTTCTTCTGTTAAGAGTTAAATTTGCATTTAAAGAGTGAGGGTATAAGTAATGAGTCTTGCTTTTGGAGTTTATTACGATATGCCATCAGCCCATCACCTTAGTTCCTTTTTGTTTCATTTTTTTTTTTTTTTCTTTATTTGAAAAGTTTTCATTCTTGTTTTTTACAATTTAAGTCACAACTGTTACAGTAAATTTTTTTATAAAATTTAAATTTAATTTTTTTATTATTTTTTTTTTTTTTTAAAATATACAATTTAAATTATGAAACAAACATACTTTATAGAAGATTATTGATATTATTTGTTTGGTAAAAAGTTTAAAATGTGGTGGTCTAAAATTTTTTAATTTGAAAACTGCAGTCTGAACTTGTAGTGCCTAAAGATGACATTTGAATATTAGTTAAAGTATGGTTTGGAGAAGGAAAATCTAAAATTGTATTTCAATGTGTAGTTAATTTTTTTTTTTTTTTTTTTTTTTAAGAGAAGAGGTGTGAACTTAAGTTAAAACACCACACATTTTAGTTTAAAGACAGAGGGTGTTAATTTTAGAATTTGAGTTATTTTTAAGTTTAACTTGATGGCTTTTTTATATGAGATCTCTTAACTTTTTGTGGTTAACAGTTTTTTTTTTTTTTTTTTTGCAATTGGCCTTTTAAGTTTTTTATTTTAAGTTTTTACCGTTAAAAAATATCAGAAAATGTCAAATCTAACTTTTTCTATTACAGTTAAAAGTTCTAAGAAAATATCACATCTCAACTCGAATTGAAAACTCGAATCTGCGAAGCGAACAAGACCTTACTGTAACAAAACTAGAATTCTAAACTCGAATCGGTGAAATAAACAGGGTCTTAGATCAACTTGTCATATCAATAGTTTGAAATAAACCTTCCAATTTCTTAACAAGAGCAACGCAAAATTTTAAATTAAACTCATAATTTTTATTCTGTTGCAGTGTTTTCTTCTAACAAAAATTTTAAAAAAAAAAAATTGTCAATTTTTCTTTACAAAATTTCTGTTAATAAATTAGAATCACTAATTTAAATATATGAACTGAACAATCTTCTAACTTTTGAATAATTAAAATGATTTATTCTATAAAAAAAAAAAAAAAATCAAATGAACTAACTGGGGGCGGTGCAAGCATTATCAATTTATCATTGACCAGCCTTTAATTTTTTTTCCAGTAGGCTAGTTTGACCAAATATTTGGTTATATACTTCTTTGGTGTCAAAATCAAATCCTTCTGGTGTAGTCTCGACGTGACAAAAATTGTGTGAGCGCGATAGTACCCATAATTTTTTTTTCTTTAATATTATGTGATTTAAAGTTGTTAGACAATTATTCTAAAGAAAAGGCCATTTCATTGGAAAAAAAAAAAAAAAAAAAAAAAAAAAAAAAAAAAAAAAAGATTGCTAGCCAATTGTTTAAGGATGTAAATTACGTCCCACCTGAAAAGTAATTATTAAACCATGAGTCACACAACAGGTTCACAATGAGATGAATAGTTTGATCAGATCACAATTCTTTTTTATTTAAATAGTTTAAATCAGGGGCACTTTTGTGGTGTCGTTGAAGTCATTTCCAAAAGTAACGTAAGTGTAATGACACAATGATTCCAAGATTTTCATTACTCAATTGGGGTGTAGAATATGTGGATTTTGAGTGGTGTCTATTATTATGATTTTACCTGATGAAGATTCTGTTACCATTTGTTGTCATTGATGCACCAACCTTATCCTACCAACCGATTCAATTTGAGATGTGAATTTTCTGGAGCTTTTTTTTGTAGCGAGAGAAAATTTTGATGTGATTCCGATTCACGAATCGTCCTATTTGCCTTAATTTTATTTTTATTCGATTCACACGTCCTATTTGTTATTTATTATTTTTTTTATTCACCAAAAAAAGTTATTATTTTTTCCCCTTATATTTATATATTATTACAATAGTCCATTTATAATCTAATGTCCATATATATATAGGACACCCTCGGATGTCATACCAAACAAAACGCAATTAATTATAAAATCGGGCACGTCCTATGTTCCCCTGACATTGATGTATTCCTAATCTACAAGCCTGTGGGATGGATTACCATACATTGTAGTTGTTATGTAAATTTAAGGGTCACGAGTCCGTCTTACGTGTAACATGTAGAGATAAAAGATGTAACATTCTATTTATTATGTAATTTTTTTGTAAAAGGTACAACAACAAAGAATTTATTTATTGTAGATCAAAGTTACGTGTGTTTAAAAATTATTGCTACACGGTAGAAATGAGAGACGTTACTTTGTGGGACTATTGCACCATGGTTGAAGAAATAAAAACATACAGCCTGAATATGCACCCGAGGAATGGACGAAGCTAATACTTTCGCCAAGAGATACGTCTACATCGAAGGAAATGTATATCGAAGATAAGCTATCGAGAGAATTCCATTCGTCTCGGAAGAAGCTATAAATATCTAATTGTTTGAATTTAAATCAAATGCTATTACAAAATGATCTTTACAGAAATCAAGGAATTACAACCGTATTTACATCTGAAAGATGATGATTATCTCAAATTGCACTATTTTTCATACTAAGAGAGTTTTAGGATTCATTTAGTTCTGATTTAAGTTTTTAATTTGAGTTAAGATTTTATGTGAGAGTTTTTTACTGTGATAAAAAAATTAAATATGACTATTTTAAGAATTTTTTTATTGTAGTAAAATGTTCAAATTTTAAACTCAAATCGATAAAATAAACGGATTATATTTATAAGAGAAATAGTGAAAAATCTCGTCCAAAAAGAACGCCACATTTCTCATTAAATTTCTATATCTATTTCAACTCTTGTCAATAAAGGATTTTTATTTGTGACTTAAATCCCAAAACTAAAAATTAAAAAAGAGCATATACCACAAAGCATGATGGAGTCTATATAGTAAACGGTGATGACGAGTCTAGTGACTCCATGTTTTTCTCAAACCTTTTCCCCTCTTCTTTCTTTTTTTTTTTTTTTTTTTTTTTTTGCATGATTAAATCAAACATTGAAATATTCCCAAACATTCATTATACTGTTTGAATTTTTTTATTCTGATTTTGGACTCATCCTGTAATTAATTAGAACTATATACGGACCTTTATTTTCTCAGTCTTCCAAAATATCAAAAAAGAAATTGACCATCTCAGACTGTTACGTCCTTGAAAAATCTTAAATGAATCTTTCGTCAATCGTCATATCGTGTTAAATTTTCAGACTCGTGAGATTCATGTTCAATCTCGCAACAATAAAAAACAATAAAATTTAAACAGTTTTTTAGTTTTAAGATGATTAAAATTTTTTCACACAAAAAAGCTCAAAAAAAAATAAATCTTCATTTTGAAACCTTAAACAAGGAGATGATCACGGGCAGGAGAAGGGGCGGGCGTTATGTGCAGATATCAACTATCATGGTCAAGAATTGTAAAATACTGAAACCGTACTGATGACAAGTCTAAAATGTATTTATTATTCTTGCATGAAAACTACTCTCGTTAATTACTATTAATTTAGCATTATCAATTTAGCATGAGTGATAACTGATAAGTACGATTTTATAATAACTTGTCAAAATAAATAAATTAAAAAAAAAAAAAACTGTGATACCAACTTGATTCCCCATTATTCTAATGATGAGAAAACGAAATATTTTAACAGGTTCCACACGACAAAATCTATCACCAAACTTATAGACATGCAGATTTTCAACAAGAGATTATTGAAATTACAAAAAAATACAGTCACGAGATATAACAATTAATTAACCACCTTCTTTTGTTGACAAATTGAACTAAATTGGTCATATTGTTACTTACAAGGAACGCCATATATATGACTAAATTTTCGAGAAAACAAGGTGCAAAAGGCATCTAATTGCTCTCTCATGTGCTATTGAAGGTGACCCAAGACTTAAAGATATATAATAACCCTATATAGCCCATCGATCGCCCTAATGCTACATGAAGTTAATTTGCTGAAAACTTGGAGTGATTTGGAAGCTGAACCTTTTTTTTTTTTTTTTTTTTTTTTTTTTTTTTTTTTTTTTTTGGGTTTCCTTTCTGGCCAACCTGAAAACTCATCATAAAAAAGTAGTTCTAGCTCGTTATAATTCATTACAGAGAAGATTCATTCTTTTAATGCTGAAATCCCTTTCACGTAACTAAACAAATTGGCACTATCTTTGGTTGAATGTTAGTGGACCCCCTTTTTTTTTTCTTTTTTCTTTTTTTTTGGCTTTCTTTTCTCCTTTTGCCCCCACTTTGACGTACACTAAACAACTAATACTATCGAAATACTAAAGATTCTCGTATTGGATTGTTAAAACGGATCTATAGGATTAGGAGATGTGAGAGCTGAGAAAAATGAGGGTGCACATGCATTTAATTAAACCCAAAGAAATTGCCACTCCTAAGCAACTATCTCAAGTTATAATATTATATGTATCCGTATTCTAAACTATATTCATGCATCTTTCTATTGCATTTACGTTAGATGATGATGACTCTATACCATATCAAATTAGAATAGATCGGGCACTACCTTCTTGTCATATATATATATATATATATATATATATGTATATATGTATGTACCACATTCCCAAATAATATTATTACTCATATACTGATAAAAAAACGATAGGTAGTCAAAATGACTCAGCTATTTTAGCTATTCTTAATTTTCCTTTAATTTCTTCTGTACGATGATTTGAAAAATTGATCAAACCTGATTTAGAACCGAAGAAGTAGACTAGTCTAGCTACTCAGGCATAATTGGTTTGCTAACTTATAATTTAATTTGATTTATTATCTGCCATTTTTCTGACCCTACAAATATAGACACGATCGAATTTTGATTTAACACAAATTACTGCATGGTCCACTTGGATACATGATTTTGGACATCTTTAAACATCATCTCGGCCTTCTTTTCTCCGTACAAAATCATTAAAGATGTACATTATTTGAGGGTCCCCGCTTTATGTGTGTCTTATTACATGGGACCAGTATAGGGCCGCGCGTATATAACGTAATCTAAACTTGGTAGAGCTAAGTTTTTACTTGGACTAAATTAATAAGTGAAATACACTTTCTATGGAAAATTGAGAAAAGAAAATTTTGTTCTATGACTGGTATGGTGCCTAGGTAGAGCATGATGTTAACGGAACGTTAGTGATGCGTGGCACTGTATTCATATAAACGAACTATCATTAAGTTCTTTTTATAGTTTTTCCTCGACTAAAGCCTTCCTTTTATCTACATATGATCGTCGTGCGGTTCATACCATTTGGAGAGGAGGAGGATTGTCAGATTGAAGTTGAGGATGAGGTTGGATCGTCCTCGGTCACGAGGTGTTTTTTAGGACATTAATCTATCCTTTAGAGTTTTTGATCTGCAGGGGAGATCAAAAGTCCTCTGGTGGTAAGTGTGTCAGTCAACGCTAGCTGGTTGCGATAGCAGTGCGGTATTGAGTGGCCTCGATGTTTTTAGTAGTTTAGGAAACATTTGATTTATGGATGGATTAAAATAATGTGATTAGAAGTATTTTTAATTTACGTATATTTTTTATAAGAAAAAATACTATAATAAATTATGAATCATGGTTTAAATCATCCAACCAAACATTCCTTTAATGTTGTGGCTTGTGTGTGTATTTGTTTTTTTTGTTTTTTTTGTTTTTTTCATTTTTTAATTACAATAGTGGTCGTGATTTTTATTTGGTAAATTATTTGTTTGTTTGTAGCTATCTTTTTCCATCAATGTAGAAAATTTGCTAAAAAGCTATGAGTCCGTTTGGTAATGTTTTCAAAATGATTTTGTTTTCAATACAAAAGTGAAAATGAGATTATTTTGAAAATTATTCTGGAGCCGATTCTAAAATTACGTTTAGTTAGTATTTTATGAGATTATTTTGACTATAATAAATTTAAAATCGTGTTTGGTTATATTTATGAAACTTTGTTTTGAGTACATGTAATTAAAAATTTTAAATTAATATATTAAATAATTAATAACACTTAATAATGGATATTATTATTAATGAGTACATTAATAATTAAACTATTATATATAATAAATTAGTATGCTAAATAATTAAAAGATAGTAATTAGTAGTCGATTATACGTAATTACTATATTGGTAACGTACTTATATTTACTAGTTTATACGTAATAAATTGGTATATAAATAATTTATTAATATTCTATTTGCTATTTAAATAATTAACTTTTAGTCACATAATTAAATACTTAGTTAATTAATTACCAATTTTTATTTAATACTCTATTATTTGATATATTAAATGATCAAATTTTGGTAATTATTATTTAAATAATTATTTATTATTTATTATCAATTATTAATTACTATTGATTAGTATATTACATAACTAATAATTAATTTAATATGAATTATTAAATGAGTAATTACTTTCTATTTATTAGTTATTAATCATATCTGTTTATTAATTAATATTTCATATAATTAGTAATTAATAATTATTATTTAAGATAACATTATTGATAAGTACTATAAAAATAAAAATAGAAAAGGTAAAACAATTTTAAATCGTTTTCTACTTCTTTCACAACAACCATTCTCATTGTTTTTACTTTTCATTTTCAAAACATTTATTAAACAAATGTAATTTGTAGACTATTTTTGTTTTTATATTTCAAAAGACGTGCAAAAATATTTTTAAAAATTGTCAAAAAACAGTTCCAAATGCACCATGTGTTTCTGCTTGGTTTTTGGCGTACATTTTTTTTGTTTTTCGTGTGTAGAGTCCATAGACATTATTTTCCCTTATGCATTTCGTTCCAATTCCCTAGTTTATTCAACCAAGTGTGTATTTTTTTAGTTTATTCATGAAAACCTTAAAAACTTTGTGTTTTTTGGTGTCGTAGAAAAAAAAAAGACGGATAAAAAAATAAATAAATAAAAAAGACTTATTTTGGGATAGAAGTAGTAGATCCAATCCAATAGAATAGGAACATTGGGCCCACAGATAGCAACAGAGAGAACTTGATTTGCACGTCGTCGTTGGAGGAGCATTGATTCTTAAGCAAGGTTGACCTTCTCCGTACACGTGGCGATTAACGATTCCTCACGTTTTGTGTTGCATTGGGCACCGAACTTCATAAATTTTTTAGGCTTCCATTTGTTCCATACAAAAGTTAGGCACGACCTTTTCAATACCAAGGTGCAGATTCTTCCCACCAAATTTCTTTTTTAAGACTTTTTTTTATTTTTTATTTTTAAATAAAAGAAAAACAGCTCGTTTAGGCGCCGACTTATTAATTATTCATTGATTATTTTGTTTAGGCCTAATCGCTCACTTTCAAATTTATGAGTTGTCTAATCCATTTTGTAGGTAAGTATGATGTACTGTTGAGAGCAATTCTAATTATGTTAATTATTTTAGTGATGTCTGATATATATGTTTTATTATAGTATAAATTTATAATTTTAATTTTGTTAAAATATTTTTTTTCATAAAAATTTACATTTTAAAAGTCATAAACAAGAATTTTGATTTGAACGTATATTTGAACTTATATATCAAATGAGGCCGAATTCAATTTTTTTTTTTTTTTTTTTTTTTAGGTAAAAGAACTAGTGATTTAGTTTTATTTTGTCTTTTCTCCATTCTAATTATTAGCTGAATGATTAGCTATTTTAGAGAATATTTTTTATATTAGTTAGTTAGCATAGAGAGATTAGTTATTTAAGTTTTTGTAATATTTTATTCTTTTCAACTATAATAGATGTAAAGGTTTTTTTTTTTTTTTTAAAAAAAAAAAAAAATTCAATAAAAGTTTTTTATATTTTAAATTTAATAAATATTAAAATATTCTATATTTAATTAAAATAGAGAATGTAATTAAAATAAATCACTTAAAAATTACTAGTTAAAATAACATTTTAATCATTTTAGCTAAAATTTAAATAAAATTTAAAGAGTTCTTTCAAGATGTTACAGTAGAACTCTGCGTTACAACTGCGAAACTACATGACTGCTCTATGTTACCACCGTATGCGTTAAGAGCTTTCTTTTTTTAAGTTGATAAATAATTATTGTTTGTAAGAGTTCGGATAACAACCAAACTAAACTATAAATTGATTATTGCCTTCTACCATATGAGTATCAATATATATATGTAAAATGTATTTAATTCAACGGCCGTACTAGTCTGATAAATTTAATATTTTTTTTCGTCTATGTAATATCGTTTATGTGTTCATGTAATAAATGTCTAAATATAACACCCAATAAGATATAATCTACCATCATGTTACATATAACTTACTTCACTGTTATCATTATTACACTAAAAAATTATAAGTTCACACGGAAAATGTTATATCATCACTGGACTTAAAATCATGCCTACACATATATAGTATACAACACAAAATAATAGTTGTAGTGATGATGATGATGATATGCAATTTCTATAACATGTACATAGTAAATAAAGTTTTTAAATTATTTGTTCTATTTTTATTTATTTATTTATTATTCTCATTTATTTGGTCACTCAAATAATTTTAGGATTAACCGATTTTGATCATTAATTAAAATTAACATAATTTTCGTAAAAATGATATTTTTTTATCACTTTATTACTTCTAATTAGTGATATTGTGCACTTACAATTTTCACACACTTTTACTAAATAAAATGCTTGCCGCCCTAAGTACCCTATCTAACTAATTCTTAGTCTTAAAATTCTCCGAAAAATATTAAATTACTTTAAGGTATTGGTTTCCTAACGGAGAATTTTAAAAAATATATGACAAATAAGACTTATAAGTTTTGAATCGTTAAATATGTATCAGATTATAAAAATAATCTACATATTTATACAACTTTAATCAAATCTAATATTTAGAAACACACGTAAAAAAAACATACACTATCAGTAAATCCCTACCTAGAAAGCTCCCTATATAAATTATCTTAACTAATTTCGAGGTCACAGCATCTTTATAATGCTCTAACGCTATATAGTAAAGTAACCGTCTTCATATAAGTAAGTGTCTGAGTAAATTAAAGTTAAGTGGATCTCTTTTACAAACGCCACATCTAAAATTTGCTTTGTTGCTATACCACCACGGCTTGCATGAAAAGAAGCAACAACATACACGGACTTTTTCCTTTCATTTGCTTTTTTTGGGGCCCCTTTTTGCTTTTCCGTCTCTATTCTAAGCCAAAATCTCAAATGCTTTTTGCCTCCAAATTTATGCACCCACAAGCTCACAAATTACAGTAAAAACTTTTGGAAGTTAATGGCTTGAAGAAAGAGGTTATTGCAAAAAGAATACGCGTAAATGGTCAGGAAATATTTTTCTTTGAAACCAAAAAATCTTTTAATCACCAACACGCTAGCTGTGATTGTCTGCATTATGCATCACCTCCAGTTTTCACTTTCCACAGTTGGATATTTCTTTTTTTTTTTTTTTTTTTTTCTTTCAGAGCAACAATTTTTCAGGTTGTGGCTTGGATTTAAAAGACACACCTGTTTGGTTAATATGTTTGAAAAGAAAATTTTTAAACATAAATTCAAATTTTATATAAAATACTATAATAAAAAAAAAATATGTTTATTTTGTTAATTCGAGTTTGTAATTCGAGTTGAGATGTGATTTTATGTGAGAACTTTTTACTGTAATAAAAAAATAGATGTCACTGTTTCTGAGAATTTTTTACTGTAATAAAACTCAAATTCTAAATTCGAGTTGGTGAAGTGACCGGAAACTAAGACCCCGTTCATTTTACCGATTCGAGTTTAAAATTTAAATTTTATTATAATAAAAATTTTTTATATAAAATTATAAATTTAAATTAATAAAGTGAACGAATCTTAAATAAATGCCTGCTTAATTCACACCGACTGTTTGGTACCCCAGATGAAGGGTCAAATGGGAAAGTGGAGAATAGTCAAATGAATAGAGAATCTACACATATAAATGGAACCTGTGATGATTTTACTAGAGAAAAGGAATGAAAATGACCAGTCATGTAAGTGCGTGTCATCTCATGGGTACAAGTGATTTTCTATCTGATTGGGTTTTTTGGGCTCTTGCAAGCAAAATGGTATTTTACTTCCTTTTTCCATTTCATCCTCCGATAATGACTTCCATGGAAAAAAAAAAAAAAAAAAAAAAGAAAAAAAAAAGCTTATTAATAAAAATGGATGCAGAACCACCCAAAACTTTATCCTTCGTAATTTGCTGCACCAATTCTAGCAATGACTAAAACCAAATGATAAGAATCAGACACTTGGCTTGAAAATCTATCCGCCAATTTACCCAAAATTAACGTTTGTCTGACTATGAAATTGTCCACCGATAGTGAAAGACGGCAGGACGTCAAAAATGATGTCCAGTGTTTCTTTCTAATTTTTTCCCGTTTGTTAGTTTTCACTTATAACACATGCGAGCGCTAAAGTATCTTGACCTATGACCCACATGATTGTTAACCAGAAGGTGCCAAGAAATTCTGAACCTTGCCAAATAATGTTTACATCATCTAGGAGCCCGTTTAATTAGAGGATTCGTTTTAATTCGAATCATAATTTATGGTTCGTTACAGTATTTTTTATAAAAAAATACATAAATTAAAAATAATTCTAATATCATAATTTTAATTTATAAACTAAACTCTAAGTTAATTTATACGAGTCAGTAATACAATTTTTCAGTAACTTTTTTTTTGAATAAAAAACTTTTTGGGCCTCATTAAAAGAAAGGTCGAAACTTGGCGCTTTTCGGCTGCGTTACATTTCTAAGTTGGAGCCCAACTAAGAAGCCTGACTGTGTCACATACACATATAGTTGGGTTTTAGTCATTTGTGGGAACCTTCTTTAACGAGCTCATTTCTTCATCTTGTGATTCTATCTATAGTAATGATAGGTAGAACTTCACCCTCATTTCCCTACAAAGTACCAACCTAACAATTATGGACACGAACATGTCTGTACTTCTCACCTCTAAAGGTAAAAAAAGGGTAGAAAAGAAAACAAAAAGGCCCCTTTTTTTTTTTTTTTTTTTTTTTTTTTTTTTTTTTTTTTTTTTTTTTTTGAGAATGGGCAACTGGTTGTAGGACTCAATGAGTCCATACGATGAGGAATGCTCATGTCGAGCCAATAAGTTACGTCGAGTGTCACCTCAACCCCACTAAAAAGAGACAAAAGTGTGTCAACTCAATTCCACCAAAAACTAATAAACATTATGCTGAAAATATGAAAATAGTCTCAAACGCGTTCACATGACTCGACTTTGTAATTCAATTTACCAAATCACTTGAGATTAAGCCTGATGTCACTAGACTACCACCTTGGTGGTTAATTAACACTAATAGTAATAGTGATGAAATGAGCATGTAAAACTGTAATTCTCATAGTTAATAGGTAAATACGTTATTAGTCAAAAATCAGTAGCGAGTAATAAAAATGCACGTCATTTCTTTTTGTATACTGCCACCACAATTCAGAATTGCAGTAAACTACATGAAGATTCTATTATTGTCTGTATTATATGATACCATATATCAAGTACACAAAGATAAGCATACATAATAAACGAGTAATTCTCAAACGACATGAACATGTAATGATTTCCTAGTCTTAATTTATTTATCCATACATATAATTATTGTTTAGTCCCTGTTTCTTTCTTCGCCAAAAGTAACCCGATGATCTCAAACCAATATTATCTTCTCTTATGGCGTATCAATGGCTCTCAAACCAGTGGAGGCAAGCTTGTTGGCAAGAGCAAGCGAATTGCTCGTAACACAACTCGCTCTCGAAACCCGGCTTCGAATCCGCCTCACTTCCCTTCCCTTTTGGCCCTCAAAACCGTCCAAGCAAGTGTCGGCGTCCGTCAGCGCGGCGCTCAACCACGTGTTGAGGTCTCCCATTTGCGTCCCGAACGTTCTCCTATTCAAGTTCCTCAGAATCCCGAGCGACCTGTGGAGCTCGTCTATGGCGTTTCCGAAGCACTCTATGCAGTCAGAGAGCGCGGCACTGTTTCTTGTTCCCCTAGTGCGGTTCTCTTGTCGTTTGAGCTTGATCAAGTACTGACCGACGCTCTTCGCTTCGGTTATCGTCACCGCGACGCCCGCTCTGGCCCAGCGGCTCGGGCTCGCCTTGGCCGCGTCCGAGAACGGAGAAAGCGAGCGAATGCAGAGGCTGCGGTATCGCGTTACGGCGCAGGCTTGTCGGACGTATTTGTCGTCTTTTGCGGCGGACAATTGGCTCGAGGCCATTGTCATAAAGAATATTGCGACAAGGATTAATGATAGAGCATGATTTTCCATTCTCTCGTGATAGGTAGAGATTGTGAAAATTTGAAATAGAGAGAAATAGAAGAAGGATAATGGAATGGGAAATTTGGGGTTGCTAGGAGAGAAGGCGTTTGTGGTGGAAGGAATGGTCTTTAGAGTGTGAAGTAGAAGAGTTTGGGAGATTGAGAGCCATTTTTTTTTTAGGAGGGACTTGAGAGTTGTAGTATTAATTAGCAATTGTAGAACTAAAAGGGAATTGAAAGGGGTCTATAATAAATTGGCTTTTGGGTGACTTGGAAAAGGTACTGGGGGAGCTTTTTGTTGGTTCTGATGATTTAGGCAAGAGAACGGTGAGTTCAATAAAGAAGGGAGAGAGTGATTTTGGAAGTAGTTTGGGATGGTGAAATACATGTGAAAGAAATAAGGACAGGTAAAGTTGAGTTTCTCGACTCGTCATAGTTTGAGGATAAGGAGATCTATCCATTAGAGACGTAATTATTATAAGCGACGCCACAGAAAAACTGCCACATCATAGAATGAAAAGTAAGCCTGCCCCATGAGCCATGATTGAGGATCGCTCAAACGTAAACCAAATGTGTTTTGTCCAAATTATCTCCACCGGTCAAAGGTAATCTACTAGATTATCACGAGTATCTACTAGATGGTATCAGAATCAATGGTGACACTGGTCGCCAGAAAGTAATCTCGTAAATTATCAACAATAATGTACCAGATTATTTCAAATTTTTAAATATCATCTAGCATCAGAGAGTAATATATTCTATCATAATTTGTAATCTATCAAATTATTTTGACTTTTTAACAAATGTTATTGGTATTTTTTCTGGTGTTGGTCGTTGGAGGGTACTATGGTATATCATTACTGATAATCTACCAGAGTATTTCAGTTTTTCAATCCGGCACTAGTTAATTTTGAGTATTATACTAGACCATTATTTGTACTCTACCAAATAATTTCGACGTTGTCAATAAATATCACCAAAATCCACCGACGTCAATTTTCGAGGAGCAATATGGTAGATTACTGATATTTGAGAGTAATCTTCTACATTATTACCTATGATCTATAAGATTACTTTGGGAAATTTTTTAAAATACTCCTTAAAATGCAGCCCATTTTATTTTTATCTCTTAACATTAGCCCATAAATATCACCAATATCCACCAACATCAATTTTTTAGGAGTAATATGGTAGATTACTGATATTTGAGAGTAATCTTCTACATTATTACCTATGATCTATAAGATTACTTCTGAGAAAATTTTTAAAAATTTCCCTTAAAATGCAGCCCATTTTTTTTTGGGAAAATAAAATTAGACCAATATTTTTACTTTTTAAATTAAAATCAATGGGCCAATAGTTTTTCAAAAGTTAATAAATAAATCATGTGGTATTTTTAAAGAAGAAACTTGTTTGAAAATAGAACAATATGAAAAGACAAGAAATTATATATACTTGTCCAGTAACTAGAAATTATGAACTATAACTTGACAAGTTTATCCATAACTAAATAAGTTATGAACCAAATTTGACAAGTTATGGTTCATAGCCTATTAATTATGGTTCATAATAGAAAAATTGACAAAAATAGTAATTTAACCTATTTTTCATATTAAATTATTGACCTATTAATTTTTTCATCTTAAGTTTTTACCTATTCTTAACATTAGCCTTAAAAGATAGAATATCCACCTTTTTCATTATTTTGACGTTTTTTCAAATATGGTCGGATTACTTGTACCTGTTGCAAGAGTGGAATCTGGTAAGTTAATGTCAATGAATGATCAAAAAATAATAAAAAAAAAAATTAAAAACAAAAGGACAAATGTTAGGCTTTTTGAATTCTACGCGGCACAAATCTTCCTACATGGTATTTTGTGATTTTGGGATTAGACCATTTCAATGGGTCATTCTTTTTCAAATCTATTTACTTTTTATAAATCATGTGGTTTTTATAGAAGTTACAATATTTTGTTGATAGATTTCATTTTGATTTATTTTGACGTTTTCATTGGATATTATCGGATTTGGTTTGTCAACCTGTTGATTGCAAGGCTATATTCTGATTATTTGCAAGATAAAGTCAATAATTTACTAGATTTTTTTGAAAATTTCCAACACAAATTCACCGTCATCCAACATCAGTAAACTTTTTGATTAATCTTTTTATGGTTTTGATCAATGAAAAATTGAAAAAATAATAGAGGAAAAATTAAAAACAAAATCACAAATATTTGGACATTTCATTCATGATTTTGCGGATCAATCTTGGATTATGATTTGTATTCATTTTTGGGACAAATGCATTTTTATTGTCATTCTTGTATCAAATCTATTTAATTATATATTGATATTTTTATACATTGTTTCGGTATTTTGTTGATAGATTTCCTATTGATTTCTTTCCATATATAACCCGATTTGATTGATTTCATTATTTAAGGAGGTCTCATTCATACCTTTGAGTGTTTTTATGAGATAATATTTTTGATTTACTTATCACAAATTTAGCTCATCTAATTTTGGTAAACTTTTGTGATTTCAGTTTTTATGGTTTTGATCCTTGTGCATAATTGAGTCTAGGTTCATTAAGGATCAATTCATTCTTTGATTGCGTTTATTTGGACATTTCATTCAGGATTTTTCTGATCAATCTTGGATTATGATTGAATTCATTTTTGTTAACAAATCATGAGTTGTATGTCCAGTTTGTTTTGACAGCTGCAGGTTCGGATATTATATTCACACAGTGACAGCTGGATTTAATGAAGCAATTCAATCAAGAAGACGCAATCAAATCTCAACCCTAATCAAGTGGGGAGACTCTAGACCTCTCTCATATCCGGGTTCATTATTTAAGGAGGTCTCATTCATACCTTTGAGTGTTTTTATGAGATAATATTTTTGAACTAAAATTTAGCTCATCATTTTGTAAGAGAAAATTTGAGTTTTCTTATTTTGCTCAATAATTGAGAGGAAAATAAGGATCAATTAATTCCGTTTATTTGGACATTAGGTTTTATTTTTTGATCAATCTTGGATTATGATTCAAACCATTTTTGTTAACAAATCGAGTTGTATGAGTTTGTTTTGATAGTAGGATTCGGATATTAGTAGGACATTTGGATTTAATGAAGCAATTCAATCAAGGATCGCAATCAAATCTCAACCCCGATCAAGTGGAAGGACTAAACCTCTCTCATATGGGTTCATTATTTAAGGAGGTCTCATTCAGTAGGTGTGTAGAGACCGAACTAAAAAATTGAGAGAACATTTTGTAACTAAAACTGAGCACGAACTAGACCTCTCTCATAAGACTCGGAGTAAGGCGAAGAGTCTGAAGGCGAGTCAAGGGAATCACCATGAGTTAGGAGTTGGTGTAGATTCGGAAAGTTTCTTGTAATTTCAAACTTTGTAATTGTTTTAGTGATAGTGGAATCCTTTTTGTGCTGTGTGATTAGCCCACATGGTTCTTTTTCTGAAAAGATTTTTGATCATGTTAAATAACCATATCGTTGTGTTCATTTAATTATTTCACATCATTTTTTAATTTCTGTTTAAACAGGGTTGATACGCACAAAATGCTATTTTGGGGTCTGTCTGGTCCAACAACAATTAATACAAAAATAACGTATCACAATATATACATATATATTTATATACCAGATTAACATAATAACCTAAGAAAAATCATAATTGCCTCGCCCATCATTACCACGCCCCTTTGCCACCTCCGCCACGTCCCACCACAGACGTGCGTCAGGATAGGTGCCCACACATATCGAACCTAAGCGTCAAATATATTACTATATGTTGTTTGAGTTCAAGCCCTGTTATAGGAACTAGACGCATCAAATTCAAAATCATTGGTGAGGCTTATTGCCTTAAATTATTACAAATTGGAGATAAGATGACGGTTAAAAAAATCCTTGAGAATTTAAAATACAAATTGGAGATAAGATGAGAGTTAGAAAAGCCTGTGAGAATTTCAAAAGACACATTAAAGGACAATAATGAAGTTATGTAGTATGCCACTTTATTATTATTATTATTATTATTATTATTATTATTATTATTATTATTATTATTATTATTATTATTTAAATCTTTGTTAATTTTATTTAAATTAACCTTCTTTACTTTTATCTATTCATTTTTAAATACCTTGAATAAGAAATTTATAAAGTTTGGTATCTTTGTTAATTTGGTAGGATGGAAAATTTATAGGCGCATTTTACACTCTTACTTTTATCTATTCATTTTTTAAATACCTTGAATAAGAAATTTATAAAGTTTGAGTAAAGAAGTATTTGGTTTTCACTTCAAGACCAAAGAAGAATGCCATAAAGATGCATATGAATTCTGTTAAATTAGGCTAATACAACAAAGGGCTTTTATAAGCAAAGACAGCTACTTTGAATGGACCGGGTTAAAGTAAGAAAGAAATCATCGGATTCCAAAATATCAACTTAAGTTGGTGTAGATCTTCCAAATCCGGAAATAATCATCGGATTTCAACAATCACATGGTACGAGGCAGCTCTTAAAATGAAGTTCGATCATTTTTTTTTAACTTAATATGAAATTCTGCATAGGGTTTCGTATACTACTAGTTTACTTTCACACTAATGATTCACTAATTTCTCTTGCGAATCCGACTTCCAGCAGAATCTCTGGCGACATGAGACGATCAGAGAAACAAATCAAAACTCTTCCTCGCTCCCACAATCATATTTGTTGTTCTCATTCTTTTACGCTGCCACTAATCAAGACAAGGCAAGACATTAGTTGTAATCGCTTCGCTTTCGCTTATATTCGCCAACAATTACAATCTCCCGAGAATTCATTGATCGAGATCCCATCTTCAACCAACAGCGGCTGGCACAAATTAATAACTCAGGTTCTCTAGCTGACACCTCAAATATGAAGTCTCATTGTTACGACAACAAATTCATCAAACTTTGTTGCAGAAAAACAATCAGATTTCATCCTGAAAAAGAATGAGATACACTGGAGATGCTCACTAGATCACCCCGAGAGTGAAGCTGCGTGCTAAGATTGCAGCTGGCGCAACGGTGTTGTTTGGTTGCTAGCATCGGCCTCAGCCATTGGCAGCGGTGAGAGAAGAAGAGAGTGAGGAGAAAACGAGAACATATAATTAAGTCTGGCAGAAAATTTTGATGC
The DNA here is from genome assembly GCA_012066045.3 of Morus alba. NCBI lineage: Eukaryota > Viridiplantae > Streptophyta > Magnoliopsida > Rosales > Moraceae > Morus > Morus alba. The sequence goes on along the minus strand of CP050230.2, from coordinate 8,864,799 downwards.
ACTTCACTTCATTAGTAACTACAATTAGGATTTGGACAAACCGAAAAGCTACTTATAATTTATTACAATGTAGAATACAATTAAATAGATAGAAATAATGAAATAATGGAACTACATATGCATTATATTTGCATATATATAAACAAAAACACACAACACGAAAGGACTTGGCAAAAACACATAACACGAAATAGTACACTCTATTTTTGCCTAACATAGGCTCATAGAGACTAAATTTAAAACACGCATAAAAATTTGACGATTTATAGTGTAACTTGTACGGAACAGAACTTCAGGGAAATTCGCGGAACTTATAATGATCATCTCCCCCAAGGTTATAAGGAGAATTAGATTGTTCTCCTCCACTTATTACAGGAATGGCAATTTGATTCCCACTAAGAGTATTGTCCCCATTTCCATCAAGCTTAGGGGAATTAGATTGTCCTCCTTCACTAAGTACTGGAATGGCAATTTGATTTCCACTAATAGTATTGTCCCCATCTCCATGAAGCTTAGGAGAATTTGATTGTCGTCCTCTGCTGAATACAGGAATAGCAATTTGGTTTCCACTAAGAGTATTGTCACCCAAAAGCTTTCTTCCGTGAGTGGTGCAAATCATAGAAGCAGAAAAAACAAGAAACATAAGAAGGACAAGTTTGGAATTGGCATTCATGTTTGCCGAGCAATTTGCTGAATATGTTATGTTAGGGCGAGTCGGGAAGTAGAAAGGTGCGTATGTAGAATGGCAATTTTGATGTCTGGACAAAGGATAGGTGTGGTTTCTTTATATAGGCGAAAAATTGAAAAGATTGCATAAGATGCACGATGATTACTACTTGATGATGCTAGCTAATGAAATTCCAAGCACGTTTTGAAAATAACTTAGGCATCAAAGATCTACTTTGTTGTGTGCCTGCCCTATTTGGCTAGCACGCCTTATAGGCTCAATGTTGAGATTTTACATGTTATGCATATATATTTCCCTAGCTGTTAGGATTGCCGGATCTAAGTAATTTAAAAGGCTCGGGTTGCTTATAATCTCGGTAGTATGATTTATTATTATTATTATTTTTTTTTTTCTGTGTGTGTGTGCTTTTTGTTAAGAAAACAAATTAAACCTGAGAAAATATATTTAGATTAATAGAGCTTCAATAGACATTCCATAACTGGGGACAATCCTTTTTAAACATATTACGCGTGACCCTTTCAATACCTAAGGCGCTCAACAAAAGATTTAGAAGGCAGCAAACGCGATAATGTGGCAGTTCAATGTGAAGCCTAAATAAAATATTGCACGAGTTATCTTAAAGACATTTTTAATATTAATCTTTTTTTTAATCCTTTCTCTTTCTGTTCATTGAAATTTCTGCCTAGGTAATTAATACGTGCATTTTATACTAGTAAGACACTAAACACTAGAAAAACATGAGTAAAATAAACTAGGATCTGGGAAGTTTTTGCTCTGAGTTTGCATACTTTATGGATTGCCTGATGATCAAGGTTAAGAAAACAAATAGAGGCTAGGGTTGAACGTGGGAAGGTATTGTATTTTTGACGAACGCTTGCATCAAAATATGAGGATTAAAAAAAAAAAAATAAAAAAAACTTTCAACATATGTGAGAATTATTTAAAAAAGCATTTGTTAAGGTCATATGTAAGAATATATTATTTTGCTAGACTTAGTCAATGATTTGTTGGGATCTCAGTGTCTGAGTAGTAATTAGGTGAAGACGATCTGTTGTACTCACGACATTTGAGTGGTTGAGCCAAGATATATGTACAGATAACGTTGCACGACAAGGGCAACCACAAAGCACTATGTAGGCAACCATAGAGCCGGCATCAAATGATGCCAACAACCATGAAATCGCACAGATTCATAGAAGAATGGGGATTTCGCACAAATCCAATAAGAAAAATGGAGGCATGGGCATGCGATAGAGTTTCTATAATTGTTGTCTTATAATATAATATTCATATAGTACTTATATAGCATGAGTCATGATTAGAGAACATGAACATATAAGTAATTAATATATATTAAAAAAAAAAAAAAACTTAGTACACTTCACTTCATTGCCAATTAAGAGCAGAACTCAGGACAAATCGACAAGCAACTTATAATTTATTATAATGTAGAATACAATTACAAGGAAATAGAAATAGTAAAATAAAAATAATATGCATAATATATGCATATATATTGCACACAGTAACAAACTACATGAAAGAAAAGGAAACACAACTTGCAATAATACATTTTACTTTTTCTTAGTATAGAGACTCGATATAAAATACGCATAAAAATTCTAGGAGAAGTAGTGTAACTTATTATAATAATCCAGCAGAACTTCAGGGAAATCCATGATGGAACTTATAATAATCATCTCCCCCAAGGTTATAAGGAGAATTAGATTGTTCTCCTCCACTTACTACAGGAATGGCAATTTGATTCCCACTAAGAGTATTGTCCCCATTTCCATCAAGCTTAGGAGAATTAGATTGTCCTCCTTCACTAAGTACTGGAATGGCAATTTGATTTCCACTAATAGTATTGTCCCCATCTCCATGAAGCTTAGGAGAATTTGATTGTCGTCCTCTGCTGAATACAGGAATAGCAATTTGATTTCCACTAAGAGTATTGTCACCCAAAAGCTTTCTTCCACGAGTGGGGCAAATCATGGAAGCAGAAAAAACAAGAAACATAAGAAGGACGAGTTTGGAATTGGCATTCATGTTTGCTGAGCAATTTACTGAATATGTTATTATGTTGAGAATTAGAATGCTGTCTTGTGTTGAATGGGAAATTTGATGATGGATATAGAATGGTTGTGGTTCCTTTATATAGGCGACCGAAAATATGTGATTGTACATGATATAAGATTTATTATTATTTGATGAAACTTATGCAATCCTAAAACGTCGTGTGCACAATATGGCTTGCACGTACGTCTTCTAGGTCAAAAAATGAGATTTTCTACGTTATACACACATATATTGTCCAAGCTGGTAGGATTCCATATCAAATATATATAGGTCTGGATTCAAAAGAGGCTCCGGTGGCTTATAATCTCAGTAGTATTATCATCTTGCTTAAGCAGTCGTTAAAAAACAAAAATTAAGTGCGACTAAACTATGACTCATATTATATCGTAGCATCTATTTCTAATATCCTATTTTAATTAAATGAAATTGCGCAGCCAGAAACTAACTGCATCTTTTGTTAAGCATCTTTATAATTGAAAGGGGTCATGAATATTGTTAATTTGAATGGATTGTCCATACTTATGGAATTTCTGTTCTTCTCAATATCTTTTTTTTCAGGTTTTGTTCTCTTAAGAAGGGAAGAGAAAAATAAAATAAAATACAACTTAACCTTTAGCTTATATATATATGACGACGACAACTACGCAATTAGGCAACAACATAGCAATCCGATGTGAACAGCAAACCTTCAACCTAAGTAATGATGTATTTAATTCAAGTGGTTCTTCATGAGGTTCAACCCCTGGTGGTGCGGGTCTCTCGTCAAAAAGGCCTTTGCGCCCCTTTTGCTTGATTTGCTCCAAAACTTTGATCCAAAATTGCCACTAAGTCCAATTTTCCTCACTTTCCTATAATATGCAATAAAAACACATCAAAATAAAAACAATGCTTGAGAATTAAACAAATAATTAAGTTTTAAAGCATTTGATTTGTCAGTAGTGTTAGTAAATTAATTGAAAAGCCCAACACGTAAATATTTAAGCCTGAGATATATTAAAGATCCAACACACGATGACAATTTAAATGGGGATAAAAACTGCAATTATGAGAGTTTAAACTCAGGACTTCCCGTTCTGATATCATGTTAGTTTACCAATCCATCCCAAAAGCTTAAGCTTTTAGGATGAATTGGTAAACTAACAAGTAAAATATTCACTCATCACTAAGCGTTGAAATTTGATAGAATTTGTATAAATTAGAGTATAAAATTAGAAACAACTAAAATTTTGGGTCTATATGTGAAAATTAACATTTAATTTTTTGAATTGTTTTGATCTCTAAACTTTATATATTTTCAATTTTAGACCATAATTTTTACAGACTCCATCAAATATTTAACACTAAATTAACAAAATGACCGAAATTAAAACAAAATAAAACTTCAAGAGCAACTGTGCGATGTTTGAAAAGTCAATGACTAAAATGAGATTGAAGCTAAACTCAAAAACTATTTGTGAGATTAATTTTTATTTTTATTTTATTTTATTTTATTATTATTATTTTATTATTTTTTTTATGTTCTTCATGAGGTTGAAGAATATTAATGGGTATTTTAATTTTCTTTTCCTTTTGTCCCAGCTTGGTAATCTGTACAAATACAGCTAACTCATAAAACCAAAAATAGTTTGTCATCCTACTCGTTTTATTCAACACATAGATGCCTTGAGATGTAACATACAGCAACTCTATAGTCAACCTAGTCCAACCTTTTTGGTTATTGTTAATAAAACACCAAACGTGGGCGCGGTTCTCCAATTGTTTCAAGGTTCATACTTTTTAAGGTTGGGCTGTAGCCGTGTTTTATTTAAAAAAATTAAAAATTTTTGTTTGGCGTATCTTATGCTAAAGATTTTGTTGGAATTTTATTATCAGTAATTCAGTACAAAAAGAGAAGATTTGGAAGGAATATTGTGCGACTTTATATATGTCCCAACTCCCTCAAATCATACAATATGTTGGTTTCCAATAGATACTATTTTCACTTCATAAAAATTAGAAGAATGAATGTTATAGATACCATCAGTGTTAAGCATCACTCACTAATAAAAAGTAAGATTTATACTAGGGCCAAACATATTAATAATGGTGCTCAACTTTCCGTAAAGAGGCTGCCATAATGCTTTGAAAGTCCACTCTTGATTTTTCTCAACCAAACGCGCAAAAATAGTTTTTTTTAAGCCAATCACAAAATTAGAATTTTCATTCAAGTAAAAGAGAAGATTTGGAAGGAATATTGTGCGACTTTATATATGTCCCAACTCCCTCAAATCATACAATATGTTGGTTTCAATAGATACTATTTTCACTTCATAAAAATTAGAAGAATGAATGTTATAGAAATTAGTGGTAATAAAAAGTAAGATTTTAACTAGGGCCAAACAATTTTGCAACGATTATTCTTAATATATTTTTAAATTTTCATTAATTATCTTGGCATTGCCTTTTCCAAATTATGGTAATCTTTAACAATTTTTCATTTTAATACAATATTTTTGTATTTATTATTATCACGTTTTCATTTTATTATTTTTATTATTATTATTATTATTATTATTATTATTATTATTATTATTATTATTATTATTATTAAGAAAATCTATATTCTTTAAAAACGTGCACCTTCAAAGTCGCTTTTGAACCTGTTTAGATTGATAATTTTAAAGTATTTTTAATTTTTTAAGTACTTTTGAAATAAACTATCTCTTTAGTGCTTATGAAAAACTTTTTCATTTAGATTTTTAACCTTTTATTTCTGAATAGTAAATTAAATATCTCATCTATATCCTTTTATTACATTATTTTTTATAACAATAAGTGTTTTTAACTTTTTTACCCAAACATGTTCAAAAGCTTTTCTTATATATAAAAATATTTTTTTATGCACTATCCAAACACTAATTAAAAAGTCTAAACTTATATTTATCTTCTTCTACTACTTAAAAGCATAAACACAAACTCTCCCAAACGAATCCTTTATATCTTAATATCAAATTTTAAGCTTCTCGTTGCTCTAATAAAACGTATAAAAAAAAAAAAAAATCCTCATCTCTCTATAAATGCAATTTATTCATATATCCAATCGCAATGATTCAAAGTCCACATAACACGTTCATATAACAGGCCCCAATCAACAACAAAAAAAAAAAAAAAAAAAAAAAAAGACAACCAAAACTAGAATATTTGTGCTTAATCTAGTACTATGTATGTCTCTTTAAATTAATTTCTATCTTATATTGCAACGAACAAAGTGTCAAACAATTAAAAGATATTGCAGACTCTGTCAAACAATTGTGTTTTATTTTATTTTCAAGAAATCTTTTTCTTTGATCCGATTCGATGTTAATTTGCTCCTTTTATGTTTTGGCATGATGGCATCTTTTTGTATGCCAAAAATCACATGAAAGCACCTGATCTGGCGCCAGACGACAATGTTGTTGTTGTTGTTTTTTCTTTTTTCTTTTTTCGAAAAAATATCAAAGTGCTTATCTACAAATTAAGTTAGGATTCTCTCCCTCTATAAATATAGAAATATATACACATATAATCTATACAAATGCAATTTTGTTCATCACCTTATATATGTCCTATTCAGTCTCAAGCTTCACAATATAAACCAACTTCTGCTTTCCCAGACACCACCATAACAGCTAACTAATCAACATGATAAAAAATGAAGACCATTGTTCTCTTGTTTCTTGTTTTTGCTGCTTCCACGATTTGCACCACTACTGACGCTGCTAGGATGCTTTTGCAGCTTGATTCAGGAAAGCAGATTTTCTGTTATGTTGATGATATTGTTGTTGGCGCAACTTCAACTGTAGATCGTACTGCTACTGGCGTAACTAATTCTCTTGATGATCTTGCTAATCTTGTTGTTTTTGGGGCATGTCGGGGCTGACATGCAGAGGACACTCTCTAAAATTAGACAAACAATTATATAAATATTTTAGTAAAAAAAAAAAAGTAAGAGCGGTATAATTGCTCAAAAAGAAAGTGAGTAATATAAAGGGTGTGTTTGTTTTTGGTCTCATTTCCGTTTTTCATCAATTTCGATGCAAAAAACGGAAATGATTCCCAAAAAAACTCGTTTGGCAAAAAAGCAATCACAAAATGGAAATGAAATCATTTTTGTCGTTTTGCGGAAAAATGAAAACGGGAAAAACCCGTTTTCGTTTTTCCCTTTTCATTTTCTGCTTCTCTCTTCTTCTTTCTTCTTCTTTCTTCTTCCTCCGAGCTTCACCAGAGCTTCCTCCGAGCTTCTTCCTCGATCATCCTCCGAGCTTCTTCCTCCAAGTCTCGCCGTTTGCTTCTCACCGGAGCACCACCGTTCGCCGGAGCACCACCGTTTGCCCAGATCTGCGCCGTTCTACGCTTTCTCACCGAGGTATGCCCAGTCTCTCCGCCGGTTCTTTTTTTTCTTTTTCTTTTCCGGTTGTCTCGCCGTTTGCCGTTTTCCGGTTGTCTCTTGCCGTTTGATGTGATCTGGTTTTTTTTGTTTTTTTTTTTCTTCTTCCCCCTGGGGGATGAAATCCCCCCCAGGGGGCTGACAATCAGCCCCAGTGGGGGCTGACAATCAGTGGGGCCCAGTGGGGGCTGATTTCAGCCCAGTGGGGGCTGATTGGCTGAATCAGCCCCGTGGGGGCTGATTTCAGCCCCAGTGGGGGCTGAATCAGCCCCAGTGGGGGATGATTGTCAGCCCCGTTGGGGCTGAAATCAGCCCCAGTGGGGGCTGAATCAGCCCCAGTGGGGGGGCTGATTGTCAGCCCCGTTGGGGCTGAAAAGCCCCAGTGGGGCTGAATCAGCCCAGTGGGGGATTGTCAGCCCCGTTGGGGCAGCCCCAGTGGGGGAAATCAGAGTGGGGGCTGAAATCAGCTCAAGTCGGGGGCTGAAATCAGCCCCAGTGGGGGGCTGAAATCAGCCCCAGTGGGTGATTCTTAAGCATATGACCAATTATTGGATGCCAAGACAAAATATTATACCAATAGCTTGTTGTGTGATTCACAATTTAATTAAGATGCACGCGCGAGATGATCCTCTATTTAGGCAATATGAGGTCGATTTGCCCGTAGAAGATATTGAGGGAGAGGGAGAACAAGAAGGGCAACAGGAACAACAACATGGTATGGATGCACAAGAAGCAGAAACATCTGAAATGGATGGTCGGCAACAACGTAATTACATGGTTGATTTTAGGGATCATCTAGCTAATCAAATGTGGGATTCGTATAGGCGACAATAATTTAAGCTAATATATTGTAATTTCCATATTTTATTAATTATTTTATTAATTATTAGTGTTTTTATTTAGGATTCAATTATTATTTATTTAATAAATTAAATACTTATTACATGTTTTCAAAAATGAAACCAAACGCATTTTCAGTTTTTTTTTAAAACTGAAATCAATCTCTAAATAAAACTACCAAACGCATTTTCAGAAATAATTCAAAAATGAAAATGAAAACGTTTTCATTTTCATTTTCGTACAGAAAACAAAAACGTTTTGGAACCAATTCCAAACGCACCCAAAGGTTGCCTCCAAAAGAGGCTAAATATTTTATATATAAAGTGGGCATAATCACAATAAGAGGAATATTCTTAATTTCATCTGCTTATAACATGTCACATTATTTTTATTTTTTTGGAGTTAGGGCATTTCCTCTTTAGAATGGCCTAAGAAAGATTTTGGCCTAGGAGACGTGCGCTATAAATGCACGCTGCACTAGTGCCCTAAACGCACTGCCCTTGCATTCATCGTCTTGATACCACGACTCATGTTACGTTTATAATTGGTCGCCTTACTGAACTGACACGCATCATAAATTTCCTTTAAACTGAATCTTAATCTCGACCTTGGTTTCAATCTCAATGCGTCAGAATTCTCTGGTGGACTCAGTCGAATGGATTGAGATCTCAATCTTTCGTCCTCGATCCCCATCAAAGATAGTTTAGGACACGTGGCACATTATTGATATACCTCAACCAACATATATATGTGTATGTGCAAGTATAAACTATGGCTAACGGGTCAGAAAAGTTGATGGATAACATTCAAATAAGGCAAATCAAATACACGGTTCGCTCAAGAGAATAAAGTAAATTGAAATGACTTGTAAATACCACATGTTCATGTATTTCATTCATCAGATTATTTCTATTTTTTTCTTTCCTCAAGACAAAGTTAAAGATTTCATAATTCAAATTGTTATAATATTTTCTCTTATAAAAATTTAAATTTAATTTTTTTATTATAATATTTTTCTCTCACATATACAACTTATGTTTAAGCTTAAACTTAAGTTGTGAAACAAAAGAATAAATAAAGGATCCATAATCCTACAGAAACTTTGTGACCATTCTGAACATTCTACTTCAAACAAGATCAACAGCTATTTCCCGATTATGTTCCGCTAATTTATAGAATCTTTCAAAAGATATGTTAAACTCCATGTATGTTTCATCCTCCAACGGCAACTTATAAGCTAATTAAAGAAAATTAAAGACAAAAATGAAGTCAAAAGAACAAAAGTAAAAACAAAAGACTAAAAGTTATAAGTGAAAAGAAATTAAGAGCCAGAGACTGGCTATAAAATAAGATCTTAACGGCACAACAGTGCCTTTATATATAGTTGAATACCGTTTATTTTCAATTTTCTTTGACGCTAAGGGGTGAAAACTAACGCCCCGTTTATTTCATTGATTTGAGTTTAGAATTTGAGTTTTATTACAGTAAAAAGCTCTCACAAATAATCATATTTAATATTTTTACTACAGTAAAAAATTCTCACATAAAATCATATCTTAACTGAAATTTAAAATTCAAATCAACGAACTAAACGGACTTTAAAATTACTTCTAAATTTTAGAGTTCAGGAGAATTTTTATGCTACCATGATGTTTTTTTTAAGCACTTGGAGATACGATAATTTGTAAAATACGTAAAAATTTATAAATTTAAACGATAAAATTGTAAAAATTATAATAAATTTATGAATTTTAAAAGAATATGATAGAATTATTCAAATTTGTAAGTTGTAATATTATCTATGCCTTTAAAATTCACTAAGTTTGAACCAGAGTTATTCCACCGGCGACACCTCTCATTTCGGATCTCTTCCTCTTTTTTCTCCTCTCTTCTCTCTTCTCTATTCCACCAGCGAAGCCACGGTCGCGTCGCCGTCCGAAGAGCCGCCTTTGAGCTCGCGCGCCCTCTCTCTCCGCCCTCCCCTCTATCTTCCCGGCCATCTCTTTTCGCCCCCCTCTCTTCTCCGTTAAATAGGCCGCAGATAAATAATGGATCTGGGCCTCCGTCAGTTTAGCCTAACAGCAACACGGCCCATTTAACGTTAACAACGAAAAACCCTCGAGTAACCTTAAACCCATTGTTGAAAATGTCTCTGTTGTCTATTGTAGTACCCTAACCAGAGCCTCTCTCTCTCTCTCTCTCTCTCTCTCTCCGCGCCAAAGCCTTTGTTGCTGTTCTGAAGCTCGAACGCTTTCGAAGTCATGGCTCGTTTCCAAAACGTAAGCATATTTCATTTTCTATCTAATTTTCTCGAGTTTAAGCTTCTGTTTGGTTGCCGAGAAAACATGGGAAGGGGGGAATTCATGGACTTCCTCGTTTTTTTTTCAGGAAGAATTGAGCTAATTGAATGTCGTGAATACTATTCTATTATTTTCTTTTGGAACAAAAAAAATTTTTTTGGACAACCAAACAGAACTTTCCTTGTGATCAATTATAGGGCGTCTCAAGTGCTAATTTGATACTTTGATTTCTGAAACTTGAACAGAAGAAGAAAAAGGTGTTTGTGAAGCCAGGAATGAAAAAGAAGCAGGCTACCGTGGACCATATCACAGGGGATAAGATCCCAAAGAGCTTCGTTTTCTCGAGAGGGAAGTTGCCCGGTCCTCTTAGGCAACTTCAAATGGATTTGAGAAAGATATTGCTTCCTTTTACTGCTCTTAATCTTCGGGTATGAATCGAATCATATGTTTTCTGTTTAACTCTTTTTTTAATTAATTAATTATTTATTTATTATGCCTGAGATAGGCAAGTATCTTATTTGGAATGGATTGGAAAATATACATTTGGTCATATGGGTCAACTTGCAAAAAGGAATTATACCCTTTGAGAATTATGATTCCTGGATATTGTAAATTTGTTTTTTTTTTTTTTTTTTTTTTTTTTTTTTTTTTCTTGATTGATGTGCTTTTACTAGTTAATGGAAGTCTGGTAGATATAGTAATTTTAGCAGCTTAATTTGTATTTCACATATGTTTTGCTGATAAGAGTGTCAAAAAGAACACAAACTTAGTAAACATGATGTGATTTATTAAATCAGTAGGAGTATGGTGTCACTGAACTCTGAATTTAGGCTTAGATTGCTTAAAGTATTGCAGACTGTAGTTTATATTCTATATATTTTGGTCGTGACAAAGCAAGGTCTTGGCTCTACTTTGTTTTGATATATGTGGCCTGTGTTCTAATGTGCTTTTACATTTGACTAATTGTCGTGCTTGTTCTTTCCAGGAGAAAAGACGGAATAATATCAAAGACTTCTTAAATGTTGCAGGGCCTATGGGTGTTACACATTTCCTCATGTTGTCGAAAACTCAAACTGCGCCCTACCTTAGGGTCGCAAGAACCCCACAAGGCCCAACTCTTACATTTAAGATAAATGAGTACTCTTTAGCAGTTGATGTCGCTCGGTCTCAATTGCGACCTCGATGTCCTCAAGATCTTTTCAAAAATCCTCCACTGGTAATCTTTTGCTTTTGTACAAACACATGCAAACATATTTGCTCATTAGTTTGGCTCGCACACAAGAAAGAACGAAATACTTCCTATCTCATTATTATTGTTATTTATTATTATTTTTGTATATGTTCGGTGATTGCTCCTTCTCTTTACAGATTGTACTTTCTGGTTTTGGGAGCGGGGAACAACATCTAAAACTGACCACTATAATGTTTCAAAACATCTTCCCAGCCATTGATATTAATACTGTGAGTTTTTGGAATTTACAAGATAAAAAGTATTGATGAAGAAATACTTTTCAACTAAATTTAATGTGGTTTTTATGTTAATGCTTCAGGTCAAACTTTCTTCCTGCCAGAGAATCGTGTTGCTTAATTACAACAAAGACACAAAGCTCATTGATTTTCGTCATTATTCCATTAGGTTGCAGCCTGTTGGTGTCTCACGGAGAATTAGAAAATTTGTGCAGAACCATCAAGTCCCTGATCTAAGAAACCTTCAAGACGTTAGTGACTTCATCACTAAGTAAGGAGTTCTTATATGGTTGATTATTTACTTTTTTATTTCATGGGATTAAACACTAAAGTACAAAATGATGTCATGCACTTGTTGAATCACTAGTTAATTCAAGCTTTTTTGAGGTTGACATGTTGGTAGCTTAGCTATATCAAACATTTATAATCTGCCTTTATTTTGTAGTTGCACATATGTATGAATAGGAAATTTAACTTGAGAACCTAAATCTTATTCCTGGCCATTTTACCTTATTACTTGTTTTTAATCTGATCACATAGCATATCTCATTTGAATAGTAGATCAAAATGATGAGCTGTTAGAATTGAGAGTCTTACAGATAAAACTTGTTGATTTGTTATAATTTGATCTTGGTTTACAAAGCATTGGTGTCTATGTGACGGTTTTCCAATATTGTTTTTGTGCTTAAATCTTGTCTCAAGGTACTCTTCCATTTACCTCAGATAAATTTCCAGGAAAAAAAAAAAAAAAGAACAAGATCTTAGAACATTGATAAATAAAATATATGCACATGTATATCTCATGAACATTTCGCTAATATTGTTCTGAAGGGCTGGTTATGGATCAGAAAGTGAAGCAGATGATGAAGCAGCAACAGTGACCATGGCTAGTGATCTCGGCAGGGTTAATCGAGCTTCTACAAAAAGTGCTGTCAAGCTTCAAGAGATTGGAGCTAGAATGACTCTTCAACTCATCAAGGTTGAAGAAGGATTGTGTTCGGGTGGAGTAATATTCAGTGAATATGGTACATTGTCTCAAAATTAGCTTTTTCCCTCAATTTTTGTTCTTTTGTAGAGAGCTAGGAGAAACATGACATAAATGATATAGCGTGGAAATTTGTTTGATCTTGTCTTTCTATAATTTCCGTCTAACAGCCTTTTTTTCTGTCGTACAGCTATCATGTTTTCTTGCTGCTTATATACATTTCAAATTTGCAGCCCCGTGACTTTTGTTCTTGTTTCTTGCTGTCGCTGGAATTTGATTAACTCTTAATTCTCCAGTATTTTTTTTCCTGCTTTTGAAGGAAATGGTGACGGAAAGAAAAAGGAAGACAAACAGGAAGAACACAAGGATGAGGAAGACAGTGATGAAGATGAGCAGGAAAATAGTGAAGATGGACATGAAGATGGCGAAGAAGGTGAAGATGAAGATAGTGAAGAGGATTTTGCCGACATCAAGGAAGACTAGTGACTGAGAGTTGAATGGATGGCAGTAACTTACTATGCTTATGAGGTCATATGTGATATTAAAGAATTTGAGTTGCTTTACTCTGAATCATATGTGAGAAGTTTTTTTAAAATGGTACTTCTTGTTATAGTTGTTTTTTTTCCCCTTTATTGTGAGGGCCAGGGGAATGGCGGTAGTTCCACAAGAAACTAAGATGCATAAATATCTGTCGATTTATTTGCGTTCTTCGCTTCTCTGTGTTTATCCCCCGCCCCACACACACACACACACACACCCACAAAACTCCAATATTCCATGGGGTGATTCTATCAAATTGAAGGAAAATCAATACAGCCACAGAGCTCATTCTTGCTACAAGAAATGAAACACAAATTTGTCACTGATGCTACAAGGAACACACTGGTAAAGATCAACGGATGAGACTTACCTATAAAAGTGAATATTAGACAGCCGAAGCAACCAAACGCCGATAAATCGAGGGTAAATTGACACAGATGGGTACACTACTTTTGATCGTAGAGGTACTCGTGGTAGTAGTACGCATTGTAGTACTGTCTGCGTGTTGGCCTGTTGCCTATTTTGCTATTTGCATCTTCGACGAACATCTAGGGCTATTAACAGCTTAAAACGGAAGATTATTGCAAAAGACGCCTAATCATTAACAAAACAATGTTGTTGTTTTCATATTTTAAGACTTGTTCTTTTAGAGTGTGACTTGAGTGTAATTTTTGAGTTGAATTTGAGTTATAACTTGAGTTGAAATTGTAATTTGAATAAAGTTGAATAAAGTTAAATAAAGTTAAACTTAAAATAACATGAACTTAAATAAAGTTGTAATTTGAGTTTCAATTTTTTCTGAATTTTGTTATAAAAGAACAACCCTATTGTTTCAGGTCAAATAACTTTCTCATATGTTGCCAACTGCCAGAGAATTGTTTTTGTAAACAATATATTAGAATCAAGTTTATTTGGTGCACCATCCAGAGAATTGTTTTCGTAAACAATTTATTAGAATCAAGTTTATATGGTGCACCATCAAGTCCCTCATCCAAGAATTTAGACTTTTTATGATCAGAAAACAAGGAATTTAAATGGTAAAATTAGAAACCAGAGCTGGAGAAAATTCCTCTCCCAAGCTCTCTGATCGGAGAAGATGTCCAATGAATTAAGACATTAATTTACTCCTGCTAAACTATGTATAGAATAATATTGTTCCAATTTGTTTCAAAGGAAAAGTATTTGGTAAAAGATTCATTAAAGAATCTTATTAAATTGAGAAAAATCCACATCACGACTCCATAATATCCGCCCTTTATTATGCCTGGACAGTGAATTTTCCCCAATCACATGGGAGAAATTTGTAGGAAATTTAACATTCATAGGGTCTTTTCCGATTTTCTGAAAATAGAGAGTATCTGCCTAAAAATGGAAGGGAAGGATCTTGAAGTTATCCTCATGATTATATTAGCAAATATTTTGCTTTTTATCTACCAAAGTACTTTTCAATAATATGTTACTTATATGGCTACGGAAATATGATAAACTTGGACAATTGTCAAGCAATGAAGGGAAAAATTCACTGTTGTTGATAAACTGCACCAAATTAGTAATCTTCCATGCATGTTACATTTATAACTTAAAAAACTGAACCAAATTAGCTATATATTGTTGCTTATAAAACTTACTCTGACAATTTGGCTTTGTACTATTTCATATTCCACAAGAAATTAAAATACATAAACACGGTCGAATTGAAAGGTTGTACAAATCATCAGCTTTCAAGAATTCCCTTCTGCAGCATGAACATTTATTGGCATAACATTATGGACTAAATCTAAAACATAAAGCATTTCTATCGATTTCTCAACTGGCCTTTCAGTATTCCTCCCAAGGGATGCAAATAAATTGAGGGGAAAAAAAAAACGACCATAGAGCTCTTTCTTACTACAAAAAAGCAAAACAAAATAAAACATAAAATTCTCCACTCCAAACGGGAAACACACCATAAGGACCAAAGTGGTCCTCATACAGACTTCTTAAGAAGCTCTTCGGATGGAACCTCCAATGTTGCTCCTGCATGCTCTTTATTGGGCTTCATTTCTGCGGCAATCAACGTCGGTGTGTATAACTAGGTGCTTACCATCAATGAAATTACCAGCCCAAAAAAGAAAAATCTTATGGAAATTATAAAAGTGTATTCACTTCATATGAAAGAGAGAGAAAAGAGAAAACGCGAAGTGTTTCTACATCCTATTATCGTGTGTTTATTACAAAATTGTGAATAGCAGTTTGGTTTGGCCCTCACAATCTAAGGAATGTCAATTCCTACATGCTTGAATCAAGCAGCTTGATATTGATTACCGGTTAAAAGAAAATAAATGTCAAATTTAAAAGTACTGTACATGTTATAAGCCAAATAACTTGATCATTATTTAATTATATAAAAGATATTTTAACAATTATATGGATAAAATCCATATATATATATTTTTAAGATTCACATTTCTAAGTTTAGTAAATATTACCACAAGAGTTGAATTATTTCTTATTATTTCATAAACACTAAAAAATAGATCAATGTTCTCCATTCTTATTACTTCGTAATTCATATCCCAATATCTATAAAAAATTTTGCACATCAAGTATCCAAAAGCTATACTTTTTTTCCCCTTTCCTCCTAAAGAAAAAGAAACAAAGAAAAAAAAAAAACTCCACAGGCATTTTAACAAACAGATTGAACGCTATCGAACAAAAACCTCCACCCGTCAAGATCAAAGCAAGAAATATGAAATGCGATTGAGGAATTCGGATGGTAAGGAGAAGGAAATAATACCGTAACCGCCGCGAGAGTTGAGCTTGGCCTGGACGATCATGTTGGTGATGAAATGAGAGGCCTCGCGTGCCTCTTCGAGGTGTCTCTGAACATCCTCCTCCGACGTCATTTGCCGATTCTCTTCGAATTTCCGGCGGATCTCGGCGGCTGACTGCGTCAGCATGAACGAATCTCCGGCGAAGGTCTTCCTCGTCGCTCTTAGAAGCGCTCTGTACGCGCTCAGTGCCTCCACTCTCCCCATTTCAACAAATCCGGTGATTCGTTTCGGTGCTTCGGCTGTTCTCTTCTTCTTCAGGCAAAAGTACATTGCAGTGTAGTGTACTTAAAACGCTGCGTTTTCATAATTTCTCAAGGTGCCTTTTATTTTAGAATCAAAGGTGTCCGTTTTGGATTGGGATTAGGGTCTCTAATTATGTTTTATCAAAAAAAATTAAAAATTAATTTTGTATTAATAATAAATTAGAGTTAAAATTGATAAAAATAAATAACCAATAATACTTCGGTCAAAAGATTAACAATGATATTAATTGAAGGTCTTTGAGAAGTTTGGGAAACAATGGTGTAAAAAATATGAAGGGAAAAAGAAGAACCTAATAAATAGCCTATTTATAAACTAAATTAAATAAATAGTATATTTTAAAATTATTTAAAATAAATAGTAATTTATTGTGTAAATTTTTTTATTTATATCTAGTAAAAAATTCATATATTTTTTTTTTCGACCAATAAAAAAAAATTTCTTACATATAAATTATTTTTACATAATGATGTTCCTCTAATTTATCTGCATTTGATGTTGTGTCCAATTCATTAAAGCTTCTTGTCGTACTTGTGTTACTCTGAGTACCCATTTAGTTTATAAGTTTCAATCAGATGGTTTAAATTAAATTTAAATTCAAAGAGAAAAAATATTACAGTTGAACCATTAGAATGGAGACTTAAACCTCTTTAAAGGGACACTTGAGACTCGAACGCCTGGTCCAACACATGGTTAAAGACATTTTGAGCTGTGTATATACCGTGCATAGAGTTAAGTTTAGGATGGGTAAAACAAGTCAGTTTGAGACCCACCACTATTGACCTAAACTGGGTTAAGATTTTAAACCTAAAAATTTATTCATATTAGGCTGGACCTAAACCCCATCTTTTAAAGATTTTTTTTTTAAAAAAAAATATCTTATAAAATTTTAAATCGGACAAGATCGACTATGTCTTTCAAGCTTTAAAGCTAGATTGGGCCATCCCTCTGCCATCTCAAACTTTCACCTATCGAGTCCGTGAGTTGGACCTTTTTTCATGCTGGGAGTTCAATTTTGCTATGACACAATTCAAATTAAATAATAAAAAAAAGAGTTGATATATATATGTCCAAGCTACGTACAAGAATTGTGCTAGTGTCATGTCATGCAAGCTCACTATGAAACATGAGCACTACCCTTCCCATTCTTGTGCTCAATCAGATTCAAAAAAAGAACATACGTGCTCGATCAGATTCGATTTTCAAAAGAACCATGTATTCGTAGAAAATCTAAAATTCCCAAATCCGACAAAGCAAGACCTCAATAAAACAAGAGCTCAATACAAGTGCCAGTCTTTTCTAGTTCTCTAATATAATGTAGATTTTTACACTGATCAATAGATATACCCACTTGTGATCATCAACATTCTTTTTTAACTAATCACAAATTCATCTATCTGCTTTTAGGGTTGTCAATCCGGGTAACAATATAACGACACAAATCGAAATCTGCACAAAATTAGTGGATTTGGGTTTATCATAAATATGTTCAAGTTAAAATCAAGTCGAACCTGTGAAACACGATTAAATAACGTATCATTTTCACGTTGACTCACCAATCCGCAATTGACCAATCATAACTCGCTTATTAAATATGTCATATTTGGGTAACACAAATACACAACCCATTTGTTACCCGTTTATTACCTAGGCTTAAAATATTTCATTTTCAACATTTCCTACTAGGGTTTTATACTTTAATTTTAACTTTTCTTCTTCTCTCATTTCTTTTCTTCGATCCATCATCCAAAGTCCCAGACAGCGGTAGCAGCTTCTCACCCACCCGTCCACTTCTTCACCCACCAACCGCATCCAGACCCACCCGCTGCCGCTTCTTCTTCTTCTTCTCGTTCTTCTTATTCTTTGTATTTTCTTCTCTTTTGCTCTCTACTTCTCTTCCCCATTCCGTCCCAAAAAATTGCTCCAACTACGCCTCAGGCCTTCACGTCCCCGATCTCAGCGGCAAACTCCTTTAGGTCGGCTTCATCTCCGCCAAACTCCTCTGGGTCCATCAAATTCGGCCTTTGAAATAGGTATTTCGGCTTCATCTCCGTCAAACTCCTCTGAATTCATTTTTTGTTTTTGTTTTGATGATTGGATTTATGTTTGTTTTGATGTTTGTGCTTAGACTCCATTATAGGCTTTTTATGCTTTTGATTTGTTTAGTGAATGATTTTTTTTGCTTCTAGACATAAAATTGGAACCATATTCTTTCAATGTAGGAAGTTAAAAGTGGATTCTTTCAAGCAAATTGGAAACTAATGTTTTATTTTGTGCAGATTAATTTAATACAATGGAAATTGATCTTGAGTCTATTGAGTCTTAAAGTGTGGATGTTGAGGTTGAAGAGATTGATGGATCGAGTTTGAATACTGAAACTCAAGGCGAGCAACTCCAGAAAAGAAAAAGGAAGTTGACCTCAAAAGTTTGGAGTCACTTTGTTCATCTTCCTTTGGGTCCAGACAAGAAATTGAAGGCCAAGTGCAAACATTGTAACTCTGTGTACCTCGCGGACAGCAGGTATGAAATGGGTAACTAAAACGTCATCTTGTGAGTTGTCTGAAAACCTCTTACCATGATATAGGGCAGATGCTCATTGCCCAAGAAGTTGGCGCAGTGACACTTAGTGGAGGTAAGTATGATTCTGAAAAATTCTGTGAGTTAGTTGTAGCAGCTATAATCATGTATGATCTACCTTTTAGTTATGTTAAATATGTGGGAATAAGTTCTCTATTTCAATACTTGCACCCTCAAATTCAATTGGTATTTAGAAATACTGCAAAGGCTGATGCTTTAAAGTTTTACAAGAAGGAAATGTCACGAATTAAATGCATGTTAGAGGCTACTCCAGGTAGAATTAGCTTTACTTCTAATGCATGGAGTTCTTTGACTAGTGATAAATATGTTTGTCTCACTGTGCATTTCATAGATAAGAATTAGAACTTGCAGAAACGAGTGTTAAGCTTTAGTTTTATGCCACCCCCACATATTGGCGTTGCTATATCTGAAAAACTTGATGGTTTTTCAAGTGACTGAGGAATTGAGAACAAGGTGTTTAGTGTAACATTAGATAATGCTTCTGCAAATGCTCTTTTTGTTGACATGTTAAGAGAGCAACTAGCTGTGAAAGGGGTTCTTGTACACAATGGTGATCTATTTCACATGTGATGTTGTAAACACATACTAAATTTAGTTGTGCAAGAGGGTTTGAAGCAGATTAATGATTCTAAAGATTCGTGAAAGTGTCAAATATGTCAAGGGGTCCCAAGTGAGGAAGCAAAAGTTTTTAGATTCTGTGAAGTTAGTTGCAATTGGTGATAAGAAAGGGTTGTGTTAAGATGTATTAATTAGGTGGAACTCGACATATCTTATGCCTGAAAGTGCTATTTACTATTGCCGTGTATTTCAACATTTAGAGTTGAGTGATTCAAACTACAAGCATTGTCCTTCTAGTGCCGAGTGGGATAAAGTTGAAAAGATTAACAATTCTTTTGAAGTTGTTTTATGATGCAACTCTTAAATTTTTTGGAACAAAGTTTCCCACTGTCAACTTATACTTTCCTTCCATTTGGCATTGTTGCTTCATGTTGAAACAATGTTCAGAAAGTGATGATGAGTACTTAAAGTATATGACAACTCAAATGTGAGGCAAGTTTCAAAAGTATTGGTCTGAGTTTCATCTTACCTTGGCTATAGCATGTGCTCTAGATCCTCATTTTTAAGCTTGAGCTTGTTAAGTTTTGTTACAAAAAGCTTTATGAAGATGATTGTTTTGAATGCATATCAATGAGTAAGTTGTACTCTATTTTTGAAGAGTACAACAACAAAAATAATGCTTCAACTGGCCAAAAGACCAATGATGTTGAATCTTCTATGATGGAAAAAGAATGATTTGATGATGTGGATGCTATATTCAAGGTAATTCCTCTATTTATTGGTAATGCAAATGCTCTATGCTTATATCTACTTGTGTATTCTTATACTATCTCCTTCTCATTTTGTAGGAATTTGATTAGATGTCTTCGGTTGAGTCTACTAATGCATCACAGAAATCAAAGCTTGACCTTTATTTGGATGAGCCAATACTGGCTAGGAACACGGAGCTTGATATCCTTTCTTTTTTGAAATCAAACTAATTTCGATTTCCAACACTAGCTGCTTGTGATATATTGATTGTCCCTGTTTTAACAGTTGCTTCTGAAGCTACATTTAGTGTTAGTGGTAGAGTTCTTAATCCATTTCGTAGCTCACTTAAACCGAAGACAGTTAAAGTACTAATTTGCACCATAGATTGGTTATATGGCGACAAATGTGGTTTCAAAAATAGGTTAACACGATCTATTAGTCACTTATTTTATAAACATGTTGACGGGTAATTAACGAGTTAACACGACACGCTTACAACTTATTTAATAAACAGATTAGCCATGTCGTGTCTTATCAACCCGCCAATATACAAGTCGTGTTTAGGTTTTGTATTTTGACACGATTAATAAATAGGTCGTGTTCGTGTCAGTCCTATTCGTATCAACTGAGGGGTTCAACACGACACGAACACAACTTGTCAACACGAATTGCCACCCCTATCTGCTTTGATACTCATGAATTACGACAGGAGATTTCACAGAAGGGGTTCTGTGCACAAAGGAGAAAATCCCATTGCTCAAAACAAGTTCGCATAGAAGTAGTGCAAGGGTTTAGACAAATAGAAAGGGTAAAATATGAATTCAGCAAAACTGGAAGAAAAAGAAAGAAACAATGTTCACATTCAAAATTTAACCATTTCCATTGATACATCATAGACCGGGGATATTAGTTATCCAACGAGCCCCAGCTGCTGATATAAATAACGTCTGAGCATTGACTTCTTCCTCTCTCAAAAGTATGGGTAAAAACAATTAAAAAAAAAAAAACAAAAAACAAAAAACAAAAAAAAACAAAAGTCGCTGTACATACAACAACTTAAAACTTGAAAACGTGTTGCGGTATCTTGTGAAGCACCAGAGGCAATTAATTGTAGGAGGCAAAGAAAAGCTTCTCAATTGTGTGGATATAAAGTAAAGAGAAGTTTTATATCCTTCAACAAATCTTTTACCTCACCGAGTCGACCATTCTACAATCGTGTTTCTTTCGCCGGCATCTGTGATGGACTTTTTGATCTGAGAATGTGTTCTCCCCCACGATCTCCGTCGTCGAATCGGTGTCTGGTAAAAGAAAGGAAAAAACACCATAAGACCAAAGAAATGTTTGCACGACTAGCCAACATTCTCATAAAGGAAAAAACAAAATGAAGTTTGCTTAGAAAAGAAGATGAGATACTCTATTTGTTATTTCTTTTCTTCTCTTTCAATTTTCTTATTCCTCAACCCGCAAAATAGTGGTTGTTATCTGTTTCTATTTGAGTACAAGTTTCCCTTTCTAAAAAAAAGAAAAGAAAAGAAAAGAAAATGGTTGCTAGCCAACGAACAATCTTCTTGGCATCTATTATTTTGCCACAAATTTTTCCGGTGATCCACTGTCCGAAATGAATTTCTAGTTTAGCAATATATTAAGTTCTAAAAAAAAATAACCGAGCAACAAAGAGGTTGAGCAATAGAGAACTAACATTTATGGCAAATCTCAACTCAAACTCATTAAATACAGAAAAAGAAAAAGAAAAAAAAAATGCAATCTACACTTCAATAGAATTAAAAACCAGAACAAGCCAACAAGAGTATGGTGGTGCCATAAAAAACAGAAAACTTTTCCGATTTCTAAGAACCCTGATTGTACATACAGAGATTTAAAGAAGAAATTATTTTTGTTATTATTAGTTTTAATTTCATAGAAAACTCGTACCTTCAAATCTGTTGCCCCAAAACAACACGCGAGCATCGTCTTCTTCCTCGTCGTGCTCATCGCCGTACCCGAACTCCGCGTCGCCTCGATAACCCGGTTCACTCCCATACCCCGACTCAGCCCCTTGCGAGTCAAAACCCCCTATCACACCACCGAAACTCTCCTTATCGCCACTCCCTCCACCTGCTCCGTCCCTCTCCCTCCTCGAATTCCGCGCCTCGCTCACGTCCGACGACCAATTGGCGTCGCCCGTGTTCAAGAACAGCTCCCCGCTCGAGTCCGTTCCCACCGCCACCGGGAAATCTGAGCATGTGCCGTACGCCGCCGACGCCCCGACGGAGCAGCACCGCCGCGTGCCGCTGCGATCGCTGCTCCGACCGGACACCGACCTGGAGCCCTGCCGGCGGCGCTTCCTCGCGAGCAGCCGGAGGCTCCCCCTGTACTGGTGGTGGTGAGGCCTGGCCGTATCGTCGTCGACGAGGCTGAGCCGCGACATATCGATTGTGTCGATCGGGAAGGACGTGGCGCGGTCGGAGAGGCAGGGGCGCTTCGTGATCGCGTGGGCTCCGCCACTGGAGCGGTAGTGCCGAGGATTGTTGGCGGCGTCTAGGGTTTTGGTCGGAGGAGTAGAGTGTTGTTGGAAGGGCCTCCATGAGTGGAGCTGGAAGGCGCAGGAATCTATGGAGTACCGTGAATCTAGAGGCTTCGGCGACATGGAATCTGGGATTTGTTGTTGTTACTGGATAAATACCAATTATTTTCTTTTTCTTTTTCCTTCTATGTTGGGAAAGAGACGATCTTGTTTGTTGTTGTAGCCTCAGCTTAGAACTTCATCCAAGTCTCCAGATTTTTTTTTTTTTTTTTTTTTTCTTTTTAGTTGATGGAAATAAAATCGTTGCCTCGATCGAAGACTCGCAGGGAGAGAGCTCGATATTTTGTGGAGTTCTTCTGGAAAAAAGAAGGGAGAGGGAGAAAGGAGACCCCACTTAAAAAAATATGTCGACTCCCTTACTATCTCTTGAGCCCCACACCGCACACGTGTCCTGCTTGAGGATTTGATTTTTTTTTCTTTTTTCTTTTTTTTGGCTAAAGTAAGAAAAATAAAAAATGGATCAAGAAATTTATGTGCTTCGGATTTCAAATGGAATTTTGGGTCCACTAATAACCAAATCAAGCTTATCCTATCCACCCACCCAATCTTCACTGGATAAACTTTCAAAAATTGAGTTGAGATCTTTTTTCTTTTTTTGATAATAGAGTTTTTAGAAATCAAACTATTTAAAGTCTATTACTATTACCACGAAAATTAAAATTGTTTAATTATTATTTTTCATACGAGTAGTACAATTAGTAAAATTAAAATACACGCAGAACTGGAAAACGCTTGAGGTAGGGTTTTTTTTTTTTTTTTTTTTTTTTTCCTGAGAAAAGGTAGTAAAATTGACAGCACGCACATGATATTACTTTTTTTTTTTTTTTTTTTTTGCATAAAATGCCTTTTGGCTTTAGCCAAATTTACCTATCTATAGCTATGGCTGATCAAATACAACAATAGATTATCTGTTTCTTTGATCTCTCTCTTTTCTTTTGTTTTTTTCAAATGCAAATACTTGAGGGAGGGAAATTTCCAATAAAAATTATACATAAAACCCGTGCACATCATGTTTTATCCACCAAAAGCTTTACTCACTGTATTTCCTTTTTTTTTTTTTTTCCCTCCCTCTAAATACCTTCCAGTTATAAATACCGACGATGATAACATCCTAATTGAAAATGCCAAAAGATATTTTAATCCACTGTATAAAAACCCAAAAGTTCTATCCACAATAATATTTCGCGAGTCCAAAACTGGGCTTCTGCTTAGGCTCATGCCCAAGTGGAGTTTCCTGAAGTCTCATTTCTGAACATCAAGAAGCTGGTGAAGTCCTGTGACGTAATCAC
Source organism: Morus alba (assembly GCA_012066045.3). Lineage (NCBI taxonomy): Eukaryota > Viridiplantae > Streptophyta > Magnoliopsida > Rosales > Moraceae > Morus > Morus alba. The sequence continues at coordinate 8,840,642 of CP050230.2, read as the reverse complement.
CGAATTGAATGTGTGAAGGAGGGTTCAAGTTGAAGACATAAGAAATCGGTCTTGAGACCACCATTGGCTTCTTTGTGGTGATTGTGTCCCGCAGCTTCCCAAAGCTTCTTTCGTCAAATGGGAATGACTCTCTGAGGAAGAAAAAACTATCTCTACCCAATTTCTCCACCTGAAGACAATCATAATAACCATGAGCTCTTCAGAACAATATCATAACCATCAATATTGTTGCATTTCTGTTAGCATGTTCGAATCTACATATTTCAGCATAGTTAGCAGCTCTAAGCAACAGGTCTGCGGAGTGGGGATCATTGTGTCACAGAGAGAGAGAGAGAGAGAGAGAGAGAGAGAGAGAGAGAGAGAGAGAGAGTTGTATTCATCTTGATAAATGCGGTGAGATTTTCCAAAGAAGCAGTATATTATTGGCTTATAGCATCAATTGTTACCTTCAGATGTGAAAATCTGATATTGTTCATGGTGAGGATAACTTGCAAGTCCTCCAAGCCGTCAGCTAGTATGCGGATGGCCATATATTCGAAGAAGTTGCGCACTAGCATTCTCTGCATTTCGGTAAGTTCATCAGAGCCACCAAAATTAGGAAACCATAGAACACAACCAATTTCCTTCCACTCGACAGAGTTCTTCCCTGCTTTCGAAATAATGGTTTCGTACGGGTGATGAAGACCCCATAAGATTTTGACATCTTCCAAGGGTGACTCGAAGAAGGAGGTCTCTGATAAAGATGTCGTGGCAACTATACTAGATGGATTGAAGTAGGAAGCAAAATTCGAGGAGAAATGCAAATCGGTGTCATCTAAGACTAGAATACACCCATCTGACGATGTAGGAAACAACTGAAGAAGGGATTCTGCATTAGCTTCACCATTTTCTGGGAGGCAAAAGGTCGAGCTAAATGATGATCCTGGTGGACCCATATCGTGAGAAAAGGAACACAATTCTCCGTTTCGACAACCCTGTCAGTTGGAAACAAGAACAAATAAGGAAAGAACTATTATACAGCAAGCAAAATAAAGGAGTTATACCGGAATCAAACAATATATAAAAGAAATCTCAGGGTGAAGAGTAAAATGAAGATGGCAAGTTCTTATGTTCAACCCCATTAGTGCTGATAATATTACATGATGAACGGAGAACTAAATTAAATTTACAATTTTAATTAGCCTTTTGGTGTAAAATTTAACGTATACTATCAGGAAGTATTATGTTAAATCAAATAATTATACTAGCCTCTAGTTCAACATCAGAAAATGATCACTGAAGATAACTATTAATTATTTGTAACTAAGCGACTTTAAAGTCAAATCTTTTTTTATCCGAACTTTAAAATGTCATTGAATCTAGATATAGGATCCTAAAAGCAATCAATTTTGCAAGGTAATTCAAGCAAATTACCTGGAGAGAGAAGAAAAATTTGCATGTAGGTCTCTTCGCTTGCAGTGAATGAGAATATAAGCATTGATCACCCCTGTTGCAGTATCCTTTGAGAAAATATATACACATAGGCATCTTGCCATTGGCACGATAACCATCATTTATATTGTAATAACCAGCTATATCTTCCGTACACTGAGCTTTTATCTATTCAAAACAAGAAAAGAAGGAAAATTCAGTTTTTGTGCCATGGATAACCCTCATAAAGAAGGCAAGAATAGCAAGTACCTCTTTGATGATGGCTGCAAAATTTTTTGCGACATCAATTTTCTGAAAGTCATCACAAGCAACAAATGGTACGACAACACATTTCTTTGCCTCATGAGAAGGCTTAAGGTGATCATCATTCACCTCAAGTGAATCTGAATCTTCCTTTGGCTGACATTTGAGAAGGCAGGTATGTTTAAAATCACAAGGATCATAGTAGCACGGAAGGCCATCAGATGAACGCAAAAATGTTGGCCTAAAGCGGTGGACTGAGTTAAGTATATCTTCATCTGGAAAGAAACATAACTAGACTTGAAAGCAGCTTTGAAAGAATAAATAGAGCATATCCATCATTGAAGATCCGTGCATGTTTATACTTGGACATATGCATGAAATAGTGATTAATTGCACAAGCTTATATAGATATAACGATAAAGCAAAGAAATGATAGAGTAAGAATGCAAATACATACATATTTGGGAGACATGATTTAGGGACGACTGCACAAGATTATGGAAAGAACACCATTCTTCTTCCGACTTGGAAAGCAGTAAATTGGAAGCTTTCAGCTCATCAAACGTTAGAACTAGATTCAAATGCTCAACACGGTGCTTATCCTTCAGAAAAATGGAAGATGCCCCGATCAGGTACAAATATAAATACCATTGTTCACGGCTTAGGAACATGCAAGTGTACTAATTACCTTGAAGACACGTTGCCAAAACTGAAATGCACATACGTTAGCCATGAGTTGTATCTCCCTCCGACCATTTAGGCCAGTGTCACCAACATCTTCCCTAAAGTAGCAGTCCGCATAGAGTGTGCCCTACATTAAAGTATTCAACAAATTAGAGAAGAAAATTTATTTAAACAATTAGGGCTTCCAGAAAATCATTTTCTTTTGGTCATTGTATAGGTACCAAATTTTCATCACCAAAAGGACGAATAATGGGTAGAGGCTGCGTATCCATCAATACACCCAGAAGAATGCCTTCCCGCAGCATCCCAATATCTCCAAACTTGAGTATAAGCACAGAAGCATCAAAAGACAATGCAAAGCTTGCAAGCAATCGCCCATAGAACGTAGGCTCATATCGACCCCTTGGAGATGTTTTCTCCAATGTACGCATATGAACTAGCAAATTCAAAGCATCTTCAACAACATCAGGATCTGGTGGATCTAGAGTCCTCTGCAGCAAGACTGGCATCAAAGTTCCACAATTAGAATTTCATTGAAACTTGCAGAGCAAAGGCACAATCAGTGTACGTTTGCAACTGCTCACTACATGTCAAACTCGAGAAATGATAAGTAGTGAACACACAGGAAAACATTTCAAATTTCATATATATTTACATACCCTTGGGATCATTAATAGCTTTAGACTCGGCACAGCAAATTTGAAGCACTTGCTGCCTCAATGACAACCTCAGTATAGATGGAAGCTCATGATCCTGAAGGTTGCTGAAAAATGATCTAGTAACCAATCGAAAAATCTGGCCATCACAAGTTCTTCCAGTTCTTCCTCTACGTTGCTCAGCCTACAAACCAAATCAAACATTAAAGGGGAAAAAAATCAGCCAGGATTAATTTATTCAACGGGTAAGATTTCTTCAGACTACCTGAGATTTGGAAACCCAAACGAGCTCCGAAGATTCTATTTTCCTATTATTATCCCAAAAAACTTGTAAAGATCGGCATGAATCAATGACAAATGCAACTTTGGGTATAGTCACAGATGATTCCGCAATATTCGTGGCCAGTATGACCTGCGCAAAATGTTATCTTTAGAACAGCCACAGCCATGGGGGAAAAAAAGGGGCAAAAAAAGAATAGGATCATGACAAGCAACTTATAGACACATTTTAAATGACCAAAACAACTTATTTGCACTACCAAGAGCTATCACATCACGTGGAGAAGTGTCGAAATAAACTAGCAATTTGTTTTTCTTTGACAAGCAATGTCTAAGAGGCGCACCTTTCGATGTGATTTCCAGATCCTCATTGCCAAAAGAGCTTGCTCAGTGTCAATACTACTATGTAAAATGTGAACTTTGAAAGATGAAGTAAGTGGCTTCAGAAGGTACCATTGCTGCTCCAAGGAATAGTACGTTGGAAGGAAAATTAAAATGCTCTTTTCAATATCTGGTTCATTCTCGTGAATATGCAGCACCAGATCGTGAATAAGTTTATGCACTTCAGGTTTGATAATAGCGTTTGCCATGTCAGGAGTTGGATCAGAACAGTATCTCAAACTCAAAGCGGATGACTCTGAACTTATTCCAAGAAGTTCAGTTACCTGGCTCATATTGTGTAAATAAGTACTAAAATAAAATGTGATGAACTTTATAATATATAATCACAGTTACTTGGTTGGTATGGAATAAATAAGTGCTACAATAAAATGTGATGAGATTCAAAAATATACAATCGCACCAAATCTTTTTTAGACCTTAATGCCGTTCAGTCCTGCATTGATATATCTTTTATATTCTGATAGTTATAGAACTTTAGAAGCTTACCAAATCTTCCTGTTTCTACCAGACCAGAAAATTTTAGATACGTGTAATTGGGAATACCTGTTCAAGATAGAAAACTTTTCTCTCAAAGATGGTTTTCTGGTTAGGGCTAGGGATTGCTAGCACTTCCACTCGTTCATCCCTTCCAAGATCCTTAAAGTATTCTCTGTATCTTGCAATATCAGCGGTCGCTGACATCAAAACTACCCTGAAAATTTTGTATATCTCTTAAATTTTAAGAAGCCACTAATGTTTTTCTGCATAAATCTGCTGTAAAAAATGACTAAGACAACACGAATAAAGAGGAGCAGATATGCAGATAGCCCAAAAGTGAACAGCATATCGAAGGAGCCTCTGAGCGTTGTAAGGAAAATATCTCACCTTAAGTCTTTGTTCTTCATCAGAAACTGTTTCACACAAACAAGAACAAGATCAGACTCGGCAGATCTTTCATGCACTTCATCAAGAATAATAACTTTATAGTTAAGTGCATTCAATCCCTTGTCTTGCATTTCCTCCAGCAGAACTCCAGCAGTCTTAAAAACAATTTTTGAGCTGTGAAAAAATAATATGCCACAAAGAGGAGAGAAGTTAAAATTGTGAAATATTGCTTTTTGTTTATATATATAATTAGTACCAAATTCATGCCTCCCGTACCAAATGAAGGTGAAATTTCTAAACACAACAAAATCACAAATTCTGAGTCCTTAAAACACCAAAGGTCCAAAAGGAAGCCTACATGAAAAATAAGTACATTGAACCCAACTACCTTGCTGACAAGTTCTTTGAATGGCCAATATGACACCCAACCTCTCCCCCAACTTCGCACTTACGTGCTTTTGCAACAGTTTTGGCCACGGCTACAACAGCAAATCTCCTCGGCTGTGTGCACAAAATGGGCTTCAAATTCGCTTCCAGAAGAAATTGTGGAACTTGTGAGCTCTTCCCTAGATGGCCAAAAACCCCAAAAATGAAAAATGCAGCAAAATTAAAAACATGGAAGAGATGAATCCAAGAAACCAATATTCTTAGACAGATGAACAGAAAAAACCACACTTCAACAAAAGGGAAAATAAAGAAAATACCCGTTATACTAAAACATAATTGAAAAAAAAATCAATTTGACTTTATTGAATAGACAACATCACAAATGAAAAACTAAAATTATATATATTTTCTTATTTTCCTTCGTCATCGTTCCTTACATTAACTGCAAGACAAACCCAAATTCCTCTCTACCACAATGGATTAAAATTTTGACACAGAAAGTCCGAAACAAAAATATAAACAACATAAACAAATTGCAAGAAACAAAAGATATAAACAACATAAACAAATTGCAAACCACTTCCGGTTGGGAATTCAATGAAACTATCAAATATCAATGCAGGGTATATCGGATGAATTGTGCTGGTAATCACTGAAAACACAGAGTAGCTGAATTAACGCTTAACTAAATCTAATAAAAACACAAAATCCAATAAACGCAACTTTCGTCGTACAGAAATTTTCCTTAGCATTTCTCTTTTTTTATTACTAATAAAAGACTTCTTTTTTCCGCCGTCTTCTCGGTAACCAAACAGCAGTGTACAAAATGACAGGATCACACATTCACACACGGTCAAATCTCTCAAACACAAACGAGAAATAAAAGCAAAGAGACTACCGCAGCCAGGCTCGCCGACGATGAGCGTGACGCGATTCTCGAAAACTTTCTCGATGATTTTCTCTCGGAAAGCCATTACGGGGAGAGACGAGAATCTGAACGACGGTGCAAACGACGACGAGTACGACGAACTGCAAGACAACGTCGGAGACGACGGCGACGCCATTGCCGGAAAACTAAAAAACCCTCGCTCTCCTCTCCTCTTGCTAACCGGAAATGGCAACTTTGGGAAGAGAAGACTGAAGAATACTTTCCTTGCGGATGCGAGCAAAAAAAATATTTATATAAATCACGAACATTCTTTCCTCCTAGACTCCCGCTTGGACCCTTGTCTTTTGCGGAGGTGGTAATCAAGTAAAGTGTAGTCTATATGAGTTGAGTGGAACCGGGGACCTCTCGTTGACGCTTAGTCAACGGATGGTCTTGAGGGACGGGAGTGGAGGAGTTTTCCCCTTCAATAACCATTTGTTTGACTTTTTACTTGTTTGGCCAATAGATTTCTTCTATCGTAAATGTATATCTTGAAGCGAGGAGCAGGGAGTAAAAGCGTCGAAAGAACTTCCTCTGCAAGTCGTTTGGGGTATGTGGTGGGTCCCGTTCACATTTTGCGGGGCCGGGAATCTTTTTTCTCGTACTGACCCGTACGGGCCGTGTTGTGCCCATAATTGGGATTTTCTTTTTGAGAATTACATTTATATATATATATATATATATATTTTTTACAATAGATGAGCAACAGAATGTCCAGAAATTGTTATATTTGTATATAAAGTTTATAAAATAATTCGTAATTATATTTTTATTTTTAATTAATTATTTTTAAAAATTAATTATATAAATTTACAACCAGCCAAACAAAAAAACCTATATTTGAAATTATATCATATCAATAACTATAAAATAGATAAATTGATAATATTATTGAATTAAAAACATATTCTAAACATAGGAGTAAAAATGATCCATTCGTGTAAATACTTCTTTTCTTTTTTCTTTAGAAAAACCCGCTCAATAGGTAGATTTTATTTTTTTTTCTGAAAAAATTCCCATTCTTGGATGCTGAAAATAAATATTTTGGTATAATAGTGTTAGAGTATGTTTGATAAGAGGGAAAGTGATAGAGGGAGAGATCCAATTTCTTGTTTGGTTGGAAAGAGACGATGAGAGAGAGGAGATGTCGAGGGATGTGCTCTCCCTCATAGCCCGTCAAATTGGATAATTTCATGATGGAAGAATTTAAGTAATTCATCCACTTTTGTTTTAAAAGACTATTTTAAAAAAGTTTAAATAGATAATATAATAATTTAACAAGTAATTGTTATCTATCTTTTAACTCTCCATCCATCTTACTATACAACATGAATTGCTATAATCTTCTCCATCTTTTATATTCTTCATTCATTTAACTTTTTTCATTATTTATACTCTCCATCATTCCAACCAAATGAAACCTTAATAGATGTATCTTTTAGTCCGTATTGTGTGTATAATTGGGTTTTTTTCTTTCCTTTTCAAGAAAAAAACTGCATAATTGGGGATAGATTTTAAGGTCCCAATTGGGGATATATTTTGTTCTGAAAAAAAAATTTAAATAATCACATTTTTTTTGTTACAAAAAAAAAAAAAAAAAAAGTTACATCTTAACTCAAATTTCTTGAATCAATGAACTAAACATACCCTTAAATTTTAATATTTTTCCTATAAAAAAAAAAAAAAAAACTCTCATTCTTAGATGCTGAAATCGATATTTTGGTATGATAGTGTTAAGGATATATCTATTCCAAATATGTTGTTGTAACTGTTGAATTAAGTTGAGATTCTAATGCAGCTTAATACAAGTTGAGTCAACATAATAGAGTTTTGTAATTATGTAACAAACTCTCAGTTGTACTAATTACTATAGCTCCGTTTATTTCACTAATTTGAGTTTAAATTTTGAGTTTTGTTATAATAAGAAACTATAAAAACAATCACATCTAATTTTTTTGTTATAGTAAAAAATTATAATATAAAATCACATCTCAACATAAATTAAAAATTTAAATCAGGAAACTAATCAAGCCACAACTATTCTTATATAAATATTTATCAAGTAGTAATAAATCAATTCAGTTGAGCCAAATCTTTTTCTCTCTCTAGAATTTTATCTGTAACATTCTCTACAAAACTTTTTTCCTTGACAAAAACGACTTCTCGGGTGCAAAATTAATTGTAGTAACGAATAATTTTAACATATGATAGTGTTCGAAATTATTCGTAGTAACGAATAGGTTTCGTCTTCTATTAAAGAAGAAATTAGAAATTATAATAAATGGTATTTATTACAAATATATGAGAGAAAATAGAGAGGACGTTGAGATTGTTTCTTGTGAGGCGAAGCAGCACGAGAACATTTCATAAATATAATTTTTTGTGTGCGTATGATATGTTATTAAATACCTTAATATAACTTTGATTCTTTCATAAAAAAAAAAAAATAAACTTTAATTCTTTAACGGAACAAATGAAAGTTAAATAATTTTTATTTTTATTTAATTAATAGATTCATAAACTAAATAATAGTTATTGGCGTTTAAATCATGTATTTGTCTTTCTTTCTTTTTTATATGAAATCGTGTGAGTTTATTTGGTTCTTTTACTAACTCGACTGTTTTTATATTATAAATTAAGGGTCAATTTGAAAAGTGTATTTGAATTATGATTTAGATTTTAATTCAAAATTATTTATAAGATAACTATTAGCGAGAATTCTTTTGATTTAAATTTTTTGTGAAAGAAAAATATTATAGTAAAATCATGTTTTGAGTTTTAAGTATATGTACTAAATAAACTCTAATTGAGTGTTCTTTCTTCAAAATATATATTGTTAATATTTGTTGTCACATTTATTTTAGGTCTTAAAATAAATATCACCCACATGTTAAATAATTTTTATAATTTAATAAAATTCATAACCCTCTTATAAAAAACAAAAAAAATTAAGCTTACAAATGGTCCTTAACACTTTAGTTCATAATTTTTAAAACGACATAAACTTAATAATCGATTTGTAAGTTTTTTAGCTTTAATCTTTTTTTTTTTCCAATTGAGTGTTAAAAAATAATGAAACATACACATCATGCCGACTAGAAATAGTATTTTACTAAAAGTACGTTCTGACGTAAAATGTGAAAAAAAACGCTAATTGAATGTCATTTATATTTTATTTGTTTTTAATAATAAAAATGGGTTAAATTTGAAATAAACTTATAAGTTGAAGATTAAGTTTGATATATTTATTTTTGTTTTATAAGAACTAAAGTGGAATTGTTAGTAAAATTCAAGAACTCTTATAAAATGTTTAAGAATCATTTATGGTATCTTTAATGTTTAACACATATAGAAGAGCTAAAAGCTTCTCCTTCTCCTTGACGAGCAGTGATATAAGGAGGCTTTATAAGGAGGCTTCTCATTCTTTTGACACATAACAACTTTTTTTCTTGTTTTTAAAACATTTTTCTCATTTCTTTTTTTTTTCTATTATTTTGTTTTTCAAAAATTCTTCTACAGTTTATTTTTTTGTACAATGTGTGTTTTTTTTTAAATATTATTTTCTCATTTTGCACTTATTAAAATAAAATTTTTAAACATATCCTTATTTATTTACAAAAAAAAAAAAAAAAAAAATCATTATTTTTTTACTTTTTTTGTTAAAGGCTTTTTTGTAGTTTAATTCTTTTTTTTATGTATTTTTCGAAACATTTTTTCTTCTTTTACAAATGTGTCTATTAGGGTTGTTCATGGGTTGGGTTGGTTTGGGGGTATTTTTTCCCCCCCAAAAAGTGGTTGCACATTTTTAGCTTCCCAACGATGTTAAAAATTTCACAACCCAACGATGTTCGGGTTGGGTTTAGGCAATTTTCTCACCCAAGGGTGGGTTGGGTGGTCGGTTTCAACATTCCAAAAAATTAAAGACTTAAAGGCCATGTTTACTTATTCGTAATCGATTTAGACATTAATCGGTTTGGACAAGATTCGGATTTGGGCATGAATCGGAGTCAAAATAAATTTTTTACTTAGGTTATAGGAATTGGAATAGGAATCAATCTCAATCCTATTCATCTTTATTTACACTCATAATCGGAATAAAACTGTTATAAATTTATTTTACCTACCCTTTTAGTAGATTTTTTTGTGTTCAAAAAAAAAAAAAAAAAAAAATTGTATATTATCTAACTATATATTAAAATAACTAACTAAAAATTAGATTTTTTTAATCACACCTAATTATTCATCTAAGTTATTTTTCTCAATAAATTTTAATTCAATTTCAAGAAAATAATATGATGATGAAATAAAATAAGAACAAAATAGCTAAGTTTTAAGTCATAAACTTTCAAACATAAATTCAAACATAAATAAAAAATATATCCGGAATAATCAAAGTAAACTAATAATTGGTTAATCTAATACTTAAAATGTTATCGACTAAGAATTTTGAGGATGTATCCCTTCTTGAGTTGATCCGAATGTTGTAAAATAATAGACAGCAAATCATGCTTTGTTGCTAAAATATTATTGGCATCATTTACTTGATCATCATCTAAGCCATCAATTTTCAACATTTTTGATACAAGTTGGCTTGTAATCAGGAATTTAAATCCTTGTTATTTGGAAAGCACATCAATGAGACCATCTAATTTGGGTACCATTTACCACAGATTTGGCCATAATCAAAACCCAATGTTGGAGCACATATTCTCAAATATCTTGTCTTTATTTTTACCTTTGGTCTTTGTCTTGTGAGTGGAAATGCTTGGAGAGCTCGGATGGTTGGCAACGTTGAACACTTGGTTGAATTTGATTGTAGTACATATCATTTTCCATGAAATTCTCTTCAAATGCATCCATATTTGAGTCAACGAAAACCCTAAATTTACATTCATGGTATCTTGTTGGCGGACCTCTTCCTCATCATCATTTGCATTTCACAAAGAATTAGCTCGATCACGTCCATAAATTTCACCCAAAGTGTAATAATGAGGAAAAGGTTTTCCATATGACATCTTTTCGTTCAAATTAAACAAGTTAAATAACATTTGTTAATTCACTAAATAATAACCAAGTAACAACCATTGTGAAAAAGTTTATTAAACGACCTTAACATACTCATCATACATGTTTTTTTTCACATTGTAGTATCATCTTATCATTGTCCAATCCAAACCCACTAAGAGACAACATATCCTCATTGCACAATATTTTTGCTTAAACCATTTTCGAACACGAGATTCAATATGAGGAGATGGTTTGATGGCACAACCTAGTAATTTGGCCTCCATCATTGTCTCCAATTGAAGCAAATACCCATTTTAAAACCACAATCAGCCCGCCACATCGCGTTTTGACTCAATTCCAGACAATGCCTCTTTCAATTAGGCCATCATTTTGACGTTGTTGTCCAATAATGCTTGTTTTGACTTTGTTTCCTCTTTGAGTTGAAGAATTTGGAATGGAACTAAATTCAAAAAAAAAAAAAAATGAACAAGTCATGTATAAAATATAAGTAAACCATATACCAAAGTTGCATAAATCTTTTAAAATTGAAGAATTCCATAACAATAGTATGTAACATTAATAGCATGCCAATATAAATAGTGATATTTAATGCGTAAAAATGATAAAAATATATATATATTCTCAAACAAGTCAATCCTTAATCCTATTCTCTACTTGCTCGCCATTCATTCCACATCTCTTGTGCCAAATTTTGTCTCCATGTAGTCCACTGAGAGATGTTTCAATGGAATCGATAAACTCTGTCTCATTGTTCAATAGTTGATTTGGATCATTATTTTATACAATGTCCATAGGGTCATAAGCCATTTCTCTTGAATAAAAGTTATGTAACATACAACATACATAAAATTATTTGTCGTTGTTTTTTTTATGTCATAAAAGCAATGACTTCTTAGTATAGACCATCGCATTTTTAATAATCCAAAGCACCGCTCAATAACATTCCTAAAGTTTTTCGAGTGCTTCATGTTTTTTTCTTTTAAGTTGGTTGGTTTCTATTGTTAAACTCACTTAAATGGTAACGTTGTCCTCTAAATGGTGCAAGAAAACCGGTCCCATTACTATAGCCACCATCTATTTAGTAATAACCTATCAACCAATATAAAAAGTAACAATATTAAACAATGAGCAAATAGATAATATACAAACAAAATAATGTCATTAAAAAAAAGTGTTTTGTATAAAATTACCGTTTGAGGAACTTCTTTTTTTAAACCATTTCTTCTAGTAACAAGGTCCCTTAACACACGATATTAATGCAGGTTGAACCTTCCCATCCCGGTAGGACATATATAAATTGCATGTCTTGTGAACAAACTCCTAAGACATTAGTAGCAATCTCATTTTTCCTTGTTCTATATCTTGATTTGTACGCCTGAGTGGGTTTCTGGCACACGAACTCTTTATACAATTCCATCCAATGCTCCTAAACAATTGTATATTATTATAAAAAAAGAAGCATAAATTTTAAGAACACAAATATAATTTAAAACATTTTTTTTCAAAATAATAAAAAAAGAGAACACATACCTTAAACCACTTCCATTTAGGGTCGGGTTGAGTTCTCCAAAACTGGTTTTTTTTCCAAAATTCTTTTTGACACCGAATAATTGCTTTTAAACACTTGTGGAAACATTTACTAATCGTTCTTCCGGATCTCTTAAAATTGAAACTAATCACGCTGTTCTTAACTGATGTGCTAGGATGATCAAAAACATTGCAAGCATCTCCTCAACAAATACATTTCTTGTGCTTGTCAAACCTCCTTTCTCACATAGAAGCTTGCATAATCTTCTAAACGTTTCTCTATCCATTCTTAATTGTGCCACACACTTGATATCACTCTCGTAAACCAAATCATACAAGTGACCTAATTGTTGATAAACCCTTATAGCCATCTTTGGGTTTTACCATTTTATTTTTCGTTTCATAATAAATAGAAATATAGGTACACATAATTATTACACACAGCCATAATCATTTGTAACATCATAACTATCTCTTTTATCACTTTATTTCTTCTTTCGTACTAAAAGTCTAGACATGAGTACTCTACATTATCAACATATAAAATTAGATTTAGTATTATATTGTATATTATAAAAATGAATAACAATAAGCATAACACAAGAATCAAATTATAAGAAAAAAAGAAAAAAAAACTAGAGTACTAGAATTATTATTTATGTACGTCCAAAACCTAGGAATGCAATCCATCTAAAAACCTAGGCATAAAAAATTAAATTAAAAGAATGAAAAAAAATGATTTATGTGTGTCCAAAATGTTGACAGCAAATCCCTCTTATTTTGTCTTCATTATTCTTGAAAAGCAAAAGAAAAAGGAGGAACAATTGTAATAGAGTTGATAGCCATTATCACACGCACAGAAGCAACAAACTAACTAAAATAGTAATCATTAATCAACGTGTTCAACCAAAAAAAAAAACCGCAAATTACCTGCAAATTGAAGAACCCGCAGAAGATGAGAAGTGAATGTCGTAAATAGTTGAGAGAGAAAGAGAGTAATAAACCCTAAAGAGTTAAATAAAAGAGAAAAAGAAAGGGTAAAATCGTAACTTTGTATTTAATATTAGGAATGGGAGTGGCAATCCGGTGGGGGGTGGGGGGAGTGTCAATTCCATTCCTCAATCCCAAATTAGTGTGGGACCCACATATTTTCACTCCCATTCCAAGATATAAATGAGTAAGTAAACATAGAGTTGATTCCGAATCCCAATTCTCATTCCCTAATCCTGATAAGTAAACATGCCAAAATTCAATATAATATTCAAACTTCATCATTAAACAGAAATAGCAACCATCTTTTATTTTTTTTTTTCCGGTCTTTGTTGAGAGAGCTGTTTTGGAGAAAGTGGGCAAGATTGGCTTTCCGTTCTTTTCGAGCAATGAGGAGAGAGTTATGAGGGGGTTTTTGGGGGGGGATTTTTTTGGATTGAAAAGGAAGAGGCAAGAAGAGGGGGTTCCTATTTTTTTTTGAGATTTTGAACCTTAATGTTAGCGAGATTGGGTAGAACTTTACAGTCGGGATTTTTTATGAAGTAGGGTTGGAGATTGTGGGTTGTTTTGGGCTCAACACCAAAAAGTAAACATTTCGCCCGGAGGTATAATGAACCGCAAATTTAAAAAATAATGTTATTAGTTGGTTTTTTTTTCTGGATTCTTGAATTGGGCGGGGTGGGTTGGGGAAGAAATGGGTTGTTTGGGTTTATGAACAACCCTAGTGTCTATACTTTTTTTAAAGTAATACTTTAATTTTTCATGTATACTTATTTTACGTAAAGTGATCATTGTAATTTTTTTTTTCTTCTAATTATCCCCCTAACACAATTTTGTCTCAAATGTGTTTCGTTTAAGCAATTTTCTCACCCAAATAAAAGCCTCAAACTGCAATTAATTCTACTTCTTCCATGTGATCAATGTTTTGTTTCTGATTTTTTCGTCCATTTCTTAGATTTTTTTTCCATTTATTCGTTTTGTAATTTTTCTTTTCATTTGTCCCCACTAAAATAATTTTTCACAAATGCATCCTTATTTAAATAGGAATAGCTAATGTGTCTTCTATTATTTTATAATTTCAACCAAAATAATGCTTATTTTGATCAAAATTTAAAATAATTTTTTATTCTATAATTTACTCCACTAAAAAGCTCTTAAAGATAATTTAACAAAATTTTATATCTTCATATCTAAAAGAATGTATAAAACCTCTATAAAATAATATTGTTAGGACTAAGAAAAAATATTATTTTGGCATGATTATTAATTTATCAATAAATAAATAATTTATTGATTTATTGGTAAATAAATATTTATTAATTTAAGAAGAGTTTTATATTTTAATAATATGTGTCATTTTAGTACATGTATTATTGTTTTGACTAAATTCACGTATGAGTTATAAATAAATTAAAAAAAAAGTAGATGTAGTCAAAATTAATATGTTTATATAAAGAATTTTAAAAGTTATCATATATACAATAAATGTTATGTATATGTACATAGAAGTCTAAAAATTAATGTAAGCACATTTGTAGAATGGTGATAAATATATTTATAGACATAAAAAAAAAGTTCTCTATATGATGAACTCTATAAGTTATTTATTATTATTTTTTGTATTTAATTAATTATTAATTTATATTTTGATTGGACTCTAAAAGAATTTAAAAAAAAATTATTATTTTATGTATTTAACGAGATTATTAATTTAATATATTGATCCAAATCAGAACCAAAATATTTTATTTAATCAAAATTATTAATTTACGGAGCAATTATTGAGGTTTTACTGTACCGGCGCACTTTTCAACTGCATATAACCGAAAAAGAAGGAAAAAAAAAAGAAAAAAAAAAAACGTAAATTTTGGATTCCGTTTATTTTACCGATTTAAATTTAAAATTTAAGTTTTATTACAGTAAAAAATTTTTAAAAATAATTATATTAAACTTTTTATTACAATAAAAAAGTTTTCATAAAAAATTACATCTTAATTAAATTATAAACTCAAATTAGTGAAGTATGCTTGTTCACTTTTTTTATTTCATCAATTCGAATTTAAAATTTAAATTTTATTACAATAAAATTTTTTTAAAAATAATCACATTTAATTTTTTTATTACAATAAAAAATTCTCATATAAAATTATATTTTAACTCAAATTAAAAACACAAAATAGGCCCGAATCATAAACGACTTACCACATTGAAGATAAGTGAAAATAAACGACGTCATTTTGTCTGATGGGCATGTTTGTTGGGATATCTCACCCACTAAACGGCAAAAACACATATCGCCTTATAAAATAACGAATCCTACCCACCAAGGAATTCAAAGCCCTAAAAAATTATCGAATCGCTCCCTTTCTGAGCTCTCAGTGCGATCCCCAAATTCGTGGCAGGTAAGTTCTCATTCGCCTTTCTCGAACCCTAGAAACGCCCATGGCTATTCTATGTTCCTTTTGGTTGCTAAGAAAGTGACACTTTTTGAGTTTTCAATTATATCCATCGCCTTGACGTTGTAAAGTTAACGATTTCAAATTCTTGTTGGATAGACTTTGTTTACCCTCTTGGATTAGTGGATTTGGTTATGGTTCCTAAATTGTGAAAGATTCGAGATTTCTTTCGTTCGAATTTGTTTTATACTGTATATGAGTTTTTTTTTTTTTGGGTTATTTTATTGTAAAGTCAAGCGTTTGATTGTCAATTTTTTCTTTCTTTGTTCTTTAGGTAAAAATGAGTAGCCGTGCGAGCAGAACCCTCTACGTTGGGAATCTTCCCGGTGATATTCGTGAGAGGGAAGTGGAAGATTTGTTTTACAAGGTAATCCCATTGTTTTGTTTGTATTAAGAGTCGATGCGAATATGAAATTCGTTATTCTTTGACTGAGACTATATTTTGTTAATGAGCCGCTGTTATTTTTGATTTGTCAAGAAGATGTATAGTTATAGTCGTAGTTCATAAGAAAGTATCACCTCCAGATTTTTTTTATTTTTTCTAATTTAAAAGGCGCATTGTTGGGATGATGTTATCTCTTTTGCGTGCATTTAATGGACTTTTGTTTTATTAAGCATAAGTGCTTTCTTTAATTTGACATTATGAAAACGAAGGAGAGTTTTTTTTTTTTTTTTTTTTTTTTTTTTTCCGTCCCTTATTGTAAATTTTACTTTGCAGTATGGACGCATAGTGCACATCGACCTAAAGGTCCCTCCAAGGCCCCCCGGTTACGCATTTGTTGAGGTTTGTCTTGAACGAACTAAGTTATTTTTGTGCGTCATTTATGTCCTTTTTTACTAGTGTTTGCTACAGTTTGAGGATGCTAGAGATGCTGAAGATGCAATACGTGGCCGTGATGGCTATGATTTTGATGGGCATCGTTTGCGGGTTGGCAACTTCTTTTCTTTTTTGGGTATTTATTTGTGTGGTAACTGTTAGCCTGAATCTAACGCATCAACTTATAATTTTACAGGTTGAACTTGCTCATGGTGGGCGTGGACATTCATCCTCTTCAGATCGTTATAGTAGTTACGGTGGTGGTCGGGGTGGACGTGGAGTATCGAGGCGCTCTGATTATCGTGGTTTGTATATTTCCTATAGAAATCATATACATTGTTATATGGATACAATGGTTATTAAATTATTCACTTCCTGTTTGCAGTATTGGTCACTGGATTACCCTCGTCAGCTTCATGGCAAGATCTTAAGGTGGGAATTGGTATTTCTTTTTGTTTCTATTTTTGGTTGCAGCCCTCTTCTCCACCTGTCTTTTTCCCCATCTCACTTCTTACTCTTTTTCATGCATATACGTGGTCCCTCTCTCACTCTCTCACTGCTTGTTTTAATGGTTTCTTGATGGTGCTTCCACCTTAAGTGAATTAATGTATGGCATACCCTTCTTCAGGATCACATGCGGCGTGCTGGTGATGTTTGTTTCTCTCAAGTCTTCCGTGACGGTAGTGGTAAGATGCACAGAATAAAAAAAAAAATCAATGACTATAGTATTCTATAATTGTTCTTTAATTTGAAATAGTTGGCTAGTTGAAGGCTTATGTTCTGCAACTATAATTCCATTGTGTTACAAGCTTTGTTTGTTTTACCATTTTTATTTTCTAATTGGCACCATCAGGGCCTGGTTTCTATGAGCTGGGGTGACATAAAATAAAACTGTTTTAGGTTCAGTTAGTTTTATCCTTTCTTGATCTTTATTTTTTGTTTATATATGTAGGCGGCACTACAGGAATTGTGGACTATACAAATCATGAGGACATGAAGTATGCGGTGAGTCAATGTTCTGTGGGCATATTGGCTATTATAAATGAATTTCGTGGGTTTTAGCAGATTGATGTGCCTGAACTGATGCATGTATCTGAAACTTCTGCAGATTAAAAAGCTTGACGACTCTGAGTTCCGAAATGCATTTTCTCGGGCATATGTTCGTGTATGAATCTGGAATCTGTTTTTATGGTTTTGCATAATGTGTTTTGTCTCTCTTTCTACCTAGCTTTATTTATTCTTTTGTCTCATTACAGGTGAAGGAATATGATTCAAAGCGGGACTCATCAAAGAGTCCTGTGCGTGGTCGATCTCACTCTAGGGATAGGAGTTACAGCCGCAGCCGAAGTCGTAGCCGAAGTTACAGTCGGAGCAGGAGCAGGAGGTATTGCTGTTTTTACTAAAAAAATCTACAAGTTTGTTGGAGGTATTTCTCTATTCTAATATTAGAAATGGAATGCAGCAAGTCTCCAAAAGCCAAATCTTCACGTCGCTCACCTGCTAAATTAGAATCAAGGTCAAGATCTCGCTCACGCTCAGCATCAAGGTCCCGCTCCCCATCAGGGTATGTGTAACAGTATTTGGTAGTTTATCTTTTCTGTATATTAATTGTTTGGCATTTATAAAATGCTTGGTGCTTTATCTTCTCTGTTTCATTTGCTTCTATATTTCACTCCAGGGTAATGTTTCTTGGGGATATGTTGTCAATTCTTAGTGTAGTCGCTACTTCATGATTATGTTAGCGGCATTGGATTTTACTCGGAAGACTCTGTTAGTTCTCTGGAGGCACATGTTTGAGTTCTAGCCTCAATTTATGTTGGCTTGATTTTTTAATTTTCTTGTTCAGCAACTGGGATTGCGGAGAGAGAATATATTTGGTAGCCGTGTTTTTTTTTTTCCTGCTCTTTGTTGTGTGAAATTACCTCTTTTTGTTGTTCTAGATTTGGATTTATGCAGCGAACTGGGGATTGGATATTAGGATCTTGATTGGATTTGGTTCAATTGCTTGCAACTCTTTTGGTTGTGGAGGTATGCTGTTTCTTAGATAGGCAATTTAGCAGCCTTCATGGTTCCTATGTTCTAATGCTTTTAGCATTGCGAATGTCCATGGGTGCTAGATTGGGAACAAAGGAGGTCATGGATTGCGATAGTAGAGCTGGATAACTGTGTACTAAGTGCCGTTGGGATTTGGAAGTCACCATCATGCAGTAGAGACATTTCCTTGTGATTTCCTGCTGCGACACTTGCCAAAGCTAATAGGGTGACACTTTCTGGATTCCCTGGATTACGGTGGTACAGTAGGGAAGAATGCTCCTCTCTTCCTCTCCTGTCCACAAGTGTCTTAAAAAAAAAAAAAAAAAAATATCATGCTTGTTTGTTAAAATTTATTCTCTGTGATTTAGGGCGTCTAGGTGGGAATAATTTTCATGGGCCTGATTTTCTTATTGAACTGCTAAACTTTTATGTCTTGTCTTTTTATCATATTGGTTCTGGTATCTCTGAAGTGGAAGAGGCATCAAGGATCTTGGATCAAATTTGGTAAAAGGAACATGTGGAATTTAAATTGGTTGTTTCTGGAACTTTTGCAGATCCCGATCAAGATCTAGGTCTCCATTACCTACAGTAAGTGATTTATTCTTTTGCTATTCAGAAAAAAACGTCATTCTTTTGTCTTCCCTTTCTTGGGCTGCCGTTTTTTATTTTACATATCAATGTAAGGACTAGTTTTCTTTTCTAGTTGGGCAGCCAGCCAGTGTTTTATCTTCTTTTATTATATAGTGATATCTTAGTAGCTTCTCTAGATTAAATTCATGTCTATTTTTGGTATTTTTTTTTATGGTTTTTCCCCTACTTACCAGAGTGGCATTATTATATACCAGAAACATACAAGTAAAAGCCCTAAAAAGCGCAGCATCAGCAAAAGTCCTAGCAGGAGCAGGAGCAGGAGCAGGAGCAAGAGCTTATCCCGGTCTCATTCTTGAGCTTTGCATTCTTTCCAGATTATTGTCTAGTTGTTTTTGTCCATATATTGGCATATTCTATATATGAATGTTGCTTTTTTTTTTTTTTTTTTTTTTTTTTTTGGTTGCTAATTTATGTTTCATTGCCTTCTCTTCCTGATTGCATTTTTGTTTGACAGGTGAGTGAAATCTTATCGTGGCTTACCTCCAATTCTGAAGCTTTCTTTGGCAAGCTATCAGTGGCTAAGAAGTTCAACTGGGGAACCATTTAATATCAGACTTGTTAGGATTAAGTGTTTGTGGATGGATTTTAAACGTCAATTAGTTCCCTTTTAATGTTCTTGGGATTCTTGATGAACTTAAACATATAAAGTTTTTATTTGCACTATGAAATATGAATTATGATTTGCGTTTACAATCGATGAAGGTTTTATTTTTTTATTTTTTTATTTTTTTTAACCATTTTATAACATCAAAACGGTTGGATACACAAATCCAATACCTTTTCTCAGTCAACATTTGATTGACCTTAAAATATTCAAAATACCCTTGAAAAGAAAATTTGGGGACTGACAAGACTACTTGGTTTCTGGTAAGATAATTAGTAAGGACAAGCCTTTGGTGTTTTTTGGTAAAGGATTGGGGAGTCGTGATGAATCTATGGCTGATTTCCTTGGCATGAGTCGTGGTCGGCTGCCTTTTTCCTATCTTGGACTGCCTATTTTTAGAGGTATATTGAAAAATTCTCATCTTAGACCTATTGTTGATAAGCTTGTTGACAAGCTTTCTTCTTGAAAGGGAAAACTTCTTTTGCTGGTAGAGTTGAGCTTGTAAGGAGTTCAATTTCTAGTATGCTTGTTCATTCTTTTTCGATTTATAAATGGCCATTTTCTCTTATAGCTATGTTAGGAGTATGAGAAATTTTATATGGACAGGAGGTGGATAAAAAAAGCTTGTTTCTGTGGTTTGGAAAGTGTCTGTTTTCCTTTTTTTGAGGGTGGTTTGGGAGTCAGAAATCTGAGGACTTAATAATTTGTCCCTTCTTAAGAAGCTTGCTTGGAATATGATTCATGAAGATGGAGATGGATATGCTTTTTTAAGATGTAGACATTTTAGACACAGATTGGAGCCAAACTTTTTCTATCCTAAGTTTTTTTTTTTGGCCAGGTATAAGGAGCTTGGTTGGTTCTCTTATTTTTGACTCTCGGCGGCTCATTGGTAGATCTATGCTTTCTTTTTGGTTTAATGATTGGTGTGGTGTTGTTTTAGCTGATGCTGTGAGAATTCTAGCACATCTTTAAGGCTTCTTTTAAGGCCGTGGTGAGTCATTTCGTGGTGGATGCTAGGTGGAATATTCCTGATTTATTTCGTGGTGGATGCTAGGTGGAATATTCCTGTTTTTTTCAAGGTTGCTTATCCGGATTTTTGGAGTATGATTGATAAGGTTGTTATTCTCATTGATTCGGAGGATGATCTGATTTGGTCTCGTTCTAGGTCTGGTGGTTGTTATGCTAAGAATGCATATGAAGGTTTCTTGTGCTAGAGTTACTCCCACTAGTTGGGGGGTCGTAAAATATGGCCACATTTTATTCTCTCTATTTTTCTTTTCTTGTTTGGAGACTATTTTATGAAAAGCTTTCTGTGGACGTCACTCTCGAGATTCTTGGTATGCAGCTTGTTTCCTCGTGTAGTTTATGGGGGAGCACTGAAGAATCTATTACCCATCTCTTATTGGAATGTCCCTACTCTTGGTCTTTGGGACTGGACTATGTTGCTTTTTCATCGTAAAGTTTCTTGTAATGGTAGCATTGGTGGATTTTTGGCATCCTGTCTTTAGAGTTAATTTTAGTCCTATGGTCAAAAAACTTTGGATACTTGCTTTTAAGGCGGGTTGTTGGTTTATTTGGGATCATAGGACCAACGTTCGTTTGAAGGAGCTAGTTTGCTGCTTTGCAACATACATATTTAGTTACATCATGTCCAAGATGTTCAAGTTGGGTTATTTGTACAGCTCTGCTTCCGAGCTTCGTATTTTTAACAAGTTACGTTTTTTTTTTTTTTTTGGTCAAAATGTGCCTAGAAGTCTTAAAATTCTTCTTGGATTCCTCCTCCTGGGGTGGGTTAAAGTTAACACTAATAGTTCGGTTAAAGGAGGTCCTGGCCCAATTGTTTGTGGGGGTATTTTCAGAAATGCTAGGGGGTATGTTTGTGGTTGTTTCAGTATCTTTCTTGAGGAAGGTTTTGCTTTAGAAACTGAATTATGGTTCGTGCCATTTCTATTACTTATAAGAATGGCTTGAGAGTGATTCTTCCTTAATCATTTCTCTTTTGAGTTCCAAGTCATTGCAGGTTCTTTGGCAATTTTGTAATAACTCAAGCATGGTACTTTATTTGTCCATGAAGATGGATTTTCGTTTTTCTTATATGTATCGTGAAGTTAACGTCCACGTGTTGAGCCAATCTTGAGATTATTAATTGTAATCGGATGTGGTAGTCTCATAGTCGATTATCATAGTTCTTTAAGTTTTATGCGTACATGGACTATATAGGTTTTCCATTTTAACTATTTACTTGTTTTTTGAAGTGATTCTAGTTTGTTATTTTTCTTTTCACTAATGATATGAGCCTTAATTGAGGTGATATTCATTCAAAATTTTTTTTGAGAAATGAGAAAAAATTGTATATTTATCCTTTTATTTTTTTTTTTTTAAAGTGTTTTTGGATATTTTTGATGTCAAATTCAAGTGTTAATCAAGAACAATGTATATTTTTTTTTTTTTGAGGAAAGAAGAATGTATAAATTTATGTATTAAATGTGATCAGTAATTTGATGGTATAAAAAGACGAAATTGAATTTTGTGTCTCTTTATTTTCGCCCTTTTATATGTTCCTCTAATGGTATTATGATACGCTAATTAAATTTTCTTATTACATTAATTAAAAAGTTGTGACAATTAAAATAATTTTAACTAATGTGATATGATGTTATTGGGAGGATAGAAAAAATATATATTAACGGGACATACGAGTTAAACGTTAAAAATGTAAGGTGTACTTTTTAGATGAATGCAATATAAGGTTAATGTACTTTGTTAATATGCTCCTCTTGGGATTCATAGGTTGCGATATCTTTAAACCACCTAAAGTGGACTTCAGAATAAGAAACCATCCAAACATCAGCAATATTACTTTTACTTGAGCGTTGAAATGCAACCTTATGAGTCGCTCTATTACCCAAGTAATTTCTGATCTCACGTAAAGCCAGATGTTATTTAAAATAAAATAAAATAAAATAAAATAAAAACGAATTATCCCTAGAAAGCATATTAATCTGTTTCTTTTCTGAAACGCGATCAAACCTTTCATATGGTGAATGCCAACAAGAAAGGAGATATGTTTTCCCTGAAAAATAAAATGGAAATGCAAAGATTCATTTGTTTTTTTTTTTTAAAAAAAACACTACATATGATTTCTGCTCTAGTTTTTCCTTTTTATATATTATATTAAGTGTGAAAGAGGGCAAAAAACCCAAAAGAGTGAGTTAAAAAGAGCATATTCCCTAATTTTCTCAAATCAAATGCTGCCATTCAATTCAAGAAATGTCTCAATCTGCTTTGTTGTCAAGTTTGGTGGGCAATTTATGTGGATCAGAGATGCCACTTGTAGTTTGGTGGGCAGTTTGTTGACACACTTGTAGTTGTCAACAAGCTCAAATATCTTTGGGAGGAAGAGAGAGAGAGAGAGAGACGTAGCCAGAATTGAATGAAAGGACAATGCTTATCCCAAAGGGACAGAGGCGGTCAGAGATGCCAAATGAATCGCCAACATCAACTAGTGATGTGATGTCCAACTGATTGTGACTCCTTTGTGTGGCCATAATTTCGTTTAAGGCCGCTCCTTATGCATCTAGGGAAAAAGCCTACCTGTCTTCCTGCCTTGTGCCTTGTGGCCTCAATTAAAACCGCTCTTTCCCATTGAATCCCACCAAAGGCTAAAAGCTAATATAAAAATCCAAAATTTTTTTGGCTTTGAGGAACACTAGGATTTCGATATTTGGGGTCGCAAAATCACTCTTGATGCATGTTATTTTTAGTGTTGAACTTTATATTTAGTTATTATTAGTTGATGTGTCGATTTTTTCATTTGATAATTATAGCATGTTATTTTGTTATTTTTAAATTATTTTAAATTCAAAATTATTTTTACAGCTTGAAAGCTTAAAAAATAACACAAAACATAGATATAAACTTGAAATAATAATAGAAAAAACATATCAAATATGTTTTTTCATATTTTTATTGTGTCAAATATAGCATTGGCTTGAAAGAGATGCCCAAACCCTAGTTTTGAGAGAGAGAGAGAAGTCTGAGTGTTACTCAGAATTTCGGCACCGCCTCAAGTAGGGCGTGTCGTTAGGCTCCTAGCTCTAAAAATTGGTCGTTGGGCTCGTCTCTTGGAGGGCTCTTCTATGGTGTGAGTAATGTGTTGTGGGATGGCTTGATTAAGGCGGATCAACACATGGTTTGAAAGTTTAAAACTAGATGTTGAGGAGGCGTTTTCCAAGACTTGCAACGTTAGGTGGCTGAGTCCTTTTTGGAGGCTCTTTCCTGGCGGTGGTGTGCTTCCTTTGGTAAGAGTGGTGTCATCTCTGGAGGATGGCAGCATGGCGAGTGCGAATTATTCCTTGTTGTTTAACGGTCTCTATTCGACTACACTGCTTATCTTTCGAAGCATTCTTCTTTCCACATAGTCCTCTCACGGGCTGCGCCATCATCGAAGGCTTGTGCTAATGATGTTTTGGGTTTTCTTTTTACTTTGGTGTGTGATTTAGTTTATAATAAAGGAGTGGCGACATTGTTTTCGTCATTTTTTGAGTGTTATTTTGTAATAACGGATGTGGATTTTTCACCTTTTGATTTAGTTTGTGTGTCCTATTTGATTGAGTTGATTTTTGATAGTGTACGTGGTGATGCTCATTTAGAGATCTCTATATGCCATGTTGATTACATCCCCTTTCAGTGGGGTTTAGTCTGAGTATTTAGAATGTCAATCAACTGTTGAGGTCATCTCTAAAGAACTTTGGTCTTGTTAGAACTTTGGTCATCTCTAAAGAACTTTGATGATATTCTGATGTATCTAATTGTTCGAGATCGAATTCTTTTGTATTTAAGATCATTTGTGACTTTGGTTCGAGCGTGTATCTCTTTTTGTTGAAATGAAAAATTTTCTTTAAAAAAAAAAAATAGCATTCACATGCTAATCGACTAGGTTTGTACTTTAAATTGTGCAAATAAAAAGGTTGTTCTTGAGTCATTGACCAACATAAGTAACATATAAATAGTTAAATACCTCGGAATCTATGATTGAATCTATTTTTTTTTTTTTTTTAATTTTTTGCTGGATGGAATCTAAGATTGTACGAAAAAGAGGCAGTCTCTTGTCTTGGACCCCCAATAACGAAGAGACGCTAAACACATACATATATAGATTCTTAAGAAAAAGACACAAATATGTGTTTGGGAAGTTTTATTTACACCCATGTTTTTATTAATATACTCCCATTTTAAAAAATAAATATTTTTATTACAGATATACCCTTGCATCGGATCATTCAGCCATACATAAATAACCGCAAATTACAAAACGAAATGATGATTTTGTGTCGTTGATGAGGTGTTTGGGAGGAAAAGAGTATGAAAAGAGTTTGATTGAGTTACAGAGAGATAGAGATGGATTCATGCAGAATTTGAGCGAGGAGCATAAGAAAAGGACTCATGCACGAGAGATGAGAGAGAGAGGAGAGATAGCAGAGAGACGTGAGAGAGAAAGAGAGAGAGAGAGTTAGCCTTAATATTTTACTAAAATATACTCTTTAGTAAAATCACACTTTGCACATTATTAATTTTATTAAAAATTTAACAGAATTAGACAAAAAAAATACTCAATCTCACTTTTAAAAAAAAATTAAAAATTAAACTGTCACTTAAAAAAAAAAATTTATAGATTAATTTACTTAACATAAAATAAAGAATGGGTTTTTTTTTGCTGTTAAATTGAGGGCGGGGAAGAGCCCCTAGAATTGAAAAAGAATCACAATTCACAAACAAGGGAAGTTCCGTTTCGAGCAAACCTTCTTACCCACCGCCCACAGCAAGATTATCCATTTCTCCTCCTGAATTTCTCTCTCTCTCTCTCTAAAATCTTGTTTCAGAAATCTCATGAAATCCGTACTTATCCCACAAAACTCACCAAAGAATTAGAAAGAGAGCAGATTCCTTTCGCCATTTTTTCACCCAAATTCATCACCACGAACAACAGCAACAACAATGGAAGCAAGCATGTTCACGAAGCTCTCCGACGACGTCGTTCTCAACATCGTCGCGAAGCTGGACGACGACCCTCGCAACTGGGCAAGACTCGCCTGCGTCTGCACCAAGTTTTCCTCTCTGATTCGCAACGTCTGTTGGAAGAACAAATGCCTCGCCGCCATCCCTTCAACAATCTCCGACCTCCTCTCCTCCGCCTCCGACCCTCCCGGCGGCTGGGCCTCCCTCCACAAGCTCGCCGTCTGCTGCCCCGGCCTCGTCCACGCCGGCGTTCTTCTTGAGAATTCCGATTTCGGCTTGGAGCGGGAGATCGGACCCGACGACAATTATCGTCAATTAGCCCCTTCCCAAACCCTAACCAACCCTTCCTCGAGCCAATTTAGCGCCGATTCCGAAGGAATCGCCCCCAATTCCGATTGCTCGTGGTCTCTCTTCGACGATCTCTACTACGACACCGTTTACCACGCCCCCGAAGGCCAGGATTCCGCGCAAATCGCCGAGGAGGAGGTTGTGATTGAGAAAGGCGTGTTCAAGTCGGAGAATCGGGAATGCGCGAAAAGGCGGAGGATTTGTCGGCCGATGAGGTCGCATTTGGCTTCCGGTGTTTGGAATTTGAGCCGCGAACAAGGGAACAAGCTTCTCCATAGCCGTTTCCGTGGAGATTCTCTGTACATATGCGATTGGCCTGGATGTGTTCACATTGAAGAGAAGCGGAATTACATGCTGTTCAGAGGAGTTTTCAAGGACTTCAAAGCGTCTCAGGTATGGAGGACAGTCAAAGATGGGAATCGGACGGCAATCGATCTGAATTGCGCGTTTTGCGGCTGCAAAGACACTTGGGATCTCCACTCCGCCTTCTGTTTACGGCGGGGCTTCGGGTTCCACGATGATGGTGAGCCTGTAGTTCGAGCTTACGTTTGTGAAAATGGACATGTCTCTGGTGCTTGGACTGATTTGCCATTGTACACTTGATGATATTAGACTCTTTGGTTGTTTGAGATTCTGTTTGCGTTTTCATTCATGTCTTGTTTGTATCTCTCATGAGTAGAGAAGTAGATCATTTGAGTAGCGGAAAGGCCATTTGATCAAGTTTTCTTGTGTTTTTTATTTATGGGTTTTGTGATTTGGTTCTGTTTATTGCCCAGTTCTTGATTTGATGAATTTTATTCATAGGGTTTACGATTCAAGCCTTAAAAAGCTATTTGTTTTGTGATATAATAAAGGCAAGTAGGCAGCAGAACTAAAAAAGATGGTTTGTGGTAATCTGTTTATGTATCAGCATGACCTCTTGTTCTCAATTCAGATAAATCTGATAGAATTTGTGTCTGATGAATTCGGAATGAGGGATTTCTGGTTTATTTTGGATGCTACTGAACTGATTCTGAAGGGAGAAGTCTGAAAAATGACAAGTGTACAACCACAAAGCTAGCTTTGCAAGGTGTTAATTGTTAAACATAACTTTATTCTTTTCATTTTTAATTTTTATTAGCTAAACATGGATTTTGTTGGGTTATGGGATTTTGTTGGGTTGTGATGTTGCGTCTACATAAAAACTAATTTTTTTTAAATAATATATATATATATATATATATATATATCTCTCTCTCTCTCTACCATGCGATTGCGTTTTCATTTCTTTATTTACTTTAACAGAAGCTAGCGTGTGAATGCGATTGAAAAGCAAAACACAACTGTAGGAGATTCTTTTGAATACGAAACCAACCAAGAATGCGATTGAAAAGCAAAACCCAAATATGAAAACAATGCTTCTATAATTTGATTTAAATTTAAATTCTGCATTATTCGCAACATAAAACTTTGAGGAGAAAAATAGAATTGGTGCCAATGAAATCTGGAAATAATCATACAAAACCTTGAGTGAGAATAGTCAAACCTAATAAACGACGTCTTAATTTTATTCTTTCCGAATAAATCAGTTGTTAAAATAATTAAAAAAAAATCAAGATAGTCAACTGAGTGTGGTCTGTCTGCTGTAAAAACAACGTAGCATGACATTTAATAAAAGTAAATGTCGTCCACTATTGGCGACGATAAATTAAGATAAATGCAATCATATGAGAAATCCACTCTCTGGCACCGGTGCTAGTGACTAATAAATTTGGGATTTACCGGGCAATGCGGCCCGCGGCCTCATACATGATTTACCGGTGAATCCATGTCATTGACGCCGTTATCTCCAACTAGTAAATACAATTAAACAAGCCATAACAGAGCTCAAAAATACCCTAAAAAAAGGGATGCTTCAAGTAAAACCCAGTGAAACCAAAATGCATAAACAAACGTAAAAACACAAACTAAAATCTACAAAAATCACAAACTAAGGACGCGTATAAAAAAAAATGTTATATGGTGCATATTCTCCTAAATCAAAACTAATGCAAATAAGAAACTATTCTATTCAATAAAGTGGATCTTTTGTTTGGAAAAAAGGCTCTCTACACGTAGCAAAATGTCAATAACATATTTATTTATTTATTTTGCTAGAAGTCAATAACAGAGTATGTAACAAAACTTGATTAGCCAAAAAAAAAAAAAAAAGAAAAAGCAAAATTTTTAAAATATTGTAAAAATAATAAAATTTTGATATCATTACAATAATCATTATATAGTACAAAATGTTATATGATGTAGTGTAATTATCTCTCGAAAATAAGGTGTCCAAATCCAATTACTCCATTTGAAAAGCTTAAACTGCGAATACATGCAACTCTTTCTGGTTTTTTCAGTGGGGGACCAGAAGACTTTTATGAGGGACTTATTATTATTATTATTATTATTATTATTATTATTATTATTATTATTATTATTATTATTATTATTATTATTATTATTATTATCCTGCAAGTAGTAAATTAGAAGTGTCAAAGAGTTCAACGCTTTTGCATCTCTCTCTCTCTGGAGCTGTGGCTTTACCAAAATGATCGGGTTGTCAATATTAATGCAAATCATTGTGATAAGTATAGCACTAACACTAGAAGTAATTTGCGATGGCTGTAAATACAGCAGAAACGACTTTCCTCCAAACTTCATTTTTGGTTCTGGCACTTCTGCTTACCAGGTCTGTCTCTTTTACTTTAGTTTCTTTGGCTTTCGTTTCATTTTCTTTCTCTCTTTGGATACATGATTAGATTCTCCTAAATGAGTTGAAAATTATATGTGCGTGTTTTATATATATATATATATATATATATATATATATATATATAGATGATATAGAAAGATAAAATGCTAATGTGTACGTTCATGAAAGGTGGAGGGAGCGGCAAATGAAGATGGTAGAACACCAAGCATATGGGACACCTTCGCTCATGCTGGTCCTTTTTTTTCCCCTTAGTTATGTTGCCCAAGCTTTTCCATTTTCTTTTTCTTTTTTTTTTTTTTTTTTTTTTCTTTTCCCCTTTCTCTATACATTTTCATGGTTTATGTATGGAATTTCGCAGAGCTTACCCTGTTTTCAACCCCCCAATAGACCAATTTCTCAAAGAATTTTATTTATTCCAGTATTTGTAATAATTCCTATTAGTATTGTGATTAAACAGGCTGATTATTGTTCTTTTCGTCTAATGTATATTAGATGAAAAAAAGTAGTTAATGAACTGATATATTAGTTGGCACAATTAAGTTGATAAATGACATCAACAAAAGAGCATAGATTTTCAATTGAAAAATCTAAATTTTTCCAATTTTTGAGGTTCAGGGTATGCACATGGAGATACTGGAGACGTTGCTTGCGATCAGTACCACAAATATAAGGTCTTATTTCCAGATGTTTCTCATTTTATGATTCTATGAGGTTAAAAGGGAAAAAAGAAAAAAAAAAAATTTCACATCAGATTTCCAAGGACTACTAATTAACATTCTTTTCCCGGCTATAATGTTTAAGGAAGACGTCAAACTCATGGCTGACATAGGCCTTGATGCCTATAGATTTTCAATCTCTTGGCCAAGACTCATTCCAAGTATGTTAACTCAACAGTCCTCGCTCGTATTATTCGCCAACATGAAAAGCGTAAAAATAAAAAGTCTATTTTGTGGATAATCTTGTGGTAGCATATGACAAATTTACTCTATTGGCAAGATACAGTTCTGAACTGTCATATCTACAGCAAGTTCATTAATTTTTCATACTCTTTTTTTCATATGGTATGATTTTGATGTGATTGGACAGTTCAGATGTGTCTTACCGATAGGGTATCTTTCACACCCTACCATAAAATTTTCATTCTAGTCTTATGGTGTTTCTGTGATAATGTTGATGTTCTAAATTTCAGATGGAAGAGGATCTGTCAATCCAAAGGGCTTACAATACTACAACAATCTTATCAATGAGCTTCTCAGCCATGGTTAAGCAAAAATTTCCATCTCAAGTGAAGCAAAAAGTTGGAAGTACTTTTATATTACTGAGATGGGATTGTTTATTTATTACTGAACAGGAATCCAACCACATGTTACATTGGTTAACTTGGATCATCCACAGGCACTTGAAGATGAGTATGGAGGATGGGTTAGCAGGAAGATGGTGTACAGCTTCTATATCAATCTCTTTTTGAGTCGCTGAATTCCAAGGGGAATATGAATGCAACTGAATTACTTTTCTATGCAAAATGCAGGAAGGACTTTGTTCGATACGCGGATGTGTGCTTCAGAGAGTTTGGGGACAGAGTTAAGTATTGGACCACGGTGAATGAGCCCAACATCGCGGGCAATGGAGGTTATGACACAGGAATCGCACCGCCTGTGCGATGTTCTTCTCCATTTGGTTTCGTAAATTGTACCAGAGGAAATTCCTCAACCGAGCCATATTTGGCAGTTCATCATATCTTGCTGGCACACGCATCAGTTGTAAAACTGTATAGGAAAAACTATCAGGTGCAATTTCAAACCAACCCTTTCCTTTTAGCATTCTGGATTGTATCCTGACAAAAAGATTTGTTATGACTAATGTTGGAAAGGATTTTGACTGTTTGACCAACTTGTTACGATGCAGGACAAGCAACATGGTTTAATAGGTCTCACTATCTATTCTTATTGGTGTGTTCCTTACACATATACAAAAGAAGACATCGTTGCAACTCAACGAGCCAACGATTTCCTTATTGGCTGGTAAATTACAAACTTCTACAACTCTTAAATTTCTTCTGTACTTTATTGCTTTTATACTTGTATTACTATATGTTATAATGTTAAGTTTAATTTTTGAAATCTTGAATCTCCTCTCATTAATGTCCATGACCATATTTTTTCTGCTGAGTTTGAACTAATACAGCCTTTGTATATTGTGTCCATATGATTTTGTTTGCAGGGTTCTAGACCCTTTGATTTTTGGAGACTACCCCAACACTATGAAAGAAAATGCAGGCTCCAGAATTCCATCCTTCACAAAACTCGAGTCGAAAATGGTTAAGGGTTCATTTGACTTCATAGGGCTAGTACATTACTCGGTCGTCTATGTCAAGAATAGTCCTATAAGCTTGATGACTAAAAATAGAGACTATAGAGCCGACCAAGCGGTGAACATATGTATGTCAATTACAGTCTTACATATTTTCATTACTAATTAAAACCTAACTAAACTCGGTAGATATTCCTGTATTTATACTCGTTGGTTCTCACCCAAAGCGTTATTTTCATTCTGAAATTTTCCACGCTGTTTGTGGTTGTGGCTGCAGCATTTGCTGATCCAGTGTGGGGATTTGAGGTAAGATTTGGTAAATTAACTATTTAGTCTTTGTTTTACTTGCATCAATTCAGTTTATCCTTATTTAGTCTTCTCAACTTTCTCTCAGCTTTCCATCAACCCTTGGGGTCTTGAAGGAGTTTTGGAGTACATTAAACAAGTTTATGGAAACCCGCCTGTATTTGTCTACGAAAATGGTCTCTCTCTCTCTCTCTCCCAGATCCCCTTGATGTTTATCCCCTTGGAACATAATTTTCTGTAATTAGATAATACCATCAAACTATTTGATGTTTATCCATCCTCATGTAGATTCTTAGGTTAAGTTCTTGGAACATAATTTTCTGTAATTAGATAATACCATCAAACTATTCTAACTATTCTCTCTCTCTCTCTCTCTCTCTCTCTCTCTCTCTCTCTCTCTCTCTCTCTCATGTAGATCATACTATAGCTTGATGTTTATCCATCCTTCTTGGAACATAATTTTCTGTAATTAGATAATACCATCAAACTATTCTAACTATTCTCTCTCTCTCTCTCTCTCTCTCTCTCTCTCTCTCTCATGTAGATCATACTATAGCTTGATGTTTATCCATCCTTCTTGGAACATAATTTTCTGTAATTAGATAATACCATCAAACTATTCTAACTTTATTGGTCCATTCAACTTTAACCAATAGAAAGGATGTAAGAGTCAAAACAAACAAATCCCAATGTTGTGACCAAATTTAACCCAAAAGCTAAAACAATTTTGACCCTCTTTTCCTACATAACAAAGTATCTTTTTCTTTTCTTTTCATTTTAGCTGTTAAATGAGTATCACTATCACATAACGGATGGCAAACAATCTTATCATTTTTCTCTAGATTTTGCCTTTCATTGTATGCTGTTTGGCAGGGAATTTATAGAAGCACGACATTTTATTTTTTCATGACACATCATATCTTATAGGACAATCTTGCCTTGTTGTTCAATGTTAGGTCAGCGGATGCGACAAAAATCGTCACTAGAAGACATCCCGAGAGTCGAATATATACAAGCGTATATACAAAGCGTGCGTAATGCCTTGAGGTATGTAACATGTATTTATTTATGTGCCTAATAGGCCTGAGGCTTGGCATGACTTATTGTAATGTGTTTAACCTTCTATGTTGTAATCTCTTATCATTTCCTTGCTTGCTTTGTCCTCAAAATTTTCAAAGGAATGGATCAAACACAAGAGGGTATTTCATATGGTCTTTCTTAGATGTGTTCGAGATATTTGGCGGTTATGAGTCGAGCTACGGTTTATACTACGTTGATTTTGATGACCCTGATTTGAAAAGATATCCCAAGCTCTCCGCTCACTGGTATTCCCAGTTTTTAAAGGGTAAAAGGGTTGATCCAAAGGAAGTAACAATAGCGTTTGAAGGGAATTCATCAGCTCTTCCCTCATAATTTGACCACTTTGAGCAAGTTCTACTTCTTTATTGTAAAATAAGATGGTAACCATCTTGATGGTGGTTAATGAAATTACTATCTAACTTTCATGATCTACTTTTGTTGCAACTTTTAGATTGTAGTAATACTGAAACGACGTCGTCTGGTAATGGCTGGTATAGTGGTGCCCGTTTGGCAGTTTATCCATACTCCTACTCCTAGTGCATACCACAAACAAAAAACTGCCAAAAGCTCAAATTTTCAACTTTTCAGCCAAAGGGATTTTTATGTCATATGATGAGATGATTTTATTTTATTTTATTTTATTTTTTTTTTAATTGAGTGAAATTTTTTATGTTGATTCTTGTCATATCTTATCTTTGTTATCTATGAAAGACACTATTATAACTTAAGCTTCAGAGTCTTTTTGTATATATACAATATATAATACATGTAAGGGTGGAACTCATTGATAAAGGAGCAGCTCTATTTTAATTTTTAACCCGATCGGGTTGAATGGAGTTGTCTCACAACATGGAGCCCACTCATTGTGAGACAACCAAAGGATTGAATAACATATGTTTTCTTAAAAAGAGACACGAACATTTAATTAAATCTCATGAAATTTTTAATCCGAATCAACTTTTTTTTTTTTTTTTTTTTTTTTTTTTTTTTAATTCATTCATCATTATGCCTCGCATTGCAGGACTGTCTTATGTGGTTGGTAGGTCAGTTGCATGTTTGGAATATATCTTAGGTTAAATCTTGAAGGACTTTATTTTCATTCGAAAGAAAAGATTTAGAAAATGAAAAACATTTGGGACCGTGTTAAGCGCTATCAAATAAAAATTGAATCTATTGTGAGATGCATATTAGGAATTCACTTCTTATTAATGAGTGTACTTAACACTATCAGTAACTCATTCTTTAAAAGATGCATTAATAAGTTATTATGGGTCCACCTTAATACATCCTCTGATGCTCAGCACTGCGACTAGCAAGGCTCTGCTATAGTTAGATGGTGGTTGGGATTGCAAATCATTAGGTGCGTTTGGGTAGATATATCTAGATATATCTAAAATCATGATTCTGAATCTTACTTCAGAATCAATATTTATTTATAATAATTTTGAATTATAATTCATAATCAGTATTTAGTTTGAATAATTCTGAATCTGATGTGATGTTTTAAACTAGTTCAAATCATGATTTTAAAATCACTCTTCTCTTGATTTAAGGTGATTTAAACTCTTAATTCTGAATTATAATTTAAACTCAAAATCATGAATTATAGTTTTAATTTTAGAATCATGATTAAAATCACCTGATCTGAATCTACGAAATGAACCCTCATACTTTATTACATTATACTTGGCAACATTTACATATGGCATAATTCAACTCGTTTTTTTATTTATTCGAGGCCCGATTACAACTTAAAGCTTAGTATGCCTCTTCTGTTTAATGAGAGGATTGAACGCGTTGAAAAAAGAGCAACACCATTCAACTCATCAATCAGGTAATTGAGAATTGAGTATCTTATAAATCTAATCATCAAAATTAGTCGGTCTAATCATCAAAATTTGTCATATCTAGCAAATCTTTTTGTTAAGATTACACAATATAGAAAGCTAAGAATTAGAAAATCAATTATTGAATAATGCTAAGATAGAACGGTCTGTAATAATCCATATTACAAAATTAAACTGCATGATCTTAATTGAGCCATATATAAAGAAATATCAATTGGTTAATTTATAGAGGTGATTGGACTTCCAAATCATCTATTTCAATTGTTGGAACCCAAGTTGCGCATCTCAGCTTTATCTATAAATGATATATATATATATATATATAAACCTTCTTTATCTAGTTCTCAAACTCTACCATAACACGTACCACGAATTATATTAACCAGTAAAAGTTGAATGCGAAATATTCTAAATCTGTGCTGCTTGTGTATATTGTTTTCCTCTTTTCCATAATCTGCACCAGTACTGTTGATTTGGAGGCTGGTTTTCATACTGCTGGTGAGGTTTTTGCTCATTACTTTCGGGTAATGAGGTTTTTGCTCGGTCTATGCTGGGTAATACTATTAACACTGGACGGAGCAACCTTCGTGATAAATGTTGTAGCAGAAGAATCGCCGTGAAGATACAAATCACAAGTTATCTCTGCCGTCTGATTTCGTTGGTCACTAAGTATTGATTAAGTTTCTACATTATATGAAATAATTATTAGATTGTTTCAACATAATAATGAAAGTGTTTGTATCCTCGTCTTACTTAATCTACTGTTATTTAGGGTCCGTTTGGTTCATAGTTTCAAATCATGTGATTTGAACCATTTTCGATTTACATGTATTTTTTGTGAGAAAAAATATTGTAGTAATCATGAATCATGATTCGAATCAGGGATTCAAACCTAGAAAACAAACGAACCCTTAGTAACTATCTCTTCTTGTCTTCTTAATAATAAAATTGATTAAGTTTCTACTTTATTTATTTTTCCTTTTCTACTAGGCATAAGACTGTGTGTGTGTGTATATATACACAACATCAGAAGTTTTGGAGAATCGCGTGCTCTATAGACTTCAGAATTATTGCAGAGAGAGAGAGAGAGAGAGAGAGAAACGCTTTGTGAAGTTCTGTACGGTGTTGATTTAGACAGAAACGATTACACGTAAAATTCAAGGAAAATGCAGAAAATAAAAAATCATTGATACTACACAAGATAAAATGAAAATGTCAATTTAATTTTAGGAGTAGATCAATTTTGGGAGCTACAGTTAAGTCTCAATTAGTGCTGGAAACTCTCAATGCATGTATCAATTATTTTTGGCCGACGCATTTCATCACGCATCAATTATTAGGGAGCTTATCCAACACTACGGACAACAGTAAGGTTTTAGAACATCTTTACTGTTATTGATACCTTGGCATTGATTATTGATACTAGCTCCATTAAGAAACAAAAAACCAACCCCAGATCAAATAATTTGACTTCTAGGACTATTTTTCATTTCAAAATCAACTTGACAGGAAGAGTTGGCTAAGAGAGAACCCGAAAACATCTGTATATATGTAACTTTTGGTTCCATTCACATAACATTCATATGACTCATTTCTGAGTTTCTTGCAAGCAGAACGAATTACATTACAGTTTTTTAAAACATTAGTTGGAACCAGATTCTCTTAAGATCCTGGCCTACTACGCATGCCATAAGAAGCTAGACCGGTTTTGAGAATCAGAGATACCAATCGAAAGATGAGTGGTTCCATTCACATAACAGTTCAGATAACTCCTTCCTGAGTTTCTTGCAAGCAAGCCGAATAACTTTACATTAAGAGTCTTTTAAAAACAATGGTGGGAACCAGATTCTCTAAGACCACGACCTGTGCCATAAGCTGCTAGACCGGTTTCCGGAATCAGAGCTACCAGTTGGATGAGGAGATGAACCCCAACTCGAGTCTCTCTCGGAAAATACAGCTGGGAAATGCGGTAGTTGCTCCCTTCCCCAGCCATGAAAATGGCTTGCCATAGGATGTTCTGCTTCATGTGTGTTCCTGTCTGAAGAGCCTGGAGGAGGAAAGATGTAAAAACCAGCATTATGATCGTGAGGCGGAGGTGCTGGCACTGTAGCTGGGCCATCGAATCTCCTGAAACTAGGAACAGTGGGTGACGGCACACCAGGTGAAATGCTGTGTTGGTGATGATGATGGAACGCCTGGATCCTCTCGTGAGTTCGGGCTGTGCCATCAGGAGAATGAGGAACAAATGATGCGACGAATGAGCTCTCCGCTCTAGGATCAGACCTATAAAGATCAGGGGACGTGCATATTTTAATGTTCAATCCCTGTATAGCTCATATAAAAGAACATGGAAGCAATCTAAGACATTTTAGCTTTAGAAAAATAAATATTATTTATGAAATTTAAATCAAAACCACTTCTGTGACAAGACATGCCATTCTGTTCAGTAACTGAACAGGAATGTTCTTCAAATTTTTTGTCCCTTCTATATGTTATGCCCACCAAATATCAATTAGTAATGAAGTTGAGCTAATAATTCGCATAAAAACACTAAGGCTTTAGTTATGAATATTTTTTGGACACGATATTGAAGACCCTCATTGAGATTATGTTTGAGCATCGAGGAGAATTTGGTAGTTTCTCTCTGAACTCGTTTAGTATGTTTACATCATGATGCCTCTCCTCTGTACTGAAATGTAAAACCTGAATACTAATAGGTTCTTCACCAAGATGTAAGAAGACTTGAGGAATTACTTGCTTACCTAAATACCATCAAGGAAAAATAAACCCATAGATATTCGACCATCTGAGGCATTGAACACTTACCCTTGAACTAACCGAAACAGACGTGCTCTAGACCTCACTACAGCATTAGATTCACCACGAGTAGATCTAACTGTTGCAGATTGGTTTGAAGCTGGATTCGCATTGTTGACATGGCTGCTGGATGGTGAGAAAGGAGAAGAATGAGGAGCCCAACTTTGGTATTGGATACTAATTGCGGGAAAAATATGGTGATTAAGGGTCTCATTTGGTCCTCTTAAGCCATTCCAGGGATTAGTTAAGTTGGGATCATCAATGATATTGATAGACCTTGGTGATACAGGTGGGATTGGTCTGAAATATGCAACGTATGAATGAGGTACAGACGAGGCAGCGATCTGTTCTGCAAACATTGAGTGGTGCTCTCGCAGGTCATGATCTGCAACAAAAGGAACTGCCTTCTGAGATAGTTCAGCTTGCACCCCTCAGAGATATTCAAACACGAAAAATAATTAACGACACTTACAAGTGTTCGATGGAGATTCAACTTCCCTGAAGTATATGAAGGGTCAACATGTCAGAGACAACTAATGAAGATTAATCATTAACACAAGGATCAGTCGGAATGCCAAACTTTTTTAGCAGAAAATAGGTGGGGGGAATTTTTCATACAAGAATATGTACCTAATATCTCCTTGTTTATTTTTCCAATTAAAAAAATCTCAACAGAAAGAGCGGAAAGAAAAGGAGAGAGATCAAATTCCAATTCCATCAACCGTAAAGGAAAATAATAATGGGGAACTGTCACAATAGTGAATAATCATCACAAGAGAATCTACACATTCCCAATAATGTATCTGTTCTGACATTTCCAGATCACTACTTTAACATGTACATTCCCACATAGACGTAGCTGATCTGGAATCATAAACTGAGAAATTTATACATTTTAGTTTTCAATCAGAATGGTAGTGTATGGAAGTTTACATTGTTCGTAGAGTTTCAGGATCTACTTGGGGCTAGGAATTACGCAAATTAATACACTCTCAACTCAACATGATATCAAGCAGCAAATGGTCAAAACAGAGTTGGATAACAACAATATTGCTTACTCAAATGATGAATGTACTTGCGCTGCCTCCCCAAATGGACACCAATGAAATCTAAATGGCTGCCGAGGACAATTGAAGAAACAGAACAGCATCATAGATATGTTAAGATAATACTAATTCATAAGCCTCACTAGCATTTTATACAAGTGTCTTAAAAAAATTGTCCTGTATTAGCCATAAGGACCAAAGTTTAAAATCAAAATCACAATGCAGCAGACTGATTGCAACATCAGAAGATGGAAGCTAAAGAATATTTCAGTTCCAGCAAAACTCATTGTAAGAATCTCAAGATAAAAGTGCACACCCTAAAATGAATACATTTTGATTTAAATAAAGAAGATAAACAATGAAAAGGAGAAGAGAGAAAGAAAACGATGTACAAGTTTGTCGTATCACAAAAGAACTTTCTGATTTGAGTTGTTCCCTTGCACAAAAGTCAATAGCAGGACAACGTCAATCATGAGCCATTTTATGGCTGAGGTGTGCAAGTTCAAAAATGTTTGACAATTGATACGCAACGTGAAACCATGATATACTAAAATAGAAGTGGAGAGGTAATTTTACTGTACCATTTCAGCATAACCCATGTCATAGGGATCCTCATCAGGAATCCAGTCATCTACGGTAAACTCAGGAAATGAGCGGGTAGATCCGTTAGCATACAGCCATTGACCATTCTCAACTTTCCGGCAGTTTGGACATTGCATTGCCCCCTTCATATTAAATGCTGAACCAATGCAATCTGCACAACATATCAAAATCTACATTAATAACATTCGAATGCATATATCAGCACATCCAAAATGCTTATAAAATACTGAAAATGCATAGATCAAACCCAAGCAGGTTGAGACTACATAACTAATCATAGGATTTACCCTCATTAAGAAAACGAAATCCACGTGAAACAATGAAGGGAAACAGAGCATAAAAAATTAAAGGACAAGAACTCTCAAAAGAAATTTAAAGAATACTGCAATAGCAGAAATTTCTTTATCAAACGAAAATTGATAAGACAAAGCAAAAAGCCTGACATCAGAGACTAATCAAGCACTCAAAAAGGCTAATGAACTGATGACATGAACATTTTTAAAGGAGCAACAAGAATTTAGGCTAATTATATTCTTTCCCTTACCTATAGCCTATAGGAGAAGTATCCTCAACAGGATTATTTGAATGGGATTAAATCAAAGACGCCAATACTTCATAGAGTAACAACTCTATTATTTTTCTGAGGAGGGGTGGGGGACAGAAACTAAGGCGTCCACCATAGGATCGTAGAGGGCCTGACCCAATTCTATTAGAATGATGGGCTAAATTTCACTCTTATCACCTCGGGTCCCAACACTGCAGAAGATATTGACCGGACAAGGACTTTAAAGTGACACTATAGAGTATCAAACCTTGAACCTATCCATGAAGGAGATAAAGAGAAGGCATCCTAACTACGACACCACCCTAGGTCTATATGAAGAACATGCTAAAAACTCATCAAGTGAGTCCATACCAGCAAGAACTATACAATGACGGCCTCATCAACTTGCTATTTTCACAAACGAGAAATTTAGAGCAAAGCTACTCTAAGCTAAGCTAGGAATGTGGTAACCAGATTCCATATATCTACTTAATGCAGTAAACATTCAACACGAGCTGGAAATATCATAGAAAGAAACGACATGTAGAGTGTAAGAATGACTTTTGATATCACAATTGAACGATGATCTCCATTTACAAAGTTAACTTGTTTCTTCATCTTTTTGATCTTCATGATAATTCCCATAAGATGGATTTTTTCTTTACTTTACTTTTCTTCTTAATTTTTGCTTCCCATCCTATTTCTCTGACAAAAATCTGTTTAACAAACAGATAAATTCAGCAACAGCCAACAACTAGACAAGAATAAACATATC
This sequence comes from Morus alba, assembly GCA_012066045.3. NCBI lineage: Eukaryota > Viridiplantae > Streptophyta > Magnoliopsida > Rosales > Moraceae > Morus > Morus alba. Next base: position 8,800,233 of record CP050230.2, on the reverse strand, counting down.
TATAACCTAGAAAGGAATAAACAACAGCTAAAAGAGGAACAATCCCAGAACTAGATATATAATCCAGAAGTCAAACCTTTACAATCCAAGCACCAATATCTCTCTCTCTCTCTCTCTCTCTCTCTTTCTTTTCTTTTTTTTCATATATTTCTCTCTCCTTTCCATTAGCTTTTCTAAGACAGACCCAGAAGCCAAAAATCAACAAAGATGAGCTAAAAACAGGAAATCAAAAGAAACATTGCGAGAAAGGACAAACCCAGATGGAATTCATGGCCGCATTGCAGCTTAGCCCTCGATCTGCCTCGATTATCCGTCACCAACTCAAGGCAAATCGAGCACGAAACATCCCCAGAAGACGGTTGATGATCATCGTCCATTTGATGATGGTGGTGGTGATGATGATTATGAGAACTATGTTCTTCTGAGCCTTCCTTCCTCCAATCAAAACCCACTTATACGCCAAAAAAAAAAAAAGGGAAAAAAAGAAAAAACTTACCCAGAAATCTCTATCTTTGTTTCTCTCTCTTTCTCTATCTCTTCGGCCTGTCAGTTTACGCGGATCAGACCCTACGTGGACTGTGTTGGAATATTTTATTATTAGATAATACAACGTTTTCTGTTGGACTATGTTTTAACGGTTGCGAGTGCTGCATCAGAAATTTAGGGCTCTTTTATTTTATTAATTAAAATTTTTAATTTTAATTTAATTATAATTAAATTTTTTTATAAGAAATTATATTTTATTTTTTTATTATAATTAAAAATTTTAACATAAAATTACATATCAACTTAATTTAAAATTTAAAATTAATAAACTGAACAAAACCTAACTTCTACCCTCAATTTATTACAACCCAACAACTTGTGTTTTAATTTTCGTTCTTATAGGATAAGACCTGCACAGGTAGTATATGTTTTTTTATTGTTGATTAGACGTTACAAAAATCATATTTAATTTTTTTATTTAAAATAAACAAATTTTTTATATAAATATAGCAGTTGAAAAACCAAGATAAACCAATAATTCATTTATTAAAATCCTACCATAAGAATCTCTTTTAAATTACCCCACATCCTGAAAATTGACGTCCTAGTATTAAACTGTTTCTTTTTTTTTTTAATTATCTACTTTGTACATAGTGGAGAAAAAAGTGTTGCGTTTACTAAAAGAAAATGAGTAGTTGAGAGATTCAAATTCAAGACTTCCAAGTTTTAAGTGAGTGTAAAACTATTATTATAACAAACATGTAATCACTATTGTCCCGTTCACTTGTTAATTTGAGTTTGTAATTCGAGTTAAGATGTGATTTTATGTGAGAGTTTTTTATTATAATAAAAAAAAATAAATGTGACTGTTTCTGAAATCATTTTACTGTAGTAAAACTCAAATTCTAAACTCAAATCAGTGAAGTGAACGGAATCTTAAAGTCTTTGCTTTAATCCGTTTTTCCCTACCATAATTTATGAATTTTAAGATTTATATACAAATGTAGGGCTGGTTAAAATTTAACTAAGCGTGATTGTTTTGGAATTTTTGATTAGCTTTTTCATTCTATCAATTTTTTCGTATGTTTGCTTCAAAATTGGAAGAAAATAAAAAACAAAAAATATATATCTTTCGTAATGTGAGAGAGAAATTTTTTTAATAGGATATAAAAAACCATGTCAGTACTGTACTGTATTGTTAAATTATATTATAAATATGTCATTACTACAAATATATACAAATTTAGTAGAATTAATATAATTCTAATAATTTAAAACCGCTTCATACTAATAAGTTACCCTACAACATAATTCCTTAAGTGAGTTATCATAAGCTTTCAGAATCATTTGCAGTTGCAATAGTAAGACCAGACAAAATCGCTTCTTTCTTTTTCTTTTTTCCAAAAGAACCCAAAAAAAAAAAAAAAAAAAAAAAAAAAAGCCTTGATTAACGCTTATATTTCAATTCTGTTTGGTGAAAACTTGAAGAAAGTTCAATTTATACTCATTCCAAATGTGAGATTACGTGAGTATCCAAAACCATATTTACGGATAACTAATGTTTCGTTCATTTCACAATTCAAATTTAATTATTACAGTATTTTTTTTATAAAAATTTAAATTATACTTTTTTAATACAGTGTTTTTCTCCCGCCTATATAACTCAAGTTATGAATAAGGCTGTGAAATGAACACACCTTAAAATTCTCCATCTAACAAGTAGAGCTTTTAGATCTTCCTTAACCTTCGGATCTCTAACATTACCATTAAGTTTGCCTTAAGATGTTGTTAGGCACAGAGGAAGATCAACGAAATGGGCTGTAGAATGTCAAAAAATATAAATGTGTTCATTCATTGAACTAGTTACAAAAGACAAGTGAATTGTATCATTAATTTAGCATCAGCTCCAAACCCCACCTCCTCGCCCCACAATACAAACACAAACACAAACTTGTACGAACGACTGCACAAAATCTGGAACTTTCATTAATACGGACCATATATATACAAGAAGGAAAAACACCAAAAAGGAGAAGAAAAATATCAAGACGTTCCAAGTTCCAACAATCTAGTACAATGGTACGTAATTGTGGTACTTAATTGCCTATGAATTCCCTTGCAATCAACAATGATCTACATAAGGTCATTCATCGAAAGCATAATGGTCGATTTGTTGTGGTATTTAAGTGCCAATAAATTTTCTTTTAGTCAACTAGTGTTTAGATAGGGTCATTCAGTGAAAATATTATGATCGCTTTAAGGTATTTAATTGCCTATGAATTCTCTTTCAGTCAATAATTGTAAACAGGGTTATTCAGTGAAAGTATTATGTTGGATTACGAGTGTTTTTTGCTTGAGTGTGTTTATCAAAAAAGAGTTAGTACAAAACAAGTCCAACTCTGCTGCGTTAATTGGCTAAAACTTATTACGCGGTGAACTACTATGGTACTTCATGTCACAAACAGAAACACTAAGGAAACGTATAGTTTATGAATTAGAATAATGAGATTAGAATCATTTTTAATTTATGTGTATTTTTTATGAGAGAAAATATTATAACGAACCATAAATTATAATTCAAATTATGGTATGAATCCTCCAACTAAACGTCCCTTAAAATCTCAACCATCAATCCACACCCCGTCAAATTCTTTCCCACCATATCCTAAGTGAATCTATTCGTACAATGTTGAAATGAGCGTGAAAAACAAAAACATGCATATTTTTCAAATCTCTCTCATCATTTCATGGGCAACATCTTTTGATTTCTAAAACTCATGATAATTTCCTTCGAAATTATTGCTTCAGTCCAAAATTAAACGCCCCCTCAACAACCATTACCGTAATACCAACTTGACCTTTTTCCAACACTTTGATCCAGGCTCTAGCCAATGGGTCATTTTCCCTCGTCAATGATCAAACTAGGATATATAGCAATGACTCAAGAGATGCGCCAGCAACCGCAGGCATTTACTATAGTACCATTTCAAACTAGTGTAATCAAATGCTGCCTCCTGCCAAGCATACTTTGCGCAAGTTTGGACTGCATCCATATGCACAAGTTTCGATCCTCTGTCCCGACCAAATTGTCTCCCACGTTTCCTCGTCTCCGCGCCTCGAGCAGTAATGGCTGCAAATTAAGAATCTAAAACTTCGAAAACTTGCATAAGACAGATCTAGAAAGTTCAATTCAGCAGATGAAAACCAATGCCTTAAGACCAATGTACACAATAATACTCGTTACGCAATTGTAAGGGTGGGCACAGATATTCAACTAGATCATAAGCTTATAAGTGTCATACAAACGCAGTAATAACTACCGAACTAAGGCGAATTTATCACTTGCTATATTGATAATTTCCTCGTAATCACCACTCAATTATGTGGCTATGTAGTCATTACGAATTTTTCGTAAAAAAAAAACAAAAAAACAAAAAAAAAAAAAAAAAAAACAAAACAAATAGGCACGGTGAAATCAAGATATGTATAACTTTCCAACTATGCCCCTTTCGTCATCCAAGGACGAAAGAACTTTTGAGGATGACAGAAAAGCTATGGAAGTTAAATAAGTGGCAGAAGCGGTTGGACTTGAATATTTCCTGCGGGGCCCAGTTAGCCCCACGTTACAAAGTGGATTGCAGTTTTTTTTTTTTTTTTTTTTTTTTTTCAATAAATGAAGTGGAATGCAGTTTTTGTTTGTTTGTTTTGTTGTTGATGTTGTTGTTTAATTAATTATACAAGAGCGTTGTTAACCTGTGTGCTTTCCATAGCAAAAGACCTCCCTGTAAACCACGATTTACCGGTTGATCTTCTTACGCAAACATCAATTTATTGTGTACATAGAAGCGAGTTCATGTGTGTAAAACACATGTACACTGTCTGTAGCAAGCAGCTAAAAAGCTTAAAGATAAGAACATTTCAAATTGTGGATTACAAATTTTATTTATTGTATCACATCTTCACCAGTTCAAGCTCTATAGACTGTAGTAGTCTTGCTTATTTGAAAGCCTTCAGTGTTTGATTTTAGGCCTTTTCACGATCATCACGGAGCAGTGAGCATGATGAGCACAATAGTCACTTACACTGCCCAAAACCGCCCTGCATCGATCAAAGCTTGTGAAGACCAGAAAAAACATCCATTCCAACCAAAAGTAATCCAAGTAAAGGAATAGCAAACGAGGATAAGGATTCAAACAATTAACAATTGCCTTTGAAAAGATTTTCCAAGGTACTTTTCAAAGGCACAAGAAGTACATGTTGCCTTACTTTATTATGTCCTCTTATATCATATATGTTCCTAGGGCAGCTGCAGAAAGCAAACTATATTGTACATGTGGAAACACATAAACTTGGTGTGCATTTTGCAATTGTGATTCCACACAAAAGATTAGATAATGGGGCGTGTAACATTACCTCTTTATAGCTCCATAACCATGGCTACCCACAACCAAGGCGGATGCATGGTGTTTATCGACAGCCTCGCAGAGAACATTCCTAGCATCTCCTTCTACAACCTCTGCAAGAAACACATTTATCTGCACAGCACATGGATTGTTCAGAAAGAACACCTAGCATATGCAAATCCTTTGCAGGTCAACTAAAAGGCTTCAATGTTGAAAAGATTTCTAAAATATACTTATCTAGTATAGACACTTCCAGCCGACATGATCTAATTAAGCAGAAATACAAGTACCCTAATACAACTACAATTGTTGGCTTTTGTGTCATAATTCGTATTTGAGAACGAAGTATGAGGGATATGGAATAAAGTTTAAGAAATGTTGAAGAGAAACTTCAACAAAGTTCATTGTCTCAGCAACGCAACATCAATAGAATAAAGAAAGACCAGAACTCACACAAGCTTTATAATTCACATACTGTTTAGTAGAATTTTAGTGTAATGAAGAAGATGATAAGAGAATCACATCTCACGTTTTTCAGACTACTCTCATCCCAACCCCCCAATATAAGTAAAACTAGCACAATTGAATAAACAAAGTCACGATCTAACAAACAAAGTCTATCTACTTACTAACTCTGCATTAGCACAATAATTAAGCTCGACAGAGTCAACATCTTCAAATATGAAGATTAGCCTCGTTCATTTTGTTGGTTCAAGTTTTCAACTCACGTTGAAAAATGAATTTATGTGAGAGAAAACATTGTAACACAAGAAGTTAAATTTTATTTATTATTTTTTTTTTTTAGAGAAAACACTATAGTAAAAGCTTTGTGATTCGAGCTGTCGAATCCCTAGTTTAGGACCGAACACAATGCAAAGAGTCAGCGATCATATTATGCCACAAGAACATCAAAAACCATATCAGAGTACTGATCACTGGAAACTAAGATCAGAGAGTAGTGATCACTGGAAACTAAGACTTCCACTTTTACTAATCTACCAGTACAATCAGCTTCGGCAACATAAAAATGAAGATGAAACTATTAAGAATAACGATAAGCAACTTTGGGTGCTCAACAAGCTTTCGCTTGCTCGTAACTACTATTTCTAACTACTCAAACAATCCAAACAATCATCAAAAACACCAACTTTGAAGCATACAACACAAATTCATACCGATTTCCTGGCGCAAATTTCCTTAGCCTTATCTACAACTCGAGCGGCGATCCTCCTGAGATCCGCGTCCACAAACGGCAAAACATCAGCCGCACCTAGAGTTCACGAGATCACACATACATTCACCCAAATTAATCGCCATTATCAATCAATTAGCCACTCAATTCAGACAGTTAAGCACGCAAATAGGCGTAATTAGAGTAAATTGGGGACTATACCAGGGCCGGCGAGACCCACGGCGGAAGTGGGCGTGGGCTTGGCGTGGACGATGACGAGCTTGAACGGCGGATTCGAAGCGTAGGAAGCGAAGAAGTGGTCAAGAGTCCACTCCAGAGCGTAGTGGCTCTGTTCGCTGTCGTCGATTCCGACCACCATCACTGGCGTATCAGCGGTAGCCATTGTTGCGTTTTTGTTGTTGTTCTTCTTCTTCTTCTTCTCTATCTCTTTCAGAAGACGAGTTTTCTGTAAACTGTGACAACTGGGGGTTTAATAAGCACAGGGAATAAATGAAGCTTGGAGAAACCGCTACAAATATAATAATAAATTAAATTAAAAAAATTGTCGTTTTGCGACTTTATGCATTCTAGAGATGAGAGGGCGTTTGATTGAGAAATTTATATCTTAATTTAAATTATAATTTATTTTTTTATGAAAAATTTATATAAGATGAGAATAGTTTTAAATAATAGTTTTGAATTATCGTTTTAATTAATGAATTGCAACCAAAAGACGGCGTCGTGCTGGGAACGATTCGCACACGTGGCATGGTTCAGTTTCCAATGGGCGATCTTCTCTGTTTTGCTTTTAGTATTATTATTTTTATTTTTATTTTTTTTGGCTGAAAAAGAAAAACGCATTGTATGGTTTACGCAAATTAAGAACCGGAATAATTAGGCAGCATCCGGATGAGATTTAAAAAAAGGAAAGGAGTTTCTCTATTAGGCTCTAACTTATTGATACCGTTAATTTTTAATAGTTAAAATTATATTAAATTAAAAAGTATATAAAATAAATAATTTTTAATATAAATTTAATAATTGAAAATGAAATACTGCTGGTAGTTATTTTTTTAAATCTTACTAAAAAAACTTCCAAAAAAAGAAAGAAATAGAAAGAAAAATTTGATGCGACTAAAAAGTAGGGAGAAGCAGCTACTTAGAATTTTTTTTTTTCTTTTAGCCGTAAATTCAAGATCTTTTGCATTTATCTATTACTATATTAGAAATATAAATGAGTTTACTATTCATGTTCTCATAAAATACTTTTTAAAGTTTTAGTAAAGTTATTTTATCTTTATATCTTTTTTTTCTATAGTGCTTTTTTTTTTTTTTTTTTCCGTTGCTCCGCAGGTAGAATTATAATAGTTAAAATTAGATTAATTATTAGATTGATTTTTTAATGATTAAATGTGTGCCGATTTATATTAAAAATTTACATCACATTATATAAAATTATTCTTGTTACAATTTGACCGTTGAAAAACTAATCTAACGATAAAAATTCAATGCTCCATTGATAGAGCAAAAATGGAGATTCCAACGATAAAAATCCAATGCTCCACTGATAGAGTAAAAATGGAGGTTGCACCGTAAAGGCTCGCTTGATGCATTCTATTTCTTCAGGATATGCCATGGAGCCCAATTTTAACCAACGGTAATTATTTGTTGAAGAACTTTCAACAAAAAGGCTGAAATCTGAGCTATGTAAACATGATTTGCTAAAGGTTTCATGAGTTTTTTTTTTTTTTTTTTTTTTTTTTTACTCCACCTTCTTTGCCATAGTTATAACTTTTTTACTTTAACTTCTCCTTTCTTCCAAGGGGATAGAATTCTTAAAGATTCAAACTATACCTAATATATCACCATATCATCCAATCCTCCATAAATCTAGTTCTAGTCGCAGAATTTACGTTCTCTATTAGTTCTTAAACAACTCTTCATGGTCGGATCTCCTTTCTCATCATCCTTCACTCACTCCTCTGCTGGTGAGAGTTGGAATTGTGCTGTAGAAAACACTCGACGCTCAAGTCAAATTAATATCTAAAAAAGGGTTTATGATGAGAGAATTAAGATAAATAATAAGAAATAGAACTGTGTCTCTTCTTTTTATTCTCTAGGGATCGGCCTCTTCATCATTTTTATCCTTTTTTACTTATACGACGTTTGTCATGATTAAATGAATATTTTTGATCCCTTCTGATCATTATACATCGTCATTCTTTTTCCTCTAAGATTTCTCCTTGGACATTCCTCTTTTGAAAGGTCCTTAGAGATTTTTTCTCATTTGAAAAGGTCATTCTCTATTCTGTTATTTACTTTACACGTGTCTCACCCATATTAAATGCATTAATTAAGGTGATAGTGGGGCGTGTATCACTGAACGGAGATTCTCCCGCTAACACAAGTCGTCCCCTCCATCACCTCAATCTCGGTCTTGTTGCGTCGGATCCTTTTGTCGACCTCAATCTTAGTACGGACATGGTCTCGGGCTTGCTATCTCGATCAAAGCCGTGCTCTCCCTTGATTGAGTTGGGTTTCGGTCTAAGACTCAGTCAACATATTGATTTTGGTTCCGATTTCCCGTCTCCGGTCGGTCGGTGACACGTATCTTGATCTGGGGAGTTCTCGGAAAAATCCCCCAACACCAACGACCGCCGCTGCAGTAGTCTTCCATTTTGATTTTTCGTTCATATTTTCTGCTAACACAAACCAAACCGGAGTTTTACGCTTCACATCTTCACATTTGGCTCAATCGATAGGAATTTGATGTAATGTCCGTTAACATAATCTCCAGGTTCAGAAGATCATTAGCAGCTAGTCGTGTTCTCTAATAAAAGGAAAACGTGCAGGTTGATAAGAGGATCTAGAGAGTAGGATTAGGATTATCTAAAATATCTAAATTCTGCATTTAAGGTTTTTTTTTTTTTTTTTTTTTTCTAACTAAATACTTATCTAATTTTTTCCCCAGCAGTGAGAGGTTTATATAGATAATTTTCGTGTGACAATTCTGATTTAATTTTTAAGCTTCTTCATCATATCTCTAGCACGAATTCCAGTAAATATATATATATATATATATATATATATATATACATATCTCGCACGAATCCACATCAAGCGAGGGTAATAATTTTTTTTTGAAATGATTTTTTCTTTTTGGGAAAATCGTATCAGATTAATTTGTTTACATGTCAAAATATATGGTTCTTTACCTTCAAGATATATTTACTATATAATAAAAGCCTCTTAAATCAAAGATATAGGGAAAAGGACAATCGGGGATTATATAATAAAAGCTTCAAAATATATTTACTATATAATATATTAGATTAATTTTGATACGTACAATCGGGGATAAAAACACAGGGACAACATTGTACCACCATATTCAATTAGATGGTTACTTTTCAAATAATTAATTTAAAACTGTGGGAACATTTCCAAGTTTCCTTGAAAAAAAAAAAAAGAATAAATAGCGTTGTTGCATCATAATTTTTTATTTTTTACATCGTATATTCGAAACTTTTAATGTTAATAAATTGCACTTAAAACTTTAAAATTAATAGTAATTGAATATCAATAACTAATAAGCGTTAACATATTAACGATTCAAATATGAGAATAGCGCATAATCTTATTAAAAAAAAAATGAATTCTTTTTAGAATTGATCCAATATGAAATCAATATTACCCCTGTATTCACTATTGTCCTTTTTATTTTAAATTTCTTTTGATCTATTCTAATTATGAAAAGATAGTTATTATTAAGGGCCCGTTTAGTTCGTTGATTCGAGTTTTTAATTTGAGTTGAGATTTGATTTTATGTGAGAGCTTTTTACTATAACAAAAAAGTTAGATGTGATTATTTGTGAGAGCTTTTTACTGTAGTAAAACTCGAATTCTAAACTCGAATCAACGAAATAAACGGGTCCAAAGAGGTAAAATAAAAGAAAGATGACTATCATAAAGGCCATCTACCTATAAAAAAAGATCGACACATAATAAAAAGAGGAGAGAAAGAAGAAAATAGGCTAAGACTTGAGATGAATTAAAATTAATAGGTCAATAGTTTATATGAGTTAATAAATAAGTAAAATTACTGTTTTTTTATAATTTGTCTGCTTATAAACCATAACTTGACAAGTTATTGTCTATAATTCACAATTTTTATTCATAACTTGTCTGGTTATGAACCATAACTTGACAAGTTTGTCCATAACTTATTTAATTATGAACCATAACTTGACGAGTTATGACCTATTAATTTTTATAACTAAAAATTAGTCTATATATTTTTTTAAATTTTTCATATTGATCTATTTTCTACTATTTCCGTAAAAAGAGGTAGGCTAAATCATCTACTTAATTTTACCGTATCGGTAGTACAGTAGACTATTAGGGGTAGTTATGATTAAGAGGTAAAATAAAAAAAAGATGACTATCATAAAAAGGCATTTACCTTAAAAAAAAAAAAAAAAGAAAAAAAAAGAAAGGATTAACACATAATAAAAAGAGGTATTCTAAACCAGTCATCTACTTAATTTTACCGTGTCGGTAATACAATAGACTATTGTTGGTAAGATAGTAGACTACTATTTGGCAAGAGGATAATAGCCAGATATTTCGAAGAGCGCACAAGCCTATCTTCAGTAACACGATAGATTGCCACCATCAAATAATTAGTATGCAGTCAATATTTTAAAGGAATTTTTTCTAATATGCTGACATGTTGATAGATTAAATTTTTTTAATCGTTAGATCTACGTAAAATTATATATAATTAAAAAATATGTAAATTTAATAATTAAAAAAATCTTTCCGATCAGTATATCAATGTATCAATGGATCTTTTTATTTTAAATAACAAAATTACAAAAACTAATCCATAGTGTTCGGTTGTAGCATGTGTTAAAAAACGCCCAAGCGCCCAACTGCTTACATGGAGAACAGCCAATATTTTACCAAAAAGAGAAAAAAAAAAAAAAAAAAAAAAAAAAAAACATACTTACACACGAGATAACTAATTAACTGAATGTAGGGAGGCTTTATTAAATTTTTTTTTTTTTTTAAAAAAAGGGTTTTATCCATCAAATTGTGGCTCGTACATGATTTTTTTCTGCTTTTTGAAGGGTGATTTTTTGTTTTAATTAAAAATGAAAGTTTAGCAAAATATTCTTCTAAGTGAAATTAATTACATCATCTCAAAAAAATGAAAATATGTACTAGATTTAAGATGTCAGTGAACGTGTGGTCACAAGTATAAACCAATAGTAGATTCGTGGCATAATGATAATGATAATTGCTCTCTTAACATGTAAACAGTTGCGAAACATTATCTAATATCACACTAAACACTTTATTTTGTTCTCAATTCTACAATCACTCAAAAAACTATAAAGTTTTTTAGATAAAGCAGCACCACTATGTGGAGTGGCATCAAACTAAAGTTTAACAATATTTTTTACAAGTTCCAATACTTATCTATGAAATGTGCAGTGAGACAAACATATTTAATCACTAGTCAAAGAACTCCATGCATCAAAAGTAAAGATAATTCTACCAGGAATAGCCTCTAACATGCATTTAATTCATGACATTTCTCTTTTGTTCAACTTTAAAGCATAAGCTTTTACACCATTTTCTAGAGGCTAGTTGAATTTGAAGGCGTAAGTACTAAATAGAGACCTTATTCCCGCATATTCAACAAAACTAAAAGACAGATCATGTATGATTATAGTAGATACAACCAACTCACGAAAATTTTCAAGATCATAACTACCAAGTGTCACTATACCAGCTTCTTGGGCAAGGAGCATCTACCCTATATCACGGTTGGAGGTTTTCAGACAACTCATAAGGTGGCATTTCAAATTACCAGTTCCATACTTGTTGTCTGCGAGATACACAGAGTTACAATGTTTACACTTGGCCTTCAATTGTTTGTCCGGACCCAAAGAAAAATGAACAAAGTGACTCTAAACTTTTGAGATTAGCTTCTTCTTTCTTTTCAGGAGTTGCTCACCTTGAGTTTCGATATTAAAACTCGATCTATTAACCTCTTTAACATTAACATCCACATTTTGAGACTCAATGGATTGAAGATTAATTTTTATTGTGTGCAAAAAAGAAAACATTAGTTCAATTTAATACTGCCAACATCTACTTTTTCTAAAAATCCAAGCAAAACCACACTCAAAAATAAACAGAACGAACACAAACCTCCAATAAATCGAAATAATCCAACGCATGCAAGCAAAAAGAGAAACGGCAAAAAGATAATTATTAAATCACTTTTTCATCTTATTAATGTATCTGACTCTTGAATCTCTCACATTTCAAACATTTCTTTCGTTTGTCTTAAGCACATATATGAAACCACCATAGAAATCAACAACTATATATATATATAGGAATTTAACATTTAAGACATGCCTGTTCAGTGAGTGAGAGACAAAGATAATAGTATTCACAAAGTCATAAACATAAGAGGTTTACACATGCAAATAAAGTTAAATAATCATAACATAAACTAATCTAATTTCTAAAGTAAGAATTGATTATGTACCAGATTTTTGAGTGCGTTTCAGTAGCTATGACATTTTCAGCAGACAGCCGCGGTGAAATAGAGATCGGCGATGAAATAAAGATAGTGACTTCAAGAACAAATCGAAAGAAGAAGAAGAGAAGAGCGGAAGAAGGAAAAGAAAAGCGGAAGAAGGAGAAGAAAAACAAAGAAGAATGGTGGAGCAATTGAGGAAGAGGCTAACCCTAGGTTGAGTCGAGTGAGTGAGAGAGACGGAGAGAATAAGGCAGAGGTGGCTGTGTGGTTTGCATGTGTTGATGAGAAAAGAACGAAACCCTACTCTGAGTCCTTTTATTTTTAGTTTATTTATTTATTTATTTATTTTTCACCAGATGTTAAACTTAAAGACTAAATCTACCATACAAATATAAATATATATTTTTAATTTGTAAACATAGGTAACAACAGGTTGTAAATTGTAATCGTGTTGTGCATTCGTGTTACCCAAATATAACACGTTTAATAAACGGGTTATAGCAAGTCAATTACGGGTTGACGAGTCAACATGAAAACAACACGCTATTTAATCGTGCTTCACAGATTCGACCTGATTTTGACCTAAACCTAGTTATGATAAACCTAAACCCGTTAACTTCATATCATCGTGTTGCTATCAAGATTGCCGGCCCTAATTTTACTCTAATGTTGAAGTCAAGAGTTTGAACTCTCTACCTCAGTTTTGAAAAAGAAAATTATGAACATATTTCTATCAAACGAGATTAAATACTATTTTCTCAAGAATATTATCGGATAGTTTGATTAGGTATCAATATATATCACATACAAAAAGTTTAAAAACTATAACTTATCAACTCATAAAGTTTACGAAATTGTTATAATATAGGAAATTAACACTCCGAGAAATAAGAGAAGAAACAACGTTAACCTTGTAACGTCAGGCTTCCACATCTTTTATGTTAGCTTGTTAATTACTAAAATTTTCGTAGTATTTTTTTTAAATATATTTCATTGTGATTCGTTAAATTTTAATTTCTTCCACTACTCCTGTACTACTTACTAGCATCAATTACGCATCCATTACTACTTCAGCAAAAAAAAAAAAAAAAAAAAAAAAAAAAAAAAAAAAAAAAAGTATCCAATACTAAAAAATGGAGCTGTTTTTTTGTGGCCAAGTAGTTGTACTCATTGAGGAAGCAATTTAGACGGGCTTGTTTATAATTTAATCGTGCTGATATACCAGTATAATTCACAGAATTAACATAGTGTGTGTGTGTGTGTGTGTGTGAAGTAAAAGCTACGTACGTAATACTACATCAAAAGAAATATAGTGCTGTAATATGGTTGATGTAATTAACTCGAATCGACTCAATGTTAATTAGCTTTTATTAGAGTTTAGATGATGGGTTTTGTCTCCTAATGCATGTCAGCCTATTAAAAGGACCTTAGAAAATATTATTTTTCTTCCTCTAATAACAATTATATATAGTATTTTTCATCGCTTCCTCCTATTGCCTTTCTTCTTAAAAATAAAAAAAATAATAATGGAAGGGGATGTTAATAATATTATTATTATTTTTCATTGAATAAGACATCATACTATCAGTAAACTTTCTATCATACTATCAGTAGACATAATAATATATTATTATTATTATTATTTTTCCTCCTATTACTAATATAAGGACCCTTATCATAAAGGAGCGGCCTAAACAGAAATAGAAAGTTTTAAAAGTGAAAAAAAAAAAAAAAAAAAAAAAAAGGGGCAATTGACGATGACTGGTTGAGCTTGAAGGCCTGCACCATAAACCATTTTGGTAGGGCCACGTGTGTTTTCTACGTAATGTTGTATTGGAGCAGCCAAGCCAACACGTTACGTGATTTGACGTGGTTTGCCGATAAGGATTTTGAGCGTGATTTGACGTTATCTCCATGCCTTTGTTGATTTTGGGAATATTGTTTTTTCTATTGCACGTCAGGAATTAGTTTTTATTCTCATTAAGCGTATGTACTTTGTTAATTTTTTTAATTTAAATTAAGATATAATTTAAATAAAATTTTTTTATTATAATAAAAAATTAAATGTAATTATTTTTAATAATTTTTTATTATAATAAAATTTAAATTTTAAACACTAAGTAATAAAATAAACATAATCTAAATGTGTTTATTTTTTATTCATTAATGATTTACCAATCAGTGAGTATTATGTCAAACGATTATAATAAATTAAATAATTAATAAAAAAATATAATAATCAATAATATTAAATTTTTATCAAATTACATCATTAAATTTTATATACATTGAATAATTAATGAGTAAAACATAATAATTAAAAACTCATTTAAATATACATACATATATACATGCATGTATATATGAATGCTTGGAATTCGTATTCTTATCAAATGTCTCTGCCCTTCTATTTATTAGCCGAGCCTTTATATAGATTTTAGAGAAATATATATTCAAGTTTTATAGACATAATAAGGGATTGTTTTGTCCAGAAACTTTAGTCTCTTACCATTATGTCTCTACGAACTTAACCTGCAACTGCAATGATACCTAATGACGTGGTCATACTTCACGTACAGCAGTAGCATTGTGTATTTGTGATAGGTGGTGATTTCCTTTCTTCTTTAATGAAGTGGATACGCGATGATAAGTCATATAATTTGGTGGTCCTAATTAACTACAAACACTACCAAGAATGAAGTCCGAAAATCTTCCTTAGAAATTTTATATTAATAATTTATTTATTTTTCCGATTTAAATTTTTAATTTTAAATTTTTACAGTTAAAAATTTTTAAAAAATATTAAATTTAATTTTTTTATTACGATTTAAAATTTTTTTAAAAATATTATATCTTAACTCAAATTAAAAATTAAATACAATTGTTAAGAAAGACTTGTACCACCCAACTCTCAGCACTAAAGAATTTCTTTGACCAACATATTTTTTGCAAATTTTTTTAAGGATCATTTCCATTTACGAATGAAGGACGGTACTTTTCGTGGACGACAAGCAAACGGCAAGTTGCAAAAATACTGCTCCCTGGTGCGGTCCAGCTATTCAAGGCAAATGAAGTGGCACTATACGTAATTATCGTGTAATTGAAGGGCCATTTGGTGAGAAAAATCTACGTGGCTTCGCATTTATCGCTTGGCTTGGGAAATGGAAAGCTTTTCCTTTTAGGGCTAAAACTGACCCACAGATCACGACGCTGAGTTGAAAGTGTCGGCCAGTGGCTGTCTATCCCCGTGGGCGTGGGCCCAAACTTTTTAGCCGAAAAGTTACGTCTTGCACGTTGCCGCTTTTTTCCACCCAATTTGTCGTGCGAGAATCTCGTGAACTTGAAGTATAATTACGTATAGGTGCATTTACAACGGACAAATACTATTTTTATTTTATTCCGTTAAATTAATTTTTTTAACGGTATATTTTTCTATTTATCATGATATTTAAGAAAAATGTTATTTAGTTCTCTAAACCTTTGGTTTCGACTGGTTTTATAAGAGTTGTATAGTTATTCTACAGTAGATTCTCTAAGAATTATACGCCCACAATAAGTAATTCGTTTGATAAAATTAGCTCTTGGATTTTTTTTTTTTGATGAAAAATTACCTCTTGGATTTAATTTATCTAGATTTATCTTGTTAAGATCTCATTCATTTCATCAATTTGATTTTTCAATTTTAAATTTTTACAGTAAAAAATTTTTAGAAAATGTCACATTTAATTTTTTTCTATTACAATAAAAAGCTATCAAAAATGTCACATCTCAACCTCGAGTTAAAAACTCGAATCTGTAAAGTGAATGAAACCCTCGAGTAATTCTATTGTGTTTGTTTCTATATTATCATGAAAGTAATTGTGAAGATCTAAATTTTTTAAATTTACGTTAATTCACGCATAATCGTTAACGTTTAGATTTTTTTTTTTTTTTTGAGGTATTGTTTAGCATAGTTTAAGTTTGCAGATTAAACTAAATTTCACGTTAGAAACATACTTTTCAGTGGCCGAACAAAAAAATGTAAATTTATTAATTATTATTATTATTATTATTATTATTATTGTTGTTATTGTCACTGTTGTTGTTGTTGTTTGAAAAAGAAGCAGTATAATGAAGTCGTATTCCAAATTCAAGAGTCTAAAAATTTCCATCACCTTTTTAGCGGGGGGAAAAAACGAGTAGATTTACTTCTCAACTATATATATATATTAAAAAGGAAGAAAATAACTATTGTCTTCAATTGTTTTAAAGGAAATCACCAGGTGAGTTTCGTCAAATTGACTCATCCATATCTTCACAAAACCGTATCTTGCACAAAAGTCTCGTCAAATCCAACAGGAACCACAACTTATTAATCACGTAAACTTGGAATAAAAGCCGCAGACAAGAGTCTTTCCAATTTTGGGTCAACAACTTATTAAAAAACTGGAATAAATCACAAGGTGGATTTTGGGTTAATAAATGTTCTTTACTTCAAAAAAGTGTTTTTATGTAATACTTTATTTCCTTTTTTCTATTTATGGGCTGTTCAAGAAAATGTAGAGAAACTTGGTAAACACTTATTTCCCTTCTAAGTAATGTGCTAATGTACAGCATTGATTTGAGGTTTTTTTTTTTTTTTTTTTTTTTAAGAAAATGTAGAGAAACTTGGTAATGACATTTGATTTTTTCTTTTAAAAAAAAGTGAATGATGACATTATTTTATTTTATGTAAAATGGAAAATATATTCAAATTAAAATTAATTTGAAGTATTTAGAAGCCACGATACAAGAAAAATGTTACTGACCTATTCTAAGCAAAGCGATAATATGGTTGATTATTATTGCAATTGAAGCGTGTAAAAACTTAAAATTAAAAACTGGATGGGGGACCAACGTTGATTAAATGAACCAACCAACAATACAATATTTTTATTTTTATTTCAAATGACCATATATGGCATTGTTCTTTATAGATTTAATTTTGTAATTGAGATCATAATTAACTTTTCATTGTAAAATAAAAGTTAAAAAATTTTTAAATTTTTCTTGTAAAAATTTAAAATGTCGTAGATGGTTTAAATGAAAAAATTTGGGGCAAGTTTGTTGGGTATGAAAATTATCCCTACCTTGTAACTCATAATTAACTCAAAAAAAAAAAAAAAAAAAAACTTTAATTATAAAAAGATGGCAAAAAAAAGCAAGACTTTAGTGCTCAATTTCTTGTAAAAAAAAAAAAAGGTGTTATTATAAAAAAAAAAAAAAAAAAAAAAAAAAAAAAAAAAAAAAAGGTTTCCTTTCGTAATTGTATGAAAAAAAAAAAAAAAAAAAAGATTTACCACAATACTACTACAACATTATCCCGTGATTAGAAATGGAAAACAGTATCAACAGAATTAGAAAGTAAATTATACCATAAATAATCATCTTAATTTGGAAACTTTAAACTACTTCCTTTTAAACATACTTTGAATCTATAAAATTTGGTTTTTTGACTTTTTTTCTCATCTCAAATTTTTTTTTTTTTTTTTTAAACTTAAGATAAGAAAATTCAATCTCGTCATCTTATAATGAAGTCAAAAGTGTAACTATGACTAACCTTAGGCTATAACCACTTTTTCTCATCTCAACTCTCACTCCACAGATCAAGGTTTTTTTTTTTTTTTTTTTTTTTAAATATGGTTATTATGGTAACTGTAAGTAAAACTAACTGTAGGCGGGGATTCAGAGCGCGTAAAAGTAGAGCATATCAGGTGAGAATTTAAGTGAGAAAGCTAGTTATTAGCCCACTCACTAAAAAAAGGATTTTCAAAATATCGAGAAATTAAGGTCGTGTTTAAGAGGATATTTGGTTTATATATTTAAAATTATTTTTATTTTACGTGTATTTTTTTGTGAAAAAATATTGTAAAAAATCATAAATCATGATTCAAAATTAAGAACGGATATAAGAAACAAACGTCCCCTAAAATTAATTCTGTTTTTATTTTTTATGTTTGTTAAGAAAGAAAAATAAAAATATTTTTAAAACAGTATTTAATGCATTAAAAATAAAAAATCAAAATCAAAATGATTTTTAAATTTAATATAAAATAAAAAGAAATAAAAAATAATTTTTATTTTTATTTTCTTTTCTCTCAAATAAAAAAAAGAGAAATATTAATAATTTTTTAATAAAATTATTAAATACATTTTTAAAAATAATTTTATTTAAAATTTAAAAATATTTTTATTTTTATTTTTATAAAAAAATTAAAATTATTTTAAAACGAATTTTAAATGCACCGTATTTTCAAACAAAACAAAAAGATATGGATATCAAAGTTCCCGATAAATTGGATTATTGCCTTGCGCGAGAATTCAGATTTCATTTCAGTGTCTGAAATTGTCGTTTCTACATGTTCGCCACCGGTTAGACTCCCCAAAAAACCGTTAAACATCTGAACGTAGAAACAGAGGAACGCCTGAGAAATCTCCTTATAGATAAATAAATAAAAACTCTGTTTCATATTAGTTCTTTTTCTTTCCCCCCTCCCCCGTCTTTTTTTTTTTTGCTTGTTCGTATATCAGATCCAATTCTGATTCCTCGGTCTTCTTTCGCTTTGTTTGTTTTTCTTATTTTATTTTATTTTATTTCTTTTGTCGTGTCGGGTGGGATTTTGCATCGTATTGTTTGAAGTTTGAAGGAAGATGAAATTTTGCAAGAAATATCAGGCGTACATGGAAGGACAAGAGAAAAAACTACCTGGGGTTGGGTTCAAGAAGCTCAAGAAGATCTTAAAGAAGTGTCGGAGAGATTTACACTCGCAGGACGACGTTAATGGTGTTCTTCATGACCAACCCTGCCCTCACAATTGTCCAGGTGATTATAAGCCACTTATATTTCTGTTTTTTTTTTTTTTTTTTTTTTTTTTTTAATGTTTCTATTTGTATTTATATCTGGGATTCGAATTTCTGGGTTTCTCCTGGTTTTTAGTTTTATTTGTTTTGTTTTGGCTTTTTTTTTTTTTTTTTTGGTAGAAATCTCTTCAGTGTTTAAGATTTAAATCTTAATTCTAGAAAACCGAAAAAAAAAAAAAAAATGATGATGAACCAAAACTGATGAGAATGATAAGATGTGTTTGGTTATAAGCTCAGAATTGGAGTACAATTATCACATAACAGATGAGACAACGTATGTTCTCTGTCATTTTCTCATTCTTCTTGTCAACTTCTGTTTTAAATTATTTGTCTATTTTCTAGTGATGTATATACACCGGAGATTTTTAGGAAGTCCACCCGAGTAAAATTTTCTACCATTTCTTGCAAATTTTCCTCTTTCAATTTAAGCATACCCACCTAGGAAATTGATATTTTTTTGGTGGGATGGAAGAGATTTATTAGACTTTTTATGAATATACCCTATAAATTGGACTCTGAAAAGTTTGGCTGCATCTATTTTCACATAATAAATTGTGCATATTCCTTGCTCATGGCCTAAGGTTATTGAAACAAACTTTCATGTACTACTATTTATTTGTTGATTTAGGAAACTGACCAATTTTTAGGAGCAAATTAAAAAAAAAAAAAAAAAAAAAAAAAATGATTGAATTCTCTGGGCTGGTGAAAATGACCAATTTTAGTAAATCCATGTTTGCTAAGTAAATGTCATAGTTATTATATAATTTTTGTTTGTGGGGGGGTTTTTTAATCTGAGTTTGTTCTTTTGCAGTTTGTGATGGAACTTTCTTTCCTTCACTTCTAAAGGAAATGTCAGCAGTGGTGGGTTGCTTCAATGAGCGTGCACAGAAACTGCTTGAGCTGCATTTGGCTTCTGGTTTCAGAAAGTATTTTTTCTGGTTCAAAGGCAAGCTACAAGGTAACCATGTTGCCTTAATTCAAGAAGGCAAGGACCTAGTTACTTATGCACTTATCAACGCCATTGCCATGCGTAAAATACTAAAGAAATATGATAAGGTAAGTTTATCTCCATTTAGCCTCCGTTTGGGTAGGGTGAAAAAGGGAGAGGAAAGATATTAGAAGAGGGATTTTGGAGAAGAAAGGAGAATGTTGCGTTGTTTGATATAGAGAAAATTGAGAAAGAAATAAGTTATATGTTCGTATGAATTACTATTTCTTTATCCGTTCAACCTTGTAAAGAAAAATGACGAGAAAATATTTGATGAAAAAGAATATATATTCAATAATCATTTTGGCCCTAATCATACCTCATTTTCTTCTTTTGTATGAAGGTATGATCATACAATAATTTAGACTCGACGTTTTCTTCCATCCTTTATTTCTTTTTCACCAAATAACATAAAAAGAAAAGCCCCTTCTTTACCTTTGTATTTTGCTTCTCATTTCTCTTTACATTTTTCATCCCTCTTACCAAACAAATTTTAAAGTTTTGGTTGCTATAAACCAGATTAAGTACTATATTGAGGTGTTTGATCTGCTTTTGAGCAGGTTCATGACTCCAAGCAAGGACAAGCATTCAAGTCGCAAGCTCAAAGCATGCACATCGAGATCCTTCAGAGTCCATGGCTTTGTGAACTAATGGCTTTCCACATCAATTTGAGAGAAATCAAGGTGAAATCAAGAAAGACATCTGTGTTATTTGATGGATGTTCACTCATCTTTACTGATGGTAAACCATCTCTCACTTGCGAGCTCTTTGATTCTGTCAAGCTTGATATTGACTTGACTTGTTCCATATGCTTGGTAAGTCCCCAGATTTCATTTTTGGATTTTTTTCTTCTTTTGATAATGTTAGTGATCCTAAGTGTTATGAAAGCCTTTTTAATACCAACTAACGTAATTTACGAGTTATATTTTCTTATTCAGAAGTGTTTAAAGAACTTTCACGTCAATTGATATTAAAAAGATACGTCTAATAAATAGATACATGAGTTGGTATTAAAAAATTTAAGATAAGAATTGGGATCTCTATTAAGTACGTATTCTACACATGACTCGTAGAAAGGTCATTTACTTATTAGGTTATCTTTGTTTTTTTTCCTTTCTTCTAACAGGACATAGTTTTTGATCCGGTTGCTCTCACATGTGGTCATATTTTCTGCTACATGTGTGCTTGTTCATCTGCTTCGGTGACGATCGTAGATGGACTAAAGTCCGCAGAGCCTAAAGAAAAATGCCCTCTCTGTAGAGAGGTAAATCGATGTCAATTCATTAACTCATATTTTGTATTTACTTCGCCTTTCTTTTTTTTTTTGCTTAATTCAATCAGGGGTAGCAGCCATGGATGTGATCCAGTGTTGGATTGCGAACCACAAAACTTGATAATTGTGATGTTAAACCACCGTACGTTGCCAAAGGGGATGTCACAAACCCGGACATAAATGTATTTTTTTAGATTTTTCCAAATAAATTTGTCAATATGAGTGTAAAAACAAGCTTTTAGTTCCAAAGCTATATCAAAAAAAATTTTACAATAATTTGAAACTCGGATGTACAGACCTAAGAACATCCAAAATATAAGTGCTACTTCTTTTCATAAACTACATATACAATATACAAAATTCTAAATATCCCTTAAATATGATCAACTGTCAGTTTGTGATTATCTTGTTTTTATTTCAGGCAAGAGTTTATGAAGGCAGTGTACACTTGGAGGAGCTTAGCATTCTATTAAGCCGAAGGTATTTATCTGCCCACAAAGTCAATTTTACTCTTGCAAAAGCTCTTGTTTCAAATTACGTAAACCGGATTTCAATCTCTCATTTGGCTCTAATGGATTTGAAAAGCTGCCGTGAATACTGGGAGGAGAGGCTTAAAACAGAAAGAGTTGAGAGAGTTCGACAAGCAAAGGAACATTGGGAATCGCAATGTCGGGCTTTCATGGGTGTCTAATTGATCGCACAACTCTCCCTTTTTATTTCGTAGGTGGTTAAATTAAATTGGTTCTAGAATAACTTGTTAATGTTTCTTGTCATGTACTGATGTAATGCAAATGTAATCCAGTCTTGTTTTAAGCATAACTTCTGTACATGTTTTTTGTGCATAATTTTGTAAATAAACTTTGTTTCTTGAAAATCTTTTTCATACGTGATTTATGACGTGGCCTTTGACAAATGATGCCTATCAATATCGTCCAGATGTTGGACCAAACTTTTGGTGCATGAATCAAAATGGAGCATTTCTTTTAGTGGGGGGGGGGGGAAACACTTGTAACAGTTTTAGTTGGAGAAAGAGTCGCATTACTTTCTGGACCATTCAATTATGCAACTTGCAAGGATGACAATACGTGTATCAGTCTGAAGGCTTCATATTATAAGGAAAAAAAAAAATGACTGTTTAAAGTTGTTTTTATTTTTATTTTTTATATTTTTTGAGAAAAAAATAAAAATCAGAAAAAAACAGCGTTTAGTACAATTAAAGATAAAAAATAAAAATAAAAATAATTTTTTAATTTAGTGTAAAATATAAGATAAATGAAAAACTTTTAATCATTTTTTATTTTTTATTTCTGTTTTCTCCTCTCTTAAGCAAAAGAGACATTAATTGTTTTTTTATATTGAAAATAATCTCTTAATAAAACTATAAAAATGATTTATGTCTAAAATTAAAAATGTTTTTATTTTTATTTTCATACAAAAAATAAAATTTTTTAAAATGATTTCTACACGCACCCGATATTTTCCAAAATTTTGTGCAAAATACAGTACAACTTCACCGAATCAGTATTTGAACCAATATTTTCCGAAAACTGTGCAAACACTTTTTTACAAGCAGATATTTCAAAAGATATTTTTTGAAAATAACAATATTGTAATTACTGAATGCATAGACCAACACACAAACAATCAAATGTCAAAATTTTTGCATTACAGAATAAATTTCCTACTCAAATACCATAATTTGGTATTAGTACATTAATTTGGTATTGCATCAGAGATGCTCTTAGGATTCAGAATTACTAGCTAGAATAGGACAATTAAACCATTTTAAGTTCAAAGAAATATGCGAATAACATCAATTATCAAAAATAGGAATACGAGAGAGCAGCTCTCGCATTATAGTCCAAAACTCTCCCAAAAAGGTGCATACCACACAGAACAGAGTCATTCTCAACCGGGACATATCAATGGATTTTTGTCTTTACACATGTGGTATCTTCCGCATAGCTTCTCCAAGGTTGCAACAGAATGCTGCATAGAATTCAGTTTTGTATCCCTGAACATACTCTGTGAAACAAAGAGCTCATTAAGTGAGGCAGAGTAAGAAAGAAACCAACAAATTTCAGACTCGAATAATGCTTGCTTCTTACCTGATAGTCGTCCCCATGTTTCTCAATTAACAGGCCAATATGACGCCGCTGCAAGGCAGTCAATGGTTGTGGAGGCGCAGATTTCCCATCTCTTCGTTTCTTTCCCAGCGCTGATTTCAAGTCTGCACAATCCAAACAAAAAGCACCAAATAAACAAAATAACAACGACCATCCGATAAGATCAATTAACTTCAGTTCAACAACAATAGATAGAGAAGGGGAAACAAGTTAATAGACACAAACAAATCCCCTCTCTGAAGACATAAGATGGCAATTTTTGCTTGCTTCAATCAAATTAAGCTTCTTTAGACATGACAACCCATGGGGTTCCATATATAACAGAAACACAGCACTGTGAAATAGATAAACACAAACTTGGTTTCAAACTTTCATTCAAGCTAAAACCAACAAAAAATTGAGTGCTCGATCAGAAGTTTGTAATGCACAATCCAATAAGGAAACATTCTCTATTACATACTCTATAAAGACTATAAATACTTCCAAAGAGGATCCAGAAACTCATTGCAGAAATGTAATAACTAATAGAAAAACAAATTAACAAATTAATTTCAATAATCAGCTTAGAAAGCCAAGCTATCCATCCATCCACAATTAACCAAAACTCGTGTTCTATAATTACATTACCCTCGATCGATTAGCATTTTATCCAAAATCGAAACTCGAGTTAAACATGGATTCAAAAACAGAATGAAGAATTTGACTCGCAAAGCAAAAATTAGAAGTTGAATTTGAGAAAATCCAAATTAACCATTCAAAGATTTATACTTTAAAGCGAGAAACTCACCGTCTTCTTCGAGATCGCTTCCGGTATCGGCGAGACCATCAAACTCGGCGTCGCCGTTGGAATTGGAGGTCGGCGGCGGCGGGGGGATCTGGAGAGAATCGCTTTGGATGAGGTGAGGGGTTCGGGATCGAGCGCCGAGCAAGTTGGGGTTGGAAACGACGCCAAACGACTTGTAGTTTTGGATGACGCTGGCTTGGTCGTCCCATTTGGGGAGATTGCTTTCTTCTTCGAGCAAAGAGCGAAGCTTGGGAGGGAAATTGAAGGCCGGCTTGAACACGTTCGGCTTCTTCTTTGGCAGACCTACCCGTACCTTTGGCCTCGACTTCTTGTACTTTCTTCGCGATCCTCCCATCTCTCTCTCTCTCTCTCTCTCTCTCTCTCTCTCTAAATGTGGTTTGGATTTGGATTTCTAGGGCAAACAATTGGGGAAGAAAATGCAGTTAAGGGTTTAGATTAGGGTTTAATGTCAGGAACCGAGAAGCTCTAAGCTCTAAGCGGTGCGTTTCGTCTCTGAGATCAGGGACAAGAAGAACAGATAAATTGCATTGTTAGTCCCCAAATGTAACACTGTTTTTACTCTTATCCTATGCCTTTATTATTTTGACAATTTAATCCTGACACTGTACCTGGTACATCTTTTTATTTCTTTTCCTTCGTTTTTTTATTTCTGGGAATAAAGTAGACCAATCTGTAATAGTTAATAGGAGGAAATTTATTTCTTATTAGACATTCTCCCCGTAATGCTTTGGCATAAAAGAATACCATATTTCATATATTATTTTATTTTCTTTAAAAAATGATATTATATTTTGTTCTTAAATTTATGCCGTTATGTCTATATTTTTTCATAAAATGGAGTTATTTAGCCTCTTTTGTGGATTAAAAAGTATACTTATTCTTTAGAATTTATTTAGTTTTTAATACTTTTACTTTATTTTCATTTCATTTTATTTTATTTGGAATTAATTTTATTTTTAGTTTGTTTTAGGTATTTTTATTTTTTTTTTATTTTTACTTAGTTTCCTTTTAAAATAATTATTTTTCTCATTATGTAATTTAATTTTGGTGATAGGTGGTTTTAAGTGCAAATTGAAATTCAAATTGGGAGAGAAATGCAAGAGAAATTAAGCAAAATTCGAATTTGAATTAGCCTCAAAATAGAAATCCTTCGCGCGAGTGAAACCAGCATGAAACTCTCCGCGTGAGCTGTTCGATTGCAGCATCAACGGTCCAGATCGGGCGAGTGGAATCACCCCAGACAGGAGCGCGTCTCCACAGGACCGCAGCTCAGCCAATCCGAGCAAGCCGCGTGTCCAGCTTGTCTCCCACTCAGCAGCCCGCGGGATCTGGTGCGGCGATTCCATCCAAGTCGCGTAAAATCTCCGTCTTTCAGCGAACCAGAGAGCGCCGCGTGTCCACTCAATCCGAACTCTCCAATTGAAGCGCATCACGTGTCCGAACGCAGGCCTTGAGCTGAGCTCAGTTGCAGCTCTCCTTTGTGCACAAAATGAAGGGTTTTTGAGCCCATATATGCCAGCGGCCGCAGGAGAGAAAAGGGGGGCAGCGAGCGAGGAAAGAAAAGAAACAGAGAAAAACCCGAGAGAAAAAGAGCAAAGCATTTTAATAAGGCTTTTCAACCAATTTTTCAAGAAAATCCTAAAACAAATATTTTTATTTTATTATATTTAGATTTTATTTTCCATAAATTATTGAGGGAGAATTCATTTTGGAACTTCAAGAAGGAGGAAGATGAAGATTTTGGGAAGAGGTTTTGGAGTTTGTGACACCTCCATTTAGTGATTTCTTTTCCATATTTATTCTCTTTATTTTTGTAATCTCTAAAAATGATGAAACTTTTGATGTTATTTAGTTAATTTTGTGAGCTAGGCTCCTAGTAGAACTAAGATTGTGATGTTTTAGTTTTTGCTTTTGGATTGTCTATGGTATTTTTGTACTTGTTCATTCATGTGTATTTACTTGCTTAATTTCTATTTTTGATGGAAATCAAATGTAGAACTAGACTTAGATTGATTTGGAAAAATTAATTTAGGTTGGACTTTACATGAATGATGCATATTCAATATAGGAATATATTGATTTGTAGAAGGTATAGGAATATATCGTTTACCTTGTATAACCTAATAAACCCAAACTTGAAATTGGAATTCCATGAACTAGATTCACATAGGAATATGATGAAATTGGTTTGAGGAGTTATAGTCATAATTAATTCGGAAGAACTTTATGCACAGACTTAAGTTTGGTTAACTAGTACAGAATGTTGTAGCATTTCTTTAGCATAGCTTTAGCATTTTGCAATCAAGGAGAAATTAGGAAGTCCTAGCTCAATTATTTACAATTGCTTGCATTTTTATTTTCTTTTAGCTATAAAAATATATAAAAGAAAACAATCCTAGGAGTTAATTAATATTGGTATTTAACGAAAGCTAAACACAATCCTCGTAGGATCGATATCCGTACTCTTGTACACTTTATTACTTGTGCGATTCGTACACTTGCGAGTTTTCACGCAACAGAAATTATAAAAGGAAATTTCTCAAAAGAATATATGCATAAGAGGAAAATTTTTAAGTTTCAAAAAGTTAAAAATGATAATATGATTACCAAGTAGAAGGTCAACGCATTAACTAAAAAATCAAAATTTAAAATTTAACATATGCTATGTTTGGTACCAATTTTGGGTACGCATGAGATATTGATGAAAAGATATGCGAATTCAAAAAGGTCAAAAGGAGACCTTTTTTCTTCCAACAAAAAATGTTGTGTAATCTGTTTAGAGTATTCTTTACCCTCATAGTGAGAACAGTTTGCTTGAGTTGAATAAGATAATTAAGAAACATAAGCTTATTTATTTTGTGAGTTTGAATTACGATTTAAACTTTTTTGTTACAATATTTTTCTCATAAAAATTAAAATTTTGATTTAAACTTTCTAATTTCAATCCGTGAACCAAATAACACTGTATAAATCGAATAATTTCAATAATTTTATTTTGTTGCTTCTAAGCTTTAGCTTTCTAGTTGACTAGTTCATGGAGACTTCTACAATGTTGCTAATTACCATCATGAATTACAAGTGAAGTCAATAATACATTAATATGCGCAAGCAAACCTTTTTTTTTTTTTTTGGGGGTAGAATATTGGGAAGTACATTTGTTATTAACGTGTTAATACCAAGATCAACAGTTAATAGGACAAAAAGGTTGTTTCCATTCTTTCACAGCAGAAACCGCAACGCTTCTTTCTCCGCCTCTGGGATCATCTGTTGTAGTGGCGCGAGAAACACAAGAACTTGCACTTCAAGAGACTTGCCAAGATATTAGCACCAAGCAGAGAAATTGTTGGATTGGATTATCAATTATAGTCCAGACGATCTATTGGCGTATTCTTGAACCAATGCTCCAAAGAACGACGGCCTTTCAATCAAGCGCGACGGTTTGTCAAACTCTTTAGCGCGTCCTATAATCAAATCAGGAAAAAAAATAAATCATAAAAATGCCTTAACACACGAGATTAAGATGGCTAGAAAGCAAAACACAATTAGTACTAACCTGCATCTACCACTAACACTCTGTCGCAGTCCATGACCGTGGGAATTCTGTGAGCAATGCTGATGATGGTGCAAGAAGCGAAATCTTCCCGGATGATCTTTTGAATTACGGCGTCAGTTTGTGAGTCGACCGAGGCGGTGGCTTCGTCCATGAACAATAGCCGGCTGCGCTTTAGCATCACTCGTCCTAAACACAGGAGCTGCCTTTGTCCCACGCTCCAGTTGTCTCCGTCGTCAGCCACTGATTAAGTGATAGCAAAATTGTGAGGAAGAATACTTTGGTTTGAGGAAATGGCACTAAAAAATTTTAAAAAATGAAGTGAGAATTAGTACCTTTAGCATCGAGTTTCTCTGATTTTGAAGCTACCACATCCTTGAGTTGGCACCGGTCGAGACTCTACAGAAACATTAACGAGGTTAATGCAAACATTAATGACAAGAAATATCGTAAAAAGAAGATGAAATCCTACTAAGATTCGATTTGGGTCAGCCAGATTTGCGCAAGGGAAAAAGAAAATCGGCTTTTCGTGATTGTTGTGGCAACAGATGACCAAAATAAATCAAAATATAATGAAAATAAACTAGCATCCTAAAAAATGATGGCCCTTTTTCACATTTTGAATTAGAAAATTTAAGTTAAAATGTAAATTTATGTGGGATAAAACACAATAATAAAAAAATTGAATTTAAAATGTTATAAAAAAAGATAATATAATAAAAAATTTAAGTTGTAAAAAGAACGGAATAAATATGTCGCGAAGATCTTTAAGAGAAAGCGAGAGTTTGTTCACAAAAAAAAGGACAACACTATAAAAGCAGAAAACTTGATATAACGACATTATATATTAAGATTAAAAAAAAAAAAATATCATCATTAAACGACCCTAACTCCTATTCTATACAACGAAGACATCCTATAAACGCCAATAATATAGTAACAAGAACAGGAAAAAAGGACAACATATAGAAGACGACAAAACTTAGAAACGACGACTATTAAGAAAACGGCTAAAACTATAAAACGCCAATTATTACAAAGACAATAGTAGAAACGACAAAAACTTCTAAACGACAAGATTCATAAAAGGCGACATTATATCAGAAAACGACATGAAGAAAGAGGGAAAATATGAAACGTACAAGGAATTAAATACGTAAATTACATATGCCTCCGCTAGGTCTCGGGGTATGCTTATATCAAAAAAGCAGAATCATGAAAATCAACACAAATTGGAAAACAAGAACTTTTTGATAATTAACTAACTTCGACACAGTAATTACTTGAAAAAGAGAATATTCTACAGAAGAAGAGCAGTATGAGACAAAACTGTGAAGAAAACATCTCTCACAAATTCACAAACAGAGAAGTATAGTATATATATTACCTTCCATATATCTTCATCTGAGTAAGCTCCAACAGGGTCGATGTTGCTTCTGACAGTTCCTTCGAAAAGGACAGGTTCTTGAGGGATGATCCCAAATCGAGACCTGAGATCATGAAGGCCAAGTATGGAAATGTCGATGCCGTCGATGATTATTTTCCCTCCCGAGGGCTCCACAAGCCTGAAGAGCACTTGTATCAGAGTCGACTTCCCACTTCCCGTTCGTCCAACGACGCCGATCTTCTCTCCGCCATGGATGCTCAAAGTGAGTCCTTTCAGAACCAATGGAGTGTTCGGCCGATACCTCACCTGCTCATCGTCAATAATTCATTCCCAAGATGAGTTTTTTATTATTATTATTATTATTATTTTTCCCTCAATTGAAAAAATATTCATTGTGATTATGAAAAACGTAACCAGTTCATTAGTCTTTTTCTTAATTCGCACTCAAGTGTTGGCAATTAACTAGATTTAAGGAATTTCTCCTTTTTTTTGTTCGCAATTAATTAAAAAAGAAGAAAAATGTTCTTGTTGTAATGAAATTTAAGTACATTTGAATTTGTTGTTCCATTTTCTTATCTTATTGATTGTGTTCCAGATCAAATTAACACTTCATTTAGTTGCTAAAGTATTTTTAGTACTAAAAATACCTCAGTTCTTACTTATTTGGTCATGTCTTTAAATTTAAATGACATGTCAAATAAGCAATGAAAACGAAGACTCATGCATCAGGTATTTACTATAACAATTATGTACATTCTCTTTTAAGGGAAGAATGATAATCATGTACCATATCAACGTAAGAGCATTTTTTCTTGTCATTTTTTTTATCTCAGTTTAGATTTTTTTTTCGCAAAAAGCCCTTTTTATCCATGAAAAGGATCTATTTTTCATATATGATATTATTGAGATTAATTTTAATTAAAAAAAAAAAAGGGTCTCTGGTAGAGTTTGGGAGAATTGATGGGGACACTTACCTGCAAATCTTTGAGGTCAACGTTGCCCTGGGTGGGCCAGTTTGGAGGAGGAAGACGGTCTTTGATTTCCCATTCTGCTTCTGATGGAATCTTTGTGAACTGCTTTACCCTTTCAACAGAAACCATTCTGTTCTCCACAAAGCAACTCATGTAGACGGCCCAAAACATCACACCATTAAGGGACAATCCGTAAGAAAGAGATAAACCAACATTCTCTGCATCAAGTTAAAAAAGATGTAAATTGGTTATTATTTGTCGATATTTAAACATAAAATGTAATAGTGAAGTCCGTGTATCAAACAGTTAATGTAGAAAGTGACAGAAATAGTGACGCTAGTATTTCTCTTATTTGTATTGTGAAGTAACAAATTTTAATAAATAATCTTATACCTGGCTTTATAATACTGCTTGGTAGCAAGACCATAAACAGGGTAGACATGCACAGAATGAAGCTTCCCAGAAGTTCCAAACGGAAACCCAACCACTCGTTTGATCCGTTGTTATGGAAATCCATGCGCAAGTTCTCGTTCACCCTTCTGATATTTTCCTGGCAGAAACGGTCCTGTTTCTGGAAAGAGCGTATTGTCATGACCCCGGAGATACTCTCTGAGAAGTGGTGGATTACAGGAGCTTTCGTGATTGAGTCAAGGCGAGTCAATTCACGAGATGTCGCAAGGTAGTATCCCTGAAAACCAAGAGGTATAATTAATTATTTTCTTATGTTCGTTATTATTATTATAATTATTATTATTTTTGTTGCAATGTGAAAGAGAATGGAACACTAGAGTCTAAAATGATGGGTCGTGACTCATACCCGATACCAGACATTCAGGAAAACAAGTGGAACCAACAAGAATATTGTTGGCCAGGCGTATTGGCAAGTAATGATGAAGATGCTGAGCAGTGTTATGTACATGGCAATGGTAACACTCATAAAGAAGGGAAGAAAGACATCAATATTGGTCTGATCAGTCGATGCCTGTTATATGGAACAGAACTTCCATCAGTTAGCTGATTAACTTGGCATACTTTCATCAATAGTTCATATAAAACTAGGAAGAGAATCGTTCTTACCCGACTGAGAATTCTTCCCGAGGGTGTGGTGTCGAAAAATGACATGGGGGCATGCAAGATGCTGTGGAGAATTTGCGAGAAGAAAATCTGTGCAGTCTTAAGCCCCAAAAAGGTAGTAGAAAAGGATCTCATCGTTACCAACACAATCGAAATGGCAGCTATTATGCCGTATACAGAAATAAAACGGGAAGGATCAAACGACACGGCACGCTCCGCTGCAGTTTCATAGGCTAACCAGTAATCACTAGCCATTAAAGATGCTTGCCATACAAGAGACAGCAGCAACACTACAGCTACACCCAACCATCCATAAGCTTCGGTGCAATAAACTTTGTAGATGTGCAGGCTCACTTTTCCAGTTTCTCTCTCCTCCTCCTTGATTAACTTGGAGTTGCCATTATCAGATTTTGGCTGGTCAGAAGTGGTGCTCTCGCCGTTGGCCTCCCCATGGGTTGAAGGGGATCGAGGGGATTTTAGTGGTTTTGTGGAACTCTCGTTGCTTATGGTGGCGCCAGCTTCTACAAGCTCCATAGAGGATTCATGAGCTGCTACTAGTGCTCCGAAATCCATGCCTGAATCTAGCAGTTCATTGTACTTTCCTGATTGTACTATCATCCCATCTCTCATGACCTGATATTTTAGGAAGCAAGCAAGTTCATTACACATCTGTTTACTTAAGAACAAAATTACGAAAATGGTTGAAGCTGCCTCTTGGCTTATGTTGACTTACCAAGATAAGATCAATATTGTGTAAGAAGTCAACTTGATGAGTTACTAGAATGACAGTCTTGTTCTTGAGCACTCCCCTGACACATTCCTGTGAAATGAAGTAAATATTAAGCACTAAAATAATGAAAGAGAATCAATTCTTGTTGCTTCAAATTGAGCATGTAGAGTTACAGCATCATTTTCTTTTAGTAAAAGTCTGCCAACACTATCATCAATTGGTGTTGGTGGGTGTGTGCGTGCTTTCAACGTATTGAGTCCTGAGTTCAAGTTCCAGGGGACGGGGTGCGCAATAATAAAATAAAATAAAATAAATTATAAGAAATTTTGTAAGCAGTGATTCACCTTGAAAATTTCTGAGCCAGTATGAGCATCAACGGCACTGAAAACATCATCAAGAAGATAGACATCACAGTCTTGATAGACAGCCCTGGCAAGCTGTATCCGCTGCTTTTGGCCACCACTTAAGTTGATTCCACGCTCTCCAATCTCAGTTTGATCTCCAAACTCCATCATTTCCAAGTCTTTCTCCAAGCAGCAAACCCTAATAACTTCATTGTATTTCCTTCTGTCCATTGGCAAACTAAATAGGATGTTTTCTTCAATGGTTCCATTCTGAATCCATGATGTTTGAGCTACATATGCAGTTGTCCCACAAACTCGCACCTGCCATTCACAAACCGAAAGGGAATAAATATTAAAACATGTAATTTATATATGATATAGATAGATATGTGTGTGTGTGTGTGTGTGTGTGTGTGTGTGTGTGTGTGTGTGAACATATTAAGTGTCGAATCTTAATCATACCTTTCCTGATATTTTACGCATCTCACCAAGAATTGCAGCTAGGAGTGAAGATTTCCCAGATCCCACTGTCCCAACTATAGCTGTCAATTCCCCTTTGTTGATATTAAAGTTTATGTTCTTCAAAATCTCTTCACCATTCTCATCATCCCAACTAAACTTACCATCTTTAACCTCCACAGCAGTTCTACCATCACAACCCTCCACTCTCTCCACATTATCACCAATAAGTTCCCTACTAAGCATGTAACGATCCAATCTCCCGAGCGAAATCATAGCTTGCGAAAGCGAAATCATAGACTGCGGAAAAGTCCTGATTGGCTCTTGCAAGATTTTGAAGATTGTTGTGGTTGTGAACACCGTCCCGGCATCAAGAGGAACTCCCAACATAATTGCTGTGGCAAACGTGAGAGTCGATACCATCAAGGGGGTGCTCCACATGACAGCAATGTTGGCCGAAAGTGAGTACATGAACTTGGTCAGCCACCCGAACTCTGACTGACGGAAACTTTGAATCCTCTTGTTGAAGTGATTCTCCCAAGCCTGGAACTTGATCACCCTCATGTAGTTCAGCATCTCATTCGTCGCCTTCATCCTCAAGTCTCGGTTTTTCATTACATTAAACTGAAACCTGTTGTTTCTTTTCACTCCCAAAATAACGAAAATCATAACTGCTATAATTCCAAGAACTGCAGTGACCACAGAAGCACCAAGGTAGTTGGAGAGAAGCAACAAGGCTGCTGTGACTTGCAATGGCGTCAGCCATATTGAGTGCAATTGAAGCATCATATCGGAGAGCTGTTGAGCATCGACCGCCATGTAATTCACAATCTGTCCTACCCCGTGAGCCTGCCGAGCTGAGCACGTCAATCTAAGACCCTTTTTGTACAAGGAAGTGATGAGAGTGGAACGGATAAGCATTCCTAGCTTTTGAGAGTTGAAGTTGAACTGGTGAGTTGTCAAGACTTCAACAAACTTGGCAACAAGAAGAGTCAGTACTAGATAGTATCCTTCATAAGGAGAATTTCTTTTTCCTGAGGTAAAATCCACGAAACTTTGGATAAGAACAGGACCAACGTACATGACACAGAGACGGATTATTGCAAGGAAAGCTGTAAAAGCAATCTCCTTCCTGAAGCATCTGAGAAGTGTCGTCCTAACCGGGTGGTTTGATTTTTCATCTGGTTTAGGCCATTTTGATTCAAAGAGCTTTGACATTCTCTCAGCTGCATGTTGCGGAGAAAGATACGGGACTTCGTCGATTTTCAGTGGCTCTTTGTAGCCTTTGCTAAGAAGAGGGTTCATCCAAAGCCAAAAGGCCTTGGAAATTATGGAAGCTGAAGCAAAGCCACACACCTTGGCTTTGCTCAAAAGGGGTTCGTATAATTCAGGTTCTAAGTCCATCCCCGGTTCTGATTCATTAACCAAAGTAATCCCAGTTGAGCCTCTAATGGCAATAACGAGAAGAACAATTGAAAAAGGAAAAGACACTAATGAAACTATATCATCTAGTCTCAAATTTGGATCCTGGCTTGAGACTAAACGAATAATACCAGATGTAGTAAACAAGGAAATGACTATGAAGTTCACAATCCAGTAAATTCGAAGCGATAGCGGGTGCTTAAAGGCCTGGAATCTCTTCTCATGCGCGATCAAGATTGCAATCACTATGTGAGTTATGGCTTGAACCAACCAGAAAAGGCCATCTACAATCTTCCATGTGGATTCTGTGGTTTTAGTGAATGCAAAAATGGATACAACAAGATAACAAAGTGACAATAGACCAGTGACGATAATTGAGAGCTTAAACCACAGAGTTGTTCTGAGATGAGTCCTGTTGTTGGTCGTGATTAAAGGCTTGTTGAGGTTGGAATTGGGCTGGTCATTGGAGAAGAACCTAGATAAGAGCTTTTGGATTGCAAAGACCAGGAGGGTAAACAAGAAAAGGAGGTTTATTGAAGACAACAAAGCTCTCTGAGGACAAGGAGAAAGAAAAATGAATCTCAGCCATTGGAATACAGCTGAGAGAGATGAGTCATCATGTGAAAGAGAAATTGCAGATGATGAACAGGAAACGGATGTGATCCATGATGATGAAGACATGATTCCTAGAGACTTCAAATCAAAGGCTATAGTAATTCCACTGGCTTATACTTGCTTGATTCTCATCAATATATATATACATATATATATCCTTCTTGTTCCCTGGAAAGATAAAACAGAACAATATTACAATTCCTATGTCGAAATCATATACAACAAATAAACTGATGAAGGAAAAAAGATTAGTATTTTCTGATAAAAACTTTAAGAGATGAAACCTGACAGAAATAGACGAAATATAAATTACACGTATTTCATCAGCAAGAAGACAGGTTGGAAACTGTCTAAGGGTAAGAAAGATGAGAAGCTTAAGAGCTTAAAATGGCCATTTTAAGGCAGAGAAAAGACCAAATTAGCAAGACAACTGTACACACCGTTTTTTGGTTTTATATATAAATTATAACCTTCTAGAGTTATTTCCAGGAAAGTCCAGAATTGGTAAAAGGCAAAACATTTTGCAGCTCATTTTCAATTGCTTTATTGGCTATCCGCCCGTTAAATTGCTTTTGAGAAAATAAATAAATAAAAGTCAATTAATTGAAGCAAATAATTAGCAACGCCAATGGGATCCTCTTTTTCTACGGACAACAACTTTTTGTCGAGGAAAGTGAGAAGAAAGAGAGGGAAAGAAAATATTCATTAATATTGAATGAATCAGGTAAGAGTGTGATAACGAGAGTTCTTTGAAGTATTTTGATTCATTTGCCAATCAAAGGATTATTATAATATAGGGTCAAACTAATCAATGGTAGTTGGCCGAAACAAGCACTATTACTATAATAATTATGCAAAAACTAAAACCATTTCGCATTTAAAAACTAAATTAATTAAAGAACATTAATTATTATCCTTGATCTTGTAATATACAGTTTTTACTTCGTACACACAATAAAGAACAGAAAAGCAGAAATGAACAGTCAAGTAAGGAAAGGAACCAAGAAAAAAGATTCATCGAAAGACAACACAAAGTTTGGCATTAGAAAAAGAAAATGGCGAGAAATACGGATTTGGACTGGTAAAGTAAACCATATGTATGCAAAAGCTTTGCTGAGAGAGAGAGAGAGAGAGAAGAAGTAAGATTATAGAATTATTGTTTCATTACCTCTCCGCTGAGTGTTTGGCGACCGAGAAAACTTTTTCCAGTTTTCTCTCGGGAGTCTAAGCGCGAGAGATTGTGAAGGAAACCAGTTGCTATATTGTATGGTCAAACAACGACGTGATGAAGTTGTGATCAGCTTTCCATGTTGGTGGAGCTGAAATCCTGGACGAAAATAAATGAAGTGCCTATTAAATAAAAATAATTATGGACACGAAAAACAAGACGATGGAGATACGAGTCAATTTCTGGGCCGCTCAAGGAACAGTGAGTCCCCAGACCGTGTTAATTAATGTGATCGTTGCATCTGGCACTAAAAAAAAATGAGTGATTAAAATCCGGTTTCCCAAAAGGGTCTTTTTTTTTTTTTTTTTTTTTCTATCTCCATATAACATCGTTCGTATGTGTTTATAAGATTAAATTTATTAGGTTTATGTAACGGTCAATAAATATATAATATTTAAATAATTGAGTATTGCACATATACGAATAATATTACACAGATATATATGAAAGAATTTACATTTATCAGACTATATTGTTAAATATTGTATGTCAAATGTGGCGTTATATTAAAAATAATTTATCATTAAAATACTAAAGTTTAGTATTACCTGAATAAAAAAGAGATCACCGGTGTTATGTCATACTCTTCTGCCATAATCAAAAGGGCATTCAAAAAATTGATTTGTCAATAATTGATTTTATGTTTTCTTGTCCATTTTATTATTATTATTATTATTATTGTTATTATTATTATTATAATTGTTGTAGCCCTGAGAGTGATTCCACTGTAATTGGCAGGTCTGGAATCAACGTGCGAAACAAGAGCGTGGCTCATGAGCCATGCCCTCAAAAGTCAAAGAAATAGAAAGACTTTTTTGCCGGCAAGGGACGTGGGACCCATTGACCACGTGCACAAAATCTCGTCCATTTGGGCAAATAAAACGGAAATTACGGGGCTCGTGAGATACAGTGTCTGTGAACTTTGAAGAAATGCGAGTATGGATGGCTTTTGGAACTCTGCTGCATTCATCCCCGGCGCCGAGCAAAGAGAGACACTGGAAAAAATAAAAATTAAAAAATAAAAAATAAAAACGATAAGCTCTTGCACATGTGTTATTTATTTGTAGATTTTATAATACGTTAAAAAAAAAAAAAAAACACTGATATGATCTGATTTTTGGTTATTTGAATATTTTATAATAGGTCAAAAAAATACTGATATGATCTGAGTTACCGACGGTCTGATTTTGGCTTATTTGTAGATTTTATAAGTCAATAAAAAAAATAGTGATATGAATTGAGTTACTAATTATCTGATTTTAGGTTATTTGATTTTAATTAGATTCTGTTTTATAATTTTAAGTAATCTTACAGTAATTCTTATTTAATAGCAGTAATCCTCAATCATTTGCCAGTTATATTTTTACTGTCTAAATTAAAAAAAAAAAAAAAACTTTATAGTTTGATAAATTTTTTTTTTTTTTTAAATAAAATAGAACATCACGAGACCTTTATATCGTTCTATTTTAATAAAATTCCTATTTAATATAATAATGAATAACACATGAGTCTTTTTATTTATTTTTTTTATTAAAAAATCCCGATATTTATTGAAAACCAAATCGGCCAAAAATTACTTTTTTATGCTTTCCGAAAAATCGTTGTCGAACTTGGAAGTGATTCGCTCTTCGATCTCGCATTCTTTTTGGTAGCGGTGACAAAGAGTTCCACGTTCTTATATGAGACGTGGTTTGTATTGTTTCTTCTCCTGCTTTTCACACTTTATTAGGAAATATCTAATAAATGAATAGGCAATCGACATTGACAAAATGAGTGTATATATTCCAAATATATATATATATATATATATATATATCCCTTCAAAAAAAAAGTTGTATTTGTCTGTGTATGAACATGCTTTGTATTAATGCTCATTCTATGTCGAATTGTACGTGCAGCATACTTTTTTAATGGACTTTGTGACCATATATATATATATTTTTTGGCTTAACACACTTTTGTTTGAAAGGTTTTTGACTTTCCAATGTTACTTATGAAAATGATTATTTATTTATTTATTTTCTTTTGCATATAATCTCACCTTTTTTTTTTTTTTTTTGCCTTGGTCTTTGAATTTTCTGCACAATTTCCAGTTTATGTCCCCATTCCCCCTCACTCAATCCTTTTACTCCTTTTGGCCTTTATTATTCCCTTTTCTCTCTCTAATTCTATTTATTTTATATATTTTTTTCCCATCTTAAAATCATAATTTTGTTGTTCCTCAGTATAATCGATTTCAACAGCCAACGATTAGCAATTCGCATATTTAGTTACAAAAGTTTGTGTGTATTGATCAAGGATTATACATAATAGTATTCTGTGAATGTTCTTTTTTCCATTTAAGATATTGCATAATAACTTTGTTTTTTAATCCATGAAGGAGTTTTACCTCTTTTTTATCATCTTAAATTACAAACTTCATTTTTATTTGTACACCACTTAAATTAAATCCCGGTTATAATTTCTAAGCGTGTCATGGTTATTATTTTATTTATTGTTATGTAAATTAGACACAAGCTAATTGTGCTTGAACTACTCGAAAGATGTATAAGAATAGGAATACTTGTTCATAATTCCATGTGAATATAATTTTCTTCGACAAATTTTATAAATTTCTCGTAAACTTTGTCGCTTACATCAACATGCCCCTTAAACTTTAAAATGTGCATGTTGTGCCATCTGAATTTTGTCATTTGTGTTAGCATGCCTCTTGAGGATGATTTCATTAAGTTTTTTAACAGAAATGCTTATAAATGCCCATGAACTTTGTCACTTGTGTCAATATGCCCTATTACCTTTAAAATGTACCTATTTTGCCCCCCGAACTATGATATATCTTCAACCTTTTCCGATTGATTCATACCTGAATTTGACCGGGCCTATTAAGGGTCCATGCCTAATCATTTGTGTCACGCAGCGTCATTTGGCTCGTTTCGTAGACCCAAACCGTGCTCGGAGATCTCCGTGGGTTGTGGTTTGGTGGGCTATGAGTAATCACATAGGCCCATTTGTCCTTAATTTGACCTAATTTGAAACCCGCTTGGAGGGCTTTTCAAAATTAGTCAAATTAAGCGTGAATGAATGATGGATGATTCAACCCGAGAAAGCCTTCTCCTTGTCTTTGAAAGCCCAAAATTCTTTATTTTAGCCCTTTAAAGGCCTAAAACTCAAGCTTGATCTTTCATAAATTTTCTCCAACTCAAAGGTATGAGAAATTCATTAGTTTTGACTCATTCAGAGGCTTTTCTTGCTATCAAACATGCTTATCAGAGCACTCCCCGTGTCAGGCATGCTTTCTCGGCTATTCTCTGTACCAAGTTGTCCATTCGGACCACTCGTGCGCATTCAGAGCAACCTAGTGTAGGAGAAATCTGTTGTTAGAGCAAGTACAATGGTTATTTGTTCATTCTCGTACAAACAATCTCCAGCGAAGGTCTGACATAAGATTAGTCCCCTAAAAAGGAAAGTCTTTGGAGCACTTTGTTGAGTCAAACACTCTTAGAGATTTCAAGTCATAAGTCACTTCGCGTCAGCCTAAAATCTGAAACTTAGCCTTCAAGTATTTTCACTTATAAGGTGTCATTATGGCTCCTCCGACAAGGTAGCTAGGATTTTGCTCCAAACGAAATTGCTTGTGCCTTACTTCATCAGAACACCACCGGAGCAAATTTCTAGAAACTTTTCATCCCTTTTTTGGTGAGTCTCTTTGTCAAAATCGAAAAGGTATCTAACATTTTTCCTCTGAATGGGAATGCTCCGACAGCCTGCCGTCGTTTCTTCCATTCCCTTTCCGGACCATCTCTTTGTCAAACTAAAAAAGGCTTATGATAGCATTCCTCTAAATGAAAATGAGTGTTCAAATCTCCATCAGAGCAGCTGTCAAACACTCTCATTTACTCCTATAAATACCCCCTCACCTTCTTCATTTCTATACCAACACACCCGCACATCAGAAAACACATC
Source organism: Morus alba (assembly GCA_012066045.3). Classification (NCBI taxonomy): domain Eukaryota; kingdom Viridiplantae; phylum Streptophyta; class Magnoliopsida; order Rosales; family Moraceae; genus Morus; species Morus alba. The sequence continues at coordinate 8,759,797 of CP050230.2, read as the reverse complement.
AGAGTGCTGAAACTCTCCCTTTAAGTGCTTTTTTCAAGTCTTTTGCTACAAAGACTTGGATTTTTCTTCAAGTTCTTGAGGAACCTTATAGTTTCTAAGTGTTGACCTCCTTAGAAACTCCTCAAAAACACTTTTCAATCCTTTTCCAACACCACCTGAGAGTGTTCTGAGAGTCATCTTCATACTTTCCCGAAAGTATTCAAGCCTCCAACCTCGAAGTCACTCTCGTCTACCGTCAAAGGGAGTACTCTAAACATTCTCCACGCTCTTGGAACAACCTCCATCAGACTCCTCCATATCATTCTTTTCTCCATCAGCGTCTTATCCACCAGCGAAGCTACATACTCAAAGCCTCCAAAGTAGCCCACAAATTGCTTTTGGAGCCCTTTTCCATCAAAAAGCCCTATCCACCTCTTGTGGCACTCCTCCATCAACTACGTGATCACTCCTCCCACCATTCTTCATTCGTGAAGTTCTTCATTATTATTTTTTGGGTTTTCTAACATTTTTTTGCATGAGTATTTTCATGATTTTGGCAACAAAGAAGGCCCTAGAACGCGTGTTCTTCAACCTAATTTGGGCATAAGTGAACCAAACCACCATCGGAGGTCCTACAATTGTTATCGACTTCAAAGGCCCATTAAGTACTTTGGCCACGTTGGAACCGCCGCTAACTAGTCAAATACGTACACGTGCACACTCCCGCCACATCATACCTTCTGGATCCACCGGACCCCGATAGCCTCCATCTTGATTCTATTAGTTTTTTGAGCAGAAGTGTTGATATGATCAAATTGCTAATTATTATAGTTGAGGTTTATTGAATACCTTCTCCTCTAAAAATGTTAGTTAATCATCAATTCTCAAAACATTAGTTGATTAGAAGCAATAAAGAGGGAAATAATGAAAGAGCTTTATAAAGAACTTTACATTATACAAAACATTAGTATAATGTAATGAATTCTGTTAGTTTTTTTTTCTTAATATTTCACATAGATAGAAGTGCTCGACATAAAACATATTTATGCTTTATACATATATAGCATTTCTAAATCTAAATGCGTTCATGTCATTTATTTTATTGTACCTTTAAAAAAATCAACACAAACCTTAAGAAACTCATTAACTTAACAAACTTTAATTGTCAAATATCATAGATAATTAGTAATTTAATGGTCACATCAATATTTTCATTTAAAAAACTTATAGAATCAAGATAAATGGAGAAAAGTTATAGACATATTATTGTTCGGGAGCAAAATAAGTACGTTTTAAAATTTATGGGACATATTGACACAAGTGACAAAATTCAAAGGACATAATATTGACACAAGTGACAAAATAAGTACATTTTAAAATTCATTAAAAAAAACTTAACAAAGCTAATTTAAGGGAGTATGTTGACAAAATTAATAAAGTTCAGGGGACGTAATATGCACAATTTAAAATTTATGAGATATGTTAACACAAATAATAAAATTCAGGCAAAATTTATAATATTTGTCAAATTTTCTTTGATCTATTAATAGGGTCAGGAAATTCAAAATATTCCGTTGATCCTAATATTTAGGGTCTAACCCGAGTTTATCCCACCTACCATGACTTTGATCAGGAGTGTGGCAATGATATATATTTATTTTTTAGGAGGGCATGTGGCATGTTAATTTAATTTTTTTTTAGGAGGATACCAAATAATATTATTATCTAGCATTCTAGCCCTAAAAGAAATAAATAAACACTATCAATATGTCGGTCACAATATTTTCCTCGAAAATGATTGATGAACGATATATGTTCCAATCATAAACGTATCGTCCCACAATTTTGACTACCTGGTGGTCGTCATTCGTGACGTTTGCCTGCTACATTTTTTTTTTTTTTTTTGTTTGCTACAAATTAATAATCGGTGTCGTAGAAGCTGCATTTAGTTTGGAAAATCCTCGTTAGCCCCACCAGGTGGGACCCACACCCTGGGTTTGATCCGAAAATATCCCCGTGGGCTGCTGGGCATACATTATAATTATTTTGCTCTTCATTTATAAATCATGTTGTACTTGTACGGCAGATAAAGTAGATCAATATTGTTACATTTTTTTTCCTCTTAATTTGTACGGGCCAACGCCAATCTTATTGTAAATAAAATATTTATAGTAAATAATTGAAATAAATAATATATTTTATAATTATTTAAAGTAATTAATAATTTAACGTGTGAATATTTTTTTATATTTAGTAAAAAGTCTTTTTTTTACTTAATTATTTTTAGTAACGGTAAAAGATATTTTTATGTAAATAGGATCAAGAACTTCTAAATTCCGTAACTTGTGATAGGTTAAAATTTTATTCTCACGTGTAATCCACATCCATTTAAACCATATTTTTTCCCCTCCGTTTAAAGCGGGTCTCTGTTGTCGGATAAAATTGCTATTCTTGAGCTATATACGTTGGCCACGTATGGATACAAAGATGATGAAAAGTGACTAATGTAGTTGAGTAAAAAAAGGACAAAGAGAGAAAGTAAGTTTTGAGATTTAAAGATAAAGATAAAAGATATAAAGATAGAGACAGAGGCTATGTACTTTGCAATATGATTGAAATTACTTTACACTGTGAATGTAATTCAACAACGCAAATGAGGAATATTCGAGAACGCAGAGAATAGTAACTTTAAAAGAGTGATAATATACATTTGTTTAGGGGTGAGTTTTCTACTCGCGAGTGTAAAGTATTAGAGTCTATTTAGTTCATAAATTTAAATTATGTGATTAAAATTATTTTTAATTTATATATATTTTTTATAAGAGAAAATATTATAACGAATCACAAATCATAATTTAAATTAATAAACAAATTTATTTACTAAACGAATTCTTAATAGACATCCATTCCGAATAAGGTGATAGGGGTTATTAATGAGAATGAGGATGACTATGAGATTTATATTATCTTCCGAATCGGAAGCAAGGGAGGGCAGAGGAAGTACCCTAACCCGTCCTGACCCTGATATACATATACATATATTTTTAAAATATTTTAAATACAAATGTATATTATATATTACAATAGAATTTTAAAAAATTTAAAAGCAATTTACTATTTCACCATTTTAAAGAACCCTAATAACTTCTAAATTCTTCTTATAAATAGTAACTTTGTTTAATGTTTTACTTTGAAGACTTTAATATATTATTTAAGTCTTGGATTCAATTTTTAGAATTTGGGTTTATGTAGTTTTGAGATTTGGTTTGTTATTTTTAGAGCTTAAATTTTTTTTTTTTTTAAACTTTAGTTTGTTTTCATGAGATATTAATATTTTGCTAACAAATTTTATATTTAATTTGATGCAATTTGTTTTAGTATTAATAATATCGCAATATTTTTTCTTATTAGGTAAATGGGTAAAGAAAGTCTCCCTTATGGGGTTCCTAACCCCGAATACGCGAATATGGGGTATAGGGGGCAAAGGTGAAAGCGCAGGCAGGGGTGGGGAAAGCATATCCTATCCTTTCTGTTAGATGTTCATCCCTGCACCTGTTAATTAGTTTTTTTTATACTAAGGCCTTGATCATTTCATGATTTAAGTTATATTGCTACAATATTTTTTCTCACAAAAATTTAAATTAAACTTTTTTGTTACAGTGTTTAGTCTCACATACACAACTCAAGTCATGACTTGAGTTGTGAAAATGAACATACCTTAAAACAAATTGAGTATTATACGAATGTAAGAATGATATTACAATGTGAATTAAAAATGCTATAAGTGAGTGATTGGTCCAGTGTCTTAATACAAACATTTTTCTACATATTAGTTTTGGGGATGTGCTTCGCACATATTGTCATGTTTAAATTATCTAAACAGTCTATTAGAAAAATTTATTTTGATTTAAACACATAGTAATAGAAATTATTAAAAAAAAACAATTATGTATAATTTTGATGAGACGCATTTAAAAATTTAAGATTTAAAAAAAGATATATGTATTAAAATGTATGTTTTAATCACAATTTCTATTTCTGTAAAATGTTATTTTCAAAAATTAAAACCGAGCATGATAAAAGAAATATTTTTATTTAGACAAATTAAATAGAAAAATAATTAGGGTGTGTATAGGAAAAAGAAAAAAAAAGTATATGTAAGTGTAAATTTAGGCATCATTATTCAAGTAGTGTTTTTACAAATTTAAAAATAAATTGTATAGAAAATTAATTAAGATGTACATATGAGAAAGATTAAAAAAAAAATGTTTGCTTAAGGATATTTTCAAGGAAAACACATTCCGAGTTAAATAGAACAAAATAATAGTCAAACCCATGTAATTTTGAAATGTACAGAGGATTTAAAAAAATAAAATAAAACTCAGGACATATTTGTTAAAATCATATTTTAACTTAACAATTAGAGAACATAAAAATAATTTAAAGAATTAGATTTGAAAATATACGTGGAAGAAAGTCAAAAAATGAAAAGAAACATAAATAAAAGACAAATATATAATAAAAAAAATTAAAAACTAAAAGAACGAAATAAGAAAAGTATAACAAAATAATTTTTATCTATACATATTTAAAAGAGTTAAAGAATTCCCTTCTAAGAATGTCATGTGTTGGTCTCTACACCGATCACATGTTCACCTCCACTTATTTTTTTTTATTTTTTATTGTCTCTATTTTTCTTTCTCTTATTTCATTTTTAGACTTTTTTATATATTTTGTCGCATCACTTTTTTATCTTTTTTAATTTGCCTGATTTTTATTTCCCCACTATTATATGTGTTCATTTAAATAATTTTAGATTAACTTAAAATATTTTTTTTTTTTTTTATTATATTCATTAAATGAGTTTTTGAATAGGAAAGACGAATAAAATGAAACATACAAAATATTTCTTTTGTCTCTGTATAAAAAATATTTATATTTATAACCATAATTTATTGAAATACTTTTTAATTAAATTGAAAACGAGCATTTTGATCTAAAAAAAAAAAAAAAAAAAAAAAAAAAAAAAATATTTTATAATTGTCCCTGATTAATCTTTACTCTCTAATATGCTCTCCTTTAAATAATTTTAAATATGTGCTTATTTAAATATATTTTTGTTAATATATATATATATATATATTTTAAATGTATGTGGCTGAAAAATATAACATACTATAAATAAAAGCCTAAAAACGGGAACGAAAAGATCCCCGCGCGTCACTTCCACAAACGTAAGCGCATTACCGCTTTTATATCAGCTAGACTAGATATTAGGTAGATAACTCAAAATTATTTTTAATTTACGTATATTTTTATAAAAAAATAATATAATAAATTATGAATTATAATTTAAATTATGATATAAATTTTTGTATTAAACACTTTAAATCCGTCAAAAAAAATAATGATAGACGGGAGGAATAATTTTCACGTAAAGAAAACAAAAAGACTACGTAGACAAAAGACAAAAAATAATAATAATAAAAAACTATCGAATAAGTCCTTTAGCAGAAGGAAAAGAGATCAGTAAATGACCAAACAAAAAGAACAAAAATATACCTCGCTTCCAATTTTTGCTAGCTCGGTTAGAAGCCACAAATTGCTCCATCAATAATCCGATTGTAATAAGATAAGATGTTATCACCAAAGCTGTTCAACATCCGATTGTGTGTGCATATGTATATATATATATATATATATATATATATTATACATAATATATAAATGTAATTTAAATGGTTATTCATTGTTATTTTAATGATAAAATATATGGTTATAATAAGTTAAATAGATTATAAAAATTTTATAATAATATAAAAATAAATTTTTATCATGTCATAATATTAAATTTTTATATTTAATAAATAATCACCATCATGATTATTAAAAACTTGTTTTAGTGAAGTAGCTATATACTAGTCAGGGGCTCTCAACTTTTTGTTTTCTTTCCTTTTTTTCCCTTATATTTACATTAAAATATCTTTAAAAAATTGAACAAGGCCCCCACTGAAAAATTAAAATTACAATTTTATACTTTTAAATTATTGTTGTAATAATTAACCCTCCTCAAATGAACAATGAAGTACGCGCAAATAAATTAGTAAAAATAATAATAAAACGACGTTTATAATATTTTTTGGACCTTCTCTCATTTATTATTATACGCACCACGTTTGGCAGTGTGGGGCATAATATTACATTAATGCACAGTTGTACACGACGTGTTTTATTATTGCGCATGCAACAAACTTAAACGCTATAACTAAAAAAAAAAAATTTTAATTACTTCTGGATCGTTTGTTTTGTGAATTTGAGTTTTTAATTTAAATTAAAATATAATATTTTTTAAAAGTTTTTAATTGTAACAATAAAAATTAAATGTGATATTTTTTAAAAGTTAAATTAAAAATTCAAATCGGTAAAATAAATAAAGCTATACGTAGAGAATTTACTCTTCACATATAATGTTACAACTATATTTACAACTTCGCAGTCTTCTTTCAGAAGAAAAAAAAGAAAAAAATTACAATCTTTTATCAGTTTATATTATTATGGGCTTGCATGCCACTGTTGTATTTCCTTTTTTATAGAAAAGATCTCTTAAAATATTTGAGTTTAGATTTTTACTTATTATTCTTAATAAATATCTTTTTATTGATATAATTATTTGATTAAAAAAATTATGAATCAAGACTAAAGGATAAAAATCATGACCATACAATTTTAAAATATATTTATCAAGATTATCCATTTTTATAAATAGACACTCATAAAAATATGGTTAATATAACCATGCATTTACAGACATAATTCAAAAAGAGAATTTCAAATCACTCGCAATAATAATAATAAATGTTGGATAACTTGTTTGTACCGGCAAAATAGAGATAATTGTTTATCTTCCATCGAGAGTAATTGAGCTTTGTTTTTCCGAAAGTAATTGAGTTTTTAAATAAATATAGACGAGTTTTCATTATTTATAAATTATATAAATTTAATGACGTAATAAAATTTAATGTAACTATTATAATTTTTATTAGAATTATGAGCGTCATTATAAAATATTTGAGTTTCAACTCAAAAGATTATTATAGCAGGACTCATGTCCCATGGTCCTAATAGTTTTTTTTTTTTGTCAGTTTCTTAATTTGTTACTATTGTCTATTAAAGCAATAGTACGCACCGATAAATAAATAATGAGTAACTATTAAAACTACGTATAATCCCATATATATACACACTGGCACCATATATAAAATATATAAATAAATAAATAAAGTACTATCTGAACTGGAGAAAGAAAAATCTTAAGAGGATTAACGTGTATATCACGAATAAGAATTTTTAGATGTCGTAATTTTGTGAAAGATGATGTATTAACATGCGTTGGAGTTGGATCATGAGCTAACAACACGATTGCTATACAATATACATAAATAGCCATGTAATTTTGTTTTTACATCATCCAGTTCATAAATATATTTTCTTAATTGACTTAAATTGACTTCCAATTTTGGCCCGAGTGCTGGGATCTAATTGGAGGAAATCAGGTAGAAATTCTTGGAAAAATCAAAGAGTCACAATTGCTTGAGTGTCAAATTTGGTATCGTGCACGCACCTAACATCTCAAAGAGAATTTTAGGCATGCGACATAGAATTCTAATTTAATGAAAAGTGCTTTTGTTTTATGTATTCTTAATCAAATCACACAATGACATGTTTTCTAACTATGACCAAATTGTCTTTAGACCAATTTGCTCCATTCACTCAATTGCAAGGGAGAAAAATCTATTGCAACAGCGGTGACAACAAGTTAGGGGCCCAGGATCATTGTCGACGTGGTCCTTGAATTTGAGAAGATGCGGGTTTATTCCACATTTTATTTATAAAAAAAAAAAACAATAAAAAAAACTAATGACTCTCGCCTTGAGAAAAGGACAAGTGAAAGAAAACATGTCATTATCAATGCAATATGAAAATGTTAATTACGAACTTTAAGAAACTATATATTATTTATACATTATTAATTCTTGCCCAATATTATAGAGTTTGTAACAACTTTTGACTTTTGTTTTTTTTTTTTTTTTTTTTTTTTTTTAGGGAGGTACGTAACATGCGGATGGTAATATGGTATAATATTTTGAAAGTTCATAACAAAAAAAAAAAATAGCATTCTTAGATATATGAGCCGCAATTTATTTAATTATTATTTTCACGTGTCATGATGACAAAACAAAATTTTAATTAACCATAAATTTATGTTAAAACATAGAAGTTTTAAAAAAATTTGATATAGGGAAGAACAACTAAACTATAAGCATGCATTCAACTAAAGTGGGACACTTTCTAATAAAAATACATACAGAGATGATTTAAATCACCTATTGAATTTTAATGTCAAAACACAATTTAAACTTTTATTATTGTCTTTTCTTTCATAAAAATTTAAATTTATTTTTTTTGTTATTATATATATATTTTTATATAAATTTACTTTTTAATTTTAAATTCTCAATTCGAACAAGCAGGACTACAAACTTCATGTAACCAACTATTATTTTCTGAAAAAATTAGGGTTCCAATTTCGGGAGCTTCCATGAGATTTGTCAGATTTTTGGCGGTGGCCCTTCAGCCTTGCTAGTATTGTGATCCCAGTTTGGTGCCCGAATGGTTTTAAGCACCTGCACATGGTAGGGCACGAGTTCAGCAAAAGATAAACAACAACAGTGATAACACTTTCAAATCAGAAAGTCATTTTTACAATCATAAAACTGGTTAAAAAGGGTAAAAAATGTAGGACAATGATATAAAGAAACACTTCTTTTTCTTTCTTTTTATGATAAGCTTTAGTATTATATATGCACGTCATGGATCTAACAATATATTATCTGTCAATCAAACACAAAAGGCTAGGTTAGAAAAAACCACAAAAACGATAGTAAATGCTTGGATTATCCTCCTTTTGGGTAAAAAAAAAAACAAAAACCTAATTATATACGTATATGCGTTGGTGTTGGCACTCATTTTGCCGTTTACCAAACTTCACCTATATCAGTTCTTGATGTTACAATTTCATGTGTGGCTATATGATTTTTCAGACGTTCCATCAAAAAAGTAAAATATGATTATTCAAATTAGACAGCTGCCGGCATTTTGATATTGTGTGGACGTGGTTAAATATATCAATCTTTTTGGATTCAACAATTACCGTTTAATTTATGAAATTTAATAATGAGTTTAATTAGTGAATTTGTGTCATAATTCATAATTCGTTATAATTTTTTTTATAAAAAATACACGTAAATTAAAAATGAATCTGAATTATAATTTTAAATTTATAAACTAAACGTCCATTAAAACAGTGTTTAATTAATCATTATCATCATCATGTCGTGATATAACTAAAAAAAAAAGTAAAACCTCAAAAATATATTATCTCTCGGACTCACAGTCTTCACATGACCTTTCACCTCTTTTTAAATAATTTTGTGAATTTCGAGTCGTAAATTTTCGTGAAGGATAGCTGTTACTCTATTCTTTTTTGTTTTTGTTATATTTTTTAATTATTTTGTTTCTAAACTGGTTTTCTAATTACTTTGATTTCCTCTAATTATTTACTCTATTATTTTTACCGTTTCATGAACCGATGCTATATATTTAATATTTATCAATAATGATCTTGTTACCGCTTGTCCTTTTGTGCACGTACAATAAAATTTGGATACTGTTAATAGGAAAGGAAACGAAAGCCAAAACAGTCGCTGGGGATTCGATTGCAGGTTTGTTTGATTACCCTACTTTAACAGCTCCTTCTGGGTTGTATATTAAAATATACATATTTTTCACTAAACCGAACATTTTAACTGTACAACAATTAATCAATTGTGGTGAATATTTGTCATAATGATTCTGTCTTAGATCTTTTTGAGATTCGGTAAGGATGTATGTTTGAAATTTTGAATCCCATAGCTGTTAACCTTTAGGTATCTCCACACCTCTTTAGCCAATAAAATGTCTTGTTTAAACCGCAATAATTTTAACTGTATGTTCTTTTACAATTAATAAAATTGTGGTGAACATTTTAAGTTTTAATTTTATTCAAGTTTAGATCTTTTAAGTTTTAACTTCAGGATGTTTGTTTGAAATTTTATTCAAGTTCTAACTTCAACTGTTATACCTCAAATTCAACTCAAAAAACCTCTTTAGCCAAAATAAAATGTCTTGTTTTCCCGTAATCCAATAAATAGTAAATCAGTTTTTAAATATTAAATTTAATTAAAATCACATTAAATTAAAAAAAATATAATAAATAAATTTTGATATAAATTTAACAGTTGAAAAATAAAAGACTACGAATAATTTATTTTTATCGACACTACTAGAGAAAGTTTCAATAAAATAAAATGACATGATCATGGATATGAAATTTTAATGACAAATTGAATTCGCAACATGCCTTACAAACATAGGTAATGAAAAAGTACACAATTTCACAATCTATGTTCAAAGGTTTGAGTTCTACATCACAATTCCACAAAAAAAAAAAAAAAAAAAAAAAAAGAGGGAAAACCAAATTCGCAATATCTATTTCCAAACAAAGCTGATGAAAAAAAAAAAAAAAAAAAAACATAATCCGCAATATATGTCTAAATCTTCGATTATTAACATAACCTAAATCACAGCCTAGCCATATAATTTCGTTTTTAAACAGCTTTTCATACTTTTTTTTTTTTTTTTTTTCAACTTAGAGATGGGAGAATTTGAGCTTTATATTTTAAGATGAAGTCAAATGTAAAATTACTGTTAGATTATACCTACAATCACCATATTTTCACACTTTAAATGATTCAAACAGGCTTTGATGTTTAAAAATAAGGGCTTTCATGTATTTTCCACCTTAATTCCACAATCCAGAATCCAATTCAGATATTCCACAATTCACGATCTAATAGACGCACAATACAAGGCCTTTTAACTTTTTTTTTTAAACGTCTTTCTTATGATAAGGGCGTATCTTTATTATTAAGGATAACAAAAAATTAGGGGAAAACCAAAATTTGCAATATATATTGCAAACACAAGGCTAATAAAATAATAGAATCCACAATATATGTTGTTGTGTGGGAATTTCACACACGACATGTCGGACAACGAGTGAGCCACACGTGGCTTCGTGCCTACCGCGTCATGAAACCCTCGACGTCTAAGACCGGTTGGTCTCTCACGAGTAACAAGAGAGTCGAGCATACAAGACTGAGACCGTCGACCTTATACACAGTTGAGGCCTGTGAAACTAGCCCGACCAGAGTAGCACGATAGAGTTGACCGTGAGAGGCCACCCTTGGCCGATGTCAGCACATGTGCATAGGGCAAACTCGAACAGCCGACTCCTCATCCCGAGGCCTCTGAGGTGACCGGTTGAATATCCCAACGTTGTGTATGAGCTTGGATGAGGTTAGTTGCATAGGAAATGATTACCAACCTCTTAAACCGCTTGGAATAGGTCAAAATGTATTACAAAGGGGCTGCAAAGCCATAATAAGGGGACAAATTGGATGAGTGAGCAGTTAAAAGGTGTTGGCAGGCTATGGTCTAGGTTATGGTCACTCGAGTGGATGGGCCCACTAGGGAAAAGCCCACTAGTCCAAACCGCCCACTCTTGGGTAAGACCCAAGAGAGGTGGGCTATAAAAGGAGAGAAAGCCCTTGAAAGAAGAGGTTGGCTGGAACACATGAGAATCCTCTTGTAAAAATATGAATCAAAAGCAATAAAAATACAGTAGATGTAGCTCTTATTTGAGAATGGTGAACCGCTTTAAATTCTTTGTCTTTTTTTTAGTGCATAAAATATAGTGTTTTTCATTCAATAACCTACCCAAAAATACAATCACACTTTCATATTCAGTAAAAATACTAGTTCCGAACCGGTAACCAAGTGGGAACCGCGAGATAACTTGGTAAGGCTTTATTGACGAAATTCACCTATCAACATATGTCTAGACCCTAATTATTACCATAATCTAAATCACAATTTATTGATTTGTTTCTTTTTTTTTGGGTTTTTTCTTGATTTTGGAATCTGTGTCTTTTTCAGATTTTTTGTGTGTTTCTTTTTTTTACTTTATTTGTGTGTGTGTGCGTCCTTTTTTTTTTTTTTTTTTTTTTTTTTTTAATTTCGTGGAATTTTTTTTATAATTTATTAAAGTATTATGACGCCTGTGTTACTACCGTGAGTCTCCGACCAACCACAAAAATGTCATGCTACGATATCGACAGATTCTATTCTGCAAGTACAAAGTATCATGGTGGTACATCATTAATCATTGGCTGTTTAATAGAAATATGTTAGTATCGTGGAAAGTAGGATGCATTGGCTGTCAGCCGCAATGACTAGTTGCCTGAAGTTTTAGTATGATTATGTGATGACTCTAAGTATCATACTAGGATACCATCAATCAGTAGCTAGCGATGGTTAGTTGCTCAAAAGTTTTTAGTATCCCAGTGTGGTTCTCTAAGTATCGTGGTAGGAGACCTTTAATCACTAGCTTGAGGTTGCCACCTGCCCGAATTTGTAGTATCTCAAAGTATCATAGTAGGATACCTTCACTCATCAATTGTCAATTTTAATATCACAGAGCGATGTCTCTGAGTATCATGGAAGGATATCTTTTGTGGTCGATTTCCTAAATTTTCAATATATCTCTAAATTTTATAGTAGAAAGTGTAAGGCGCCGTTGGCAAGCATTCATTACCAAAATTTTTAGTATCAAGCTGCAATGCCTATAAGTATCATATTAAGATATCGTCTCTCACTAATATAATAATATTAGAGGTATATTTTGTATTCTAAATACGGGTCACATGATACAATTTTTTTTTCTCATGGCACAAGTCAAACAAATAATGGATTTGTGACATTTTTCTTAATAGTCATAGAGAAATACGACAAAGTAAGCCTTGAAATGATTTTTCTATGAGAAAAAAGTTGTTACTGAAAATGTCACTCTAATATATTTGAATATGAAATATATCGCATCGGTGACCACCGGTATCCAACCGTTATATTAGGAGGTATTTGTCGTCATAATAACCGGTGATCGTCAATATCCTACAGTGATACATTATAGTCATCGACCAGAGACTACCAACATCTTACGCTGAAACTTTGTGGTCGAGTTCATAAATTATCTAACTTAATCTACGGGGCCACAATATGAAAGCAACTCGCAAGTTAGGCTGCCAAATTACCATGATTCCTAAATCCGAAAGAGAACAAAACTTGCTTGGAGGAAACTTTTCTGGAGATAGAAGAATCCACTAGGTAGAATCCAACAAATAATGAGAGAATTGTCTTAAAGACATGTTTACTTTGCATTAAAAGGAAAGGGAAAAATAAAGAGTGATTCCCTTTTCAATCTAATAATGTGTTTACTTACAAAATTAGTAATAAAAATTTAGTTAGTCTCACATAATATAAGGAATGAGGATAGAGAATGTCAATCATTATACCCTTTTAGTACTGATTACTTGTCAAAGAGAATAAATGCTAAATTTACTTATATATCTCTAATGAATTACTAAATAGTTAATGGATATTAAATTGTGTAAAAGAACATATTAGTGATTTCATTCATAACATTGTTATTATTAATTTTAATAAATATAAGAAAAGGAATGAGATTCTTTTCCATTACTCTATTTAATTGTCAAGTAAACACTGAAAAGGAATGAATGACCCTTAATCCTGTTACTTTACTTTCCTTTCCAATCCTATTACGTTTTCCATTACATTCCTTTACAATTTGATAAACGTGCTTTTAGAGTGTATGATTCTGAATTTTTATCCTTTACTCTTAATTAATACTGTTTTGACTTATATAATAATTTAACTAAAAAGGATATTAAAGGATTAAAAATTTAGACCCATATACTCTAAAGAGGTATTTGTCTCATTTTTCCACCCACCAACACCACCACACAACAAGAAAAAATGAAAAATTTATCATTAAGAGTGCATAAATCTAAAATTTTACTCTTTTTTTTTTATAAATATTTTTTTTTTTAGTGTAACTATTTGATTAAAAAAGTTATAAATTAAAAATAAAGGGTAAAAATTAGAGGGCTTTGCAAAAATAACCTAATAAAAAAGCTTTATTCATAAAATGACAATTCAAAAGTTTTTATTCGCAAAATGACTTTTTTTTTTTTTTAAAATATGACAAATAAATAATAATTAATGACATTTAATAAGTTGACATGGCAAATTTAATTTTATGAGAGGAAAGAAAAACGAAAAAAAAGAGAAAAAAGAACCCAAAACCCTCCCCTGAAGCTCATTTCTCCTCCCTCACGCAGTCATGGCAATTTTTTTTTATTTCTTCACATTCATTCTCCCCAGCTATCAAAGCTCTAGATCCGCAAGATTGAATAAATTTTTGTCATATTTTGTTTGATTAAGTGCTGTGAAGAAGAAGAAATTATTGGAAGAACTTTTTGGAGAACAAAATTTGGAACCTCAAGGTTAGTTTTTTGTCATACATCTCTTTGAATTCGTGTGAATGACTAAGGTCGTTCAAAGTGGGTTGCGCGTGACCATCATTCTGGGTTGCGCGCGACTATCATTCTGGGTCGCGCGCGACCATCATCCAGGAGGAACGACCTAGATTTCTTTTCGCGCGACCGTAACCTAGTGATGGTCGTGCATCTTTTTCTTTCCAAAGCGACTGCAAGCGACCTAAGAAATTTTGTTGGTCGTTCAGAGTAATTCGTTGTCGTTCGGGGTCGCGCGAATGACGGAGGTCGTTCAAAGTGGGTCGCGCGCGACCATCATTCAGGAGGAACAACTTGAATTTCTATTCGCTCGACCATAGCCTAGTGATGGTCGCGCATCTTTTTCTTTTCGGAACGACTCCAAGCGACCTAAGAAATTTTGTTGGTTGTTCGGAGTAATTCATAGTCGTTTCGGGTCGCGCGAATAACGAAGGTCGTTCAAAGTGGGTCACGCGCGACCATCATCCAGGAGGAACAACCTGGATTTCTATTCGCGCGACCATAGCCTTGTGATGGTCGCGCGTCTTTTTCTTCCAGAACGACTCCGAGCGACCTTAGAAATTTGTTGGTCGTTCGGAGTAATTTTGGGTCGTTCGGAGTCGCACTGAATTTTTTTTAATATTAATGATGTTTATATTTGTGATATAATTTTTGAATTTATGTTTTTCTTTTAAGAATTATATTTCAAAATTCATTACATGTATGGCTCCAATCTACGTCTTTCTAGAGTACGATGGTGAATGGAAAAAGGTGGAGAGCGGATATTGGGAATGGTTTGGAAGTGGTTTAACCTGTCACGCCCCCCAAACGGGGTGGGTGACGTGGAGCTCGATTAGGGATTAATAAAGCATATCCCCAACCGGGTCCCACACGTAGCTACATTTAAATATAAATAATCTACATGATCCAGGAGCCTCTGACACACATGGCTCCACCCCACAGGACATACAGTGTCGTACATACATGTTCAGGTAAATAAACAATTACATCAGACATCATCCACAGTCTAGTAAATCCAAATATTAATTAAGTTTACAGAATTTCTCAAATTCCTTACATTTGTTCAAGAGGATAACTCAATCCTCACTTGCTCGACCCGTAGCACGACTCAGCTACGATGCATCGCTCCTCGAATCTCTTGGGAGGGGTTTAAACATTTGAAACATGAGCGAAAGGCCCAGTAGGATATAATTTGAAATAATTTAAATAAACGAGCAATAAATAAGTGCGATAATAAAATAAATAAGACATTTAGCCCGACAGAACAGCCGGAACCTCACATCCTTTTTCTCAAAGGAAATATAACAGCAAATAATCCATATTACAGGCTTCAGCGAGTAATTAGTACAAATTACTCACCTCACCAAGCGCCTCGCCTACCGGACCGGTTTCGGGTTCTGCCCCCGAGGATGCACTCTCCGCATCCTATCTAGGCTTACAGCAATAGACTCTATTACCAGTTCATAATCTCTTATCTTAAGAAATCATCCGTTTACATTATGAAATCGTTCATATGACCCCACGAGCTACTCAAGCCGCGGGCCCCATGACTGGACAAGCCATGAGGTTCCATGACTAGACAAGCTATGGATTCCATGGACAGGACAAGCCAAGGATTTCCATAAACTAACAAGCCATGGTTTTTAAAACATTTTTCTTTAAAACATTTTTCAAGGCCAAAATCCTTTTTGAAAACAGGCTCACAAAGAAGAGGGATAGAAATCCTACCTCGCACAATCAAACCTGAGACTAGCGTTGCGTTTTCCGGCTTCCGCTTCCTCAAGCCCCTTCAGTCTGAATCCTCAGCGATCACTGACACAAGATAACACTTTAGGATCAATCCTCAGTCCTAAAGTAATCAAATCTCAATCATATACCCAGATTTCCAATTAGTGTGCCCTAATCAATTTTCATGTTTCAAATTCCATTCCAAGGGTTTTAAACATCAAATCAGGGATTAAAGATGTTAATCCTTTCATCCCAAGTCCCCAAATGAAGCTAATTTGGGTTCTCTCCGAAAACAGGGGTCAAAACAGCAATTTCAGGCCAAACAGGGTCAAACCCCGTCTACACCGGTCGACCGGAGACAGAGGAGTGCATCACCACCAGTCGGCCAGTGGTGTGCATCCGGTCGACCGGTCCGGTCGGCCGGTGGCCACAACAAGATCCGGTCGACTGATGCGGTCGATCGGTGGACATCTCCAGTTCGCGAAAACTCGCGGAAATCAGCTCAAAAACCTGCAAATCTAGTCTCAAATCACAAAATCTCAAGGGACAACCACTAGATCCAGGTTCTAGGTCCTAAAACAAGTCCAAAGAACCCAAGATCTCCAATTTCTACCCTAGTTTCACTCAAAATCCATCAAAATCCGTTTTGAACCAAAAGTAAGTTTTTGAATCCGAAAACTTGAAATCCAAGAGAGGTTCTTTCAGTAATCTTACCTTGAATCCTTCTCTTGATATTGAAAACTCTTTGAAATCACTCTTGGTTCGAATCCGGTCTTGATTTGAGACACAAACAGGGGGAAAGAGAGAGGGAGAGAACGCACGGAAATGAGAGAGAGAGAGAGGGAGTGAATGCACGGGAAGGAAAGGAAAGAAAGAAAGAAAAGAAAAGAAAAAGAAAAAGGAAAGAAAAAGGAAAATAAAAGAAAATGACGTGTACAAAATAGGACAGTCCAGAAATGCGCTCATACACACTTCTGGATTAAAATAAATTACTGTAAATAATTTAAATACCTTGGAATTATTTAAACTCAATTAATTAAATCAGATTAGGCACACTAATAATCTTAATTACCTTAATTAATCCCAATTAATTCTTCAGGGTGTTATAGCTCCACCCCCTTAGGCAATTTCGTCCTTGAAATTAAAACTCGCCTCAAAGTGCAAACAGATGCGGATAACGTTCCGGCATCGTCGTTTCAAGCTCCCATGTTGCTTCCTCAACACCATGGTGTTGCCACAACACTTTCACTAACGGAATCTCACGATGCCGCAGACTCTTCATCTTCCTGTCAAGAATCTGAACTGGTGCCTCATCGTAAGACGCGTCATACTGTATCGGAACGTCAAACCACTGCACTACTTGTTCCGGCTCAGGCTGACATTTCCGAAGCATGGAGACATGAAACACTTCATGCACGTGAGATAGTTCAGGCGGTAAAGCCAACCGGTACGCCACCACTCCGACTCGTTGCACGATCGGGAATGGTTCCACGTACCTTGGTGCGAGTTTTCCTTTCACACCAAACCGAGTAACTCCCTTGCGTGGAGAAACCTTCAACAGAACAAAGTCGCCTTCTTGGAATTCCAGAGGCCTACGCCTCCTGTCAGCATAGCTTTTTCGATGACTTTAAGCTGTCAACAGACGTTCTCGAATCACATCTATCTTCTCATTGTTCTCTTGAATGACATCCGGTCCAGTTGTAAGTCTATCCTCTGGTTCCAACCAACAAACAGGTGACCTACAAGGACGATCATATAACGCCTCAAACGGTGCCATACCGATACTGGCTTGATAGCTGTTATTATAAGCAAACTCAGCTAGGTGCAGGTATTTCTTCCAGTTCCCGCCAAAATCCAGTACACAAGCACGAAGCATATCCTCCAGAATCTGAATAACTCTTTCAGATTGTCCATCCGTCTGAGGATGAAATGCTGTGCTGAAGTTCAATTCCGTTCACATGGCTTCCTGGAAACTTCTCCAATACCTTGCATTGAAACGCGTATCATGATCAGACGTGATAGACAGTGGCACCCCGTGTAACCTCACGATGTGCTCTAGGTACAACTTTGACAGAACCTTCTGAGAATACGTCACACGGAACGGTATGAAGTGCGCGGACTTCGTCAACCTGTCAACCACCACCCAGATGGCATTGTGCTTCAACTCGGTTCTCGGTAGTCCCATCAAAAAATCCATCGTGATATGCTCCAATTTCCATTCAAGGACAGGAAGAGGTTGCAACTCTCCCGCTGGCTTCTGGTGCTCAGCTTTAACTCGGAGGCAAGTCACGCATTCCGGGACGTACTCACGAACATCTCTCTTCATGCCTCTCCACCTGTACTGTCTCTTCAAGTCTTGGTACATCTTGGTACTACCCGGATGAATGGCGTACCTCGATTTGTGAGCTTCATGCAGAATCGCTCTCTTGATCTAACCCACTTTAGGAACAGCGAGGCGGTCGCGAAAGTACAACGTCCCGTCTTCTCGGATTCTCCAATCCTCAAACTGTTCTCCATTCTGGATTCGAGTCCAGATTCCCTGAAGATGAGGATCTTGCCATTGATTCTGCTTGACTTGTTGCACAAGAGCTGGTGCAGAAATCAGATTATACACCACAGCCTGGTTATAATCCTCATGGTACTGAAGATCATACTCACTCACCACTTCAATCCTCTTCCAATCCTCCAAAGCTAATGACGCCAGAGTCCCTAACGTTTTCCTACTAAGGGCATCAGCCACCACATTAGCTTTTTCAGGATGATACTGCAGGGTGAAGTCATAATCTTCCATGTACTCTACCCATCTCCTCTGTCTAAGGTTCAGATCCTTCTGAGGAAACAAGTACTTCAGACTCTTATGATCAGAGAAGACCTGAAACCTTGCTCCATAGAGATAACACCTCCATATCTTCAGAGCAAATATTACCGCTGCTAACTCCAAGTCATGCGTGGGATAGTTCCGCTCATGCGGTCTCAGTTGGCGAGATGCGTAAGCTACTACGTGTCCGCCTTGCATCAAGACACAACCAAGCCTAACCCCCGAGGCGTCAGAGTACACCTCGTATGGCTCCTCGGTATTAGGGATCGTCAGAATCGGTGCACTTGTCAATCTTACCTTCAATTCCTGAAAGGCATGTTCACATTCAAGATCCCACGAATCGACTTCTTTCTTGGTCAACCGAGTCATCGGTGCAGCGATACTTGAGAAGTCCTTCACAAAACGCCGGTAATACCCCTCGAGTCCGAGAAAGCTTCAATCTCCGCCACATTCTTCGCCTTTCCCACTGTAGCACGTTTCAATCTTGGCCAAGGAACTTCACTTCTGTCACCCGAAGTCACACTTCTCCTTCTTCGCATACAACTGGTGTTCTCGAAGGGTCTGAAGAACAATTCTAAGGTGCTGCACATGTTCTTCCCAAGTCTTCGAGTAAACCAGTATGTCGTCAATGAAGACGATCACAAACCGATCCAAGTACGGCCGGAAAACCCGATTCATCAAATCCATGAATGCAGCAGGGGCATTTGTCAGCCCAAACGGCATTACCAGAAACTCAAAGTGCCCGTATCGAGTTCTGAAAGCAATATTTGGAACATCTTCCTCCTTTATTTTCAGTTGGTGGTACCCAGATCTCAAATCAATCTTGGAGTAGAACTGTGATCCACCCAACTGATCGAACAATTTATCGATCCTCGGCAGTGGGTACTTGTTCTTCACAGTCACCCTGTTCAATTGACGGTAATCAATGCACAACCGAAGAAATCCGTCATGCTTTTTCACAAATAACACCGGTGCACCCCAAAGGGAGGTACTATTCTGGATATATCCATTCTCTGCCAGCTCTTCAAGCTGTGTTCTTAATTCCTTCATCTCCGCCGGAGCCATCCGGTATGGAGGAATGGAGATAGGTGCCGTTCCTGGAACCAAATCAATGCAGAATTCAATCTCCCGATCCGGCGGTAAGCCTGGTAGATCCTCAGGAAATACATCTGTAAATTCATCCACCACAGGGATTCCTGCACTATTTCCGCTCACTTCAAATTCACCTTCCAAGGCAAGAAGGGAAAAGAAACAGGCTAGATTCTTCCATCCCCAACGTTGTACTTCAACAGTCGTTCCCCAAGGATTGGATTCATCTCTGCCTGATAAGCAACCACTGTTCCGGAATCCGTCACCAATGTAACTTTTCTACGGTAGCAATCAACAATTGCACCGTGCCTTGACAACTAATCCATTCCGAGTACCACATCAAACAGGGTCATCGGAAGGATAATCAAGTCTGCTCTCAATCGCTCACCACCAATCGTGATTTCACACGACTTACACACACTCATTACCTCCACACATCCCAGTGGGGAGTTCAGAGTCATCGGGACTTCTAAGTTCTCAGATTTCAGTTTCAAAGTTCGAACAAAAGAACTTGATATAAACGAGTGTGTGGCACCTGTATCAAATAACACGTGAGCAAAAGAATGAGAGATTAGAATCATACCCTCAACCACCGCGTTGCTGGTCTGACCTCCAGAGCTGCCTCCCGCCAGGGTATAAGCTTGTCCCTGTACTTTTCCCTTCCCTCTATCACCAACATTAGACCGCTGAGCTGGAGGTCTATACTGTTGTGGCGGAGGTGGTTGTGCCGGTCTCGGTGCTTGAGGCCGGAACTGTGAATACTGAGGCGGCTGATAGGTCGGCACAGGAGGGTATGGCATCTGTTGCGGCTGATATGGCGGCATGTACTGTGGCGGCCCTTCTTGACTATAGGAAGCGTCACTTTGGGCTTGTTGAGCCGGCGGCCGATTAGGACAATTCCTCCTAATATGGCCCACCTGCCCACAATGGTGATACTTGGGCCCGTACGGAGCATTTCTGTCACTCCCAGACAAACTATTGCCACCACTTGCCACTTTCTGATTGCGGTTTCTTCTACCACTCCGCTGTGGTCCACCCGAAACAGAAGGTCTACCGAAAACAGAGGGTCTACCAGAGACAGAGACCCGACCCACTTCTTCTTCTTTACTTTGGCGATAGGCCAGGTTATCCTGTTCCACCGGCCTTGTAGCAACAGCTACCAAATCCCGGAAGTTCTGAAGTCTTAGAGCCACCAAGGATCTCCTCACAGAGTTCTTGAGGCCCCTCTCAAACTGGAGACATCTCATGTGTTCAGACTCCACTAGGGATGGCGCAAACAGGGATAGGTCATTAAACCTAGCCTCATATTCCCTCACTGACATGTCACCTTGCTGCAGCGACATGAATTCTAGTGCCTTTTCTTCCCTGTAACTTGGAGGGAAGTACTGATCATTGAACATCACCTCAAACTGTTCCCAGGTCATCCCTGTGACATTCATCCTCCTCTTGACCTATTTCCACCAAGTGTTTGCAAACCCTTCCATCTTGTACACAGCAAATTCCACCCAGTATTCATCTGGAACACCCATAGTACTTAGGTGCTTGACTATGGAGTCAATCCAAAACTCAGCTTCCTGGGGTCCTCCCTCACTGTTAAACGAGGGGATAGGCGCTCGCCTGAATTCCCGAAAATACCCTTGTTTCCGATCCTCAGCCGGTCGCTCAATCCGAGCTCTAGTAGCCATGCCTTGAAAGGCAGTATACATGGCATCAAAGAATCCTTGATTCGGTTGTTCCGGCTGGTTACCTAGTCTCCATGAGGCGCCATTTCCTTCAATCGAAATCAAACTAGATTCGGTGGATAACGGATGTCACACATGTATGTACAATCCCGGGGTTCTTAACCTAATGCTCTGATACCACTCTGTCACGCCCCCCAAACGGGGTGGGTGACGTGGAGCTCGATTAGGGATTAATAAAGCAGATCCCAACCGGGTCCCACACGTAGCTGCATTTAAATATAAATAATCTACATGATCCAGGAGCCTCTGACACACAGGGCTCCACCCCACAGGACATACAGTGTCATACATACATGTTCAGGTAAATAAACAATTACATCAGACATCATCCACAGTCTAGTAAATCCAAATATTAATTAAGTTTACAGAATTTCTCAAATTCCTTACATTTGTTCAAGAGGATAACTCAATCCTCACTTGCTCGACCCGTAGCACGACTCAGCTACGATGCACCGCTCCTCGAATCTCCTGGGAGGGGTTTAAACATTTGAAACATGAGCGAAAGGCCCAGTAGGATATAATTTGAAATAATTTAAATAAACGAGCAATAAATAAGTGCGATAATAAAATAAATAAGACATTTAGCCCGACAGAACAGCCGGAACCTCACATCCTTTTTCTCAAAGGAAATATAACAACAAATAATCCATATTACAGGCTTCAGCGAGTAATTAGTACAAATTACTCACCTCACCAAGCGCCCGCCCACCGGACCCGGTTTGGGTTACGCCCGAGGATGCACTCTCCGCATC
This sequence comes from Morus alba, assembly GCA_012066045.3. NCBI lineage: Eukaryota > Viridiplantae > Streptophyta > Magnoliopsida > Rosales > Moraceae > Morus > Morus alba. Next base: position 8,737,137 of record CP050230.2, on the reverse strand, counting down.
CTATCTAGGCTTCTGACAATAAACTCTATTACCAGTTCACAATCTCTTATCTTAAGAAATCATCCGTTTAACATTATGAAATCGTTCATATGACCCCACGAACTACTCAAGCCGCGGGCCCCATGACTGGACAAGCCATGAGGTTCCATGACTAGACAAGCTATGGATTCCATGGACAGGACAAGCCAAGGATTTCCATAAACTAACAAGCCATGGTTTTTAAAATATTTTTCTTTCGCAAACCAATCCCTTTCTTTAAAACATTTTTCAAGGCCAAAATCCTTTTTGAAAACAGGCTCACAAAGAAGAGGGATAGAAATCCTACCTCGCACAATCAAACTTGGGACTAGCGTTGCCTTTTCCGGCTTCCGCTTCCTCAAGCACCTTCAGTCTGAATCCTCAGCGATCACTGACACAAGATAACACTTTAGGATCAATCATCAGTCCTAAAGTAATCAAATCTTAATCATATACCCAGATTTCCAATTAGTGTGCCCTAATCAATTTTCATGTTTTAAATTCCATTCCAAGGGTTTTAAACATCAAATCAGGGATTAAAGATGCTAATCATTTCATCCCAAGTCCCCAAATGAAGCTAATTTGGGTTCTCTCCTAAAACAGGGGTCAAAATAGCAATTTCAGGCCAAACAGGGTCAAACCCCGTGTACACCGGTCGACCGGAGACAGAGGAGTGCATCACCACCGGTCGGCCGGTGGTGTGCATCCGGTCGACCGGTCCGGTCGGCCGGTGGCCACAACAAGATCTGGTCGACCGATGAGGTCGACCGGTGGACATCTCCAGTTCGCGAAAACTCGTGGAAATCAGCTCAAAAACCTGCAAATCCAGTCTCAAATCACAAAATCTCAAGGGACAACCACTAGATCCGGGTTCTAGGTCCTAAAACAAGTCCAAAGAACCCAAGATCTCCAATTTCTACCCTAGTTTCACTCAAAATCCATCAAAATCCGTTTTGAACCAAAAGTAAGTTTTTGAATCCGAAAACTTGAAATCCAAGAGAGGTTCTTTCAGTAATCTTACCTTGAATCCTTCTCTTGATGTTGAAAACTCTTTGAAATCACTCTTGGTTCGAATCCGGTCTTGATTTGAGACACAAACAAGGAAGAGAGAGAGGGAGAGAGCGCACGGAAATGAGAGAGAGAGAGAGAGAGTGAATGCACGGGAAGGAAAGGAAAGAAAGAAAGAAAAGAAAAGAAAAGGAAAAAGGAAAGAAAAAGGAAAATAAAAGAAAATGACGTGTATAAAATAGGACAGTTCAGAAATGCGCCCATACATACTTCTGGATTAAAATAAATTACTATAAATAATTTAAATACCTTGGAATTATTTAAACTCAATTAATTAAATCAGATTAGGCACACTAATAATCTTAATTACCTTAATTAATCCCAATTAATTCTTCAGGGTGTTACATAACCAGAGGCTTTTTAGTTGATAGAAGCACCACATTTGTTGAATTAGTAGATACAGTCTATGAAAGAATGAGTATTGATCGAAGTAAGTATGCAATTAAAATTACACATAAGCGCATCGGTGACTCATTTAGTAAGATTACACCAACTCTTATTTCCAGTAATTTGGATGTTATGGATCTTATGTTTTTGTACGAGAATGAAAAAGCAATTACCCTGCATGTTATGCTTAAAGAGAACAGTGAGAAAGGTAAAGCAATATGTGTTGTTAATGACGATAATATTAACATTGATAACAGTCTCGTGGGAGACCTCTGTGATGATTAGTTTAGGTGTCCAGGGCCACTAGTAGTATGTGCTGAAGAGGATATTTTTGGTCCTAATATACGTGCATTACAGAAAAATAAATAGAACACCAACAGAAATCCAACGCCAATCACCGGTTCCAATCTAACGCCGATCACTAGTTCCAATCCAACTCCGGAGGAAATAATGCAGGAGAAAGTACCTGATGAAGGTGACAATTTACATGAGGGAAGTGATGATGTAATTGATGAAACATTTCATGATAGTCCTTGTCAACATTTTGACTTGGAAAAGGATGGTGCACTGATAAGTTTTGATAGCGGAAGGCATGATGGATCTGATTTAAGGGTGGGTCGACACTTTAAGAGTAAGGAAGAATTGAATATTAAATTGAGTCTTGTTGCCATCAATGGAAAGTTTGAAATAAAGGTAAAGAAGTTAACAAAAACGTTGAAGGAAGTTATTTGTGTTAATGAAAGTTGCTCATGGAGAGTACGTGCAACAAATAGGCCCAGTTCAAATTTCTTTGTCATTCGACAGTATAACGGCATTCATACTTGCTCTTTGATGAATCAATCAATCAACCACAAACAAGCATCCAGTCGCATGATTGGAGCTAGGTTGCAGGGACACTTTACGGAAAACAAAGAGCCCCCCAACCCAAAGAGTCTCATGGGATTCATGCGCGAGGAATTAAAAGTTCACGTTAGTTATTGGAAGGCATGGAGAGGAAGAAAATTTGCTCAAGATTTGGTGAGAGGGACCCCGGAACATGGCTTTGCCATGCTCCCATCATATTGTTACATTCTTAAAAAGGAAAATCCAGGCACAGTTACACACATTGAAGTTGATGCAGAAAATAAGTTCTTGTATTTTTTTATGGCTTTAGGAGTGGCAATAAGTGGGTTCAGATACATGAGAAAAGTGATTGGTATAGATGCATCTTTTGTCAAAACAAAATATAAGGGCATGTTAATAGTTGCATCTACGCAAGACAGTGAGTATCATAGCTATCCGATTGCTTGGGCTTTGGTTGATATTGAGAAGAATGCATCGTGGACTTGGTTCTTAGAGAAACTAAAGGAGTTGATACCCGACAGTTCGGAGCTTTGTTTCATTTTTGATAGGAATCAAAGTATCCAGAACTCAATTAGTCGCGTTTATCCTATGGCGCATCACGGAGCCTGTTATTATCATGTTGCTTAGAACATTAAGTCTAAATTTAAGAGCTGTGCTTCACTTTCAATGTATATGAATGCTGCAGAAGCATACCGTATTGAAGTGTTTGGAAAGCATTTTGATGAGATTCGCAAAACGTATCCAAGGGTTGCCAAGTATCTAGAGGAGGATGTCAAATTTGAAAAGTGGTCTAGAGCTCATTTCAAAGGCAACAGGTATGAAGTTATGACAAGTAACATAGTTGAGAGTGTGAATAGTATGATGAAGAAGGCAAGAGAATATCCCATAACTGCCTTGATCGATTTTATCCTGAGCAAGATAGGCGAGTGATTCTATATTCGGCGTCGGAAAGCATTGGCAATGAAGACACCACTTACTCCAAAAAGAGAGGAAATACTCAGAAAAAGATGGGATGAAGCAGGTTCATTAATTGTACGCCCACTCAATGAGAATGAATACTATGTGATGTGTGGAAGTAGTATCCAGGACGTCGATCAATATATGGATCCAATAGTGAATTTAGGGACAAAGAGATGTGGGTGCAGGGTGTTTGACATTGACAAGATTCCGTGCATCCACGCTATAGCGGCAACAGGACATCTTCAACCGCTAGACACTAGGTCTCTAGTATATTCCCTTTGTTCTGAGTACTATCTTGCAGACAGATGGTTATTAGCATACGCTGAGACTGTGTATCTCGTTCCTCCAGAATCACAATGGCATGATATCCCTATGATTTTAGAAAGGTTGTCGTAGTAAAGCCAGACATAGATTCTATTAGAGGTAGGCCAAGATTGACTCGCATTCCTTCAGCAGGAGAGGTTTTAAAGAAGAAGTACAAATGCCAGACGTGCTTCCAAAAAGGACACAATTCAAAGACATGTCCTAATCGAGGTGATCCTTCTGATGTGAGAAAGACTGCCTAGTAAATGTATCTTTTTTTTAAGTGTTCCAACTATCTTTTTTGTATCATTCAATATATGTTTGAGTACTAAAGATTATTTTAAGATTCTAATTAATTATTGGCATTGGATATGTGTATGTGTATATGTAATATATATGTGACCTGATATATGGTGTTCTAAGACAGGGATGACGGAACGACCTCGGCGATGATCCTCTTAAGTTGGGGTCGCTGGCCAAAAAAATGTCTGAACGACCTAATGGTCGTTCTTGTTATTTTGATGGTCGTTCTAGCACTTTTTATGGTCGCTCGGTGTCTTTTAAGGTTGTTCCAGAATGCTTGCAAATTGAAAAAAAAAAAAGAAAAGTGTTGGAGAGCCTTAGAACGACCAAGAGGCAAACCCGAGCGACCTCGGTAACGATCTTGTTTAGTTGGGGTCGTTGTAAAAAAAATGTCAGAACGACCTGATAGTCGCTCTTTCTATTTTTATGGTCGTTCCAGCACTTTTGATGGTCGCTCGGTGTCTTTTAGGGTCGTTTAAGAATGCTCACAATTTGAAAAAAAAAGTGTTGGAGAGCCTTAGAGCGACCAGGAGGCAAACCTGCGCGACCAAGAGGCAAACCCGAGCAACCTCGGCAACGATCTTGTTTAGTTGGGGTCGCTGTAAAAAAAAAAATGTCGTTCGGTGTCTTTTAGGATCGTTCCAGAATGCTTGCAATTTGAAAAACAAAAAAAAAGTGTTGGAGAGCCTTAGAACGACCAAGAAGCAAACCCGATGGCGACCTCGGGCAATGATCTTATTTAGTTGTCATTCATTGCTTGCAAAAAAAAGATCGAAACGAATTAAGAGGCAAATGGTCGCAATGATTTCTTTTTGGTGGTCGTTCTCGCACTTTTGATGGTCACTTGGTGTCTTTTAAGGTCGTTCTAGAATGCTTGCAATTTGAAAAAAAAGTGTTAGAGCCTTAGAGCCTTAGAACGACCAAGACGATTTTGGCAAACCCGAGCGACCTCGACCAACGATCTTGTTTAGTTGGGGTCACCGTCGAAAAAAAATGTCGAACGACGACGATGGTGGTGTCTTTCAAAAAATTTTTCTATTTTGGTGGTCGTTCCCGCACTTTTGATGGTCGCTCGGTGTCTTTTAAGGTCGTTCCAGAATGCTTGCAATTTGAAAAACAAAAAAAAATTGTTGGAGAGCCTTAGAACGACCAAGAGGCAAACCCAAGCAACCTCGGCAACGATTTTGTTTAGTTGGGGTCGCTGTAAAAAAAAAATGTCGCTCAGTGTCTTTTAGGATCGTTCCAGAATGCTTGCAATTTGAAAAACAAAAAAAAAGTGTTGGAGAGCCTTAGAACGACCAAGAGGCAAACCCGAGCGACCTCGGCAATGATCTTGTTTAGTTGGGGTCGCTGTCGAAAAAAAATATCGAAACGACCTGATGGTCGTTCTTTCTATTTTGGTGGTCGTTCCTGCACTTTTGATGGTCACTTGGTGTCTTTTAAGGTCATTCCAGAATGCTTGCAATTTGAAAAAAAAAGTGTTAGAGAGCCTTAGAACGACCAAGAGGCAAACCCGAGCGACCTCGGCAACGATCTTGTTTAGTTGGGGTTATTTGTCGAAAAAAATGGTCGTTCTTTCTATTTTGGTGGTCGACACTTTTGATGGTCGCTTGGTGCCGATGGTCGTTCTTTCTATTTTGGTGGTCGTTCCCGCACTTTTGATGGTCGCTCGGTGTCTTTTAAGGTCGTTCCAGAATGCTTGCAATTTGAAAAACAAAAAAATTTATTGGAGAGCCTTAGAACGACCAAGAGGCAAACCCGAGCAACCTCGGCAACGATTTTGTTTAGTTGGGGTCGCTAAAAAAAAAAATGTCGCTCAATGTCTTTTAGGATCGTTCCAGAATGCTTGCAATTTGAAAAACAAAAAAAAAAGTGTTGGAGAGCCTTAGAACGACCAAGAGGCAAACCCGAGTGACCTCGGCAATGATCTTGTTTAGTTGGGGTAAGGTCATTTGCTTCAATTTGAAAAAAAATGTCTTAAAACGACACGATGGTCGTTCTTTCTATTTTGAAGTTCGATTCGGTGTCTTTTAAGGTCGTTCGCACTTGCAATTTGATGGTCGAGCAACCTCGCAACGATTTTGTTTAGTCTTTTAAAAAAAAAAGCCAATGTCGTTCCGAATGCTTGCAATTTGAAAACAAAAAAAAAAAAAGTGTTGGCGAGCCTTAGGCAAACCCGAGTGACCTCGGCAACCAAGAGGCAAACCCGTTCTTTCTATTTGAAGGTCGTTCGCACTTTTGATGGTCGCCGTGTCGAATGCTTGCAATTTGAAAAAAAAAGTGTTGACGAGCCTTAGAACGACCAAGAGGCAAACCTGAGCGACCTCAGCAACGATCTTGTTTAGTTGGGGTCGCTGTCGAAAAAAATGTCAGAACGACCTGATGGTCGTTCTTTCTATTTTGGTGGTCGTTCCTGCACTTTTGATGGTCGTTCGGTATCTTTTAAGGTCGTTCCATAATGCTTGCAATTTGAAAAAAAAAAAAAAAAAAAAGGAAAAGTGTTGGAGAGCCTTAGAACGACCAAGAGGCAAACCCGAGCGACCTCGGCAATGATCTTGTTTAGTTGGGGTCGCCGTCAAAAAAAATGTCTGAACGACCTGATGGTGGTTCTTTCTATTTTGGTGGTCGTTTCTGCACTTTTTATGGTCGCTCAGTGTCTTTTATAGTCGTTCCAGAATGCTTGCAATTTGAAAAAAAAAAAGTGTTGGAGAGCCTCAGAACGACCAAGAGGCAAACCCGAGCGACCTTGGCAACGATCTTGTTTAGTTGGGGTCGCTGTAAAAAAAATGTCGGAACGACCTGATGGTCGTTCTTTCTATTTTTGTGGTCGTTCCGGCACTTTTGATGGTCGCTCGGTGTCTTTTAGGGTCGTTCCAGAATGCTTACAATTTGAAAAAAGAGAGCCTTAGAGCGACCAAGAGGCAAACCCGCGCGACCAAGAGGCAAACCCGAGCGACCTTGGCGTCATTCCTGTTTAGTTTGGGTCGCTGGCCAAAAGAATGCCTGAACGACCTGATGGTCGTTCCTGCTCTTTTGGTGGTCGCTTGGTTGCTATTTCTTGGTTGCTCAGTTTCTTGCAATCTCAATACTAAACTCAATCTATCAAGCATATAGAATGTGATTAAATGTAAAATATTTAGAAAGAGATGTCAAAATCCGTGAGTGAGTTGTCACAATAATCATCAACTACAGATCCGCATTATTAGCATAGAGTTGAATCAGCGTAACACTTTCTAACTTCTAATATGTTTTGATCATTAAGGTACTCTCGTGCTTTTTTGTTGCACTTTCCAGCCATGAGCATCTCTAATGTCTTTAACATGTAGACTCCATAGTCACCCCTGTTAAGTAAATTTACACATAAGTTTAGTCGTAACAAGATACAATTTTTTATTAAAAAACTAAAATGTAAATGCAACTTACGTCTTTTTGTTGATAGGGGCAGTATCCTCTGCTGGTTGCGCTAATATCATCGAATGCTTGAATTTCTCCTCGTAGCTTGCAAATTTCTCCGACTTCTTAAGCAAAAAGAGAAAGTACTCAAGATATGGTTTAACAGCAGCGTTCAAATCCGTGAGTGAAAGACAAGTAGGAATTGAGTCATAAACTGTTATGATCCAAGTTGAAACATCAACAACAAGTAATATCCAATGGCGGTTGAAACAGTTACATGGCACATAGAAACGACTAACTCCCGCCCAATCTCTTCCCCTACTTGGCCTAACCCCTTTGTAATAGTCTTTCATCTCGTCAGTAATGTTAAAGTCTTTCTCCTACTGAGTAATGTTGAAGTCTTTCACAGTATCCTCATATAATGCACACAAGGTCTGGGAAAAACAATCGCTGAGAATGCAAATATCTTTAGGAAATATGTCTGGAAACTTATCCATCCGTTTTATGAACAAATACAAAATCTCATCCACATGCTGCAAAATTCAATTGATTACTAATTCAACAAATACAATTAATAATTTAAAAAGAAGAAACATATTTGATTATTAAAATAGAATAATAACTTACCTCGCTATTTAAGTAAGCACCATTGTGCAACAAAATCTCAAAAAAAGTGTCGATTTTGCATAGCGAGGCCGCATCGGATGGCGGGCCTGCCTTTGGTATCACTGTTGAACCATTTACAAAAGGCTTGTTTGTGTATTTCATAAGGCTGCCTGGAGGGTTCAAAAGTAGGGCGTTTTGACCTCGTGAATCGAACCCTCTTTGGCCACTCTAAATAAGGTGATAGCAAGGCTTGGGATCGCTTTTTCCTCCTCAATTGTCTACCATGATTCTCAACCTCGTCACCCTTTTCCACATAGCTCACTCCTTTATAAATAGGAGTAGGTGGAGTCACATAAGAACAGTCTTCTTCTGGTGTGCGCTTTTGGTTGGCGACGTCACCACTATTATCGCCGATCTATTCGCCTTGTATAGGTTGTTCACAATAGGCATCACCACTACCAACAGTGTGAGGACGGGGATCAAAGATGTTAAATAAAGTATCAATTCTAGTCATAACTAGATCGATCTTCGCCATAATCGCCTCATTTTCACTAGCAATAGCTAACCGAATGTTGGCCATTATTGACTCCTCATGCCTTGCAAGTAATGATCGTATCCTCTCCTCATGTTCACTCAAACGACGATCAAAAAGATGAAACATCTCTAAGGTCGGGCCATGCGTCTGGGTGGTGACTTAGGATGGCTGAGGGTGATTTGGAGGGTGTAAGTGGTCCTGAGAGCCAATAGGAGTTGATGTTGCAAAGGTTGGACCATGCGTTTAGGGGGGCAGCATAGGAGGTAAAGGCTGCAGAAGTTGTGTCATGGGTCTGGTTGGTAGGGGGGATACCGAGGGTGTAAGGGGAGAAGGAGATGGAGCAATGGGACTTGGTCTACGCTCATCTTCCTCAAGTACAACACTTTGTATGATGACATCTCCTGCTAAAAACTCAGTGAGGCGATCAATGACTCCATCCACAAGATCGTCATGCATACTGAGACGTTGATAGTAGTCTTGTTCTCTTTCTTCTGTCGAAGGAGCCAGAGTAGGTCGTACAGTAAACTGGAAAAAAATGAAATGAGTAAAAACGACTAGACTAAAAATGATCAAACTAAATTTAAAACTGTAAAAGTCAGTTACAATTACCTCGGTCGACATCATCAACTGCAAACATGGACGCCACAAGGCCCCCTTAGTGGTTTCCTTCAGCTGCCAATGGAACCACCGTGGAATATGCTTGCCTTGATCTTCAAATTTTGTAGGCTTTTTCCCAACTCAGGCATAGCCTCGAAAGCCCATGCCTAGAATGAAAAATATAACGAAATTACTAAAACAACCGAATAGTAAATTATATTTAACTTAAAAAAAAAAGATAAGCTCAGAGTGAAAACCTTACCTGAAATACCCATGGGCATCCAAAAAGGTTATATTGTTCAGCCCCCTTCTTCTTCCCTTGACACCTACGCTTCCACCTTTCTGCGAAGTTTATCCGCTTCAGGCTTGTAAGTGTCAAATTATAACATTCAATTCCCCACGAATATTGATTGAAGAATTTAAGGTCAGTGACGTATTTGAACCAAGATGGATTGATCTGTTTCTTCAAGTCTCTAGGCATCAAGAAGCTAGCTAACATGTAGACAAATGCCAATGTCACTCTATCCTTATTTTTGTCCTTTGCTTTGCTCAACTCTTCTAGTTTCTTAGAAACATCATCTAAGGTAACACCTTTTGCACCAGACCAATACTTATTCATTAGTGATGCTTTATTCTTAAGAGATTCAATTTCTTCTCTACATGGACCACCACTTGTGTACAAGCTGGATATTAAGGCAAACTCATTGAGAGAGAACCTTAATGGTTTGCCCTCTGCTGAAAACCAAACCTCATGATCCTTCTGACATTCCAATCGCCTCAACAATAAATGATGTATTAATGCTCCTGAAAATTGCCCATCAAAAGGCAAGTCTAATAGGCGGCCAAGTTAAGGGAACCTCCGAAACTTAGCTTGTTCTTTATTTGTTAGCCAATTCTGAATATTTTTTATGACATTCAGTTGTGACCGAATGGTGATTTTACCCAAAAAGTCTTCCATGATCATTATACGTGGAGGTAGTTCAGGCAGCTCTGACGTGCAAATTGTTCTCCATATCTGTATTAATAGAAAAAAAACAACATATTCACACATAACCACCACTTTGATAGTACAGATCAACTACAGATTGTGTAACAAACATTGTGGAGGCCAAATAAGAAACAACCCCCTAATTGACATCACAATAGTATAAAGCAAAAGGATCCCAAATAACAAACCATAAAATAAGATTCTCCCAACTTTCCAATAGATCTAAATCTCACCAAAAAAACTCATTAGCAACAACTGAATAAAAGGGAGAGTTTCGGCTTCAAAATCATAAAGAAGCTAATACAAGGATGGAGAGTGAACACACAGATGGTCATGCAATGCTACATTGAAGGACCAAATGTGTATTTATCTAGGTCAAGTTTCATAAATAATGGTCCTTCGAAATTTAAAGGGGAATATTTTACATCTAGCAGAAGTAATGAAGATGTCAAGATCCTGATACAGTGTACGACACATTGTTATGGAGCAACAACAGTGCAGTCTTACTAGCAGCTGCAGGGGTGCACTGGATTATGGCTCCATGGGAGGATGTTAAACGAATTGTTAAACCACTATTGTTTGTCCTAAGATCCTCTAATGCCTCAAAATATGTGGTTGTTAATCATTTCCTTAGCTTTCAGTTTTTGAAATTAATTGAGGTGTGGGTATGTTAATATGTTGTATGTTGCTTCCTTTACTAATCTTTCGCGTTCTATGCTTGCATACTCTATTTTTAATTTTTCCTAGTTTTAGCAATCTTCATTTCAGAAAGAATGAAGCCTGAAGGCCTTATTGTTGTTTTGATTTATGCCACATTTTCTCTTGTAGTCTGCATTATATTGGTAAGTACCTTCCTTGTTCAGTAATGCTAAGATCTCTTTCATTATCAACCATCTTTTGTCGGTTTTCGGTGGATATTGCTAGTGAAGATTGTTTAATGGTTGATTTCTATCAGGACCTCTGCAACATTCAAGTGTTTCCAAAAGCAATGCCTTCTCTCTTTGCTCCTTACTTCGAAGACTTCTTCACATGCTCTTCAGATTCCTATCCTATAAAAGCTTTGAAGCTGGATATACTGGCTTCCATTGCTACAGATTTTTTCTGAGCATTTTTCCCACTTATTTTATCAAATTGCCATTTTCTTGTTCATTTACTCCTCCTCTCACTCTATTTATCAAATTGACAAGGCAAATATAATGTTGATTTTCAGAAGAACATAACATATTAAACAAATAATATTTATAGGTGTAATTTTTCCAATTAATTTATATGCAAAAGAAAATGATGAAGCGCTCCAAAAAAAGGGGAAAAAAAAAAAAAGAAAAAAAACACAATCTGTAGTTCAGTCGCAAAAAATCATTATGAAAGAAAACCTTACTTGTTCTTGGGCTTGAGGTGATGGCGGCGGTGGCGGCGGCGAAGTCGAAGGTGGAGGCGGCGGCTGTGGGGAAGACGGCGATTGCTGCAATGAAGGGGCCGACGAAGGCAACGAAAAATACAAGGGTGAGTGCGTCCGAAAAGCTCCTTCCTCCGGCATGGTCGTGTTCTCTTCTTCGGTGGCCATGAACTCCTGCATAAGGGAAGAGGAGATCTCGGAGGTTCTGAAGGGGGAGAGAGAGGGGGATGAGGATTTTGGGTCGTTCTCTTGCCTTCTTGGTCGTTCGTTCCATTTAGGGTTTTTTTTTTTTGAGAGGGCTGCGTGAGGGCTCGAAGAAGGGAGGAGAAGGAGGAGGAGAGCTGAAATTTGTAGAATTTGGCGCTCATTTGGCCTCGAGAAGCAAGCCTCTGTTTTTTTCTTCAATTAAATTCTAATTTCAATTTTTGTTAATAATAATACTCAATTAATAGATAAATACCTATTAATTATATAATTAAGAATTTATTCAAATAAAATAAATAAAATTAAAATTAAAAAATCATTTTCCTAATTTAACTTTTTCACTTGGTTGTTTTAGCCAAATTCTCGTAAAAATTATGAATAACGGTATTTGTAAAAGATTACCCTCGAATAATCCCATATTGGGCACAACAAGCCCAAAGGCGATCTTTCTTATCAAAGCTGAGAATAAGCCCAATTTGTAGAATGGGCTGGAGTAACCCTGAGCCCAGGTAGAGGTAGAAGACAAAGTTAAAGGTGTGAGTGAGTGCATTGTACGAAAAATGCAAATAAAAGAACACAAGGTGAAGAATGTACTAGATGTGTCGCGTACGCTCTCTGCCCTTTTAATTATCTTCTGCCGCTACGCTCTCTCTAAGGAAACTCCGATACTCACGCTTCCTCTGCTTCTCTTTCTATTTTCTAGGGTTTTCCTTCTTTCCCTTTCCAGGAAACTATGAGGTAACATCTCTCTCTCTCTCTCTCTCTCTCTCTCTCTCTCTGTTCTCTGATCTCTGATCTCTCATCTTTCGTTTCGACGCCGCAAACGTTTTTGATTTTGTATTCTTGTTACTGCTTTTGGTTTTCTTGTATAAACCCTGTTTGGTTTCCGGGAAAGTAACTAATAAAATGGTTCGATTCGTATTTATTGTTCGAGTTAATCAAGGTGATTAAACTCTGGAAATGGTTTTAAATATTTGGAAATGGTTTTAAAATATTTGGAAATAGTTGTTTGGTGAGATTTACTTTAGCTTCTCTCATTTCCCCCTCTGTTATGTTATGCTTGGATTTTCTTTCGACGCTTTATTAGGAAATTGAGTTGGAAGTGTTTGGTATGTTTCAAGATCAAGTTGTTTTAATATATATATATATATATATTTATTTATTTCAATCCAGTTTAGTAGAAGATTAGTTGGGTAAACATGTCATATTCTGGGTTGTAACCCAATAATGAATAAGTAATAGGCTTGCGCTCCTCCGCTTTGTAGGCCAGTTATTGAACCAAATTAGGAATTTGACAAGTGATTAGTTTGTTACAAGCTTTTTTAACTGCAAAATGTTCTTGTCTTTGGGTTTTATTTCGTAGTGTCGAAAGTGTCTTTCATGTTTTGTTTGTGTAATAATTTGCCTCTTGAAAATGCTGTTTTGTGTAGTCGTCATCCTGAGGTGAAGTGGGCCCAGAGAGAGGACAAGGTTTATTTGACTGTTTTACTGCCTGATGCAAAAGACGTCAAGGTTAATCTCGACCCAAGTGGAGTCTTTACCTTCTCTGCTACTGCCGGTGCAGACAACAACCTGTATGAACTGAACCTGGAACTCTTTGATAAGGTCAATGTGGAGGTAAGTGGTATATTTTCGTCATTATGTGAGTTTTGTAATTAGGTCCTGAAACCATCCTTAGTCATGTCACCATACTTGTAATTAAACTAGTTGGCCTATTTTGTGTGTGTGTTTGTCTATAATATGCTATTAATGAAGTCCTTTACTCTTTAGCCGGTCTTTCTTTTTATGAGTCTTTATGTGGAATTTTGCTTGCCATTAGTCACTCACGACAGGAGATAATTTTTAGGAAATTTTACAATGATGATTTTTTAATATCCTGTTTTTCAACTTGTTTTCGTAATGTTTTGTGTAGGAAAGCAAAATCAACATTGGAGTGAGGAATGTATTCTGTGTGTTGGAGAAGGCGGAGAAGGCATGGTGGAAGAAACTATTGCGTGGAGATGGAAAGCTACCCCATTACGTCAAAGTAGATTGGGATAAATGGGTTGATGATGATGATGATAATAGTGCTCCTAATGGTAATGGATGATTCTTGCATTTTCCTGCTGCTGTCTTGTTTGAAATTTCAAAAGTTAACATGCTTAGTTACTTGGTTCTTGTGATTAGGTGCTGGTGACTTGGACTTGGGCGGTATGGATTTCTCGGTTAGTACTCATCAGCTTATGGGCTTTGTTGTTGTTTGTAAATGAGTTTATGCTTCGGGCTTGTGCTAACTTCTGCTATTATTTTCAGAATTTTGCTAACATGGGAGGTATGGGTGGCATGGGCGGCCTGGGTGGCATGGGCGACCTGGGTGGTATGGGCGGCTTGGGTGGTATGGGCGGCTTGGGTGATGATGCCATGGGTGAGGACTTCGATGATAGTGATGATGAAGGTAACTAGGCCATAAACTTGCTGTTGGCGGGTTGTTTGATAACTTTGGCATTTGATTTTACATGGTAGAAAAAGAGAAGTAAAAAGTGTAACTTTAGTCATCATCTGGATAAACAAAATTTGAGTCTTCTATGACAAATGATTTTTTATTTTTATTTTTAAATTTGTTTATGGCTTTTTCTTTAATAGAAATGTAAGTATTTAAACACAATTTTTTTGATAACTTTAAAACAGCTTCGTGGTTTGTGTTTGTGATAGTTTTTTGTAGCGAGAAGACCATGTGTACTTGGCTTCTCCGGAAAGAGTTTCCAGCAGTTAAAATGATCTTTAGTATTTCATTTAAACACCTCGAAAAGAAAAGGCTGACCTCTAAAAGAGATAATTCTTGTTTTGGAATCTTTTATCTGTCTCAAGTCATTTTTGAAGTGTTCTTAATTATAAGAGATGACCGTTTATTGAGTTATGGAGCGTTGTGAAAATACTTCACTTCCAACTTTTGTCCATATACTCGTGGGAAAAATATGGCAATGGAAAACTTTTTCTTTATGTATCAAATGCTTGCGTGCATTCAGTATAAGTTATAGACTCTTTGTGCTTCCATCCCTTGCTGTATTGATATGCATCTTTTGTGTGTTGTAGAGCAAGAAGTGGCGAAGCCAAATGAGAAACCTGCTGATACAAGTGAAGGTGGTTCTTCACAAGAGAAAAAGGAAGCCGCACCGAGCACATAAAACTTCGTGTTGGTTTAAAAAGTACTTATGAGGTCAACCATGGCATTGTTGCCGTGGGATGATTTTTTTCGTTCTCAGTGACGGGATGTGTATTCTAACCGTTTGAGGTTTGATATTTGCCATATTTTGTGGATCATCCATGTAATCCGTGGTTTAATAGACTCGTAATAGTTGGGATAATGTTATTTGTAGGGTTTGGTTTAATGATGGTGGATGCACTTTCTGGTTGGCAGTGATTTTTTACTCATATAATATGCTTAAGCCTCTCTGGTTTCTTGTTTAGATAGAATTCTTTTCTACAGTAGGGTATGAAAGTTGATACCTTATTGCATGCCTTCATTCAAAATGCATTTTCAGGAGAACAAAGAACAAATTTCTGCAAACTGCTGATGGTTGGGCTATATATATGACCGTGGAAGGTTTCCTGGAAGATCTAGGGATTTTGCTCAAAGAATTCTTTCGTAGTATCCATCTCTATATGATATCCACGGTCTGATTTACATTAAACAGTCGTGATTAATAATCTCCAATAAATTTATTTATTACTTAATATTGCATAACTGTCATATTTTTATGGGATAAAGAGGGATATAGCATAGCATAATTTGAAATTTTGTTTTAAATATTATTAAAAATTTTAAAATGCCTCTAAATCTTCTTTTTCACCTCACATCGCTCTCTTAAACATTTAAAAATAATAATAATAATAATCAGGTTCGATGATTGCCGGCCTTTTTTGACTTTTTAAGGCGGTTGTTTTTTTGGCGATTATTTTTATTTACAAGTGAATACCTTATGTTTTTATTAATAAATATGATATTTATTTAAAAATTCAACAATTATTTTTTTAGAGTCCATTTAATATGATATTTTATCAATAAATATTATATTTATTAAAAAATTCAGTCGTTGATTTTGATGACCATTTAATATTGTTTTTACAAAAATACCGTCTTTACAAATATTAGTTAATCTCATATTTATTAGAAAATATGGGGTCGGAGATAGTGCTGAACTAGACCAACGACCATAGTGATGGAAACTTCCGAACTTCGACGGTGATGGCAACAGTTTGATGATGATGGCGGTTTTCTTGGACCGGATCTGCACTGTGATGCATATTTGCAGTGAACGGAAGAGAGAGAGAGAGGGGTTGTGTTGCAGAAGAAAGGAAGAAGAGAGGGTTTGAGGGAGAGAGAATGGGCGGCTGTGGAGAAAGAGTCAAAGAAATGAGATAGAAAGCCTAGCAGTGTTAGATAGGTAAATTGATAACTCGTTCACTTCGTTAATTTAAGAGCCTGTTCACTTCACTGATTTGAGTTTTTAATTCGAGTTGAGATTTGATTTTATATGAGAGCTTTTTACTGTAGCAAAAAAATTAGATGTGATTGTTTGTGAGAGCTTTTTACTGTAGCAAAACTCGAATAAGCGAAATGAACGAAAAGTTTGTAATTTGAGTTAAGATGTAATTTTATGTGAGAATTTTTTACTGTAGTAAAAGAGTTAGATGTGACTGTTTTTGAGAACTGATTCGAGTTTTTAATTCGAGTTCTCATATGATTTTATGTGAGAGTTTTTTTATTGTAACAAAAAAGTTAGATGTGACTGTTTGTGAGAGCTTTTTACTGTAGCAAAACTCGAATTTTAAACTCGAATCAACGAAATGAAAAGGCTTCGAAAAACAACATATTTTTTCAACATGTGCATTTAAAATATGCTATTATTTACTAAGATTAAAAAAAATGCTATTCACTTCAAACATAGTTGTGAAATATGATATATTGTGTATTTTTCATATTATTTTTATTAACTTCATTGGATATTCACATTATAATTTGATACTCTTTGGCTACCAAAGAATTTCTTCACTTTTACCCCTTAATATGTCCTTTACACCTTCTGACAAGTTTCACGCTTCTTATTTTGTTACTAAAAATGTTTAACAAAACCATTCGTTACTAATATTGTTTAACCAAACCAAACATCAAGTGCAAACTAATATTATTATTATCAAACTGAACCAAAGCACTTGAAGGATACAGAAAGTCTTGTGCAAACCAAAATTATTATAGGATGTCAAACTAAACAGAAAGTTTGATCTGATGTTTTATTTAGTTTAAACTAGTAATTATTAAATAATTCTCAACTAGAATTATAACCAAAATTTTACAATAATAAACGTTCATATGTTTCTTAATTATAAATATCCTCGAGAAGTATTCAATTGATAACATAAAAAACACATTGAAAGTTAGGCATTGACAAAAATAAAGCACTCAAATTCATAATTTTTTGTAAGACCATAATACACCAAGCATTCAAATTCATAAGACGGAATATACAAGTTTATGGGAAATAGATGAGCAAAGAAAGTCTATGAGAAACATAATAACATATAATAAATTAAGTATACTTATTTAAATTCTATAGTAATCTATGAGGATATAATGGTTAATGAATGGTTACTGATATTAGTTGTTCTTTTTCTTTCTTGTATTTTTATGATCCCTTCTTTTCTCTTTTGTGTTCTAAATCTTTCAAATTCTTTGTTTTATGATAAATTTTTGTTTTGAATAGGTTTAATTTGATTGGTTTGATCCGTTTAATTAGTTTGGTGAATTTTTAACGAACATAAACTGTTTATTAAAAAATATTTGAAGTATTAAACACCGTCATTAATAATAATAAGCAAATCTAACCCGTGAACCCTATGAAATAGAACTCACATTATATTTATGGGTTCGAACAGGACTCTATAGAACATGTGACATTTGTCAAACATGACATGGCAAGAATCTATTGGCTAGAAAAGTCAGTCAGGTGGTTTTCACCTGAGAAGATCTAAAACCCTAAAAACCCAAGTTTTTCTTCTGCTTCCGAGTTATGCCTTTCCTTCCCTTTCATTTGCATAGCTCACAGCTCCACTTTGGCAAGAAACACAGAGCGAGAGCGACATGGAAGAAGAAGCCACCGCCATGGAAGTCGAGGAACATCCTCACTCCAATCCAAGCTCTTCCAATCGGGTCGGACTAAAAAACTCCATCCAAACAAGTTTCGGAGAAGACTATGTTTTCCAAATCGTCCCCAAGTATGTCTCTTTCTTTGGTTTTATGCTTCAACCTCGTTTTTGTGCTGCTTTTCTGTCATTGGAAAACTGAGAAAGCATAGAAATTTAATGAAAGGAATGATTGGAGTTCAATGGCGGTGTCGTTGTCGACGAACGTTGTGAAGCTTTATTCGCCGGTGACGGGTCAGTTCTACGGAGAGTGCAAAGGTCACTCTGATACCATAAACCACATTTATTTCTCTGGTCCGTCAACCCCACATGTTTTGCACTCTTGTTCCTCTGATGGAACCATTAGAGCTTGGGATACGCGTACATTCCAACAGGTTGGATTTTCTCTATGTTTGTTTGTTTGTTGTGCTGATGCTTGTGTTCAGTATTTTATGATGGAATATGTTGTTTCATCTTGAGATTTTGTGGTTCGACTTTTAACCCATTATGGCCCTTTGTTTGGCATTGCTATCTGGAAATTTGCTTTTGAGAAAAAAAGATAGTTGCGTGGCTTCTCAGAGAACAGTTCGTTTGAGTTAGTGTTGTAGAATTTTTCCGTTTGGCATTGCTTTTGCTCAGTAGAAGAAGAAAAGCAAAGCTATGGATTTGTAGTTAGTGTTTGAATCAAGAGTTTGGAAAGTGATAAATGATATAATTTTGTTCAAATTATCTAGTAAGCAAAAATTTTTAAGAGTAAAGTTTATAAAATCTTGATAAAGATTTGGTATAAGTTCTAATGGGTTTTTTTTTTAGATGAGTTTTTCGAAAAGCTATATTTTCTGACTCTGACTGGAAGTAATTCTAGACGACCAAAGGCTCAAACACTTCCCAGAGTAGCTTTTAGACTGGGAAAGCCAAACGCCAAATAGGCCCCTAACTTATATCAGAAGTTGAGTAAGATTCGTTAAAGAAAAGCTACTTCACTGGGGTGTTTGTGCAACTTCCAAAAGAACTTCTTATCAAAACCACAAGATATGGAGTTTCGAAAAAATGCTTTTAATGATACTTTGAAACATGTAACAGAAATTTAGAAAGGCTTAATTAGCTTCATTCTAATATGTTTATAACTTGATTAGTATATTTAAATATTATTTTCAACCTATTGAGCTCTTTTATAAATGTGGTTTCAAATTCTAGCTAAAAAGCAATGCAAAACAGGCACTAAATGAGTGACGAGTCTTTATTTTTGATGGTTAAATATGTATTTCCACTCTTTTATTTAGTGGGCATGCATACTCATTGTTAAATTAAATATTACAGGTCTCATCCGTAAGTGCTGGTTCTTCTCAAGAGATATTTAGCTTCTCATTTGGAGGATCCACTGATAATCTTCTAGCCGCAGGATGTAAAGCTCAGGTGTGTAGTTAGTACGCCACTTCTTATATTTTATGCTTGTATTTCTCAAACGTTGTATTTTTTACTCTAGACTTCCGTCTATTTCATTCCGAAGGAAAAGTGAGTTTTAGTTTTGGGATGATGCTTCAAGGAATCATGAGTTATTGCCTCTCAGTCTGCTCAGGCAGAGATTTGATTCTTTCTTCTTTGTTGTTGGCTTTTTGCGTATTGACCTGTTAAATAGATACTCTTTTGGGACTGGAGGAACAAGAAACAAGTTGCATGTCTGGAGGAGTCTCATGTGGAGGACGTTACTCAGGTTTGTTAATGGTTACTATCCATTTAGTAACACAACTCTTCATTCTTGGTTTGACATCGAACATGAAATATCAGCATAATTCCAAGCATACAGAAGGTTAAAACTTAATATTGAATTCTTAGTTGATTAGGATCAGGTTGAAATATGATTGTCTATAGAAGTTTATATCTGTACGTAATATGACTGCATTTGTTGTTTTTGTGGCTCAATTTGATGTGAGATTACAATCCAGTTATAATGCCAAATTCTTTATGCAATGATATGTGAAATATTCAATGGAAGTTTTACATAAAACTGCAACGCAGAATTTACCTGCTCTGGCCCTTTATTATAAACTTAAATTTTGAAGTTTTTAGAAAATTAGAAGTGGTTATGTATAGGGATTTGATATATCAACTATGCCTGCTCAGTTTGCCAATTTATTCATACTGTTGTGCTTGCATGTATTAAAGACTCGTCAAATCATGTTGTGTTCCTTTCTTTTAATTACTTGACACCCCTATTTTATTTATTTATTTTTTTTAACCCTCATAACGTGCTTATATGCTGTGTGTATATGATGGTTCGTCATTTAAGTATCTGTGTGCGTAACAACTTACTGATTGCTGGTAGGTACACTTCATTCCTAAACACGTAAACAAGCTTGCATCTGCTTCTGTGGATGGATTAATATGTATATTTGATACAGATGGAGACATTAACGATGATGATAATCTGGAATCAGTAAGTTTGGGCGTGTTGTTTTCAACATTGTTGTTTTTCTGTTGTAAATATTGCATATAATCTTTATTTATTTATTTATTTTGGATATTGTGATCGTTTAGGTGATTAATGTGGAGACTTCAATAGGTAAAGTGGGTTTTTTTGGAGAGACATTTCAAAAACTTTGGTGCTTGAGCCATATTGAAACGTTAAGGTATCAATTTTTATCCATTGACATTTCATGAGTTGCAAAATTGTTTTAAGGTTATTTTCTCTCGTTTATCGTGAAAAAAGTTGTTTTATAACCCAATTTCTAACTGATGCTGCTCTTGTAGTATTTGGGACTGGAAAGAAGCAAGAAGTGAAGTTAATTTCCCCGATGCTCGTTCGATAGCTTCCAATGCTTGGAATCAAGACCAAGTAATAACAAATCATTAGATATTACCGAGCATAATTCGATTTTCTTGATTTTCTTTTGCAACCAATTCAAGTGAAGTTCTTGTGTTTTGGCAGGTTGACTATTTTGTTGATTGTCACTACTCAGAAGATGGGGAACGACTTTGGGTGGTTGGTGGCACGCATGCTGGCACTTTGGGCTTCTTCCCTGTAAGTTACAATGGAGCAGCAAGTATAGGTTCTCCTGAAGCAGTACTTGCAGGTGGACATACAGACATTGTTAGGAGTGTGCTGCCTATGTCTAGCATTCCGGGTTCGGCAACTCAAAGCCAAGGCAAGTTTGGTTGGACAGGCGGTGAAGATGGCCGCTTGTGTTGCTGGTTGTCCGATGATTCTTCGGAGATTGATCGATCATGGATTTCAAGTACATTGGTAATGAAGTCACCCAAGAATCGCAAGAAAATTAGACATCAACCGTATTAGTAGAGCATCTGAATACTAGTTTTTCTTACTACTCCACATGTTTCCTGTATTTTTGAAAAATTTTCGTTTTGGTTTCTTTTTAGTGTAACGATAATCCTCCTTACTTTTTTTACTTGATTTTGTTGTATAAGTCTATTGTTTATCATTTTAATTTTCATAAGCGATTTCAATTTTCAAATGTTCTATACAAATCAGAAAATCCAAATGGTGTCTGTTGGATCTCTGGCTGTGTTTCAGGTCCAAAAATCAATACATTAAAATTTTATATTCTTGTGGAAAAGCAAAACAGCGGAGCAAAAGTGACGCTTTCAGTACAACAAAGTTAAAGAGCAAAAACAACACAAAGTTCCATAAAGTAGAAAGGGTTAACCATATTTATAGTTTTCAAGTTATAGGTTTACTTTTCGAACATTCTCGAGTCTCTAAATCTATCAAATGGTCTCATATTAATCCTTTCGTCCATATAACAAAAATCTTACCAGAAAATGGCTAGCGAGGACCATGCCTGGTTTATTAAGGGTTAAATTTTATAATTTTTACATGGAATGTCACAGGCCTTGTTTGTTTTGTTGTTTGAATTGTGTGATTTTATTTGAATTGTGGTGATTTTAATTGCGATTTGAACTGGTATTTAGATATGCAAATAAATTATAATTTGAATTGAAAATGAAATCTGAACTGTGTTTGTATAAAGTGTTAAAAACTATCGTTAGAGTTTTGTACCAAATCTTATAAAACCTCATTGTAAATGACATTAAAAGCTATGCAATATGGATGGAGATTTGTTTTTCTCATCGTTATGAACACATTGAAAAAAAATCATCTCAATCAGAATTAAAATAAAAAAATTATCAAATTTTTGAACTTGAAATTGAGGAGGGAGAAAAAATACAATCTGAATTGTTTTTACTGCAGAAAATAATTCGAATTGTGTAAATTTAAGAAAGTGTCAACTCTAAAATTAAGAATTTACACCATTATCAATGGTTTGAATTGTCCTCATTTAATTCTCTATAAAACAACAATTTGAATTGAAACTTTTTTTGTTTTTTTTTGTTTTGTTTCAGATGCTAAAAAGACAGCACAATAATTTTCAGGAAACACTTTTTTTTTTTTTTTAAATCAGTTGCATAGGTGGAATTATTAAGGACATGTTTGTAAGATATACTCAAAATCATAATTTGAGTTTATTGATAAGAACTTTGTGAGAAAAAATTTTGAAATTCAAACTCTAAAAAAAAAAAAAAACTGTTACAGAATCATAATTTGAATTTAAATATACCTTCAAAACAAGACCTAATTGATTTGGTAGCTCCATGACTTTTTCCGGGACATTTTAAAAGTCGAGGATAATTGGCCTATAATTTAAGAATTACTCGTGAGATTTAACTCGAAAAGAAATTCGAGTAGAAGCCCCCTTACAGCTAAAGGACAATTTAATTGGAATAAATAAAGGCAAATGTCATACAATTCCAAATACTTAAAGAATGACGAACTTAAGAGGGTGTGAAGAGAGTTTTCTTAATATGGCCAAACAGGAATCATAAAGAAAATCAAACATATATTCCTCAAACCAAGCAACGAAAATAATATGTTTTAACACTAGCTACATTTGCTAATGAAAACCGACTTTCCAACTGAATAATACAACAATTTATCAGAGGTAAAAGACTCGAGACATTTGACATAAAAACAAAATGCCTCTGAAAGTAGCATGCTCGTCCAGTTTTGTTGCAGCCACCAACTCAATCAAGCTCGTCCTCGGCCCCCACCTGTTACCAAAACACCCAACACATGAGCAACGTGCCAAAGCAACAAATAGTTCAACAAATAAAGCTGCATTTGCCAGTTCAAGCCCGGGTTTTAACTGCTAGCCGATGAAAATAACAGTGAAAGAAAACAAGTATAATTATACATTTCCCTTAACGTTGCAGTTCAGACGGGTTGGTTTCAAGTTATTAAGAAACTGCCTTAAGGGGCAGCTACAACGGTGATTATGAGAGCACACACATTATGTTATGTTAACGGGTGCATAATAGTATAATTAGTATATGCTCCAAGGCACAATTGTTTCTCTTTACAACGATCAATTTATTTAATGACACCCTATTTCTTTCTACAATGAAAAAACTTTTCATGATACTTGAGAAAAGAAAACAGGTGAAAGGGGTTACACAAGTTTTACCTCTGTTTCCACCAGCTCTTCCTCCTGGTCCACCCCTTCCTCGGCCTCCACCAGGGCCTTTAGCACCTCCATCATCTAGTCCGCGTCCAATACCTTTAGCCGGTCTTCCACCAGCACCATCCTCCCTACCTCTTCCTCTGCCGCGTCCTACACCAGGCGGTTTTCTATCTGGAAAATTTTGATAAAAGCACCCAATAGACCAGTTCAGTGTCAAGGTAAAAATTTTACATCTCAGAAGGCTATAGAACTAGAAAGTTTTGAGACCATCTCATAGATATGCATGTACCTGACCGACTCTTAGTTTCTTCTTGAACTTTATCAATCACCTGAAAGGAAAAGACAAAAGAAGCTACATAAATCAAATCCACAACGGCCTTATATCTTTTATTTTCCAAGAAATAGGCTGCAAACGTTTAGGAGGAAACAATAAACCAGGAGAGAGCAAACATCATGTCCATAAAAAAGGGAAGAATTGGCAGCCTAAAGCAAAGCCTTTTCAAAAGCACAATTGTATATCACTAGAATTAAGACCCTAAGAACAAGTATTACCAGAAATCGCCAGTATTGTAGATTTATCAAAATATCCTAATATAGCCAAAGTTCTTTTATTGAAACTCGCAATGAGGACATGAAATATACATGCTCAAGAAAATGTCAAACAATAAAACAAGAAACCAATGTAGCATACATATTGCATAAAATGTTGGATCATACCTCGTCAGGAACTCGAAGATACTTAATTGTATTTCCACGGATATAACATTCAGGCATTCTCCAAAATCTGTCTCCATCCTAGAGGTTATCATATTGAAGAAATCAGTAACACGCGATGATAACAAGTTAACAACAGAAAATAAAATTACAAAACAAGATATAATAAGAAGAGTAACGTAGTACCTTAGAAGTACAAATTACTTCACGGAGATGAATGTTCATCCAAGTATCACAATTAACCAAATGCCCATTGTAAGTCTCCCCATTCTTCAGTTCCACCAACTGTTGTTTTATCACACAAAACATCCCCAAAAAAAAAAAGCATATTTTTTGATCAACCACTGCTTTGAAAAATAAATTCTGAACGCCTCAAAAGATAAACAAAATCAAAGAGCTTACCATTGGATGCCCTTGGGCTGTCTTAAGCAGAGAAAGAGGAAGCTACAATAGTAAAAACTTCAAGGGTCAACACCAATATATTAAACATTAAAGGAAAAAAAAAAAAAAAGAAATAAAGCACAAAACTTCCTTAGGTAAAAACTTCTGGGAGTCCCAGAAAAGCATCAATTTATCCAAATATAATTCAAAATCAGATTTTTTATTTTTCTCTTTTAAACTTTCCTCTAGGTCGCTTCGTTTTCTGAGAAACCAAACAGAAAGTAGTAAAACAAACATACCATGTTTTAAGACAATAGAGCGGCCACAGAGCAAGGAGAAACGACCTGCATCGAAAGCCGTAACCAGAGTTTAGAACAACCTAAAGCAGAAAATCAAGGAAAATTTGACATTGAAGACGAAAAGATAGTGTAGAGAATAATAAAACCCTAAGTGGAGAGAAACCCTAGCCAAAGGTAGTGGACAAAGAGATCGTAGAGAGGGAATTGGGAAGAGAAACCTACGACGACGAACAGTGAACTGCCGAGGTTTCGATTCAGAAGACGACGAAGGCGAATTGAAATTTGTATTGAAAGTCTCTCTTGCTATTGATGCAGTAGCGGAATAGAAAAACTTCAGGAAAATAATTCTGAAGTTAATATTAAATAGTTAAAAGCTTAATTTAATCCCAATTTAAATAAAATTATAAGTAATTCATTGTTAAAGAAAAGTCTAATTCTAATAATAAATAATGAATAATTCTAATCACACTCGAACTAAATATAGACGAAATAAGGAAGTGAACGGATAAAATAATTCATTTTCACCTTTGAAGAAATATTTTTTTTTGGGTATTTTGAGAATATTTTTTAGATTACAATGTTCTAATTGCATTTTTAAATAATTAAATAGAAACTAATAGCTTTAAAAATTATTTTGTAAAAACATTTCAACTTATTCTAATTTTTTAAGTTTTAAATGTCTTAAAATAATTTCAGAATTTTTTTAAAAACTTATTAATTTGTAATTAATTAATAAAGAGGGTAGAATAGACATTTTGTCTTAAAAATTGGTCAGTGTCCTCTTTAATATATAATATTAAATATTAAGATATGATATTAAATAACGAGAATGCTCATTGAATTAGAATAAATTCTGAGATATTAAAATCTTTTTGTTAAAAATAAAAATATCATTTTAATATTATTAAAAATATAAAATACTAATAGATGCTTCCTGATAAATGAGTACCTAAATGATTTTATATATAAATTCAAATAAAGCCTTAACATTTTATTATTATTATAATCATTATAATTATTATTATTCTTATGTTTTTTTTTTTTTTTGTTTTAATGATCCACCGTCTTTTTATTTTTATTTTTATTGAAGACACTGTCTTAAGAATGTTGACGGTAAAAAGTTTTTGTTATGCAGTTGATGTGTTCCGTAATAAATATTGCAAACCCACGATACAAATTATGTCTTCTATTTGCAAGTTTCCTAACTAAAAACGTCTTTTAAATCCTTTGCCCCAGTTTCGGGGTGGCGATTTTGCAACTAAGAAAAGCAGATCATTGATTTTACATCTAATATGAAATAATACATATTAAAATATAATTATCGTGCAACTATTTTAAGTTTTAGCATTGCACATTTGATATAAATTCCAAGCTGTAAGTAGAGAGAATTACTTTCTCATGTTTGTTGGTTAAGTTTTTCATTTGCCCGTACTGTTATGAGTCATTTACTTCCAAAAAATTCAAACTACAGTCCCGTTCACTTCATGAATTTAAGTTTAGAATTTAAATTTTATCATAGTAAAATTTTTTTAAAAACAATCATTTAATTATTTACTATAATAAAAAGTTATCACATAAAATTACATCTCAACTCGAATTATAAACTCAAATTAACGAAGTGAGATCTTTACGAGAATTTAACAGCGAATGGTTTATGCAACAAATATGTCTTTCAAAAAACAAATATCAATGAAAACGACTTTCTCCAACAACAAAACATCACGAACGAAATGGTACAAAATCGATATACGCCTTGGCCACAACAAAACATTTAAAACCCAAAAATAAAATATACTTATATGTATCATATAAAAAAAAAAAAAAAAAAAAAAAAAAAATCACGGGTAATGAAATCTTCAAAGAAGTATTAATGGTTCCAAACTCCCAGGCCCCGCGGAATTACATATAATCAAGAGAGCCAGTAGTTGAGATTGAGGTAACGCAATTATATGTACAAGGTTATCTTTTTTCTTTTTTGTTTTTTGGGAAAAAATGTACAAGGTTACTTGATGGAAATAAGTCAAACCCAGATAAATAAGTTCATGAAAAGATCCAATCAAGAATCAGCATCATTCTCTTCTGACCTCTTATATATGGTCGTCAAATCTACCAAATGGCGCATTGTTGGCCTTCCATGTGGACAATTCCAAGGAGATTTCAGCCGTGCCAAATGCTCAAGTATCTGCAAACAATTGATGGAATCAGAATTTGCAACAGTTTGGAATCCTGTGCAAAGTACATGTCAAGCAGACAAACATAAGATAATGCAATAGTGTCTGTCATAACCTTCTGCATCTCATTTCTTCCGAGAGCATCCCCAATCATGACGGACGATCTGCACGCGCGTGACGCCAGCATAGCACGAACTCTTGGCGGGCAAATGGAATCGGCAGTGTCCATTCTATAACTACCGATTATTGAGCATTCCCCGTGATCATCAGCTAGAGTAGAAATCAAGTCCTTGACATCTGTTGAAAAGAACAATAATGTAAATCTTTAACGTCAGGCGAAGTAACAAACTTCCTGACAAGATTATACTCCGGTTTGTGTTCTCAAAATAAGAAAATTACTATCGACCTGATCCTTATAAAGTGGGTCTGTTGACCTGCCTCTTGAGAAAGCTAAGAGCAATAAACTGTTTACTCAAAACATAGTTCGTGCCTTCCCACAAAATAAAATATAGCAGGAACAAAAGCACTCAAAAAGTGAACTGCTAATTTTAAAAACGAGGATTACCTTCAACTCCAAAAGTAATGTTTTTACTGAAGGGTACAGCTTTTAGTTTAAAATGGTGCCCTGGTGGTGCGTTCGGATCTTCTTCCAAAGCAAATCCATTTTTCCTGAAATGGAAAAAGACCGTGATCCCTTTTACATTGGATGAAAAATATTATTGGGTGAACAATCAACCATATACACATATGACCTATACAAACTCTAGATTCAACCATATACACATATACAGTAATAATGTGTTTGTGTGTTTGTATGCATACAGATTACTATGTTTTCTCATATACATATAATAATGCTAGTCTACTAGGAGAGAAGTTATAACTATCCAAAACAAATAATAACAGCTCAAAAGCGCATCGAGATGATAATGTTAAACTAAACAACTATTACGAGAAGTGAACAGAAAACAGCAGCTCCAAAGGTCTACAGAAATGAAGAGGATAACTAGAATCACGTACAGGTTAAGAGAGAGAGAGAGAGAGAGAGAGAGTTGGCACCTGATTATATCCATGTGCATGGAGGCTACTACTTCTTCTTCAGGAGATAACTCCAACCTTAATGGCCTACGGGTACAATTGCATAGTTAAGGACCTCTGAGATCTTTCCATTGTCAGGAAACAAAAATTCAAATTAAAGAAGATCAAAAACCTACTTTAACAAGAACATGGTTTTAGCACACACGAAAGGTTATTCTCCTTTTGTTTAAGTTTATTCTTTTTAAAAAAATTCATCACACCTGATCAGTAACCAGTTTAATGAGAAAAACATGGTTTTTTTAATACAGCTAACTAAAAAAAGTTTATGCTTACCGGAGCAAAGGCTGCAGGTTTAAGATGGTTGATTGTGACAAACGCTCAAAATTGAACTTTTCATCGGCAGCATGCTGAAATATGATAAAATATCAAAACCACAACAAAGAATTTTGAAAAAGAAAACGTCTAGATATGTGCACCACTCAAAAGACAAATGCAGAACATTGAAATTAAGGGAATCCATAAGATGGATGTCAATTACCTGATCCACAATAAATAGATCTTGGTCTAGCTTCCCAATGATGAATCCAAGGTTGAATTGCCCAATTACCTACTAATGAAAAGCAGGTGTTGGTGACCAGTCTAACATTTGTTTTTATACGTGCATGCAAATAATTAAGTGCCACGAGATAGGGACAGAGATCTTAAACATCCCAGCATAAGATAGTAAATGAGAAGATGTACATTTTCCATTTTGTAGACTCTAACTAAGATACTTCCTAGTCAGCCTTTCACTTGTTTTATATTTTGCTTCAATTGTCTAGCTCTTCACGATCTTACCTATGACCCTGTCACATTCTGGCTGCATGCAATGCAAACTTAACCTAATTGAACTTCTTTTTTCTAAATATGTGAAGTGATGTCAGTACCCTCCTTCAAAACATTGGACTTTTAACAAGGTTACAAAAAATTATGGTACAAGTCATCATTCCCATTCTGTATAGTATGTCAAACATTTTCCAACTCACGATGGACTGCAGCATAGATGCCTATCAAGATCTGACAATTTATCTGAATCCTCCTGGAACGCAACTCAGGCAGGTGAAATGATGTAGATATATCGACAAGGATCAACAACCCAGGAAAGATTTCTGCCATGCTTGACAAAAGCAACAGGCTTTCCACAATGATAATAAAGAAATAAAAAAACAAAAGCAGATCGCCCAATCAAACAAACATGAAATCATAAACTGTAAACTAATGTAAACAACAACCTTCATCCTACCAAAATCTTCCTTTCTAAAAAGTCTTTCCAGCTCTGTAGTAGCTGCAGCTAAAGCCCTAGCTTTCCGATCTTCATTTTCTGGCTGAGAAAGCTCTAGTGTAGCAGCAGCATAGAATCTATATTGATCATTCAAGATAGAAAACGTTAATATATATATATATATATATATATATATATATATCAAGTGGTTCCTATTTCTACAGAAAATTAGTGATATATAGACCTTTTTGCATTGGTCCTTTGACATATGCCGTTGCGGGAATGCAGTTGAGCCAACCTCTGCTGCCTCCTTTTCTTTAGGTCTGGAAAACTAAATTGCAAGGTGGAACATATCTCAAGAGCAGAAGAACGCTTTGGAGTATCCAGCAGTTCAACAGGAGAATGTAAAGGATCTTGAACTGAAACCCCTTCAGACACATCTAGCTGTTGACCAGAATGTAAAGGAGCTTCAACTGAAATGTCTTCAGATACACTTCCGAGATCCCCACCAGATGAAGCAATTGTTGTGACATTAGCAAGGGGAAGTCCTTCCTCTTCAGCGTTAATATCCTGTAAATAGATTAGCTAAGTTATACCCAAAATATAACTAGCTAAGTACACAGACAAGAAAAAAAAAAAAAAAAAAAAAAAAAAAAAACCTTCAGAAGAAAATTTTAATATTAACAAATAGTGATATTTATCATGCAACATATCTGTGTGAGCATGTCCATGTGGACATGTACTTTGCAACAAACAAATCTTCAAGTTTCTTGAGCATAAAGTTCCTTTCTTATATTCCAACTCTTTTTCTTGGTGACCACTTTTGCTTCACTTTTGACCAGGGATTGACCACATGAAAACAATGTATAAACATGACAAACAACGCATTTTGGTCCACAACAAGAGTAATGAGACCCTGTACAAATAACTATAGCTGAACATGGATTTATCACCTAATCCTTTCGGATTTCAAGAACTTAATATTTCAAATTGTTTAAGTTTTCTTTCTTCTATTCTTCACTTAAAATATTTTCTTATCATTTTCTACAATTCAGTTTTTAAGTTTCCTTTCTTGTATTCTTCACCCAAAAGATTTTCTTATCATTTTTCTACAATACACTACAGATCCACATGCCAGAAAAAAAATACTTCGACACATCGCAGCAAGAGAATTGGTTTTGCATGAAAACACAATTCATGCCATTCTCCACAATTTATACCTTAATTTTATTGATACAGCCATTTATACCTTAACTAGTTACACGCGCTACGTGCGTGTATTTAACGTGTTATACAATTCAAGCAATATATACTTTAATACGTCATTTTGGTCACACATAATACCGCATACCTCTTTTGATTCTCCGCCGTTAGTACTACCTCCAGAAGAAAGTGGGTTTGCAATTCTGCTGAAGGTAATGTCTGTTTTAAAATACTTGGAAGCCTCTCTGTCATCTGCTTTAGGAGAATTGTCAACCTGGTGAAAGTCAACTGGGGATCTTGAAACTGCTGCATCCACGTCTGGGTTACTGTTTTTTGACTGAGAATGATGAGTCTGGTTTCTAAGGACAGGCATTTCTGATAGTGGCGCACTAATATTTTCATGCTTCCTTTTACTTACAGTAATATATCTATTAAGCAATGTTTGAATAGAGCTTGAACAACCATATGAATCCTTATTTGCAGGAGTTCCATTCTCAACCATTTTTGAAAGAGGAAGAGCTTTTTGACCAGCTGTGATACTATCAATATTAGTTCTCAATTGCCTACAATCACCAGCCTTCTTTATTTTGTGTACTCTTAGAGCGAAGTCTCTTATTTTATTACTACAGGTAAATCCTTCTACATCATGAATGTCCTCAGCTCCATCTCCAGCAGTTTTGACACTAATATCACCCACTATATTGCTTTCATCATTGCTTCCTTCTTCACGAACGGTCTCATTCTTGGACAATGGTTTCAACGCTGTATAGGATTTCTGCCGAGGAGAACACAACTCAGACGTATCTGGCTCAGTAGGTTCCTCAACTTCATTGACAGAGAAACGAGCATTACTAGAGGAATAAATCTGCTGTAAACCCTCCCTTAGGACGTGCAATATGGAATTCTCATCCGAGAAGAACACTTTCCTTTTATCAGGTGTTACATTGACGTCACATGTTCCGGTTGGAACTGTAACATTCATTATTGCAATGGGATGTTGTTGGGAGTTTGAACCTCTGTATAATTCATTCACAAGCTTTGTGACTTTCGGCATATCAACGGGTCGACCGTTTACAAAGAAGAATTGTCTATCACCCAAGTTGCGTCCACTACCTTGTCCAGGCTTAGACAGGAACCCCTCAACCTTGCAACCATCTGATATACATAAACTCAGTGGTTCTAGGCAGTTGAAGGTGCTTATGCCAAAAAGTGTAATAATGTTATCTTTAAGAGAACCACTTCCTTGTGTTTTAAGCACCACAGACTTCACATTTTTACCAGTTGTGTTGGTACATACTAACCGAACTCCTTTTGAAACTAAAGCATAGGCCTGAAATATGCATTTAATAAAAACTTTAGAACCACATAAAGAGAGGAAGTGGGATGAAGGCAATTTTTAAAAGCTCCATAAGATAAGTGAAGGCTAATAAACTAACCACTCAAGGGAGTACCAAATGAAAGAAAGAACCAGTCATACAAAAAGCTTTGTCTACGGTTCTCCCTTCTACGTAACATATAGCAGTGAGAAACATAACACAAGATTTATTCAATATAACACTGACGTGAGGGAGGTGTAACACTAAGAAATTTAGCTATCTCCGATTATTGTTACAGTGTCATATGTTACCCTTCTTACTATACATTTACATTATGTGGAAGTAAACTAGACAAGCCCGTAACATATACGAAATCCTAAGAAACGAAATAAACGACGAATCCGAAATCCTCAGAACACAAAATCTAAATTGCACATTTGGTACTAATGAAAGTAAATAAAGGCCAATAAAACAGAAAACTCACATTCAGTAAAGAAATAAGCTTTCCATACTCCTTCCTTATGTTTCGACTGAATTCCTTGCTTCGCACGGGTAAATTCGAGAACAAATTCTTGACCGTAACGGTGGTCCCAATCTGCCGCGCCGTCTTCTTCTCAGCCACCAGCAACCCCGACTGATCGTAGCTGAGGTGCGTGGCGACGGGCTCGTTCTTGGTCCTGGTCTCGACGGTCAGACTCCCGAGAGCGGCGAGCGAGCTCAGCGCCTCCCCTCGGAACCCGAACGTCGTCAGCGACTGGAGGTCGGGGAAATCAGCCAGCTTGGAGGTGTGGTGCTTGAGCGTGAGGACCTTGAAGTTGCTGGGCGAGATGCCGGAGCCATTGTCGATGACTTGGAAGCTCTCCTTGCCGTAGTCCCTGAGGGCGATCTCGATGCTGGTGGCGCCGGCGTCGAGGCTGTTCTCGACCAGCTCCTTGACGGCTGACGGGAGGTCGAGGATCACTTGGCCAGCGCAGATTCTGTGGACGGAACCCTTGTTTATGGGTCGTATGATTGGGGAATCAGAGGGGATTTTTGCTTCCATTGAAATTGGAAACCCTAGTCTGAGAAACTCGCATTATCGGGATGGATTGGCGAGGGTGTTTAGGGGCTTTGAATGAGGAGGGAAAACAGAGAAAGCCCAATTATCGCTTTCAGGATTGCCGCCAAAGAGACATCTGAGCGGTAGCTTTGTGATTTATTGCTTTGGATTGGGGCAGTAAGAAATCACCCGAACTCGACGAATTCGGTTGAGTCGAGCTAACTCTATTTGAAAATTATGAGTTTTTAATTTTTTATTTAATTTTCAGTTTTAATTATGCCTAATTCGGATTGCGCGGGTAGAGACGCGGGGTGGAGTTATATGAACACGAGATAACTCTATCCGGCTGAACATGTTTAAAGTAGGTAAAATAATGTCCAACACTTCAAATTCTTACTTTCATAAATTTATGAACTTTATGCATTTAAATTATTAACTTATTTATGTTTTGGATTCACGGTTTGTATAAAAAATGCTTGTATGTTATAGTTGTTGAATTAGGACATTCTTTATTTATATTGAAAGTGCTTGATTTCAAAGTGAGTGTTTTAATTGTTCACCTTGCATTTAGACCCCATCTTGAAGGAAATACATGTTCTGTTTGATAATGATTTCTTCTATAACAAGCACAGATTAATTAATTAAAAAGTGATTATGTAGTCCTTGAGATCACCAACCTGAGTAATCCGAGTAACTCGACCCTACCTAAGGTCACCCGAAAGGTTGCGGGTTTGTAGATTTAAGAGAGTGTCGCGGCTTAAAATTTTCTCAACCCGCACTAGTCGGGTAGGCTCAATTTTTCGGTTCAACCTTACCCTACCCGGTCGATTTACACCCCTACTTTGGATAGAGGTGAAAGTTGAGACTTTAAAGCCCAACACGCCGGAAGTTTATAAGCTATATTAAGCTCCGTTGATTTCGCCGATTTGAGTTTAAAATTTAAGTTTTAATACAGTAAAAAATTTTCATAAATAATCATATTTAATTTTTTATTACAGTAAAAAACTCTCACATAACATCACATCTCAACTCGAAATAAAAAAAATAAATACTCTTTATAAAAATGTATGGGTAAAGATTTTTGATTTCAGACACCGTTAATTAAATAATTATACAAATAAAAATATATTAATTAAGAATGATATGTAAAAGTTTATATTCATGCACTCTTAAAAATAAATTTTACATTTTTCTCGAAAGTTAATTTGTTAAAAAAGGTGGTCTGGCTAGAATAAGTTTTTAAGTGGCTTGGCTCGACATACATTTCAAACATCGTTAATTTCCTTGTTAAAATGGGTTTTACTACTTAACGTAAACACTCTGAAGTTTACATTTTCCTTTCATGGCAATGCTTTTTTCTGAATACTTCAATGAGCATGTCCTCACTCATGCTAGTAGTGTTGGTCGTGAAATTTTAGGACAATTGGTTTAAGAACAAATTTTATCGCGGTTTTAGTGGTTCCTTATACTATAAAAAATGGCATTTTGCGATGACATTTGTTGTCGCTAAAACTTGTTATCACTAAGAGCAAAAAAAAAAAAAAATGTTAAAAGTAAAAAAGAAATTGTCTTTTAGTGATAATATTATAAAGACAACAAAAACACGTAAACAAAAAAAAAAACGTCATACTAGAAATTTAGCTAAATTAATAAAACTCATGGCTAAAAATTTTGTTGCTAAAAACTTTTTTTTG
Source organism: Morus alba (assembly GCA_012066045.3). Classification (NCBI taxonomy): domain Eukaryota; kingdom Viridiplantae; phylum Streptophyta; class Magnoliopsida; order Rosales; family Moraceae; genus Morus; species Morus alba. The sequence goes on along the minus strand of CP050230.2, from coordinate 8,702,784 downwards.
TTGTAATTACTATTCTTGCATTCATCCTCAAGATTTGTTTCATGTACCTCAAGTTTCGTATATGTAATTCATGTTGTTTGTTTTCACAGGTTTAAAATACTATTTAAACTTTTTTGCTACAATGTTTCTCTCAACAAAATTTTATTGTTTAAACTTTTCTATTCAAACATATAAACTAAACAATATGAGTTAAAATCTAACACTGTTATTAACGTTTGTAGTAAAAATCTAACCTTTTAAACACCGTTAATTCCTTTGTCAAATTAGGTTTTACTACCCAACATAAACATTGTGAAGCTCACATTTTCCTTTCATGGTGACACTTTTTCCCGAGTACCTCAATGAACATGTCCTCACTCATGCTAGTAGTGATATGTTTCTGGTCGTGAAATTTTGGGATGATTGGCCTGAGAACACAATCTATCATGGTTTTTAGTGGTTCCTCATGTTGGCTACTGCTTTTACGTTCATCATTGAGATATGTTTCGTGTACCTCAAGTTTCACGTATGGCGGTTCATGTTGTTTGTTTCATAGGTTTGAACTTTTATTTAAAATTTTTTGCTACAGTGTTTTATCTCACAAGTTTAAATTTATGTTTGAAATTTTTCTTTTCAAACCTATAAACCAAAGTAGCCTAATATATGTTAAAATCTAATGTTGTTATTGACGTTTGTAATAAAAATCCTACCTTTCAGATACTATGAATTCTCTCGTTAAAGTGGGTTTTACTACCTAATGTAAGCATTCTGAAGCTTGCATTTTCCTTTCATGGCGACGCTATTTCCCGAGTACCTTAATCAACATGTCCTCACTCATTCTAGTAGTGCTATGTTTCTGGTCGCGAAATTCTGGGATGATTGGTATGAGGACATAATCTATCACGGTTTTTGGTGGTTCCTTATGTTGGCTACTGGTCTTACGTTCATCGTCGAGATGTGTTTCATGTACCTTAAGTTTCGCGTCTGGTGATTCATGTTGTTTGTTTCATAGGTTTGAACTATTATTTAAAGTTTTTGCTACAATGTTTTATCTCACAAAATTTAAATTTATGTTTAAATTTTGAATCTTTAAACCTATAAACTAAACAAGCCTAATATTAGTTAATATCTAACGTTGTTATTGACGTTTGTAATAAAAATCCTACCTTTCAGACATCGTTAATTCCCTTGTTAAAGTGGGTTTTCTTACGCAACGTAAACACTTTGAAGTTTGCATTTTCATTTCATGGTGTCATTTTTCCCGAGTATCTTAACGAGCACGTCCTCACTCTTGCTATTTGTGTTGGTTGTGATTTTTGGTGGTTCCTTATAGAGTTATCAAATGGACCAGGCTGTCCATAGACCTGTCAGGCACGCGTGCAAGTGACCGTTGGGCCCATCGTGTGCAAGTGACCGTTAATTCCTTCGTAAAAGTGGGTTTTACTACCCAACATAAACACTGTGAAGCTCACATTTTCCTTTCATGGCGACGCTTTTTCCTGAGTACCTCAATGAGCATGTATGCGAACTACTGTTTAAATGTTTTGCTACAATATTTTCTCTCACAAAGTTTAAAATTTTTGTTTAAGCTTTTCTTTCAAACATATAAACCAAACAAGCCTAATATGAGTTAAAATCTAACGTCCCTATTAACGTTTGTAACAAAATCGAACACCGTTAAGTCCCTCATGAAAATGGGTTTTACTACCCAACGTAAACACTGTAAAGCTCGCATTTTCTTTTCATGGCGATGCTTAGAGTGATCAAATTCCATCAACCCTAAAAGGAAATTTTAATGGGAAACTATCATAATAGTAAATAATCATCACAAGAGAATCTGCACATTCCCACATATGTAGCTGAACTGAAATCATAAACTGATAGAAACTTATACATGTAACTTTCCATTAGAACAGTAGTTTATGGAAGTTTACATTGTTTTTTACATTGTTTGTAGAGCATCAGGTGGGGACAGGAATTATGCAAATTAAAAAAAATTTCAACTTAACATGAATCACAGCAAATAGTCAAAACAGAGTTGCGTAACAAAAATCTTGCCTACTCAAAAGATGAATGTATTCGCACCGCCACCCAAAAAGGTGATACAGAATCAAGGTATGAGAACTAGATACAGAATTTGTTACTGAATTATTGATTTTATTGACTGAAAAAATCGTCTCTATCTGCATACAAATCACTCAATTAAGTATTCGAGAGACCTGAACTCTCCCTCACTCTTCTCTTACAAGCTTCTCTGATCTCTCGAATCTCTTTCCCCTCCTTTATACCTCACCGTTTCCCGCCTGAAAACCGTTATTCTCACTACCCAAGGCTCGGCCTCACTCTGCATTAGATAGTCCTGCTACAGAGTTCCCTTTTTTCCCCTGTCTCTTATTTCTCCTCACATAAGTAAAATGCACTAGTGGCATATCAAAAGGACACCAATAAAGTCTAAATGGATGCCAGGTACAATTGAAAACAACATAATGGCATCATAATTTCTGTAATATAATACAAGTCATGTTAGATAATTGTTATGCAGTACGAAACCGTGAGATTCTAAAACAGAAAAGGAGAGGGAATTTTACGTTACCATTTCAGCATAACCCATGTCATATGGATCCTCATCAGGAATCCAGTTATCTGTGCTAAACTGAGGATATGAGTGGGTAGATACCTTAGCATATAGCCATTGACCATTCTCAACTTTCCGGCAGTTAGGATGTTGCATTGCCCCTTCATACAAATGCTGAACCAATGCAATCAGTAGAGCATATCAAAAAAGAACATTTAAAACCTTCGCACTAAATAATCTGTAGGCATGTCAAAATGAGGACCTCATCAACTTACTATTTTCATAGGTGAGAAATTATTTCCTGGGACCTCATAACTTGCTATTTTCATAGGTGAGAAATTATTACAGCAAAGCATAAGGAAGGGGGGGAAAAAAAAAACTTGTTATTTATACAGATTTGCTTCTCATTATTTCCCTCTTTATTATCTCTAATCAATTAATATTTTGAGAATTAGTATCTAACTAATATTTTTAGTAGGGAAGGCACTCAAATATCATAGCTAATTAGCAATTTAATAGTCACATGAATATTTCCGTTCAAAAAATTAATAGAATCAAGATGCAGGGAAAAAATTGAAAAAATATCATATTTCAGTGGACACAATAGGTACATTTTAATTTCTGGGGTATATTACACAAGAGACAAAATTCAGGTGGTATTTTTAAGCATTTTAATTAAAAAATTTAAGCATGTTGACATAAATAATAAAGTTCACAAAAAATATCATAGCTATTTTTAGAGGGCAATATACATATTTAATAAATTCAAGAGACATAATAACTCATTTTAAAAAAATTGACATATTAAACATTTAAAAATTTGTCAAAAATTTATAAATTTTTCAGTAAAATTCATCGCGATAACAAAAATTAACAGTGTTGCCTTATAATTATGGTGAGTCAGATATGGTGGAAAAATTGAGCTTAATTAACAATATTGCTTTTTGATCAATAATTAGTGAATATCCTAAATATTTTCTAAGCGATAGCAGTGATGATGTTGAGGGATTTCCTTTTTAAGCGAATTATAATTCTTTCGGAAACATGAACTTAAAAAAACTTACTTTCCAACCTAATAAATTAATCAAATGTTGATTAAATTTCACCATATTCACGCTTTTGTGTCGCACAAACAATCGAGATCATTGATTATCTTATGCGGTTGGGCTTTACTTGATAGAATCAGACGGGAGATGTCTTATTGGTCATGTTGTTTTACATACAAAAACGACATATAATTAGTAGTTAGCTGTTTGATTTCGAAAACTACATTTTTGGGGGCAAAATTTATACTCTATATTTATAAATACGACTTTAAATAATAGACCACGATAAGAGTACAAAATGCCGAAATTAAAAATCATGGTCTAACAAAAAATAAGTGTATTTGTGGACAAATCTTGAGACATGTTGGCTATTTGTTGATGTTCATTAGCTATTAGACCATAATTATAATTTGTTTTCAAATTTGGAATTCTATTTGCTAATTGAAACGTAATTTGGATCTAAATTGTTAAAACACTGATTAGTTTAAAATGCATAAATAAAAAAAAAAAAAAAAAATCTATTTGTTTATAGTTAACTACACATCATTTTCATCTTTATATATTTTCTTTTATGTGAAAAAGATCAGAAGTACTCGTCAGTAGTTTCTGTAATTAATAAAAGGCATTGTTCATAGCCTACAATCTACATATTTGTCTTTTTCTTATATATAACAATATATTTGTTGTCTTCCAGCAAAAAAAAAAAAAAAAAAGTACATGTTTGTTGTTTTCTACCTCATCTCGTTAATCAGTGGATCTCTTTTCCCCAAAAAAATAAGTTAGAGGTTGCTTGTTTGTTTGGATTAAAAAACTCAAAAAAAAAAATTTTAAAATTAAATTATAATTTTATTTAAATTCATGTTTTTTTTTTTTTTTTTTTTTTTTGGGAAATTTGAATTTGAGTTTAAACTTTTTTAACTTGAGTGTAGGGTTAAAAAGTTCAAGTTTTTCCTTCAACTGAAATTCTTAAACTTAAATTCAAGTTAATAAATAATATTTATTTTCTTAAAAACATTATAACTTTTTCTTTTTAACTCTTATTGAGATGATTTTTTTCTATGCGTTCACAATAAAAAGACGAATAAACCCCATCTATATACCTTATTAAAATTTTTCATCACAATGTTTTTTTTTTATTAAAATATTATCTAAATACAAATTTAAATTTTGACTCACCCAAATACAAACTCAAATAGATTTTCAATTCAAACTATAACTCAAATGTGCACATCTAAACACAAACTTAAGTTATAACTTTAACTCAAATTATAACTTAAATTTAACTCAAGATTTATACTAAAGTCACCATAACTAAAAAATATAACTGAATAAGCTCATTATTATTTATTCATTATTTTGGGATTTTTCTCATTATTTAAAAAAAAAAAAAAAAAAAAAAAAAAAAAAAAAGAATGAAGTTTTGCTACCTTCGATGTCATAAGGCAGTAAAGGATTCGGTGTCATTATTTAAAACACATGAACAAACATATAAAAAAAGACATATTTGTTGTCGTTTACCAAAAAAAAAAAAAAAAAAAAATGTTGTTTGGCTTGTAGCTTAAACATTTGGATGTCGTCCGCGTAAAACACGGGCATGTACCTTCATCAATTGGAAGTTGGCTGCATTTCATGAACACGAAAACATGCAGAGTTTGATGTCCTTTAAATTATAGTATCTTCATATTATCATTATTAAATTTTTTTGCTATGATGAATATTATAATTTTTCTCTTAATCATGTTTCAATTATTATGAAATCAAGGCCACACATAAATATGCATGTCCGTAGTACATTCACCACTAATAAATTCACATGCGTAAAATAAGAATCTATCTATTTAATTTTTGACCAAAAAGCGTATAAATACAAAATAACAAATATTGTTCTTATTTATTCATAATCACACATGAGCGACCACTTACATTTATATCCAACCATAACCCCCACAGGCCACAGCCTCAGCAAAAATAAATAAATAAACAAATAAAACAACATAATTAAGCCCACACACAAACCCTAATTAGTTTCCCAACTCTGATATTCTTTAATACCACAACTCAATGTATACCTGACTTATAAGAAATAAAAAATCTAACATAATACATATGTGTATATAACGTATGTATGTATGTATTTCTACATATAACATAATTAACATAATGTATATATAGAAAAGAAAAGCTAGATCAGAGTGAAGAGGAAACTAACTACATGTAAACTAATACACAAGAACCTGTTTTTTTTTTTTTTTTTTTTCTCATTAATACCCTTATTTGCTCTTCTTTTTGTTTGATTTCTCTTTTTGATCCGGTGGTGCGAGGATGGACTTGGCAGAGTATTGGTAGCTCTGGTTGCCTTTGTTGCTTTTGTTTTCATCCTTAGATCTTGTCAAATTGACCCCCATGCAATCTTGGGCAGAATATTGAGAAGGTGAAATGGTAGTAGTACCGTTTGAAGACATTTTTTTTTTTTTTGAAAGATGATGAACCAAAATAACTTGTGGTTTTTCTTTTTTTTTTTTTTGGTGAATAAAAAGTAGCCTACATTAGGTCCATATTTATAACGCCTCTTGCCTGGCAAACTCTTACATGGTTATTTTGAACAAGAAACCCATAAATTTCCATGAAAATCAGCTTAGGAATTTCTAATAGGTTTCAAGTTACATGGTTTGTGTGTTTGAATAGGAAAATAGGTTAGAGTTGATTTCAAATTTCAATAGGTTTTACGGGATGGAACAGAAATAATAAATGCAAGCCCGACCGACTTGATTAATTAATAAATATTACTGGTCAAAGTCGAACAAATAAAATAAATAAATATATATTTAATTTATTTATTTATTTAAAGGAAAACTACAACTCGGCTTGTTGTCGTTCATTTGTTTTCATGAAGTTTCAGTCCCTAAACTTCTTCAAATTTGTTGATCGACAGTCATTCGCTATGTATGCTTATCTCGTTATTTGCTCAACTACACACGTAAATAGAATTCTAAGTTAAAATAATCAAATCATGTATGAAAGGTGCCCAAGATTTTCTACTAAATGAAGAAAGAAGAAAAAAAAGCAAAAGACACTAAAGATTAATAGTCCATATATAAGAAAATATTAGGAATATGTATATTTTGAAAAAATTAATACTTCAAAGTTTGAATATATGTAACTTTGAATTTTCCATGCAACTAAGATTTCCACGAGATCAAGCAATTTCACTCCGTGCTCTGCATGTCATTTGCTCGAAAGTACACTACTGTTAAAGACGTGTTTTGTTTTTGTTTTTGTTTTTTTTTTTTTTTTTTTTTTTTTTTTTTTTTTTTACAGCCGTGCTTAAAACGTTGACACATAACAAGATATCCACATTATTATTGTCAAGACATTTTTATTTTTACATACGACTCATGAGTTCAATCGGCGCCGTCCATAAGCAAAAGTGCATACGAAATTACAAGGCCCGACGTACACAAGTCCACTAATAATTCCTCCACGGTGTAAAAACAACAAGGCAACTAAAAAATAATAAAATTTTATGTTGAACAATTCAACATGCTTATTCAAACCTAACGAAATTACAGATTAATTGCCTTCTAATTAATGTTGGGTTGTTTCCATTGAAAAAAAAAATGTAGAAGAATAAGTTCAACACCATCGTTTCTTGATAATTAGACCAAACGAAATGAAGTAGGGTGGGGCACAAACTATCGTGATTTTCGGTGGTTCTTTATCGTTGATACTGCTCTTGCATTCAGCATCGACATCTGTTTTGTGTACCTCGATTGACATGAAGACACAATCTATCGCGGTTTTTGGGGGTTCCTTATGTTGCCTATTGCCCTTAAATTCAGCGTCGAGATATGTTTCGTGTATCTTAAGTTTTGCATATGGTGGTTTATATTATTTGTTTCACTAGTTCAAACTATTGTTTAAATTTTTTTGCTACTGTGTTTTTTGTCACAAAGTTTAAATTTCTGTTTAAACTTTTATGTTCAAACCTATAAACTAAACAAGTCTAACTATATGAGTTAAAATCTAACATCGTTATTGACGTTCGTAATAAAAATTCTATCTTTTAGGCACTGTTAATTACCGTCAAAGTGGGTTTTAGTATCCAAGGTAAACACTCTGAAACTCGCATTTTCCTTTCATGGCGACGCTTTTTCCCAAGTACCTCAAGGAGCATCTCCTCACTCATGCTAACAGTGCTATGTTTTTGGTCGCGAAATTCTATGACAATTGGCTTGAGGATGCAATTTATCGCGGGTTTTTTGCGGTTCCTTATGTTGGCTACTGCTCTTGCGTTCAGCGTCAAGATTTATTTCGCTCACCATAAGTTTTGCGTATGGTGGTTTATTTTGTTTGTTTCATAGATGCGAGTATTGTTTAATTTTTTACTACAGTGATTTCTCTTAAAGTCTAAATTTTTGTTTGATATTTTCTTTCAAACCTATAAACCAAACAAACCTAGTGTATGCTAAAATCTAACGTTGTTATTGATCTTACCTTTTAGACACCGTTAGTTTCCTCGTTAAAGTGAGTTTTACTACTCAACATAAACACTCTGAAGCTTGCATTTTCCTTTTATGGCAACGCTTTTTTCCGAGTACCTCAATGAGCATGTCCTCACTCATACTAGTAGTGCTATGTTTCTAGTCGCGAAATTCTAGGACGATTGGCCTGAGGACACAATATATCGCGGTTTTTGGTGGTTCCTTATGTTGGCTACTACTCTTACGTTCATCGTCGAGATATGTTTCGTGTACCTCAAGTTATACGTATGGTAGTTTCATGTGGTTTGCTTCATAGGTTCAAACTATTATTTTTTAAGATTTTTGCTACAATGTTTTATCTCACAAAATTTAAATTTATTTTTAAATTTTTCTCTTTAAACCTAAAAACCAAAAGAGCCTAATATAAGTTAAAGTCTAATGTCGTTATTGACGTTTGTAATAAAAATCCTTCCTTTCAAACACCGTTGATTCTTTTACGAAGACTAGCAGGATACGTAGTTCGAAAACTTCAAAAAGTTAAAAGGTCGTCAATCGCCATCTCGGCCTCTCGTTATTTGTTCAACTACGCACGTAAATAGAATTCCAAAAATAAACAAATCACGTAGGAGCGTGATTCAGAAATTTCTCAGAGTTCCCCAAATTTTGTCTCCTAATTGAAGAAAGAAGAAAAAAGCAAAGGATATATATATATATATATATATATATATAAATTTTGTAAATTTTTATATCGAAAGTCCATAAGAAATAAATATTAGGAAGATGTATATATGTTTGAAGCAATTAATACTTCAAAGTTCGAATATAGATTGCATTGAATTTTGCATGCGCTTTAATTTCAAGCTTTTCATTTCATTTGTTCGAAAGTTTCCTATTGTTACGTATTCACACACACTGACACAACTCATAAAAACAAAAACAAAAAAGTGCAAACAAAATTTATAAGGGAGACACAATGTAGCCTTTGGTATTTAATTTCCTCCACGGAACGAAATAGCATCAAATTGGCAAAATTAAGACCCTATTAATTTTATCAATTTGAGTTTAAAATTTGAGTTTTACTACAGTAAAAAATTCTCAAAAATAATCACATCTAAGTTTTTTGTTACAGTAAAAAAACTCTCACATAACATCACATCTTAATTCGAATTTAAAACTTAAATCAGCAAACGAAACGGGGCCTAAAAACATTTTTGTGAAATTCAACATGATAACGAAAAACAAAATTTTGATCCGAATTGTTAAAACACAGATTAGTTTAAAATGCATAAATAACAAAAAAAAAATCATTTTTTTTTTAATTAACTACACATCATTTACATCTTTACATATTTTCATTTATGTGATAAAGATAAAAAAATACTTGTATTTAGTTTCTGTTATTGATAAAAGCCTAGTTTCTGTGATTGATAAAAGGCGTTGTTAATTTATAGCCTACAATCTACATATTTGTCTTTTTCTTATATAGTAGAACATATTTGTTGTCTTCTACCATATCTCGTTAATCAGCGGATCTTTTTTCCCGGAAAAAATCAGTTAGAGGTTTCATTTTTTGCGTTCGTTTTTTGTTTTTTGTTTTGAAGAATGATGTTTTGCTACCTTCGATATCATAAAGCGGTAAGGGATTCTGTATCATTATTTAAAACATATGAACAATCATAAAAATAAAAAAAAAAAAAAAAAAAATAAATAAATGTCGTTTGCCAAAAGAAAAATTGTTGTTTGTTTTGTAGCGTAAACATTTGCCTCGTTTTGCCAAAAGAAAAATTGTTGTTTGTATTGTAGCGTAAACATTTGATGTCGTCCGCGTAAAAGACGACATGTTGAACATGAAAACGTGTAGAGTTTGATGTCCTTTAAATTATAGTATCTTCCTATTATTAGTATTACTATTTTTTGCTACGATGAATATTATAATTTTTCTCTTACTCATTATGAAATTAAGGCCATTTATAAATACTCATGTATTACATTCATCACTAGTAATTAGTAAATTAAGAGACGTAAAAAGAGAATCTATCTATTTAATAAAGACAAGAAAACGTATACAAATATAACAAATACTGTTCTTATTTATTCATAATCACACATTATGAGCTTCCAGTTACATATATATCCAACCATAACCCCCACAGCTTCAGCAAAAACAAATAAATAAACAAATAAAACAACATAATTAAGCCCACACACAAACCCTAATTAGTTTCCCAACTCTGATATTCTTTAATACCACAACTCAATGTATACCTGACTTATAAGAAATAAAAAATCTAACATAATACATATGTGTATATAACGTATGTATGTATGTATTTCTACATATAACATAATTAACATAATGTATATATAGAAAAGAAAAGCTAGATCAGAGTGAAGAGGAAACTAACTACATGTAAACTAATACACAAGAACCTGTTTTTTTTTTTTTTTTTTTTTCATTAATACCCCTTATTTGCTCTTTTTTTTTTTTTTTTTTTTCTCTTTTTGATCCGGTGGTGCGAGGATGGACTTGGCGGAGTATTGGTTGCTCTGGTTGCCTTTGTTGCTTTTGTTTTCATCCTTAGATCTTGTCAAATTGACCCCCATGCAATCTTGGGCAGAATATTGAGAAGATGAAATGGTAGTAGTACCGTTTGAAGACATTTTTTTTTTTTTTTTTGAAAGATGATGAACCAAAATAACTTGTGGTTTATCTTTTTTATTTTTGGTAAATAGCCTGCATATATTTATATATGAACCTCTTGCCTGGCTATTTGTAAATGGTTTCGCGGATTTGAACAAGAAACCATTAATTTCCATGAAATCAGCTTAGGAATTTCTAATTGGTTTCAAGTTACATGGTTTGTGTGTTTGAATAGGAAAATAGGTTAGACTTGATTTCAAATTTCAATTAGTTTTACGGGAAGGAACAGAAATAATAAATGCAAGCCCGACCGACTTGATTTTTTCTTTTTTGCTATATATATATACATGTATATATTTTATATAGTTTCTATATATATAGTATTCTTCAACCGAGTGGAATTCGTGGTAGTACATAAAAAGAAAGCATTGTTGTACATCTATTTGTATTGCCGATATCCAATAATAATAATTTTATTTGCTATATATATATATTTATTATATAGTTTCTATATATAATATTCTACAACCGAGTGGAATTTGTGGTAGTACAAAAAGAAAGCTTTCTTAAACTTTGATCTCTCTGTTTTGCAGATATCCAAAAATAATAATAATAATAATAATAACTACTAGTTAATAGATCTCAATGAGTTCCCGGTAATTTTCTCGCAAAATAAAACCAATATTATGATATATTAATTATACCGTGTTATGTGTATATCTGTACAGAGAGAGATCCTCGTCTTACAATAAGAAAATCAAATTAATTAAGTCAAAATTATGTGTTCGATCGAAAAATACGAGGAAAAAATCTAGAATTTGAAGACTCAATACTAGTTCCTTAAATGTTGAATAGAAAAGTTTTGGTTGAATGCTTGACTGACTTGTGGGATCGGAAAAGGGCAAAAAAAAAAAAAAAAAAAAAAAAAAAAAAAAAATGATATAAAAGAAATAGTAATAAAGGGTAATTTTCGAAATTTGTTCCATAAAAGGAAAAAAAAAAAAAAAAACGATATAAAAAAAAGTTTTATAAGAATGGAAAGCAACGCCTTTCTTCTTCTTTTCTTTTTTTTTTTTTTTTTTTTTTTTTTTTTTTTTTTTTTTTGTGTGTCTATCTAAGTAAGGGTGGGGATATTGGAATTTTTTACCCAAACAGTATTAATTGGTGGTTGCAGTGTGTTTCCAGCCACCCTAAGCTGGGCTCATATTTCACCAATTATTCATAGTAGCTTAAAAACAAATTAGTAACTTTTTTTTGGTGAATAAAAAATAGCCTGCATTCTGTCCATATTTATAACGCCTCTTGCCTGGCAAACTCTTACATGGTTATTTTGAACAAGAAACCCATAAATTTCCATGAAAATCAGCTTAGGAATTTCTAATTGGTTTCAAGTTACATGGTTTGTGAATAAAAAAATCAGCTTAGTAATAACTTGGAATAACATACGTTGTTTCCTGAATAACTGGTCATTATGTTCAGAAAAGCTAAGATAGAAATATAATTATTTGCTTGTTCAAAACACTGAATATATATATATATATATATATATATATAATAACACTGAACTTCATATTTTACATTGTATTTTAATTAATAATCGTCACACACACACATGATATCCTATAATGATAATTAAAGCCATTGTTAATTCGTTTATCTAGAAATGCATTTTCATTAATGACTCATAATTTTCCGAGATTTATATATGTGTGTGTGTGTGTGTGTGTATATATATATATATCAACATAATATATATGTACATTGGTCGCTATAGATTTCACCGTGTAATTGGGTTTCGTTAGGCTTTGGTGTAGACATTTCACCGTTTACGGGTATAATTTCTGTTAACTTTCTCATAGATGTTACTGGTCAATTAAGTTGCCATTTTCTTAATTAAGTTGCCATTTTCTTAAGTGCTTTAAAACTGTCAGTGATAATTTTGGGGAATGATGAGTGACTCACCCGCGACGTTTATTTGTGAATGTTTAAAAAAATAGAAAAAGGAAATTAAAAAGGTTTTTAGTTTTAAGTTTTAAAACGAGAAAATGTCATCAAAAAAAATAAAAACTCTTCCTTTATTTTTTTCCAAAAAAAAAAAAAAAAAAGAAAAAAATCAACGAACTCAAACGCTATGTACATATTCATTATTCATTTGCTATGTTTACATAAAAGCGACATATCGTCAGAAGTTTCTGTTCATTTATTAATAGATAGTTAGATGACATGTTTAATTATAACTCACATATTTGTGAAACGCTATGTCGTTTATCAGTTAGAATTTTTCAAAGAAAAATTTGGTGAATTCACTCTGAGTGTATTGTTATAAAACTTTTACACTTTACTCTTAATTAATATCGGTTTTAACTAATATAATTTTTTAATAAAAGGGTACTAAGAGGTGAAAATCTAAGACATATACATTATAAGCGGTATTTATCTCTTTTTTCTCATTTTCAAAGTTTCTTCCCTTTTTTCCCAATATTTATCATTAAAAAAATATACGTTTTCAATATAATAAAAGCGTGTAGAATCTGGGGTAGTTTATTCCACAGAATGAAATGAAAAGCAACGTGCAGTTATGGTTTACGTTCAGAAATGTCATCGTTTGATTTGGTACCCACTAGTGAAACGACAGGTGTTTGTAGTTTACTTTTGTTGTCGTTTAAGTTAAAGAAGACGACATACAGGTATGTTGTTTGATCCTTTCAAGCACACGTAGCTTTTTAAAAAAATATATAAATCAAATAAAGCACACGTAGTTGAAATCTCACGTATTTGCTGTGGGTTATACGTTAAAAAATCCCCTTCTCCAGTAGTTAAACAGTTCACGTTTAACAATTAAAAGACAAGTTGGCTCGTTCATGATATTATTGATATATCAATAAAACGTGTGGAGTAAATAAATAAACAACAACAACAACAACAACAACATTATTTGAAACACAAAAATTTACTAAAAGTAGACGTTCAAAAAGGCAAAAGAAAAATGATTTTCATCGCCACTCACATAATTACCGAAAAAATATTGGTCCCATTTGTAAGATCCAAAGGTCAAACTCAAGTGTGTTGTGGTGATTATCATTACTTGTCACGAACAGCAATATGCTTAAAGCAATAAAAGTTGGGAAAATACAGAGTGACACGAAATATTAAACCGAAGGAACACTATTTCCAACTCTCCAATTTCTTCAAAACCATGACTACTTTACCATCAAAAAAATTTCTTCAAAACCAAATGCAAATCAAGCATAATTAACCAAGAGATCACAAGGGACTTAAACATGCTTGATGAACAATTAGGATAATACTCACAGAATCGAACAAGGAGAATCATACAAAGCACCAACTTAAAATACAATGCCAAGATATTCCACTTATTTAACATTACTAGGAGACAAATAAAGAATTTATTAGATACCGAAGTACCAGATGCAAACATCATTTAAGTAAAACAAAATCATTTAGAAAATTACTATACATTCAAATGAATTATGGCACAATCCAACAAGAATAAGATGTGTATAAATATAAATTTAACCAAGTATGCAGCTGTCTACGCAAAGGAAATTGGAGAGGCCTTGGAAGTGGTAGAGAAGCTTTTGTAAGTTTAGTTTGTGCACCTCCTATCACGTCTCATTATAGCTTTTTGATAGATATGGTCCAAAGGAGATCCGACTCGGATTGCACTGTTACCTTCTCTCCTTCAACTATGTTTGAAGTACTTACTAAACCACCAAAGTTCATTTCTGTCTCATCTGAAATGGACAAACATAACAGTGAGTCTGGCTCCACCACTCTTAGCAGAAAAAATCACAGCTACAAACAGCAAAAACTTCTTAAATATGATTATGGCACCATAAAAACCATTTCTATCATGTCACACCAAAACTAATTGTAGTCAAAGAGTATTGAAATTTGAAAGTAGAAATAGACTTTGTCAAGATGGATTTACATGTCCTGCTATTAATGCTTTTCTTGTTTGGTCACCAGTCGTAAAGCAAACGAGCCACAAAAGATATCCAATAAAGTCGCCGAACAAAAGCACAGTCGAATCATTCAATTTGCCTCATTTAAATTTGGTCAGATATAATAAATAAGCTAGGATCTAGAGGTACATCGCAGATGGGACATGCACTACAAATGCTTTAGTATAACCAGCAAATCAAAATTCAGGGTTACCGTAACATGTTAAAACAGTAAATGGAAGCACCCATATAGTAAACTGCACTGAAAATACTTACTCAGATCCCACTTGAGGCCAGTGGTTGTAGTCCTTCCAGATGGCATCCCAACGGGAATGAGTCCACAATGTGGGCCTTCGACGAATGATTGAACATGAATCTCATGATGGTGAGATTTTGGAAGAAGGTGAATTAGGCAATCATCGGATAAAAGAACTATTCGCAAGGATGAAAACCGGTATAAAACGTTAATGTTGCCCATCTCGTGGTCAAACCGACCACCAAGTGCCCCAGCAACCAGAATGCATAGCTATCAGCAGAACAACAAAAAGTTAATCAAAATGCTATTATGACCAAATACGTTATAAACCAAACTCAGCAAAATCCTAGTCTCATCTGGGGTTCAAAAGGGTTTGGATGTCGTGGTTCAAACCAAAAGTACCTAAAAAAATCATAATGAAGCTGAACCTTACCCATACAGGAGCATATGAAAAGAACCAACTTACGTTAGACTTATCCGCGTTTGGTGTGATGTCCCGTACGTGTGTTATACACTTGTGTAAATCTGTGGTATCCTGATCGTGAGACTCATCTACAATCTGGGTTCCCTGCATCCAGTAAGCCAACAATGAAATTCTAAATAAGGTTTCCACAGCACCGAATAAATGCAAACCGCAGGGTGGCAACATCACAATAACAGAATGTAGAAAGCTAAATTCCCCGAGCCAGGTCAGATAAAGGATTGTCACCTTGCTTCTGTAAAAATCGAGGACTTCTGTACGAACTGAATCCATGTCACCTTTAATAACATTAGGCGTGTACCTAGTTCAGATTCAGGCGAAGAACAAAGTAAGTTCATCATTACGTCTTCACAAATTGATATTGAATTAAAATAGACGAGGAGGAAGCTCAAACAACCACAATGTACAAGTCCCGTGGTATCATCGCCTACTATGACAACCGAGAATTAAATTAAAGCACTCAAATATCCAAAATATTCCAAACAGGAAAGCACACTACAAAGAACGAAAAACACAAAATCTTTAACATGTTAATTTAGACTCCAATTTGCAACTCTCTTTTCCCCCCTTTTTATTTTGCTGTTTTAATTGAAAATCAAGAACTTTGGGCTCCAAAGTTTAGCTTTACATACTTGAGGAAAGATCAACTTCATTTGAAATAGGGCAAAAATTTATTTATTTATTTATTTATTTCCAAATAGAGCAGACATGTTAAGAACATAACACAAAGAAAAAGGTTTATTTACCCATGTTTATCAATCAAATAACTAATCTGGAACCACAAGTACAGGAATGAGAATAAAACTACTTTAATTAACTTTTCACAAAAGAAAACCAAACAAAACAAAACATAGAAAAGGAAACGAATTAGAAGAAAGCAATTCCCCAATATTCCAATAAATGCGTGCTCAAAAGCGAATAACACAGCCAATTTTTGCGAAATTAAATAAACAAGATGCGGCAACATCACGATTGATTTAATAACCATAAAAAACAAAAAAACAAAAAATGCAACTCAAATGCCTCAACAACAAACAAAAACAAAACAAAACTATGAAATCGACATAAACAACGAAAGAGAATCATTCTTCTTTGGGCCAAAAAAAAAAAACACACCTGTTTCGAACATCGGAAGCCTCTTCGTGAGGGAAAAACAGAGGGAATTCATCGTAGACGCGGTTCGCACCTCCGTCGGCGCACAAACGCAGTTGTGCTGCTCTAAAACGAAAACGCACAAAAAGGACAACAAATTTCTCAGCGAACCAAAAAAAAACAAAAAAAAAAAAAAAAAAATGAAATTCAGTCCAAATAATTGACTGATAGTCTATGAAGACGAAGAAATGAAGAAGAAGAGCGCAGGAAGAGTTACCGTGGTTCCAGAGCAGGGGAAAGAATCTCGGGAGGTTCTGGTTAAGGACAACGAGTGCGTAGGATAGGGGAGGGCAGTGGCCGGCCGGGATTGGTGGAAGGAGGAAGGCTGAAGAGTGGAGCATAACCTCCATTGATTTGGATTGATGCTTAACGTGCGCTTAAACTTTGATTAGAGAGAAGAATAAGAATTATATTCGAAAAACTGGCATGACTTAAATTAAATTCCTTGAGCCTTGAGACTGATGGTGAGATCAAGGAGGGGAGAAGAGGACCGACTCATAATAATAAGTCAAAATGTCCGACTTTTTGCAACTTTTGGTTGCAGAGGGAGAGCCGGATGGCCATACGAAAATAAAATTAATAATGGCCCCTGTGGACATCATCATATCAACCGACATTATACTGCCAATTGCCTAATTGGCGTCCGATAAATAAATAAATAATTAAATAAACAAAATAGAAAATAATAGAATACGCCTTTTTCTTTTCTTTTCTACTTATTACTATTGATCTGGCCATTGGCTGGCCCATCAAGATCTCTGTTCATTTGTCGGGACAGGGTGGGGTCCATGAAAGTTTCTTTGGATTTCCATGAAGACTGTTTCTCAATAAAAATCAAAAATGAAAATAAAAACAAAGAATTAACATTATTATTTTTTATTTTGTTATATTTGCTAATGAAACCAAAGCGTTGGAATTTGGAAGTGATCAGGAAATAGGGTTGGCAACTTAGATAATAATACGACGATATGATTTAAAATTTGTATGAAATTAATAAGTTTAAATTTATTATAAATGAGTTTGAATCATAATCGGATTGACACAATTAATAAATGAGTTTAAATCATAATCGGGTTGACACAATTAATAAATGAGTTAGATTAGAGTTAATATCCTAACACGAATTGACATAATTAATTATATACATCACCTGTAATCTAATAATATGTTATATAATATGAAAGTTTATATGACATTAAATACAAATAATGTGAATTTTAATATTTGTAGGTAAAATTCATTTATTTTTCTTAAAAAAAAGATAAATTGAACAATAAACATATTAAACATGTTTTTATCGTATTAAATAAGTCATTATTATATTAGTTATTTATTTAATATATTAATTTAAACATGTGATACGAGTTGACACAATTAACACGATTAATAAATAGATTATGTTTTGATTGACATTTTTAACATGTTTAATAAATAGGCCCGACATGATTAATAAATAGTTAACACGAATAAGATCTACTAATACAAATGGCCACTCAGACAATGGCAAAAAAAGAAAACGATATCTATAGTTGGAACTCGAAACAGAGTGATATGAAGAGGAGAATATATCTTATCTATCGTTTCAGTTGTTGTACTTCCACTCAGACACCAACAAAAGCAAACTGCAAATTACGGCCTCGTTTATTTCACTGATTCAAATTTTTAATTTTAATTTTACTACAATAAAAAATTCTCATTAAAAATTACATCTAATTTTTTATTACAATTAAAAATTCTTATATAAAATCACATTTAAATTCAAATTAAAAATTTAAATCCAAGTTTCTAACAACCCTTTGATAGACCTTTTCTTTCTCTTTGATAGTCAAATGGCATTCAATAGACTTTAGCTTAAAAAGTTCTGTTTTGAGCCAACAGCCAACAGTCAAATCAATCACGTTTTAAACAATGAATAAACATGTTACAAAAAACATATCCTAAAAAAAAGTAACTTTGAAACATTGATCAGATAACAGACAATACCATCCATCACACTGAAGGCAGACGCAACGAATCGAAATTTAAAACTTAAATACATAAATAAAAGATGCTTATTCATTGATAGATAAATTAGAATATACAGTAAAGAAAAGGCTCTGGGCAGAGTACTCTTTTTGAGAAGAAAAAATGCTAGGTGTCAAACGACCTTTGATTTTATAAACTGTAAAATTCCTAACATTTAGAGTTAAATTAATAACTAACAAATTTATAAAAAGTGTTAAAAATAAATAAAACAACAAATGGCAACAACAAAAACCTATATTTTATACAATGGGGGGACAGGACCTACAAATGGCATTTCCATTAAGATTAGGTCCTAAAGCTTTTGCCACGCCTCTACGGTGGCACAGAAAAAGAATAAAAACATTGGTACCAACGCTATACAATACAAAGTCTCTCCCATCTTCTTCTACATGAAATAGCTTAGAGATTTCTTCTTTCTTGAACCGCCTTCTCCGTACAGGTCATTCCATTGGAGGAGCTCGTTCATGTTTGTCGATTCGGATGACACACTCGCACATACCTTTGCAATGAAAACCGGCAACAATCATTCAAACATATGGACACAAAACAAGTTCATATGCAATAATCTCACCAAGTCTGTTTCAATCTGAAATAGGTGACATTATATGTACAAATGTGTGCATGTGTAGCGGCATAGCCTGGGAAAACCAAACTACCACCAGGACATACACAAGTGAGAATCTTAAAATATAGAATATATCATAACATAACACGTTACATTGAAAAGGTAAAACAACAAGAAACTTAGGTTGCGTTTAGTATGAGGGTTCTAGAACCGGAACTATGATTCTGGTTCAAATATTTGTTTGTTTGAAAAAAGTAAAAAATGGTTCTTGAAAACCAATGTTTGATTTGAATGGTTTTGATTCAAGATTTGAATCCTGATGTGATGTTTTAAACCAACACCACCCCAAAAAATAAAACCACCTCCCCACTTGATTTTAGATGGTTCACACCTCTGGTTCTAATTCTGGTTCCAGAACTATGGTTTGGACCCCAAGTTCAAACCATAAATCATGGTTCTAATTCTAAAACTAAAACCACCCAGATTTGAACCCTCATTACTAAGCGCAACCTTATTTTTTAGACTATTGTTACACCCTTCGAAGGTAGGTCTTATCGATTATGTTGAATAAATCTCGGTAGTAGTCCCAAACCATAGCAAAAGCCTATATATATATATATACACACACGCGCGCATACACATATATATATATATATATATATAGATACACACACATATTATGCAAGATTGCAAGTACGTAAAAATGTATATACCTGCTCATGAGCACATTTAAAATCCTCCATTTTCAGATGACGAACGTCAGAACTGCTGTACAATGCGGCTAAAGGTCTGTTCTCCGCCAAAGATAGAGCTCTCTCCTGAAATATGTGATTTATAAAAGGTAATTAGCATACGCTCACATAGTGATAATAAGATTAATAAAAGAATTTCAGAGTCAGACTTAGATTAAAGTGTAAGCAAAGCAATTTAGATCTTATGTTTGTAACTTTAAGATAATAAGCAAATGGAAATGAAAAATGTTAAGATATCTAATCTGAACATGTATTTTCTACCAAGTTTTCCATCCAAAACCGTATTGAGAGATATGAGGACCACAAAACAAAGAGAGAGAAAAATGGTAGGTTGTTCAACCAATCGCACAAAACTAAAAATTTTCCTAGGAGCTTCAAGCTCAGCACATCTAAATTTATAAAACTAACCTTTTTCTCCTTCTCCAAAATTTCCCTTATGGGACGGTGAGCTGCTGCTATGCAAAGATTCTGCAATAAGAAAAGTAATCAGATGAATGCCATAACATTCTTTGACATGTCAATCAAGGGATGACTAGGAAAAAAAAAATGTAAGTGTAACAATAAAATCAACAGATAACCTTTAGATCACTCCCAGAGTATCCATCGGTCATGTTTGCAATCGTTTCCAAATCAACGTCAGGTGCTAACTCTTCTTTTGCTAATATCACTCGAATGATTTTTTCCCTGTTAGGGGCATCTGGCAAGTTTACCATTAACCTGCCAAAGGGTTAATGCAAATTAAGTTAATTTTGCTTACTTCTTTCAGTTTAAGGGTAGAGTTGAAGAAAGTTGGGTGTTTTACCTCCTTGGAAGCCTCCTAATAACAGCCTCATCTAGGTCAAAAGGCCTATTGGTAGCACCAAGTACTAGCACGCGTTCTTTATCCTTTGTACGAAGACCGTCCCAGTTAACCATGAATTCATTTTTCATTTTACGCATAGCCTCGTGTTCTCCTGGATTTTCACGTCTCCCCAACATGCTATCCACCTGCAACAACCACCACCAATTATTTTGGGCAATGAAATGATTTACAAGTGAAACACACGAAGAAAACTGAAAGAAGTCTCTACGAGAATGAACAGTTACAGATGCAGCAACAAACCTCATCGACAAAAATCACACTAGGAGCAATTTTACTAGCTAGAGAGAACACAGCTTTGACGTATTTCTCCCCTTCACCAAACCACTGGGAACAATGCATAGAGTTATCATATTGATTTTGAGTAAAAACACATGAAACAGTTACACAGCCAATTTGATTACACATCATACTTTTGAAGTGATGCTTGACATTGATATATTGATAAAGTTTGCACCGGCTTCAGTGGCAACAGCCTTTGCAAGCATCGTTTTCCCAGTACCAGGAGGTCCAAAAAGCAATATTCCTTTGCAAGGCTGTAGAATGAATAAAAACATTTCAAAGGTTAGAAAGAATAATAAGAAGACAACAACAACAAAAAATTATTATCAGAATACAGTTCAGGGAAACGAACCCAAACCATGCACAAATTAGATAAGAAAGGTAAGGGGGGGACATTTCACCTTAGTCAGCTGTCCTTTGTTAAACAATTCAGGCCTTTGAAGAGGGAGCATTACCAACTCCTTCAGAGTGTCCTTCACGTTCTCCAGGGCCCCAATGTCATCAAAAGTCACCCCAATGTCATTTGGGGGAATAACATCAGCAAGAAGTTTCTTCTCAAATTCATTCTCCGTGACCACATCCTATAAGCTCTTAAAGTTAAAAACCAATATGCTCAAAAAAAAAAAAAAAATGAAGGGAAAGGACTTGGAGGAGCACTCTGCTTTTGAAAGGCTGGGAATATAAATTAAATTCAGTGCAATCAAGCTAACATTGGGCTTACCTTCAGTGATTTTTTGACACTCTTGCTTTCATTTTGAATGCCTTGTAAGATATTTAGACCATACCTAATACTGCAATGCAAAACCAAACACCAATGTTAGGACAACGTAAAGAAATATATTAAAGACCATTCTACTAGATCCTCAAAAGCATTCAATAAAATAATTAGGAAAAATTCGATAACCTCTCAGTAGATATTACTAATTTGTCCTCTTTAACTGAAGCTTCAGCACAATGCATAAAGTGGTAACTCAAGGCCCAACCAATAACTTTCTCCACATCTGTTCAAAAAGGAAATCATAAAAAGTTGAAGAGCATAAGTTAATACTGGAGTAAAGATCACCAGCATAAACTTTCAGCAACAGAAAACCGAGTTCAAGAATACAAACTTTCAAATGTAAGTGCTTGATCCTTAATGCAAAGAGTCTCAATGTCAGGGCAATCCAAGCCAATCCGATCAAGCACCTAAAGACAGAATTTTATAAAGATCCAAAAGAAAAACAAGAATTAAGAAATACAAAGTCTGAAATAACATTTTACCAACAATAACGTAGGAACCAATGCTAGTAGCATAAATCTTAGTTGAATCCCCGCATCAATTTGGTACTCATAGCAAAACATTAACAAGAATAAAACTGTACCCCCTCCAATAATATCTAACCAGCAGCAAATAATCTAAGGAAATCAGGCCAGTAGCATGCACTGGGAAACTGTCAAGTCCTTTCATTACTAAAATAATATGAACCCATTTTCATTGCAATTGCGTCCAGCAACACTCTTCAAGAAACTAACATATCAAGGAGCATGATATCATAATACTAGTTTAGGCTCCTAATAATCCACCATGCTTCAAGGTTAACATAAGGCAGCACCACCCACCACACTGTTTTGATTGCTACGGCAACAGAGTATGCATAATACTAATACCAAGTATTTCGACTTGTACTCCTTTAAGTAGCATAAATTAGCATAAATTTTACAAAGCTACAATGTAAAAATCCATATTTTTCTATAAGCGCTAATACTAAACAAACAACAGTTTGGGAAGATTATCAAGCCACCTGCACGCACAGGATTACTGCCCAACCTAATTAGATCACCAAAGTAGACAAGGTGCTAAATAGATGATGTGTTGCCCATTTAGGAATATACTTGAGAAAGCCACAGCCACCAGCGAACAGCAATATAAGATGATAAATAAAGAAAGATACCAAGTTAGGATACATATACTCACTGTGCGAATGCTAACAATATTTGACTGTGCTTTCAAGGTTTCAACATCACGTTCCAACTGCTGCTTCCAGTCCGAAAGAACTGCTTCATCCTACCAGTATAGCAGACGATGTTGGTATTATCGAAAGTTCTTCAGACAATAAGAATCAGCAACACCAGATCTATTTTACTGGAAAGCAGATTGATGGGCCTACCTGGGGCAACTGTATCACCACTTTGTTGGGGAAAAGTCGAGTCAGGTGCTTTATTGTTTTGGGGGTTTCTTTGTTTCTATCAGGCAGCCTACCAAAACTATCCTGCACAGAAGACAGTGATATATATTTTGGTCACTAAATGTAGCATGCTACCACAAGTCTATAGATATGAATGAATGAACAAAAAACCGTTGAAGATAGCCCTAAGGCCCCACATAACATCTTTTGAGAAATCCTGTAATGAAGGCATACCGGGAAAGCAAGATCAAGCAAAGCAGTCTGATTGCTTCCGAATTTTGTGAACAAAAGACCACCAGGATGGGACTGGAAACAGTACATGCAAATGCCAAACATTCAAAATAATTCTTAGGCATCTGTGCCCCAAAGAATAAAAACTATTAAAGGAGGGGGAGGGTGAACTGCTCCTCCTACTGTAAGACATACCTTCTCCTTACGATTATCCAACTGGGTATGAGAGCCAATCACAACAACATTCTCAGGCAAATTTTCAAGCTTAGCCTTTAAGACTGTATACGCATCTGAGTTGGCCACCACAGCCTTTTCCATGTCTTTTATAAACAAAATTAAAGGAATGTTTTTACTCTCATTTGATGCAACCTAAACATAAAAGAGTTCAAAACTTAGTACAGACAACGGACAAATAACAAAAATTTTGGTCAATGAGGAACAAGTACCTCAAATAGTTCATTAATAGCAAGCTTGTCAAATTCATCACCTCCGGAACCATCTAAGCGCACTAAATGATTAACTGCATAGAAAGAAAAAAAACCATATAAAGTAGTTAAAATAACTCAGCAACAAATAAAAGAACGTGATTAAACTGGATGCCATAAAGCAAGGGTAGATCACCTGAGCAGAAAAAACCATGGTTTTCCTCACAAAGGCCACCTAGATCATTTCCATCTGGAATCGATTTATCAAATCGAACCCCAATTTTTGAGGATCCATTACCCTCAAAAGCAAGAAGAACTTTTCCTCGGTAACCATATGACGGTCCACTGAGAAACAAACAATCCAAAACAGATTCATATAACTTTCGCCAAAATATACAATAGAAATCACAACTAAATGACATCAATAGGTACCTGAGAGGACAACTATGTTGAGAAAGTCCCGGTGTAGGACCCACATATTTTACTTTATCACCTGTGCAATTTTACAGGACTAAGTATAGGTGCTTGAGATGCGTTACAGTATTAATAAGAGCAACAAACAGAAAAACGACCACAAGAAACTTGATAATGAATTAGGGGGAAAAAAAAGGGGAACTGTGAGTATCATCATGCCTTTTTTAAGTGTACTGCCCCTAGACGATGCAGTAGATGTCTCCTGTTTCGGAGGAGCCTGAGAGCTTACAGTGGATCCACCCGTAATATCAGCCTCAACACTTGAAGCTGGTTTCTTATGTGACAAACAAGCAGCTTGTGCAGCTCGTTTGGGAAAAAACAATCTTTCCAGCCTTGTTCCATCTTTTAGATTATCAGAATCCTTAGGTGTTGGTCCCTGAGATTATTCCAGGAGTTAATAAGACACAAATATAGAACGCCCAAAGAAATGCACATCCAATAATTCAACCGGAACTTGAATTTCCAATATAAGAAAGAAACTTGTTTAAGAAGTAATTTTATCAAATGAGCAGCATATTTTCAGAAAATACTTGAAAAGAAAAAATAGCTAAAATCCTACTTACAAGGGGAAGCAAGTATAGACTTAAAATAACTTACCCCAGGCAAGATAAGAGAATCAACAATAAGCAGTCGAGCACCAAAATACTTGGCAAGTGCCTTGACCAAAGTTTCCTGATATATCTCCGATCCTACACAAAAAATGGAGAAAACAAAAACTTCAGAAGTGAACTTGATGAACCAATCAAGAACATGAAAGGGCAAAACTGTCAAACGCACACCGCAAGTCCATTCACTTACCTGCAGGACCGGACAACAGTATACGCGGGCTCACTGAAGGAAGGTCCGACGTGTATTTTGTAAATTTCTTACACTTCAGATGTATATATGTCGAAGCAATCAAAATGTTCTTTGTTGCGTCACTGTAACAATGCAAAATACATGAGCAAAAACAAGAGTAAAGAAATATCAATTAATCATAGCCAAGGAAAAATAACAGAGACAACGTTAAGTGTCTCATCTACTTTCGGCATGACTCAAGACAGATGTATTAAGAGCAATATTATTGAATAAGGAAAGTAAGTTGCTAAGTATAGTTATCGTTATATAAGTCTCATGTCGTACAATTAAATAAATGTTTCTACCTTAGGTAGTATGGGAAACTTTCAAACAAAACTTCCATATCAGCTGGATTTAGAACTCCTTGTTGCAATTTATCTTTAAAAGCTTGTTTCCTAGTTGCTATCAAACCTGGACGATCAAAATCCTTGAAGAGTTCTTTAATCTCCCTTTGCTCCTCAATCATTTTTGAAATGCTACCACTTAAATCAAAGTTAGAAGAAGATGAGCCAGCAAGTATTCGCAAGAGTGGCCTTAATTCATAAGGTGGCCCAGGGACCTTTCCCACTTCACCGTCTGGGCTAGCATCCAAGGCAATGCTGTCAAGATTGGGGTTTTCATTCGCAGCATCAGGGGATGGCATGATCTCTTTTTCCCTTGAAGATGTACCAGCCTGATCATTGTTATTAGAACAAACCTTCATGTCAATGTCTGTAGCAATATCACCTGACCCTACACAGCCAGCAGGTAGGGAGGATATCTCCGCATCTTGTTGCAATTCTTCAGCAGCTTTAGCAGGTGGGGGGATAAGAGATAAATCTTTTCTATAATTTGACAAAGAAGCTAATATTGATGCTCCAGCCACAGCAGAGGGATCCCCAGATCTCGCCTCAATATGCATCCCCTTAACTGGAGAACTCTGGGCTTCTAAGATGCTTACTGAAGAAGGAATGGCAGGAGCTAAGCTGTCACTGACGAGCTGCTGGAAAATCTTACCCAGTGTCAAGGGATACATTGAAGATTTATGTGACAGGTAACAAACATAATAGTGACAATTAGTACACAAACCAATCTGAAAGACAACACGACATAAAGACAATGCCCAGACGGTTTCTGTAACAAACAAACCTAAATCAAAAGTATCAAATGTTATTACTCAAGGCTGCAAGGAGCCAAGTTGAATAGGAAAAGGATACGTAAGCATGCCTCCCAAGTGAACTAAACACGACCTCATCACCTCCAGTTAAAATCACCCTAGAACTTCTCTGATAAGTCTTTCCATTTACTAGAACGACACCTTTGCCCCCAGTAATCTCCAGCAATGCAACAGATGCATTACCACGCTGTAAAAATTCATAATTAATAGTAAACAAATGTCAGTACCATCACAGCCAATTAGCAAAGGCATCGTAAAGAATATGTCACTCCCAGGAGCATTTACATATTGAAGTGGTCATGTTTTCAAAACAAAAGGTGCCCCAAAAATAGACATACCTTTAAGTGTCTCAATCTACATAAAGTATTACTGATTGATGGATCTTTAATTGATAAATTGCATTGAACGCTTTGACCAACAGTGAAAAGAGAGTCACGAATAAACAGGTGAGGGTTCTGCCAGGGAAACACAAGAACCGTGAGATTAGTTCAAACAAAAGAACATTAAGATCATAACCATGCTTTAACAATTAAAAACAAAAAACAAAAAACAAAAAACAAGTTGGAGTTTTCCGTATTACCATAGGAACAGGAGAAAGAAAACAACAGCATACACGAAAAATAAACACTTCGGCAGTCAGAATATTCATAAAAAACAAAAGGAAACACAATCCAATTGCCCATTAGAATGGTAACCACCCAAAATTCCATATCTCCCACGACCAGCAAAGATAGAAGTAAATGAACCTTCAAAAAGTGCTATGTGAAAGATGCATATGTTAATATTTGATAATATAAAACTCATTGGGAAGACTTTGTAAATAACAGAATATTGATTATGATTCATGAAGATGTCAATACATCTGACACGATTGCTATCTACTAACCTCTCATACAGGGTACACAAAATGGGCAACTGATCATAAGCAAAGACATTAATAGTTCTCATTCACTTCCCCCTTGCTAACAAAAATGACACAATCATCCCTAAGCAACAAATAAGAATATGTCAATATGAGGCCTCAGTATGCAGCACTTAAAACCTCACGGAACAAGCTTGAAGGTCAAAACTGCAACATGTTCCAGATAATCTCTCAAGCAACACAGGCATTCTCAACCTGCATCAAATATTACTCCAATTACGAAACAAGGTTGGGCCAATCCACTCTTGCGAAGGAACTTTCACAGTATAGGAAAATTTACACTTCTTGGCTATTTACACCACACCCTCCCCTCTGGGCTAAAAGATCCCACCATTCACCTCAACCACATGTCCTATCAACTCCACTTGACAATTGACCATACTTTACAAAAAGGGTTCGGAATCAAAACAGTATAAATCCTAACACAACCAAGCTTGTATTGCGACAGCAGTATAAAGACCCTAAAAACAAACTACAAAGATTTCTCAAAGAAATAATTTCAATACTAATATCACAGAAGAAGTGAAAAACCAACAAGAATATCGCACAAAACATCTAGAGGAAAAAATAAACCACCCCATTTTAGCGTGGCATGAGTCATGATAAGGTATTGTATCTACTGGGATATACAAATAACAAACTTAATTTTCCCAGAAATAACGCCAGCTTAATTTTCCCCAGTTGCTTAGGCATAACAAACTTACCAAATAACAAAAAGACTATTGACATATTAATATGTCATGCAGGCACAGCGTATTTGAAATAAAAAGCTTAACAAGAAGAATTCAAACAGAGGTGGACAAAATCTCAAAGCAATAGCAATATAAACAATACAGTAACCAAAGTCACTGCTCATTTGTCTCAGTTCCTAAGAACAGCAGTGGGACGACACGGAAGAAAAATCTCAAATCACCATAAAGACAACAAGAGAGAGAGAGAGAGAGAGAGGCAAATAAGGTAAAAACCCACCAGAGAGCACTGGGAAAGAAGTTTTCCCCAAGCCGCTTTCGGATTCGACTTCGGCAGCTTCGACGGACGCTTCTTACCCCGACCGCTCGCCGGAACAACCGCCTTCGATTTATCCGCATCAACAGCCGCCTCACCTAAATCAACACAACGCAAGACTCAATCTTTCCGACAACAGAAAAACACCTAAATTCAAGAACTGGTAAAATATCTCACCTGAAAGTTGCGGCGAAACCAAAGCCAGATCTTCGGCCCCTTCTTCGGCTGACTTCTCCGGCAAGGTCGCATCAAACTCTGCGACGGCGGCGGCCTCCTTCAGAGGATCGGGGTTGGCCGGATCAGGGGAACGGAGTTCCACTCCTCCCGATTCCGACACGGCTTCCTTCACCGGACCCAAGAGCTCCGCCGGCTCAACGCTCTGAACCTCGTTCGTCGACGAAGAAGACTCGGACGCCTAGGGTTTTTCCGATCGCCGATCGGAGAATCCAAACACCCAAATCCCAATCAAAAAACCAAAATTCAAGAAAGAAGCAAAGAAATTGGCGAACCTAGAAGCACATGCAAAGGCCTTTACCTTGGATCGCTTGGGGGGGTTGGGCGGAGGAGAGGAAGAAGATAGGGCGCGTTTGGAGGAGGAGCTTCGCCGGGTCTCGA
Source organism: Morus alba (assembly GCA_012066045.3). Lineage (NCBI taxonomy): Eukaryota > Viridiplantae > Streptophyta > Magnoliopsida > Rosales > Moraceae > Morus > Morus alba. The sequence continues at coordinate 8,673,895 of CP050230.2, read as the reverse complement.
CCATGGTGACGATGGCTGGGTTTTCCTCGCCGTTGACGTTGTCCTCAGCTTCCGATCCAAACAAGGTTCCGTGGTGTGGCCGCACAGAGAACCCAAGAGACAGAGAGAGACACAAGAAAAGTGAATGATTGAAGAAGACCAGTTTATCAAAGCCAAAAAAAAAAAAAAAAAAAAAAATGTATATTAATAAAAAAATTCTGTATTTTCTTTTAATGTCTTTCTTTTCCTTCTTTTCTTTACGTTTGTTTGTTTGTTTGTCTGTCACTCTTATATATAGACTGCTTAAGGATTATTATTTTTAAAAAATTATAAGGAGAAGAGTCGGGTAATTCATGTGGCGGTGGCGACATAGGGATTTATAGCCATTTTCTTTTTTTTTTTTTCTCTCTTTTTCTTTCAAGTGAAATTATTGCCCTTTTTCTTTTCTTTTTTTTTTTTGCCCTTTTTATTGTTATTGTTATTTTTTTTATGGAACTTTATATTATTATATTATTACTAAAAAAACAAATGGGATTTTTCTTTTTTAGATATTATTATTATTAATAATACGATCTTTTACGTATATATATATATACATAATATGCAATATGCATATATATGGAAGGTGAGAGAGATGGGTGGGTTTATGGCTTTAGGAGGTGTTTGGTGAATGCCTAGAGTCCTAAGCTTACTGCTAATTTGTTTTTATGTTGACGATTACACTACCTAACATATCCATTTATAATACATTCTTAGATGAAAAGCCGAATATTAACGATCTCTCATTTAGGTTTTTTTTTTTTTTTTTTTTTTGGTGATAAATCTTTCTTGTAGTTTATTTTATTTAATAAAAAGTCTTTTTTATATTATATGTTAGGTAATTGTAAAAGTTATTTTATCCGTTCACTTCACTTATTCAAATTTAGAATTTGAGTTTTGTTATCGTAAAAAGTTCTCATAAACAGTCGTATCTAATTTTTTTATTACAGTAAAAAATTTTCACATAAAATCACATCTCAACTCAAATCAAGCGAAATAAACGGACCAACGTTAATGCCAAAATGCAATTTTAATGGATATTTTTCTCTTGTAACGAATTTTTCACTGCGCTAGAGACCATTGTTTTCTGTCATATTGTTTTTACAGGTAGAAAACCAATGTCCTTCTGCCTTCTATTATACAAGTTGTGATTTGCTTTATTAATGAATAATATTTTTTGAATTTTTATTAGGTAAAAACCAATGTCCTTCTGCCGTTCATTTTATTATTCAAATTTTGTTTTAAGTTTTGCTTTCGAGAAAATGAATAATTTTTTTTTTAGAAAATAAGAATTAGTCAACGGCCTACCTATAAACAGGGGATAGAATATACTTATTTTTTCTTCTATGACAAAATGGTATTTCAAGATACAATAATCATTGAATAAATTTAAATCAGACAAAAAAAAATCAAAATTTTTTAAGGAAAATATTATAGAAAATAATTAAATTGTGGTTAAAATCAACAAAATAATGGGCTATAAAACCTCTTAAGAAGGGTTTAGGGAATAGTTTTACAAAGATGGGTACATTAGAAATATTTAATCAATGTAATTATCCTCGTCTTTCTTCATCATAATTGGGGAAAAATTGAAAAAATGTACACCATGTTTGGTTTAGCTATTTGAACCAAATAATTTAATTCGAATTGTTCCTAAAAGTTTACATAATACTAGTTTAGAATTGCTGTACTTTTATAACGCATTTATTTTCAATGATTTTTGGTCATATTTAATTACTTATTTAATTACATAACCAATATGAAAATTTAAGAGGTTGCACACTATACAAGAAATAAGAAAAGATATGTCAACTCTTACCCCTCTAATTTTAATCTTAATGTAAAAAAATAATTATCAAATTTACTTATATATCGTGACGATTACACCCACACAATATTATAAACCAATGAGTAATTAATTATGTAAATAAATATTTTAGTGATTACATTAATAAGATTATTATTTATAAATTTAGTAAACATTAGAAAATAAATTGAATTATTTCCTATTACACCCTTCTGGCTACTAGAAAGAGGATTAATAATCTCAATTCATATGCTTTTACAATCTCACAATTTTATTACCTTTTTCAATTTTTGTATTCCTTTTAGATTTGGTAAACGTACCCTCAAAATAATCATCATTTTTTATGCTATGAAAATAATCCCTAATTTGGAAAAAAAAAACAATGTGTTCATGAATTAACCATATTTAAGGGTTATAATGATAATTTTGATTTTAATTAGTTGTATGTTAAATCATTTAGATTTATTTCAATTTAATCTAATTACCTATACCTATACAATCAAAATATACTGACACTCTAAGAGGTCCTCTCAAATATTAGGAAAAAATGTATAAAAATCTCGAATTTTAGAATCATATATTTGTTTTATTTGTTAAAAATAAAAAAGGTCGTAGAAAATCAAAATGTGCGGCAAGATAATATTACAAAAGTGGTACATTTCTTCAGCTGAAGCTCGTATTATTAGAGAAAAGAAAAAAAGAATAAACTACAAACACTTCAAAAATCAAAGTAAATATGCAAAATATTAAATCTATATAACTCTTATATACACATAAAACTCTAAGGAATTAGGATAATGAGACCATCACATCCTATTATAATTAATAATTCTAAAATTAGCAAGTTTATCGGCTCATTCGTTGACTTCACGATACACGTGAGTAAAATAAAAATCCATTTTTATAGACAAAAAAAGAGTCATGCTCTAGTCATTACAAAGCCTCCAAAAAAACCCGTAAAGACTTAGAACTCAAAAGTGAAATGATCAAGAAAGACTCACTCCCAAGCCACAACTTATGCTAATCATTCTCATAAGCAATAAAAATGACATTAATCACAGCCCACAATTCCACTTCAGAAGTAAAACCTTCCCTAAAGAAGATACTGAAACAACCACAAACAAACCCCCTAACATTCCTGAAAATACCCCCACAAGCAATTGGGTCAGGAACTCCTCTAGGTGAACACATTTCTATGTGATGTATGGATTTTTCATGAAGTAAAATACATATACATTATAAGTGTTGTTTGACTCATGGATTCAGCCTATTAAAACCCATGAGTATGGTTCAAATATGTGTTTGGCGTTGCATTTAGAGAGGTAGTTTTGGACTTAATGTCGTATTTTAAACTTACACATTGCTCGGCTAACTTTTCGAGCCCCTACTCAGCAAACTTCTTAAGCTTGTGCTCGACTGAGGCTTCCCAATCTTGTAGTGAGCCAACCTCTTTAGCCCATGGTTAACCATCTTGATAAGCCTTCCCAAGCGCATACTAGACCAAAGGGTAGAATCTCACGCGTTATTAAAGCCCTATTTTTACTAATTCAAATTATAACTCAAGTTTTTATTATGGTATTTTTTTTGCAAAAATTTAAATTTAATTTTTTTTATTACAGTATTTTCTCTCATATGAATTCACTCTTAACTTAAATCCTCAACTCGAACAAGTAAAACGAACGAGGCCAAGCCTCACCAAGAAGCATCTCGGCAGATGGTTAAAGGCATTAAACGAATAAAAATCATAACGTATTATTTAGATAAACAGTTAAACACCTTAAGTGAAGGGTTTTGTAATAATTAAAAAAGAAAATAAATTCTTTAATTAATAGAATAATTAAGTTTATTGATTCCAATGTACTATAAATGATCTCCGTCGAAAAAAAACACACACATTTAATCTTCACTACAATTACATTGAGATTACATTTATTTTTTATTGTTTATTTCCCGATTCCACTTGTGTTCTTTGAGTGTTTTTATTCGGTATTATTTTAATCGTTTGTTTAATCCTAATCACTTGTCTAAAATTATTGGTTAAGTGTTGAATAAAATTTTATTCTAATATAGTTGGTGCAAGAGAAAGGGCCAAGACAAAATTACTTTGAGACAGAGAAAAAGATAAAGGAGAAGGGGGGAAGGAAAAAAAAAAAAAAAAAGTAAACCTGACCTCTCTCAACGCCGCCCTAATCCTTAATATTGCGAAAACTGACTTTCGTTTAAGAGTAATTTCACGAGGCATATTAACTTAATTAATGGATACTTCTTTAAACTAAACAACTATAATTTTCTAACAACTCATTGACGGCAGACACATAATTCTACATCAAAGAAGTCGTTTAAGCAAGCACTAATTACATGATTTTGCATGTCGATCACGTAAAAGAGATGGAAAGAGGCAATATTAAGGAGCACAATGAGTTCTTTATATTGGAGAGTGAGTGAACAAGTTGCAAAAGCATTCCCAAGTTGCTACTTGTGTGTGTGTGTGTGTATATGTAGACACACACATTGCACGGCTTCAAAGTCGGTGGCTAGACATTTGCAAAAATGATGAGGACCAAGGAAGTACTAGTAAGAGTACTAACTCAAATTCTCACGCAACATGCCAAATGCTTTGACCAAATTATCTCTCGGCTACTACAACTTGTGTCGACAGAAACACAAGTGGACAGAGATGTTAAACTTACAATATTGGAGTGCTATAATAAAGTCGGCTAATGTTTCACCGAGTATTATCTTTTGGTATGAAACTTTTGAATCATCCTATTGCGGCTATTGGAGTGTCACAACATAATCTCGGATTCTGATCATGCGGGCCTCTGAATTTATGACCACCAAATTTCAGTGGAAAAGTGGAAGGAGAGGAGTGGAGAGATTAGTTGGCGGATTTTGCTACGTATGTTTGTTTGGTTGGGAGGAAAAAAAACAGAGACAAAATTGTTAAATGGGTATCCCCATTTTTTAATATTTTTAAATGGGTATTTTACACACTCGTTCTATAAACTTGTATGGTTTTAGTAATTTGTTAGCTAGACTTTTAATTTTGACAAGTTACCCATTAATTTGTAAAATTGTTATAATATGCTCTATTTTGACAATAATTGTGTTAAATTAGTGTTGAAAAAACACGTTCAATGAAAAATTTTAACATCTCAATTCAAATTTAACATAAATCTATCAATATCTTAACTTTTAATCCCTTCAATCTGATAAAAAATTTGAGCAAATTTACTAAAATGTGAGACATTGCAATAATTATACAAGCTCGAGAGGTTGATTGTCAAATTAAAAGTTTAGGAGGTGTTGATATCTGATTTTGTATCAGGCCTATTTGAGGGTCCAGACCCAACCATGGTGTCACGCGACGTTATTGGGCTCTCTTCGTGGACCCAAGCCACGCTTAGAGAACTCTCGTGTGTTGTGGTTTAGTGGGCCATGTGTGATCAAGTAGGCCCGTTTGTCATTTAGTTCGATCCAATTTGAATCCCGCTTAGGTGGGTTTTCAAAATTAATCGAATTAAATATAAATGGGAGATGGAGAATTCCCAAAAGGCCTTCCTCTCGTCCTTTTGGAAGCCCAAAATCCCTAAGTCCAAGCCTTGGAACCTATTCCTCTTCATCAAGGTTGATTCTCATTGTTTTGACTCTAACTTAGGCTCTACCCCCGCCAAACATGCCTAATGGAGGCTCCCTTTGCCACAAGTATGTCTCACAAAGCATCCTCTTCATATCCAAGTATGCCTAACATAGCATTTTTCGTATAAGGCATCCTTCCTTTGGACTTCTTCTCGCTCAGCTCACCATCGGAGAAATATTCGCCTGGAGCATGCTCACTCTTCGAAGCAGCTTCACCTAGAGTGGCCTTCATTTAGAACACGCTCACCGTCGGAGCATCTTCATTCGGAGCAATTTCATTCAGAGCAACTTTCATGCTAGAGCCAACTTGACGACTGCTTAGCCAATGTCGTATAAACCATCTATGACAAGGTCTGACATGTGATTATACCTCTAAAACTAGAAGTCAACGGAGCACAAAGTTAAGTAAAACACTCTTAAGAATTTCAGACCTTCGAACTCTTCACTTCAGCTCCAAATTCGGAGCTTTGCCGTCAAATCTTTCCATTTTTGGGTCTTTTCTTTGTCAATTCAGAAATTCACCTGATCACCTTGCTCCTTGCGCGTGTAAGTCTTCGTCAAAGAGTCGCCGATTGGGTTTCAAAGTAGCCACCATGAACCTTTATTTCTATTTCCGGACCAACTTTTTCTCAACCCCATAATGGCTTCTGGTAACTTTGCTCCATTTGGATCGTGTATGCATGCTTCCTTTAGAGCACCACCGATTCACCTCAAGAGTAAGTTCCCAGAAGTCTTCATAACATTTTTAGCTAATCTCCTCTTCAACTCCGAAAAGGTGTCAAAAGGCTTTGCTCCATCAGAATTGCTTGTGCAGGCGTTCGTCAGAGCACGCAGTACGAACCTTTGGAGCTGCCGCCAAAATCCTACCAACTTCACCTATAAATACCCTCATCTTCCTCATTCCATATGACAAGAAAACACTTGAAACCTTTGAGCCACAATTTCTTTCATTTTATAAGGTGAATCCGTCATCGTCACTAGCCACTATTTTCATCATCTTTAGATCACTCTATCCCTTTCTTCGGACTTCTGTATTCTCTTGCTACATAGACTTGAAGTTCTTCAAGCTCTTCAAGGTCCTTCAAAGCCTACAAGTGTTGACAGCCTTGAAAACTTTTCCAAAACACTTTTCAATACATTTCCACCATCATCTCAAAACTCTTTGAAGTTTCTTCACACGTTTTTCGGCGACATTCAAGTCTTCATTTTTTGGGTCACTTCCGCTCACTGTCAGAGCAAGTGCTCCGGGCGCCATTCTCACTCCCAAAGCAACATGTGCTACTTTTGAAGTTCCCTTCACTAAAGCCTTATCCACCTCACCAACTTCATTCTCACTCTCCTCCAAGCCTTATCCACCACCTTCGCTCCTGGAGTAGCCTACGCTTGTCTCCAAACACTACTCTATCAAGGCACCTTCGGCCTCCTCTTCTCTATATCCATCAACTACTTTCTCGTACCTCCTACCATTCCTCATCTCTAGAATTTTTTATTTTGTGTTTGCGGATTCTCCTACCAGGACATGCATCTTTCTGCCCCTAATGTGGGCCTAATTGACCCCACTTCTTCGTCGGAGGTCCCGCCATTATCATCATCTTCAAAGCTTGGTCACGTCAAATTCGTTTCTGACAAATTGCATGCTTACGCACGTCAACCTCTGGCACGTCAACTTTCTGAATCTACCGGACCCCAACAAGAGGCAATTGGCTAAATCACGACGAGTTTGAGAAATAATTGTACTATAAACCCATAGGTTACATACCTTTTATTTTCTTCCAATCTTCTTTCCCTCTTACAAAATGTTACACAACCTAAAAGTTGGTGTCAAAATGAAACCAAATGGGTGACAAATGCTTTATATATCGACTTTATGAAGTTGTACTTAGTACATTTGTCTTGTATAACTTTAAAGAATATCAAATAAATGTTGGAAAAATATCAGAAAATTATGAAGAAGTTAGTAAAAACAACTGTCGATATTGTAGATTAACATCTCATGGTAAATATTACACTTTTCGGATTAACATTTCACGGTATCAATATTGCTCGAATCAAAAATGAATCCCAATCATATTTGAGTTATATAGAACTTTCCTTTAATATCATGATATTTCTATCAGATATGTTTATGCCTCGCTCATTTCACCGATTTAAGTTTTCAATTTTAAATTTTTAAGTTTTCAATTTTAAATTTTTACAGTAAAAATCTCTCAGAAAATGTCACATTTAACTCTTTTTGCTACAGTAAAAAAACTCTCAGAAAATATTAAATCTCAACTCGAATTGAAAACTTGAATTTATAAAGTAAATGAGACTTAAGGTTTATGTTAACCAATTTATTTTTGAGATTTTTTTTCAATGTTTGTCAGAGACACTACAATATAAAAATTTATTATATAAATTAAATCTTAAACAAAATATCTATAATTTCCATAGATTTTATTTTATCTCATATTTCCGTGGACATCATTTTTTTTCTAAACTTTCTTTTCAAGTCCGGAGTATTGATATTTATATCAATAGCTTCCATACTTTTTATTTATTTATTTGATTTTTCATTATTGTTTTCAATTTGCACGGAGGAGTCATTATTGAAAGCTGAATGTAAAAAAGGTCTACTTGCTGGTGGATTTGGAGAAGCTTTACAGTCACGCAAAGCTACTAATAAATTTCTAACCCAGAACTCAAACTCTAAAGTTGGATAATCTCTTGTCTTTAAATTTTTTATTGAAAAAAAAAACACATGCATCTCAACAAAAAAGTGAGAAAGGAACCATACTGGCTTAATCATTGCATGATGCTTCCTTAATTAAAGCTTAATAATTAGCTAAGCTTGATGTTAATCTTATATTAAAAGCAGAGGAAATAAAGTATATGTTAAATAAGTCTTAACAGTTTGGCTATCCGTTAATCTCATGTGCCGTCATTTTTTTTTTTTTTTTTACTTATCGAAACGCATATCGTATGCATTCGTATCATGTACATTAATAGTAATAAAAACACACACACACACACACACACACACACACACACACACACACATATATATATATATATATATATTACTAATCCATATTAGAATCTCATTTGAAGTGCACGAAATGAATCCAAACCTTTAAACTAAACACTGCATTATTCTCATCGTTAAAATATTTACACAGTAATTTGTAATTCCTATAATAGTTTGGTTCTTTTTTTGAAAAAAAAAAAAAAAAAAAAAAAAAAAAGGTTTACCTATGCATGTATCTCAAAGCAACCTACAAATCAGTTGAATGCTTGTGGTCTAGAAGAAACAAATATGGATATTATTTGGATTTATGCGGTATCCCTGCTCAGTATCACGAAAATTTTAAGAGAGATAATAGAGTGTGTTAAAAAGTTAAGATCTCGTTCATTTCACCGATTTGAGTTTTCAGTTTTAAATTTTTACAGTAAAAACTCTAAAAAAATGTCACATCTCAGCACAAATTGAAAATTTAAATTCGCGAAGTGAACGAGATCTTAATTACTAGTTGGAAAAAAATAATAATGATAATAAACGAAATGACTAAGAGTAGTTTGTTTTAAAATAATGCATTATTTTTTATGGTCTGTAGTAAATAAACATTTTAAAGAAGATTTGTAAGAATAAAAACGACTTTATTAATAAAGAATTGGTAAATATCATGTGAGTAAAAAGTTAACAAGTATACGATGTATTTAATTTGAGTTTTATGTGATCAAATCTAGTATATTCTGAATTTACCTGATTTCACAAATCTGAATAATATTATAACTTATTTGATTTTCGAATTTTGGACTCAATCAAAATCTACCAATTTACTAATTTATTAAAAAAAAAAATTGGCATTTATTTTTATTAAAGAAAAGCAATTTACCTTAAAAAAAAAGTCAAAGTTAACGGAAGCAGGCCGTTAGATGGCCCAAAACAAGCCCAATGGTAGTTAGTAACGCTAAACTAACTAACTAACAGCGAAGCTCTAACCCAATTGACGGGGTGGCACGAGTTCAACAAAACTGTGTCCTTTTTTTTTTTTTTTTTATTTTTTATTGGCAGAAAGCTGTGTCCTTATTTACTTGGTGGGATTTCATGATTTTTCTTTATGGAAAATTATAAGGAATGCAGATTTTTTTTTTTAAATTTCGCGTTGTCACTCATGTCATTCATTTAACTTATTTGATGGAAGGATTTTTAGCCGATTACATTGAACACCATTTTTTTTTTTTAATTTGTGTTTTGTTTTAAACACCATTTTTTTTTAATGTGTTTTTGTTATATCGTTTCTGTAATTAATCTTGTATTATAATTGATTAGGGACGCTAATTGCATTCTTTAGTTTGACTAATCTTTCATTCTGTTTCCTCTTCTTTCTACTAATTAATTATACATTTTTTAATTGATTTAATAAGAAAAGAATTCGAACTCTTTACCTTATATTAGAGTTAAGTGTGAAATTACTGTTAGACTATATCTGTAATCATATAATTATATTATATTGATTTACATGTTATTTTTTTAATGTTAGCATCTGTAGTTTCTCATGATAATTAGAATCATTATAAAACTTATTTTGCGCATTTGATATCTTCAATTTTCGCCCGATGCAATTTATTAGTTTATTAACAGCTAAACCATCAATATAACAACTTACAAAAGAATGAATTCCCTTCTTCTAAGCAACCAAAAAAAAAAAAAAAAAAAAGACGTTTCCGTTGGGTTCTTCCATAATGTGAGAAGTTTAGGGGTTAGAATTAGGATTATGATAACTATTTAGTGACTGAATGAGTGCGTTTTGAAACTCGTTCTAAAATAATTTTAATTTTTATATGAAAATAGAAATGAAAATGTTTTTAATTTTAAATAAAAATTATTTTTAAAAATGCGTTTGATAATTTTATTAATGGATTATTTTCAGTATAAAAACTTATTAATGTCTCTCTCTCTATGTTTGAGAGAGGAAAAAATGATAATAAAAAATGAAAAATGACTAAAAATCATTTTTTATTTCCTTCTCATTTTATACTAAACTAAAAAATTATTTTCATTTTCATTTTTTTATCTTTAATTGTACCAAACACCGTTTTAAAATTATTTTTATTTTTTTCTTAAAAAACATAAAAAACAAAAACAACAACAATTTTAAACAAGATAGATAATTCTACCATATGGATGTGGGATAAAGCAACAAATTGTAGCCATGTATTCGTGATGAGGAACAAGAGGAAGTGAACATAAACACGTAAATACCAATAAACAACAAAACATGCAGAAACTAGAAAAATAAAAAAATAAAAAAATAAAAAATAAAAAACAGAAACAGACAAAAATTTCTTCATAAGAACCCAGTCCTGAAACGTTATCCTCCAAAGTGCATATTATAGAATATTCTACTTCAACCGTTGGACTTTAAAAAAAATTTATGCTTTAAACAGAAATATTCTTTTTTTTTTTAAAAAAAAAAAAATATATGATAAAGTGGTGATGGGGTTTCCATGGACAGATAGGCATGGTTTTATATTATGACCCTATTATTTTTTAAAATGGAGTTTTAAAATTATTTGTTTATATATTTTGCCTTTTCATACATATACTTATAAACCAACCTAAGTTTCAATTAGTAAAATTTAAAAATAAAAAATAAATTGATTAATTAAATAAAGAAAGAACATTACAGATATTCAAGATGGTAAGCGGTGCAATGTTCAATTCATTGGTCTTCTTCTCACCAAAAAGCACCATCAAAGATGCATAGATTATAATTCAAATTGATTCTTTATTTATTTTTTTTTTTACCATTATAAAGAAACTTGGATTATTTATAATTTATACCATTTGTTAAAATTTTAATAATTTATTTTATTTTATGGGATTGGAAAAGGGTCATTAAAGCTATAATTAGCCTTGATTAAGTCCCCACAAAATCCTTATGCTGGGGGGTTCATTGCAGCAATTGACTCACTTTAATTGAAGAAATAGAATTAGGTCATAAATCACGTATTTTTTTAATGAAAAAACATAAAACCCAATTTATTTATTTTTTTATTTATAATCAGGGGATTCTATTTGTTAGCTTTTGAAGTTGCACTCAGTCTGATGGGAAAAGAAAGAAGAAGTGATAAAAAAAAAATATACAAATAAAGAATAAAAATTACCAATGAAAGAGAAAAGAAAATTGTTTTTGTTATTTTGTATAAATGAAAATAAATAATTAAGTAAATGGTTATATTATTGATCAATTAATATTCTCTTCCCTTCTATCGTCTCTCTCAGACTCTCACCAAACAATCAACCATTTCATTTTATCTAAAACAATCCCTCATTTTTTTTCCTTCCATTTATCAAACATAGGTTCAAAGTTTCATGGTCTCTTATTTTATTTGAAACGATAGTCGATCGAATATTATTGCATTTTTTTTTCCAGACGTAGCGCATAATTGTTAGGATACTGTTTGTACGTATTTTAATATTAATATTTTAGCTAGAATTAACTAAATTAGTGTATTAGCCAATTATTGTTTATTTATCGCTTCTTTTTATTTGAATTATTAGGTTTTTCTTATATTTTGAAAGGTGAAAGAGAAAAATAAATCAAGACTTGAGATGAATTAAAATTAATAGGTCAATAGTTTATATAAGTTAATAAATAGATTAAATTATTATTTTCGTCTATAAATTATCTGGTTATGAACCATAATTTAATAAGTTATTGTCTATAATTATTCATAATTTGTCTGACTATAAACTATAACTTGACAAATTTATCCATAATAATAACTAAAAATTAACCTATATACTTTTCTTAAACTTTTTATATCGGTCTATTTTCTACTATTTTCATATTCTGAATAAACAATGGGTTGTTATGGGCTTGTCTTATATGGTGGAAAATGTGGAGAAGGAAGTGAGCCCATAATTTTAAGGACTCAGTGGTGTAGTGTGATCAAGTGACAACCTCCTTGTATTTAAACTTGGATTATTAATGAGAGACAAGAGAAAATTGTAAAATTTACTTTTAAAATTATATGATTTTAAATTTTTATCTTTTATTTTTAATTAATACATTTTTATGAGTAGAGTTATTTAATTAAAATTTTAATGCATGCAATTTTAAGGATACCTGTCTGCTTAGCACGTGAGAAAATGGTGTGTAGGGTTTGATTTTTTCCAGCAAATCAAACTATCTTGAGAGGCCCTGATTCATTGAATAATTAAAAATTTATATTTCAAGTTTAAGTATTTTTTTTTTTTTTATATTTAGTTTGTAACAATAGGGCAGTCAAATGTGCCTTCTTGGTTCAAAATTCGAAGGTGTGTTTATTCACACAATTTAAGTCATGACTTGACTTATATATATGAGAAAAAAATACTGTAATAAAAAATTAAAATTGAAATTTATGTAAAAAAAATACTATAATAACTTAAGTCATGATTAAGTTGTGTAAATAAAAAGCCCCAAACTTATCATCAAATATGACTGCGACTTATGCTTGCCAAGGGGGAAAAGAACAAAACAAATATTACAGAAAGTCTTGTAAGCAAAAATAAAATAAAATAAAAGTCTAGAACTACTGGGTTTTCTCTCTCTCTCTCTCTCTCTCTCTCTCTCTCTCTCTCTCATAACAAAGTTACCTAAATACCCAAACCAAATTTACGAACTGCAGTTTTGTTAAAAATATCACCTAAAATTTGTGTACTAAACACCATACAAATAACAATGTGAACTGCTATTTTAAGGCCGTTTGAATTTGCTTAAAAAATGGAAAAAAAATAGGCCAATATGAAATCACCTAAAATTTTTGTTACTAGAAATTAAACACTTGTCAAGTTATGGTATAAGTTATAACAAACTAATAACAATGTTGAAAGATTTTGGACAAAGAATATTCTACTAGTTATGGTTCGTTTGAATTTTGACGAAAAAATAATTATGTAAACTATTGGCCTATTATTTTAAGTCATCTCAAAAAGCCTATTTTCCTCTTTTTTAAAAAAAATTTGTTTAAACATGCCGCTTTTAAATTTTTTGATTTTTAAAGTGCTTTTGATTTTTAAGCATTTTTAAAATAAATTATCTTCTTGTTGCTTATAAAAATATTTTTTTATTTATATTTTTAACATTTTATTTGTGATTAACAAATTAAATATCTCATTCATATTTTTTATTAAATTATTTTTTATAATAATAAGTGTTTTTGATTTTTTCACTCAAACACGTTCAAAAACTCTTTTTAAATATAAAAATACTTTTTAAATATCATCTAAACACTAATAAAAAAAAGTTTAAACTTATATTTATCTTCTTTTACTGTTTAAAAATATAAACATAAACTATCTTAAACGAGCCCTAATAATGTGTTGTATTTTATTCCCATTTTCAACAAACAAAGTGTTATATTTTGGTAGTCAAGAAGTTACGTGTTATATATATATATATATATTAACTCTATCATGTCATTTCTCATAAGAATAAATATATTGACAGTAATTTTTAAAACAAAATCTTGATAATACTTTTTGAAAAAATATTAATCACTCAGTAAAAGATAGGTCCTAGATTATAAATAGATCTGGATAAATAGATGTACTCAATTTTTTGCTGTATCAGTGCATGAGTACTGTGGTATGCGGCTATTGGGCCATGCGCTCATAGCACTATCATGCAATAAGTGCAACTAGCGAACTATTTGTATTTGAGTTCTTTTCTCTTCCCTCTCTCTTCTGGAAGTAGAAGGTAAAACAGATATTTTCTTCTCATGGTAGTCAGCCAAAATTATTTTTTTTTTTTTTTGAAGCTCATTAATAGATAAAAGGGCGGCCCAATGGGTAAAATACAAATTTTCACTTCATTCACCGTTGCAAATCTAATCTTCGTCGAACAAACTCCCTCCGTCGTCTTCTACATCTTCTCTCAGTTCAACTCCCTCGAAATCCTCTCTCTTCTTCGCCGCCAAAACGCCCGAAGGCCGCATCTTCGCCCACGACGAGGCAATCCGAAACCCAAATGAGGAGATTGATGGCTTCGACGGCGCCGCCAAGTTTACGGCCTCCGGATGAGGAGATCTCCCTTCTCTTTCTCCCCTGCCTCTTTCTCTCTCTGCCGACCTGTTCCCTCTCTCTCTCTCTCATCAGGACGAACGCCAGCCGTGCTCCCTCACGAACGCCGTGGAGATGGCGAACTCCGTCGATGAAGCTTCCGTCTCGCAACTCCGGTAGTCTGCTTTGGTCTCACGCGATCTACTCCAGCTCCTCGAACCCAAAGTCCCCTCTCCAAGACGGCGCGTATCCGCACCTCCCCGCCGGCAAGAACTCCCGATCATCCTCGACGAAACACAGCCCCTGTTCTCTTTTCTTAAGAAATGTTTTTTTTTTTTTTTTTTTTTTTTTTTTTTATATATATATATATATTTATATATATAAATGTTGTAGTGATAACATGTGAGAGGTTTTATTCTAGTTTGGTATCCTCTTTTTTTTTTTTTTTTTTTACCGCCTGATTTTCATCTGGTGGCTTTAATATTTACCATCCTATCATAGAGAAAAATAACACGTTTAGTTTGCTGTTGAGATATATTATTATGTGAAAGTTTTTTATTATAATAAAAAATTAATATAATTGTTTTTGATAATTTTTTATTATAATAAAATTTAAATTTTAAATTTAAATCGGTGAAATGAATGAGATCTCACCTTACCATAAACATTCATCAATGGGAATTTTTATAAAATCTAGCGAATAGGTGTTAATAATTGGTAAAGTGCTAAAAATAAAATACAAATTATTTAACTGCATGGTCTCAAGTCACTGGTAATACAGTCCAGAGTAAGTGTAACATGATTTTTTTATATGAATTTGTAACTTTTTGATGTAGCGTGAGAACGCTGCTTTAATTATATTGTGTTTAATTGGAGAAAGTTTTTGACTGTGATAAAACGTTGTATTATAAATGTATAATGCAAATTTCGACTTCGATCGCAGATTAAAAATGTCTTCTAATCAAAATTACCTTATGTCCCATTAAGAAAAAAAAAATCCTTATTTATTTATTGTTTTATTTAAAAAATATTTATCTATATAATTATTAATAATATTTAGAAAGGACAATTTGGTTATTTCATCAATGCGACGTGCGTCGAAAAAAACGAAAGAGAGACCCCCAGGATCCCATAAACCAAACCCCGTGCGGCTCTTGGCCAAGTCTCCCTCTAAAACCTTATCTCTCCCTCCCAAACTCTCCATTTCGTCTCTCACTAACCCAATCAAATTCAATTCTCCAAAAAAAAATTCTCAGTTTTTCCCGACCACCGCCATAGCTATGGACCCCAAGCTTTCTTCTTCGCCCGAGACGACGACGACGCTGACGCCGGAGCCGACGTATTCCTACTCACCAGGTTCTTCTTCTCCTACTTCCTCTGCTTATGCTTTCTCTGGTTCCGCTTCCTATTCGCCGTACCAGTTCTCCGATGTCGGCGCTTCGACCGTCCCCTATGTTTATGGCGGCGACAATAGCGAGAGTCGTGGCGGCAGTGTTGTTGCTGGTTACGGTGGTGGTGCGGTTTCTGGTGATGGCGATGGGTTTGGGAGTGGTGAGAAGGAGTTTGGAGGAGATTTTGTGGAAGGAGAAAACCCTAGAGGGGTGATGGGAGGAGAAGATGGCGGTACTGGAGTTTTTGTTGTTGGTTCTTCGGCGTTCTCGATGCGTAGTGACCAGAGACCAATTGCGAAGGTCTCAATCGATGATGACGATGACGATTATGCTTTAGGTGGTTCCGAGGTTAGGGTTTTGGGGGCTGGGGAATCGGGAGAGGAATCTGGTGGCGGTGATAAGGTAACGGAGATAGGTGGGGCTGAGAATTCTGTGGAGGTTTTGGAGAAAGACGAAGCTTCAGTAAAGAATGAGAATTTTGGGGAATTAGTGAAAGAAAATGGCTTCAGTGATGAAAAACAGGAATTTTGGGCTAAAGTGAATGAGAGGGTTGTGGTAGAGCAGGAAAGTGAGGATTTTGGTGGCAGGGAGTCTGGGATTGTAAGTGAAGTGGCTGAAGATGGTAAAACTCTGGATAATGGGAAAGATAAAGATAACTCTGTGACTGTGGAACCAACAGATGACAAGTTGGTCGATTCGGATGGGGCAAATTTTACTGGAGGAGACTCGGTGGTGGAAGCTGTGCAAGTCAATGTTTCGGCTTATGGGGCAGCTATAGTTGGGGATGTGGAGGGGATTGAGGATTCTGAGATTAAAGGCATGTCGGTTCCAGAGGGTGTGAAGTTAGATAACGAGTTTGATACTCTTACATGTGATTCTGAAGATTTGGTGAGTTTGAAGTCGCTGCCTGTGGATTCTAAATCTGATGGGAATGTTGTTGCGGGGTCTGGAGATGGAGGACTTGCTGAACAAGAAACTGTTATTGCTGGCTCTGGTGAAGTTGATTCGAAGAACGAGCCAGGACGAGAAGATGGGGTGGAAGCTGATTCCGCGGTTAGACAGATAAGAGATGAGGTTGAGATAGGTGCTGATAGTGAAGAAGGACGTGATGGGGATGAAACTAATTTGGTGAATAGTGTCTCTGATTTAGCACCACATGAATTGGAACAGGACAAAAAGGCAATAGCTAATGGTGAAGAAGCGAAAGAAGATGAATTGGAAGCCGGGATCCCTGTTAAATCCAATACGCCCGAATCTTTGGGACCAAGCTCCACTTTGAGTCATGAGATAGCGCTAGAACGTGGAGATGAGGAGAAGCAAGTTTTAGATGGTGAAGATGATGATACAGATGAGGAAACTGAAGATGTTGTCTATGGAAGCACTGCCAAACAATTCATGGAAGAGTTGGAACGTGCATCCGGTGCAGATAGTTCTCGTGATAATTCACAGAGAATCGATGGTCAGATTGTCACAGACTCGGATGAAGAAGTAGACACGGATGAGGAGGAAGAAGGTGGTAGAGAGTTGTTTGATTCTGCTGCATTGGCAGCTCTTTTGAAAGCAGCAACAGGTGCTTCGCCTGATGGTGGCAACGTCACAATAACTACTTCAGATGGACCCAGGCTTTTCTCTGTTGAGCGTCCTGCTGGTTTGGGATCCTCACTCCCAAGGTTTGCATCCCATTCCCGTCCTAATCATTCTAGCATTTTCGCTCCAACAAATCCCACAGTGGGAGGAGACTCTGAGAGCAACTTGAGTGGAGAGGAGAAAAAGAGACTGGAAAAGTTTCAGCAATTAAGGGTGAAGTACTTGAGACTTGTTAACAGGCTTGGTGTTTCCACCGACGACACAATATCAAGGCAGGTTTTGTACCGGTTGGCACTTGTTTCGGGACGAGTAACCAGCAGAGAATTTAGCCTTGAAACTGCTAAGGAAACATCCTCCAGCTTGAAGCGGAGAGGAAAGATGATTTGGACTTTTCGTTGAACATATTGGTTCTTGGAAAAACAGGTGTGGGCAAGAGTGCCACCATCAATTCTATTTTTGGAGAAGAGAAGGCACCAATCTATGCGTTTGGACCCTCCACAACTACTGTGAAGGAAATTGTTGGAACAGTGGATGGTGTCAAGATCAGGGTTTTTGATACTCCAGGTCTGAAATCTGCTGCGATGGAACAGAGTTTTAATCGCAGGATTTTATCTTCGGTGAAGAAGGTGATCAAAAAATGCCCCCCTGATATTGTTCTCTATGTGGATCGGCTGGATACCCAAAGCAGAGATCTTAATGATTTGCCATTGTTAAGAACAATTACTTCTGCTCTTGGCCCTTCAACCTGGCGAAGTGGTATAGTTACTCTGACCCATTCTGCGTCATCTCCTCCGGATGGACCAACTGGTTCCCCGCTGAACTATGAGTTGTTTGTTGCTCAGCGGTCACAAATTGTCCAACAGACAATCGGACAAGCTGTTGGTGATCTGCGGGTCATGAGTCCTAGTTTGATGAATCCCGTCTCACTTGTCGAGAACCATCCCTCTTGCCGAAAGAACAGGGATGGTCAGAAAGTGCTTCCCAACGGTCAAACTTGGAGATCGCAGTTGTTGCTCTTATGTTACTCTATGAAGATCTTGTCTGAGGCAAGTAACCTCTCAAAACCTCAAGAGTCATTTGATAACCGGAAGCTCTTTGGCTTCCGTACCCGGTCACCTCCTCTTCCATACTTGCTGTCTTGGCTGTTGCAGTCTCGCACTCACCCAAAACTCTCTGCTGACCAAGGTGGTGACAATGGTGATTCTGATATTGACTTAGATGACTTGTCTGATTCCGATGGGGAAGAAGAGGATGAGTATGACCAGCTTCCACCATTCAAGCCTCTCAGGAAGTCCCAGTTTGCTAAGCTTACCAGAGAGCAGAAGAAGGCATACTTAGAGGAGTATGATTACAGAGTGAAACTCCTCCAGAAGAAGCAATGGAGAGAAGAGTTGAAACGGATGAAAGACATGAAGAAGGGTAAGGTCAGTGGTGCCGAAGAGTATGGTTACCCGGGTGAAGATGACCCAGAAAATGGAGCCCCAGCTGCTGTTCCAGTTGCATTGCCTGACATGGCTCTTCCACCTTCCTTTGATGGTGATAATCCAGCTTACAGGTACCGGTTCTTGGAGCCAACTTCTCAGTTCCTGGCAAGGCCAGTGCTGGACACTCATGGTTGGGATCATGATTGCGGTTATGATGGTGTGAACGTCGAGCATAGTCTAGCCATTGGCAATCGTTTTCCAGGAGCAGTTTCTGTTCAAATCACTAAGGACAAGAAAGAATTCAACCTCCATTTGGATTCCTCGGTTGCTGCTAAGCATGGGGAGAGTGGATCGACTATGGCAGGATTTGACATCCAAAACATTGGAAAACAACTCGCGTACATTGTCAGAGGGGAGACCAAATTCAAAAGTTTCAGGAAGAACAAGACTTCTGCTGGAGCGTCTGTAATATTTTTGGGTGAAAACGTCTCCACCGGATTCAAAATCGAGGACCAGTTTGGGCTTGGGAAGCGAGTGGTGTTGGTGGGCAGCACTGGAATTGTGAAATCTCAGGGCGACTCTGCTTATGGAGCAAACTTGGAATTGCGTCTGAGGGAGGCAGATTTCCCCATTGGCCAAGACCAATCCTCACTTGGTCTCTCTCTGGTCAAGTGGAGAGGGGACTTGGCATTGGGGGCTAATTTGCAATCCCAATTTTCTATTGGGAGGAACTACAAGATGGCTGTTCGTGCAGGGTTGAACAACAAGCTCAGTGGACAAATTTCGGTTAGGACAAGCAGCTCAGAACAGCTTCAAATCGCGCTCGTTGCGCTTCTGCCTATTGTCAGGAGCATTTGTAAGATCCTCTGGCCCGGGCCTGCTGTCGAGAAATACTCGCTCTACTAGGTTGAATGCTTTATTTATTTGTCATCTATTTCCATTTTGTTACTTTTTCACAATTATTAGCCTGTCTTTTTGTTTTTGGTTGAACTCATGTTATTGCTAGATATGAAGTCTTTATTGCGCGGTTAAATGCAATCGAAATGAGGTGGAACCTTGAGGGGATGCAATAAATGTCTGGTGGTAGCTTTTCCTTTCATTTCAAGTACTATATGTTGCTGCCATTGCTATGTTTTCTTACCAAGCTTTCATATCTATTATTATTAATTTTTCAATCAAAATCATGTCGTTTTTCCTTCGTATCAGAGTAGTGTTTGTCATTGAAATTATTTCTGCTTCGTAAAATATTTTCCAACATGGAATTCGAGCGAATCCAACAAGTTGATAAGGTATCTAATGCACGTCTGGCGTGTAATCTGGTCACTGTAGCCTCCAGTTGGAGGTTTGTCGGTTGCTCCTTGTTCTTCTTAGACTTCGTGTAAAGATTGCAGATAGATGTGAGAGTTTAGTGTGTTTTTTTTTTCTTTTCTTTTTTCATTTAAGACTATAGTACTGAATGGACCCATATAAATTTTAGGCAACCAGAATGTCCAAAAGGGTAAAATTTGTGAAGAAAATACAGACCTTCAATCTTGGCATTGTAGAGTAAACGTCTCTCATTCTCTATCAAATATATGAAATTCATACTAGTTTTTTGCCAAGAGAAATCATACAAGTTTGCCTCGAGGAGTTCACATACAACTATAATTAGCAAATTATCCTGCAAATAAAGCTAATCGGCGCACTAACTAATTTTATGTATCATGTAATGGATGGCCTATTCTTTTTAATGCTAAACAAATAAACAACAAAAAGCTAGCGTAAATGCACCAAACAGAAGATAACATACACATGGTAGTATGGTCCCAACTCCCATGGAAACAGTCACTTAAAATAGATTCTGTTGAACGGCATTCTTCTCGGGGCAAAAGAAATATTTTCCACTTTTATTTTATTTTATTTTATTTTATTTATTTATTTAAATTCTATTTATTTCATCAATTTAAATTTAAAATTTAAAATTTATTATAATAAAAAAATTTTAAAAATAATCATATTTAATTTTTTATTATAATAAAAAATTTTCATATAAAATCACATTTTAAATTAAATTAAAAATTTAAATTAACAAGGCGTATTTTTTCCATTTAACCTTCTCGTTCTCGTTCGAAATTATTCTTTTAATTTAAATTATAACATTGAAATTAAAGTTTTTTTTGAGTTTTATGAAAAAAAAAAAAACATGTCCCTATCTGTAGGCTGTAAGGCCATTCTTCATATGATAACGGCAAAGTTTTAATTTAGCCGTCGATTTTATGTGGCCTTGTGATCACTGATTTTAGTGCTGGGAATCTATTGGATTTCTCAGTTCTTCGATGCTGGGTCGTTGGGTCGTTGATGTGTTTGCTAACTAGAATAATGTTAATGTTGACCAAATATAATGTAAGTCATTGAGGACAGGAAATATATATTAAAACATGGGATGATCTTTCATTTCTCATAGAATTCGATTATCCAAACACACTTCATAGCATTAGCAAAGCCTAGAATTAACCTCCTCCAAAACTGGGGAGAAAAGAAATAGGAAAAATTCTCAAAAGGCCCAAAATCAACGTCTCTGTTCACAGCGCTTCAACATGAGCATCTGCATCCCCACTGGTCACAACGGTAGGAACACTCTCACCTTCCTCAAAAACCTTGGCGATCTTCTCCACCGGAACAAACGGCAGATACGACCCTACGGCGTACCCTCTCTCCGCCGCGTACGACACCCCCTGGTTGTACCTGTCCGCCCAGTACGCAGCCGTGGGGACCGCAATCTGCGCCAACTGTGGAAAAACCGGAAGCCGGTTCAGCCACCGCCACGCCGCCACCGCGTACTGCTCCACCGCTGGCTCGTACTTGTCGATCAGCTCCTTCGCCGCCGGCTCGTAGCTGGCGTACAGAGCCCTCGTCGCGCCCACCACGCCGGAGCTCTGCACCTCCGCCGCCACCGACAGCGCCTGGCTCGACGCCTGCTTCACCAGCAACGGCACGTGCCCGTCCAGGTCGCTCAGCGCGTCGTCCACCTACACTCATCACCCGGCGCATTTTAAGATCGGCACGCTAACGTGCGCCGACATTGAAAAAAATTCAAGAAACATAAGAGAAACTAAAATTACCGACCTTGCCATCGACGAACTTGAGAAGCTGAAACGGAACGTCGTGGAACTTCTGGTAGACCGGTCCGATTACGGTCTTGACTGTACCCTCGACGGTCTGAACCCCCGGTTTGAGCGGACCGGAATTTTCCTTCGCGTACTCGTAGACTTTCGAGAGGCAAACCATGATGTAGATCGCCGCCACTTGCACGAATTCCAAGTACTTGAGTTTCTTCTCATCAATACCATTATTATTATCTTGTGCTTGAACCTTCATAACATAATAGTTCATGAAATCAGATTAGTATTTCTCAAAACCTCGTTTTTTCGGTCTTCAGTTCAAGTTTATGAATCATTCAATTGTTTGTACAGAAAAAAAAAAAAAAAAAAAAAAAAAAAAAAAAAAACTTAAAAAGAATCAGACCAAGATTCAAGAAAGCAATTTACCGTCGCCGGTGGTGGCTGTTTGACTTCTGAATCCGCCATTTTCGCACGAATCCTCAAGAGCAAAATACAAACACTTTAAAAACCAAGTAAAAATTAAGGAAATATATCAAATGATTCAAATCTATGAAGACGAAAGGAAGCGTTGCAACTGGTTCCTGATATATAGGAATTCGGGCGTCAATCTCCAGAACAATCACCGGCTACGGTTATGACTCTTTGCCACGTGGCCGGTTCTAAATGAGCTGATTGGTCAATGGCTTCAACGAGACTTCTTTCGCCGCGAGGTTGTTTCGATGGTT
Source organism: Morus alba (assembly GCA_012066045.3). NCBI lineage: Eukaryota > Viridiplantae > Streptophyta > Magnoliopsida > Rosales > Moraceae > Morus > Morus alba. The sequence goes on along the minus strand of CP050230.2, from coordinate 8,651,172 downwards.
GGATTAACTCGACGGCCCAGATGAAGCGTGGGCGTGACTGATGTTGACACGTGTGGTAGAAAAATGTGGTGATAATGTCATACGAGACGGCGACACTTGGACAGTTGGATGGGATAGTTGTCGGGACGTGTGACGTGTCGAAGTGCGGGCTGTGAGGGTGAGGATATAGATGTTCTCTGTTAATGGCACGGAAGGCTATGCCACATCACGGCACGGGACCCGAGATGTACCAGATCGGGACGGTCCAGTTCAGCCCATCCCTCTTCTGATGAAAATGAAAATGCGATCGTTTCTTAATTTTATTCCAAAATTTAATTTAAAACAGACAACCTCAGGACAGGATATATATTTGAAAAAAACCTCAGTCGAGGATATTTTTTTTTTAAAATAACGACGATCTCTATTTTACTAAGTTAAATTTAAAATTTAAATTTTATTACAGTAAAATATTTTTAAAAATAATTATATTTAATTTATTTATCACAATAAAAATTTTCATATAAAATCATATCTCAATTTAAATTAAAAATTTAAATTAATGAATTAAATGGATTCTGAAATTATTTCAGAATTCAAACAAGTAACTTCAAAGATATGAATAAACCAGCCTAAACTTTTAAAATCCGGTTGTTTTTTTTGTTTTTTTTTTTTTTTTTTTTTTTTTTTAAAATAATATTAGAACTATTTTTTTTTTTAAATATGAACCATAAAATAAGAATCTTTTTAAATAAATAAAATAAGGTCTTTGTTATTGTTTTTGGCTTGAGTTTTGAAAATACATAGTTGATTAAAGCATTAATAAAGCTTTTATTTTATTTTTTAATGGAATAAAGATTTTATTTTACCACGACGCTTACTTCATATTTTGGCACTAAAATTTGTTGCATATATGCTGAACAAATGACCTTGAAATCTGATAACCATTCTAGAGAGTTAAAGTAACAAATCAAAGTAATAGTATCACTTTTTGCTTTTTAGATAAATTATATAGTGACTAGGTCACTATGTTAATACACATTTTATAGGAAAGTGAGGAGAGAAATATTTTTTTAAAGTGTGTGAATCTAGATTTTAATTAGTCTTTATTTTGATTAATTTTTTTAATTAAATAACTATATTAGTCAAAATGATATTAATCAAGAGTAGAATGTAAAAATTCAAAATGATGAGATTTTAGAGAGAGAAAGTTAGTGAGAGAGGCTATGAGAAGAAGAAAGTTTCAATGTTTGGCTGGAGTGGGATTCGGCCTCAAAATTTGGCAGGCTCCTCTCGAGTCTGCTTTTCTTGTGATGGTGATTGTGCGTGGAGTGGCGTATTTGTTAAAAGCAGATCTACACTCTTATGGTATGTTCATATGCAAGGAGGTGAGATTCACTTAGAGGCAGTGTTTCTTTTCTTCTTCGGTGGCTGGAGTGTTTGTGACTAATATCCCCTCCATTTTGATGTGGTCATCCCAAAATTCTCCACCTCGCCCGGGTGTACTTTCCTTTTGGGGTGGCTTGGCTTAGATTTGCCTTCCGTTCCATAGCCGATGGCTAGCTTCCGATATATCTTTTTTTTTTGCTTAGTTGTAATAAGGGCGTTGACGTTCCTGCATATTTGATGTGTTTTTTCATTTTATTGTGGTGTCATTGTTTCGGTAATAACAAAGAGTATTGTCCTTCACTTGTGTCTCTCACCTGTTTGTAAACGGTGTGGTATTTGTGCACAACTAGAGTTCCCTGTGGTGTGATTGCTCTTGCTATGTGGAGATTGGTCTCGATCAATTGGATTAGTCCATCAACTATTTTGGTACTGTTTAACGAGCAATAGTCAAGCTGGCCAAGCGTGCAAAAATGGCCTAAAAATGACCCCAAAAAAAAGCAAAACGTTGTCAAAATACCCCCAGCCCGCATAATGGAGCGCCCAGGGGCCCGGATGGGTCAAAAATTTACATTTTTATTTATGTTTTGTATTCTAAAATTAATATACAATTATTAGGAATTAATGCAATCACAAGCACCATTTTTCGATGAATATTCTATTTTTTATAATTTTCTTTATTTTTCGTATTTGAAAAATAAAATGAAATGAAAACGACGTCAAAAAATTATGAAATTTTGCAAACATGGTCCTTACATTTTTTTGGTCATGTGTGCAAACAATGGCCTCAAAAACTGATAAAAAAAAGTAAAAACAACAAAAAAAAAAAAGGCATGCACACAAAAAATCAAAAAAAACTATGATGGGTCAAAACTTTATATTTTTATTTATGTTTTGCATTCTACAATTAATATACAATTTTTAGGAATTAATGCCACAAGCAACACCATTTCTTGATGAATATTCTACTTTCTATGATTTTCTTTATTTTTCATCTTTGAAAACAAAATAAAATAAAAAACGACGTTTTTACAAACACGATCCTTATATTTTTTGGGCATGAATGCCAAAAATGGCCTAAAAAATAACACAAAAAGTAAAACGCTATCAAAAAGCCCTTGACCCTCGTAGTGGGGTGCCTAGGGGCTGAGATAGGTAAAAAATTTATATTTTTATTAAGATTTTACACTATAAAACTAATATATAATTTTTAGGAATTAATGCAAAAAGCGGCACTCTTTTTTATGAATATTCTATTTTTTATAATTTTCTTTATTTTTGATCTTTGAAAAATAAAATAAAATAAAAACGACGTCAAAAAATTATGAAAATTTGCACACACGATCCTGGGGCCAGTTCAGGGAGGAGATGGGTCAAAAATTTACCTTTTTATTTATGTTTGCATTCTAAAATTAATATATGATTTTTAGGAATTAATGCAACAAGCGGTACTATTTTTTTATGAATATTTTATTTTTTATGATTTTTTTATTTTTCATCTTTAAAAAATATAATAAAATAAAAATGACGTAAAAAATAATGAAATTTTGCATAAATGATCCTTACAATTTCTAGGCATGCAAGAAAAAAATGGCAAAAAAATATGACAAAAAGTAAAACGTTGTCAAAAAACCCTCGGCCCTCATAGTAACGCCCAAGGGCCAGCTGAGGGGCCGAGATGGGTTAAAAATTTATATTTTTATTTATGTTTTGAATTCTAAAATTAATATATGATTTTTGGGAATTAATGCAACAAGCGGCACCATTTTTTGATGAATATTCTATATTTTATGATTTTCTTTATTTTTCAACTTAAAAAATATAATAAAATAAAAACAACGTCAAAAAATATTAAAATTTTGCAAACACGGTCCTTACATTTTTCTAGGCATTCTAGAAAAAAATGACTTCAAAAAAAGAAAAAAAAAAAGAGCAAAACGCTGTCAAAAAACCCTGGCCCGTGTAGTGAGGCGCCCATAGGCTAGCTCAGGGGCCGGAATGGGTCAAAAATTTACATTTTTATCTACATTTTATATTCTAAAATTAATATATGATTTTTAGGAATTAATACAACAAGCGGGACTATTTTTTTGATGAATATTCTATTTTTTATGATTTTCTTTATTTTTCGTCTTTAATAAATATAATAAAATAAAAATGATGTCAAAAAATAGTGAAATTTTGTAGATACGATCATTACATTTTTCTAGGCATGCTAGAAAAATGGCCTAAGAAAATGACAAAAAAAAATAAAACGTTGTCAAAAAAACACTAAGCCTCGTAGTGGGGTGCCCAGGGTCGAGCTCAGGGGCTGAGATGGGTCAAAAATTTATATTTTTATTTATATTTTGCATTCTAAAATTAATATATTATTTTTAGGAATTAATGTAATAAGTGGCACCATTTTTTGATTACTATTCTTTTTTTTTTTTTATGATTTTCCATATTTTTTGTATTTAAAAAATATAATAAAGTAAAAATGACGTTAAAAAATATTGAAATTTTGCACATATGGTCCTTATATTTTTCTTGGCATGCTAAAAGAAAAAAGTAAAAAACTATCAAAAAGCCCCTGATTCACGTAGTGGGACGCCCAGGGGTTAACTCAAGGGCCGAGATGAGTTAGAAATTTATAATTTTATTTATGTTCTGCTTTCTAAAATTAATGTCTGAGCTTTAGGAATTAATGCAGCAAACGATACCATTTTTCAATGAATATTTTATTTTTTTATGATTTTCTTTATTTTTATCTTTAAAAAATATAATAAAATAAAAATTACGTAAAAAAGTAATGAAATTTTATGGGCACAATCCTTATATTTTTCTAGGCATGCCAGAAAAAAATGGCCTCAAAAAATGACAAAAATTTAAAATGTTGTCAAAAAGCCCCCTGCCCACATAGTGGGGCTCCAAGGGACTGAGATAGGTTAAAAATTTATATTTTTACTTATATTTTGCATTCTAATTTTAATATATGATTTTTAGGAATTAATGCAACAAACAGCACAATTTTTTCATGAATATTTTACTTTTTACGATTTTATTTATTTTTTGTCTTTAAAAAATAGAATAAAATAAAAATGACGTCAAAACATTATGAAATTGTGCAGACACGATCCTTATATTTTTCTGGGCATGCCTGTAGAAAATGGCCCCAAAAAATGACAAAAAAATTTGAAATGTTGTCAAAAGGCCCTCGGCCTGCATAGTGAGGCACCGAGAGACTAGGATGGGTAAAAGTTTTTTTTTTTTTTTTTTTTTTTTTTTTTTTCTGCTTTACATTATAAAATTAATATACAATTTTTAGAAATTAATGCAACAATTAGCATAATTTTTTTTTTTATAAATATTCTACTTTTTTATGATTTTTTATATTTTTTGTCTTTAAAAAATAAAAGGAAATAAGCACGACATCAAAATATTATAAAATTTTACATACACGATCTTTACATTTTTCTGGGCATATGTGCAAAAAATGGCCTCAAAGACTGACAAAAAAAGTAAAACGCTGTCAAAAAATCCAACCCCGCGTAGTTGGGCGCATAAGGGCCAAGATGGATCAAAATTTTATTTTTTTTATTAAAGTTTTGCATTCTACAATTAATATATGATTTTTAGGCGTTAATGCAATAAGCAGCACCATTTGTTGATGAGTATTTTACTTTTTATGATTTTCTTTATTTTTCATCTCTGAAAACAAAATAAAATAAAACGACGTCAAAACGTTATGAAATTTTACAGGCACGATCCTTACATTTTTTTGCGCATGAAAGCAAAAAATGGCCTAAAAAAATGACAAAAAAAGTAAAACATTGTCAAAAAGCCCTCGGCCCACGTAGTGGGGCGCCAAGGGGCTAGGATGGGTAAAAAATTTACATTTTTATTAAGATTTTACACTATAAAACTAATATACAATTTTTAGGTATTAATGTAATAAGTGGTATCATTTTTTGATGAATATTCTATTTTTTATGATTTTCTTTATTTTTGGTCTTTGTAAAATAAAATAAAATAAAACAACGTAAAAAAATTATGAAATTTGGCACACATGATCCTGGGGCCAGCTTAAGGGCGGGATGGGTAAAAAATTTACCTTTTTATTTATTTTTTATATTCTAAAATTAACATATAACTTTTAGGAATTAATGCAACAAGCGGCACCATTTTTTTATGAATATTCTCTATTTTACGATTTTCTTTATTTTTCCTCTTTAAAAAATATAATAAAATAAAAATGACGTCAAAAAATAATAAAATTTTACATACATGATCCTTACATTTTTCTACGCATGCAAGAAAAAAGTGGCCTAAAAAGATGACAAAAAAAGTAAAACGCTGTCAAAAAGCCTTCCACATCATAGTGAGGCGCCCAGGCGCTAGCTCAATGGCTGGGATGGGTCAAAAATTTATATTTTTATTTATGTTTTGTATTCTAAAATTAATATATGGTTTTTAGGAATTAATGTAACAAACGGCACCATTTTTGATGAATATTCTATATTTTATGATTTTCTTTATTTTTCTTCTTTGAAAAGTATAATAAAATAAAAATGATGTCAAAAAATATTAAAATTTTGCAGACATGATCCTTACATTTTTCTAGGCATGCGCAAAAAAACGGCCTCAAAAAATGAAAAAAAAAGAGTAAAACTTTGTCAAAAAGCCCCCGACTCGCGTAGTGGGACGCTTTTAGGCTAGCTCAGGGGCTGGGATAGGTAAAAGATTCACATTTTTATTTCTTTTTTTATTCTAAAATTAATATAGGAATTTTAAGAATTAATGCAATAAGCAGCACCATTTTTTTGATGAATATTCTATTTGTTATGATTTTCTTTATTTTTGATCTTAAAAAAATATAATAAAATAAAAACGACATCAAAAAATAATGAAATTTTGCAAGCACGATTCTTACATTTTTCTACGCATGTCAGAAAAAATGGCCTAAAAAGACAAAAAAGTTAAACAATTTCAAAAGCCCCCAGCCCACGTAATGGGCCGGCCGCCCAAGGGCCAGCTCAGGGGGCGGGATCGGTTAAAAATTTATATTTTTATTTATGTTTTCCAATCCAAAATTAATATATGATATTTAGGAATTAATGCAACAAGCGACACCATTTTTTTGATGAATATTATATTTTTTTATGATTTTTTTCTATTTTTCATCTTTTACAAATATAATAAAATAAAAACGACGTCAAAAAATAATGAAATTTTATAGGCATGATCCTTGCATTTTTCTAAGCATGTTAGAAAAAAATGGCCTAAAAATGACAAAAAAAGTAAAACGCTGTCAAAAAGCCCCCGGATCGCGTAGTGAGGCGCCCAAGGGCCAGCTCAAGGGTTGGGATGGTTCAAAAATTTACATTTTTACTTATGTTTTGCATTCTACAATTAATATATGATTTTTGTGGATTAATGCAATAAGCGGCATCATTTTTTGATGAATATTCTATTTTTTATGATTTTCTTTATTTTTCATCTTTAAAAAATATAATAAAATAAAAACGACGTTAATAAATAATGAAATTTTACTGACACGATCCTTAAATTTTTCTGGCATGCATGCAAAAAATTGACAAAAATGTGTAAAATACTGTCAAAAAGCCCCCAGCCCGCATAGTGGGGCGCCGAGGGACCGGGATGAGTCAAAAATTTATATTTTTATTTATGTTTTGCATTCTAAAATTAATATATGAAAATGACAAAAAAGAAAAACGCTGTTAAAAAGCCTTCCACCCGCGTAGTGGGGCGCCCGGGGGCGGGATAGGTAAAAAATTTACATTTTTATTTATGTTTTGCGTTCTAAAATTAATACACGATTTTTAGGAATTAATGCAATAAGTAGCACAATTTTTTGATGAATATTCTAATTTTTATAATTTTCTTTATTTTTCGTCTTTAAAATATAAAATAAAATAAAAACGACGTCAAAATTTTTTAAAATTTTGCATTGCGCCGAGTGATTATTTTTCTTTTTGAGTCTCGGTACTTGCATTCATCTCTGTGCTATTGTGGTATTTACTCGTAGATCCAGTCATTGATTTGGGGTTTAAATCTTTTGTATTTGGGGCCATTTGTATCTTGTGTAATTTGTTTTATGTGAAATGAATTTTTCCATTTAAAAAAAATTCCAAACCCATGTGATGTAAGGATAAATTCAACAATTTTCTCCTTTTATTTATTTATTTTTTTTTTTTTATATATATTGTTAAGAAGACGATCGTTTTAGTTTAGGGAGAGCTACGTCTACAATAAGTCCACCACAACTTTATATTTTATTGAAATCACAGAGGCACTTCCTGAACAAACATGAGCCCTAATTATTTTCAGTTGCCAACCCGACTGCACTTAGTAAATAATGCTTCATTAGAAAGAACACCATAGACTACTCATAAGGAGCAGGCCATCACCATCGCGCCTCCCTTTTCACCCGAATTTCAGCAGATCCACCAGAGCTCCCTAAACTGGAGACCCTTAAGCCTCTTTGCCATCGCCAGCACCAAAAATTGAGCACTAGAGCGGTGGAGCCCCGTTTGCATGAGCCTTTCCTCTTGATCATCTTTACTTGAGTTTGATAAGCCAAAAATTGTAAGGAAACAACTTTGACAAGCCAATAGCTCAACAATAAATCGTTTTTTTGAGATTTTTTTTTCATGACAAATTTTTTATTATTGTTTTTTTTTTTTATAAAAATTTAAATTCAATTTTTTTATTATAGTATTTTTCTTTCTCATACACAACTCAAATTCTTAATTTAAGTTGTAAAACAAGCATACCCTGAATATGATTTTATTTGCGTTGTTTGGATCGTATATTTAAATAAAAAGAATACAAATTTAAAATTTATATGAGAGAAAATAATATAACAAAAAACTATAAATTGTGGAACTTATAAAATAAACGACACCTTATTTTCTCTTTTTAAATGTATTTGAGAGGGGTGTTTTTTTTTTTAAAAAAAAGTTAAGAGATGACATAAAAAAACGTGAGAAATATGCCGGTCAATGACTCAATATATATATAGATTTTTATTGACGTGACTTTCAAAGGCAAAGCGTGCTGTTAATTTTTATCAACAAAGGCTAAAATTTTTCGATTCATCTTATGGACAAAAGGAGGGTATTGTAAGACTATGGGTATGCATGAAATTAAAGAGGGTTAAACGTAGAACAGATTTTGATGAAGCAAGGGAATAACCAGCCCTCACACTTGTGCAGTGCTAATGACAATTCCACTAAAAGGTGGGATAGGTCATTCCGTTTGAATACTCATTATCACATGGTAAAAGAAAATTATTTCAAGAATTGAAACTGAAAAAAAAAAAGGAATGAACTGTTGTTCTAATTGAACTAATTTTTCAATCATTTGATTTTCAAATGTTTATGTTAAAATTTTTAAAATGCGAGACACAAAACTACTCTTATAAACATTAATCGATAGTGAGTACTGAGAAAGGATAGTCCCCACACGATAAATTCCCTCAAACAAAATAATTTATTTCCTTTATTTTTCACCTAACCAAACACATCTTAATTAATAGCCTTCTAGTTCGCCATAATCCAAACCGAGTCAGTTTGGGTCAGCCCACCATCACACATTCACATTTAGGATTGTTCATGAGTTAGGTTAGTGCGAGATATGGCTTTTTCTTCCCCGTCTTAAAGAGTGCGAGTTGTACATATTTAGCCACAAACGATATTAGAAAAATTTCACAACTCAATGATATTTAGGTTGAGTTAGGGCGGTACATGATTAAGTTAGGTAGTCGGTTTTAACATTCAAAAAATTAAAGGCTCAAAGTTCAATCCAACATTTAAAGTTCATCATAAAATAGAAATAATAACTCCAATATTCAAACAGATAGAAATTCAAAGTTCAATCCAACATCAAACATAAAGTAAAGTAGTCTATCCAACATTAAACATAAAACAAACATAAATTAGTCTATACTCAAAAATTAATCTTTAACATAAAACAAATATAAAAACTTAATTCAAATAAGAAGAAACTAAAGAGTATAAATAAATTACCTGTCTAAGACTAGATATTAAATGAGACAAATCAAAAACTCAAATTAGGTTAAGATATGCGGGCTATTATAAACTCAACTATCTCGCGCCAAAACTTTAAGCCAAACATTAAATGGGCCGAAAAAAAATTTTTAATATTAAAAATTATATTTTTCAAATTGAATTGGAGTGAGGTAGGTTGGGCTGCGAATTTTGGGATCATGAACAACCCTATTCACACTGCATTTTCCAAACAGAGTCTATTAGAACAGAAGAAGGTCCAAATGCTCCGACACAAACTGGAGAGTCTATTAGAACAGAAGAAGGGCATCTTTGACAAATAGTGAAAAATGGAAGCTGACAAGGCAATTCTCATCGAAGTCTTCGGCGAATCATCGGGAAGAAGAAGAAGAAGAAGAAGAAGAAGGATCTCAGCCGAAATCTAGACACTGTTGGGAAGGATTCGGAGAAATCAAAGGATTGTGGCTCTGCAGAGACTTCCTTTCTACCCAACGCCAATCGTCCTTGCTCTCGGCCATCCAAAACGGTAGCCTTTTTTTAGCTCTCCTCATTTTTTGTTTGTGTGTTTTGATTGTTTCGATTCCGTTGATTTCATATCTTGACGTATAAAAACTCGTTATTGCCGCAGAAGGATGGTTTTCTGAAGCCTCCAACAATCAGGTGCCTATCAAGTTGATTTTTGATTTGGGTATCAAATTGGAATTTGGTTTCATTGCATCAAAGTCGAGATTTTTTTGTTTTAAGTTTTCAATTGATCTTTCTGTGCAGGCTATGAGGTTTGGAGAGCTTCCACCATGGGCAATCGAGATTTCTGATTCTATTCGTGATGCGGTAATTTCGAGCCACCAAGATGTTGATCTTGATCATCCAATGGAGTTGGGACGTTGCAATGGCCTACACGAAGCCTCTCCATTTCCATTTCCGTCTCATTTGTTATCAAGAAACCCACTCTTTGACCAACTAATTGTAAATCTTTATCATCCAGGGGAGGTAAGAATATCATATATATATATATATATATATAGTCCATTTCATAACATAAATTTGAACATAAATTCAAAATTTCTCGATCCGATATCTTGATAATAAAAATTTCCCTCAGTAATTATGCATTTGCTCTAGGGAATATGTGCACATGTTGATCTTATGAGATTTGAAGATGGGATTGCTATCGTCTCCCTAGAGTCATCTTGTGTGATGCATTTCAACCGAGTTGATGAGGGAACAACTAGTGATAAAGATCATGATAATGCTCAAAGTATGAGTATGAAGATTCCGGTTTATCTGACCCCGGGTTCTTTGGTTCTAATGTATGGAGAAGCACGCTATGTGTGGAAGCATGAGATAAATCGGAAGCCAGGATTTCAGAAGTGGAAAGGGCAGGAATTACAACAGAAGAGGAGAATCTCCATTACCCTGAGGAAGCTCGCCCAGTGTGACTAGCACTTTTCACCACCAAATTTGGACCTTACACACACAACTACACTATTTATCATGCTGAAAACTTGTGAAGGTTGATTTTTTTTTTATTATTTTATTATTTTTTTATTTTGGGATGACTTTCAACCTAAAATTTTTGATGAATTGTAAAGGTGGAAGTTGCTTAATCGTTTTGTCATCCTATTGCATCATTTTCCGGCTTATGCTTGGTGTTAAAAGAAAGATTTCTCTCTCTCTCACACTCTCTTTAATTATTTAACTAAGCTAAAGTTTTAGAACCACACTTTTCTTAGCAGTTGGAACCAAGTACAAAAGTGCAAGGTTGGTTTGTTAGTTCGCATGCAATTCAATAAGTAAAAGTGAGAATTTGGGCAATGGGAAAATAAAACAATTCAAAGATACAGGACTCAATCTATGAAACATTACCTTAAATATCACAAGCGTAACGGCAGGCAAACAAGAAAATCCAATCCACTAAATAACATTATTTTGTTAATTATACAACTATAGTACTATACTTATATAAGAGAAATTCAAAGACACACAAGCGTGAGATTAACAAGCACCAAAAAAGCAGTCCAAGCCAAACAAGGCTTAATAACTTCACTGGCAATCGGGTTGACCTCCTTAAACGCCTGGTGACACCCAATAAGAGCCCCCAACATCCCCATACATATTACCAACCCGGCCACACTCAACCCGGCCCCAAACACAATCGGATCCCAGACCAGCCCCAAAACGAGCTGGGCCAAGTACAGATAAAGGGCCGTGGGACTGTTATGGAAGCCTCCTTCAGTCCATGTTAGCCAAGCCGAAAGGCCCATCAAGAAAGCAGAGGCCGTGGAAGTAAAGTGCAGGGCCCAAAGAGGAGGGAACCAAAACGGTGGCTTCGACGCTGTCGTGTTTTTATAGCTGTCGCTGGAGCCAAAGTACACGGCCAAGAGCGTGAGAGCCACCGGTACGGAAACCGCAACGGCCAACGACCTAAGACCGCGTTTGGCCAGCGCGGCTCTGGCCCTGCCGCGTTTACTGCTTCTCTTGGAGGTTTTAATCTTATCATCCCCGGCGGTGGTTTCCTCGACGGCGGCGGAATCAGCGGATTCGGCGGCCGTTCGCTGCTTCAGATTTTGGGAATCCATATTAGAGAGAGAGAGAGAGAGAGAGAGAGAGATTATGGAAGGAGTTTTAGGCCAAGGGGTTTATTTATATTCTCTGTTTGGCGAGCGAGAAACTGAGACGCGTGGACTCAGGAAATGGAAACCAGTGGAATGGGATGGAAAAAGAACGCCGTTACGCGTGGCGGTTCTGGTGTATTCGTGGGGACACGTGGCAGTAATCATGCGAATGCTTTTCGTACAAGGAACTGGGCGAGTGCGACGAGCACTTGGATAACTGTTATAGAGGATGATCGGCGTTCGCTTATCTTAAGAACTAGAAGTGTCGTAAACGTGTCCGTCGATGGTTCGTGAAAAAGAGGCACTAGAGGGTGAAGTGACGAAAATACCCTCACATGAAATTTTGGAAAGGCCCAACCAATCCTTGCGCTGTGGGCCAATGGAGATTCACAGTTAGGCCCAAGTTTTGTCTTATAACTCATCACATTTGATCGGAGGTCGCATTCTTTGTCTTTCCTGGTTTAAGGACGATTCGATTCAGCCATGGCGGCAAAATCGGCGACACAACGGCGGAGATCGGAAGGCGTGGCGGCAAAACTTCTCAGGCATAAAAAATTCGTCTTCGCCGGCGCTTTGCTTTTCGCCGATGCGGTGCTCGCCGCCCTTATTATCGCTTACGTCCCTTGTAAGATCAGCTTCCCTCCCTTGATCCCACGCATTAATGTCGGTTTGTCATCGCGATGACATTGAATTTTTGCCTTTTCTTTTCAGATACAAAGATAGATTGGGACGCTTACATGTCTCAGGTGGATCACTTGCCCAAGCTCGATTCTTTAGAAATTCGCCTTTTCCTTTTGTATGGTTTTTGGTTTTGATGAGCGTTGAACCACAGGTCAGTGGGTTTCTGGGCGGGGAAAGAGATTATGGGAACTTGAAAGGTGACACAGGGCCATTGGTCTATCCAGCTGGGTTTCTGTATGTTTATTCTGCAATCCGTTATGTTACTGGTGGAGAAGTTTATCCAGCTCAGGTACTTGATTCGTTCCCTTTTTTCGCGGATAAATTTGTTATCTTTTGTGGTTCAAATAGGTATTTTTGTTGGTATTTACTGTAGCGAGAGAGGTGTTTGAGTGGATTTTCGTGAAGAACATGATAAGTGGGAAGAATTTTGTGACATATATCATATTACCGATATACAATACTTTTCTTCCCCATTAAATTGCGTTACTTATGAAATACAAGCCATTTTAGACGTTATGTTGTGTTATTGTGGAATGTGATGAAGTAAATCCCTTTTTTTTTTATGGATTTTTCATGTCGTTTTTTTTTTAAATATCTACTTATTGGCTCTTGATTTCTGTTGGTTGCAGATTTTGTTCGGCATTTTGTACATCCTAAATCTAGGAATCATCTTAGTGATCTATGTGAAGACCGATGTGGTATGAAAACAGTCTCGCAGTTAATTTCAGTATTTAAATTGTATTTCCTAGTCAGTCTGTCAGGATTTACATTTATAACCTTGTGGATTTCTGATAACGGGGTTTTGAAACATGCATATTTTAAAAAAATTAGACGCTTTCCCTGCTTTTTATATCTGTCTGTACTGTTTATTTATCTACTTCTTCTACGGTTCTAACCTGATACTCACTTGGACTATTCTTAAAATTTCATGCAGCTTCCTTGGTGGGCTCTTAGCCTGCTTTGTCTATCAAAACGAGTGCACTCTATTTTTGTTCTCCGCCTTTTTAATGACTGTATTGCTATGATGCTCCTTCATGCTTCACTGGCTTCGATTCTTTACCAGAAGTGGCATCTTGGGTTGATCATTTTCAGGTATATTGGCTTTCTCAATGCATTTGCATTAAGGTAGATAATCTTGGTTAAAAACTTAAAAGTTTTCCTGTTTTGGTTTGTATAGTGGGGCTGTTTCAATAAAGATGAATGTGCTTCTTTACGCTCCTCCTCTATTACTCCTCATGTTAAAGGTGCATTCTGTTTGACTATAGTTTTTTTATGAAAAAATTGCTCAAACAACTTTTATTTTTTCAATTTTCTTTTTTTATTTATTTTTTTTTCAATGTCTTTTACAGGCTATGGATATTATTGGAGTAATCTCTGCTTTAGCTTGTGCTGCTCTGGTGCAGGTGCTTTCCTCGACCTTTTTTGTTATCAAGATACTAATGTTTTATGAATTTTCGGATTTGTGGGCTCTAAAACTCATGCTATTATGATTTACAGAGTACACGAGTCTTTAAATGCAGAAATTGGTTGTATGAGTTTTTTAATTTTGTTTCAACATGATTAGGTGAGTTGGACATCAAGAGCATTCCCCGATTGTGGTGTTTTTTTCGTTTACCCACGTTCGTGAATGATTCTGCAGATACTTTTGGGGCTGCCTTTTATCATATCTCATCCATTTTCGTACATATCAAGAGCCTTCAATCTCGGGCGTGTCTTCATCCATTTTTGGTACATTAAATGACTACCTAAAGAGATCTTTCAGGATATTTTCCCTCCCTATACAATGATTAGAATAGATTATACAATGATTTCAGTATATTTGCAGGAGAGGGAATGGGTGTATAATACATGTGCTGACACACACACACACACACACACACACACACACACACATATTTTATTGTGTAATTTTTTCGTGCATTTTTCCTGCGGATAACTAACATGCAATCCATTTCTTCAGGTCAGTTAATTTTAAGTTTGTTCCAGAGCCAATCTTTGTGTCGAAGTCATTTGCAGTCTATTTGCTGATTGTTCACCTCTTATTGCTCATAGCTTTTGCTCATTATGGATGGTGCAAGTGAGTTCAAAAACTTATTTTCTTCTTTTCAGAGCAAAGAACAAAAGTCCTAGCAATGTGGACATAAAGTGTGTGGAAATCCTAATACTTAATTCTTTTAGTACTCTATCTACTAAATAACTTATGAGTATGGGAAGTATTCTTTTAGTACCCTATCTACTAAATAACTTCTAAGTATGGGCAACTTATATAAAGTATATATACTAAATGATGGTTTTGGACATTTAGCAACAGTCTTTTCACTGAATGTGTGTGTGTGTGTGTGTGTGTGTGATTATCACTTGTAGGCATGAAGGAGGGATTCTGAATTTTTTGCATTCTATAATTGCCTTGACAAAGTTAAGATTTGCTCTTGCAAGTTCAACCTCTTCGAAGAATTCCTCTAGTAGTCACAAAGCCTTGAAGATTCTCAAGGCAGAACGTAAGTTTTGGCATCTCTCTTTATAAACTCCGGTAGCATATTCATCCTCTTGTTCCCTGCATCACACTCCTTTTCATCTGTTTCCTCCTTTTTCATTTGAATTCTGAAGTCTGGTTTGGTAATGTTAGATATCGTCACAACAATGTTCGTTGGGAACTTCATTGGCATTATATGCGCTCGATCACTGCATTATCAATTCTACTCATGGTAAGTTCCAGCAGACCAAATCTGTAGCACGAAAGTTTAAAAGTCAGCTTATCAACTCGTGAGGAGTTAATTATTGTATATCTGGTGACTACAGGTACTTCTACAGCTTACCATATCTCCTGTGGAGGACGAGCTTTCCTACGTTTTTACGGTATGTAGTTTCAATTGTGCGCATCATTCATTAGTTATATTTCAAGTAGAGTTGCCAGTTAACGATTTCCTCGGAAACAATGGGTATGTTTGTTTCACAACTCAAGTTAAGAATTTGAGTTGTGTATGTGAGAAAAAAACACTGTAACAAAAAGTTGAATTTGAATTTTTATAAGAGAAAATACTTGTAGCGGTAGAATTTGAGTTGGGAAAAAAACAAAGCCAATATTTACTGATTGATTTTCTGCATACTCTGCAGTTTGATTTTGTTTATAGGAGTGGAGTTCTGTTGGAACGTGTATCCATCAAATGTGTACTTATCGGCTCTCCTGCTCTGTCTCCATTTAGTAATACTGTTTGGTCTGTGGACTGCCCCATCTGAGTATCCTTATGTGAGCCAAAAAGAACCGACTACAAACAAGGAGGAATGAAATACATTCATGTTTTCTGTTGTTTCCTTCTTCCCTTTTTTTTTCTCTCCTTTTTTTTTTTTTTTTTTGGAAGTGTATTTGATCATATAGATTTAGACTACAAAGAGGGCATATTTTTTTCCCCCCTATGAATTGAATATGTAACAGAAGAGAACAACTAACTTATTTTCTTTCCTTGTTTGATTTCATTTACCGATGTTTGCTATGTATGTTTGGATTATGAATCTTAACTTCAAGAAGAAAACCAGCTACTACTGATACATGAAAAGTTTGTTCTAAACCAAAAAGATAGACTATCTTTTCTTTTCTTGTTTTAAATAGAAATCCCACCATCTCCTATCTTAATTCATTTGATCTAGTGGTTTAAAGATATTTATTTCTCACAAATTGAGGTTAGCAGAATCGTCCCAAGTAGATGGATTATTTTAACTTAAAGAAATGCCATATTTTTTTTTTTTTTTAAATGCCGGATTTTTGTTTAGTAATTTCTGGGGCCAAACATTTCAAAAGTTAAATAAAATTGGCGCTCCGCATGGCATATAGGCACTTTAGCTTTCCAAAATGACTAAAATGTCCACGTTCCGTATTTTTCTTTTGCACCTGTCAATTTTCTCTCCAAACGAAAGGTGCATCAGCAATTTAACGCATCCATGGTGGTGAAAGTGTAATTTCAATCTGGAAAATAAACAAGCAAAGAAAGGAAAATTTGTGTGGTCTGTTATTTCCATTCAGTCTCACTTGTTCTCTTCTCGCCCCTAAGCATTTTGGTGTCGGAGCTATCGTGAGAACGAAATTCAAAAACGATCAGATCAGATAATCTTGCAATTCTACGAAATGGTAAATGTTGATCGCTCTATATCCATATCTATTTCATCCGTATCTGAATCTATCTATTTCTTTTTCTTTTCGAATCCTCTTATGTATTTGTTTTGTGGCTGAAATCCTTTTGCCCTGAACGGAAGATCCAATTTCCTGTTCGTTTTGGCCCCTAGGGTTTCAAGATTCAAATTCCAGCTTAATATGAAATGCGTTTCCTCGATTATAATTCAAATCCGCTAGGGTTTTTGCTGGTTTTGAACTTTAAGCTCTCGGAACCATAATGCAATGTGTTCCTGAAAGTTTTGGTGATTTCTACAACTGATGCGCATTTTCGTTTGTTTTTTTCCCCTAATTATTCATGCGATCAATCTGTCTTCGAAGTTGTTCTCGTTAATTAACCAAGATATAGCAAATCCCTACTTTTTTAATCTTGTGGTTTTTTGGTTAAATCTATCTATTCAAGACCGATTTAGCAGAATTTTCAGTTGGATTAATCGGTTTGTGATGGCAGACGCTGCTCTTATTTCTTATTGTTGCTTGCAGTTTGTATAGAGTATCAAAACTGATATTTTTTGCGCACCTTTTTTTTTTTTTGGGTCTGTTAATCTTGTCAGGACGGACACAACGGAGAAGATTCAAAGCAGAGCACCGCGGACATGTCTGCTTTTGTGAGTATCTTAAATTTTCAGAGGATGAACTTTATTAGTTACTGTTCTGAAGTCTGTTCTGGTTAAGATCTACCCCATTGTGAGTTAGTCAAAATAACAAAACAAATCTCAAATCTGTTGATAATATAGATTAAGCTTTTTTCATGTGTCCTTTAAATATCAAGAAGTCAATAAGTTAATAATAATGGTCAGGCCTGCTTGCTCCCACAAGGTCTAGGGTTTGAACCACTGCATGGGCACCTATATGAGAAAACTCATAGGTTCTTGCCTTGTAGGGTTTGGTAGAAGGCTCCAGTTTCAAACTTGGGCTCACAAAGTGAGTTTGAGGTTTCTAGATACCAAAAAAATAAGTCCATAATAATTTTAAAGCTAATAATCATCAAAGTAACATTGGTGTAGGTTCCAAGGATGTCGGAATTGTTAGTTTGATAAAATTGTTGATGTGGTTTCCTTTCTAAAGCCTGGTCATGTCTGAGTTGCATTTTTTTTTTTTTTTGTTTTGCAGGTGCAAGATCTTCTTCAGCAAATGGTGAGTTATGTAATTATTCAGAGTTTATGTTCGGCAATTAACTTGAGTGATACTCACCGGTATTCTTTTTGCAGCAATCCAGGTTCCAAGCAATGTCTGACTCTATTGTGACAAAGAATATCCTTTCCTTGCTACAATTTGCATATAAATCCAGGATTGTTTCTTAACAGAAGAAAGGACCAATATTTACCAACTCTTTTTTTTTTTTTTTAGTCATTATCCGTTCTTGCAATATTTTCTCTAGCAGAAAACGTTGCATATTGTTCTGAGTTCTGACACAAGCTAGTTTGAAACTTTATTTATGCTATGTTGTTATTGTTATAGGAAATGATACAAATCATGGAAAAACAGTTTCATGACTATCTTGAAACTTAAAATATAAGTTAGGGGTTACAGAGTCGTGAGAAGGATTTCACTGAAATTTGACATGTTTGCGTATATGATAAAATTTTTCATGATGTGCGTCGTTGCTTGTATGCTATGTTCTTGTTAGAAATTTTGTTACTCCTTTTTAGCGGTACCGATTTTCAGATGGTTTTATTATATTTCCTTGACTTGCAATGCACTCGATGATATGGGAACCCGCATAAATGAGTTGGAGCAGAGCATCAATGAACTAAAAACAGAGATGGGCATGGAGGGTTCTCCATCTCCTATGGTCCCATCCAAGCCAAATGTTGATGACGTGAAGCAGGAGGAGGGTTCTACTTAGACTCGGCTCAAACTTCACATGTTGCATTTCGTGTCAGCTTTTCTTTGTCCACCATATCGTGGTTGAGGAATGAAGTCGGGTGTTCGTGTGAGGTTTTGAGTGCTTATGTCAATACTGCAGCTAGTTTGTATCTCTTATTTTTTGTGTTCCATCACTCTATTAGCATACTTTAAGTAACTATTCTGTTACTGCGATTACGAAATTTTCCAGATGTAAGCTTTGTATGGAGTTCTCTCAATGACATGGGCATTGGCATTGATTACTTTACCCTTTTGTTTTTTTGACATTTTGGAATTTGTTGTTCGGGTCAGTTTTTTGTGGAAGTATATATTTTGAGTCCTTGTCCTGCTTCTCAGAAATCTGAAACAAAGTCCTTACAAACTTAATGCCTGCCCCAAGGTCACTGGTTTGGGGTATTCTTGTGGACACTCAACCTTGATCACTGAAGTCTCTTCCCAACTGTGACGTTGGTTGAGTCCATCAGGACGTATGCCTCTTGTACTGGAAGTAAGATAAACACCTAATAGAGAAAAAATAAAGGAGAGAAAAAAAAAAAAAAACCCGGAAATATTCTAGTAGGTTCTTTGTATTAAAAAAATATGGAAATCTATTTTTGATTTTGGCTAAGAAACTCTAGTCAGAACTTTTGAGGAAAATCAAATAAGGTTTTGTGTCTATTTGGTAAACTATGTAGACAGCAACTTTCAATAACTTCTGGATGTGCCTATCACCATATGCAAATTCTAAAATAGCATTCTAGAGTTCTTAAAATCTATATTCTAATAAAGTAAAAGCCAAATCATAGATATACTCATAAGAAGAACGAATAAAGGAAAAGAAGGAACATCTGACAACATCAATTCAGGATCACCCTCCTCTTCCTCTTTAATTTTCTTAAATGAAAAGATATATCCTATAAAATGCCAATATACAACATTTGGAAAAAATAAAAATAAAAATAAAAACAAGGTGAATCTATCAAAATATGAGGTCTCAAAATTTAATTAAAAAGACAACTAATGAAACAAGAAAATGAGACAACAGATTTAACTCTATAGAATGATAATATGATAGAGAAGATAAATAGTCGTAGAGGTAAATCCAAATCTTATTACAAACTGCTATCTTACATATATGAGAGAAAACATGAAACAAGCATAAACATGAAAGGAAGGAAGGAAAAGGAGAGCAAAGAAACAGATTCACATTTTTTAGCTTCAACTACGGCAACGAGTGATACTTGAACATTCACGGTTGTAGGGGTTAGCCTCAGCACCTTGCTTGCAGTTGTAGTAGGAAGCACCCCTTCTAGAGCAAGGCACAGTGTTCCTCTGCAGTGAGCCATAGCTTATGTACTGTGAGGTCGCCAAGATACGCCGCTTGCTCTCCAACTCCATGTCGAAATCGTTCTCCGCCATGCACTCCGTTATGGAGCCACGGCAGCCGCTGCCACTGCTCATTGTGCGCAGCCAGCTCAGACGGTGGTCGACGCTCCCCTCCACGGCGGAGAAGGCGACTGTCAGAGCTGTGGTGAACAATAACATGGCTAGCAAAGTGGATGAGAAGTTGGCCATTTTTTTAGTTTTGTATGTTGTCAAGTATTATTGTTGCAGTTTGTAAGGTGCATATGAGTATGTGACATACTTGGGACAAAGTGAGAGGGTTGGCAACCCGTTTTTTAAAGTAGTTGAGTTTGCAGAAAACGACATTGCTTTTGTTTATATTTACGAAAACCGCCACTGGACTTGAGTCTCTGGGTTATTTTCCTCCATACCTAATATTAACTTTTAAAGGTCTAATTATCCTAATCTTTTTGAAATATATACTTTTTTCCTCTTTATAAGTAAATTGCCTATTTTCAAATGAAATCTAACATGAGAATGAAACAGAAGTATTATTATTATTATTATTTTTTTTGAGAATAATAATACACGAGAATGATACACGAGTATTTAAATAGAGATAAAATTAGAAAAAAAAAATCAGATATTTCAAATCTCTCTCTCTCTCTCTCTCTCTCTCTATATATATATATATATATATATATATAAATATTTTATACTTATTCTCAAAACTTATTGCCTTTTACCATTTTATTTCTCTTAAAGTCCTCATGTATCATTCTCTTGCTAGATAACGTCTAAAAATAAATAGTTTATTATCAGATTGGTCAAAATTGTATATTCTAAAAATACAAGTGTCAATGATCAAAGTGACACAAGTAAATATTCTCAGAGCTTTCAGTGAAAATAACCTTTACTTTTTTATGGGTAGGTTAGTGCTTGACCAATGTATGTTTCTAGAGGATCTTTTGAGACATGACATCAAGCACAAATAGCATTTCAAAACCATCAAAATTCTTTGAATTGTTGTTTTCTTTTGTTTTTTTTTTTTTAGTACATAGGAAACTGTTAAATTGGTACTCATGAGCATGACAAAGGTAAAATACCGGGCATTTAAAGTCATTGGAATAGGGCTAAGGTTGTGGGGTCCTAAGGAAATTTCATGGAATTTGTTAAAGGACAGTCTAGACAGTAGAGATGGTATAATGTTATTATCAACTAGATTCTGAAAATTGGACAATGAGAATACTGTAGAAAAAGTTGGGGATTTTGCCGAGACAATGAACTTTTGAACTCTTGCAATGGTGGTGGATTATATGTCATGCTTTCGTTTTATTCTTCATCATACTTGATAGTGATATAGGGACAAACTAGTGTTTTTTCTTTAGCTTCGTTCCTTCTAAAGTTGCAGATTATCCAACCACTAATTCAGCAACATTTTTTTTTAGCATGTAAACAATGAATATACAAGGGTATGAAAAACAACCTTATTAGTAAAATACAAGTCTTAATGGCTATATTACATTTGAATCATATTAAGACAAGTAAATAATTTTAGAACATTTTTATGAAGATATGTCGGTTCAGAACTGTATTATATTAGTATACTATTATTATTGTACCATGCCATAGAATACTCCCAAATTATATCCGCTATCTCAACTCTTCAAATGATCCTTACAAAAACTCACAAGAGATCGGGATGTAATTAGATGGATAGTGACAATTAGTTGGCCTAAGAGAACATCTATATTTTACACAGCTTACACCATCTACTCAACAACCTCAACCACTTGGGCGTTTAAATCCTAACATGTGGTTTCTTTAACAATACTAGTTATTATAATTAACTAAAGTTAATAACACACTAAACCTAATCGAAGAAGAGAAGAAAAGATAAGGGAAGATTAATTTAATAAAATTGAGGCTCATTTTTCCAATGAATGTGATTATAAGTTAGATGACTCTACCTTAAATTCAAACACCCTACCAATTGCATCAAAGAAAAACACTTGAACATTGTTGAAACCTCCTCAACACCTAACCAAGAAAATGAAATGAGCCACTACCAGAATCAGCAAAAAAAAAAAAAAAAAAAAAAAAAAAAAAAGGAAGAAGAAAGAATGACCACTCATTTGGACAGTTGATTAATAATGTTCGAATTCAAAGCATGTTATCCTATTAAAGTACATTCATATTATGTAATCTGACTTTATCTACAAAAAATGTGTCGTTTTTATAGGATCCCTTAATCATAGTAGTTCCTTCAAGTATGTTATGTAATTATATGTGGTGTAGAAATTGATTTTGGTTTTGAATTGAAAAAAGCTCCATGAGGCCAAGAAGCACTTCAACAACTTCGAGTCACTAAAGTTTCTTATGAATAATATAATATAATATAAACTCTTCTAAAATATGCATTTACACTGAAATTTAGCTGGCTATGCATGTGTGAGTTCATTTTATATTGACCCCCATATCCCAAGGTATCTAGTAGCATGGACCCATTTCAGAAGACCAAGAACTAGGAGAAACAAGTACTATTTGTTGTGTCATAAGCCGGGAGTTCATATTGAAATCCTATAGAAAGAAAATAAGAGAAAAGGTTTTAATTTCTCAAGATGGCGTTAGTTTCTAGAATCCAAACAAAAGAAGCAATAAAGAACTGCGTAGCGGTTTGGGACATCGTGGTGAGATCCAATGTATTATTGTCTAGTGATATCCTCTCTAGTAAGGAGGGGAAAAAAAAGGACGTTACAAAAATTCAGTTTGTCACTAGTGTCAAATGTCAACTTATTCCCTTGATATTTCAAATGCGCCAATGAGATCCTCTTGAACTTGATAAAAGTGGCAACGTTAGTCCGATCAACATATCATATTGGCGCGTGATTGCACGTGAGGTTTTCCCTCCATATTTTCCATGGGAAACAAATGGAAGGACCAAAATTGTCAACTTCATGGACTGTATTGGCATATTTTAAAAGGCAGGGGACAAGACGATACTAGTGACAAAGTTCATGGGGGGTTTTATAGTTTGTCCAAAGCAGAAAACTCTGATATGAGGAACTGTAGAGATGGACCGACAATTTTCACCTCAAAATCAATAATTATTTCTTCAATATATCAAAATTTGGATGAAGAGTGTAACTATACAATACTATGTTTTACATGTTGGTGTGTAGATCTTCTTAAAAATTCCAGGAAGCAAAATGTAACCGTCTAACTGTTGGGAAAACAAGAGGGTTTTTATCTTTCTAGCTTGCTTAGCAATGCTTCCATTTCTGGAAGCTCCTGTACAATTTGTTGCCAATCCGGCATTCCCTGCAAACAGGAACGGATTTCATTACTAATGATTCCATCAGACGGTTAAAATAATAACAAAAGAAAAACCCAAAAAATATGTTTATAGTTCGACTATCTCTGTACTTTTCATAGAACTTAGAAAGGCATTCTTAATGCCAAATTTCCAACTTTCAAATGTTTCCTCTCAAAACCAGATTGTTAATGCTTTGGTTATTCCTATAACTCTTTAACTTGTAACATGCCCACAGTTTCACTCCCACTGTACTAGAGAAGTTGTCAATTCCATGTTCTACAGCAATTTGTGATGAGCAACAAAGTGTTCTAGCCTATGGAATTACCTTCCCTGATCTTCGTACCCGCCCATCTAACCGCAGTATTATGTAGACATCCTCACCAGGAGTGACTCCTTCGGATTTCTGTTGATCCTTTATCCACCTAAAAAAGACAAGGGATACTAGAATCGTTAGCTAGAAGCATGCATCAACTTTCAGTTTGTAAAAGTTTGTAGTTCTGATATGGATGCAATACAACAGGCTAACACTTTTAAAAGTTTTTTAAAAGTGAAAATATACCAACTTCTGTATAGTAAAAATCAAATATGATGCAAAATGAAAGTCAGTAACCCTATCAGATTGCAATGCTTATTTCACAGCTACAAATACACCATCGCACCTTTCAGTCATCACAAATATGAAACGGATTAAACATAAGAAGCAAAAGCAAATATGATATGGGTAGGTTAGTTTCACCTTTCCCATTCTGCTGGTGATACAACCTCAGCCTTGAATCGAATTTCAGCTTTCAGCTTCGACTTTGCAGTTATAGACTGAGCCCGTTTCGCAAACTCTTCCTGTACAAGACAGTGTCAGTGAGGAAGAAAACCTTCTATCGTAAATAATATTAGTATTATCATCTAGTTCTTCTAAAATATATTTGTTCTTGCTCCTTGTATTGTATGGACAGACACAAGCACAAACATATAACGTTAATGGATGCCTTAAAATCCTTACCCCAATGGAGGGAAGAGAAGCTGCTGCCTTTTGAGTTGCCCCAAAGCCTTTCTTCTCTATTTGTGACTCCTTACCTTCACCCCAAATGACGGGAACTAAAAGAACACCGCGTCTAAGGAGTTCAGTCCGGAACCTCTCTGCGTTCTTCATTGCTAAAGAAACAGTCTCCTTTTTCCCTGCTAAAATAACCTAAATCCAAGCTTGATTGAAGTATTTACATAGAGGATTGCAGAATTGGATATGAATCAGAAATAAACATAAGCCAAAGTTGGTACTAACAGGCCTAACAGTGTCCCGTAGCTGGACGAGTTCAACAACCCGATTAGTGGAAAGGTGCAAAGGCAACCTTGATAGAGTTTCATCACGAGTTATTTGGGCAAGTTGTTCCTCTTCTTTCTTGTTATCCCATAGAAATAAAGCCACTAGAAAAATAATACCTACAGATTGCTGATTCAAAAGCTTAGTCATGTTAAGAAGCAAGGTATGGAAGATGTATTCGACAAACACAGTGACTCCCAATGGAAATGACATCTAATAGGAAACTCATCAAAGTATGGTTATAAGCAAATATTTTTGCACGAATATGAATGCTTAATACTTACCTCCAACATTAATGGCAACGTTTCCTGCAGTTTCCCAGAGATCAGGAGCACCATCACCGCCTTGTATTGCACGAAATAGTCTAGGGATAGTGAAAAACAGTGAAATTCCTGCAGCCACTGAGAATGCCACAGAAAAGAATCTCCTAACCCCACGAAATGGAGCTTGGACTTCGCTAATGAGTTTCAGATCTCTTCGAAAACTGGAGCCTATATCTTCCCCACCGCGTATAGCCTGTGGCATATGACATAAACATTCTAAGTATAGTTCCTAAAATAGACAAGGATTCAACATGATCAAATCACTTCCATGTTCCAAAACTTCAAAACATCCAGGCAGATAAACTTTTCACTGTAGAGACAAGTATCCTCGAAAATCACCTTTTTCATCTAAAAAAAACGTGCAACATAACAATAGACATTAAGTGACAAAGTTTAGCCACAAACCTCTTCTTGCAACTCCTTGAATTCAGGCGAAGCTCTAAAAGAGGCCAAGTCGGAGTCATTCAGAATTGTTCCAAATTTGAGGTTGTAATCTCTCAAGGCAGTACGAAGACATTCAGCAGCTTTCTTTCCTTTCCCTCTACCTCAAAATGGGGAAAGGAGAAACACAACAAACGTTGATTCATCAACATAGAAAGGAATTCTCGAAAGTGAATCTAACATTTGCATTCCAAATAAAACAATCAAGGAGTAAGACAAGTCTATAAACCAAGGTCTCACAAGTAGCACCCTTTGTTAAACGTAAACAGACATTCAAAGACTTGATCAGGTTTAATATCATTCCACATAAGCATAGCCTTGCTTTTGTTGGATGAATCTTAGTTCGAATTCCAGACCCGATATGTTCTGTGGTTATTCAGAAAGCAATCCCTTGCCAAGGAAGCACTAAATTGAATAGACTGAAAGATAAAGTTTTGTTTTATTAACTTATATGAATCACCCTAATTCTCATTTATCCGGTGGAAGACACCCTCTAAGGCTCTAAGTCCATGTTCGATATGGTTGCTGATTTCTAAAAAGAGGGAAACTGTCAACTAAAAGGAAATGTAAAAGATGATTTTAGAAAAAAAAAAAAAAAAAAAGATGAGATAGATACCTGTATGCATAACAACAAGCTTTGTTATAGAGAGCAGCTTGAGCCTCCATTGGGTTAGGGTCTAAGTTAAGCGCTGTTTCAAACTGTACTAATGCATCTTTAACCTGAAGGAAGGGCAAGGCATCAAATTTATTTCATATAAAAACATATACACACACAAAATTAGGATTATTTCGAATGACCCATGCTACACAGGAGATAAGGAAAGGGAATGCTAATCCTTCCACTCCTTAGTATTGATTCCCAATTAAAGAAAATAAAAGACAAATTCATTTATGTACCATTTGAAAAGTTCACATGTTATAAGCTAATTACTATTTAATTATGTAAAAAGAAATTTTAGTAATTACATTGATAAGATTCAGAATCAATCCCATTCCCCATTCTTATTTCTATACCTTCTTTTTCAGTCCTATTACCTTTCTTTCCATTACCGTCCTGAGGGAAATATTACAATACGAATTATGAAGGTATCATCTAAAAATCAGATGGCGACAACACCAAACTATATTCTCAAGAATCCATCAAAAAAAAAAAAAAAAAAAATCAAGCTCTTAAGAGTAGCCAGAAAGTTCCACTAACGCAAAGTCTCAAACTTTTCAACAATGACATACAAAAAATCTCGAACCATAATACAACAAAACAAAAAACTAAAATAGAGCCCAAAAATTGGAAGAAAATTTTGAAAAATACCCGTCCTTTGGAGAAAAGCTGGAGACCCAAGTTGACACAAGACTCGGCAGTCTCTGTCTTGGCTTCAGGAGACTGAGAAGTAGAAGAAGAAGAAGAGCAAGAGATAAAAAAGAGACGGGACTTGTTCTTTTGGATTTTGAAGTGGGTAATTGTGGAAGAAGTTCCTATGGGAAGCCATGGAAGTGTTCTTGTTTTTGAGGTTGTGAAGCAGAGAAATTGCTGGTTCAGAGCCAGAGCAGCCACAGCCATGGAGAGCTCGGGAGAGACAGATAGAAAATTCACAGACGCTAACACCATTAACGATCTATCCAAACTGTCCACAAGTTGTGGGAAAGCCACGTGCCATTGCCATCACGATTGATGGTTCTCATTTCGAGAGATCTTCACCGTTCACTGTGTTGAAAATTCTGTAGTCCGAGGTGCGGACGTCTCAGATTTCTAGCATTTTGTCCGCCATGTATTGACTAACGAAAAACTCTTTTTGTCCCGACGTGAATTTATCCCTGGACCTCATGTAGTGGGACCTCCAAATAAATAGGTGCTCATTGGCAACGCAGCATCCACATTGTCAAACGATTTCTTTTTACTAGTTTCTTTTTTTTTTTTTTGGGGAAATAGTTTTGCTTGCTTATGGAGTTTTACCCGAATTATTTTAATGAAGCACACTTATTTGATAATAGAAAACTAACGGAAGGGTGAGAAAAATAAGTTAAGATTTAAGATGAATTAAAATTAATGGATTAATAGTTTATATAAGTTAATAAATAGGTTAAATTATTATTTTCATTTATAATTTGTTTAGTTATGAGCTTGATAAATTATTGTTTATAATTTATGATTTTTATTTATAATTTATCTGATTATGAACCATAACAATAAGTTTGTTCATAACTTATCTGATTATGAATCATAATTTGACAAGTTATAACTTATTAATTTTGATAACTAAAAATTAATTTATATACTTTCTTAAACTTTTCATATTTACATATTTTTTACTATTTTTTGAAACTAATTTCCATCAAAATAATAAATTCACGTGACACATACATGCTTTTTGTTAAGGGGTACTTTTTTAGGGGGGAAAATCCCTCATGTTGCTTGCCTATTGACGCTAGACGGCCACAGCTCTAGTACTCCCTGCTTGATGTTGGTTGCCAAGGACCCGTGCTCATACGACTTTGTCGTTTGTTCATCTATGTTTGTGTCGTTTTTGGCATGTTGCATGCCCCTGTCCTTTAATTCCTGTTATTAATTGTCATCACTGTTTCTTCCGGTAGTCTTAGACCGTATCTTGACGTAAAGACTAATATCAATTGTATATTTGATATTAAAAAGTGTGATAATAATATATTTGACATGTTATTTTTATTTGTGCTCTAATATATAATGCTATTACAAGATATGTTATATTTCCATTTCGATATCAGTATTATATTTTTACTCTGAGCATTCTCTGGTTTTTGCTCCAAACCAAATCGAGGGGAATTTGGACCTCGCAACCTTTCTCCGTCCGATTTAGTCGGAGAAACAATTTTACTTGGCTGCTATGCCACCTATGTTATAACATGAGGTCAAACTAAATAATACAAGAAAAATAAAAATGTTATAAATTTGCCCCTTGATTCACTCGTCTCCTCAATCGGCTCAAGCTCTTTTTTCCTTCCAGCTTTTCACTTTTTACACTCTCCATTGCTGATAGACTGCTAAAGCTCAAAAAGATCAGCAATTCCATAATTTCTGAAATTGAGTGCAAGATGTTTCAAGCTCATTTATTCATCGAAGTAATCCAATAATAGTTTTCTTTAAATGAGGATTGCCCATTGAAACTAGTTGCATCCATCATCTGCTGCTGATTTTCCAAAAGTTCAACTTAAAAAATCTCATACTTGAAAAACGCCTCCTTGAATCACGAACTTTTACTATGCTGGGAGAAGAATTTTGAACAGTAATGTTGAGGAACATGATTACTTACTAACTTGATACGATTACTTACAAACTTGAATTGTGGAATTGTAAAAAGAAGACCGTGTAGTATCTTAAACTATTTATGGTTACTTGTGATGAACTTCGAACACTTTAAAATGGAATGAGGAATGATAAACTTGTGAATTGACATTGGTACTATGAATGTGACTCTGGCCACCGTAAAACCCGATCCTGAGGTTATTCGATTTGAGCATTAAACCACAACCAAATACCTAAGTTGCAGATAGCTTCACTTACAAACCTAGTCCTCTTTTATTTTATTTTTTGTTTTCCTTAAAGTACCCTTAATTGCGAACACTTGCATGTGTGTCATATGACTCATTATGATGTAATCGTCATAAGATCTGTAATGAATGCTAAATTCACAATAAAATCAGGTCTTTAGTGCCTAACAAAAATATTACTAGGGGACAAAGAGCTTGGTGAACAAAAGTTTTGGTGGATCAGTGCCAATTGGTCAAAATTACATAGTCGTTAGCACCTACTAAATTAATTAAGGGAGCAAAAGTGTAGGGTAAATAATAATTCAGAGATATCAATATTGCCAATTTTTGAAAAAAGAAAATGTCATTTTTGTGGAAGAGTGGGGAAAAAAGACGAACTATAATGAAATGGCGTTTTGAATGCACATAAAACAACAGACAAAAGTTTTTGAATTTTCGCTATTATAGTATGTAATTAGAGGTTAAAAGCGAGAAACATCGTCTAATTAACAAGATGTTGGTAGTTGGTATTGTAATATATATATATATATATATATATCTATTATGTGTGCAAGGCATCATATATAGTCTCTAATGAAACTGTGCATATAAAGATTATATGCACAGAAGTCTGAAACTAGTTTATTCTTCTTTGCAAACAATAGAAAGAATAAAAAGAAAAAAAGAGGAAAAAAGTGCTCAATTTGGATATAGGATTAATGGCATGAGATTATGTGTGGATTACATTATAGTATATCTCTTCAAAATTTACCCGCTTTGTCAGGTTTAGTCAATATATTAGGTCCAAGTACGTACAACCAAACTTTATTTGTTTATAAACAAGCCCGTGCATCTCGAAATTTATTGATTTTGGGTAATCTTTTCTTAGCTCTTTTGCCAAGTTGTGATTTTACAGATCATTAGTACAGATTTAAATGAGTTAGACATTAACAAGACAAGACAGAAAATACACCTCTTTAAATGGAAAAAAGACGTGCTATAAATAGCTAGCAGTTTATGCGAATATTTATAATGAAAAAGGAGTTCCTTTAAACCATTAAAATTAAGAGAACAAAAGTCTTTATTCCTGCTAGCTAGAAACTTGCTTCACTTTGACGCTGATTAGATGTAACGTCGAAAGCGTATATTCCAAATTTCCAACACATACAACAGGAATACGAAATACTAATCATCATAGTATTTAAAAACTAATTTGTATAATAAAAAGAATCAAGACAATATATATGATGGCTCATGGCGCATGCTTTCTATTGTTGCCTTCTAGTTTAAGTAACTACACAAAATCATTTTAACGAAATTTCAAATGAGCCAAATTAGCAAATTAATACTCTGGCAAAAGCGTGAAAGAGAGAGGATTTTAATGGCATGCAGCAATGCCAAGAAAGATGAAATGAAAGCCACTGAAGTAGTTGCATAAGAAAGAATGCATATACATGATATGTATGTACATATATGTGTGTGTGTGTATATGCATATGTCTCGCTGCATATTGGTCACAAATCGACGTCGGTCGAGAAAAGAAATAGCCAAAGTGAAAGCACCCTAAAACGAGAAATAGAATATTGCCTCTATATATGGCTGCATTACTATATATTCCCTATGCATATAGACAAACAGTACAGATCGCCACGTCCAGATTTCCAAAAAGAAATTTAAAGCAACTAGCTAATAGCTTTAATATATATATATATATATATATATATAAAACACACACATATATATGTTTGCTATGTACATCTGCTTTGGCTCATTTTTCTCGTGTTCAAAAGGGTTTGCCTCTATGTCTTTCTTGCGAGTTATAGTGCTTGCACGGAAGCACTATGAATATAATTGAACTCTCTTTTCCTCTTTGGTCGTTTTGTCTCGCTTCAAAAGAAATACCATGTGAATGTCTCACCAGGCATTGATCAGAACAGGATATTGGTAAAAGTTCAAATCTAGATGGAGATCATGCCACGAACGAATACCCATTGCGCATATCTAATAAAATATATAAAATATATATTAACAAAAAAAATATATAAAATATGTATTTTCTTTCAATAACCCATATTTAACCTCGATCATTCGATGTTTTTCACTTTTGATAAATTAATTTCAAGATGATTCCCACTTCGGAAAGAGATAATGTATGCAATATATAATGGCATGCATATATAAATATATGAGTTACTAATTATAAAACTATACCTTTTAACTTTTTTTTTTTTTTTTATACAATTTATCCATCTTTTTTGGAAACTGTTTTGAATTTGAAAAATTTAATTCATCTACGTACACTTTATGCATGAACAAAATAAGGAAATAAGATAAAAATGTCTCTAAATATATAGTTTATACTTTATGGTAAACATTTAAAAAAACAACCATATGAAACATAATTTTTTTTTTTTTTTTAAAAGATCTAGGTTTTTATGTTTAATCTTTAGAAAATTTTCTCAAGAAAAAAATGATTCTATAAAATTAATTCATTATAAGGGTATTTTTGTCTTTTACTTTTATCCACAAAGTGAGCCAGAATGAAATTTAAACAAGTTTTTCAAATTTAGGCATGATAAAAAAATAATAATAATAAATAAAGGGATAAATTGTGAAAAAAACTAAAACTAAAACTAAAACTAAGAGATATATATGTATGGAACTACCCTTATATATATATTAGATTGGTAGTTTGTAATATTATGTTTCCTTTTAATATTATATTGTTACAAGAAAAACTTAACATATTAACATATATGCATACACATTCTTAAAAGATATATATATATATATATATATATGCATGCACTATTAAGTTGCGTAGTATGTCGATATAGTACAATCAACTTCTATATGTGTGTGTGTGTGTGTGTGTGTGTGTGTGTGTGTGTGTGTGTATTAAATACAAGATTGACGATGGATTTACAAAAAATTGAATCTACGTCTTATAATAAGCTTTTTCCAACTCTAGCTGCTGACGAAATGGTTACCCTATTCACCACTATCAAACTCTCGATGTGGATAAGATCATGAACGAATTTGTGTTTTTGGAAGTACATACGGGTACATGATTTTATTTTATATGCTTTTGCCGATCGAGCTGAGAAAAGAGAGTGAAAATGATTCAGATTTCAGAAAAGAATCCTTCCAAGAAGGTAATGGAGGACACCATGATTTTAGTGATGGCACGCGATATGTGATCCACCTTGACATGGAAAGAAATCAAGGTCTAGTTAAAGTTATCTTTTTCTCTGCACTATCACCATATTCTCCCTTGTGTGGAAAAAAGATCTTCGTCCACAACTATCCTTGTCCTGCTAAATTTGTCATGTCTGTTAGGGACATTAATATTATTTAATTAATTTGACGTAACATTCACCAACCTCATTGAGAGTTACTATATATATATATATATATTTTATATATTTATATTTGTGTGTGTATTTAATAAAATATCGATGTTGACTATATGACACCGTTCAATTAATCTCTATTCTCTAATTTGGTTTATGTTGATCAGAAATCCCCCAAATTAAGCATTTTGATCCAATTCATTGAATTATAACAAACATAATATATATATATATATATATATATATATAGTCTAATGAACTTCCTTGAAATCCAATCCAAAGTCATAAACTTGGCATTAGGGAATAACTTTTTAAGCTAATGGGGTTTTTCAATTATGAATGGGATGACTCTTTTTGATGCCAGAAAAAATGATCACTTAATTTGTTTGTTATATACTTGGCGTAATCTTTTCTTGTAACGCTAGGGTTTAGTTTACCATAGAAAGAAATGAAAGCTAGAGTTATTTACTTATTTATTTATTATTTTCCTGTTTTGTTTTGCACGTCACCTTTCTGTTTTTTAATAGAGACGAGGGGAACAAATACTGTCTACAAAGTTAGTGATTTTCTCAACTTTTCAGATGCTTTTTATTGAGTCAGAAAAAGGGGAAGAGAAAAAAAGGAGGCTCTTTAGCGTGTGGACAATCCATGATGTAGAACCAGATACTTATGATATCTCAATTGTCGTCCATAAAATATATCAGCAATGACGTATTTGAATATGTACGTCACTTGTCCTGGTACATTTTTGAAGGGGAATGAATGATATGCTATTTAATCACAAACAACCAAGACAAAATGTGGTGGGTTTAGTTTCCAAGTACAATCTTCTCTGTTTCCAAAATGATACAAAATCATCTCGTCAGACCAACGACATCTAACTTTTGTTTAAAAATTAACTTCACAATCTATAAGTTTTATTAGTCAAAAAATTAATTAGGAATTCTTTTAGTAGAGTTTAAACTCAGAATGCTAGAATTTACGGTTCATTCCAGACTTATAATTTGATCCAAGTGAAAACATCCTAATGTGAAACTTTTGTGGCCAGTTAAGTTTATAGGTATAAACAGAAATTTAAATTTTGTAAAAAAAAAAAAAAAACATTATGAAAAAATGTTTGAATTGTAATTCAAAGCTATAAATACAATTAGGCTATAAGTAAAGCTCTACTGAAAATTTGTGAGAAAATAAACAGTATGATATGTGCAACATAAGTCTAAGCCATATAGCAGGCACTTTTGGCCTCATTTTCTGGCATGTTGATTGTTTCTACATGTGTGGATTATATATTTGTATAAATTAAAAATACTTAACTTATCAACCAATTACATATTTCAAGCATGCAAATAATTGGTGATGAATTCCATCACGCGTTGGGGTTATTGAGCCGGATTAATGGATTTGAAAAAAGAAAAGAAAAGAAACACAAAAGAAAAAAGTTAGGTGGGGCCCGCATGCATTTTGTATATGGTATCAGCACCAACTGCTTCCTTAGTTGCATTATGTGTGTGGAACTACGAAGACTTAAACCTTTTTTTTTTTTTTTTTTCAATATTCAAAACCAATGTGTTACATAGCCAAGCTCATTATATATAAGACCCCCACTGGTTTCCAAAAACTATTCAGCATAGCAGAATTGCCCATCTGAGTAGAACTGATAATAATATTCTTTTCTTCTTCCCTTGTAGCTTCTTATAATATTATCTTACATAATTAAACAAAGAATATGGATGGGAAGAAACTGGAGTACAAAGGTGAAGCGGCCTTGAAGGAGATTGAGAGGCTGACATCAGAGGCTGATAAAGTTCAGGAGGAAATTCTGAAAGAGATCTTGACAAGAAACTGCGAAACTGAGTATCTGAGTAAGTATATTGATAAGGGAACAAAAGATATTTCACAGTTTAAGAAGCGTGTCCCAGTTATTACTTACAAGGATATTCAGCCTTATATTGAAAGAATTTGCAATGGTGAAGAGTCCTCCCTCATTACTGGCCAACCAATAACTGAAATGTTATGCAGGTTCTTTTCTATTCATCTCTCCAGTATACTAGTTTTTACTAAATTATGTTATAAATATTTTGCATGTATATGATCTGATCATGAAGTAAATTAATTGCTGGGTTACAATATTGTGACATTTTCAGCTCTGGGACATCAGCTGGGGAGCCTAAGATGATGCCGTCGATCGTGGAAGATCTCGACCGTCGAACCTTTCTATATAACCTCATCATGCCAATCATCAACCAGTAATTACAAGATGCACTTGATCTCCATATAATGTGTCCATGCATGCATAAATAGTACTCCATCTTGTGCCATAAGTTTCATTATTATTAGTCATGTACTAGAAAGTGAAATGTGCAAAATGCA
The DNA here is from genome assembly GCA_012066045.3 of Morus alba. Classification (NCBI taxonomy): domain Eukaryota; kingdom Viridiplantae; phylum Streptophyta; class Magnoliopsida; order Rosales; family Moraceae; genus Morus; species Morus alba. The sequence goes on along the minus strand of CP050230.2, from coordinate 8,616,508 downwards.
GTACTAATTGCTCCAATTTTTGCACCAAAGTTTTGCTTTTCATGTGTAGTCATTTTCCAAGTGGGGGCCAGAGTGATGATGAGCTTGCATGCAGCATATATATATATATATATATATATATATCCTTTTTCCTCTTTTTTTTTTTTTTTTGACCTATAACACCATGATACTTCGTTTCTAGGTGATTCTGATCCCATTTGCTTCTCAAAAAGTTTTGCTACAATCTTATCCCAGCTTGATTTTTGGGTTCTTATCTACTTTACCTTCAACAGGGCCCGGAGATGGGACACCATATAGTACTACTTGAAGCCAACGCAGAATTAATGTGAATAAAGAACCTCCTATCATGTCGTCGACACATAGAAATGTGCATTAATTTTTGATGTGGAAGCCACTAAACCAAAATATCAAAAGAATAAAAACAAAATGTATTGCCGATATTTTCACGTTGGATTTGTTGCATGAATGTACCCGCCCCCCAACGGACCTCATTAAATTTTGTTCTTTTATTCTACTTTCTAAGTCACAAATTAACAATTGATTAGACTTATATGCAAATTGCAAAATCCCCATGACTTATCATACCAAACAAAGTAAACTTTGTTCTCTATCTTATTCACTTATTTAATTTATTTTTCTCTTATCTATTTCATACAATTTTGTATCAATTTTGATTTCTTACTAGAATTCATACTTCATGCACATTAACTACAATAAAAGTCAGTTTTCCTATTCAATCTTGATGTTTCAAATAGCCTCTCTGCTGAATAAATTTATGTCGTGTCATTTGAAATTTGAAATGTTTTTTAAATTTGAAATTTGAGTGTCTCTGCTCAATGGTTGGTTAAACACCAAAATTTAGGCAAGTAATCAAAATTTCTTATATGTTGTGATATGATTTTTCATGACAATTTCTGATTGTCAACCTTTTAGGTATGTCCCTGGACTCGATGAAGGCAAGGCAATGTTCCTCTACTTTGTCAAGGCCGAGATGTCGACGCCATGCGGCTTACCGGCCCGAGCCGTCCTGACCAGCTACTACAAGAGCAAGCACTTCAAGTGCCGAGCCCAGGACGCCTTCAACAGCAACACAAGCCCGGACCAAGCGATCCTCTGCTACGACAGCAACCAAAGCATGTACTGCCAGCTCCTGGCGGGTCTCGTCCACCGCCACCAAGTCCTCCGCCTCGGCGCAGTCTTTGCCTCCGCTCTCCTCCGCGCGATCTCTTTCCTGGAGCGCAACTGGGCCAGCCTATGCAACGACATCCGGACGGGGCAACTCGACCCCTCCATCATAACCGACCACGAGTGTCGTTTAGCCATGTCCAGCGTCGTTTCTTTCCCCGACCCGTGTTTGGCCGACGAGATCGAGGAGATTTGCGGTCGTTCATCGTGGAAGGGCATCTTATGCAGGCTTTGGCCAAAGGCAAAGTACATAGAGGCGGTCATAACCGGGTCAATGGCTCAGTACATACCGGCTTTGGAGTACTACAGTGAAGGGAAATTGCCGTTGGTGTGTACAATGTATGCTTCGTCAGAGTGTTACTTTGGGGTTAACTTGAAGCCCTTGTGTGACCCTGCTGACGTGGCGTTCACCCTTTTGCCGAATATGTGTTACTTTGAATTCATACCTTTGGGAGAGAATGGGACGCTTTTGATGGACATTGCTGAGGAGGAGGAGGTGCCTGTTGATAAGCTTGTTGATTTGGTTCATGTCAGGCGTGGCTGTTATTATGAATTGGTCGTCACCACCTTTGCCGGTCAGTAATTAAACTCTCTCTCTCTCTACACACACACACACACATGTATACTTATATTATGTTCTTAATTATAAGATATACAGTTGATTAAATTCCTATTTTTTTTAATTAAGTACTGTTGGCACAGTAAGTGGTGGGGGAGATTGTATCTCTTAACGCTTTTGTATGCTAGACGGCTTTTCTCAAAAAGTATATTAATTATTATATATGCCCGTTGTCTAATATTTGAATGTTTTTTTGTTTTTTTTAGTACGAATCTAATTTGAAAGGTTATCCAAACATATATATTAATATTACAGCACCTTAGCAATGTTGAGGTTAAAGTTATATTTCAGCTTTTTGTTACACAATATTTTCATGTGGGGCCCGCATTGTGGTCTAGAGAGTACGGATAGTTTGGTATTGTTATTATAAAATTAAAAATAAAATTAGTCTTTTAGTTAGTGTGCAAGATAGTTAAGCATATCTACCGTGTTTTTTTTTCTGTGAATTATTCCTTAAAATTTGGTATGATAATTAACGAGTACATATCTATAACTATCCCCGAAAAAGAAAACTATTTAATTCAATAGTATTTAAAATTAACTCGTCTAGGCAATCAACGGTTATGAGCTTTACAACAAAGTAGTGATCTCCTGTAGTGATTTCACTAATTAAGTACTAAATCCGATAAATTGTGATCATCAAACGCACAGGTCTAAACCGGTATCGAATTGGGGACGTGCTACAAGTGATGAGTTTTCACAACAAAGCGCCACAATTCCGCTTCATCTGCAGAAGAAACGTCCTCCTCAGCATCGACAACGACAAGACCAACGAGGAGGACCTCCACAAGAGCGTCTCCGCCGCCAAGAAGCTTCTCGAACCCCACAACGTCCTCCTCGTCGAGTACACCAGCTACGCCGATACCTCCCGCGTCCCCGGACACTACGTCCTCTATTGGGAACTCCTCCACCACGGCTCACCATCACCATTTTCACAGCTACTTTGGCTAAACGACGCTAGTCACGTGCTCGAAGAGTGTTGCATCGCCGTCGAGGAGGAGCTCGATTACATCTACCGGCGTTGCCGGACCAACGACAAGTCGGTGGGGCCGCTGGAGATCCGTGTGGTGAAGCCAGGGACGTTTGAGGTGCTCATGGACTTGTGCATAAGCCAAGGGGGATCCATTAATCAGTACAAGACTCCAAGGTGTATCAAGTCGGATACGGCGCTTAAGCTTCTTGATTCTAATGTCAAGGCCTGTTTCTTCAGCCCTAGGGATCCCAAGTGGATTCCTTGATTGATAATTTGAGGACGTGATCGGTCAAATCTTCACGATAAGTTTATGATAATAAATTGTTGATCAGAAGAAGAACCATAGCTTCTAGCATTTAATCTAATTTTTATTGATGATCTATTAATTTTCCTTTGTTGTAACTTGTATGTGCCCTTTTGATGAAACTGAATGTAGTTATAATCCAAGTTTTGCTAAAAAGGCAAAACTGATCAAAAAAAAAAAAAAAAAGAACTACATTTTTTGTTTTTGCTATATTTTAATTAAGATTGCTCGGTTATTTAAAAATTGAGATATTTAGATAATTATTATTGTCTTGGACAACAATAATACGTACGTGGAATAAGTGGACATAAAATGGATAACACTAGTAATTTGTCTAATTATGAAATAAAATTGTGTACATCAAGTGTTGTTATGCACAGAGGAAACAAGATAATTTGCAAAAAGCCATTATCTGGTGGTTTGACAAGACACAGCGAAAAAACCGCTCATGTCACCACAATTGCTTCCAAATCGGATTTCAATACACCACATCACGTGTAGGTGTCTATTCTTAAGTCACCGGGTATTATACAACAGCCCTTCAATATATTTATGTCATTTTAAATAATTAAATATTATTATTATTTTTTGTTTTTTATTAATTAAATAATAATTAATTATTTATTTTTAAATAGAACGACATTAATAATAGTTTTTTTCTCTTATTAATAGTACGTGATGCAGGTCGAAGATAGGCCCAAAAAGAGTAAAATAAATTAAATACAAAAGAAAGATTCAAAAAGCCGAAGAAAATATATAGATAGAATTAGAAAAGAGAAATATAGAATTTAGAGCAAAACTCGAGAGAAAAAAACTAGAAACCCAACATTCATAATTCATTAATCAATTACAAACTTTGTAATGACATTACAATTGTAATTAAAAAAATCTAAGATAAACTTAATCTAATTTTAAATATATTCTAATTCAAAATTAAATATTAAAGATATAATCTATTCCGATAGATATAAATCTTTTCGATATCACTCTCTCTGAGTTGACAAACGAAATTCCGATAAGTTTAATTTGAAAATAATAATAAAAAAAAATCTTTGACCTGAATGTTGGGGTGAGTTGTACTCTGATTTATATTGAGATATTTTAGAACGGTAGTTGACTTATTTGTAATTATCATAGCCGTGTATATCCCAATTGTTATGGGATTTTTTATTTTCTTGTCAAAGATAGCTCCGTATCAATGGTTACCCAAAGTCATTGGTTTGTATACATATATGTGCTCTGTACCTTGAAGGAAATATAGTAGAAAACTTTTTATTCAAAATTCTCTCTGACTTATCACTGAACACTTGATTTTGAAAGCAGCCATAAGAATGTGATTGATAAAGAGAAAGAAAATATATGCCGTGTTTAGAATTATTCTTGTTTTTTATTTTTATGTTTTTCGAGAAAAAAAATAAAACGATTTCAAAATAGCGTTTGACACAATTAAAGACAAAAAACAGAAATGAAAATAATTTTTTTAATTAGTGTAAAATGGGAGAGAAATAAAAAATAACTATTATTCGTTTTTCATTTTTTGTTTTCGTTTTCTCTTCTCTCTCTCTCTCTCTCTCTCTCTCTCTCTCTCTCTCTCTCTCTCTCGAGAGAGAGAGAGAGAGAGAGAGAGAGAGAGAGAGAATAATGAATATTTTTATACTGAAAACAGTCTTTTGATAAAACTACTAAACGCATTTTCAAAAATAATTTTTATCTGAGATTGAAAACATTTTCATTTTCATTTTCATACTAAAAACAAAATCAATTTGGAATGAGTTCCAAACGCACCCATAAAAAATACTCGAACATTTGATTACCGTGTTGTTGGGGAAAACACACTTCTACATAGGATAAAAATAAACTGAAATAAAAATAATAGAAAAATTGAGAAGATAAAGATTTAAATAGTTTGAAAAAATTTCTTACATCTACGGGAGAGGGAGAAAAATTTACTAAAATTTTAGAATTACATACTCAACAAACTTTCTCACTTTCTCTCTCTCTCTCTCTACCAAAACCCTTACACCCTTTATGTATCTCGATCTTTTTTTTGAAAAGGAGGCACTCTTTCTTTGAAATTTTTCTCTGAGCACCCATAAAGTCTTACATAAATCACTTATTTATAAACTCCTAATAATCCTTGTCCAAAAACAAAAAATAGTAACTTACTCAAAAAATACAAAATAATAACTTTTACCAAAATTAATTTGACTCACTTACCTAATAATCTCTATCTTGACTCAAATTCTCTCAACTCACACAATTAGGTATCTAATCTTGACACTTGTCGTTGCACCCCTCATGGATAGGATGACAATAATGCAAACTTCAACAAGAATAAACATTCATCAAGTTCAAACTCTCATCAAACTTGACTCGACGAATTGACTTCTTCTTCAAAGCATCTTCACAGCCATAAGTATTCATCATCTTGTCTTTATCATCTTCAACTGTAATTATCTTGTTGTACTCTTTTACTCCTGTAACTTCTTTAACAACAAAAGAAGATCCTTTGTAGCTTGGCTCCACCTTCATTGCTCCACCTACACCTACAACTGTAGTCCCAATCAGTTTTTACAAGTTTTCACTTTTTCACCCTTCATAGCTACTAAATCAACTCTCTTGACTTGCATAAAACCACCATTCGCATAATACTCATAACCCAAAGTGTCCAAAGCTCCCAAATAAACCAAACTTCTTCTTAATTGAGGAACATGTCTAACATTTGTCAATTTCCTCACAACACCATCAAACATCTTCACCTTAACATACCATATTCCAAAAGCTTTAGCACTAGAATCATCAACCATCAACAAAGTACTAGCATCACAAGACTTATAAGAATCAAACCACTCCTTATATGGACACATATGAAACGAACATCCAGAATCTAAGATCCAAGAGTCAGAAATATTTTCATTAACAATAATAGAATAAACATCATTTTCACTATCATACATATTGCTAACAACATTTACAGAATCTGAAGTCTCTTGGGTTTCTTGATTTCTCTTTTCTTCAAGGTGCTTTGTTAGTTCTTCACAACTTCTCCTAAAATGCCCTTTCTTATAACAATAGTTGCACTCAATATTCGTCCTTGTTCAGGATTGGGAATGATCATCTCTTTTATCATAACATCTCCCTCGTGACTTACTCCTACATTATTTGAATTTGACATAACCACTAAAACTTGTTCAGTATGAGGCATACTATTTGGCTTCTTTATATTTACAATCTCTAACAAAGCAGTCGCCACCTCATCCACAGTCAACGTCATCTTTCCAACAAACAGTGTAGTCACCAAAGTCTCATATGATTTGGGTAGGGAGGCCAACAAAATTACTGTTTTATCTTCCTCATCAATTTTGACCTCTACACTTAATAATTGAGTTATGCACTTTTTAAATTATTTATATGATCCCTAACATCACTTTCCTCATTTATCTTCAACTCATACAATTACTTCTTCAAATATAACCTATTTGTTAGGGATTTCAACATATAAACTTTTTCTAATTTTTTTCATAACTCAGAAGGAGATGTTTCATTCATAACACTATATTTCAGTTTAGGAGCAAACTTAAATGAATAATGCTTACCACTTTGGCTTCTAATTCATCTCAATCTTCATCTTTCATATTTTATAAATATTTTCCTTCCAACGCTTTCAGTAATCCCTGTTGAATTAGAACATCTTTGACCGTACTCTGCCACATGCGGAAATTACTTTTTCTATTAAACCGCTAAATCTGCTCAAACTTTATCTCATACATCATCTTGATATTTTTTTTTAATCTTCACCATAGTTTTGATACCAGTTGTTGGGAAAAACACACCTTTACACCCGCGCAACAGAAAAATAAATTGAAACAAAAATAACATAAAAATAGAGAAGACAAAGATTTTAAGTGGTTTGGAAAAATTTACTACGTCAATGGGAGAGGTAGAAAAATTAACTAACAATTTCAAAATTATAAACTCAATAAATTTTTCCACTTTCTCAATCAACCCAAAACCCTTTACACCATTTTGCCTATCTATCTTCTAACTTTTCTCTCTTCTCACTTTTATCTCTTCTCTAAAAAGAAAGCACTCTTTCTCTAACATTTTTTTTTCTGAGCACTCATAAAGTCTTATACAAAACACTTATTTATAGAATACTAATAATCATTCCCCAAAAATAGAAAATAATAACTTATTAAAAAAATACAAAATAGTAACTTTTTCAAAACTAATTTGAATCACTAGCACATGTAAATAATTTTAAAAAGTTTCCACAAGACATTGCTTGATTATGAACAGTTTAGCGGAGTTGTTTGCGGTGGTATAGGTGGATTAGATTGAAAACCTAGCTACTTGAGTAGCATTACGATTCTAGGATGCAATAACATTTGGAGGCGGAGAAGATATAGCAAACTTATTTGTGTTTTCTTCAGGTTGTTTAGAGGTGTAGCTTATGTTATCAAAAGCTGGGAACCGTTGATGGATTTCTCACTAGTCTCTCGCCTTTTCGATTATCTTTGGGATTCACAAAAGTCGTCACAAATAAACTTGTGGTCAGAAGATCAAAAAGTTGATTAATTCTACCATCCATCCGATTAACTTGAGTGGCCAATTGGTTATGACTTTCATGCAGTTTCTAAAACTATTATGCCCAATCTTTCTTTGCCATTGGGGTTGGAATGGTCAAAAAATGATCAGTTTTTTTTTTTTTTTTTTTTTTTTTTTTTTTTTTCTACAGGAACCAAAGGAAAAAATTTTCTATCTTATGCCATCTATTAATGTAGGACCAGGATATATTTATATCTAAGACATAGATAAAACTAGATAAAATTAGAGAGAATCAATTAGACAAAGAGAACAACAAAAGAGACAGACACAAACTCAGAAGAAAGGAATAAAAGATAATGTTGAGAAAAGTATATGTGTTTGTTGTCTCACATAGAAAGTGGATGAGAATGTGAAGAAGTTTATATACACAGAAGGACTCAAGACCTAATAGGTTAACCTTTTGGGTCAAGTTGGACTCTTAAAGTGTGTTGGGTCAATTTCGCATGTGGTGTCTCCCCAATAAGTGGTATCAGAGCCAATGGTTTGTATGAATCAAGCGATCACACTTGGTTATAATTTTCACGTTGCCTCCCGTAGAGAGTTTGTGTTTTCGTAGGTGCGGATGGTGGAGCATTTGGTGGACTCGCATGATTTCGGCTCTCTTTCCCATGCTTGAGTTGGCTTCTGTTTGGAGTGTGATGTTTGGATGTGCTAGCTACTTGAAACTTTAATTCGAGAGGGAGCTCGGTGAACACACACATGAGGGGAAAATTATTGAGAAAAGTGCATGTGTGTGTTGTCCCACATGGAAAGTGGATAAGAATGTGAAGTGGTTCTTTTGGATGAGATCTCATCATGACACCTTTCTGACGAGCTATTTGCCTTTCAACTACACTCACCTTTGAAACCAATTCATTAAAAGATTGTGGTTCCACATTTTCAATAAAAGTAGCTACTTATGGCATAAGATTATTACACACATGGAAACTGCATAAATCTCTGTCAACTTTCTCTGTTGAGGAGACAAATTGGGCTAGGAATGGTTTTTGCATATCATCCCATGTAATAATGGAACCTAGAGGAAGTTGTGTATACCACATGAATGTTGCTCCTTTTAGAGATTGCACAAATTGTCTAATCAATAGTGCATCTGATTGAGCAGTCTAGCCGCATGCAGAGGTATATTATGCCAAATGTTCATGTGGAGACTTATTTATCCCATCGATTTTTTCAATAGTTAGCCTTACATAATAGAGAGGAAAAGGATTTAATCATAATGTGCCGGGTAAGGCTTTCGGTACCCTAATACTGGCATACACATAGCAGCTTGATATTCTAGTATTCCATCCATAATCAATGTCCTCTAGTATGGTTGTGATATTGGATTTGTTGGCTATCTTATCTCATTCTCAAGCCTGGTTGAGGTATTGGGGATGCATATGTGTGTCCTATTTCAAATGCTTGACCTACACCCACATTTTCTTGCAAATGTATAGAGAGTCTTGCGACTTCAGCCTCCTTCTAAGCAAGCATCCTTCTCAATTCTTAGATTTGCTCACCTTGCTCCTCCATGCTTGTTGTTCCAGTAACTAAAACTGGCATATTTCTTGACTTTATATCGTTATCAGCAGTTGACAATTCCATTTGGCCTATTAAAGGTGTCTAATCATTTGAGGAAAAGAATCATGCATACAACATGCCTTTAATCGTACGATTGGTCCCTTATATGGTAGCATTGCATTTCTTTCCACATTTTCGTCAACAGTAAGCTCTGTCGTTGGACAATTCTTGGTCATGATGATCAATCTATTGTCATCTTGCTTTTGGTTTTGATTGTTGAATAATGGTCCAAGATTCACTCGTGGTATTCTTAGTCCACCACTTCTAACTTTCTTCACCGAGTTTTCTCCAAATTGAGTGACCAAGGCCATTTGATTTCTTTCATTGACTAAACATTTGGTTTCCCTTTTTGAAGCTGTTCATCTATTTTGTTATTGGAGAAGCTTGAGTAGATATCTCTTTAGCACTTGTCATCATAACAGATTCTACTGTACCGATGTTAATGGGGATCAAACCAATCATAATCTAAACTTGTCATTGGTCCATGATCTTAACGGTTTCTGCAGGACAAGTCTTGACAATTTTAACTATTTTAACCTTTGCATCCTTAGCGATCTTCAGAAGGATAATAGCTACAACCTTCACAGCTTGCTTAATCTTTCTTTTGGCAGACCTTGCTTGTCTTTTCTTTAATCCTTTGGCAGCTTTACCGCAAAGAGCCTTCGAAGATTGCTATGCTTTGGAAACCACAAAAACCTTTAGCACCATAGCAGCAGAAGGTGCCCAAGTGATTGTGAAGGTCATCTTAAATCCCACCTTCTTTTGCTCCCTAGCAATCCTTACAGATGGGAGTTGATGGAAGTAAACAGTAACTTATGGTGCTATTCTTTCTTTCCCTTTCTTTGATAATCTTTTCTTCTATTTTTTTCTCCCACTTTCACTCGTAATATACTCAATTCACTTTTTTCCTTGCACAAAGTATGCATGGGGTTTCAATGGTCTGCCTCTTTCATTTTTCTTACATGCCTATATATAGATATCTGAAGCAAACCCACTCAAAGCTACTTTTTTCCTTTATTTATTTTTTAATTAGTTAACAATTTTTGTAATCCTCCACTTTTATTCTGATTGGCTCTTTTTCACAATACTTAAACATGATTGGCTACTTTTATCTCTCAAGAATTACCCCCACTCATTTGGATTACTGATGTGGAAGATAACTTCCATAAAACAGTTTTGTAAACTTTCTCACGTTATTTTTCACCAGACTCCCCACTAACACATTTTACTTTTACCCACGCATCCAGTTCCTCTAGGAAGTTATCCAACCTCCCACATGACCATTTTTTTTTACTATTTTTTATTTATTGTATTTTTTGTTTCAACAGATGCCCCTTCGAGTATGTACGTGACATTTATGTTCATGCGTAATACTCGAGAAAAAAAAAAAAATAATTTTATATTCATCTCTTCTCTTTTCTTACATGCTTATTTATGGATGTTTTTGGCTAATTTCGTTTGGAATGAGCCCCTGAGAAATCTGGCAAAGAACTTACTTCAAGGCCTAGTTACCAACGTTCGGTTGGTTTAGACGAAGTTCGAACTTCAACAAATTTTAGTGGTCCCCTTTATTTGCTTAATTCTCAAGAAGTTCATTATGGTTATTTAAGTATCTCTTCAATAGTGAAGAAAATTCCATCCAATTGAGTCAGCAAAAAGCTGTCATTTTCAAAGGTGAAACCCTTGAAGAAGTTCATAATGGGCATGAAGGGGATCTTAGGAATGCTGTTACTCCTAATTTTTATCATGGTTTGCATCAAATGCTACAAGAAAAAAAGAAACCTCCTTTGTAATTCAATTTTCATGGTCGGCCACACTTCCAACTTTATTTAATGGAGTGGACAACAAAGATTATAAGTTGTAATCATAGCGTTTTGAAGAAGGTAGAGATTTATAATGCAGTAGCTGTTGCACAATATCCTTTTTCTCATAACTATAATGTTTGGCGAGCATTCGCTGAATTGTGAGGACCAACAAGCAATACGCTTTATCATAGTGGTGGTGAAATGGGAATCTCATTATACGATCTAAAAACCATCAAAGGTTTGCCTATTTTGGGAATCCTGATGAAGAATTCATCCTAACAAATAAGAAGTTTTTGGACACTTCTTTATATCATCCTTGCATTGTAAAACTTTTAAGGATCCATTCTCGTATATGCAGTGTTTTGAAAACTCAATTTGTATCTTGGGATCAACATACTGAATATTTTTATAGAGGAGAACAAATGTTTGTCAGTTTGAAAATTGAACAGGCTCAAGATTCACATTCTAAAGATTTTCATAAGAAGCCTCAAAAGAGCCAATTAAGACAACTTCCTTTGTAGGTTTCAAAAGTTGGTATGCTCTATGCATTCTTATCACTGTGGTTAAGTCATTTCATCTTTCCTAACAAAGGTGGCAACATAAGGCCTGAAACTTTTTATATGGTCTCTTTGATGGCTTAAGGCAAGAGAGTATCACTTGCCTCCACAGTTTTGGGATACATTTATCATGCATTTAATGAGTATGCCGTAGGTATGAATGGATTCAGAGTTAGTCGTGTTTTTCTTCCAATACACTATGTCATCAGATGGTTAGTTGAACACTTTCCTTATTTATATTTTGGTTGGGAAGACAACAATAACCCTCATTTGTTGCGTAAATATGTTGGAATCAAGCCTGAGAAAATAACTATGACTGGAAGTAGGCATATGATACACGATGAATAATATGTCTGTTACCACCCATATTCATACCATAAAGAGAGATATACAGATTACTTAGATGATGAAGACTTAAACGATGAGAAATTTGAACTTTTATTGTCTATACGTGCAGCTTTACTCCCTGTGCGGGTAGGTGATGCTATATTTATGGAACCATACTATCCAAATAGATTCGCTTGCCAGTTTGGTTTTGAGTTTGGTTTTTTAGATAAGTTTTGTTTTACGGTTGATGTAAAAAGGACTTGTGGGATATATGGGTTTACCGACGCTTGGTATTTATTTTTAAAGAGACGTACTGAGACTTATTTTCATATATCAAGGGCCACCCACATAGGGCAGTGTACATAGTGGTATTGCCATTGGTGGATGCGTAGTACTACTCCTTTCTTGGGGTGCTCAGTGAAAAATTTCCATTCAAATTTGAGAAAAAGCAATACAAAGAAGATGATATAAATGTGATTACTGAAATCCAACATCTTCATGCCAGTGTAGATAACATTTTCATTCGATTTCATTCTTTAGTGGATGTTGTTAATACTTATGAAGCTTCCTAATCAAGTGATGGTGATGAGCGAGATACAAATCCTAAAAGAATGAGACATACAAAGATTATTGAGCCTGATTATGCAACCACTGAAATTATCTCTTTCCTAATAAAGTCTCCAGAACCTGGACATATGGATATAGAAATTGCTTCTTCTTCATTTAAAATACTAAAATTAGTGTTTTTAGTTCTGATCATATGCAAGTTGACGCTGATATAATCACTTTATCTTTTGTGTCGGGAAATAAGCCAACAAGATTTGAAGATCTCCCAGAAGTCATCGAGACCCCACCATCTCTTGATAACCACGTAATTGATGTAATTAGGACTTTAGACGATGAAGATCCCAAACATTTTGAAAGTTTTAGCGAGCAAGGCTATTGTTGAAGTCCTAGATGAACCTCCTTCATTGGCAATTATGGTGCCTTCTACATCAAAAGTCATTTATCGAATTTCTACCATTATTGATCAAATTTTAGATAAACTTACTCGGGATTACTTGATCAGTATGTTGAAGTTAATCTCTAATTGGGTTTTACTTTCAACATCACCATAAAGTACTTTAAATTATCACTCTTAGGTGTCTGAATATCTCAAAATAATAGATTTCCTCATTAATATGAAGGGAATATCTCAAGGTGAGTTCATATGGTTTAGAGACACCGTGAACCATTTGTTTGATTCAGAGAAACATTTAATCACTTTTTTCTCCTTTAATTGAAGAGAAAGCTTCTGTGAATGAAAGGTTAATTCTAAATTTAATTCATCACGAAAAGGAGCATCTTACTGCTAAGGATATTTTGTCTAACGATCTTCTAAGTGCTCAATTAGCTATAGAGAATATTGAAGCTTCTAGGGTAGAAGTAAAAGAAGCTAAACAAAAGGCACAATAATTGCGATGTTCAAATGAAGATAGATTAAAATCCACAAAAGATGCAATTTCCTAGCTGAAGAATTCTTTAGATGAACAAATAAAGATCAGTGACAAAATCAAGCAACTGCAGGTTAAAGCGAAGGTTGTAAGGTTCATCAAAATTCAAGAAGCTACAGCTAGAGCCAGGGTTCAGGAGTAAGAATCTCATAAGATATGTGACTCTTTGGCTGCATTCTTTAAGAAAGACTGATGATGATTTCCTCCCTCCTCTTTTTTTTTTTTTTTTTTTTTTTTTTTTTTTTAATTTAGACACCCTCTCTATCTCTTCTTTATTTATTTATTATTATTATTGTCCCTAGGATTTGGCTTTTCCTATTTTTAGATTTCTTATGCTCATTTTGAAATAACATGTATTTGGACATTCTACTCAATTTGAATAATTAAATGAGAGAGGGTAATTTATTTGTTTTGATTTTATGGCAGCATCCAGTTTATTATCGGATTGCTTACGTATCCCTTTGGGGGATCAAGCCATTTATAGTTCACTCTGCTTTATTTATTTGCTTCCGCTACTATCTTGCTTCTATGGGTTTTGTGTTAGGAGGCGTACCTCCCCATTTAGGCATAATTTTTTTGACAAACTTTCCATTTACACAGGAGAAATGCAATGACCCTTTGAATTGGAAAGTTCATATGCCCCTTTTGGAAAGACCATAGTGATGACGTATGGTCATTTCCATTTTGCTTCAAATTTACCTTGCATCCTTCTTGTTATAACAATTGATCTTCCGATTGTAATGACCAACTCTCTGATTGTGAAGGATCTAAATTTGACCTTTTTATTAAAGGCCCCTACCACTTTAATTTCAAACGTTTGTTGTACTGCGAGCCTTTTCTCATCAAATGCCTCAAGCTCAACTAGTCTCACTTGGACACTTTTGTCCGGTGCCGTCAATTTAGTAGCAATTCTGAGAGATGGTAATTGCACTTCTAAGAGAAGTATGTCCTCAGAGCTAAAAATCAAACTGTATGGTGTGCAACCTGTTGTAATTTGAACTGTGTTTCTATAAGCCCATAGGGCTTCTGGGAGACGTTCATGCTAATCTATCATGTTCTTTGACACCATTTTCTTTAGGATTTTACAAAACACTTTGTTAAAAGCTTCTGCTTGGCCATTTGAGGATGGATAATAACTTGTTGAGAATCCATGTCAGAATTTTTATTTTTCCATCAACTTCGTCATTGTTTCGCATATGAAATAAAGAGTGTTGTCAAAGATGATGTTTGATGGCACTCCATAACGGTAGATTATATGATTCTTTATGAAGTTTGTGACATCTTCTACCCTTACTTCTTTTAAAGTTACCGCTTTAGCCCATTTTGAAAAGTAGTCTGTCCCAGCCAAAATATACTTATGACCCTTTGAGGATGCTGGCATGAAAGGTCCAATTACATCTAAACTATGAGTATCAAATGGCCATGACATGATTGATAGGTGAAGAGGCAATGGAGGTTGGTGGATGAAATCTCTATGAAGATGGCATAACTTGCAATGCTTAGCAAAATTAATCAAATCTTGCACATGGTGAGCCAATAATAACCTAATCTTTTTATTTGTGCTACAAGTTTAGGGTCGGATTGATGAGCTCCACATATTCTAGCATGTGTTTCTTGAAGAGCGTGTGATGCCTCATCTTTTCATAAACACCTCAATAGTATTCCATCAAAAGATCGTTTGTACAAAGTGTCATTTATGAAGACAAATTGAAGAACCATTCTTCGTACTTTAATCTTTTTCTTTGGATTATCTGGTAATGCCCCATGTTGGAAGTAATCAATCAATTGTTGATGCCAATATGCTTTTTCTGTATTTTCACTAAAAGTGACTACATTTACCGTTTCTCTTCTTTTGTTCTTTCAACTATTGGTGGTAGCAGACATCGTTCGCCAACAGTTATATGCATTCTTATTTCATCTGGTAAAGTTAAGGATGTTGCGAGACTAGCTAAGGCGCCAGCTTTGTCATTTTCTAATCTTAAAATGTGACTTAGCATGATGTCTTGAAACTGAGACATTAAATGCTTTGTTTTCTCATGACACAGAGTCAAGTTCTCATTCTTAACAGTGTACTCCCCATTTATTTGTTTAACGATCAATTAGGAATCATCAAATACCTTCAGATGGCTTATTTGCATTTCAAGTGCTATTTCCAAACCAATAATCATATTAAGTAATATTATTTGTGCAAGTTACGAGAATAAAGAATGAATATGGTATTAACCCTCCTGATGGTGTAATGAATACAATACCTGCCACATCACTATTTTTACTTGTTGCTCTATCAACGTAAAGCTGTCAGAAAGACATTTCAGTAGTAAATACTTCTTCATTTGGAAGATTATCGGGCAATTCCATATTGTCAGGAATAGGGTGTGCTGCCAAGAAATCAACATGTGCTTGGCCTTTGACTACTTTATGTCATATAAACTTGATATCGAACTCTGACAAGATCATAAACCATTTAGTGAGACATCCTGAGAGTACCGGCTTCGAAAGTATGTACCTCAAGGGATCTACCTTTGATATGAGAGTCACCGAGTGTGATAACAAATAATAGCATAACTTTGTGACAGTAAAGACTAGGGCCAAGCCTATTTTTTCAATTGGGAGGTAGTTATATTTTGCCCCTACTAAAGTTCTACTTATGTAGTATAGGGCATGCTCTTTCCCATCTTTATTATTTTGAGCTAACAATGCTCCTAAAGAGCGTTTAAGCGCCGTAATGTACAAGATTAATGGTTTTCCAATGATTAAAGCCATAAGCACTTGTGGATTCAACAAGTATCTTTTTATGCTTTCAAAAGTATTTTGACATGTATCATACCATACAAATGCGACATTCTTTTGAGTTAACCTTGTAAAAGGTTGGCATCTACCTGACAAGTCAGAAATGAATCTCTTTATGTATGCAAGTTTCCTCTGCATTCCTCATAACAAGCGCATGTTATGAGACAGACGCACTTCTGTGATAGCCTTTATGTTTGCCGCATCAATTTCAATTATTCTATGTCTCACCACAAACCTGAGGAATTTTCAGAAGTTACACCAAATGCACATTTCAATAGGTTCATTTTAAGTTAGTGTTGCCGGAGTCTATCAATAACTCATTTAAGTTCATTTAAATGATGCTCCATTTCCTTGGTTTTGACTATCAAGTCATCGACATAGCATTCAACCATGTTATGGAGCATGTCATCAAAGAAAACCGTCATGGCCCTCTGATATCTTACCCTGCATTTTTAGGCATGAATGACATTACTGTATAATAATAAATGCCTCTTGGTGTTTGGAAAGCAATAAGCTTTTCATCTTCTGGTACCATCTTGATTTGGTTATATCCTGAGAATTCATCTATCAAGGGTAACGCCCTGAATCTAGCTAGTAGCCTCAACTAACAACTTAGTTATCGGGAGTGGAAACTCATCCTTTGGACAAGCATTGGTGAGGTCTTTATAATCCACGCAAATACTAATTTGTCTGTTCTTCTTCTGTATAGGGACAATATTCGCCAACCAAGTTGGATATTAGACTTCCTGGATAAAGCCAGCTTTATTAGTTTATCAACCTCTGCTTTAATTTGTGTAACTAGCTGTGGACGGACACATCTTTGAGCTTGGTTTACATATCGAACATCTTTGATACAGCCAGTTTATGCACTGCCACATTTAGATCTAACCCTGGCATGTCTTTATAACTCCAAGCAAACACATCTCGATATTCTCGAAGACATTGCTCATATGATTGTTGTTCTTGTCGCTGTCAAAAGAGCACTTACAAAAATTGGCTTTGATGGTACAGTGTTAATGAATTCTTTTGAGGATTTGGGTGTACGATTTTCTGATTCATTACTAGAACTTTCTTCGAATAAGACACAATTAACCTGTTCATTTTCTTCTAGTTACTCTTGAATCACAATCTCTTCTTTTTCTAATAAAACAGATTTTTGTTGTCTTTTTACCTACTACTTCTTGTTCTTTTTCAATCATTTTGATCAAGATGGAAATGGATATTTAATTCTTTCAAAGATAGAAACTTATGGTGTTGTAATTCTTGTATTTTCTTATGAGAAGATGTCATGTTCTCCCTTTGTAAACACTTCAGGCTTAAAGGCATCTTTCAAACAATAGTTGTTTTGATTAATTACAACTTTTCCATGTTGTTTCTTGAAAAAAACTTTATTGCCATTTGCTTTTGATTTTCTTGACATAAGGTTAGGAAATGCCCTTGGCGGTTTGAATTGATAGTTACAACATGTTTGTTTAAGCTGCCATGTTCGCCAAAAGTAATTGAGATATGTATTTTTCCAACTGAAAAAATTTGATCTAGCTTCCGAAGTAGGAAGGTGAAACTGGTTATTAATGTCTCAACCACACTTTTGACGGATGCTAAGGCCTTTTCTCCAAGAGCTCGCTAACTTTTTAGCACGTACTTAAAAGCCATCTTTTAACGAGGCTTGGATGAGCTCTTAACTTGTTTGGCAGTACCATTCATCTTTTCTCCTTTTGACATTTTGTTGGCACCTTTAAGATTGTGACATTAGCTTGTTTGTAAAACTTGACATCAACATAGTTTATCTGTTCCCTTTTAAACAAGTCCAGATCATCATTTACTTTCATTATTCCCCGTCTTTGTAAAACTTAAAACATTGATGAAGTGTTAAAGGGATAATGCCACATCATGGAGCCACGGTCTTCCTAACAGCACATTGTAGGAAGTATTTGAATTAACCACATGGAAAATGACGTTTTAGCTTAATTCACCTATTTTCAACTTTTATGGTGATACTCCCAATGCTCTCTCCCCCCGCTTGGTTGAACCTTTGGATTGTCAATGGGGAAGGGGATAAATGTCGAGGTTGTAAGCCAAATGCCTTGAGAGCTGTCAACGGGAGTACATTTACCGCCGAACCACCATTCAAGGGGATAAAGTGATCGATTGTGGTTTTCTTCTCTATGTTGGCGGTCATTGTCGCTAAAGGAGATGCATGTCATACAAGAGGCACATATCTCATAAGATGAGACTTTGCCTCTGGGAGCCTCTATTTTCCCTTTAAAGGGTTCAAGATTGGTCAATGCAATTATGAACACTTTTCTAAGCTATAGAGACATTTGTAGAGCATCATAAACACTTAACAAAGCAAGAATACGCTTTAAATGAGCCAAAATATTGTAATTAACATAACATGAGTGATTTTCTTCTTCTTTAATAGACTTAGGATGAGAACCATTATCTTCAATTTTTGTGTTTTCCTTGGCTTTTATGAGCTCATTTGCCTCTTTTACTTTTTAAATGTTGTGTTTCATTTCCTGAAGTGTTATTTCATTTACCTCCTCAGAATCAACATCATTTTGAAGGGAAATGAGATTTTTCATCCTTTCTTCTTCTTTTCCCCCTTCTTCTTCTTCAGAAATTGTGCAACAATGAACGGCGTCTTCATCATAAAGTGGCTATTCTTCTAGTGATATTTTGGAGGTGATATCACTATTGCTTCTTTCTTCTTTAGAAGCTCTAGGATCCTCTTGAAGTGCTTTAGGTAGAAATTGCTTTAGCATGAATGGCGTTCGTATTGGTTGCATGTATTCTTCTTCATTGAGATTCCTTATTTTCTTGGCTTTTCTTCTTTTCTTTTTGTTCTTTTTTAGTTCGGGCCTCTTGATAAACCTAATACCTTAATGCTCGATTATTTTGCACTTCTTTGTAAGCGATTTTCATTCTTCTCGAACTTCCTATTCACAAGAAGGTGTCACTCATTCCCTAACTCAAGTTTATTGTCCGGTAGATCTTCTCACATTTCAATACTTGGTTCATTCATGAGTTCATACAATGTGGGCATGTTCTCATTGCTTGGAGTGAGTGTCTTAGGGTGTATGTTGACAATCTTTACTTCATCTGCTTTTGATTTATATAATATTAAAATATTTAAGCTTTAATTAAACAATTCTATTATTTATTTAAACTATTTTTAATTGGAATTGGCTAGTTTTTGCTTAATTATTTACAGATGAAAGATGTAAAAACTACACAAGAATAAGCCATGAAAGCCATACCTGAATGTTTAATTAGCGCGTGAGCCGAGCTATAAGTCGATTCCAGCTTTCCCCCACTTCGCGCGTCACACTGCATGCATGGCCTCGATTTTCATTCTTATGTAAGTCGATTTCCCAATGCCCATTTATCAAATTTCCCTTGTCGACTATCGCCATGGAAGGCGACACGTGGCGCTATTCCTCCTCGCCAATCACGTTGCGACACGTGTCCCCTTGGTGTTGAATCTGAATTTCTCCATCAATACTTTTTTTTCCAAATTTATATGATTTCTCCTAATTTATGTGTAATTTTATTTTGTTTCCTTTTCCTTTCTAATTTTCTAGTTTTATAATTTATTTCCTTAATTGACAGGCAACCTTTGAACACTATAAATAGAGGGGTTGGCCTAAGGTTTTTGAAAGCTTTGAATATTCAGTTTTCTGTCGTCTTACTGTCAACCTCACATTTTCTCTCTAGAACTTGTGAGAATGTTTTGCAAGATAGGCTAGAGTTTCCTTGGTGAGGTTAGAGATGAACTTCTGTTGAGTGATCTAATTTGGGGTTTTGATTCCTTGTGCTGTAAAGTTCAACATCTGAATAAATTAAATCTCATCTATTTTTTTATTACTTTTCAAAATATTGTGTGCCAATTTTTATATAAGTTCAGTTACGCTTTTCTTATAGAATTATGTCACGCATTGTTTTGTCATTCAAATTATTTTACAAATTGTCTTTTACTGGAATATTGTCAAATTGATATATTGTCGATTTTGGATAACTTGTAATAATAATATTTTCTGAGCCAACATAGAGATTTAATTTATTCAATTCTTTTATTTTGTGAATCAAAACTTGAATTGGTGAACGAAGCATTAGGGATTCTTAACACCTTACCGTTTTCTTCATACAGTTTTTCTCCTTTTTATTTTATTTGCAACAAAAATCTCCAAAACTCTCATTTTTCTTTAATTCACTTTTCTCTAACACTCTTATTCTGTTAGTCATTCTTGTTATTTTGTTATCTCTCTGTGGATACGACCGCTCTTCTGTGCTACAATTGACCGCTTGTGAACATCACTTTTGGGCGTTAATCAATCATCTATTTCAAAGGCTACCGGAATAACGCCTTTTCATAGGGTACCCACCGATAAGCGGTTGCCCTTTACTTATGAGATGGGATTTGATGTTGCTTTTGGACATGAAGAATCCACTTCTATTTCATTTCTTTTGATCATTCATTCAACTTTATTCTTCAAGACATAACAATCCTTTAAGGAATGACTGAGGATGCGATGGTATCGACAATAATTAGGATCATCGGTCTTATCAACCTCATTAAGCCTTTTTGGCTCAGGCAGTTTTATTACTTTTGCAGCAAGTAACTCATCAAAAATTTGCTCTACATCCTCATTAGCAAAAGAATATTTAACCTCTGTTCTTTCCTTAAGAGTCCTTTGTTTTGATTCATGTCATTCTTAACAAAGGTAGGCATTGTTTCGGTCTTTTTTAATGACTTTTTATTTTCAACTTTCTTCTCTTTTGGGCAAGATCTCATCATGGCACCTTACTTACGAGCTCTTTGCCTTTCGACTACACTCACCTTTGAAACCAATTCATTAAAAGATTATGGTCCACAGTTCCAATAAAAGTGGCTACTTCTAGCATGAGATTATTAGCAAACATGGAAACCGTAGAAATCTCTATCATTATTTTCAAACATTGGAGGTTAAGATTCCTCCATCTAGTGATAAAGTCATTTGCATTTTCCCCTGGTCTTTGCTTAGTTTTCACTAAATCTGTGATTGTTACTTTTTTTTTTTAGGAGACAAATTGGGCTAGGATTGTTTTTTGTATATCGTCCCATGTAATAATGGAACCTGGAGGAAGTTATGTATACCACATGATTGCTGCTCCTTTTAAATATTGCATAAATTATCAAATTAATAGTGTGTCTGATTGAGCAGTCTCGCCGCATGCAGAGCTATCTTATGCGAAATGTTCATGTGGAAACCCATTTATCCCATCGAATTTTTCAAAATTTGGCCTTACATAATATCGAGGGAAAAAGATTTGATCATAATGTGCCAGGTAAGGCTTTCGGTACCCTAATACTGGCATACATATAGCAGCTTGATATTCTCATATTCCATCCATAATCAACGTCCTCAAGTCTGGTTGTGGTATTGGATTTGTTGGCTTTCTTATCTCAGTTCTCAACTTGATTGAGGTATTGGGGATGCAGATGTTTGTCCTATTCTAGATGCTTGACCTACACCCACATTTTCTTGCAAATGTACATAGAGAGTCTTACAACTCCAGCCTCCTCCTCAGTAAGCATCCTTCTCAATTCTCAGATTTGCTCACCTTGCTCTGTATGCTTGTCGTTCCACTAATTAAAACTAACATATTTCTTGACTCTATATCATTATCAGCAGTTGACACTTCAATTTGGCCTATTAGAGGTGTATCTCTAATCGTTTGAGGACCAGAAGAATCATGCATACAATGTGCCTTTGATCGTGTGATTGGTCCCTTATATGGTACCATTACATTTCTTTCCACCTTTTCGTCAACAGTAAGCTCCGTTGTTGGACAATTCTTGGTCATAATGATCAATCCTTCATCATCTTGCTCTTGGTTTTGATTGTTGAATAATGGCCCAAGATTCACTCGTGGCATTCTCAGTCCACCACTTCTAACTTTCTTCACTGAGTTTTCTCCAAATTGAGTGACCAAGCCCATTTGATTTCTTTCACTGACTATTGCCTTTACTTTCCCTTTTTGTACACTTTTTTTTAGGAGTTTTAAAACATTTGGTGATGTAGTGAAGTTGTCCACCTCTTTTGTTATTAAAGAAGCTGGAGTAGATATCTCTTTAGCACTTGTCATCATAACAAATTCTACCATACCAATGTTAATGGGGATCAAATTGATCATAATCTGAACTGGTCATTGATCCGTGATCTTAACATTTTTTTTCAGGACAAGTCTTGACAGTTTTAACTATTTTAACCTTTGCATCATTGGGGATCTTCGGAAGGAGAATAGCTACAGCCTTCACAGCTTGCTTAATCTTTCTTTTGGCAAACCTTTCTTGTCTCTTCTTCAATCCTTTGGCAGTCTTGCCGCAAAGAGCATTCGAAGATTGCTTCACTTTGAAAACCTCAAGAACTTTTGGCACCATGGTAGTAGCAGGTGCCCCATTGATTGCGAAGGTCGTCTTAAACCCCACTTTCTTTTCCTCCCTAACAATCCTTATGGATGGGAGTTGATGGAAGTAAACAGTAACTTATGGTGCCATTCTTTCTTTCCCTTTCTCTGACAATCTTTTCTTCTATTTGTTTTTCTCCCACTTTGACTCATAATATACTTAATTCACTTTTTTCCTTGCACAAATTTTGTAAGGGGATCAATGGTATGCCCTCTCATTTTTCTTACATGCCTATATATAGACATTTGAAGCAAACCCACTAAAAGCTCCTTTTTTCCTTTATTTATTTTTTAATTAGTTAATAATTTTATAAACCTCCACTTTTATTCTGATTGGCTCCTTTTCACAATACTTAAACATGATTGGCTGCTTTTATCTATCAAGGATTACCCCCCACTTATGTGGAGTACTGATGTGGAAGATAACTTCCATATAACAAGTTTTGCAAACTTCCTCACGTTATTTTTCACAAGACTCCCCACTAACATATTTTACTTTTGCCCACGCATCCACTTCCTCCAGGAAGTTATCCAACCTCCCACGTGACCATTTTTTTTTACTATTTTTTATTTATTGTAATTTTTTTTTTTATTTCAACAGTGGTTTATATACATAGAAGGACCCAATATCTAATAGATTAACCTTTTTAGGTCAAGTTGATCTCCTGAAGTGTGTTGAGTCAGTTTCACATGTGGTGTCTCCTCAACAGATAAGAGATAGAATAAGAGAGAAATAGAGGATTTATGTGAAGAACAATAACTCATAGAATGAAACTACAAACTCAATGTTCATTAATAAATCATCATCTCTCTGATGAAATTAGATTCACTAAGGTGTTCATAAAAATCTAAACTAATCTAATTTAAAATAATCCTATGACATAAACATAAAATTAAATGTATCCTAATTCAACATTCAACACTGAAGATAACATCTATCCTAATACAGAACTATAAAATTGTATTGTGGTGATAATAATAACATTTATATATCCTAATTAACATGGTATAAAAAATTTGTTCTCAGAACAATATAGTCAAATCTGCAAATGCTGGTGATAATGGAATATACGTTAAAGTTGCACTTTCAATGTAATACAGGAGTGTGAATTTCATCAAGAAGACCTATAATATTCCATTGTTATGGTGATAATGATATCTCAACAACACATGCAGATTTGACTTCATATATATAATTTACGTCGTCGACATCATTTGCTAGTGACCACAACCACTGTAGCGTTTACGTACCTTTTTTTTTTTTTTTTTTGCGGAAACATAATAGTAATTAATTACATTTCACACTAGATCATAACTAACCTCTTTCGGCTTGTGGATAATATGCCACTTCCCTGGAGACAACCCATTAATATAATCAACGGCGCATCATATTGTTCATTGCATTGACCTCTATAAGTGAAGCTCAGTAAAAAGGTTAAAGCATATGAAATGTCCCACCCGTTTGAAATTTTGGCTCTCATTTTAGTCATATAGTCGTAAAAACACTTAATAATATCTGACATACAGTCCTTAGGCGTGACCGGCCAACATGCGCATGCAATTTTCTGTATGAGATTTTTCAAAAGAGAAATGATGTTTTTTTTTGGGGGGGAATATTTATTTTTATATATATGTAAGTTTATCGAGAGACTTTGTCTAGAATATCCAGCGCCAAAGTCAAATTAAGTTTGAGAGGACATATGCTGGGGCTTCCGCCTTTCTGTTTCTGGAATCTGGAACCTTCAAATATTTTGGCCATAAGAAAGTTTAGACCTTGTTTGATAGGGGGGAATAAGAGTAGAAAATTTTATGGAAGATTTTAGAACTTTTATATTTGTTCTATATAAAAGATCATAAGAGAGGGAATGAATTGGGTGAGAGAAAATCAATAATAGGATCATTTATACTTAGGGATGGAGGGAATTAAGGATTAGGGCCCCTCAACTTTTTATTCTTCTTAAAAATCTATAGATATATTATATCAAGTTACATTACAATCCAAAAAAAAAAAAAAAAAAAAAAAAAAAAAAAAACGAAAACTTTATTTAGCCCTCCCTTAAATTTTTTTTCTTAAATAAAAGCTACACATCTATTGCATTAAATTACATTTAGTTAAATTTTTACCGTAGTGGTTAGGCCCCCCTCACTAAAATTTTCTAACTTCATCACTGCTTATATTATACTCTTTACAATTTTATCTCCTTTCTAACAAACACGGCCTTGTAGACTTATTATTAAGAGACTTCATTATTGGGGCATGAGTCACGTAGCACCATATTCTGATTGATATAAGTGTTACGAAAGTAGCTGAAGAGAATAAAATTAAGGAGTTTTTTTATATTTTATGAAAGAATGTTGAAAATACTTGAATAGAATCTTGGCAATAGCAGCTAGAACTAATTGCAAGTACTATAGACAAATTTGATAGCGATAGCAAAGAACACGTTTATGTCAATTGCTTAAGACATATGAATGCTATGTCGAATATATATATATATATATATAGGTAAAGTCTCCAATCTGGCACTGAAATTTGTACATTTCTCTGTAAAATATGTATATTTTTTTTTTTAAACGTGTATATTTTCTCTTAAAAGATGTACATTTCCTTTATTTATAGTAAAATATACAATATATACACATTCTAAAAAAAAAATGTACACATTCTAAAAAATAAATGTACATATTGTACAAGTACCGTTCCAGTCCGTATGCCGGACCGGAGACCATTCATATATATATATATATATATACAAACTAATCGGATATATCGCTTCTTTGGTGATATATATATATATATATATATCGATGCAGATTTGTGATGCATGCATCTCCAAAGACATGGGGCCACATCTTTTTCAAATATTCACCGGTATTCATGATTATTGGCTTTGAATTTTCCTTTACAAGCTAGCTACTTACTTCCCCCATGGATGATTCCTTTATTCCTAGAGGTTTTCATGTCTATTTCACACTAATTAAAGAGAACAGTCTTGCTATCTATGAACTTCGAAGACAGTGCTAGACTTTCAATATCACTTCTCTCAAAAAGGAAAGAAAGAAGAAAAGGATGAAAGCAACTTGCCATTTTCTCTTAAAAGCCACGAGTATATATTATGACCAACAAATTAATCATCCAAGGGGTTAGGGGATAATGATATTCGATCTCATTTGATTAATCATTTCTTCTTTTTAATATTATTATATTTAAAATTTATATGCTATACATTCATGCATATTCGCAACATTAAGGTAATTACTACTCACCAATGTTCTAGCTTTAACTAGAAAAGGAACATTATACTACTAATCATGATCAAAACATATAATAGTAACTATATATTATAGCTTAAAACTAGATGTTTTTTTCGTAAACTTCACGAATCAGGTCATGATCATAAATCATAGCACCAATCACCTGCATGATTCCAATTTGTCCATTATCCATACAGAAAATCATACCAGTGGGCGGCGAAAGCAGCAAGTTTGTCAAAGAGAAAAAGGCTAGATTCTGTACTTGATGAAAGCCAAATTTTATGGAGATAACCCCTTCTCTTCACCTCACATATATTCTGACTTCATACTGTAATTCGGATAAGGTTTGTGGACTGGGATCACATCAAGGTATCTCGATCTCAAATAGTTGCGCCCTTCATTATATGCTAGCTGCTAATGCCTATAACATCTATGTAGATTACATATATATATATATATATATATATATATATATATTATTGTAAAAAGAGAGGACTCAGTTGCGTTTTAGTGCTCTTTGAAAAAAAAAAAAAAGTTTCTTTTGACAATTACTAGCGAATTGACTATGGAATGGCTTAGAAAACTTTTGTGTCCAGTAAAAAGTACTCATGTATGAAGGGACACAAATGACAATATTATCTTTTTAATTAGGCAACAAATCAACCCTTGAGGAAAAACATACACGCATATATACAACGTGAGAATACTGTCTATGGCACTTGCCCCATGCCAGGATGAATAAGTACTTATAAGTCACTATTCATGAAAAAAAGGAAAAAGAAAAGTACAGTTTTGCAATTCGTGGCATATATTATGCGAGATATATAACACATATATATACACACATACTTTTGCTCCAGTGGATGCGATAATTTAATCATTCAACAATTGTCATTTTAAAATTATTTAAAATTAAAATGTTTACTTTTCTAAATTCCATATTTATATATAAGTAAAGTCTCTACTCCAGTTAATTACTAGATCCTGGAAAATGCTAATGCCGATGGTAAGTTGCATCATCAAAAGGAATTGGAGGCCACACGTATATATGAATCCTCGGACTCATTGTAGAAAGAAGTAAATTGAAAAAAAAAATAATAATAATAAAATTATTGTTTTTCTTATGGATTTGAACTATAGTTCAAAAGATTTTTGCCATGGAACTTCCCTATACAAAAAGTTTAAACTTTTGTTCAAATTTTTCTGTTAAAATCCTCGAGACAAATGACCTAAAAAAAACAAACAATAAAAAGAAAAATTAAAACAAAAATAGTAAAACGACAATAAAAAATGAGAACGACAACGTCAATTTTAACAATATGCTTCAAATGCTCCCGATATTCTCCAAAATTAATTTGCACGATGAAATGGACCGCTTGCCAAAAAGTTAAAAAAAGGTGCAGGTTGAAGTTAAGTGAGGCCCGTATGCCCCCCGATTTTTGATATTTGATTTTTAGTATATGTTTTCTCAAAAAAAAAAAAAAAAAAAAAAAAAATTGTATGTGCCTCAATTATCAATAAAAATTTTAAATATATCCTATCTCAAATTATTTTATTTTTTATTATTCTTTTGATCTTTTCTTATTAAATCTTATACTTTAAATGTACCTAACTGATTTTTTTCCTCTAATTTATTCTTATGAAAAAAAAAAATTCTTTCAAATTGGTCACTTCTAAAATATTTTTTGCTATAATCTAAGCTATATAAAAAATGACACATTAAAATATTCTTTCTCAAAATGTGCCCCTAATTAATAAATTTTTTTTTTTTCAAACAACCCTCTCAATTACGACTTTGTCACATGCACATTTTCTCTAATTTACCCTTATTGAAATAATATGTATTCATTCAAATGTGTCATGCATACTTAAAAGATCTTTTTTCACACTTGCAGCTACTATTTTCTCATAAGTATTATGTGCCTCCTAAATAATTTTTCTTATCTAATTTACTTGCTAAAATCTTTATTACTCAAATATGTTTAATAGTCTATACATATATATTATTCATCTAAAAATATTAAGAGTTGATTTTATTAGCATTTTTTTACATATTTAGTTTAGGCCCCTTAAATTAATCTGGCTCCGGAGGTGACTGCGTCCTGGCCTGATTCCACCCCTAGAAGTGAAGCAACCAACTGCATGCATGTAAAGGAATAATAATACATGTGAATATATAAGAATATTTGTCATGAAATTGCGTATTTATTATAAAGTTTAGATCGATGTTAACTAATATTTAATCGTATATTCACCTATTAATTGACCCGTTTTGATCACTTGTTGAAAACTTTTTTTTTTTTTTTTTATTATAAAGGAATATCATATCATCGTATGCTAATCTTGGGCTCATTGAGTATTAATAAAACAGGAATGCCTTGTGTGTAATTTTTACATGATAATTTTTGATTGGTTGAGAAAATGATCATGCATGTGACGAGAATTATATATATATATATATATATATATATATATGAGATTTAAGGAAATTAGGGAGTTGATGCAGGAGCACTATTTATAGTTGTGCCATAATGCTTGTTGTTTGCTTAATTTGCTGGTCATTGGAGTAATATTAACAAGTACTCTCATCGCCTAGTCATTCCCTCTTTTGTGAAGAAAAGTTCGTAAAAGGTTAATCAGCATTAGCATATTTTTCTGGACATTTTGAAAAAGGGATCCTAAACGGTGACATGAATATTTGCTGAAAGTCCTATTATTGATCTTTTGATGAGGACTCTGCCCACTGAATGTGTTAACAATAAATAAGTCACACTATAAATCGAGTACTAAACAGGTAAGTGCAAACGTTCTAAAAAAGTTGCCTAATACTCGAATCTTTAATCCCAGACTAATCCATTATTGCTAGGACACACCACTGATCAATACGTATAATCATTTAGGCGTTAGTTATAAGTTGTGCTGGTGGTTTTATATTCTCTTTCTTAATTTATAAAGGCAACTAATTAGTAGAACAGTACAAGTACGGCGGAGTTGTGAGTAACATCAAGGATTAATCCAATGTCAGACCTTATTTTCAACCTCTGATCTAGACTTCTACACCACAATTATTTAATATTTATTAAAAAATTGAGTAAAATTTAATTATTAGAAGCTTTCTTACACTCCGGGAAGAAGGAAGAAAAAGGCGTAGGATGGTGACAACATAGCCTGCAAGCCCAACGTAAGGGATTGTATAGGCTGCTAAGAGATAGTTGAGTGTATTCGCATATGGGTCAAATGAAGGTCTCAGATTGAAACCAACTGCTTGGTCGAAAATTCTTGCGAAACTCTCAGAGCTGAGATTCAACAAATGCCTCGGAATCCCTCTTGTCCTACTAACAATGGCCCTGCATGCAATTTTACGCACGTATATATATTATATCATGCATGGTTACAAATTATTAACGATCATCAGAAAATAAATAATATTGATATTATTATTCATATACATATTTTATATATATATATATATATATATATGAGATAGACATAAACTATCAAGTGAGTTGCCATGAGCAAATAGGAGGGAATAATTGTATGTGAGCATCTTTTATTTAAATTAAAAAAATGTGACGAAATATTTTTTTAGTGGTAGCTAGGACCTGAGATGACCAACTTCCTCGCAACCAAATTCCTCGATGATTCTATGGACAAGTGGGTCCAGATTGGCCTTCCGAGCACCAATTGGAGGCGGGCCTCCTTGGGCCAATGATGAATTTAGAGAGTCCAGCCCTTTAACAAGTGCTCCACGCAAGAAAACTCAGCCTCGAAGAATTCAAGTTTGAGAGCAAATTCAATCAGATCAGAATCGCTGGCAACAATTGGTCTGCATTTATCAGGAGCTGATCCCCAGACGGGAATCAGTTCAAATGAGAGAACAAAAAGAAAAGCATGCAAATATGATGAGGCAATAATATTTGCCATTGTTCATGAATAACCAGATCAAGAA
This sequence comes from Morus alba, assembly GCA_012066045.3. Classification (NCBI taxonomy): domain Eukaryota; kingdom Viridiplantae; phylum Streptophyta; class Magnoliopsida; order Rosales; family Moraceae; genus Morus; species Morus alba. The sequence continues at coordinate 8,586,633 of CP050230.2, read as the reverse complement.
GCTAGACAAGTGCATATGATGGAGGGAATTAAGCATGTACCACTTTTCTTATATAGACATGTCATGATATGCTTTTTCTTCAAGTACATAAATTGAATTTAATTTGCTGCTTGCTAACGTGTAAATCATATCTTTGATATTGTCAAACTAAATTAGGCAGATACCGAACTGCTAATTCGTCACCCAAACCAAACTTTGTACGAAGAATTAATTACTTGCTAGTGTGTCGACGGTTGGAAAAATAGTTTGGAAACCTTTTTTTTTAAGGTATTATTTTGAGACTCAAATTTTGAGTAGGACCCACTTCGTGTTAATGACGGTTCATTTTAGATTTGTGTTCTCTAACACGAGTAGATCGAAATAATAAATTTAAATGCTCAAAATAGTGAGTGGATGAATAAGAAATTGAGTCTTGAAATGATCCCGTGAAGTTGAAAAAATTAAAAGAAAACTCCCAGAATGTGAGCTCTTTTTCCCACATGATTAAAAAGAGACGAGGTCATTTTCTTCTCCAAGAGTATCTCTAAGGAAATTCTCTAAATTTTAGCTAAATTTTAGCTAAAATGGCTAGAAAGCTATTTTAGCTAGCAACTTTTTAGTAAGTTACTCTAACCATATTCCATATTTTAACTAAATATAGATTATTTTAATATTTATTAAATTTAAAATATAAATAATTTTATTAAATTTAAAAAAGATTCCTTACATTTATTACCGTTAAAAGAATAAAATAATATAAAAATAGTTCATGCTAGCTATATTTAGCTAGTGTGAAAGACATTCTCTAAAATAGCTAACCATTTAACTAATGGTTGGAGTGGCGAAAAAAAAAAAAAAAAAAAAAAAAAAAAAAAAAAAAAAAAACAGAAAAGTTAAACCATTAGTTGTTTTGGTTAAAAACATGAAATAGGTAATATGGTTAGAGTTGCTCTGAGTCCTACAAAAAAGATTCCACTTCTCATTTGAGACACTAAAATTTCAGAGTTTTAATCTTCTCTCATAAATTCTCGTTTGGGTTCTTATGGGGTCTTATCCTGTGATGAAGCGTTCGATCTTAATTTTTTGTTATTTTGGATTTTGCTGTTTATTTGAAAATAAGCTTCTGAGATTGAATTTCACTAATAATGTTATAGGTTAATTAACATCTTTCATTGATTTCATTACATGATGAGTAACTCTCCTGGAAGTGTTAGAGGTTTTATGTGTTCTTTTCCTTTTTCTTTTTAGATTTAATACTCTTAAGTAATTTATAATTAGGACAGTATAATTTTGAATGTGATTTTTTTATAATAAGAAGTAGAAGTGCACAAATTAAGAATTATAATATGATTTCATGATCTGGATACATAAAGTACTAAAAGCTACTAGCAAAATAGTAAAGCCAAAGCAGGTTATGTAATGCATTAATCACACGTGGATATATATATATATATATATATATATATATAGGGGCAGAGTATAAAATTTAATCAGGGTTCGGGAAGAGTGTATATAATAAAATTATCTGAAACAGTAAACAAAAATTGATTATTTTAAGGGGAAGCTACAAACTTTATTAGATGTCACGTGTAAAATTAGAGTAATTGCTATATATACTTAGTTGTCAAAACTTTTTAATAGGTGACAACTTAATCCGTGTTCTTTTTAATTTTAGCAAAAAAACCCTAAACTTTATCCATTATTTAGTTAACGGATTTTCACCTATCAGTTCATTTGGCAATTAAATGACTTAATTAATGCCCCAAAAAATAATCAATAAACAAAACTTCAGGGAAAAAAAAGGCACTTGTAAAACAACGATAAACAGCAAACCAACAAAGTATTCATCGATGGTTTTAAAATTGGTTTTGTACTATGAGGATGAGCAGCCATCTTTTAGTGTTTTTTGCATTACTGCATGTATCAACTGAATGAATCATAGAAGTTTTAAGGAAGCACAAATTTTGCTAACGGTAAATGAGACAATTTAACTTCTAGAAGTGCAACTGGTTTTCTAAGTCCTAGTAAATACTTATAATGTAAATGTGTGTGTGTGTGTGTGTGTGAAATATGTATGTAGGAGATGAATATTCAATATTAGAATAAGACTCTAGCCATGTGAGAGGAAAGTCAATGTGATCATAAAATAAAAATAATAATTAAAAAAAAAGTCCATGTGATCATTTTATTTGATGGCCGTTTCTTATTCTTTATCATTATTGATTCTTGTACTCAAAAGATTATAAATAATATAAGTGATAATCATGCATCACACCCACATATAAAGAAAAATAAAACATTGCCATTCTATGTAACGACCACAACACAAACCATAAAGTTACTGTTTTTTAATCAGGGATTTGGCTCACAAATTTAATTAATATGCGCATCAGGTGCACATGTCTATTTAATTATTATCTGATGAGATATTTTATTGATCTTCACATGATGCATCAAGATCATGTGAATAGTTTTTTCTTTTTTTATTTTTTTTCTGAAGAGCATGTGAATACTTGACCATAATATAAGGCCAATTAATCAGCGACTCCTAATGCCAACAATGGAGTCCAACAAGAACCAGAACGTTCTTCACATAGCAGTGTTCCCATGGCTAGCTCATGGCCACCAAATGCCATATTTTGAGCTCTCCAAGTTCTTAGCTCAAAAGGGTCACAAAATTTCTTTCATTTCAACCCCTAAACACCTAAACCGCCTCGCAAAACTGATTCCTCAAAATCTTTCCCATCTCCTAACCTTGGTTTCACTTCCTTTGCCTCGCGTAGATGGATTGCCTCAAGGCGCTGAGTCAACCTCCGAGTTACCGACCGACAAAGTCCCTTTCCTCAAAAAGGCCTATGACAAGCTCCAACTCGGCCTGGCTCAGTTCCTCAAAGACTCAAACGACATAAACTGGATTATCCATGACTTTGCCTGTCACTGGCTATCCCGAGTTACGAGTCCACTCGGGATCAAGTTGGTTTGCTTTCCCATATTGAATGCTACAGCATTGTCGTTTTTCGGATCGCCATTGGAGATCTTAGGCGGCTACCTACAGAAACCAGAGGACTTCACCGTCGTCCCAGCATGGATGGAGTTTCATTCCAACAACATCGCTTACAAGCCGCACGAGATTGCGAGCCATTGGAGCTGCATGGACTCTGAGATTTCCGATCTTCAGCGGTGGGCTCAAGTGGTTCTGGGCACCGATGTTATGATCGTTAGAAGTTGTCCTGAGTTTGAGGCTGAGACACTGAGTCAACTCAAAAGGCTATACCAAAAGCCAGTCCTTCCAGTTGGGCTACTACCACCTTCTTTGAATGATGATAACTCCCTAGAAGATGAGAAATGGAAAGGTTTGAAACAATGGCTTGATAATAAAGAAGAGAAATCAGTGGTTTACACTGCGCTCGGTACTGAGGTGAGTTTGAGTCAGGATTTAATGCACGAGTTAGCTCATGGGTTAGAGAAATCCGGGTTGCCCTTTATCTGGGTGGTAAATGATCGCCCGCTAGTTGAAGGAATTTTTGGTTTGGATATAGTTCCACCTGGTTTCGAAAACCGGGTCTCGGGTCGGGGCTTGGTGTTGAGGGGTTGGGCGCCCCAGCTCGGGATTTTGGCTCACCGGTCGGTCGGCGGGTTCGTGACTCATTGCGGTTGGAGTTCTGTTATCGAGGCACTCGAGTTTGGGCGGGCTTTGATTTTGTTTCCTGGGGGAAGCGCGGATCAAGGGTTGATTGCAAGGTTTTTGGATGGCCAAAATGTGGGGTTGGAAGTACCCCGGGATGACAAAACTGGGTCATTTACACGTGACTCAGCGGCCGAGTCGATTCGGCGAGTCATGGTTGACCAAGATGGAGAGCAACTCAGGGAAAAGGCACAGACCATGAGGAAGATTTTTGGTAACTTAGAACTTCAGAATAAGTACTTGACTGAGTTTTCTGAATTCCTTGTGAATAAGAGCTTGAAAGGTGATGCGGAGACTCAACCGCTAGTTTAACATGATACGTTTACTTCAAAGTTTATTTAATATTATGTTGTTTCTTTCCTTTCATAAAGTTTCTAAGCATTTATATTATTTCTGTTTTAGATGAAAGCGTACAAAATGCTTGTTATTGGCATTGCCAGTTGGTACTACTCATAGTTGTTGATTTAAGAATTAAGAATCAATTTATGAAATAAAAACAAGATTCCCTGATGACTAATGGCAATTTACTAAGTCCATACAGCATTATTGTTGTGTGGGAAAATGTGACGAACACATGGACGAACGATAATGCAACATGTGGCCTTGACTACTCTCTGCTAAGCAACAACCCTCGACGTCTACGGCTCCCTCCCATTCTGCTAGAAAGCCCAAGAACGGAGTCCAAATTAGGACGACGACTCCTTATGGCGTCGACAGATCATGCCGTCGAAATTAAAGCACGGAGATCCCTCAACCGCAGAAAGGACCGCCAAAGAGGACGATTGGGCTAAGCAGCGCTGACGACGAGGGGAACATTCTTTAGAGGACATGGCAGGTTGCGTACAAAAGTGGAAGATGTCTGCAGACATTAATTAAGAGCTCTCAAACCGCCCCACAAGGGACAGGAAAGTATTACGAAGAAGCACAGAGCTGTAATAGGAGACTAATTGGCTGAGTGAACAGTACTGATTAGTGAGCTATGTCTGGGCCTACTAAGGGAGAGCACTTGAGTGCTTCTACCTATGAAAGAAACCCACCAAGCAAAGGAAGCCCAGTATAAAAGGAGGAAGACCCCTACTGTGGAAGGGGTTAAGAGATTCCAGCAAAGAAAAAAAGAGAGTAAATGAGAGCAATTGTTGTAAATTGTTGTCTTCTCAAAAAAAAAAAACAAAAGCACAGTGGATGTAGCTCTCATTTTATAGAGTGAACCACTATAAAATTCCTTGTGTTGTTTGTCTATGCATAATTTAATTAACATACAAATATACATATTCAGCAAATCCTCACACGTTCACTACTGATAACTCTAAGAAATTAGAGTTATCCACTAGTTTTATGGCCTAAAATTGTGTTTCCTTGAGTGATTATTCTCATTTATTATATGTTTTAAAGTAGATTTGTAGAGCTGCATTTACTTTGGCCTAATTTCGTACTGCTGCTCCTCTTGAAGTGAAAGTTGGTAATCTGGAAGTAAAATGAGGTGAAAATCTGGCTAATGCTGTGTGAGTCCTTGCAGGAAATTGATGGGCTAAAATGCTGCAGCATTTTGGGCGACATTCTAGGATTAGCTGGCAGCTGATTGACGTCAGCGCACTAGCTGGACAAAGCAGACAGAGGAATCCGTGTGAGCTGGCTAAGGAAGTGTCAAATGGGTCCACTGTGCACATCAGTAGTGACACCTCAGCCCTTGTGTTGCCCTAGAAGGGAATGTTTCTCTTAGGACAAGTTGGCAGCCGCCAGGGGGAGAAAAAGAGGAAGAGAGAGAATTGGGCAGCTATATAAAAAGAAGGCAGTTGCTGGATGAAAATGAGAGTGAGCACACAGAGAGAGTACCAAGACACCAGAAAACACAAAAAAAAGACACTATTCAGAGAGGAAAAAGCTTCGGAGGAGAGCTAAGGAAAGCAGAACAACACGTGATTTTCAGCCTAGAAGGAGAATACAGAGACGTGAGAGCTGGAAGTTGAAGGACATTGTTGGCCGGCCACAGAGGAATCCAAGATCCAGCCGAACTTGTTCTTCTTCTGTTAGCTTAACTATCTTTTGTCATTTAGCTACTAATTCTAGATATGGATTGTACTGGAGCTTTGGATTTTGTAACTATCATTGTGAACTAAGTTGCTGTAGCTAGGTTTGCTAATGGAACCAATATTGTAAGAATGACAAGTTGTTTCTGAGATGCTATTAATCTACTATTCCTGTTCATTCATGTGAGCTAATATCTATTTCTATTCTTGACTAGCCATCAATTTAGGATACAAGATTGAGATTAATACTGGAAGGGTTAGTTTCAATCAAATTAGCATGAATGATGCTTGTTCAATGAGCTTGCTGAGTTTTTGATTAGTGGATAATATAGGAATATATTATTCATCTTGTATAACTTAATGAAACTTGAGCTTAAACCTGCAGTCCTAGAACTGGATCCACATAGGAATGTGTTGGAAATAGCTTGAGGGACCACAGTCATAATCAATTCGGAAGAACTTTATGCATCAACGAGTTTCTATTGACAGGATAGAAGAATGCTGCAGCATTCTTGGTAACATTCTAGTCAGACTTGCGGTAGAGGGGAAGTTAGCAGGCCTAGCTCATTTTTACCACTAATTTACATCTCATCATTACATTCTTGTTGCTTTTAGCCATCAGATTTCATTTCATTTACATTCATTTCAATAATATCATCTTAGTAAATTTGTGCCGAATTTATTTCTTGTTGTTTTGTTGAATATACAACTCCCGACATATTTTGGTGATTCATTACTCGTGGGATCGATATCCGTACTTGTGTATACTTTATTATATGTTAGCGACACGTGCACTTGCGAGCATAATTATCACGCAACAACTACACACACGGCCGGTAATCCAAAAGAAAACCAAAAGGTAACCCGGCCGGTTTTTGTTGACAAAATTTGACTGTCAACAATTACTATCACGGATAATATTATTCTTATCAGAACACATTTAACTAATAGCACTATTATTACTTCACTTATTCTAAGTTTTCACAGCCATTCCTTATTCATGCCGAGAGCCAACAATTGTGAGCAAGGGCTCCTAATAACCTTGGTCAAGCAAACTCCTGGCTATGTTCCCATTGGCACCACGAGGGAAGAATCCGCCGGGCTTCGATTCGTCGCCGGTTCCGTATATTATCCTCAAGATCTCCGTCTCGGTTCGCGCATAGGAGAGGGAGTAAACGTCGGCCGATAGGATGTTACTGGTGGTCCGGTTCTCCGCCCCGAGCTCCAGTGGTACTCTTAGGCCTTCGTCTTTTATGCCACACATGGCGAGCTCGCTAAAAAGAGATGAAATAGCAATGGTAAATTGTTCAACTGTTATCTTATATGGATACACTTCCTCTTTGCCTCTCTCGTACAGCAATGCGCGTATAACTGCATCCTGGCCAGACTCCACGCCCAAGAGTTTAGCCACTAACTGCATGTATCACGTCCGGCAATAAAGAAAACATTTACTACGTGTATAGTCTACAATAATAAATATGTATACATGGTTTCTTTATTTTATGATGAACGTTTAAATGCTATAAGATTTTTATCCTGACATTTTTTTTTTCCATTACATTTGAAAATAGAAGGGGGGAAAAAAACACCGTTCCTCGTTTTTTATGAGATGGAATTTTTTTTTTTTTTTTTTTTTTTTTTTTGAAAAGTATGAAAGTTTCAGTTTTTCACCAAGTAGATGATTCTGAGGAATTGAAGTCTAGACCCTGTGAGACAAAACCACAAGCCTGACAGAGCAAGGAAAGAGGTTTTAGTGAAGGGGTTAATCTTACTCTCCGAGAAGATTCACACTCGAGATTTGGAATGGTGCCAACATAGCCTACTAGCCCCACATAAGGTATTAAGTAAATTGTTAGGAGAAAGTTGAGTGAGTTCTTGTATGGGTCAAATGGAGGTTTCAGAGGGTAACCAACTGCTCGGTCAAATATTTCTGCGAAAGTCTGACGGCTGATATTTATCAAAGGCCTAGGAAATCCTCCCACTTCATCAACAATGGCCCTGCATGCATGCGTTTCATATTTTTTATGGTTAAAAGAAATATAAAATAATTGTAACGATATATATACATATATATTATAACATGTAAAAACGTTCATCAAGTAGTTAATAGTTGATGTTTTTGGTACTGACGAACCTGATATGGCCAACTTCTTGATAGGCAAACTCCTCAGTGATCCTATAAACAAGATCGTCCAGATTGGCCTTCTCACATCCAATAGAAGGAGGGCCACCTTTGGCCAGAGATTTATTTATGGAGTCGAGGCCTTTCCCGGTAGCTGCACACAAGAACAACTGCGCCTCCAAGAATTCTAAGTTCAGAGCAAACTCAATCCTATCGGAATCGTTGGCTTTAACGGGCCCGCATAGAGGAGGCGGATAAGTATCCCACGCGACGCTCAGTTCCAGAAGAAGAGCAAGAACAAGAACAAGAAAGGAAAGGAAAAATGACGGAACCCCCATTGTCTATTTCAATGTGATGATATTGGCTGAGGATACATGGGGAATGTTATGTTACATGCATTTATATATTGACATGCAAGAAAGATTGGATTTGGATATACCACCAAAAGATGAAGACTTTTTGTGCTTTCTGTAGCACATTGGAATCTTGGGAGCTAGCGAACGTGTACGACACATCAAATGATTATTTTGTCCAAATAAGGTCTAAGTCATCACGTAATCAGAATTAGCAAGTAACTGTTGTCATACGACCTTATGAAGCAAACATACTAACCACCCTTATTTCTGTGAGTAATTTGATGGCGTTCCGAATTAACAAACAAAAATAAACGTCACTGTTAAAGTACAGACTCGTTTAAGATAACCAGATCAAGAAGCTAGCCAAGTGATTATGATGGAGGGAATTAAGCATGTACCACTTTTCTTCAATTACATAAATTGAATTTAATTTGCTGCTTGCTAACGTGTAAATCATATCTTTGATATTGGCAGACTAAATTAGGCAGATGCCGAACTGCTAATTCATCACCCAAACCAAACTTTATACGAAGAATTAATTACTTGTGAGTGTGTCGACGGTTGGAAAAATAGTTTGGAAACCTTTTTTCTAAGGTATTATTTTGAGACTCAAATTTGGAGTAGGGCCAATTCATGTTAGTGGCGATTCATTTTAAATTTGTGTTCTCTGACATAGTAAATTGAAATGATAAATTTATATGTTTAAAATGGTGAGTGGGTGAATAAGAAATTGAGTCTTAAAATAATCCCGTGAAGTTGAAAAAATCAAAAGAAAACTCCCATAATGTGAGCTCTTTTTTTCACATGATCAAAAAGAGACGAGGTCATTTTCTTCTCTAAGAGCATCTCCGAGAAAACTCTCTAAATTTTAACTAAATTCTAGCTAAAATGACTAGAAAACTATTTTAGTTAGTAATTTTTTAGTGAGTCGCTCTAACCATACTCCATATTTTAGCTAAATATATATTATTTTAATATTTATTGAATTTAAAATATAAATAATTTTATTAAATTTAAAAAAGAGTTTATATTTATTACAGTTAAAAGAATAAAATAATATAAAAATAACTTCATGCTAGCTATATTTAGCAAGTGTGAAAAACATTCTCTAAAATAGCTAATCATTTAGCTAATTGTTAGAGTGATGAAAAGTTTATAAATATCAGCCCTTTAACAAGTGCTCCATGCAAGAAAAACTCAGCCTCGAAGAATTCAAGGCTGAGAGCAAATTCAATCAGATCAGAATCGCTGGCAACAATTCGTCTGCATTTATCAGGAGCTGATCCCCAGACGAGAATCAGTTCAAATGAGAGAACAAAAAGAAAAGCATGCAAATATGATGAGGTAATAACATTGGCTATTGTTCAGGAATAACCAGATCAAGAAGCTAGCCAAGTGCATATGATGGAGGGAATTGAGCATGTACCACTTTTCTTCAATTACATAAATTGAATTTAATTTGCTGCTTGCTAACGTGTAAATCATATCCTTGATATTGTCAAACTAAATTAGGAAGATACCGAACTGCTAATTCATCACCCAAACCAAACTTTGTACGAAGAATTAATTACTTGCGAGTGTGTCGACGGTTGGAAAAATAGTTTGGAAACCTTTTTTTTAAGGTATTATTTTGAGACTCAAATTTTGAGTAGGACCCACTTCGTATTAATAATGGTTCATTTTAGATTTGTGTTTTCTGACACGAGTAGATCAAAATAATAAATTTAAATGCTCAAAATGGTAAGTGGGTGAATAAGAAATTAAGTCTTGAAATGATCCCGTGAAGTTGAAAAAATTAAAAGAAAACTCCCAGAATGTGAGCTCTTTTTCCCACATGATTAAAAAGAGACAGAGATCATTTTCTTCTCCAAGAGCATCTCAAGGAAACTCTCTAAATTTTCTAAATTTTAGCTTAAATGGCTAGAAAACTATTTTAGCTAGCAACTTTTTAGTAAGTCACTCTAATCATACTCCATATTTTAGCTAAATATAGATTATTTTAATATTTATTAAATTTAAAATATAAATAATTTTATTAAATTTAAAAAAGATTCTTTATATTTATTACAGTTAAAAGAATAAAATAATATAAAAAATAGTTCATGCTAGCTATATTTAGCTAGTGTGAAAGACATTCTCTAAAATAGCTAACCATTTAGCTAATGGTTGGAGTAGAGAAAAGTTTAAAAAAAAAAAAAAAAAAGAGCTAAATCATTAGTTGTTTTAGCTAAAAACATGAAATAGATAATATGGTTAGAGTTGCTTTGAACCCTAAAAAAAGATTCCATTTCTCATTTGAGACACTAAAATTTCTGAGTTTTATTCTTCTCTCAGAAATTCTCCTTTTGGTTCTTATGGGGTCTTTGATGAAAAGTATTTTTACCAACAAATCAAGTACTTTTAAGCTTGAATATTTGTAAGTTTTCAAGCATTTTTGTTAGTTTAATGTCTTTTGTGTGTTTTTTTATAGGAGTTATAAATAAATGCGAACTTGGATGATTTTGCATGAAGCAAAGAAGAATATTTGCCCAACTTGTGAATCAATGGCAAGAGGAGACAAAAGAGGATTTTAAGGCACAAAAGAGGAGGCTTGAATGCAAAAAGCGGCTGCAGCGCACCATTTTGGGCTACAGCAAGAACGGAAAACAAAAAAAATCCAGAGAGAAAAAGGAGGCGCAGGCTGCAGCGCACTAAAGTGGGCTGCAGCGCACCAAAACCTGCCCAGCTCCAAAATGCTAAAACCAGAGGGCTGCAGCGCCGCCCAAAACGTGCCCAGGGGCTGGACACGCGCCGCAGCGTGTCCAAGGGCGCTGCAGCGCGCCAAAAGGGGCCAGGAATGTGTCCTACGCGCTGCAACGCGCCCAAATGCGCTGCAGCGCGTCTCAGCCCCCTGCAAACAAAATCCCTCTTCAAAAAATGCGCACCGCAGCGCGTTTTCACGTGGGCTGTAGCGCGCAACTAAATCCCTAGCTCCCAAATGTTGTCATATAAAAGGAAAGAGATGCCATTTGGAAAGGGAGCCCGGGAGAAGTGAAGAAAACATCAAAAGGAGGCCGAAATCCTTCATCTTGGAGGTCTTTGGAAGCTCTTCAATGGATATTGGGTTTTATCTTCTTTCATCTATTTTTTTCATGTTGAGCTAGACATTAAATCTAGGACTTGATGTAGTTTTATTTGAACTATGTTTTGAATATTTTGTTGATTGTTAATTTAATTTAATTTCCAATTCATTTATGTTTCTCTATGCTTAATGCTTGTAATTTATTTTGCCAATGAGTTAGATGAATTTTAGATTGCGAATTTGATGCTCGGGAGAGATTGAATTCTTTATCTAGATTTGAGAAGCATAGTCTAGGTTGTTGTGAGACCGGGAGGAGATCAACGCTTAGATAATCAAATTAGGATTTAGGTTGTTGTGAGGCCGGGAGGCGATTGGCATTCCTATTTTCTAATCATAAAGGCGAAGCTTAATTTGTGTTTAAATGTTCATTTCGAATAGGGATATTGTTTTGGGTATTTAAATACAATTTCTTGTGAGGCACTCGGGAGAGGTTGCAAGATGATATTAGAGCCTTGATTAATGAATTGAATGGAATTGATTAGCGATTACATAATAGGATGAACATAGGAATAATAAAGCGAAATCAAGTCCCTAGACCATTTGTGTATAGATACTTTATTTTCTTATTTTCATATTTATTTTGTTTTATTTTCTTAATTGTCATTTTATTAGGTTGCCTAGATAAAGTTAAGTTACAATAATTGCGGTACTTAATGGCAATTCTAAACCCAATCCCTGTGGAGACGATACTCACTCACCTTATACTCAAAACTTGACACCGTACGCTTGCGGAAATTTATTATACAAAAAAATAATGCGTATCAGTCTTATCCTTGTGATGAAGCGTTCGATCTTAATTTTTTGTTATTTTGGATTTTGCTGTTTATTTGAAATGAAACTTCTGAGATTGAATTTCACTAATAATCTTATAGGTTAATTAACATCTTTCATTGATTTCATTACATGATGAGTAACTCTCCCGGAAGTGTTAGAGGTTTTATGTGTTCTTTTCCTTTTTCTTTTTACATTTAATACTCTTAAGCAGTTTATGTTAGGTCTGTTTTTCAGTCGGTGTTATAAAGAGTGTTATAACACTAATGACAAATACGTGCAGATGGATATAATTTTTCTTTGATTCAGTAGTAGCAAATTATAAGTGTAAAAAGATCAAAAGAAACATAAAAGACATTTGAACGTATCTGCCATTAATGTTACAACAAGTGTTATAAGTACTCTTTGTGACACCGACTGAAAAACGAACCTAACAATTGGTATCAGAACTGTTCACTAACCTTTTGTTTGGTGAGGTTTTGAGATTTAGTCTGTAGTGTCAGGGATGGACTTTATGAAAGAAGGTTGCTCAGTTTTGCGCCTTCCTCTTCATGATGGATCCAATTATTCATATTGGAAAGCTCGCATGAAGGCGTTTATCAAGGCAATCAATGAAAAGACATGGCATGTTGTATTGATTGGATGGGAACATCCAGTAACGAAGGACTCTGAAGGGAAAGAAGTTATGAAGCCTAAAGAGAAATGGTCTACTGAAGAAGACAAATTAGCAAATAACAACTCAAGAGCGCTACATGATATTTTCAATGGAGTGAATGCCAATCAATTCAAACTCATTTCTACACGTGAGTCGGCCAAAGAGGCTTGAGAAATTTTACAGAAGGCATATGAGGGCACAGCAGCTGTGAGACTATCAAAGCTTCAAATTCTCATTACCAAGTTTCAAAACTTACGCATGCTTAAAGATGAAACAATTTCTGATTTCAATTTGAAGTTATGTGATATTATTGCTAATGAGGCTTTTGCACTTGGTGAGAAAATTCCAGAGAAAAAACTGGTGCGGAAGGCATTGAGATCACTCCCTCGAAGGTTTGCTTACAAAGTGACAGCTATTGAAGAGGCCAAAGACATGTGGTCAATAAAGCTTGATGATTTAATGGGCTCTTTGTGTACTTTCGAGATAAACCTCAATGAAAACAAGAAGGAGAAGGAGAAAAACATTACTTTTCAAGCCGAAGTTGAAGCAGTTGATGTTGGGAATAGTGTCCTGAAAGCATGAGATGTAAAAGGATATTTATTATTTATTTAATAAAATAGTATATTCATCATTTTATGTGCATATATTTATGAATATTTTATGAATATTAAATAAAATTTCTTGATTATTTATGTAACCTTAAACATGGTACATAAGTGTTATATACAGGAGGATAATGTTTAAGGATAATAATCAAAAGTAACTGCTCATAATGAATTTAATTAAAGTTCAGAATCTTTAATTAAAACATTATAAATACAAGTCATTCCCATTTAGAATGGAACGGTGTTATCCGCACTGTTAATATGGCGAGATATTGAATGAGTGTATTTCGCATAATGAGATTATGTGAAACATGGACGCAGACACAATATGAATTTCTAATAATTTCCGTTAAGAATAGAAATTCTAATTGAGTCTACCGATGGTCATATATAGAATGATCTTAATCCTGAGTTCTTAACAAACTCATATTTATGGATTTATGTCTTTTGACTTACTTGGTACGAATTCTGAAACCCTGAATCCTATTCCTTGTATTTTGGAGACATAATGAAATAGGTAGCTGGGAATTTTATTATACGAGATGGAATCCATTCCTTCTTGAGAGAGAAGCAGATAAATAATTCTCTTGAGTGTTAATTCGGTACTTGGATTAGTAAGAGCGCTCTGGTTCATGAATGTGTTTTATGAATCATCATCCATTAGAGAATCAATAGTACTCAAGGATAAAGATGTAGTTAGAGAGGTTAACGGATTCTACCTGACTCTAATTATGAATTATTTATGGAGGATTGATCTATATGCAATGACTATATCAAATGGACACTTCGCAGTTTAGAAGTAATTAATGTCTATAATTCCGAGAGTGCAATTCTAAGTTTATAGTGGAGTAACTATTGGAATTAAAAGAATTAATTAATTGATTAAAGTGTTTAATTAATTATTAATTTTATTAGAGCTCAGAATTATAGGTCCATTAGTCCCCGCGTCGTCCTTGTAATTCTACCAGACACAAAGGGCAAAATGGGAATTTTAGAATTATGGAATTCTAAAATTAAATACTCGAAGAATAATTAATTGAGAATTAATTATTATTTAAATAATGAGATTATTTAAATTTGAATTTGAACATATCTAGATTTATCCATTTAAACTTATTTGATAAGTTGTTTAATTTAGAATTCAAATTAATTTAAGTTTGACTTAAAGTCGAATTTGAATTTGAATTAAAATTAGACTACTGGATAAAGGATAAAATCTCTTTCTTCCCTATCTATAATTGGCGCCACACACAGGGATAAAACCCTAGAGTGTGGCCGGCCACCTTAAGGATAAGAGGAAGGGATTTTTTGTTCTAAATTCAAAATTGGAGATAAGGATTTGATTCTATTTTAAAGTTTGACTTCTACTCTTTAAATATGAGATAGATAGAAAATTATGGAACAATATTTGACATATTTTCAGCCCTAAAAATAGTGGTGGCCGAATTTTCTCATAGGGAAAAGAGTGAAAAATATTTTTTCTCCAAAAATTTCACATCGTGCATGCGTTGGTGTTTGTGGAAATTCGAGTGTTTAAGAAACCTGTTTTGTCTCGCGTGTGCCCACACACATGTCTACGTGGAATCAAGGAATTGACGTGGAAGACTTTGGTGTTCTAAACACAAAGCTTGGAGCTAGGACTGTTCGTGGTCAAAGAAATTCAAGTTATCATCCGAGTCAGCTACAAGGTATTTTTTCGGTTGAACCTTGAATAATATAAATTAATGAGATTAATTTATTCGTGCATAAATTAATATAATCTATAGAGTATCTCAAAAGTTTTATGAAAATTTTTGTTATACACGATCCGCCTTTCCGTTGCGTTTCCGCCGCCGAATTCGATTCAGCAACCTTCAATTGGTATCAGAGCCAGGTCTATAGACGATATTAATTTATGCTTCAATTATTTGATAATCATAATTGATATTAAATATGTGATATTTAATTATGTACGTATGTGATGAGTAGGCTCTTGCATTTATGGATGTTTATTTTTATTCATGATGATGAATATATGGATGATGGATTTGGTCGTTAATTATATGGTTTCATAGATCTGTTATATTCATTCGTTAATAAATTATTTGTAATTTAATTCGGGATTAGAATTATTGTAATTTTAGTATTTGGGTAAAATTAGGGTTTTTGATTTTGAATCAAGAATGAGGCCTTGAAGATCATGTTTGAAGCCTTTAAATAAGCCCAGAAAATTCTAGAAAAAGTGACCCAGTGCGGCGGGACGCGCCCAAGCAGCGTCGGGACGCGGCCCAGGGCGCTGGCCTAAGCCGCGCCCCAGCCCGCATGCCAGGCCGCGACCAGACGCTGGCCAGGCCGTGGCCCAGGCCATGCCCAGGTTGACGGCCAGCGGTGGCTGGCGGCCCAAGTTCGGGATTTGATCCCGAACGGGCCCGAAGGTTTCTGAAACCCTCGTAAAGCGTGCCGACGGGCCCAGAAAAGTTCCGGATCCCAAGGAAGGTGAAATCCAACCCGGAGACAAAGAATGAAGCCAAAGAATAAAGAATTCAAGAATCGAAGATCCATTGATGTAACGGAAGAATATAATTATTGTAATTATTTATTTATTCGATTCGATTGAGTTGTAATTTATTTTTCCATGGGAACCGGTCAAAACCATCTCAATAGTTGATTGCATATATTTATATTTTATGTTGATAATTATATATTATATATGTCCATGCATATAACATGCCATATAGATATAATGTGCCTACTCATATGTTTTTATAACATGCCATGCATACACGCGCATTCGTTATTGTTTATTTTATTTATTATAAAAGTATTTTAGAAAAATAAAATAAAATAAGAACCATGCACTGAAAATTGATTTAATATGATTAAATTGATTTAAGTTGCAAAATTGATTTGCAAAATAATGTTACATGAGAAATTGAATTTAAGAGTTAAATTTTGAAATTTCACATATCCGAAAAATAAATTGTTTATTTTTTGATTTGAAAATCATGAGATGTTTTTCAAACAAAATACATATTTGCAAAATAATGAGTGGGAGAGGGTTGTATGACAATACGACCCACTGGTCTGCATCATTAGTTCAACACCGTGAGATTCGAAAGGGGCTTCGCGGCGGCACCGATTCCGCACTCCCTACGGAAAGTGTTCTTTCGGATCAATAACAAGGTTAACTTCCTAGCGATAGGATTCAAGGATGTATTTCGGTTTGACCTACCCTACGGCGGCACCGGAGTTAAGTCTCAGAGAATCGAAATGATGGGTTACACTCATGGAGATATAATCAAATTGTTGATTATATTTTTGACCAAAATTAACGGTAGTTGATAAATATGAAAATATGAGATATTTTGAATATATTTATTAATTGAGAAGGTCTCGGTTCAATTTGTGATATTTTGACCTACCCTACAGTGGCACTATATTCGTGGTAAATTGAATTATCGTTGGCACCCAAAATTAAAACATGATTTATGTATTTTTCATGTGCATCATGCATCATATTTAATTATGCATAAATTAACATCTCTTGATATTCATGCACATAAATTGATTAGATGAATATTCTATTTATTTCCAGCAATATGTCGAATCCCATTATCACACTACTAGCGACTGAAAAATTAGACGGTGATAATTATGCTAAGTGGAAAAGTAATATGAACATACTATTGGTCTGCGAAGACTATAAGTTTGTCCTAGCGGAGGAATGTCCTCCTGAACCCACGGCTAATGCATCCAAAACCGCAAGGGAGCCTTTTGATCATTGGATCAAGGCCAACAATAAAGCAAAGTGCTTTATGCTGGCTAGTATGAGCGATGTGCTTCGCAAGAAGCATGAGGAGATGGAGACTGCTTATGAGATAATGGAGTCTCTAGAAGCCATGTTCGGCGCTCCTTCTGAAAAAGCTCGTTTGGATGCCGTAAGGGCTTTCATGAACGACAAGATGAAGAAAGGTTCTTCAGTCAAGGCACATGTTTTGAACATGATTGATCACATCCATGATGCGGAGCTCAATGGTGCCAGAATCGATGAAGCCACCCAAGTTGGCATCATCCTGGAAAGCATGTCCCCTTACTTTCATGAGTTCGTGAACAACTTTGTTATGAACAAAAAGAAGTGCAATCTCACTGAACTCATGAATGACCTACAAAACTTCGAATCCACCAACAAAAGAAGGGGAGGAGAAGCAAATGTTGTAGTTGCAGGAAGTTCTGGTAAAAACAAAAGAAAGAACCAGAACCAGGGAAAAGCGAAGAAGGGAAAGAATAAGAGACCCAAGAAAGCAAAGGGCCCCATCCAAAAACCTAAAGGAAAGTGTTTCCACTGTAATGGCGAAGGGCACTGGAAAAGAAACTGTAACAAGTATCTCGAGAGCTGAAAAAGAAAAAAGAACAAGGTAAATCAGATTTACTAGTCCTTGAAATATGTTTAGTAGAGGGTGATATCTCAGCCTGGATAATTGATTCAGGAGCGACTAATCATGTTTGTTTCTCTTTGCAGAGTCTTAGTTCTTACACCGAGCTAGCCGATGGGGACTACACGATGAAAGTAGGCAATGGCGCAAGAGTTTTGGCAAAAGCAGTGGGAGAAGTTAGAGTTCGATTTAGGGAAAATAACTTTTTAGTTTTGAACAATGTTTATTTTATTCCAGACATTCGTAGAAATTTGATTTCTGTGGCCAAATTATTTGAATAATTATTTAAAGTTTATTTTGATAATGAATTTGTTCATATTTCTCGAAATGGTTTATATATTTGCTCTGGACGTCTGGATGATGGTTTATATTGTATAAAACTAATTCCTAACTCACTGCTTAACACTGAAATGTTTAGAGTTGCTGAACCTAAGAATAAAAAGCAAAAGATTTCTCATGAAAATAACACATATCTGTGGCACCTTAGACTTGGTCACATTAACCTAAATATGATTGAAAGATTGGTAAATAATGGTCCTTTGCGTGAGCTAAAAGTTGGCGAGCTTACAGTCTGTGAATCTTGTTTGGAAGGTAAAATGACCAAGAGACCTTTTACAGAAAAAGGAGTAAGAGCTACAGAACCCCTATAGCTGATACATTCAGATGTATGTGGACCGTTAAACGTCCAAGCTAGAGGAGGTTACGAATATTACGTCACCTTTATTGACGACTATTCGAGATATGGTTATGTTTACCTGATGCAACGGAAATCTGAAACTTTTGGAAAGTTTAGAGAATTCCAAGCAGAAGTTGAAAAACAATTAGGTAAACCAATCAAGACACTTTGATCAGATCGAGGGGGTGAATACCTGGACCAAGAGTTCCGGAATTTCTTGATTGAAGAAGGTGTGGTATCCCAATTGACTGCACCCGGTACACCACAGCAGAATGGTGTGGCCGAAAGGATAAATCAGACTTTGCTCGACATGATAAGATCAATGTTGAGTTATTCTTCACTGCCTACTTCTTTTTGGGGTTATGCCCTAAAAACCGCTATGTATATTCTGAATCTAGTTCCATCTAAATCTATACCTAAGACACCCCTAGAGTTATGGAATGGTCAAAAACCTAGTTTGAGACACATTCGCATATGGGGGAGTCCAGCACACGTGTTGAGGCAAAAGACCGGGAAGTTGGAATTAAGGTCAGAAGTATGCATCTTTGTGGGATACCCACAAGGGACAAGACGAGGACTATTTTATAGTCAAGCAGATCAAAAAGTGTTTGTATCAACAAATGCCACATTTCTGGAGCATGACTATATGATAGATTTCAAGCCCAGAAGTAAGATAGTATTAGAAGAGTTACTTTCCGATGAGATCGGACCACATCCGACAAGAGTTGTCAGACCACTCAAAGAAAAGACCACAGTTCCTGATCAGACTCCTACAGCACCTCGTCGTAGTGGGAGGGTAAGCAGGTTACCCGACCGTTATACCGGGGAAGCCCAAATCGTCACTATTGATGACGGTAAGGAGGATCCATCGACCTTTAGGGATGCGATGGATGATTCTGATAAGGAAGAATGGCAAGCAACTATGAAACTCGAGATGGAGTCTATGCACTCTAACTCAGTCTGGCAACTTGTAGATCTACCCGAATGGGTAAAACCTATTGGATGCAAGAGGATCTTCAAGAGAAAGAGAGGAGCGGATGGAAAAGTAGAGACTTATAAAGCAAGGCTAGTGGATAAAGGTTATACCTAAAAGGATGGAGTTGACTATGAGGAAACTTTCTTGCCGTAGCCATGCTTAAGTCCATTCGGATACTCCTGGCCATTGCAGCATATTTTGACTATGAGATATGGCAGATGGACGTCAAGACAGCTTTTTTTAATGGCTATCTTGATGAAACCATCTATATGGATCAGCCAGAGGGTTACATAGAGGAAGGCCAACAGCAGAAAGTCTGCAAACTGCAAAGGTACATTTATGGACTGAAGCAGGCTTCTAGATCATGGAACATCAGGTTTGATAAGGCTATAAAGTCTTATGGATTTGATCAAAACATTAATGAACCATGCGTCTACAATTACAAGAAAGAAGAGAAAGTGGTCTTCTTAATTCTTTACGTCGATGACATCCTACTCATTGGGGATGATGTAGGAATGATGACAGATGTAAATGAGTGGTTAGCCAGCCAATTCCAAATGAAAGATTTAGGAGAGGCAAGCTATGTTCTTAGGATCAAGATTATTCGAGATCGCAAGAAAAAGCTTTTGGCGTTATCACAAGCATCTTATATAGACAAAGTGTTGTCTAGGTATTCGATGCAAAACTCCAAGAAAGAGAATTTGCCTTTCAGGCATGGTATTCATCTTTCTAAGGAGCAATGTCCAAAGACCCCGCAGCAAGGAAAAGATATGAGAAGGTATCCCTACGCTTCGGCTGTGGGAAGCCTTATGTATGCCATGTTGTGTACAAGACCAGATATCTGCTATGCAGTGGGAGTAGTCAGTCGCTACCAGTCCAACCCAGGATTGGATCATTGGGTTGCAGTAAAGTGTATTCTCAAGTATCTTAGGAGAACGAGAAACTAAATGTTGGTATATTCCGGAGAAGATATGTCTCTCACCGGATACACAGATTTTGATTTCTAATTGGATAGAGATAGTCGACGGTCGACATCTGGATTTGTGTTCACTCTTAATGGAGGAGCCGTGGTATGGAGAAGTATAAAGAAAAAGTGTGTTGCTGACTCTACCATGGAAGTTGAGTATGTTGCAGCTTGTGAAGCCGCAAAAGAAGCTACATGGCTCAGGAAGTTCTTAACTGATCTGGAAGTTGTTCCAGATATGGATAAGCCAATTAAGCTCTACTGTGACAACAGTGGAGCGGTGGCTAATTCAAAGGAACCTAGAAGCCATAAGAGTGCGAAACATATAGAAAGGAAATATTACTTGATCAGAGACATTGTGGATAGAGGCGATATAGCGGTTTTGAAGATCGCGTCAGAGGACAACCTTGCTGACCCGTTCACCAAGACATTGCCATTGAATGTATTTGATCGGCACTTAGATGGATTTGGGATTAGAGACATGACACACCTGCTTTAGGACAAGTGGGAGATTATTTGGAATAGTGTCCTGAAAGCATGAGATGTAAAAGGATATTTATTATTTATTTAATAAAATAGTATATTCATCATTTTATGTGCATATATTTATGAATATTTTATGAATATCAAATAAAATTTATTGATTATTTATGTAACCTTAAACATGGTATATAAGTGTTATATACAGGAGGATAATGTTTAAGGATAATAATCAAAAGTAACTGTTCATAATGAATTTAATTAAAGTTCGGAATCTTTAATTAAAACATTATAAATACATGTCATTCCCATTTAGAATGGAACGATGTTATCCGCACTGTTAATATAGCGAGATATTGAATCAGTGTATTTCGCATAATGAGATTATGTGGAACATGGACGCAGACACAATATGAATTTCTAATAATTTCCGTTAAGAATAGAAATTCTAATTGAGTCTACCGATGGTCATATATAGAATGATCTTAATCCTGAGTTCTTAACAAACTCATATTTATGGATTTATGTCTTTTGATTTACTCGGTACGGATTCCGAAACCCTGAATCTTGTTCCTTGTATTTTGGAGACATAATGAAATAGGTAGCTGAGAATGTTATTATACGAGATGGAATCCATTCCTTCTTGAGAGAGAAGCAGATAAATAATTCTCTTGAGTGTTGATTCGGTACTTGGATTAGTAAGAGCGCTCTAGTTCATGAATGTGTTTTATGAATCACTATCCATTAGAGAATCAATGGTACTCAAGGATAAAGATGTAATTAGAGAGGTTAACGGATTCTACCTGACTCTAATTATGAATTATTTATGGAGGATCGATCTATATGCAATGACTATATCAAATGGACACTTCGCAGTTTAGAAGTAATTAATGTCTATAATTCCGAGAGTCCAATTCCAAGTTTATAGTGGAGTAACTATTGGAATTAATAGAATTAATTAATTCCACATCGTGCATGCGTTGGTGTTTGTGGACACAAAGGGCAAAATGGGAATTTTAAAATTATGGAATTCTAAAATTAAATACTCGAAGAATAATTAATTAAGAATTAATTATTATTTAAATAATGAGATTATTTAAATTTGAATTTGAACATATCTAGATTTATCCATTTAAACTTATTTGATAAGTTGTTTAATTTAGAATTCAAATTAATTTAAATTTGACTTAAATTCGAATTTGAATCTGAATTAAAATTGGACTATTGGATAAAGGATAAAATCTCTTCCTTCCCTATCTATAATTGGCGCCACACACAGGGATAAAACCCTAGAGTGTGGCCGGCCACCTTAAGGATAAGGGGAAGGGATTTTTTGTTCCAAATTCAAAATTGGAGATAAGGATTTGATTCTATTTTGAAGTTTAACTTCTACTCTTTAAATATGAGATAGATAGAAAATTGTGGAACAATTTTTGACATATTTTCAGCCCTAAAAATAGTGGTGGCCGAATTTTCTCATAGGGAAAAGAGTGAAAAATATTTTTTCTCCAAAAATTCCACATCGTGCATGCGTTGGTGTTTGTGGAAATTCAAGTGTTTAAGAAACCTGTTTTGTCTCGCGTGTGCCCACACACACGTCTACATGGAATCAAGGAATTGACGTGGAAGACTTTGGTGTTCTAAACACAAAGCTTGGAGCTAGGACTGTTCGTGGTCAAAGAAATTCAAGTTATCATCCGAGTCGGCTACA
The DNA here is from genome assembly GCA_012066045.3 of Morus alba. NCBI lineage: Eukaryota > Viridiplantae > Streptophyta > Magnoliopsida > Rosales > Moraceae > Morus > Morus alba. The sequence continues at coordinate 8,564,093 of CP050230.2, read as the reverse complement.
GGGTATTTTTTCGGTTGAACCTTGAATGATATAAATTAATGAGATTAATTTATTTGTGCATAAATTAATATAATCTATAGAGTATCTCAAAAGTTTTATGAAAATTTTCGTTATACACGATCTGCCTTTCCGCTGCGTTTCCGCCACCGAATTCGATTCGGCAACCTTCAGTTGAATCCAATGATGAAAAGGACTTAACTAAGTCCATAGCACGGTTATCGAAGAATTTTAACAAGGTGATGAAGAAGTTAAATAAGAAGAACCATACACCAAACTTTGGAAACTCAAACCATTTCCAGAAAAATAAAGCTACAGTAAATAACACAGAAATGAAGATAAAAAATAGGGGTATTCAATGCCGGGAATGTGACAATTACGGCCACATTCAATCCGAGTGTACTAACACTCTAAAGAAGAAGTCACTGAATGCGACGTGGAGTAATGAAGACTCTGAAGGCAGTCAGGAGAATGAAGACCATATGAGCAACTGCGCCTCCAAGAATTCTAAGTCCAGAGCAAACTCAATCCTATCGGAATCGTTGACTTTGACGGGCCCGCATAGAGGAGGCGGATGAGTATCCCACGCAACGCTCAGTTCCAGAACAAGAACAAGAACAAGAAAGGAAAGGAAAAATGACGGAACCCCCATTGTCTATTTCAATGTGATGATATTGGCTGAGGATACAGGGGGAATGTTATGTTACATGCATTTATATATTGACATGCAAGAAAGATTGGATTTGGATATACCACCAAAAGATGAAGACTTTTTGTGCTTTCTGTAGCACATTGGAATCTTGGGAGCTAGCTAACGTGTACGACACATCAAATGATCATTTTGTCCAATATAAGGTCTAAGTCATCACGTAATAAGAATTAGCAAGTAACTGTTGACATACGACCTTATGAAGCAAACATACTAACCAACCTTATTTCTGTGAGTAATATGATGGCGTTCCGAATAAACAAACAAAAACTAACGTCATTGACTAATATGATTAAAATTTTCAATTAGAATTTGCTTATCATAGTTAAAGTACAGACTCGTTTAAAATTAGGACTAGGTTATTGAATAGTGTTGTGTGTGTTCAATATAGATCTCATCCATCCAATTGGATGAACTATCTAGTTTTGTTTCGCTTAATAGGATCAGCCCTTCAAATAGATAAATTATAAATAAACCCGTCGTAATTCATTCAAAGAATCATTTCCAATGCCAGATAGGGACGTCCAGCTACCAACCATTTTTTCATCCACTTCTCTAGTCAACTCACTATATGTAATACAATTCATTTTGGCAATAAGAAAACTACAAGCAAACAGAAATTAAAGTGTTTGATTTATACAAGTCATTTGAGAAAGAGCTCAAAGATACAAGCATGTGATGTATTAAGTATTAACCAATAATTACGGAAAAATAAATCTAGTTGAGCAGTACCATCAACTTTCCAAAACGCGCAAATTCATTAACAAGTGATGTACTCGGAAAGGAAAATCCAGACATTATGATGGGATTTTGTAACAAGAAAACAAGAAATCCATAGAATTATGGATACAATTTGTCCTAAGACATCTTTATCCCAGAATGGAATTTCTTTTATCTTATTCTGCAGCGTCTTAAGCAGACAGAAGCTTTACTGGACGATAATGCGCTTGGCGCCTTCCAACGTATTCTTGAGAAGCATTGCAACGGTCATTGGCCCCACCCCACCCGGAACAGGAGTTATCCATCCCGCTACCTTGCATGCTTCATGGAAATCTACATCTCCAACTAGCCTATAACCTGACTTTCTGCTTTTGTCATCGACAGCATTTGTGCCAACGTCGATAACTGCAGCGCCAGGTTTGATCCAGCTGCCCTTGATCTGGAATTGTACGAGTAAATTTATGAATAAATACATAAAGAAAATCATTGCGTATATATCAGACACCAAACACACCATTAAGAACTAGCGTCTACAAAAAAAATGAATAGGTAAAGAAAAATTTGGGAGCGTGATTTGTTTGTCTTAGGGGATATACTAATGTATTATACCAGGAACCTATCTGCTACTTCAAACCAGCAACGGCAATGGATTAAAGCTTTCTAGAGTTGATGGGTAATGGAAAAGACCCTCTGTTTATTTTTCTTTCTCTTGGTTAAGCTAGTTTGTATTTTCGTATTTTATTTGATGTTTGAAGTATTTGAGATTTGAGAATATAATCTCTAGTGTTTGTTTTATAGCTAGGTATAAGAATCAATCAGCTTCATCTTGCAGCAAATTTCGATAGAAGTTACCAAACTCAGTACTAGTTAACTAACGGGAAGTCATACAATGATTAAACGAGGAAAAGTAAGCAGACAATTCCTTTGCTAACGAAGAGTAAACATAGAAAAATCTATGAATTACCATCATTGGTTGCCCTGCTGCAGCAATAACAATGTCTGCTTCGCGGATGGCTTTTTCTGGCTCGGAAGAACGCGAATGCACAATGGTAACTGTGGCATCTGCTTTCAAAAGAAGCAACGCAACCGGCAACCCGACTATGTTACTTCTGCCGACCACAACTGCGTTCTTTCCCTTCACACTTATACCACTTCGCGAGAGAAGCTCGAGGCACCCCTGCAGGCAAAGAAAATGCAACGTTTAAAACCAATAAAATCTTCAATTTTGTAGCTTAAAATCTGCTTACATATTCAACACACACCCAAAAAAAAAAATCTTGCCTTGGGAGTACAAGGAAGGAACAGAGAATCTCTGCCTTTCATTGCGAGCTTCCCAATGTTAAGAGGGTGAAAGCCATCGACATCCTTCTCAAGGCTGATTTCACTCAGAACTTTCTCTTCGTTTATATGCTTCGGCAATGGAAGCTGAACTAGTATACCTACGATGAATTCACAAAAAAAAAAAAAAAAAAAAAAAAAAAAAAAAAAAACCGGACACTTTCAACACCCAAACAGATAAACAATCTAAGCTAGTTTAAGATCGAATAACAGTATAACGAAATTTATGAATCTGCGCAAGAAAAACGAAAGGGAAAGGGTTCAAACCGTGTACATCGGGATTGGCGTTGAGCTCGTGGACTTTGCAGATAAGGTCGGATTGCGAAACATCCTCGGGAAGATCCAAATCGAAGGATTTGATTCCAACTTCAGCGCAAGCCTTCCTCTTCATACTCACATAGCTCTGAGAATCCTTTCTGGTCCCGACAATCACCACCGCAAGTCCCGGCACCTGAGAACCAACACACATTTTACCAATTTTTTTCGATTTCTCGTTTGGCAAAGAGTTTTGGTTGGTTTTCCGTTATTTTTGTAGTTGGAAATCGTTTAGGGACTTACCTTCCCGTATTGCTCGGAGAGATGGCGGACTTCGGCGGCGATCTCTGATCGGATGGTCTGGGCGATGGCTTTGCCGTCGATTATTGTGGCCTTGTGATCCGACGGTGAGGATGACGCCATTGAAGAGTTTTCTTTTTTCTTTTTTGTTTTCCTTAGGAAAGGATAGTGTGGGACTTCTTTTGTGACTGTAAGAGTGAGTGCCTGGTTTTTTTTTCTAATTTTTAATTCGTAAAGTTAGGAACTTTCCACCGATATTATTACCAGACACTTGTTTAATACATGTGCTTCTGAGTTCTTCGTGGCAATTTAACGTTAGATATATCATATATTTTTAAGATATGATAAATATTTATTAATTTTGATTTTTTAAACCTGTTTATTTTGAAAATAAATTTTTAATATTTCATCAAGAATAGATACTAATAAAGTAATAAATTATTTTAAATAAAGAAAATGAATTAATGTTTAAGTTGTAATTTATTTTATCACATGGCGTGATAATTTTATACATAAAAGATTTAAAATAAATATTCTACATTAATTAGATAGATATGTGAAAAAAGAGAAGAGATTATTTTACAAGAGAAACCAATTTCAGAGAAGAAAAAAAAAAAAAAAAAAAAAAAGTTATTATGAAAGAAAGAAACATTAAGAAAATGATAAAGAATTTATGACAATTTTATTGAGTCTTATTCACCAAATTAAAAATAAGAGAAAAGTGTATAGGCCTCGTTCATTTTACCGATTCGAGTTTTCATTTTTAGGTTTTTACAGTAAAAAATTCTCATAAAATATCACATTTAATTTTTGCTGTTACAGTGAAAAGCTTTCAGAAAATAGCACATCTCAACTCGAATTGAAAACTTAAATCCGCGAAGTGAACGAGACATATAATTTACTTTTAAAAGTGCATGGTCTAATTTACTCTTAAAAGTGTACGAGTCTGACTTTCTACTCTTCATTCTTAATTAATACTCTTTTATTAGTGTAGTTATTTGACTAAAAATGTTATTAATTAAAAAGTAAGAGGTAGAAATTTTAATCCATACACTTTTAATTTCCTTAATTAATATTTTTAAAATTTTAAGTGATATCAAAAGAATAAAAAAAAGAAACACATGAGGATAAAATAGATAGACCGTGTTTTTGAATAATAAAAAGAGAACTCTCAACAATAAATATAGTTGAAAAAAAAAAATTAATTACTGTATACTAATTATAACCAATGGTTTGATATATATGAAAGTGAAGAAGAAAAGAAAAAAATAGATGGACCAAATTTTTTAATAGTATTCAAAAAGAACTATCCTTTATAATATAGTAATAGAAACAAATTATGTTTTATAAGTTAAATTTAATCAAAATCATATCAAAATACATGTTAAAACTCATCATTACCCTCTTTCTTTGACTTTTAGCATGTGGGATAGGATTTGCAAGCAATCTAAAAATTGAAATCCGATATTGTTGTTTGGTTGGTTGTCTGATTCTCGAACTTGGAGATGGAGAACTGGATCTTCTTGGTGAGTTTAGTAGGTATTTAGTTCAGCTTTGTGGTCAGGGATGGGTTGTGATGTTGATGAGTGGGTGTTTGTCGAACCTTCTTTTGCTTGTGCAAGGTGCGGCTCTCTGAATTCATGCTTCCTTGGGGATAAAGCTGGGGGAAGGGGGAGTTAGTGGAGTTTTGCTCAGTGACAGAAGTAGTGTTGCGGCTGGCCTCGCTAGTGGATAAATGTAACGCCCTCAATAATTAAGTATGTTTAATTATATTAATTATGATTTATTAATATGTCTCATTTAATTTTCTCAATTAATCAAGAAATTTTAAGTTACTTTTAGTATTCATAATTTCACTTGGAAGTGTGTGGGAATATATACTTCCACCATTTCCTTTTATGAACTTTGATTTTGAATTAACGCACACTAGTATGGTATAATTGTATATAACTAAACTAGATTGTTTAGAAGAAAGGATAAACTCTAAATTGTTGGTTTTGATGACAAAACTAGTGGCACGATTAAACTTGGAGCTTCAAAGACAAGTAGAGATAGGTCTACGTAAAAATAGCCGCAGGTTTGATATCAGGGAGGTATGATATTCTTCCCATATCCTTGTTAGCATGTTTTAAAGTGTTTTGGCCAAGTAATGTTTTCAAAAGATAAGGATATGTTGATAAAGAAAAGTATTTAAAAACAATAGGTTGATTTTTGCTAGTGATCTGATAATGGATTGATTTCAAGTTTTTAATGAACATTTTCTTAAGATAAGATACCTTGCGAACTGGTAAACCCGTTGATGGCCTAGATAGGATATGGAGATCGTATCCTTGGGGGCAGAATCCAAAACCCGGACGGGCCACTACGGTGGTGTTAAGGCCTTACTTCGGTCGTAAGTAATTTAATTACTTAAATTACTTGCTGGTTGCTTGTAAACTATAACTTAAGTTTATTTACCTTTCAGAAAAATGTTGTTTGGTTCTGATTGATTTCTTTCGACCTGATTATTTCATATTATTTATTTACTTATTTATTCAGTTTTATAAATTTTATCCTACTGGGTCTTTCGCTCATTTTTTCTATGTTTCAAAATGTATTTAACCCCACCCAGACGACGCTAGAAGTAGCACAGAATAGGTGAGGAATTCAGTTATCAAAGAAAGGAAGCAATGAAGTATTTCCCTTCATTATCAGACTCATTAAGGCATGTATTAACTATGGATTGTGAAACCCTAAATTTTACTAAAATATGGTTTATGTCAATTACTTACTTTTCTATATTTAATCATGTATGCACAAGTGTAACTCTGTGGATGCCGGAGGCTGACTTTTGATGTTGATTTTAACAGTAATTGTATTTTGTGAAGTCTACCTCACTTTTTCTTAAAACTCGATTTCGTTAAAATAGCAATGATTATTTAGAAACACCTGAGAGTCTTTGAATTTGAAATTGAATTTTAAAATGTTAATAGTTTAATCATCCTTTTAATCATATTTAATTTCTAAATAAGTCTCCACGTTACTATACTAACCTCTGTTTAGGAATGTGACAAGTTTTCGTCTCAATTGCGTCTCCTTTGGAGGTGTACATCTTAGCGTTGGTGGTCCATGTGCTGGTGTGTGAATTTCATGTTCTGACGGATGGGTGTTTCTCCTATGGCCCTCTTGGCCCTCTGTTGTTCTTATCTCTTGGTCTTGGTAGTTGTGATGGTCAGCTCTTCATCAGTGGTGCTATCCACGGTGTTGTGGCTTCCTTTTACATGTTTGTTTTTTTAGTAGATGTTTATTTTTAGTTGATTCCACCATGTAGTTTCATGTTTTTTAGTATTTTTAGTCCAATTCGCTAGAACTATTTCTTAACGGTAATGTAGGGACTTTTGTTCCTATATCACTCAGGGGTGATTTTTTAATTTTTTTAGTGTTAGAAACTAATTTAGGTATTATTTCTTTGTGCGCTTTATTAAAATTTACAGGTGAAACCGGCTTGTGACGAGGATTAAGTTTGCTTGAGGTTATTCGAGTATAAATTAGTTGTGTATTACTCACCTTAGAATGAAATTAAAGAGTGGCCAAAAACTAAGAAGATAAGAATAAGTGACACAAAATTAAAGAGGAGTTTTATGTTTATTGTAGGGTGGGGGAATTTACATGGTCTTACTGCGGTGGCAAAAGTAGATCTAAATGAAAAGGTTGTAGGGGCAACGGCCCAGCCCACTTATTGACGAGGAGGGCCCGCCCAATTATGCTAAGTTTGAGAGGCCCAACCCATTATTCTCTTTCTTTTCTTCTTTTTTAAGTGAATACTTTTTTTTTTTTTTTAGAATAATTTTTTTTTTCGGATACTCATATAAATGTTCATTATTGTCAGGGTTAATTTTTCGGATACTCATGTAAATGTTCATTAGCGTTAGGTTAATCTCACAAATAGTTTATGAGATTTACTATTAATTTCACTTTAATTTATAATTTTTAAAATGTGTTACAATTAATTTCTGATATTTTATTTTATTTTAATTATTTTATGAACTTGGTGTTAAATATTTACTGAATCTGTGAAAATTAGGACTAAAATTAAAAACATATGAAATTTATGGACAAAAACAATTTAAAAGGATAAAAATTAAATTCTATAAATAATCTCAAAATTTTAATTATTTTTAATTTTAACTCTTAATTTACATAAATTTCATTAAATTTTAACATTTAATTAACAAAAAGACTAAAAATAAAATAAAATAATACTCTAAAAACTAATTATGTGAGGTTTAAAAAATCATAAATTAAAATTAGATTGAAGATAAATATGAGAGGCCATTTACGAAATAAACCCTTGAGACAGAGTCACGTCGAGAGTCGGGTCTTCTAGCCAAAAAAGTCTCGAGTGGGGTCTGGCATGGGAGAAACGGCCAAACTTGTCAAATCTAGCGGGACGTGTGGACCAAGGAAAATGAATATGGGATTCTCAGTCATCCTACCCCATTACTACCGAACAAAAATAAAAAAGAAAAATAAAGTCGATACAATTATTGTCTAGCATAAAAAGTAAAATTAGACCCGTGCACTTTTCGACTTTTTTGAGAAATTTCTACCCCAATAAAAAATAAAAAATAAAAAATAAAAACATTTTTGAGTAATTATCACATATCTACTGTTTATTTTTGGGAAAATTCTATGATGGGGTATGGTTTTTTATTCCCACCGTTGGAGAGTTGATGAAACGGGCATTATCAATTATATCAATAAGAAATTTCAAGCTAAAAAAAAAAAAAAGAAGACTAATAATAGACTCTTCATCTTCTTCCCTAAATCTTAATGGCTGTATTTCACGGATAGAGTAAGTTGGTATACCAGCTTATCAATATTTTGTAATCAGATCAAATATCAGATCCACAAACAATCATGACAAAACTATCACCCTTCTATTCATGTTTCATTCATGATCTACAAGCTTTCTCTTATTTCATCAAACAAAACATACACAGCCAACTCTAATTACTTTTCTTCATCATCTACCGCCATGGATCACCAACAATATTATTATTACATAATTTTCAACATAAGTTTCAAGAATTTCCGATTTCGATCCATCATCTATGATGAAAGTTGGAATTTTTTTCTCATTTACAACTCCTAAACTTCTTTTTTATATATATATATATTTGTTTTTAAGTGTGGCTCCATGAGCCCAAGAACATCATGGTTCTTATGGGGTCTTCTGCGCGGTAGCTACATCGTCGTCTCTCGATTTCCTTGGGAATCGAGAGACTCCTCCGACCGTTTTGATCAACCTCGTACGCAGATTTCGAGACAAAAGCTGCCTCGCAAGCCTGACGGAGCCTTTCCCGGAAAGTTCTCTTCGATTCCTTGCCCAGAGAACCTTCGCCGGAAAACTGCTGAGGCTTCATTATTGTATTGATTATTCCACTCTCTCTGTCTGGTCTACTGAAAATTGTGGATGAAAATTAGAGAGGGTGAGATATTAGAATTGTAGATGGCCTAACGTGGGATTTTATAGAGGGAAAGTGGGCTTGGGCTATGATGACGTGGCACACTGTCACGTGGGTTTGGGGCCCATTGGGTCCACTTGTACTGTTTTTTATGTTTCGGATGCTTCAATGTGGGTGCCCCTAGATGGATGACAGATAAGTTGAATAATTGATTGTGGTGACCCCATATGAATTAGAATAGTTTATTTCTTGTCTCTTTCATTTTTATCTTAAATAATATTGAAAAAAAAGGATAATAGTATCTTCATTTCCCTGGCACTACTTTTGGAGTTTATTAGACCACATATGAAACGAAAAAATAATTTATTTATATTTTGTTACCAATTCGATGAGATCAATGCACGTCAAACAAACAAATTTTACTAATTAGATAACTAAATACGAACGCCAAAAACCAAACATCAATTTAGATAGCAATACGACGACATGATTTGAAATTCACACAGAATTAATAAGTTTAGGTTAAAATCAGGTTAAACTTGTGAAACACGATCAAATAGCATGTCATTTTCAGGTTGACTCGTTAACTCGTAATTGACCCGTCGTAACTCATTTATTAAATATGTCATATTTAGATAACACGAATACACAATACAATTACAACCCATTTGTTACCTATGTTGAGAAACATGTTGAGAAATAAGTTGACGCAACTTTATTATCACTCATTGTATAAACGGATTATTAGAAACATGTTGACATGACATTATTATGACGTGTTTAATAAACAGGTTAGTGGTATCAACCCGCTGCTATACAAGTCGTGTTTGGGTTTTATATTTCGACACAAATAATAAATAGGTCGTGTTCGTATCAGATTTTACCGTGTCAACTGAATGGATTAACACGACACAACAATACGAATTGTCAACTCTATTACCCCGATTAAAAATATAAAAGTGGGTAGATTTCTATAATGTGGTAAAGTGGACATTTTTTTTAATGGACAATTAAAGAAGAAAGTAAGGATGAAATCTTAACTGATCCGTTATGTATGATCTTTTATGTGTAAAGTATTCCTGTAGTTTTGATTTTTAATATTCATTAACAAATATCTATCTAAAATGTGCAAATAAGATTCCTTTACAAACTTTGTCCAAATCTTCTCAATTCCACTGGATAAAAAATAAATATGGAAGCTAACATTTAAATAATGATCATGTAGGAGGCGTGGGGTCCACAACAAATTAAATATATATCTATATATATTCTAATGGAGATATTTCATAACACTTGTTAACAATAAATTAAGAGGTGGGGAAGAGAGGAGAAAGAAAAGAAAATCCAATTTAAAGAAAAATAAATACGGTGTAAAAAACTACTTTGTGCAAAGATAAAAAAGGAAATGTCCATAATGGAATATCCACAGTTCTGAGAATAGCATTTGAGTGGAATATGTGCTAATTTCAACTGTTTTTTATGCTAAAAGCTAAAGAGTGATGTCTTTTTAATCGAATCATATTAAGATTTAGATGCCGTGATCATGGTAAATATATATCTATCTGCATCATTGGAGTTACATATCATATCAGTGCTAAACGTTGAGAAACTTTTTGATGTTAGTGAGATTTTTGAATTTCATTAGATGCCCCTTTGGAATCCGAATTTAACTTTGAGCTAGACTTTGGGTTCCAAATGTCTCCACATGAGCAAAATGTTGATGTGAAAACTATAGTTGCCTTTTATTTTATGAGCAAAGAGAATCCACTCATGGCTGATAGGGAACCACCCAAGAAGTTGAGGATAATGTTGAAAGAAATGGGTGAAAAAGAAATGAATAATAATAAAAAAAAAAAGGTTTAATTATTATCAGTATGACTTTTAAGTGCCATCCGTCTATTGGTTGCCATGTCATTATCTCTTATCCACTTTTATTCAACATCTTAATAAATATACTTTGAAAGTACATCACTCATAATATTTAATCTTTTTTCTTAATCACACTAACAAAAAAAAATTATTATTCTAAAGTATAAAACTTAACTCTCATTTATTTTACTAATTTAAGTTTAAAATTTTAATTTTGTTATAATAAAAAATTTTTAAAAATAATCACATTTAATTTTTTTACTACAATAAAAAATTTTTATATAACATCACATATTAACTCAAATTAAAAACTTAAAAACTTAAATAAACGTCCTTAAATTCTCCATTTTTTCTATTTGGAATGGAGCTTTAGCATACTGATTTTCACTCAGGCCCAAAAAACGCTAACGGGCCAATTGGTCCAAGCCAGCCCACTATTCAGACTCTAGAGGCCCATAATTTATAATGCCCAAAGCAGTACTAGTACACTCCCAACTACTTATATGCATAACCCAAACAGTTGAAGGAACTGCAGAAATCGCTTAGTGGCATAGTAGACCCCGCGCATAACATGGTAGGATACTTTGGGTGATTCGGTAGCAGCTAATGAAATAAATCAGCTAACATATGATTATGAGACGACAATTAGTAGCACGTCACGTTACTTCCGGTAACACCATATACCAGCACCGATGCAGAAATAGGTGGTTGGTTACCGCCGGTAATCTGGTAACATACCTATTGGGTGTATTTTATTTGTATCACAGATTTTCTACCGTGGTTGTAAAAGTTATTTTCCTTAGGAAGAAAATTAATCCACAGGGTGTGATTGTCACATTTGCCTCATACCCTAATACCTAGATTAATTATAACTCAAAAAAAAAAAAAAAGGAAAAACTATTATTATTGTTAGTTTTAGAAACTAGTTATAAAAACATTACTAACCACACTTATGAAATATGAAACTCAAAGTAGTACACTCATCGTGAGGTTTATTTCAAAGTTGTTATTCCAAAGGGGGTCTGTCAAGTAGTGCTTTGTTTTTTTTTTTTAATGGTCGGTTACAGGAATATCGTTATCTAACCGTGCAACTTGGTAACGAAAATACCATTCGGTTGTGATTCTACAGAGGTCGGTCAAAGGTCCCTCAGCTTGTGGGAGCAATATGACTTTACATACATGAAGATGAAGACTTGCCTGAAAAAAAAAAAAAAAAAAGTTTGGCATCTATTTAATACTTACAGTATAATTCTCACCGGCTAAACCAGTTTGATATTATATATGCTTATTACTTTATTTTAAAAGTATTTGGTGTTTACGGCTGGTTGGTGTTGTCCGCTCTTGAAACATCGTTATCTTTGTCTTCAATTTCAACCAACCACATTGGTTATTTCGTTATCATTCTTCTAAAAAAGGAAAAAGAGAGCAATGGAATATATATATATATATATATATATATATCTGCAAATAAGCATCTTTTTACATAATGTGCTGATTAATAACGGAAGCTAATAAAGTGTGCACAAAACTATGGAGCTTTCCATGCTATAAATCTTGCCATCAATGTATGTTTTAAGTGTTTGATTTTGTCAAAATCAAATTAAAATAATAGAGTTTATGTACAACTCACAAAAGTTATATAAGTACGATGTTCAAAATAGAGTCCTATTATAAAATATAATTTTTTTTTATTTTTCAAATTTAAATCACCTATCCAATTTTAATGCTAAATGGTGTCTAACCAACCAGACTGGGGCTACAATATTATTTTAAAATCTGTCAACATAACCTCGTGCCGTACCTTGTCCATCAGTTATGGTTCTTCTTGTTTTGTCTCTCGTCTATACTATTTGGTTTTTTGCATGGTTTGTCTTTTTTTTTTTTTTTTTTTTTTTTTTTTTGCATGGTTACTCAAATCTGTTAAATAATACGAAAAATATAATTTTCTCATTCCTCTTGCTATTATGCTTGAATTACTAATAACAAATACAAGAAAGAGGACCACCAAAAAAAAAAAATGTCTGAAAGATGAATATTGTATGACCCACAAAAGTTAATTCGTCAACAACTTGGTTATAACCCCCATCTTCTTATCGACGGAAGACAAGAACATTCATAGTATAGAACTACCAATCATTGACACCTTGTTTATTTTGTGGATTCGAGTTTTTAATTTGAGCTGAGATGTGACATTTTTTGAGAGTTTTTCACTGTAATAGAAAAAATTAAATGTGATATTTTCTGAGAGTTTTTTACTGTAGAAATTTAAAATTAAAAACTTAAACTTGTGAAATAAATGAGGGAATTGATCCTATCACATGTTAACAGGATGAGCATGTTATGAGCTTCATTTTGCTTTTGCACTATAAGATTCTCTTCTCATTCTTTGCTTTTTACAAAAATGAATAGTACAACACTTATCGTCCCAATTCATTTCAATATATTTCAACATCAACAATCACACAATATCAGCTTGAATTTGTCTTTTTTGGAGTATCGTTGTCGATCTCGACTCACCATAATATATTTTTGTGTATCTCCATCGAATTATGATCTTATGTTCTCTCACACACTACATAAATTATGATCAGTGAATAAGAATAATAAAATTACATGATTTATGGTGTTTTGGTGATCTCAGCATTGCGAAAATGTTGTTTTATCTATTTTCGTCTATATTTTCTTTATTGACAATATTTTAAAGGAGACAATATATGGTCCATCTGTCATTCAAAGGCTTTTCTTTTCAAAGCTAACACGACCCAAAAGTTGCACTTAATGATTACACGTACAGAGCAACCTTGAATAGGAATTAGAAATAAGGGCAAAACTTATTGAAGGGCACAACGTAGTTGGCCAGTACTTAAATATGAACCTCGCCCATTACGCCATTCCTTTTTTTTTTTTTTCTCTCTCTATTTTCTTCTAGTTTTTTAGGTAAAGAACACAATTTGTATAGGTCTGGTGTGCCTTTCTAGATCCTACCAAACAATTCTAGTGGAAGGGCCCAAATAAATTATATCATATTATCATTACACATTTGCACTTAAAAAGTGCTATCCAATACACAAGAAAGTTGAAAAAAAAAATGGTTTTTTAAAGCATCTAATTGGAATAAACATAAAAGGATTGGGCTATTAATTAGTTGATGCTATACATATATAGAGAGCTATAAAATAAAAACAGTTGGAAAAGTAGGAATAATTACAATTGTAAGTGTATCTTTGACTGGTGTCTTAGATTCATTACCTATTTACCTATATATGGAGCTTTCTAGAATTTACTTGAAATCATATTCAACACTAAAAATAAAAAATAAAATAAAAAAAAATTTCCCTTAGCCTGCAGTCTCGTCTTGTTGAGCCAGGGAATGAACTTGTAAGTTTGAGGACATGATGTTTCCATTTTTTATGAAGAATATTTGGCAGCTAGATAAAGTGAAGAAATTCTCAAGATCAGGTATAATTCCTCATGGATATTCTACAATGGAAAAAAGGCAAGGTCATGAGGATCACAAATTGTTAAGCTTCATATTTACACACACACACACACACACACACACACACACACACACACACACATATATATATATATATATATATATTGGTCCCCAGGCGAGAGGGTACTCGAAAAGAAAGAAAAAAGCTAACAAGACCATGCAGCTTTCAATCCAAAGTGGGAGACGACTAGTTTACATTCTTCAAAGAGCAGAAAAGGCAAAGATATATAGCACATACAATATATATAAGTATTATATATATTTATATATACATCCAAGGAGAGCTGTACGTACGTTCAACCAAAGTGAGAACATGTGTTGTTGCTTTCTAAAAAGATGTCTTTAAGCATCAATAAAGGAAATTACCACTATATATTCCTGAAAATTACTAATTGTTATTGCATTATTATTATTTTTTGATAATTTTTGTTATTGCATTATTGTCGCGTTCTCTTTTCCTATATATACTTTAAGTATAAGAACTATACTTGAGTTATAAGCGATTAAGAACTGCTTTCCAATATGGCAAGCTTTTCTTATTAAAACGAAGTGTCATTTTTAAGAAAAGCAGAGAGATTTCATAAACAAAAATCTACTTTACACATCAGAGTGAGAGCAAAAGGTAGATTTTTAGGTCCTACAATCAACAAAACATTACAAGGCCATTGGCCCTCTTAAGCAAGCACAAAGTTCGGTAAAAAAAACAAAAAACAAAACAAAAAAAAAAGGCTAGAAAAGACAATCCTCCATAAACCCATTAAAGAACCACCTTAATACCACGCAACCTTTTTTTTTTTTTTTTTTTTTTTTTTTTTTCAGTTTCACACATTTTTACACTAAAGTTTCTTCTCATCTCTCAGTAGTACAAAATCAGCCCCACTTTCCACTCACACTAGTACTATACTTTATGCTGGTAGTAGTATATTACGTATATCACCCTTCTCATTATTAATTCTTAATTAAACACATTCGCAATATCCCGTCGCGTCGCAATTAATAGTACTTTTAGCTTCTCACATAATAGAGCATCCAACTTCCTCATCATCGTCATTGTCGCTGTAAATGTGGACGTGATCAGGCGCCGGGTAAATCTCGTGATGAGAGTACATGTTCCCATGCATGCTCGGAGCGAAATATGAAGCACTAGGGCTTTGGTACGTCGTATTGTATTTTAGTCCGTACACTGAGGGAAGAGGAGCCGGTTGGTAGTAGGTCGGTGGGTAGGGGAAAACATGTTGAACTGTTGGGCCGATATTCATGGTGGGACCCACATCCGGTGCACCTGCCGGCAAAGGTAACCCTCCACCTGCCGCCGGAGCATCCCCTGGATTCTCGCCGCCGGCACCTGCATGACCGGAATTTCCGCTTTGCCCTCCAGCTTTCTTCTTCTTCTTTTTCTTCTTCTTGCCAGCACCATTCCCACCACCACCATTTTCTCCGCCAGCGTCATCGTTTTCACCGTCTTCTTTGTCGTCACTGTCTTCGCCGCCTCCAGCGCCGCTGTCTGCATCTTTTCCCCCGTCGTTTTTAGCGGCGTTGTCTGCCTTTTCGCCGTTATCAGCCGTAGCCCCATCTTGATCAACAATACTATTTTCCTTGTCGCCGTCCTTCTGTTTCTGAGCACTGTTCTTCGATTTCCCAGACTTTTTCTTCTCCCCTGCGGACTTATTCTCCGGCCAAAGCTCGGCGTGTTTCCCCGATCTCAAGAGCTTCCTTATTAGAGTCTCCGCGTCCACGTTCCCGGTGACCGTCACCTTGTGCTGCTGAGAATCAATGGTCGTCGTATAAACCCCTGAAACGCACGACATCGAGCATTCAAAAAAATAGTAAAAAAACTCATGAACAAATATATATATATATATATATATATATATATATAGTACATGTATATGTGTGTGCAGTGTGTATGATACCTTCGATGTTCTGAAGAACTTTCTTGACCTTCTTCTTACAACCTTCGCAGTGAATCGAGACTTTCAACACCCATGTCTGCAAATCAAGAAACATCGTGAGAAAAGACTCAATATATGATTGTTAATAAAAACATTAGAACTTATTACAATAGATTAAAAAAAAAAAAAAAAAAAAAAAAAAAGAGATGTATGAGAGGCTATAAAAAAACCTGGTATTTTAGAGGAGCTTCCTCGGGTGGTTTATTAGTATTAGCCATGATGAGAGAAAGAAACCAAAGAAAGTGAGTGTGGTGAAGTTAGTGGAGAGATTGGTTCCTCCGCCTTTTCTGTTTTTTTTTTTTCCTTTCCCACGGGGAGGGAATAAATAAGCAAATGACATTAGGGGACTGAGAGAGTAAATTATAAGAAGACGAGGAGCTATGAGGGTAGGAGGAATTAAAAAGATAGGAGAGAGAAACTCAAAAGCATCTGGTCTGGATGCCACGTCGTCCCTCTCTCAGTGAGCCACAGCCAACATGACACATCAACTCCCATGACATGTGACCAAGTCTGGTGACCCTTCGGGTCCATGACTACCAAACTAATTAAGCTGAATTAACCAATTAAATTAAAAATTTCTGTCAAAAAAGTTAGCCATTAAGTTTGAAATTCTCTTTATTTTATTCAGTTTTGTCTTGAACTCACTTTGATTGACACTCGATTGCAGGCTCGTAAATCACAAACGTTTATAGGCTGCGTGATTCGTAAATCAGTATACCTCATGAACAAAATTAATTAACTTCTTTATCACACAGAAAAAAACATTATGATCTAAGACATTGCTATAGAACTTTCCTACATTAATCATGCATCGTCATATGCATGATGATAAGCCAAAATTGTCCCAAGAAAACAAAAGTTATCATCAGTAACTGAATCCAAACTACAATATGAGTTCAAGTCTGATATATATAATACCATATAGATAGGAATTACTTTTTGGGGCTGTTTGTTTGGAGGGTTGTGGAGGGTTTGAACCTAAATTGTGGTTTGAATCTTGTTTGATTTTATAACATTTTGAATTTGAATTTAGGTTTAGGTTTAGGGTCTATTTGAATCTAAAATTAAAGGTTAAACTCAGCTTTACTCTCTTCTGCTAAAATTCTTGAGATTATAACCTAATTTACTGTTCAAAACTCAATTCAAAAGTTTCCACCCATATTTTTTAAAAACTCATAGCTTTAATAATGTAACTAAATGTCGATTTAAACTTTATTTCCTATTTAGGTCTTACACTATTTAAATGTTAGTTCGAACCACAAAAAACCTAAATATAAGTTTAAATTCACACAATTCGAACCCGCGAAAAAAACTTTTTTAAATAATAATAAAAAAAAAGCTTTCTATGGTAACATTAGAGATATGATCAACAGCACAACAAAATAAAAATATGTAAAATCAATATAATCTAATACATATTTAACGCAATAAAACAAAACTCTATCCATATGGCATTTTTTTCATACCATATTGTCGATTTTTTTATGAGGTGATCTGTATAAGGAATTGTGCGTGACAACCTAGCCAAGAAATTATTAATCTAGTTCAATAACGAAAATCAGACATATACTTATCAAAAAAGAAAATAAGGTATATTACGGTTCATAAACTGGCCACGTCACTATGATTTTTTTTTTTTTTTTTTTTTTTTTGAAATTTTGTGTAACATGATTTCCTCCAATCATCATTTGACAAGGCACCTTGACATTCTGATTAGTGATCGTTTCAGTGACATATACTGGAGAAAAAGGAGCTTTTGGGTCCCCTAGTTAATTTATCATCAGCTTTTGTAGGATCTTCAAATCTGTAGTTCGTATGTTTGATCACACGGCTGTCATGGACTCATCATGATTTTCTTTTTAATTTACACTGATATTTTGTCTCTGGAGGGCCCCAAATCTATTCCCAGAATGATTTATGGGACCCAATTAAGTCATTTTCAGGAGGCTGTTTGTATTTGGCCTGGAAGATTTCATCTGGTTAGTGTAACTACAAACTAAATGGCCTTGACGAAAAACAACAAACAAAAATTGATAAGTGTCTATTAAGTAGCGTCATGAGGAGCTATGTGTAAAAGAATCAAAGGCAAAAAGACAGGGACTAAGAGTGCGATTCTCTTTAGAAACAAGCATGAAAAACAAGCGCTAGAGTTCTGGCTGATGGTTCGACTTAAAGCCTGTGCAGCAATACATAGTGCAATACAATTTCATTGCACAGAATAGGGTGCAATAATCACTCTAAATTTTCAGTTTTTGACAGGTTGGCGTTCTTGTCCTTTACATATGCTGTTTTCTTTCTAATGAAAAAAAAAATTCGAGAAGGGGAGCGTTAGCATAATGCATATTAGATTATGCTAACGCGTTATTAAAAGGACTACTCAAACGTTGATAGAAATGTTCTCTCAAAGTCATATTGTCGGACTCTAATCTTAGATAATTCACAACATACAATATCTAAGAGAAGAAGCGTAAAGTTGTGAACAAATTGAGTGAGAAAATAACATTGCAACTTCCTTGGCATTTCCCCTTTCACGTTTGGTGGGTCGTATGCCTACAATATAAAAGCAAAATATTTAACACTAGATACCTAGAAGAATAAACTGTATTGGAGTATTTTCTGACATCACATTGTCACTTCAAGATCGAGTTAAAAAATCACCATGAAAAGGGAAAAAAGAAATGGAGCCAATTCAGAATCAATGCGCCTGTGTACCATGAAAATGTAATGGAAGCAACCGTGCATATTTCTTGTCAAGAAGTATAAGATTAATGGCCATCAATGCTGTATAGACTTTCAACAACTTTCTGATGCACATATAACACAAATGGAATTGGCCAAGTTTTTTTTTGTTAGGTTGTGATTCGTAGATTTGTGTTTTATTGGGGACAGTAGCAAATGAATGCCCAAACTTAGTAGGATTTAAGATACAACTAAATCTGGGCCCTGTTCAAATTCTATGCCTTTTTAATTTACATCAAGTACTACTTCCATATATACGTGATGAGTTTTCCATTAGTAAGACATAATGACGTTAGTTGTGAATTGATTTATTATTGAACTGAAATTCGGTACAACTTTATTACAGTTACTCTTGCAATGGATTCTTCGGCATAGGAAGGGAAGCAACTAGCAAGCAAGCAAAGCAGAACTGACCTCTAACTAAAAGGAATTAAGTCCCGTTTAGTTCGTTGATTTGAGTTGATACGTGAGAGCTTTTTACGTGGTGTTGATTTGAGTTGATAAAATGAATTAAGTTCGTTTAGTTCCACGTGTCCCACTTTTTTACTGTAGTAAAAAAGTTAAATGTGACTGTTTTTTAGAACTTTTACTGTATAAAAATAAAAAATAAAAAAATAAATCCCCTTTTTTAATGGAAGATCAGATTCCAATTTGTTTGAAAATTGTGAAGTACGGATAGTGGCAGAAAATAGATATTTGAGGATGATTGTGAAGACAATATACTATACTATTCTAGCCTATTAGTTGAACCATTTTTCAACATTATTGTATGTAGCTAGCCTTTTATGAATATTGGAATTTTTCTCATGTATCTGTAAAAGTATAAAATAAAGAAATGGCATGCAAATCCTTCCTAACTTTGGTCCTAATGCGGAACAAAACAGCTTTCCATTAAAACGACGGCCAGTTGGTGATATGGAGGCAACACATCTTTGCATCTTTGTAGATGATTGATATATACAACATAAATGAAGAAAAGGAACGAACAAAAGATTATAATATCATCATTAAACAACGTCAATTGGCCCATTTCTTTGAAGATTATTTTAACATTAGAGATAGGATTTTATACCTTTTGCAACTGGAAAGGCTGCGTCAAATGCAGTGATAAGAGTCCCTGTATACATGTCAGTACAAGAACATCAATATCAACAAAGCAAAGCAATAATGGAGCTCGATTCACTTATCTCGCACTTTTAGGGAAGCCAATGGTTTTGAGCTGGCTTTTTCTTTAGCACTGCAGTGACTTATGATTACGCACTTGGCACTCGGGGAAAGGAGAGAACATTATTATTAAGAAACAAATTAATACAAGCCAATTAAGATATGGATCAACGAAATAAACTTTATGCATTTTCTAATAAAATCATCATGTGGGTATATATTATTCTGAGGAGTTGCTTACATCCAGAGGGATTCTTATTAGTATTATTTATTTATTTATTTTAAAGTTGAGTATCTTGCTAGAAATAAAACAGTGGACTTCCGAGAATATGAAAGCTTGCTACTTGAGCAGAATGTCAAGCAAGCCAAACAAATTAGTACAACAAAATTGCTTGATGGATTCAACTTTTACTCTCAAAATATAGTTTTGGAATTTGAAGTTATGAACCGTGATCTCAAATAGCAAAAGCAGAGAGAACTCGTTATTTATTGCTGCTAGCAAACACAAAATCTAACCTTTTCAACAATACCATTTCTATTCCGAAGCTCAGAACATACACTTTTTAACACGTCAACTCAGACAGGTTGAGAAGAAAATCTCAAGCAATTGGGCGTCACTATTGTAGTTGTTACAAACCGTAACTATCATAAAATGATTTACATACAGCTACTCCAATAATAATGGAAATGAGAACAGAGAACGCCCCTTGCCTGGAAAGCCAAAATTCAGTCCATGTCAAGGGCCTAGTTACCTCATGTAAGACTTTCTGAAACTCTTCTTTTAGCTCATCCAGTGATCCAGTATTGTCAATCACTATGTCCGCTTTGCTTCTTTTCATATCTAGAGACATCTGAGCATTAATCCTGTTTCGAGCATCTTCCTCACTTGATCCGTCTCGTGCCATCAGTCGCTGAAGCTGTGTTTCAGGATCAACCCACACCACGATAATAGGCTTTGTCCACTTGTCCATCCTGGCTTCGAACAACAGAGGGATGTCGAGAACGATCACCTTTGAACCCTTCATCCATAACTTGAAAATTTGCCAAAACATTCCAGAAGATATAAAAGGAGCAAGTAACCTGCAATACGACAATAATCAAATTCAGAAACTTGATTCCACATGAACTTGTTGTGGGGAAATAACACTCCGCAAATTGTTTCATAGCTTATTACCAGGAATATTCTGGCCACTTGGAGTAAGAGTAAATAGTAAAATTTCAAAAATGGGACCTGTGTAAGTCAAAATCTCTCCAAGTATCTGATAAGAATCAGGAACTGGTCTATAGTTTAGTGATTAGTTTAGTGATTAGTTGCTGACGTGGATAGTTGAGGAATCTTGTTGAGGAAGCATTTCTAGTGATAACTGAATTTAGTTAGTTTGTTAGTAGAGGGGCCTATAAATAAGAGGAGGGGCTTGAGAGGTGAGGGAGCTTTTGGTTGTATAGAGTTTATTGAGGAGTCGGTGATCTCTCAAATATCACCATTGTTAGAGTGAGTTGATTTCTTGTATTTGAATAAAATTCTCATTTTTTTGTCTCGTTCTCTGTCAATTAGTTGAGGTTTCCATCAAATTGGTTCTAGAGCAGTTTCGTCTGGGAATGGTCGCTTCAAAAGTCGGTAAAATGGATGGAAGAATGGAAGTTGTTGAGAGAGACGTCGGCGAACTCAAAACAGTTGTCGGACAACTTTCAGAGGATATTGGAGCCGTGAGAGAGTATATGAAGGAGCTTACCGGTTGGATGCGATCGGGAGGCAATGCGAATCCACAGGCCGAGCAAGCTAAGGCATCAGCTTCAAGCAGTGATGAAGGTGGTGGTCCTACCATGGCGGCAAATCGTTCCGGTAATGGACCAGCGCCGAGCGGTTGGGAACTGCGTTTCCGTCTGATGGAAATTCCTCTCTTTAACGGTGAGGATCCGCACGGCTGGCTATTTCGGCTTGAGCAGTATTTTCAAGTGCAAGGCGTCAAAGAGGCAGAACGTGTGGCGGCGGCTGTTATCGGTCTCGAAGGGAAGGCATTGAACTGGTTCCAGTCGATGGAATCCAGATCTGGTCACATTTCATGGCCGAGATTCAAAGAGTCCGTGATACAGCGGTTTCGGTCTTCGCAAACTGGCAACCATTACGAGGCTTCGATTGCTTTGCGACAAGACTCATCGGTGGCGGAGTTTCTTGAGAAATTCGAGTTGCTCTCGTCCTCTTTGCGAGAAGCCGACGAGTTTCTAATGGGAACCTTCTCGAATGGTCTGGCCGAGGAAATCCAAGGCGGAAGTCCGAATGGTGAAGCCTGCCTCTCTCATACAGCTGATGGATTTGGCCCAAAAAATTGAAGAAAAGAATTGGGCCCTTGGGCGGGCCCAGTTGTTGAGGACTTCACGGGCTAGAACAAGTGGTGAAGGGGCTGGATTTTTCAGAACTGATGGGACGAAGAATTCAACGCTTGGAGGCATTGCAGGAAGTTGCTCCAGCTGGTCGGGTAGTAGCTCCAGCTGGAATCCACCGAAAGTAATGGAAAAAAATGAGGGACCCCCAAAGTTGACACGCACCAACTATAGCCAATTGGGCGTGTCGGTCAACAAGAGCCAAGAAAATAGTTTTTCTCAGTCCACGAGGAAACAAGACACCTTCAGGAAGAAAATTTCTGACGCTGAATTGCAGCGGTATAGGGAGCGTGGATTATGCTTCCGGTGTGAAGGGAAATGGCAATTCGGTCATCTTTGCACAAAACCACAACTGCAGGTTATCATTGCAGCGGTGGATGAAGAAGATGAGGCTGGAGCGGAAGCTACAGTTGAGGAGGCACAGGGGGAACAAGCGGCGGCGCTAGGAGCGGTCACTTGAACCTTGGGGACAAGGTTGCTGTGAATTTGGGGGTACCAGCCAGGGATGCGGCTGGTTATCCTTTCGCTGCAGTTCGGTGGTTAATAGGTCCCAATTGGAAGCATTGGCTGGAAGGGAAGAGAAATGGATGAATTTGAGTCAGCTGGGGGGGGCTTGATACGAACCCCGCCAATGATGTGACAAAACCCGTAGCCAAATATGGAATACGATCCATCTTCAAGAATTGATGGAAACCGCGACCCGTTGCTTAGCGAAGCAAGAACCTTGGTATGGTGAAGACGCCACAAACAAGTATGGAAATTCGTTTGATAAGTCAAGTTTGAACGCCACAAGGAAACCTTGATAAGTTCGGAATAGTTTCTTCAAGAACACAAGAAGAATATCTCACAAAGTGAATGAAAATCAAAACTTCTTATTAATTTCGTTTTTTAGCCTTAAATAGCCGAAAACAAGCTGAAAAATGTTTAAAAATTAAAAAGTCCTATTCTATCTTTAATGAGATAGAAGCCTAAAATAAGATAAACCTAAAAACAAGATAAACGCAAGTCTAAAGCTTATCCTAGGCAAGGAATCCGAATTTTGAATCCACTTCCTCCCTTAAATCGCATACTATGGAATTTAAATGTTTAATCCGCAATTTTGACTTGATCCCTTGCTAGAATATGCGCCTAACCCCTTGGAGCATTCCCATGCACGTGAGCCTTGGGATGTCATGCGAATTTGGCCATGCTTGAGTAGCTCTCTTCCGGATCAACTTTAATGAGCAACACTAGCCTTTGTCCACCCTCAGTAGTGAACACACTTTTTTCTTGTTGTAGAACTCTTTGGACTAGGTTATTCAAGTCTTCTTTAAATCTTTTAGCTCGATACCTTGTCACCGGACCAACTGAAACTTAGATCGATTCATGAGTATTTCTTGCATCCCTGATGTCCTCATCGGGGGGGTAATGATAAGAACTAGGAACTGGTCTATAGTTTAGTGATTAGTTGCTGACGTGGATGGTCGAGGAATCTTGTTGAGGAAGCATTTCTAGTGGTGATAACTGAATTTAGTTAGTTTGTTAGTAGAGGGGCTCGAGAGGTGAGGGAGCTTTTGGTTGTATAGAGTTTATTGAGGAGAGTCGGTGATCTCTCGAATATCACCATTGTTAGAGTGAGTTGATTTCTTGCATTTGAATAAAATTCTCATTTCTTTGTCTCGTTCTCTGTCAATTAGTTGAGGTTTCCATCAATATCAGAACTTCAATGGTGTGATTTCATAACAAACCGTACTAATTCTTTCCCCACGACGCCTCTGTTATGAGGAATGGTTTGTCAATTGTGAATCAACACACCGTGATATTGATGAATGACGAGGAAGACTCAATAATCTATATGAATATTATCTTAACTTTGAGAATATTTTTATGCCAAACGGCAAGTAATAAATTGATGTCAGTGGAGAATAAAAGTAGGATTCCATAATCTACTTAAGACAACAAGAAAAACTGAAAAAACAATTAAGATGGTGATCATTAACATAAAATTGCATGAAGTTTACAATTTACAGTAAGCAAATTGCAACATTAACAGATAACAGACTTCATTGAACTACATAAACCTTTACATGGACAAATTTCAGGTTTTTTTTGTTGCTCAAACTCAAATTGAAAAATTATGCTCCGAACAGATTATGAGAGAAAGTAAACTATTCATACCATATATTGGATTAAACAGAAAAATAGAGATCAATCATTAATTCCCTATATGAGAAAAGGAACCAAATTCAAAACTGGCAGAGGTACAACAGGAACGCAACTT
This sequence comes from Morus alba, assembly GCA_012066045.3. Taxonomy (NCBI): domain Eukaryota; kingdom Viridiplantae; phylum Streptophyta; class Magnoliopsida; order Rosales; family Moraceae; genus Morus; species Morus alba. The sequence continues at coordinate 8,539,462 of CP050230.2, read as the reverse complement.
CTAAGTCTAGGCCAATCTAGTTCTGCATCAAAAAGAGAAAATTCATGTGCAACAAAATGTCCAAAATGCCTTCAGAATATATTTCATGTGCAACAAAATGCCCAAAATGCCTTCAGTATATGCTCACCGGTTGAGAAGTTGGCGCTTCCCTGGATCAGAAAACACAATTTGGCCAAGCTTAGGCCTATCCACTTCTCCATCTGCTTGCAAAATTTCCTCTCCAAATGTAGCCACCACCTTTTTCCAGCCACCAGTGCCTTTCTTCAGCACATCCTGGAATGCAAAATGGTGGTAAGAAATTCTAAAATTGTGCTAATTTCTGCAAATTAAGCAACCAATTCTGCCAAAAAAAAAAAAAAAAAAAAAAAAAAAATTATAGCTTGATGAAATGGAAAGAGAAATTGGGAAAAGGAGAAGCGTACGCGAGCGACAATATCAGCGTCGACGACTGGAACGCCATGGGCTTTGAAAAGACCGGAGACAGTGCTCTTGCCCGATGCAATTCCACCAGTCAGTCCCACGATTCTCATTTTTCTTCTTCTTCTTCAATTAGATTTTCGTGCTCTGTTAGAGGATTTTGGAAAATTACAAGAGAGAGAATATCATCAGTCAAAAAGTGAGTGAGTGGCTTTCAAGTATTGGCCAAATTGCTAAACAGCGGGTATAGTTGGAGTGGCTAACTATTTCATTTTCTTTATTATAACTAAAAAAGCTAAAAATCATCAGGCATTTTAACTAAAAACATGAAATAGCTAGCACGGTTGGAGTGCTCTTAACAAGCACATTTGATATATATCTGCAAATTGTTGGCCACAATATTTATATGGATAGATCAATCGATCCCTCAATTGCATAACTGTACATCTTGGACATGGGAAAAGAAAAGGAAAAATATTATTTCGATACTTTATGTTATATTAAAATATAAGTTTGGTACTCTGAGTTGGGGGATTTTCCCGAGACGATCTAAGATTACCATACGTGTCAAGGCCGAGGCCGGGGCGTGCAAAGGATCGATCCCCACCTCGATCGAGGGAGTGATTGAACCCCCGGTGCCCCCAGCTAAGAAGGGAACGGAAGACGACGGAGGAAAAGGCGGAGCACCTCTCAAAAGTTGATGTTCGGAAAATCACACAAATAATTTTGATAATTTCATGTGGATACCTTAACGTTTTAAAAAATTCTTTTTTGGTACCCTAAGACCTTTTTTGAGATGTAAAATGTGAAATGTACCTTTCTCGTTAGAAACAAAAAAATTATAAAACATATTTAAGAAATGCTTTAAATATAAGGAGGTTCTCAGGAGGTCAACATACTGATAGGTCAGGTTTTTTATTCGTTAGATCTATATAAAATCACGTAAAAATTAAAAAGTACACAGATTAGTTAAAAAATATGACCTACCGGTATGCCATGCATACTAAAAAATCTCTCTTAAATATATTAAAACTACGAAAATCTAAAATCTCTCTCTCTCTCTCTCTCTCTTCCTTCCTCCAAAATTTACAGATCAGTTGTCCATCAAAACCCAGATATGAAGAAATTCAATCTAAAAGAACCCAGATCGTCTGCAAACAAGTGCAGAACAAATAAACCCAGATCAAAGTTACTTCTTCACCAAATCTATAAGCAGTATCAAATACCAACCAAATAAAATCTACAAAGAACATTTCTAAACAATACCGAATACCAAGTCATCTGTAAACAACATCAATAAAAGAAACTCAAATAATCTGTTTAAAGAAAAAGAAATGCAGAACAAACAATCAGACTTTCTTCTCCACCAAATCTGTAATCATCACTCAACGAAATCCAACCCATTTCCATCCACTCAAAAGAATAAAAAAACAGTAAACTTTCACAGCAAACATCGGCAAAATCCAAGTCGAAACACTAATCTTCAATCAATAAACGAATCCAAATAAAGAGTCAAAGCAAGATCTTTACCGTGATAGGCGAACTGGTATTTGCGATGGCGGTTAGGTCGAGACGGGCATGGGTCGCGACGAGGTTGGTCTTGCTGGGACAGAGAGGAAGCAGAGCGCGATGGTGTGGGCCGCGCGGGTGGGGGTCGTGCCCGCCGGTGGCTGCGTCGTCGAGGCTAGGCTCGCCGGAGAGAGAGGGAGGCTGGATCGCGATAGGGGTAGAGAGAGGGGGCTCGCTCGCCGGGGCTGGGACTGGCCGACTGAGAGAGAGAAGAGAGAGAGGGGGTGACCGAAAATATAGTTGCATAATGGTTAAAAATTGGGTAATATAAATTTAGCTCCAGCCTCTGCGTGGAAGCGCATCTGGTGTAGTGGTATCATAGTACCCTCCCACGGTACTGACCGGGGTTCGATTCCCCGGATGCGCATTTTATATTTTTTGTTTACCTTCTTTTGTTTTTTGTTTTTTGTTTTTTGGTTTTGGTAGCAGAGACAAATCGGTAACTGGACGAGCTGACCAGTCTCCAAACGAAACATTCGTCTTCCCAACGCCAAAACAAACAAACAGAGGATAAATCACATATGGCACCATTAATACTTCCCCATCTCAACAACACCACAACCAGAATCCTCTCCCTCCTAAACACCTCCACTTCTCTCCCCCACCTCCGCCAAATCCAAGCCCAACTCATCCTCCACAACCTCCTAAACGACACCACAATCGCCCACCAAGTAATAATCAACGCCTCCCATTCTCCACTCCTCTTAAACGACATTGCCCACATCCTTTTCTCCACCCAACTCCGACCACCCCACGTCTTCACTTGTAACTCCCTCATCAGAGCCTTCTCCCACTCCCAAACCTCTCATCATATCCCTCTCTCCATTTACGTCCGCATGCAAAAAACCAACGTCCTTCCCAACAACTACACCTTCCCTTTTCTCCTCAAGTCCTTGTCCGACTCCCGCGAGTTGAAACACGCCCAATGCGTGTACAACCATGTCGTCAAACTTGGACATCTCGACGATATCTACGTGAGAAACTCGCTGCTTGACGTGTATGCGTCCTGCGGCCACGTGGGTTCGTGCCGCAAGATGTTTGACGAAATGCCACATAGAGATGTTGTGTCGTGGACGGTTTTGATCATGGGGTATAGGAATTGTGGGAGGCACGAGGACGCGCTGGTTGTTTTTGAGCGGATGCAGTACGCTGGTGTGGTGCCAAATCGCGTGACTATGGTGAATGCGCTGGCTGCGTGCGCGAACTCGGGGACGCTTGAGATGGGAGTTTGGATACATGACTTTGTGAGGAGAGAAGGATTGGAGTTGGACGTGAGGTTGGGGACTTCTTTGATCGATATGTATGGGAAATGCGGGAGAATACAAGAGGGCTTGGCGGTTTTTAGAAGCATGAAGGAGATAAATTCGTTTACGTGGAATGCGGTTATTCAAGGGCTAGCTCTTGCTAAAAGTGGGAAAGAGGCTGTGTGGTGGTTTAACAGAATGGAGCAAGAAGGGTTTAGAGCGGATGAAGTAACCTTGGTGGCAGTGTTGTGTGCTTGTAGTCATTCGGGCGTAGTAGATGTGGGAAGACAGATATTTGATGCCTTGGTCGATGGGAAATATGGATTTTCTCCTAGTGTCAAACACTATGCTTGCATGGTTGATATCTTAACGCGTGCTGGGCGCCTTGAAGAAGCTTTCGAATGCGTGAAAGTAATGCCTCACGAGCCTACAAAAACTATATGGGGTTCACTGCTGGCTGGTGGTAGAGCTCATGGGAACTTGGACTTAAGCGAGTTTGCTGCTTGGAAGCTTATTGAGCTAGAACCGGAAAATGCTGCTTACCATGTAATGCTCTCCAATATGTATGCAGAAATGGGAAGATGGGATGATGTTGAGAAAGTCAGAGGGATGATGAAAGACAGAGGCCTTAAGAAAGATTTGGGTTGTAGTTCTGTGGAACTTGAAACCAATGAACCAGTTTATCAATTTGTAGCATAGCCATTACCTTTACATTTGTGCTTAGAGGAGGTTAGTCCGTTTCTTTAATCGGGATGTGTATAGTGTTGAATCACAGATTTAAATGTTTAAATACGATGTGTATGAATCTTATACTGTTGTGGGGTATGTTTGTTTCTAGACCCTTGATTGATAGGATTGCTCCGTTATGCGACAGATTGTTTGAAGCAAAATTAGTCATGTTATTTCATTAATTTTCATCTTCAAAAATTAAGGCAGAGGCCCTCTCAACTACAGAAAGGGATAGTTATTATCAGCTTTGGAGAATGCATAGCTCCTCGTGAACAACTTGTGCCAGTTAGTTCTGCTGAAAGGTATACATGTCATGATTTTGATTGGCCTATGAGAATTACCTCTGCCGGGAGTTTCATTATTGCAGGTGAAACATACTACATATTAAAGTTTGCAGCAAGAACTTGAGGATAGGGTTGATGTTTTAGTAATAATTTTGTCCTTCAAATTAGCTGAAAAGTATTGATAATGTTCCAGATATTTTTCCCTGTCTCAACTTTTGATGTTGGACATTAGACAGCTATCTGATAACTTTGATTTAAGGAATAATAGTCTCTGCTTGTCCAGTATTTTGACAATCGACCAGCATATAATTACTGTATGAACAAACATATTGACGTAGAACCAGAAAGAGAAGATGAGACACGAGGGGGAACGAGGAGAAAAGATAAGAAATAAGCAGAAAAATGGGGAGATTGAGAAACAAGGAGTCGAGAGAGAGAATACTGTGTTTCTTATTCATTCAAGTCTGAATTCTAGAGTACCAAAGCAGCCAATTTATAGGCTGGTTACATGACTAAAACAGGAATGTAAATATTCTAAATTAAATACATAAAATCATAATCAGAAATCAAATCATCAATCATCCCAATTAATTCATCAATCAATCATATTCCATTCTCCAATCAAATCTCCAATGAAGCCCAATGTATTTCTATATCTTTTTCTGAAATATGTCTGCATCTTCTTTGATATGTGTCCCGCATCACATATAGAATTCTTACTGGTAAGTAAGTTAGGAACTTTTCAAAACAGATTCAAAAAGTACTTTGTCGGTTGGAATCATATTACTGTGCCATTGCTCCTCTCGTGGTTTCAAGTATATTATGCGGTGCATATAGGATTTGCGGACTTTAGCTGATGATCTTATTGAATGATTTGCAGAAAGCGTGAATCGTGGCACTGGAGATGGATGTCAAACACAAAATATCTAACTTCCATCGATCATTGAAGACAAACATTTGAGTAGCTATGTTTTAGCCACCACATAAAGTCTGTTTTTCATGGCAGTCAGAACCTCAGACCAAGCAGGCCTTGCCATAGCTTCAGCTGCCTGAGTATTGACAGGAGGGCAGGACTTCAACAGCTGTGTTCCCATCAAGTAGTGTAACGAGGGATTTAAGAAGATCTGTTAAGCTGAAGCAGTCTCCTGCCAAGTATTTTGACTTAGCCAGTCGATTCTCGTATACACCAAGAATCCATCCTAACTTGGTGCACTTTCCTCCTCCACCGCAAGGTCTGAGCTTCCCATGCCAAGAGTTGGCTTTAAGACTTATTCTGAGGACAGTCTAACCGCCACTGGATTGAACTGATGACTCCACTTCTGACCAGACTAACAAGATTGCTGCTTCTTTGAGTTGTATTACAATAGCTCAGTTCCCTCCTTCGCATACTCGTTGGCTTTTTGTTGTGAAATTGCCCTTGATTCTGCACATGAGAAGGTGTACATATCATAATAAATCGGGTCAAAGTAGTTAGTTCATGTGAAACTGATAGTTGAGACTTGAGAGATAAGAAAAAACTTTGTCAAAGTGCTTTAAATCTCTGTACTCAAAAACTGGTATTAGACCAAATAGCTGCACCAAGCCACCAACCAAAACACGTGGGATTGGTTTTGGGAAGGTCTTGAAAACTTAAAAAGTATCCCCGGCATAGTTACATTCATAAAAATATTGGATTCCCTTCTATGTATGTGTTTGCAGGAATGTACTAGAAATTGGGCTATTAATCCTAAAGGCAAAGCCATAAGTCGAATTTGGTGGGAAAAAGATTTACACTGGATTTTCCAAGGATAATATTGAGAAAATTAGCTTAGCTCTTTCTTTCTTTCATTCTTTTCCCCCCTTTTGGCTAGGATGATTACGAGCTCTCTTGCTTAAAAACACAGAGCATCTTTATTTATTCTGATAGGGTTAAAATCTCGCTACTCACATAAAGTGAGTCCCGTTAGATGGGTGAGACCTACCATTTAGTGAATATGAGGTTTTATTCCTATCGGAATATATATCATTTTTCAAAAACATCGGGCACGTTTGGAACTCGTTTTAAAATAATTTTATTTTTTGTATGAAAATAGAAATGAAAACGTTTTCAATCTCAGACAGAAATCACTTTTGAAAATGTGTTTCGTAGTTTTATTAAGAGATCATTTTCAGCATAAAAAAAAAACTCATTAATGTGTCTCTCTCTCTGCTTAAAAGAGGAGAAAACGAAAATAAAAAATAATAAATGATTCAAAGTTGTTTTTTATTTCTCTCATTTTATACTAAATTAAAAATATATATTTTTATTTTCATTTTTTATCTTTAATTGTATTAAATACTGTTTTAAAATTATTTTTATTTTTTTTTATCAAAAAAAGGTCAAAAATAAAAACAATAACAATTTTAAATACGGCAATCATTTTTCCATTCTTACAGTTGAGACCGGCTCTTTTACCTTTGACCACTATTTGGTTTGGCTCTTTAAGAGTCTGTTTATTTTGAAAATTGCGTATTACATGGTGCATTGTCAAAGCTTCCAATCAATAGTCCATTCAATTGAGAAAATGTTAAGTCAAATGACAAAAAAGCAAATATGAGATGGAAAATAAAGAAAATGATGATGCTTGCACTAATCCATTTTCGAGTAATAAGTTGACTATGAAGTACAAATAGTAATTCTATAGATGACGTTCACTCCAAGAAGGGGATCATAAGTTATCACATTTTAGGAAAACTTTCCTGCCTGATCAAATAAGTACGGTTAAATCAAGCCTCTTTTCGATATGATTGGTTCCTCATTAACAAAATTGATCTGGAATTTGTTTAAACTAGACAAATGTTTAAACAATTGATCCTTTGCCCTATTCACCACATGCCATGTTCACAAATTTACTATTAGGCCCTGTTGCTTACTTCTTAACAGCAAAAAGAAGATGACCCAGTATCTTCAAGGAGCTTGTCTACACTTGCAAATTGCTAAAATAAGAAAATACAATACGTCTACGCATATTATACTTTTAATTAGCATGTGTATGACTTTGAATCCCCTCTGGTTTGTAGGTTCTACTCTCATTCCATGGCCTTTTGAATTGCTACCTGTTCTCATCATTGCAGTTGAAATTGAAGACCCAAAAAAAAAAAAAAACAAAAAAAAAAAGAAAGTTCCAAAGATAGAAATAGGGACAATCATGGAACACCCAAACTGGCGACAGTAACACAACACGACCAATCAAAAGCACATCATTAACCAAATCTCTGATAAGAGATTGATCATGACAAACTAAAACATCATTGCCCGTTTGAAAACAGGCTTATTGAGAATCAACCAAACACCATATCCCTACAATACTAGTAGTACAATGCAGCCCATTCTCAGCCTTTCAGGGCAAGGACCTTGGACCAAGCCGGCCTGGCCGTGATATCGGCCGCCCAGGCCTGGACATGTGGACGGCTCTCAAAGACCTTCTTGGAACTTGTGCCCAACAAGAGTGTTGTATTGGGAAGGTGGTGCAAATCAGCCAAGGTGAAGGAGTCACCGGCCAAGTATTTGGCCGTGGACAGCCTGTTCTCGTACACATCAAGAACCTTTCCGAGCTTCACCTCGTTCTCCTCCACCGCGGCCGGGTCGGTAGGAATTTTGAACAACGGCTTGAAGACCAACTCCCACACCAGTTTTGAAGCCACTGGCTCGAACTGATGAGCCTCCACTTCCAGCCAAACATACAAAGCGGCCTTCTTCTCTTTCTCGGAGTGAACTAGTTGTGTTCCCTTGTCTGCATATTCTTCGGCTATGAACTTCGTGATTGCCCTTGATTCTGCATTTGCAAAAGGTGGTTTTGTATTTAGGGAAAGAAGTTTTGTTGTAGCAATATGCATTCATCCAATGAAATAGTAACATAGAACAAACAAAACGTATAACTTTATAATATATTACACTGTTTTAAACCATAGATTTCATCAAATCATCGGATTGTAAATATCAAACGCGATATTATTGGTATCCTAATGTTCATAAGTATATAAATAAATAAACAAACAATTAAGGGAAAATTTTAAACCTTATTATTTTCATCAGATTCGGTTCTATTCACACAATATTTGGTTTTTTTTTTTTTTTTTAAAAAAGATGAAATGCATTACAGAAAAACTGATCAACATTATCCGCTGACCCGTAAAACGCAAGCTTGAGACCCTCGGCATACTACAAACAAGCAAACTAAAAACTCTACAGAAAAAAAAAAAAAAAAAAAAACCCTCCCAAACAAATAAGAATCCGGAAAGACACATCATAAACTCCCCTTATGGGGACATTTACGCAGACTAAAACAGATTCTAATTAGATCAAAACCACCCTATGAGTGGACATACACTCGTCTCATGCCGGATACTAAAAACTAAAATTAAAAAAAAAAAAAAAATAAACGAAAACAAACGTCGCCTTTATTTAAAAAAAAAAAAAAAAAAAAAAAAAAAGGTAATAAACACAAAACCAGATAACAATCGCCACCGCGATCCGCAGACACGGGATCCCTCAACAACAGCCACCCAGAGTCCTCATCATCCAACTCCGGCCACCAACCACCGGAGCCATCACAGCCCCACCACGGCCAAACCCACTCCAAGGCCACAAGGCCCTCAGACCACCCTCCCACAGCGGCACGAACCCAACCACCACTTCGGTCGGGCCCCTCAACGCCGGCAGAGGGCGGACGACGGCGGAGACCACCGTTCTGTATCTTCTTCTTGAAAAAATAACATGATATTTTAGATCAGCAGCTATAAACCAAAAAAAAAAAAAAAAAGAGTCAGAAGTTTACCAAAGAGCTTCAAATCTCCAATCTCAACAGCTGGAACCTGACCAAATGGCTGCACCCAAACCGAGGACATTAAATTTACGAAATTGATCCAAAAAAAAAAAAAAAAAAAAAAAAAAGAAGAATCTCCTTTTATAGACTACTTATTGAGCTTACGTTCTTAGAAATGTAAGGTTCCTGTTTGTGAGCGCCGGTTGAGAGGTCGACAGTGACGAACTCGAAGTCTAAGTCTTTCTCGTAAAAGATGGCCAGAGCTCTTTGCGTGGCGGTCGAGAGTGGGGTTCCGTGGACCTTGATTGCTGCCATGACTGAGTGCCGTCCAACTTGTGAGTTTTAGCAACAAGGAGGAATAATGAAAAATGAACCAACTTTGAGATCGATTTTGGAAGCAAAAGTGAGATACAACTATAGAAGCGCTCCCCAAGACTTTTTGTGAAGACTTGAAATCTCTAGAACCAATAATAAATAGAAAAATGGGAACAGTGGATTTCCATGTGCTATCTCATTCTCGTTCCACGTGGTGCGTCGTCGGTGGACAATAATTTCAAACTCGAGAAAACGGGGACAGTTCAGACTTCAACGAACCAACTTGATGCCGATTCCTATAAAATTAAAATTAAAACAGTAGTTGTTAGTGACGAGTGTGGCCTACTACTTTGTTTTACTGTCTGAATGTCATTTGGGTTGTGATTAAAGTAATAAAAGTTTTAGGATTGATTTTATAAATGTCCATCTACATCATTTTAATATGTCCCTTAATTTTTTAAAATAGCTCACAACACCTCTCATTTTATACAAAATAGTTTAAATAACTCTCTCCATCCACTCCCGTTTATAAAGCTGCCAAAAGTACTTACGTGGTAATTAAAAAAAGATTTGAAAAATACATAATATGAGTTTTATACTCTTTTAATTTAAATATAATAGAAAAACATAAAATTTGAAAATAAAAAGAGAGAATTAAGTTCGATGAAACTTTTTTATTCACCTGTATTAAAAATTGACCAATATTTTTACGTTTTAGTTAAATATTTATTTTATTAACATGAGATTTTTCTTATTCATATTTTACTCACAACTTTATTGTCAAAGCCAATGAAAATTAACAATCTTCATACTAGAGCCATTAAAAGATGAGCAAGTATGCTTTCATCTATTTCTGTCTTGTTTGAGTTTCTATATATAATTCAAACTGACTATTTTAACTAATTTACAACAGTTATTGTCATCTACTTGAGAGAAGACCATTAAGTGAGTTAATTTTGCTCAAATCTTTTTTTAAATGAAATCTCTTAAACCAACCAAGCTAAGGAGATTTGGGTTTCATCCACCCCTTTGTGGTCTAATTGGACTTCTCTGACAGCACAAGATATGGACTTCGGCGCGGTGTTAGAAGGTTCGGCGATCTGGTCTTCGTACTACGAGCTGGGTTCATCGATAACTGTAACACCCTCGACTGTTCATGAAGATTTCATATCTAAAGACGCTATCATCATCAATGAATACAACAATTGGTTAAGGCTCGGTGACGGGATGAGTAGAGATGAAAGAACGATGAGAGAAAGATGGGTAGTGAGAGAGGACAAATCTAATTTCGGCGATGTCGAAGCAGCGGCAACAACTCTGGTCATTGAGGTGGAATGTGGTTTGCTGAACTCAGGGGTGAGGTGAGTCGAGAGGGTGGTTGTTGGGTGGGTTGGTCGCCGGCAGGGGATGGTGGTGGTGCCATCTGAGAAGTGGAAAGTGTGAGCGGGTATAACATAGTTGATTTTTTTTTTTTTTTTTTTTTTTTTACAAATCTGTAAATATATAGACGAAATTGAATGGAGAAGACATTTTGAGCTATTTTCTATATATTAGAGAGCATTTTAAACTGTTTAAAAGATCAAGAGGTATTTTGAATTAAAATACATAATTTAAGGGACAATTATGAAAATAATTTGGGCCCGTTCACTTTGCTGATTCGAGTTTTTAATTCGAATTGAGATTAATTTTATGTGAGAGCTTTTTACTGTAGTAAAAAAGTTAAATGTGATTATTTATGAGAATTTTTTACTGTAATAAAACTTAAATTCTAAACTCAAATAAACAAAGTGAATGAGGCCTGAGTTTTTAATTGGCATAATTTAGAGAGAATTTGATGACACTATAATAAGGATATGAAGATCATACGTTCCCTTTTTATGTTCCATCAAATAGTTGGAGAGTCACTTTACAGTTGGGAATCGCGCCAACAATTTTATTTTTATTCTTAATATTTTTTAAAAAATAGTTTAAAATTTTAATATTTAATAGTTTTATCTCACTCAATAACTAAAATATGTAATTATGTTTTTATTTAATAAAATGATAAATGATTAACTTTATAAATACTCTTTAACTAATAGAAAAAGAGACAAATATCTTTATGAGTTTTAATATTTATCTCTTCATTAATATATCTTAGTTGTTTTAAATTAATATAGTGTTTAATTAAAATAATATTAATAAAAAATAATAGATAAAAATTTAGACCAACACACTAAAAGTGTGTAATTTTTCATAGCAAACCCACTATATATATTAGTTGAACATGTCATCCAAATTTTAAAGTGCTTATTTGATTCGTGAACTACTTTATGTTTTATTGGCCGATTAAAAAGTGGGATGACCCTTAATTTAACTTTTTAAATATTATTGAAGGACAAAGGCTTTCTGGTTTTGTGATTAAAACAATAAAATAGTTATAATTATTAGAGTTGATTGTATCCTCTTCAACAGTAGCCAAGTATTTGGCTTTCTGGTGGTGCGAGTCAGCCAATGTGAAGCTTTCAGCAGCCAAGTATCTGGCCTTGGACTGCCTATTTTCATGCACATCAAGAACCTTTCCAAGCTTTATTTTCAGCCTGTTCGGTGGTCAATACCAAATATTGGCTTCAAGACCAATTCCCACTAGTCGTGTTCCCTTGTCTGCGTATTCCTTTGCTATGTAATTAGAAAATTCCCTTGATTTTGCATGTTGGAAAAGGTGATTTTACATTTATAAGAAATTTTGCTGGAAACAAAAGTGTGAAATTCTGTGGCGGAACTAGAAGACTATGTACGGTGTTATATTTATCAAATGAAACATACCAAAAGACAAAAATACCATGTAAAATATATGTCTAAAAACCATAAATTTTTTCGGATTTGTATTCAACTACATGAAAGAACATATGTTATATGATTCTGCTGTAATAATAGTTACGAGAACAAAAAGTTTGCATGGGATTGGGTCCTACTTACAATGTATACAATTGAAAATGAGATCCCTCCCTGTTTACCTTTTTTTTTTTTTTTTTTTTTTTTTTGAGGTTCACCTATCAATCAGTGTTATGTATATTCTTGACGAGAGGTGATATGTTGGATTAGCAGCTTTTTCATAAAGGCAAACCAGAGCTTTTTACGTGTTAGGTGGAGATTAGGCTTCAATGGACCTTGATGGCTGCCACTGTTGACGAACTTCTTAGGAGACTGTTAAAAGAAGAAGATAAATGTTTGATTTATAAATATTATAATGAATTAAAAATTATAATCATAAATTAAGAATACGTTTTAAGTAAAATTCGTATTATAATTTAAATTATAATTCATAACTCATTATATATATATATATTTTTAAAATATATATAAATTAAAAATAATTTTAAATTATAATTTTAAATTTATAAACTAATAGTCTAAATTAGAATTCTCAAAACAAACTAAAAGATTATTGCACTGTATAATAATTTTAAAGTTCTTTTTTTATACTTTTAAGAATCTGTTTAGTTTGATAATTTAAATTTTTAATTTGAGTTAATTTATAACTTTATATAAGAATTTCTTATTATAATAAAAAAATTAAATATAATTATTTATGAAAAATTTTTACTATAATAAAATTAAAATTTTAAACTTAAATTAATAAAATAACATGAGTTAAAAATGCAAAATTATTGCACTACACGCCATTCGTGGTCGGTGAATATAGTTCTAGGGTAGTGCGGAAAAACGTGCGTGGTCATTTTGATTACCTGCACAAATTGATTTTTTTCTCCCCCCGATGAAAACGCCAGATTGATTTCTGTTTCTTGTCCATTTTTATTTTCACTGTATTTTTCTTTTTCCTTTGACAAAGGCACTCTCGCCTTTTTTCTTTTATATAAAATTTTTAGACAGGTATGGAATTAATTTTAAAATAATTTTATTTTTTATATAAAAATAAAAATAAAAATATTTTTAATTTTAAACATAAATTATTTTTAAAAATATATTTAGTAATTTTATTAAAAAATTATTTTTAGTATAAAAAATTAAAACTCTATTAAGTTATATATTTTTAAAAATATTTAATAGTATTTTAAATAATTTATTAAATAATTTAACAAATTATTATTTATCAGTCATATAAATATTTAATTGTATTTTAATAACTTTTTTGTACTTTTTATATTTTAATTTTTTAACACTTTAACAATAGAAAAGAAAATAAAAAGAAGAAAATTATTTTCATTTTTTATCCTATTTTACGTAAAAAAAAATTATTTTTATTTCTGTTATTTTATAGTCAACTGTTTCAAACGCTATTTTCCTTTCATTTTCATTTCTTTTCTTGATAAATGTAAAAAAAAAAGGGAAACAAAATGCATTTCAAACACCCATTTTGTTTTTATAGGTCCGTTTACTTTGCTGATTCAAGTTTTTAATTTAAATTGAGATTTAATTTTATATGAGAATTTTTTACTATAATAAAAAAGTTAAATATAATTATTTATAAGAATTTTTTACTGTAATAAAACTCAAATTTTAAACTCAAATAAACAAAATAAACGGAGCAATAATTTCTTCTCAAATTTTGCGTCCAAGTTGAAGCATTGAATGTGGACTGGATCCTTTTTAGAAGAGAGAATGTATGATGTCACCTCCATCATCTGTTTGACCAGTAACATGTGGACACATCAATCACATTGCTGTCACGTAATCACATCAAAAGCAACTTAATAAATTGTCGTTAACTCTTTAAAAAAAAATAGAAAATACTGACGCTACTTTTTTATCACAAAACTTTCACTTATTCAACACAATATAATTTATTAATATAATATATTATTATTAAAATAAAAATAACATTAAAATTCACATGTTAAATAATGCATGTGAATAGTGATAACAAGAGTAAAAAAAAAAGTAGAAGAGAGGCCCACCAATTAATATCCTTCCGTAGAGACTTGTGTAATTGTAGCAAGGTATGTACATGAAAGGTATATTTAATTTGTTAATTTAAATTTTTAATTTAAGTTAAAATATAATTTTATATGAGAATTTTTTATTGTAATAAAAAATATATGTGATTATTTTTAATAATTTTTTATTATAATAAAATTTAAATTTTAAACTTAAATCGATAAAATAAACGAAAGTCTTAAAGTTGTTAAGGGTATTCTTATTTTTTCTTTCCCAACTTTAACTAGCGAACAAATTATGGAAATAACTTACGTTACTTACCTACTAAAAATTTTCGATTCAAAGGAGATTTGAATATATTTTATTTTCTTGCATAAAGATGATTTTAAGAAGATATGGAATATACTTTTGTTAAGCCCCTAAACAGGTGATGTTGAATTATTGAATTTATAGTACAATAATGTTGCCGTAGAAATTGCTTAGCAAAAGTACTAAGTTCAGTGCTTCAAAGAATTTAACCCTTAACAATTCAGAACCATACTATCTCTCCATTTAAGTGAGATCTGTTGGAGAATTTAAAGTGTGGATGATGAAAAGAATGTAGAAAATAATAAGGTTTGAGGCGTATAGGAATTTTTTTAAATTTTTTTTTAATGAGTTTATATTACAAATTACCTTCAAAATACAACAAAATTTGGAACACAATATTTAGCAATAATATTGTGTTTCAGAACATAAATAAAATCTATAAATTTTTGAAAAAATTAATAAAAACAGATGTGTCATTTCATAAATAAACATATCTTTTTCAAACATCACAACCATTCACATAAAAGTACATTTTCAATGTAAAGGTATTTTTTTATGGATTAATACATTTATTATAACAGTTATATCTATTGTTAAAGGTATTTATATATGTATAAAAATATATATAATAATTTAAAACGTTTCGGATAACAAATCACACACAAAACACGTCTTTTTTTTTTTTTTTTTTTGCAAAAAGCCTGTTGCAACGAATGTTTTATCCGCTGCAGCAGGTTTGGCATCAAAACTATTGCAGTAGATTCGCTGCAGCGGGTTTGGCAGCGCAGAGAGCACCAAATGGTGTTGTTTGATCCGTTGCAGCGCAATAAACACACGTTAAGCGAGTTTTTTCTTTTTTAAACTGTTGACACTCGTGTTTTAACAGTCTAAAAAATATGTGATTTAAATTGAGAGATATATTATCATCTTTTTAACTAGATCCCCATATCGACTGCACTGAATTTGACTAATATCAACTCGTATTGCGTTTTGGTCCTTTTTCATTCAATAGGGGTTAAATTCACGCGTTTTCAAATCAAATCTCATCCTCACTCCACTACATTTTCATGTCGTATGACTCAGGGATCATCCACTTTTTAGAATTCTCTTTTGGTTGAAATAAAATAATGAGCATTAATAGCATTTGGTACCATTACTTCTAGCTGATGAGTCCCGCACCATTGTTTAGTACCCGCATATTTAATGTAAATAATAATAGGGCACACCAATACTAATTAGTGGCGTCAACAACCAATAGTAGGGCTCTTTTAATTCTTTTCAATCTTTCCGTACTGCACAAAAAACATTAATCAATGCCATAAAAAAAGAAAAAACATTAATCAATAATTTAAGGTTCCTGGTCCAAATTTCTTATATGCAAGGAAATAAAACATCACAACACCACTAAGACAACATAAAATAAAAAACGACACAAACAGGAAACGCCGCACATAAATATATAAAAAAGAGCGTCAACACAAATAGAAAACATGACTCATCTGAATATTTAGAAAATATTTAGGGTGCACTAAACACCATTTACTAAAAAATAAAATGGGTTCCATCTATGAACCTCAATACTTTAAGACTCATATTTTTTATTAATTGATTTCTGTTTAGCATCACCGGTGCTGTGTAACGCTGGATTTATATCTAAACTACTCTTTCTTTGATGACTTGAAAGCCTGGTTTCTGAGTTCAACAACCTTGGTCCAAGATGGCCTTGAAGTGATGTCAGCCACCCAAGCGTTGACACGTGGACGAGACTCAAATAGCTTCTTGGCACTGGAGCCCAACAAGTACTGGATAGTTGGGAGGTGGTGAAGATCAGCCAAAGTGAAGGAATCACCGCCCAAGTATTTGGACTGTGAAAGCCTTTCCTCGTACACATCGAGAACTTTCTCGAACTTGGGTTCATATTCCGCTACCACTGAATGGTCCGTTTCCAGGCCCAGAATCACGGGCTTCACGGTGAGCTCGTAGTTCAGTTTCTGGGCATTTGGGTCGAAATGGTGGGCCTCAACTTCGATCCATAGATTCGCGACGGCCTGCTTCTTTGTGTCCGAGAATTCCAGCGATGTTCCCTTGTCGGCGTATTGTTGGGATATGTATCTAGTGATTGCCCTTGATTCTGCATTTATTTTTTAATAAAATTATAAAGTGGCGAAAGGATAACTTAAAAAACAAACAAAATTAGAAGTGGAGGAGATTTTTAATTTCTTACCAAATAGCTTTAGATCTCCATCCTCAAAAGCTGGTACCTGACCAAACGGCTGTATATAGAAAAAAAAAAAAAAAAAAACATATTAAAATTAATAAATATATAAATTTACTTTTAATGAAAAAGTATGTAAAAACAAATAATAAGATTTCGTTTAAATATTCAAATTTAAAATTTAAATTTTATTATAATAAATTTTTTAAAAAAAATAATCACATTTAATATTTTTATTATAATAAAAAATTTTCATAAAATCACATTTCAACTTGAATTAAAAATTTAAATTAGAGAAAAAAAGATCCCATTAATATTGTATTTTTAATATTATGTTCATTTTTTTAATTTTTTTAATCCAAGTTTAATCATGATATTGATTAGATCTGTGTTTTAAAAACAAAAAAAAAAAACATTCCAGCAAAAGCACCCCAAAAAAAAAAGAACAGTATTGCAAACAAGAGAAATGTAAGATGACCACGAACTAAATTTAATTTATTTAAACGAGGATCTAATAGTTTAAAACATAGCGTCCTTACGTTGCGAGAAATGTAAGATTCCGTTTTGTGCTCGCCGGTGGTCATGTCGACGTGAACAAGCTCATAATCAAGGCCCTTCTCGTGGAGGGTAGCCAAGACGCGCGCTGCAGCGGTGGAGTATGCGGCTCCGTACACTTTAATGGCGGCCATAACGTTTGGGTTGCAGAATTTTGGTTGGAAAGAAAAACTGAATAAATTAGCGATGGAGAAAGGAAATGCTTTTTTTTTTTTTTAATGTATTGAATATGATAGGCTTAGAAGGTCTGGTATTTATAATACTGCCTACCTGATTTGGGAAACTGCTAGAATTCCAATGGGAAAACGTGTTTGTTGATTTTTTTCAGTTTTTTTTTTTTTTTTTTTTTTTTTTGGGACAGTGGTGTGTGGTCCGTCGAGTTTAATGGGAACATTCATGGAGACCTGATTACGTATTCGCTGACTCTAAAAATATCGTTTGGAAAGAAAAATTATTTTGGTTCTTAATTTATGTGAGGTTTGGACGGGTCTTTGTCAGAATTCCTCAAAAAGGAGGAAAGTAAATTAGGGAAAAAAAAAAAAAAGTCTTTTTCAAAAAGAAAGAAAAAAGATAAGATCAGAGTCACGGGTTCCTTGGATTCACACACGTCGTCGAGCATTGTTAGCAATGGGGCCAATTCAACTTTTATTTTTTTTAAGTCCAGTTTATTTTATAAATAATTTTTTAATTTAAGTTAAAATATGATATTTTTTAAAAAAAAATTTATTATAATAAAAAAAATTAAATATGATAGTTTTTAAAAAAAATTTTACTATAAAAATTTAAAATTAAAAGTTTAAATCGATAAAATAAATGATGTATTATGTTTCACGATTTTTCTTGTCACAAAATTAAAATAAAAAAATAAAACGTTATAAAATGATAATTTCCTAAATCTTTATATTTTAAATCATCTTTTATTGATTATCTCTCCACTATTTAATTATAACAAGAAAAAACTTCTGAAAAAATAATCTTCAAAGAAGAAGTATCTCAATAAAACCTTTTTACTATCTAGGCGAGATTTAGTTAAAATTATATTAAATTATAAATTTTAAGATAAATAAATTAAATAAATTTTAATACAATATGAATTTAAGTGATTTATTTTTTAACACTATAAAAATAAAACCAATTACTTTTAAAATACACATTAAAATATGTATATTTAGACTTCATTTATTTTATCGATTTAAATTTATAATTTGAGTTTTTTTATAATAAAAAATTTTAAAAAATAATCATATTTAATTTTTTTATATAAAATTATATCTCAATTTAAA
Source organism: Morus alba (assembly GCA_012066045.3). Lineage (NCBI taxonomy): Eukaryota > Viridiplantae > Streptophyta > Magnoliopsida > Rosales > Moraceae > Morus > Morus alba. The sequence goes on along the minus strand of CP050230.2, from coordinate 8,520,880 downwards.
TTAAAAATTTAAATTAACAAATTAAATGAGCTTAAAAAAGTCTTGTAAAGCGTGCGCATATTATATAGGTTTATCCATCTGAAGTAAATTCTCTGGCCAACGACTCCATTTAAAGTTTTGTCTCATTGTTTGGTAGATTGAATTTTGGCACGCGGTCATCGTGTGTGTATTTTTTTTTTTTTTTTTTGGGCTAATACACTAAATTATCATTTAAAAAAAAAAAAAAAAAAACTGTCTGCAGCTTTCTTTGTTTGCCCCCCTTTTTTTTTATTTTTTTGCTAGCATTTTCTATAGTCTTGTAGATTAACCTCACATGGCATGTCTCCACTTTATTTATGTACGTTCTTGTTCAATGTGATTATGTGACTGCAACAAATCTAATCGTTCCATGAACTTTTTATCCTTTATAAAAGGGAGGGCCACTCCCATCCACTTTTCTTTTCCACTTGTTTTTATTTTATAAATTCATTTGTTTTAGAAACTATCCATAATTCTCTCATTTTTAATTGTTAAATTTGTATAAAAAATTATTTATTTTACACATTATTTATTTTAATATAATTTTAATTAGATTTAACAGCTAAAAATTAACTCTATTTATAAAAAGATCCTAACGGAAAAAATCGGAGAGAGTCCCTTTCCTTTAAACGAAAGAGGATTAACAATTCTCTTTCAAAATTCTTTATTAAAGAAAAATTCTATGAAAACTATAATTATAATGATATTTAACAATTTAAAACGAGTACTTTGGTATGATTTCCTTTATAAAAAAAAAAAAAAAATAACATATCGCTGTTTTTCTCTCTTTTGATATATATGTCCCCCTTCTTCCTCTTTCTCTATCATGCACCCCAAAAAAAAAAAAAAAAAAAAAAAAAAAAAAAAAAAATCCACTCTTTAAAAAAATTATCTTTTTGGTAGAGAAGGCTTTTCTAATCCACTAGTAAAAAATTGTCTTTATTAACTGTCAAATTTATGTGTACTTGCATACAACAAAAAACTATTTTTCTCTAGATAACCCATTTGAAAAACTAATTTAAGGGCCAAAATAGAGTTTCCATCAGTGGAGCAAAATAATATTCTCCACCGTAAATACATCCAAAAAAAAAAAAAAAAATATCATTTTAGTACCACGTGTTATATCAAAATATATGTTTAGTACCCTATGTTTATTATAATTTTATGCATGTACCTCAACATTTTAGAAAATAATTTTTTGGTATTCTAGGGTAATTTTTTAGGACATAAAATATCATTTACTTAATTTATTCAGTTTTTTTTTTTTTAAATATTAATAATATTTTAAAAAATCTTAAAATAAAAAATTAACAATCTCAAATATTCATATACTTAAAGCATTTTTTTTAAAAAAAATATGTCTAAAAAACTTTAGTTCATGATTAATTAATAATAAAGTTAAATTTGACATTTTACATCTTAAAAAATTATCTTAGAGTATTAAAAAATTATTTAATAAAACGTTGAGGTACCTATGTGAAATTAAAAAAAAATGCAAAATATTAAATGTATATTTTGATACAACACAGAGTATTAAAATGGAATTTTTTTTTTTTTTTTTTTAACACAGCCTCTCGACATCAAGTTTGAGTATCCACTGGATGCTGGACCGTCTGTATGTGTATGGGCTCACTTTCTCAGTTAACTGCATCTTGCAATTGGGTGAGAGAGATATGATAAATTAAAAGAGAAGAGGTCAGCTAGTTGGATTTTACTACAGTACGGCGAATCCTGCTTTTTATTTTTATTTTTGTTAAAAGGGATGTAAACCGTGAATTTGACAGTAAAAAAAAAAAAAAAAAAAGGTGTGGTTGTACTCAAAGGGAGGTGGTGTGTCAAAATTTTATAATTTGAGTCGTTTCCTTTGCTTAATATCAGTTCCGTCTTTGTTTCCAAATGATGTCGGTTTTAGTGCTGGTGTCATTTTTTGGTTCATTGTCGTTTTCTTATTATCGTGTTTACATTCAGAGGTTGTTTAGTACTTAGATTTATTTTCTGATTCAAACTATAGTTCATAATTCGTTATAGTATTTTCTCTTATAAATAATACACGTAAATAAAAAATAATTCTAAGTACATAATTTTAATCTATGAACCAAACATCTTCTCATTTTAGTTGACGAATTGTCATCTGTTATATTCATGTCATTTTACGGGTTACGGTCATTCTTCTCGTTGTTCTCGTTTATTCTAGTAACAAGTATGGTATTGTACCTACCGCATTTTGTTATTTATTTTTTTTTTTTTTTTTTTGAAAAAAAGAAAGAAAATCTTTCAGGTAAAGAACTTTAATGAAGAGAAATTTAGAGAAAATAATAAATTAATGAGAAAATTTTAGAAATTACAATTGTTTTTTCTGAAAAAGGAAGGAAGCAAGCTAGAAGTTGAAGTAATGAAACATAAAAACATGGAAAATGAACAAATTTAACAAACAAAAAAAAAATTTAGTGGGACCGTTTGTCAAAAAAATATTTATTAGAAGCATATCGTCAAATATATTATTTTAGAGGATGGAGTGAAAAAATATTTAATTTGAGACATATTTGAAAAAAAAAAAGTGTATTTTAATAGGCAAATTAGAGTCAAAATTTTCAATATAAGAAAGCATACCAAATACAATATTTTTTTTTTTTCAAAAAAAAAAAAAAAAAAAAAAAAAAAAAACGTAAAAGCTAAGCAGCCAACAAGTAAGGTGAAATGGAAAAGCTAATTCAAGCTATTCTCCCTTCTTATAGGTAAAATAAAAAAAAAAAAAAAATAAAAAAATAAAGAAAAGTAGAAGTGTTGTGTGTGAGAAAATAAATGAGGCATGTGAATTAAATTTGTATCAATAGATTTGAAATAAGTGGAAAGAGAGTAAGTGTTTGTTTGTTTCATGTATTCGTGACTGATTCTGAATCATGATTCGTGATTCTCTATAATATTTTTTTCTCACAAAAAATACACGTAAAACGAGAATAATTTTGAATCATGATTCTGAATACATGAACCAAACGTCCACTAAATTTTAACCATTAGATTAGGTTCAATCAAAGATTGAAGTAAAAAAGTCATCACCTTCTATGAAAGTTACAGATCTTATTTTAGTTTTTGTTGTTTACAGTCGATTCTCGTGTTACTGATGTTTGCCGTTTTCCAAGTTGATGTCGTACTTAGGTTGTGTAGTTGTTAATTTAATGTTGTTTTCCAAATGAAATCGGTTTATGAAGAATGGTCGCTTGATATATTTATGTCATTTCACGTTTTTTTTTTTTTTTTTTTTTTCGTTTTTTCTTGTTCCATAAAATGGAGTTGAATTGGGAGTTTACGTGTGTTACTGTAGTCTTTTCTTTGTTGATCTTGCGTTTTAGGTTACTATCATTTCTTTATTGATTAACGATGTCCATTTGATAAACTTGTTTTACTCTCAACTTTGTTGTTGTTTCCAAAAGATGTCATTTTAGACGTTATTTTAGTTTCTTGTATTGATGTCGTTTTTTGGTTTATTGTCCTTAACAACGTTGGTTATATTGTTGCCATCATTTACTATCCTTCTTTATACTGATGTTGTTCATCAATATAACCAGCGATAGTAAATTCAATTAAAAATGATGTCGTTTTTTGATGATATATTCGCTTTTATATTGAAGGGCTTAATGATAGCAATTAGAACTAAAATCAGTAGTTTTAAACAAACTAAAAGAAAATTCAATTAAAAACATGGTGATACGGATTTTTTTTAATCATCAAATCATATACATAAATATAAGTATGATAGAATCTAATAAAAATGTAACGACACATAAATCTCATTTCTAAGCCATATAATCCCCCTTTTAATACGAAATACCTACTAATTAATACCATTTGTATGTACTTATGCACGGGCAAATCACACAGCATAATCTTCCCTATTCCGAATTAAGTTTCTACATACGACCAGGAAAAAAATATATATCTTTGATTGACTACACACTTAAAGCATTTAGAGAGACTGTTTTTACACCAAATCTTTGACTAACAAATATTCCATATTAATTAGTCAGGAGTAATAATACAATTTCTGTGGATACGCCAAGAAAGAAGAAGAGCTTATATATTGGGTTCAGCATTTAGGTTAGCATCGTTGGTTATATAAATATTCATTAATGCCGTTTTTATAATGATGCAGTCGTTTGTTATATGACGACGCTTGCTGGTTCTTCATTTCCAAGTTTTTTTTTTTTTTTTTTTTTTTTTTTTTGCTTTTTCCACCCAAAAAATTTATTATTTCTTTAACTATCGATCGTGTCATTTTTTTAGATCTTACTATCCTTTTTAATGTTAATGTTTTTTTTTTTACTGTGGTAATTTTGTACTGATGTCGGTGGATTAATATTGATATATTTTAAAAAATAATTTACAAGTTGTTGAAAAATTAAACCCTATATTTTGGACTGTTTCACATTATCTATATTTTGAAATTGAAAATTTATGGTCAATCTTTACTTTCTCTTTTCATCAGAGGTCGAATTTGAAAAAAAAAAAAAGAAAAAAAAGAATAAATATAATTAAAAAAAAAAAAAAGTTCAAAAGGGGTTTCTCGGTGGATTGCTTGGACCTAGAAGTGATGAAATTCTTTTCCCGTTATTTCCTTAAGACATTTGTGGTCAAAATACCCGAGAAAAGATTATGATTGAGCATAACTTTTTAATCTAAATATAAATATACAACAATCGAAAACTTATAGTGTCTTTTTAGTTTATATTAAAAAAAAAAAAGACAACATTGAGAATATATTGTTATATTTTGTCTCTCGAATTTTAAAAATTATCACGATGCTACGCTTATTTTATTTTATTTTAATTTACCCTTTCCATTTCATCTCCCATCCGAAGAGATGGAAAAACACCAGAAGTGCTCATGTGTGGAATTTTTTGAGGGTAATCGTATTTTCTTAACACTAATGCCATAATAATCAAATTAAATATTACATTGACATGTTCATTGACTTTGAGTTGGGGGATGTTTTTCAAAAAGATACAAGTTTGAAATTTCTCAAGGAAAAAAGCCCTCATCAACTGGAGAAGAAGCATTTATACTTGGATGAAATTCACATTAGCTTCCATCTTCTTGTTTTTAGGGAGTGTTTTCCCTAATTTTTTTTTAGATTAAAAATATGGTTATGTTTGAAACCTAAGCCAATTTATAGACAAATTTACAATTTTACCCTCTTCTCACATGACCGCATGTGGTGTTATTTTTTTATTTTTTATTTTTTTGGTTTTCTTTAAACAGGAAAATTAAATAGAAGGGACAAAATGAAAGTTTGATATAGTATAGCAGATTTAAAATTTAAGGAGTAAATTGAGAATGACCTCAAAATTAAGGATAATTTGTTAATAATCCACAAAAAGGTGTAAACATTGAATATCGGGACAATCAATTAAGAATACTTGATACTTCTTTGACAAAATGACCATTTAAATAAGAATCACATCTTTAATCATCACTAATCACTATATAGAACCATCAATTTGTTGCTTGCCAAGTTTTCAAAAACACTACACAAACTTATATAAAACAACAACTACCTTTCATCTCCCAAACAAAATAATAAATAATAATAATGGGAATAAAATTGAACTCTTTAATTTCCCTTTTCAAACTCAAGTTCTTAACCATATTAATAATAGAAAGGAAATAAATCAAAACAGCTCCACAAATTTTAACCCCCAATGATCATTTCTCACCAAAAACCATCCCCACGGCCACCTTCTCAAAAGCAGGCCTAGAAGAGATGTCCTCCCACCAAGCCTTAACGTGGGGACGATCGTTGAGGATCGAAGCCCACGGAGTCTTCATGAAGTAGAAAGTGTAAGGCAAGTGGTGGAGATCAGCCAAGCTGAAGAAATCGCCGGCAAGGTATTTGTTGTTGCTCAGCCTGGTCTCGTACACGTCCAGCACCTTCCCTAGCTTCTCTAGATTTTCATCGATCACAGTTTGATCTGAGGTTTTGCCGATCATGGGGGCCACAAAATGCTGGTGCACAATCTGAGATACCACGGGGTCGTATTCATGTGATTCAACCTCCGACCAGACCTTCACCATCGCAGATTCGTTCAAGTTTTCGTGCCTAATCAGGTCGTTGCTTGAATCCTTGTACTTCTCAGCCAGATATGCAGTTATTGCTCTGGATTCTGGCAATAAATATTGAATAAATAAGTAATGGAAAATGGTTTAATTCCTTCTATAAATATATTGTTCAAAATAATTTTCAAAAATGCTTAGGAGCACGGCCGGTTCTGAGCTCCATAACTGATAGAAAATAGACGCTATTAGTGGATTTTATGAAGCGAAATCCGCGTTTAGTTAGTGCGCGGTGCTAAGAAGCACATGTTCCCCTAGCATTATAATTAGGTTGGAAATGTAATTACCGAAAAGTGTGAGGTCTCCGTCTTCTAGTACTGGAACCTGACCAAAGGGCTACATATACATTTGGAAAGAGAATGTGAGATTAGTGCTAATGGATTTGCGGCATGCAAAGATGAACAACTAGTACTATTCAAAAAGTATAGCAGTTCATGATATCAACCGAAATTAATGTAGCCAAAAAAGTGGATTTGATATTGGATTAATAGCAATTAACGAAAGTGTAAAGTTTTGAGGAGATTTACATTTTTTGCAAGGAAAAGAGGCTGCTTGTTTTCGCGGGCGAAAAGGTCGACCGGGACGAGCTCGAAATCAAGACCTTTTTCATGGAGGCAAATCATTACACGAGTCGTGCTTGTTGACATTGGGAGACCATGCAGCTTGAGCACCATTTTTTATCTCTGGAAAAACTAAACAAAGGAATTGAGAGAGAGAGAGAGAGAGAGAGAGAGAGAGAGAGAGATGGATGAAAGTGAAATTGTTGGTGTGGACACAGCTAGAAGTATCGTTATATATATAATTACAATCGGTTTTGGTAGTTAGGGTTGTGGGAAACAGTTTTTCAAGTAATAGATCAATATTAGTGGGATTTAATTAATATTTCACCTGTCCTGGAGTTTGTAAAAACTGAAACAGCTGAAACTTGATAAGCCAAATTTTATTTTCCTCCTCTGCGTTCCCCACACCACGTGCATTTTTGTACAATTCTTCATAAATAGACAGTATGATGCCGATCTCTTAATTGACGTTTGGTTTATAAGTTTATAATTATAATTTATGATTTTAATTTTTTATTAAAAAAATACTATAATGAATTATAAATTATGATTCAAAACTAGATTAAAAACTTCAAAACAAACGGAACATTAATTTATTTTTCTTGTTTTGGTCTCACACAATCACACACCAGAGATATGACTCAAAAAAAAAAAAAAAAAAAAAAAAAAAAAAAAAACCCTTGCCACATGGTCAATGGAGCCAAAATTTAACGTTCATAATTTTAAGGTGTAATACTTTTCATATTCTAGAATTCTCCGTCAATTTCAATATATATAGTACAACAATCAGATATGATTCAGTCAAACCACAATTTTTAAGTGCACTGATTTCAAAGTGTTTGGGCATCATCTTGAGATTTGGTCATTTGTTTAAGTTCACAGAATTTTAGGTAAACAAGACTACAAATCATAGTAGAGAGCAGTTGTAATAGGTGAGTCAAAATTAAAGCGGAAACTTTATATGATCATAAAAATTTAAGTCTTATTTATTTTATCAATTTAAATTTTAAATTTTTAATTTTTATAATAAAAAATTTTTAAAAAATATCGTATTTAATTTTTTTATAATAAATTTTTTTAAAAAAATATCATATTTTAATTCGAATTAAAAATTCAAATTCGTAAAGTCAACAAAGCGTTAGAAAATAACAATTGCATCCTCCATTGTCATTTTTGACCGTCAACAGTCAACAACACTTCCCATAGTGAAATTCATGATAACAGAATAGTTATTAATCGGGACTCGCATGAATAACATATATATTACAAGTACTGTTTTTTTTTAATCACGTATTTTTAAGTGCTTTGCCGAACATAAGCTTATTATCAAAGAATTTTCCCTCTAACTTTATTGATAACAAAGAGATAATTGAATCAGACGCGAAAATCTTTTCGATTAAAAAAAAAAAAAAAAAAAAAAAAAAAAAAAAAAAAAAGAAGGCCAGAGTCTTTTCAAGAAGAGGAAAAGAGATTTTTTTAATAAGTATTAAAAAGATAAACTACTAAAATAATTGTATTTTTAACTGTTAAATTTATATTAAAAATTTTCTGTTTTATATAATTTTTTTAATTAAACGTGAGTTTAATTAGGAAAATCTTATAAAAAAGAAACCTTAGAAAAGAAAATTCCGTTTGGTTGGGGGATTCATCCCCCGATTCGAATCATGATTCGTGATTCGCTACAGTAGTTTTTTTCACAAAAAATACACGTAAATCGAAAATAATTCAAATCACATGATTTGAATCTCTGAACCAAACAGACCCATCCAGAGTCTTGCACCAATGCAGCATAGGAATGCTCAACATTACTTTTTTTTTTTTTTTTTTTTCCCCCTACTGAAACAACACAGTTTCTTGGTTGCGAGCATGGGGTTGCGTAAACAAATCTGCTGAATTTTCTGACAGCAGGAAATGGTAATTTTGCACCCAACGATAAAGACAAAAGTTTCTTCTGCCATAAAAGTTTCGTTCTGCACGTCTCTCTGTCTGTGCATGTGTGTACATGAAGAACTCAACCGACATACTTATCGACTGAAACAGGTCCGACCCCATTTAAAACTCAGATCTTAACCAAGTTCTGAACAACTTAAAATGGAGGTGAATTACATTAACGATCTGAGGAATATGTATTAACCCGGCAGACAAAATGTAGAGAAGGGCTCCAAATCGCCCCATGTCATAGATATCAGAGATGTGTCATACAATTATTGTTGTCTTTTTTCTCTCTTTTTTCCTTTTCTTTACTTGCAAGGCAGTCAAAAAAATTTCATTACACACTGTAAATGATAGAGACTTCTGTATCTACAGATGGCATCCTAGTCTAGGTAGCCAAGGTGGGAAAATACAAGAAAGTCAATGTGTTAAAAACGGCTATATGCATGGTTTAGGAAAAAGTTGTAAGTAATAAAAAGGGGAAAAATTATATGCAGAGGCTGCAGCCAAAGAATTGAAAGAATAAATTCCAAAAAAAAAAAAAAAGCATAAACATAATTTTAAGATGCTTAATCTAGATTTAGAAAGTTTTGATGTTCCAGCTGAGTCATCTCTCCACCCTTCATTGGGTCAAACAAGCACCGGTAGAAGCTGCATACAAATCCAACTTGCATATTAACAGCACGTTCCTATAATCAAGTTAATTGGAAACTTAAAGTCAAATTAATTGGATACTCCTAAGCAATCATAAAACAAATGATATTTTTACATAGTTCAGCGGGTTAGAACGTAGAAGCAACACAAGGTCGGGGAAGAGGAATGTCACGTGACATGCTTTGAGCAATTTTACCAAGTAGAACTGAGAATAATAAGATAAATTTGGAGCTAGGTGAGAATTTCCCGGATTATACTTCGGTAATTCGTAGGACTCGCACGTATTTAAGCAAATAATGAGTTGCTTAAATAAAATTAAACAGTGAGCAAAGAATATTGAATAAAAACTGTGAAATTAAGATTGGATTTGGTCATGCATTATCATCTTTACCTGCCATTCATTCCAAGAATTATAATCGTGTTTCTCACGTGACCAAAAGCAACAATATGTCGAGAATCCTCTATCAAGCGAAACCGAGCCACTGACCACTCAGAGCTGAAATGCTTGGGCAGAACTCCTGAAATTAAGAAGACATGCATTAAAGGTACGTAAAATAAGGTTAGAAACAAATCAGAGTAAAGATTTGAGAGTAAAGGTTAGTCAAAACTTGCAACTAAAAAGCAACTACATTTAACCATGTGTGTAAATAATATATTCTAATAGATAGATCAAAATGATTCGCCTAGACGTCACTGAACTCCATAAGTATGAACTGTTTTGGCCATTCAGAACTTATCCTCGCGAGAGAGATTTAAATTCATTACAAATCTTCACTTGGAAGTTGGAAAATTTGCACATCATAAATTCTATTATGCAAACACAACTCCATTTACTCCTGTATTTTTACATTTATACGAAGGGTCACAAGAAAGTTTTAAATACAAGCCTCTACACATGGCATTTGATGTCGATTCTTTAGGTAGCCCATCAAATTAGAAGCTAATTCTACGTAACAATATTGTGATGAATCTGAATCTGATAAATAAGACAATGTTGGAGTAATCATAGTAGAACGACATATAAAAGCGGCAAGAGCAAAGTTAAGAGCATTCATATTCTGTGGTGAAAAATAGAGAGTTTACCTTTGATGATAGATAGAGATGTAACGACGAAAGCATAACTGGATACACTTCGTGACTTTGCATTCTCAGGGGTCTCAGAATTAACCTTAAGGCTGAAGACATGAACAGTACCCTTGTCACTTGAGACTGCCAACCACTGGACAGTAGAAGAAAATGCCAAACAATGGATCGCAGCTCTATCCACACCCCTCCTTACCTGATATTTCATATCAATTTAGTTTAATGAATCCAATAGAATTTAAGGGCTTATCAATACTAAGCATCATTTGGCATCATTTGGGTGTTGAGAAGGGATAAAACCTCAAATAAATGAGAAAGCAGATCCTAAGAGAGTAGGCATTTTATGTGGTGACCAACACTTTTTTTCTTTTTTGCTCCAAAACTAAAGCCATCACAATGTATTATTAGCACCAAGTTAGATAGATTTCTTAATTTAATCGAGTATTGGAGGAGTAATTATAAGGAAACAAGTATTAAAACTTGGATTCTTCAGAAAAAAGCCAAAAACTTTAGATGACAATAGCATAATAAACAACTGCAAATACTGCAAATACCAAAACTTGGATTCTTCAGGAAAAAAAAAAGCCAAAAACTGTAGATGAGAACAGCATAATAAACAACTACAAATTCAACTATGCTTAATTGTTACCAATCACTAGTGTCCCTTTCTCAACCCTTGATCAGTATAACACCAGTGAGTCCCAGTTGGGTCCCACCACACGTGGCCTCAAGGTGGGAACCACGCTGATGAAAGATTGTGTTTGGATGCTCAAATACTGGAGATCTCGTCTCACTCAAAGCCAGCCAGGCATTATTCTAAGAAAGAAACGCCAAAAGCATCATGAGAGAGAATAATCCCCCCATTTGACACCAAACAACAACTCAAAACTAGTAAACTCACGAGGCAAAATCATATTCAAACAATTCAAAGGTTCAAGCTCTCCGAGTCTCCAAAACTGTCATATTACCTCTTGAAGTAGGGTTCCATCAGCGGTTCTGAAAATCCTAACAAGAGTCCCCTTGGTGCTGGCCGTGGCGAGGAACCGGCCGTCTTGCGTGAGCCCCAAGCAAGCGATATCTGACGCGTGAGCCTCAATGTACTTGGTCCTCCTCGCCGCGTGATGCTCAACCCTGACCTGCCCTCTCTGCAACCCCAGAAAAACGAGCACCGCCGACCACCCCCATTCCGAGACGGCACAAATCCCCTTGGGGTTTGCCGCCGTCTCGATCTCGCGCAAAATCCTAAAGTCCGAGAAGTTAAAAACCAGAGCTTTACGCTCCATCACGACGACGATTAGGTCGCGGCGGAGCCGCACTGCGAGGACAGTGGAGCGGCAGGCGAGCTCGCCGACGAAGCGGCCCTGGACGTCGCACCATAGCTTGACCTTGTTGGGAGGGGACTGAGGGTTAGACCCCCCGCCGACAACGGCCAAGACGTTGCAACGGAAGAGGACATCGGCGGCGCCGAGTCCCCCGCCGTCGCGGCGGTAAATCTCGACTAAGGGATGGCAGCTGAAAACGCGGAGGCCGCGGTCCGTGCATGCGGAGAAGAAGGACCGGTCGTGGCCGAAGCTGAGGTTGAGCGGAGAATAGCTATGGAGGTCAGGGTTAGGGTTGGGGTCGGGGGCGGACTTTGCGGTGGTGGATGAGATGGAATCAGAACTTCCTGAGGGATTTGTAATGGCGGAATTAGGGTTTGAAGTTGAGAGTGAAGGAGGAGAACTGACTGCCGATAGTGCCGCCATGGGAGAGTGAGGAAGACGCTGGAGAACTGAAACTACTATTTAGGCCTCGTTCATTTCGCTTATTCGAGTTTAGAATTCGAGTTTTACTACAGTAAAAAACTCTCACAAACAATCACATTTAACTTTTTTACTACAGTAAAAAATTCTCATATAAAATTAAATCTCAACTCAAATTAAAAATTTGAATCAACGAAGTGAACAGACCCTTAGTCTTTTTGCTGTTTCGTACAGTTGTCTCCGTAAATTTTGAAGAGACGGAGGTATTTTTGTCTTTGTGGTGAGTATTTAAATTAAATTCCGTGGGATTCATTAGCGTTAGAACTTATCTTTTTTTTTTTTTTTTTTTTATCAAAATCAAATCAATTTTGTGTTGATTACTTCATGGAATCCCTTCTTTGTTATTTAGGTTTTTTCGCAAACCTTTTGGCGGGAAAATAATAAAAAGGAACACCCAAAAAACAACGCCGTTGCCGGGGATCGAACCCGGGTCACCCGCGTGACAGGCGGGAATACTCACCACTATACTACAACGACTTGATGCTCCCAAGCTTAAATAGTATTAATAAAATTATACTTTTTGAACTTCAATAAAATAGATTAACTAAAGTTTAAATATTACTAGTAAAACTATTCTTTTTTAACTTCAATGAAATAGATTAACTAAGTTATCAAAAAGTTGGAGTAATCTTTTATTATTATTATTATAAAGGATAGTATAATTTATCTTATGTTATTACATCCATGGAATTTTTCGGTTAATTAATTATGCATGTAGAAGTACTCAATGGAATGTTACTCTTTCAATGGGAAAAAATCAAGGAAAAAAAAAAAAAAGGCAGCATGTCAACGTTTACAAACATACCTACCACCACACTGATTTGTCTATATTTGTTTGTATTTCCTTAAATAAAGAGAGATCATTCTAAGCACAAAATAAAGGTTAATAGATAATTGCAACTGGCTCAATTCAATAAACAACCTACATTAAAAAAAAAAAAAAAAAAAAAAAAAAAAAAGAGGACATAAACAACCTCCATTTAAGTCAATCCACTCTCTAGCCACCAAAAAAAAAAAGTCAATCCACCATGATTTTGCAAAAATAAATTCATTATATTCCTTATTCTTCTCCTGAAAAAAAAATATAAAAGAATAAAATGGTGCCACCACAAATTAATTCATCACTAGAACTAGAAGGCCATAATGCAACTTTTTTTTTTTTTTTTTTTTTTTTCCGTTTCAGTTTAAGATTTTCATCAATACTCATTAAATACTCGACCTTCGAACCTTGAACTTATAATAACGTACAGAGTAAAGAGACCTCTTATAGTTACGGGCGACAACAAACATTGTTAAAGCTTATAACAATAAAACTATAAAAGCAGCTTCGGTTGCATCCGAACTGTCTTTCAGATTTCTTGGCACATATATACCACGAAACCAACCAACCAACTAACAAAGTATTAACCAAAGTAAAAAAGTTTCTTGGATTACAAATATCCACAGATTTTTCTTGAGGAAAGTAGAGGGAAATATATATCAACACTTAGACCAGAAAACCAAACAGAAAACAATCAAAAAATCAATAACCAATACCACCAGTACCAGCCACTTGAGGGCCAGCATCACAGGCAGCACCACCTACTTCTTCCTGATCAGTAGCACTAGTAGTAAATCCAGCCCCAAACAAATTCTCAAGGTTAACATTACCACCAGCCCCACCATTGGCCAATATTTGAGCAAGCATAAACCCCTCAAGAACCCCACTCAGATAAGCTTCCTCTTCTGTGTTATCACTAGTATTATGTGGCCTCACTACCGTCGGAGAAAACCCGGGTCCAAACTCCTGCTGCTGAGGATTAAAACCTCCGTTAAATGGCGGCGCCGCATATCCCATCGGAGGCACTCCTACCGGCGGATAACCCGGCGGTGGGTAGGCGGGGGCTGCTGCCGGTTCGTTGACCTTAACCGATGAAGATGTTTCGAGGACTTGGTTAGCGAATTTGTACGACAAGTTGAGCTGTCCTCTATGCTTGCCGTTAGGTTTTTTCAGCTGGTACGTGACGTACTTGACGAACTTGCCGTCGCCACCGTTGTCCAAGAGCTCCTTGACCGGGAGGTTGGCTTCTCCGATCTCCTTGTCGCTGTGGATCCGACGGTGACACATGACCTTGAAGTTCAGGATCAGACGGTCCTTCTTGGCGTCTTCTTCATCGATGTTGAAGTTCATCGGGAAGTTCCAGGTAGGGTTCGGTCCGCTCCCTTTGTCGACCGGAGTCTTTTGCTCTATCTGAGGACCGCCGGAGAGCGAAACGAGGACGTACACGTTCATCTTGCTGAGGTGCTTTACTCTCTTCAGATCTTTGGCTGAGATTATGGTTATCTCCATCGGTCTGTAATGCATTTTTGTTCTTTCTTTATCAGCCTAAGAAGATAGAGATAATGAGATTTATGCTCTGAAAGCTGGCTTAGTTAGTCATTGAGAGGCCACTGAGAATGTGAGAATAAATAGCTAGATTGGAGGAAGTTCCTTTGTACTTTCGTACTTTCGGAGGAGATAAAATGTCAATGCAAACCAAGTCAACGTCATCCCTAATCTTTAACGTGTTAACTTGAACAAGTCGACGTGTTAACTTGAACAAGCTCTTTGACTAATTGGGGTTTTGTAATTTTTTTTTTTTTTGTTTTTTTAATAGTGAATACGTTATTACAACCATGTAAAAAAAAAAAAAAAAACACACACACACACACACACTAACTTGGCCTCCTGGACGTGTTGAAACGGTCCGTGCACGCTTTGGATGAGAGAAAAAGAAAAAGGAAACGGATGATCAATGATTGGCATAAAAGGAATATATGCTAGTTGGTAATTTATTACAATTTAAAGCCCTCTAAAATCTCGTGGAATGAGGACTTATCAAAATAAGACATTGACAATCTCAGTGAATGTACAGTCAATTTATTTGTCAAATAAAGCTGTCGAGTAATCTTCACGAATCACAAATATTATGTATAGACCTCTTGAGTTCTTTTTATCATGAAAAGGCAAAGTAGTTTTATGAATTCAGATTAGTTTATAAACCTTCGCTTAGGGTTCAACTTGAGCTATTTCACTGAAAAAACAAGGCCAAGTCATCAAGTAGATGGAAATTTAAGAACCCGTTTGTTCCATATACTCAAATTTAAATCATTAATTCTGCAACAGTGTTTTTTTTTCAAAAAAAAAATTAAAATTTCAAATAAAAAAAAATTATAATTTAAGTATACCTTTCAAACAAACTCTAAAGACACAGATATATAAACAGATTTTGCATCTGTCAGGTTAGACATTGGGCAGGCAGGCAAGTAAATAACTTTTTTCGCGTACTCTTAACATCTTGTTAGCTCAAATATGATATACAAAAAGTTTGTTGTTGTTCTCCAAGAAACAGAATATTGGTCAAGCAATGCCAAAATTAAACCTCCTCTGCCAAACTCGGACTTGTTAGTTGGGAGTTCGAAAAATAAGTAGCTAAAATTATGATTTTGTCATTGCCCACTTGAACCTCCTTCCTGTCCAAAATGTAAAATTCAGATCAAACATAAGCATGAATAGACCAAAACACAAATAAGCAATAATCATACAATCAACTATTTGACGGTATTTTTAATAATCATGCAATCAACTATTTGACGGCGTTTTTTTCAACTCCACATCATGTACGCTGAAGCAAGAAACGTTCTACACTTATCGTACCATGGTGGATGAATACGAATGCAATTCCCAACTTCAAGATCTACATTGACACTGTCCACACTGTTGGGAACTCTAGGATTGAAAATAATAGTCCTCTTTGTTCCTTCACTTGCCGTTTCTTTGAGGGGATCTGACCGTGCAAGGCTCTGCAAATCCGCAACCAATCAGGCACATGAGAGAGAGCGTGGTTAGTCAAAAGTATATTTGGGAAAGTAAGTTATAGAACTAAATTACGAATATGACATCAATGTTATCGCTGAAGAGACAGTCACAAACGGTCAGCTTTCCATCCAAGCATCTTGTCAGGATTTTAACATAAATGTAGTTTGGTTCATCTGAAACGGGTAACGGAAAGGGTGAAAAAAAAATCGTAACAGAATATACAATAAGGTATGGACAAAAGCTTTGCATAGTTGCTCAAACAAGTAGGTTGTGCAAGTTGGTTTCCTAAGCAAAAATACTACGAAGAATAAGTAAATGAAAGCAATCTAAGAACTTCACTACTTTGGTATTCTCCATTCTTTAACTTCTGCACGAAATCCATCTCTTGTTCTTTTTCTCTCTGCATGACCTGCTGCAGTTTCAAAAATAATCCACTTCTGCAGATACTAGAAAAGCACCTTTAGTTTTTCCTTCAAACTCGCCTTTTTTCGTTTTATTTTTATTAAACATAAAGTGCATGTTGTAAGAGGAAAACACCAGCTACATCATTACCCTTGTGGTTTATCATTCAAGAAAGTAGCACCTAAAGCTTCCTGGAACTGGTCTACCATCGTTTGCCCTTTCTTCTTAGGCATTGCGATCTCTAGGTCCTTATCACTCGTCTGTTGAAGAAAATTGCCAAGATAAAATAGACAGCTCATTTTAATAAGGGGAAAAGTGTATCAAGATATCAAATCTGTAGATACCTCACTATCACTTGATGATCCGCTACTATCGACAAGATCAGGGGAGTCTTCTTTGTTTACAGTTCTATCTCCCAACATAGATATATTTCTCCTTACGACAGGCTGTAGCCTTTTTCCTATTTTACTGCTATTCTGCAACAAAAACAAGATCAAACCAGGATTGACGGTACAGTACAAAAGGCAAAAACTTTTAAAGAATGAAGCAGACCTTTTCCGAGTTTCCCCTCAGAAGACTAGCGTTATCCTGAAGGCCATCTAAAAGTTCAGCCATTGATTGCTCGCTACATTTGTGCCTAAGAGCTTCCACTTCATGGGGAATAATTTCCAACATATTTTCCTCTTCAGCCTGAATATCTTCAGGAAGCTCAGCGACTAAATTTTCTTCAGTTCTAAGCTCTGTCACATCCAATCTTTCCGAAGCTTCAAGGATACTTGATGACAAGTTATTTTCATCTTTAGAAGTAGCAGGTGAAGATAGTCCTTCTTTATGTGACTGGAAGCGGAATGAAAATCTTGGCTTGCCTTTACCTTTTACTATAATGCAAATTCACAGAGGTCAAAACTACCAGTGGAAAATAATAAATATTTCTGCAAAGCAGAGAACGTGATAACTAATAACTAAAGAAAGACGAGCACATTTAGAAGATTTCTTTGGTCTGGAATTGCATGAAGCATGTTCATTCAGATGCATCAGTGCCTCGGCCTCTTTACTCGCGGAAGACCACGAGAATAAGCTTCCCTGTTTTTCAATCCCAATGCAAAGTAAAGAATCGTCGGAGAACTTCTTGGCTCCAACCCTAGCGGAAAGCTTTGGCAGCACATTGTTTTCCTTTTCAAACAATAAAAACAAGATTACTGCCTCGTTATTATAGTAGCCTATATATTCGTCTATGGAAGTAAAACAAAGAAGCACAATATTTTTTCGTATGCAACATGTATCGCATACCTCATCTTTAGATATTGCCTTCTCTGGGGGGCATTCGGAATCACCCTCGCCATAGAAGTTGGGCATCTCAACATCATCTTCACAATTCGAACTTGTTGGCTTGCGAGTACAACCAATGCCATACCATTATTTTCTCAGAACACAAAAAGGAAAAGGAAAAACCAGAACCATTATTGAGACTTGAGCAAGAGATACCTCATGTGGCAAAATACTAGTTTTAGTTCCACTTTCATGAGTACCTGTCCCAGAAACAATACAAATGTTCTAAGAACGTACCAAATGATAACATGAAGAGAACAAAATAAATAAATAAACAAAAGAAACGTTGTCAAAATAGAGGGAAGTGTTAGAATATTGGTTACCTTCTAATTAGATTAAACTTTTGAAAGAAATTATAAACTAACATAATATCAGAGTAGGAGATATCGAGTTCAAACCCATTGTTGAAGCTTATGCATTGCTTTTGGAAAAATGGTAAACTAATAGTTAACCAACCAAAAACATTTTTTTTTTTTTTTTTTTTGATCCTTACTCCATGCACATTTTTCTCAAAGAACCTTTTAATTAAGCAATAAAATATTTATTTCTGGCAAATTAAAAGGGAAAGAAAAGCACGAGAACACGTTGGATAATCCAAGCATGTAAGAAAAATCACCAGATACCTTTCAGTCGCTCTAGGCGTGATAAAATTTCTAATCCTTCCTATAGAAATAAATAAATAAATAAAGGGCTATAATTAGAATTAGACATTAGACAATGCAAGACAACAAAAAATAAAATAAAATAAAATAAAAAGAGCAAACTTATCCGACGTCGTTTAGTAGAGCAATGAGCGTGGGGCACCTTTTTCTCCGTAGAAGCGGCCAAAGAAAGGCAATTTCCCGGCCAATCGTGGCCGAGGTCTTGGTCGTCATCTGCCAGGCGATGAACGAAATAGGCAAATTGGAGTTAATACTCTCTTACGGTGTTAGTTATACATATATACATACATACGAGAATATGCGTGTACGAGAAATTGAAGGATTTTTTTTTTTTTTTTTTACCGGAAATGCTTTGATCAGAATCTGGGTTTGCCTAAACAAAATGAATAAATCCCAAAATTAGGAAGACACCTTAGAAGAAAAAATGGAATGAGATGGGAAGAAAGGGATTCTTTTAAGTTTTACCGAACATGCTTGTTGCCGCCACATCGTGGTTTCTTCTTTTCCGTTTGGCTTTCACTGGTTCCACCTGATATTTTGCCTTCCAAATTTACCCCACTTTTTTTTTTTTTTTTTTTCAAATATATTTTTGTTTTCGTGACTAACGCCTTTAACTGCTCTTAAGCGTGAAAGGTCAACAGCAAAATCGCAAACGACAAAGGAGGATAAAAACGACAGGACCAAGTTCGCAATGGAGAAAATAAAAATATCAAATGAGAAAAAAAAAAAAAAAAAAAAAAAAACGCATAAGTAAACGAGAACAAAACATAATTTCACTTTTATTTTTCATACTGATAACAATCTCGTAGAAAAAACAATTTCAAAAAGTTTAAAATTAGAGTTTTGTTACAAAAAAATTTCAAAAATAAACACAGTCGCATAAACAATCTCAAAAATAAAAAAAAACGGAAAAACGGACTCTTAAACAGATAATCTCAAAAAAAAAAAAAAAAAAAAAGATAACAACAACAAAAAATATATTTTTAAAATGGTTCCAAAACAATTCTTAAAGAATTCTTGTTTTCATTTTTTATATCCAAAACAAAATCATAACAAATAAAACAAACATCATTCGACTTTTGCTTCAGCAAACGACGGCGAACTTATAAAAGGCCAACAAAATGTGGTTTGCAAGACATTAGTTTTTTTTTTTTTTTTTTTGATAGTTGATTATGAAGATTAGGCTTTTTGATAATTGATTATGAAGATTAGGTTGTCACTTTAAATTGAGACATATCTCTCGCGTTCCAAAGGTTTGTTGTCGTCAAAATTATTAAAAAAAAAGCCTTTTTGACATCAAGTTTATTGCCATTTATTCAAATAAATATATCGCTCGTTGTTAAAAATAAGGGTTCTTTTAGTTCATTGATTCGAATTTTTAATTTAAATTGAGATGTAATTTTATATGAGAGTTTTTTACTGTAATAAAAAATTAAATGTAACTGTTTTTTAGAGCTTTTTATTATAACAAAACTCAAATTGATAAAATAAACGGGACTTAAGTATGTCACTGATGTTTTATTTTTCTCTCAGTGTTTACGTTATGACTTTTGCTCCCATGCCTTCCTAGAAGAGTGAATATATGATGCTCATAGTAAATAGGCGATGACATATCGACAAATGTCATTATTGTTAAGCCGACCATTGGATTGTGAGGCTGTCTTAGGCGATGTTTATAAGAAAATTATAAATTCTATCTCCTTAAGTATCTAACTTACTAAAAGTATCTCTTTTTGAAAAACGTTACTCCTTAACTAGTTATCGTCTAAAAGGTAAAATATACAAGCTAATGTTAAGAGATAGAAATAAAAGAGGGCTCTATTTCAATTAAGTATTTTTAAAAATTTATCAACACGGTCTCTTAAAAAGAGCCACTAAACAATCGACCAAATATGTACATGTAGCTTAACTAGCTTACCCATAATTGAAACAAAAGCCGGAGACTTATCGGCCTTCTTTTAGCAATTTGTTTATTTTTGTTTGGGTTATTGACACATATTGGCACAATTTGCTTATTTCCATCAAGATCTATCTAAAAGCTAACGACCTAATGTACGTGACCACCCACGTGACTTAGATTGTTGGTGAAAAGACGAAATTGCTAAATTGGTTCCCTAATTGGTACTATTTCATTCATCTTTAAGAGGGTATTTGCCTTACGGCGATTATTCAACAATGCAATGAGACGTCGTGATTTGCGAAAAAAAGCTAAGCATTTGCTAGAATGGCGAGGCTAAGATGCCATGGTTCGGAAAAACACTTTGGCGCCAAACACATAATCCACTGCGTGCGAAGCTCCGTTGCGCCGGGATAAAACTCGAATTGTTTAGAAAGGCTTCCTCATTGGTTTCCGGTGGCGTATTGGAGATGCCGAACTCGGCGATTTTACGAATTGAATCGGATGCGGGCGTGGGAAAAGCGGATCATGTATAACAAAAATTTTCATAAAACTTTTGAGATACTCTATAGATTATATTAATGGATCATGAATAAATTTCATTAATTTATATATTTCAAGAACTCCACCGAAAAAGCTCGGATGATAACCATATCCTTGCTCTTTTGTTTAGAATTCAATTCCTTGAAGCGTGTGTGTCACGTGAGACAAAACAGGTTTCTGAAACACTCAAATTTTCACAAATACCAACGCATGCACGATATGGAATTTTTGGAGAAAAAATTTTCCTCTCTTTTTTGCTATGAGAAAATTCGGCCACACTCTTTTTAGGGCTGAATATTGTTTTCAAAAATTGTCTACACAATTTCCTATCATTCTCATATTTAAAGAGTAGAAGTCAAACTTCAGCACAAAATCAAATCTCCATCTCCTATTTGATTTGGAACAAAAAATCTCCACCACTTATCCACAAGGTGGCCGGCCACTCCATTAGGGTTTTACCCTGTGTGTGGCGCCAATAACAGATAGGGAAGGAAGAGAAATCATCATTTATCCTGTAGTCAAATTTTAATTCAAATTCAAATTTGAATTTAAGCCAAACTTAAATTAATTTGAATTCTAAATGATAAATTTAAATAAGTTCAAAATGATAAATTTAAGTATGTTCACAATTCAAATTCAAATTTAAATAATCACATTATTTAAATAACAATTAATTCTCAATTAATTATTTTTTGAGTATTTAATTTTAGAATTTCGTAATTCTAAAATTCCCATTTTGCCCTTTGTGTCTGGTAGAATTACAAGGACGACGTGGGGACTAATGGACCTATAATCCTGAGCTCCAATAAAATTAATAATTAATTAAACACTTTAATTAATTAATTAATTCTATTAATTCCAATAGTTACTCCACTATAAACTTGGAATTGAACTTTCAAAATTATAGACATTAATTACTTCTAAACTGCGAAGTGTCCATTTGATATAGTCATTACATATAGATCAATCCTCCATAAATAATTCATAATCAGAGTCAGGTAGAATCTATTAACCTCTCTAACTATATCTTCATCCTTGAGTACCATTGATTCTCTAATGAATAGTGATTCATAAAACACATTGATGAAGCAGAGCGCTCTTACTAATCCAAGTACCGAATCAACACTCAAGAGAATTATTTATCTACTTATTTCTTAAGAAGGAATGAATTCCATTTCGTATAATAACATTCCCAGCTACCTATTTCATTATGTCTCCAAAATACAAGGAATATGATTCAGGGTCTCGGAATCCGTACCGAGTAAATCAAAAGACATAAATCCATAAATAGGAGTTTGTTAAGAACATCGGGATTAAGATCATCCTATATATGACCATCGGAACTTAATTAGAATTTCTATCGAAAATTAGAAATTCATATTGTGTATGTGTCCTTGTTCCACATACTCTTATTATGTGAAATACACTCATTCAAATCTCGTCATATTACGTCACGGATAACACGTTTCATTCTAAATGGGAGTGACATGTATTAATAATGTTTTAATTAAAATAACCTTTAATTAAATTTTGAAAATGGATTATTATCCTTAAACACTATCATCAAAAAAAAAAATACTAAAAAGTTCATAAACAATCACAAAATTTTCATTTGATATTTATAAAATATTCATAAATATATGCACATAAAATGATGAATAAACTATTTTATTAATTAAATAATAAATATCCTATTACATCTCATGCTTTTAGGACACTATTTCTAACATTTATGACATCGTTCCTCCGCAACTATTTAGCCTTCAAACAGTGCCATAGATCCTGCACCAAACACTTCACCACCTACGCGACGCTTCTAGACTGCCTCGTCAACACCTATCGGGACATCAAGTACCTCAGTGACTGGAACATCGTCGAGAATTGCTACAAGTGTTTTGCACATATACCCTAACAATCTAGGTCACGTAAGTGTCACGTGCATTGGGTGACCGTTAGCTTTTGAACGGATAACCTATTTTAAATGGTTGGGGTCGATTTATCAAAAAAAAAATTGAAAGTCAAACAATCAAGAGACTAATAACCCTTTTTGTTTTATGTCAAACGGCATCATATCTATATCACTAAACGAACATCATATCTATATCCGATGTGTTTAGGCGATTCTAATAAACAGAAACGGCACGTCGTTTTAAAGCAAGCTTTCGTTATTAATGACTTGTCGTTTACTATGTCGTCCATTGAACTTTGCATCTGATGTGACAGCATTCATGTCAGATTCCACATCCGCAGTATATAATATAATATTTCTTCCCTTTTTCCTACTATTTTCAATTTTTTAAAAACTTCCATAAAATTCTCCTCTCTTTCCCACTACGGAGAAGAAGCTTACATAGCACGCATCTCACATAGTCCTACAATCCATCCAAAACAGGCCAATAGGACCCACCATCATCTTCAATAAAACAAAAGCGGTCTAACTTCACCCAATCGAGCGACGCCGATTAAATTAATAAAGGCGCACATATCATAGTTCTTGTTCCACCTGATCCTCGCAATTCAAATGTCTCCCGCGCAATTTGAATTCCACTCTATTCCCAAAATTCCCATTTTATTTTTGTCTGTCCGTGTCTCCACTCTCCATTCTACTTTTAAACCTTAGGGAGGGAGAGAGAGAGAGAGAGAGGACCCTAAAGGCGAGAAGGAAAGGAAGGAGAGAGAGCAGAAGCAAAATGAAAGGGACGCTCGTGAGCCACTTGCAGGTTCAGCTCGGCCAAAATCTCCAATTGTCGTCGTCGTCGTCGAATCCCTCTTCCTTCCAGAAACTTATAGATTCCGAGGCCTCAGGACCTCCTCTTCCCTCCTCCTCGCCGCGGGCCGCCGACATCGATTCCCCTTTCGACGATAAAGATTTCATTCTTAGCCAAGACTTCTTCTGGTACGCATATTCTCTCTCTCTCTCTCAATATTTTATTCCGATTTGATCAATTTTGTAATATGATTAATTTTGCGATACCTTTTCTTTCAATCGCTTTTGAGCATCTGATAGAAATCTGCAAATATCAATCTTGTGTAGAATTTGCCCCGATATTGCATTCTGCATAGTAGTTCTTTGGGGTTTTGTTAGTGACCGGTAGCTAGGCTGTTTATTGATGCATTTTATTTCGAATTTGAAGTATTTAAGATTTAAATGACAATTTATGGGGATTTGTTCTGATTTTTGTTTCTGGGTTTCTGACTTTTGTGGTAAATGTAGCACTCCGGACTATATCACCCCAGATAATCAAAATTTATTCATGGGTTTTGGTTGCAACGAGGTAATATGTGAATTTTGAATGGATGTTCTCTATGGTGTTTTTTAAACTGAGTATTAAATGTTGACGGATTTTCTTCCCTATGTTTCTATTAGGAAAACATGCCCTGCCCCAAATCACCGGAGAAGCCAACGACAATAAGAAGTAAGAGATGTCGGCAAGGTAAATACCATTCCTGAATTGAGCTTGATGAAGACTATGGGAATTGATAGCATTTGGGTGTTAAGTCTTCTCAAAGAATGGTCTTGTTTAGTCTAAGTAGAAAACCATATCTTTATGAGCAAATGGGAACTTTCGGTTATTGGTGCCAAGTCGAGTTTTTTTTTAGTTTGTACGAACTACGAAGCAAGAATATTAATCATTCTGTTCTGCAATACATGTCGAAACTTGCAACTGACTAGCAGAAAGAGATCGAAATGTAATAATTCTAAATCCTCCCTTAGGAAACAGGTGATATTCTGCCGCTCACTTGCTATTTGTGTTAACAAATTATAACTGAGAGGAATATGGGCAATGTTCTTACTTTTAGATTTCCCTTGTTTTCCATCAGCTGTTTCCTTTTTGGCATTATGTATACAAAGATACATCACATGCACGTCTATGCATGCGGACATCCCCTTTTGTGATGGATAATACTAAATTTTGTGCAGATATTTTCTCATCAAATCCAGTTAGTCCCACCTTGTCCGGCATACAAGAAGGGATGGAATCTGAAAAAGATGATTACAATATAGAGGAAATAAAGACAGAGAAATTTACAGGAACTGGAACAAAAAGGGTTCAAAACTATGTATCTCAATCTGCAGTTGCTTTACGTTGTCGTGTTATGCCTCCTCCTTGTATTAAGAACCCATATATAAAGGATGCTTCAGGAATGGACATGGATCCTTTTGGCAATCAGAGATCAAAATGTGCAGGTATGGCTGTGGATAGTATCTTAATGGCTACTATCGCAGCTTAAAGTATTGATATATCCCGTTACTTTAATGACCTCACTAGATTGGGACATTGATGCTATTTGAGGACCTGCATTTCTTGTATCTTGTTTTGAGAATTATGCTGCAATCTGCAGATTTCTTTCCTGCAATCATTGGTGGCAGTGGCCTTTCCCGCTATCACACTGATTTCCACGAGATTGAGGTATCTGCCCAAATCCTCAATAATTTCTGGACTTTAGCTGATACATAACCATTAATTAGCATGCTGGTTAAGCTAATAAACTTTCCCTTCCGTTTTCAGTACATTGGTAGTGGGAACTTCAGTCGTGTATTCAAAGTCTTAAAGAGAATTGATGGGTGTTTGTATGCTGTGAAACATAGCATAAAGCAGTTGCATCAGGACAGAGAAAGGTTGTTTCCTTATGCTTTTGGATATATCCATCATCGGGATCATATTTTCTAAAGCAATAAATTTTTCTCACTTTTGTAGGGGGAAGGCTCTGATGGAAGTTCAATGTTTGGCAGCTTTAGGTTTGATATATGTTTTTGATTACTGATGGACATTATTTACGTGCTTGATGCAGTTGCAATCTCTTTTAATTGTTGTTGCTTTCTTCCCTCATGCAGGGTCTCATGAAAACATTGTTGGGTATCACTCTTCTTGGTTTGAGAATGAGCAGCTATACATTCAGATGGAGCTCTGTGATCACAGCTTATCCATTAATGGATCTACGCATCTATCCTCAGAGAGAGAAGTTTTGGAAGCTCTGTATCAGGTTAACATTCTTCTTTGGTGTGCTATTTCTATTGATCTTAACACATTGGATTGACAAAATTTCTCCTCCCGATAGTATATATCATTTCTGATATATGTTTTATACAGATTGCAAAGGCGTTGAAGTTTATACATGAGAAAGGAGTAGCTCATTTGGATGTAAAACCTGATAACATATATATCAAAAATGGGGTTTATAAGCTTGGGGATTTCGGATGTGCAACTCTTATTGATATGAGCCTCCCGATTGAAGAGGGTGATGCACGTTATATGCCTCAAGAAATCCTAAATGAGAGATATGATCACCTTGACAAGGCTGATATTTTCTCTTTAGGAGTTGCCATTTATGAGCTAGTAAGAGGGTCATCTTTGCCAGAATCAGGACCTCAACTTTTAAATGTCAAGGAGGGAAAATTGCCGCTCCTCCCAGGTCGTTCATTGCAATTCCAAAACTTACTCAAGGTACCGTGCTATTTCTTGTATTGATGGTCATTGAGTGTTTCTTTAAGAAAATTTGTCTTCTCATTCTTATCTTACGAGTGACAACGTATAAAATGTCTTTGAAGCAATTTCTTTTCTCATTCTCAGTTACTTAATCATCTTGTCTTGCGCACTGCACACACATGTAGTCTACTTTATGAGAGTTTTTGAACAATTCTACTCACAATATTTTGTTCTGTCACTTTTTCAACATTCTTGTTCCAAATCTGGCAATGTGAACAGAAAATGCTGTCTTTTGATTAAAAATTTCAAAACTCTTGACTCTATTGGGATGTAGGAGATGAGCTTGTTATTTTCCTCTGACAAGTTACAGCATGCTAAAAATGCTATATTGTCATTTTCATTCCACAAACTGATATAGTTTGTGGTCATACACCATATAAATAGTACAAGTTGCTTTCTTTGACTGCTTTACTAGACAAAAAAAGCGTTGTCTTTCAGAGAAGAAATGCGTAATTAAGGCCTTGTTCATTTCACCGATTTGAGTTTTCAGAAAGCTCTCAGAAAAGGTCATATCTAACTTTTTCTGCTACAGTGAAAAGCTTTTAGAAAATATCACATTTTAGCTCGAATTGAAAACTCGAATCCGCGAAGTGAACGAGGCCTAAGTAGCTTGATGGTTCTAAAACTCTGCATATTAGTTTAGTTAGTTGTCATTTGGCAGTTTGCTGAAAGTATACAAGTCATATTATCATATTGTAGGTCTCTACATTATGGTGCTGAATAATGCTGCTTCGTGAAGATTATTGTTTTTACTATTCAGATTCATTCAAGGAAATTGGTTTTGACTACTATACCTCATAAGACATAGGCCAATTGTTTCTAACCGTTCATTAAATCTATCAGGCCATGGTGGACCCAGATCCAGTTAGACGGCCTTCAGCTAAAGATTTGGTGGAAAACCCAATATTGGGCAGGGTTCTTAGAAACGCTAGAACCTAAAGAAATCATGACAGATAGCCCTTTTGATAACCCTGGAATTTTGTATATGCTGCCACCTACAGTCAACGTATAAGAATGGCCAAACTTTTGAACAAGTACTCGTCTTTCCAGCACATGCACCATTATTTTCTACAAGCGTGCTTAGAATGGTGCAAATTTTCCAAATATGTAGCAATCTCGGAAGTACTATATCCTAGACTAGAGGTATGTAGTGTTTTTGTGGAATTACCTTGGAAGGTGACATTTTATTTTCTTATTTTAACTTAAAATCTAAAATTTGTTGAAAACTTGCTAGCTAATCTAAATTCATGTTTATAAGACAACATTGTCCATTTTTATGGTAGGTGAGCAGCGGCGAGGCATGTTGTGGATCGCTTTTCTCTCTCCACCACTCGCATTACCAGAGGTACCCCTGGCTAAATGTCAATTTAAAAAGTATGATATCATTTTGTGTACAATCTATATATTTAATGAACAAAATTCCCACTCTTTGAAGTGGATTTCTGCCATTAGATTTGAGTACTTAATTTAAAATTGCAAGATGGATTACTTTTTATTTCTCAAATCTAGTACTAGTATATAAAATCTTAGAAAAAGGAAAAAAATAAAAATAAAAAGCTTCAAAACCTCCCACAACGTGGCTTCCGAGTTCTCTAGAGCATACTAACTAATAGCTATATTTAACTGTTAGACATACATAATCAAATTGACTTCCATTATTTTAAAATTCCAGTGTTTACTAATGTAATTTTAATATGAGATAAAAACTTTATTTCATGTTTATCATATTTAGTGCAATTATTTGTAATGCTAAAAAAAAAAAAAAACATGGCGTGATGGCTTATTTAAGAATTACCAGATATTGAAATTATAAAACCAATCAAATAAGAGAAGGATGTACTGAAAGCTATTCTTTGTATTTATTTTTTTTTTTTATTTTTTAAGCTATTGAAAGCAATAATAGTTAATAGTCAAGAAAAAATGCCTTGTTGACTTCATGGCATCATATTTCTTGTCCCCATACATATAAAAGTAGGCTCTTAACGCCGTCTATTAAAAGCTCTTTTTAGTTCATTAATTTGAGTTAAAATATGACTTTATTGGAGAATTTTTTACTGTAATAAAAAAATTAAATGTGATTATTTTTAATAGCTTTTTACTATAATAAAACTCAAATTTTAAATTCAAATTAATGAAATGAACAGGACTTAAGATTAACCTACTCCCAAAATCCGAACTTTTTATTTGCTCAAATAATAACAGTAAGTCAAGAATCTGTACCACGTTTTCTTTTCAATATATGTGTGTGTGTGTGTGTGTATTTTCCGTTGTTGAGTATTTGTAGTATGTGACTAAATTCTTTAAGACGGCATGCTGATGATTTTATCTTGGAGTGGAATATTCTGGTATACACATTTTTATATGCTCTTTCTGTGACAAGGTATAGACAGTTTGGTTAAGCGAACTACATAACGCGGTCTTTGCGCGTTTTCCAATCCTTTTTCCAATTTTTTAGTTAGCAAGCTACCATTAGTGCATGATTGAGAATCTTAAATTAATTAAATAAATATGGACAGAATAGGGAGAAAATTGCTGAACATGGTTTGAATTTTATCCTTTATTCTTAAATTAACCTTTTTGATTATTATGATTATTTGACTAAAAAATAATATTAATTAAACGTAAATAATAAAAAAAATTAGATTTATAAACTCTAAAAAGTATTTATTTTCTTTCTCTTTAAATATGTCTAATCACAGCTTGAAGCTTAATTTGTATATAAAATTCCAATAACTGCTAAGAAATCTAAAGGGGAGTCATTGTTTATAGTTATTCTGTTCTGTGTTCCATATCTTATGCTTGGCGCATGTGAACCGGCAATTGAAACAATGTTCTTTTTGGTATAATCGAACGGAAAAAAGGCTAAATTATTGTCGTATTTAATCAAACATTATTGAACTAATGTCAAAGGTCGATGTATTAGTGTACTTTGTTACCAACCCCAAGACCAGGACGAGATAATGGCCAAAGTTTTGGGAGGGAGACAATATTTGTTAACTAAAACAGTTGTTCAGTTGGATAAAACAAATAGGTGAAAAAACCAGAGAAGTTATGTAAAAGTTTGATAAAACTAATAAGAGGACTTTGTGTAGCCGCCTACTTATAAAAGACAATAGAATTGTTTAAAAATAGTAAGTAAATAAAAATTTAAAAATTATTTACAAGTGAAGATACAGAAAATGTCAATTCTATTTTTTTTAGATGCTTACTTATAAAAGACAACATAATTTTTTAAAAGCGGTAAGTAAATAAATTCAAAAGTTATTTTCAAATAAAGATACAAGAAAGGTTAAAATTAGAACTTTTAAAAGTGAAGTAAATAAACTAGAAAAAAGAAGATCATATTTATATAATAGAACTGTTTCGGTTTTAAACCCAGAAGTTATTTTTAATTGTAGATACAAAAGAGGTCAATTTTATTTCTCTTTCTTCTTTGGACCCCTTAGAAAACGACATTTATATGACATAATGCAGAAATAATGCAGAACAGCCTTATATAAGAAAACGTTCAAATTTGCTTCAAATTTTGCTTCGGACATCCTGATGCACTATATAATTAGGAGCCGATGAGATAACTCATTGATTCATTAAATTAAAGTACTGTAAATATGAATTACTTTAAGACTACAGAACATTTTTTTTTTAATATAATAACCCTATTCTTGGTTTTTGAATTTTGATATATAGTTCACGTTAAATGACGTTTAAAAATAATCTTATTTGTTGAAATTTTTATAGATTTTACCAAGTGCCCGTCAACAACATTTTTTTTAATAGAAAGTTCACAATTTTTCTCAACGCTTCAAAGAAAGGAATATATATATATATATATATATATATATATATTTAATCATCAACGATCATCAATTTCTTGTCATGGTATAGAAGTATGTCTTGTGCCCCGTTCATTTTGCAGTTTAGAATTTGAAAGTAAAAGGCTCTTATAAACAATCACATCGCCATTTATTAAAATTAACCTCAACTCTAATTAAAAAATTGAACTTTTTATTTCCTAAGATTAAACTCTTAAAATCCGAACTTTTTATTTTCTCAAATAACAGTAAGTCAAGAATCTGTGCCACGTTTTCTTTTCAATATACGTGTGTCTCTCTCTCTATATTATATATATATATATATATATATATATATATTTTCCCTTGTTGATTATTTGTAGTATATGACTAAATTGTTTAGACGGCATGCTGATGGTTGTCTTGGAGTGGGAATATTCTGGTATAACACATTTTTATATGCTCTTTCTGTGACAAGGTATAGACAGTTTGGTTAAGCGAACTGCATGACGCGGTCTTTGCGCGTATTCCAATCCCTTTTCCAATTTTTTAGTTAGCAAGATATCATTATTGCATGAATGAGAATCTTAAATTAATTAAATAAATATGGACAGAATACGGAGAAAATTACTGAATATGAGTATGATTTTTATCTTGTATTCTTGATTAATTTTTTTAATTAGTATAGTTATTTAATTAAAAATGATATTAATTAAACGTAAAGAATAAAAATTTAAATCTATACAATTTAAGAGGCATTTGTCTTTTTTCCATTTAAATTTAGATCTATAATAACCCTATTCTTAGTTTTTGAATTTTGATATATAGTTCACGTTGAATGACGTTTAAAAACAATCTTATTTGACGAAATTTTTATAGATTTTACCAAGTGCCCCGTCAACAACATTTTTTTATAGAAAGTTCACAATTTTTCTCAACGCTTCAATATATATATATATATATATATATATATATATAATACTTTGATAATCGGATAGCTGAAAATTATAAATACATATATATACACGCGCGCACAGTTCTACCGATCACCTTACTCAAATAGATGACTAAAATTGGAATACTCTTCAAATGTCCATAGTTATGCATAAGATTTAATCATCACTATGATTCAATGATATGATTATAGGCAAATTAAGGGTCCGAGCTTATGACGATTCACGCTCCGAAACTAACTAAAGATATATATGAATTTTAGATTCATTGAACCTTTTTGTAGTCCTTAATTTAATCAACAAGTTTACTACGTGACAAAAGCTAGCTCTATTGTTCGATCTATTTTATTTTTCAAAGCAGCTAATTCTTTTTCCTCCATTATTTCGCAAAAAAAAGAAAATGAAAAAACATAGAAGCCTTCCCAAACAGCTTTTGGAGCCTGTCCCGATGATCACTAACCTAAGTGACGTTTTGCAAACAAATGTCACACGTGATGATCACTAACCCACACGTGACGTTCATCACCCTCGAAGAAACCTCGGCCAAATGAAATGAAATGAATACAAAAGGGACAAAAGTGTGTTAAAACTCTCGTGCATTCGGGTCCACGACAAATACTAGACAACTGCGATTGTTGACAGCCACGTATCGAAATTTCGGATTGTGCGTTTCATTTGTCTCTTCTGCCGCATTTCTATGCTTTCGTCATCACCTGTCAATCAAAAAAACCGGGTGTAGCTGAAAATACATGCGATCGCCTGTACGATGTATTTAAAATTAGGATTTCGTACGTAAGTGCACGAGATGTTGACTCTTGACTTCTAAATGTTGATGATAAAATGGAGAATTTCTATGGTAGAAAACTTTCATTTCCATTATTTTTAACCTCAACACTCATAAATTCGTTAAAAAATTAATCTAACAATTAAAATAATAATTATATGAGTAAAAAAATAATAATTCCTATCATAAAATTTCCTTTAAGATTTTAAAAAATCATGTAAGCATGTAAAAAAAATAGAGGCGTTTCCATTATATAAAAAAAAATAATATCATGAATCCTCATATAGACGTTTTAATAAAAGGCACACCCTATAATAAGGTAGGCTCATTCTTTATGAATAGGAGATCATGGAGCCCCTTAATATTTGTGTTTGTGCGTGTAAAAACCCTAATAAGAAGATTGGATTTTGAATTTTGATTATATGAAAACCATATTGGGTTAAAAAAAATATAGGAGCGTAGAATTTTTTTTTTTAAAGTCAACTATGCCTTAGTGATAATTTATTTTTTATAACCAATCATGCAATTCTTCTATTATTTTTAAAGCCAGCATGATTTTTTTTTTTCCCGAGGAACATACAATTCATTTAATTTAATATAAGAGTGCTAGTTTTATTGATAAGACAAATTGGGTAAGTCCTATTAAGATAAATATAGCATGTAAATTTACTTCATGGAGAATTGTTTTAAATATACTACTCTTTACATTTTTGAATAATATTTTATATTTACCAAAAAAAGAAGATTCTTTTAAATTGAGTGGCATTACTAAACTTTTTAAGACTTTTGTATTTGGTAAATGAAGTCATATTTCATTTATTAATTAAATTTGTATATATGCAATCAATAGAAATTACAAAGTATGAAAAAGCATCCCTTCCCTTCAAAAAAAAAAAAAAAAAAAAAAACAAAAAAGGAAAAAAAACATCCCTTAAAGATTATTTGGAGAGATTTAGGAATAATAATAATATCATAAATACGTAAGAATAAATCCCATAATTGGAGAAGTTAGTAGAGCCTTTATCAGGTAATTGGAGCACAATCTGCAGCAGCCAATTAATCAAAGGTGGTTGCTTGAATTCAAATTTTAATTTGGATTCTCTAAAAAAAAAAAAAAAAAAAAGTGGATAATTCAACGTGGAAAGGCTACTAAAAATGAAGGTTTCTTTCCAAAAAAATGTTTGTTTTAAGGAAATTCGAAATTAAAGTTCAGATCAAAGTCACTTTTTTTTTTTTTTTTCCCTTCCCTGAGTGATGCGTCAAGTAATAGTTGTTACGAGAAAAACAGTAGAGTTTAAGGGGGGAAAAACCGGCATTATAATTAAAATGCCTAGAACGCAAAAGAAAAACTATGATCCTGTTTATTTTATTAATTCGAGTTTAAAATTTGAATTTTGCTACAGTAAAAAGTTCTTAAAAACAGTCATATTTAACTTTTTTACTATAGTAAAAAGTTCTCATATAAAATTACATCTCAACTCGAATTAAAAATTCGAATTAATGAACTAAACGGACCCTATAATTTCAGGAAATTAATATGACTTGAGCATTATCCAGCGGCACTACCGAAACTTATAATTTCACTGATTGTGAAGTTTTTTTTTTTGGCAGCGAAGCATACTAAAAAGAAACTATGTTCTTTTAATATATTTTTTTGTTTGGGTCAAAGAATTTAAAAAAGTGGATTTAACTATTAAGCTAAACTTTTTTTTTAAAGTACTAAATAATAAAATTAATTAAGCTAGCTAACGTTGTTTGATTTGGTTCATGGTTTTATATAATAGTTCTTACGTGTTTGTGGGGCCCTTTGATTGCCTTTATAATTTCCAAGTCCCAGATCACAAACGGAAGATCCCTGCCTCCGAGCTTACAGCTGCACTAAACCTCTCTCTCTCTCTCTCTCTCTCTCTCTATATATATATATATATATGTATACATATATATATATATATATACATATATATTTTTTCTCTCTCTGTGTACTGTACGTTGAAAGAAAATATATAGACAATACTTTTATGTTTCTTTTTGATCTTTCATTTCCTGTTTAGAACGAGGAATTACTGATAATATTACTCGTCTTTCAGTCACTTTTCTTCTTCTTCTTCTGCCTCTTCATATATATATATATATATATATATATATAAATATATTATATTGACTCATCGATGGAAGAAATATTGCCACCGGATGAAAGTACAAGAGAAGAGTCGATAGATCAGGAAAGACAATCAGAGGAAGTTTGTCAAGAGAAGGGACTGAAAGCGAGGAAGCTTTCATGGCAGAAGCTGCGAAGATACGACTCCTTGGACATCGAGTCCCGCAGTATTGGCGGTCACAATGCTTACGGCCACACTTCCAAGGCAATCTCTCTTCTCTTTTTAATATTTTATGATATTTGCTATTGTTATATGTGATTTTGTTTTTATATTTCGTGTTTAATTTTACATTCGAGATAAACTTTAAAGATGATTCAAGTTTTTACTTTAAAAAAAAAACGACTTTTTCTTTTTAAAAATTAAAAAAAGACGACTTGCGTTTATTGGAAAATAATAAGCCTAAGACTTCTTAGTCTAGTGACACTGGGGTTGGGTATCCAAAAAAAAAAGAAAATAATAAAACTATATATATATATATATACATATATCATATAAATTTATTTATTTTTAGTGAACACATATACACATATATGTTTTTATAGTAAAATTATAAATATGCATATATGCTAATCAAACAAGCAAAACTTAATATTTAATATTTTCATTACTTAAATTAACTCATTGATCTTTGAATCTTTAATTAAGTTCTATAAAAGAAGTCATCTTTGATTGATGTATTCTTTCTAGATGAGATATTAATCACTATTCAGTATAAATTCTAATAAGCCTGACTTCTTGGATTATTATTATTTTGAAGCGATAATATATATATCGTTATAGTTATTGTTATTATTGTTATAAATATATATTTTTTATTTTAGTAGATTAATAATTAATCTGTGCCCCCAATTGCATATACAGTTGGATTATAACTTTTTTTGTTAATTAATCTGCACAGGCTACAACTGATTGGTCGGTAATTTTACATCTAGCATTCCAAAGCATTGGAATAGTTTATGGTGATATTGGCACATCACCTCTGTATGTGTATTCGAGCACTTTCACAAATGGAATCAAGCATAACGATGACATTTTGGGGGTCCTTTCTTTGATCGTTTATACAATCACTTTGATCCCTTTGCTCAAATACGTCTTCTTCGTCTTGAAAGCCAACGACAACGGTGATGGTAAGATATCTTAATTATTTCATTTATTGTAGAGAATAATTATCATAACATTTCTAATATTTGTTTGTAATAATTTTCAACACAAAAGACAATTTTACCATTATTTACTTTTTTAAACTGAAAATATATATGTGGTCAAAGTAATATCACCACTAACTGCCAAAATGCGAAGTCGTCTTTTTCTCGTCTCTTTGTATTTAATAACCTGTGTATGTGATGCATATCTATATAATTATGTTCATATGGAAAGAAAACAAACAAAAAAAGAGAACGAATTTAAGTACCTTGTCGTCATACTATAAGAATTGTTCAAACATGTTTTTATTTTTTGGCGAAAATATTCCAAGAAGTATACAAACCTGAACGTGTCACATTGTAATGTTTTTTTGATCCATAAACAAGACCCCAAAAGAATTACCTAGTTTTTTTTTTTTTTTTTCCTAAAAAAAAAAAAAAAGTTGAAAAACCTTTACACTTTCTACTATTGGCACCAAAGCAGCCTAGGCCAAACTTGATTATAAACTTAACTGGTACTCAATTTTCCAAACTGGTACTCATAGTGTGAAATGAACTACAGGTTTCTCAATTTTTAAAAACTAACCCTTTTATTTATTCCGATAGAGTTAAAACTCTGCTACTCATATAAAAATCTCACTATATGGATAAGTGGTGGGACTCAATCTTGTGGGGCCTACTATTCTGTAAGTGATGGGATTTTAATCCCACCATATAATACCTACCATTTTATGAGTGGTGGAGTTTTACTCTGATGGAGAATAATTCATTTTTCTTTTAAAAACATGCTAGTACACGTATATATACACACCTCGTTAGGCCTTAGTCTTCTCTATGACGTGATCAATTTCTTTTGGTAAACATGCTTGAATCATGATATAGCAATACATACACTGTTGCAAAAATGTTAATAGTCAACAAATAAAAGTTGGCCACACTTAGCGGAAACAAAATCAAGTTTCTAATGAGCAGAATTAATCATCTACTAACATATTATGACACCACTAATTTGATAAAAGCTCTATAAATTAGCTAATTTGGACGCCTTACCCCTTGACTGACAAATTCATTCTTCTAACCCTCTTAATTAAGTTAAAAAAACTGTGGTCCCAATAATTGTTACCTCTACTAATATGACACCATTTTGATTGATGAAAAAGGCTTTATGGCTTATAATGTGCATGCTTTACCACTCAAGTAGCAAACTTATTCTTCTCGTCACTCTTCTTAATTAACTTAAAATTATGGTCTTATAATTTATACTATAATTGTTAATTTGGGACATGATTAATTATGTTAACTAGGAGGGACGTTTGCTTTGTACTCTCTTATATGCCGATACGCGAAGGTGGGATTGACACCGAGCGAGCAGGCTGAGGACAGAGATGTTTCAAATTTCCAGCTGGAGTTGCCCAACAACCGTTTAAAGAGAGCTTCAAGGCTTAAGTCTAAGCTTGAGAATAGCAAGTCCACCAAGTACTTCTTGTTGTTCGCCACTATGCTTGGAACTTCAATGGTTATTGGTGATGGGGTCCTCACTCCTTGCATCTCGGGTAACTAATGATCTTATGTTACATCATTCAAACTCTTTTAACTGATTATATGATGTGGTATAGCAAAAAATGTTAGACACCATTTGGAGCATAAAAGATTTAACAGGTGAAATGAATAGTTCTCTTATATATATATATATATATATATGTAATATTATAGTTTTGGAGATTGACTTGTGATATTAATCCGAAATTAGATTAATTAATTAATGCAATTTTGATGGCAGTTCTGTCGGCTGTTGGAGGTATTAAGGAAGCTAAATCGTCATTGACCCAAGGTATACCCCATATGTTCTCTAATTATAAGGCCAACGATTAGAAATCACCCATCACATCACAGTTATATAAATCCAAAAAAAAAAAAAAACCCAACGTTAGAATTAGGTCCCCCAGTAATATTCCTCCAAATTAATGTTTGGGCTCCAAAAGGGCTCCACTCATACCTTGAGGCTAGGGCTACCAATTTAGACCGTTTGATCTGGTCCAAAGCCCAACTCTTCGGCTCGAGCCAGGCCTAGCCTGGGATGGCCTAGCCCATATAAAGACACGGTTGGCCCAGTAGGCCGATTAGAGTGGTGGAGTTTTATTTTTCGAGGGAGAAATTTGGAAAATAGGCCTTAAAATTTGAGATGAATTAAAAAATTAATAGGCTAAAAATGTTTAGTCAACAAATAAAAGTTAACTTAGCGGAAATAAAATCCAAATAATGAGCAGAATTAATTATCTTTTATTATGACACCATTAATTTGATAAAAGCTCTATAAATTATAATTTGGACGCCTTACCCCTTGACTGACAAAATTCTTCTAACCCTCTTAATTAAGTTAAAAAACTGTTTATGAACCATTTTAATGGCTTATAAGTTACCACTCAATTATTCTTCTCGTCATTATTAATTAACTTAAAATTATGGTCTTATAATTTATACTATAATTGTTAATTTGGGACATGATTAATTATGTTGTAGGGAGGGGTTTTACTCTTTTGAACCATAGGTGGGATTGACAAATTTGTCCATAACTTATTTGGTTATGAACCATAACTTGCTAATTTTGACAAGTTATGGCCTATTTTAATTTTATAACTAAAAAAAACCTTTTAACTGA
This sequence comes from Morus alba, assembly GCA_012066045.3. Taxonomy (NCBI): domain Eukaryota; kingdom Viridiplantae; phylum Streptophyta; class Magnoliopsida; order Rosales; family Moraceae; genus Morus; species Morus alba. The sequence goes on along the minus strand of CP050230.2, from coordinate 8,483,075 downwards.
TTATATGATGTGGTATAAAAAAATGTTAGACACCATTTTAAGCAGGTGAAATTTTCATATTGGCATATTTTCTACTATTTATATTTTTATTTTTAATTAATGACCATCATATAAACTTTGGGAAATAGAAGCTAAAAATAGGTCAATATGAAAGGCCAACGATTTAAGAAAGTATATAGGCCAATTTTTAGTTATAGAAATTAATAGGTCATAACTTGTCAAGTTATAGTTCATAATTAGATAAGTTATGGAGAAATTTATCAAGTTATAGTTCATGGTTATGGGAAATAGTAGAAAATGGAATATGAAAAAAATGAATGTAGGCCAATTTTTGTCAAGTTATGGTTTATAAAGTTATGGACAAATTTATGGACAAAAATAATAATTTGGCCTATTTATTAACTTATGTAAACTATTGGCCTATTAATTTTAATTCATCTTAAATTTTGGTCTATTTTCCTCTTTCTCCCTATAACTTTTGGGTGGCCTTTCCTGACCTCGACCCGCCAAACTTCCAAGTCGGCCCAAAAAAACAGCCCGTTTCAATTTTACCATTCGGGCTATCGGGCTTGGCCGGGCGACCTAAATTTACACCTTCAACTGGGACATCCACAACATTGAAGACCACTCCGTGTGTAGAGATGCAAGAATGGGCCGGGCCGGCCCATTCTCCTTAGGCCCACGTGGGGCCGCGGGCCGGGCCGGACCAATCTAGTCCATAAATTTTGTGGGCCGGGCTGGACCGTATAAGAATGATCTTGGCCCAGCCCACACCACGGGTTAATTTTACGTGAGTCAAGTTGGGTCGTGCCGCGGGTCAAGATGGGCCATGCCATGGGCCTTGACTGGGCCGACCCACTCAAGGCCCATCTTGGCCCATCATAGGTTTAGATGAGCCAACCCATCTAAGCATGTAATTTAAAATTATTTTTATTTTTAAATTTTTAAACAAGTTAACAAATATATAAGTTTGAATAGTCAATGGAAATATGAAAATGATATTTTATTTACGATTACCTCATTAAATAAAAATCTTTCTAAGGAAAATCCAGTGGTACAAAACCTTGATAAGAAAAAAAGAGTACAATAAGAATAATTATATATAAGATGTTTACAAAATTACTAAAAAAAAAAAAAAAAATATAAAAATATTATGAGCCTAGATGGGCTGGGTTGGTTTGGGCCAGGCCAGGCCGGGCCGGGCCAGCTTGGCTTGACCCATGATTATTCATGGGCCGTGTCGGGCCGGCCCATAGGGCCGATATATGTTGGTCTAGCCCAACCAATCAATATTTATGAGTTAAATCGTACCTTAAATAGTGACGAACTGTGCTGGCCCGGTCCGTCACTGTGTCAAGATGGGCCTGAGCTGGTCCACGGGCCGCAGTCCATTATTGCATCTCTACTCCTCTGTTTATGGAGAGCCTTTTAGAGACACATAGTAAATATTGAGATATTAGTCATCCGAGAATGATCCTCAGTATCCAAAAATATATATATATATATATATATATTATATATATATGTATGTATGTATTAATTTTGGGATGGCGATTTGAACTCTACATTTCAAAGTGTAGTTAAATAGATTTATTACCAGAATATGCTTACGAACACTGGAAGCCTGCATTTCTCATCAACAATTTTACTAATTATGGTTTTTTTGCTTTAGGCTGGCATTACTGTTTTTATCATAACTAGCCAAGAGACTCAAACTTTAACTTTTTTTAAGACTGAATTCTAAATCACTTGGAATATATATTGATATTGATGTATAAGTCATTTATAATATTAGTTTTCTTTGTGGTACAGATACAATTGTTTGGATATCAGTAGCTATCTTGGTAACTTTATTTATGGTTCAGAGATTTGGAACTGATAAAGTAGGCTACACTTTTGCTCCAATAATTTGCGTGTGGTTTGCACTTATTGCTGGCATCGGAGTCCGCAACTTCATCAAGTTTGATCCCACAGTCGTCAAAGCCATAAATCCAAAGTACATAGTAGATTATTTTCAGAGGAACAAAAAAGACGCTTGGATTTCCCTTGGTGGCATTGTTCTAGCCATAACAGGTTAACTCCAAATTCCTTCTTTTCTAAATGACATTACATTCAGTTGCCCCTTCAAACCCTTCACTTATAATAGAAAAACAGAATTGCATAATTATCTCTTTTTTTTTTTCCATTAATGTATTTCCTTATAAAATTAAGAATTCAATTTTGATGCTTGATATTAGAACTGTAAGTTTAGATTGGGTTAAACGAACTGAGTGGGGCCAAGACACTGTTGGCTCGGCCCACTTAAATGTTAGGGGTGGGATCTAGGTCTTGACCCCAAAACCTTATTCAAAATTGTATATATTTTTTTTAAAAAACAACGTTTTACATTTCAAGCCGGCTAGGCCTATTGGTCTTTAGGGCTGACTCTTCACCTTTTAGGCCTGGCCTGGCTCGACTTGGCTTGGTCCGGCCTACTAGAACAAATAGGAGATAAGACGACAGTTAAAAATCATCTTCAAAAGATACAACGACGGTTTAAAAACTGTTGTTGTATCTAGAGTCGTTAAATGTCTAAGAGATACGACGACAATTTTTAACCGTCGTCTAATATATACGTGAAACATCACAAGAATTTAAAAAGACATATTGGAAGACCGTGTTTTTTGAAAAACCGTCGTTAAAAGTATTAAAAAAATTAAAAATATATATATTTATGCTGAGAACTAATTCTTTGCTCAAAAAATTATTTCTTCAAATGTTATCACAAGTCATTGAACAACACACATGAAAAAAATTTAAAACAAGATGTTACAAACATGTTACAAATTCACATTCTAATACATAATCATATATATATATATATATATATATATAACATAAATATTTCAAAACCAAAAGGTCTACAAAATCTAACATTAATTCAAAGAAAACTCTAAATCTAAAAAAAAAACTAATCTCAAAGAAAAGAAATTTCAAAAGATTAACAAAGTACTCATATTGATGGTCATGGTGTAGTGGCGGATATGGAGGTGAGGTTACGATAGCCGGTGACGTATGAGCATATAATTGTGAGGCTCTTGGAGGCAGCGGCCAAGTTGAGGGAGTGAGGAGTATGTATAGTAATGAGAGTGAGAACTATATAAGAGTTGAGATTTGAGAGGAAAATAAATTGAAGTGTTGAGAGGAGAGTTAGAGAGAGTTACGGTGTCAGGAAGAGAGAGAGAGTTTTGGAGAGATGAGGAGATTTGAGATAACAAACTTAGAATTTGTAAGAGAATCCTTGAAGTGATAGAGGAATATCAAAGGTTCAAAAATTTTCTGAAAAAAATGAGCAAAAAAGGTCCACCTTTTTTTTTTGTTGAAATTTTTTGACATTAAACGATAGTTTTTAACCGCCATCTGATGCGCGCGTACAAATTTTTCGTGTTGCACCCTTTTTTCTAGCCCATTACACGACGATTTTCTAAAAAAGTCATTGAATAGACGTCGTCTAATATCCTATTTATTGCACTGACTTGGCCCAAAATTCTCATTTTGACTGTCCGGCCTGAGCCAAGGCGGTCTGAACTTTTACCTCAACTTGATACGTCGAAAATTATATAGTTTACTTGAATGTAGAGCTAAAAATTTGGACTGCTTGGCATAAGCCCATTAGCCTGAAGAGGATATTCGGGCTAACTGACTATTTTGTTTGGGCCGGATTGGCCTAGACTTTTATATTAAAAAGTTTAAATAAAATAAAAGGGAGAAAGAGGAAAAAGAGGAATTAAAATTATTCAATAGTTTACATAAGTTAATAAAACTGACTATTTTGTTTGGGCCGGATTGGCCTAGATTAATTTTTTAAAAATGGCCTATTTCTTTTTTAAAAAGTTTAAATAAAATAAAAACACTTCGGGTCTGCTGAAAATAGTTTGGAGCTTAAAGTATCAGCTCCGTTTAACAATGACGGATTCTCGACCAGTCTGTTTGGTCCGTCTCAAACTTGTTGCTCTAGTTAACTGCTTGTTTTTTTTTTTCCTTCTATTTCCATTTTTCTTTTCCTTTCTCATTACTATCAATTACGAATTAGTAAACGCGCTCTTAAACTTATATTGGAAATGCAGGAACTGAAGCTCTATTTGCAGACGTAGGACACTTCACTGTTAGGTCTATTCAAATAAGCATGTGCTCTGTAACATACCCAGCTCTCATAATGGCATACACAGGACAAGCCTCGTTTCTTCGCAAAAACAAAGAACTTGTTGATGATACTTTCTACAAGTCTATTCCACACCATTTGTATTGGCCAATGTTTGTGGTGGCCGTAGCGGCGGCGATCATAGCTAGTCAAGCCATGATTTCCGGGACCTTTTCTATAATCCAACAATCCCTCTCATTGGGGTGTTTCCCTCGTGTTAAGATCGTTCACACTTCGACCAAGTATGAGGGACAGGTTTACGTTCCGGAAGCCAACTACCTTCTTATGATAGCTTGTGTTGCTGTCACTTTGGGATTCAGAAGCACCACTAAAATTGGAAACGCCTATGGTAATAAATAATAATACTACTTTGTTTTCATTTTCTTGTATAGCATGTCTTAAGCTCGTGATGAGACTCATTTATTGCAAAGTATATAAAAGTACACTATTTTTAACTAAATATTTATATATTTAAAATGAACAATATTAAAAAATACTAATGCCGCTAAACATCACATAATAATATAAGGTGGATCTCACAATATGAGCTCCACAAACCAAACACACCTACGTCCTAAGTTGTTCTTTTTTTTTTTTTCTCGTTTAATTTACATGTTTATATGAAGCACACAAATTATTATATAAATACTCTAAAAAAACACTAGTATTTGATGAGTTAAAAATTAGTAGTGATATATGGCTGGTGTTATTTAGTATTTACGTTGGACTGTGCAAGTTGATATATAAAGTGAATTTTTTTCATTTGATTAAAACTTAACTTATTAGGCAGTGAGTTATAGCGCATATTGCATGCTTCTTTTTCATATATGGTGTATAGTATAACTTGTAACTAATTCACTCTCGTGAATTTACACAGGTATAGCGGTGGTGTTTGTGATGACGCTAACGTCGTCGTTTCTAGTACTAATAATGGTAATGATATGGAAGACCAACATACTTCTGGTAATCACCTACGTTGTTATCATTGGCTCAGTGGAGCTTCTTTATCTAAGCTCAGTTCTCTACAAGTTCGACCAAGGAGGATACCTTCCTCTTGCCTTCGCCGGCCTGCTAATGGCCGTCATGTTCGTTTGGAACGACGTCTACCGCCGCAAGTACTTTTACGAGCTCGAGCACAAAATCTCCCCGGAGAGAGTCAAGGAGATTACCAACGACGCAAACTTCTGCCGGTTACCGGGCCTTGCGATGTTCTACTCCGAGCTTGTTCAGGGAATTCCCCCCATCTTCAAGCATTACGCGGCCAATGTTCCTGCTTTGCACTCGGTACTCGTCTTCGTCTCCATCAAATCCTTGCCCATAAGCAAGGTCCCGCCAGAGGAGCGGTTCCTCTTCCGCCGAGTGGAGCCTATAGACCTTCATGTCTTTCGTTGCGTTGCGAGGTATGGTTACACCGATGTTCGCAACGAGAGCGAACCGTTTGAGAAGATGTTGGTTGAGAAGTTAAAGGACTTTATCAAGGATGACTTTTGGCTATTCCACATTGATTCGACACGTAGTATTACTAATGGAGAGCCTGTTGATGCTGAGAATGATGTTGGGGAAATGAAAAACGGGGTGACCAGTACTCATGATGAGGTGAATGTTGTCGAGAATGCGAATTCGAAGCGAGTCGAAGAAGAGAAGCGACATGAGATGTTGAATAGAGAGATTGAGGCACTTGATAGGGCTTGGAGAGCTGGGGTTGTGCACTTGATAGGTGAGAACGAAGTGGTGGCTTCTAAAGGATCTGGGATAGCTAAGAGGATCATGATCGATTATGCTTACAATTTCTTGAAGAAGAATTTGAGGCAGACTGATAAGGTGCTTGATATTCCTCACAAGCGATTGCTTAAGGTGGGCATGACTTATGAGCTTTAAATCATCAACTTGAGTCTCGAGAGCTATATATATATATATATATATATATATATATATATATATATATATATATGGAAAATGTGGTAAGCTTAGGCTTGAGGGTGTTAAAGCAATATTGGTGATAACAATTGCTTGTTTATAGTTGTTTAGATATGAAGCTGTACGCATAGAGTATATCATCTCACCAAGCTGAAAAGTAAATTTCAGCACAAACATATAATCTTGTTGAAAAAAGTAAACAAAGACTTTTTAAGTTCTTATAGAGCAAAAATGTTTGATTCAGTCTTCATGTTTTTATGTCTTTCTTCTGTCTTCTCTTCTTTCACGCATGATGAAAAGTTGATCAATATTTCATAACTTGAATTTAAAATCCATGTATGGTCAATATACTGCGTGGCGCTGATTTTGTGATCAAATTTTTGCCAATAATTAATACAGTGTATTACGAAATCTCTCAGTACTTTCTTCAGTGAAATTTATGAACACAAGAGCTACAAATTGAAAAAGGATTCAAGAAAGTCAACTTCCATTTTGTTATGAAAAATGTTGTACTAGCCCCATGGAAGTCACCCTCATTTTGTTCCATTTTGTTAGGTCAAAAAATGTTAAAATTAGCCCCATGGATTTATATTTCCACCCAAATTTTTTTTTCCATAAACACTAATGCAAGTTATTATTCATAATTGTCCTATTTATTTTTTTTAGGTATATAAGTTAATTATTTTATACAATATGTAATTTTGTTTTCCTTATATAAGCTTTTAATTATTTTATACTAATATTTGAGATGAATTAAAATTAATTTGTTTTAGGTATATAAGTTAAATATTTTATACCATATGTAATTTTCTGAAATGTATACCATGCGGTTATGTAATTTTGTACCTGGTTATGAACCAGTTAATTATGGCCTATTTTTTTTTATAACATATGCATTCATTATTTGACACATTTAAATAATTATTTTATACAAATATTTGTTCATATTAGTTAAAATTTTATACCATATGTAATTTTCTGAAATGTATACCATGCGTAATTTTGTACCATATGAAGTTAATTATTTTTTTTTTATAACATATGCATTCATTATTTCACTCTTGATTAATAAATTCTTTGAGTTTGCCCCTAATATAATATTTGATTATAAAAGGTATAAATCAAGAATAAGGGGTAAAAATTAAAAACAAATGCAATCTAAAAGTTATTTGTCTCCTTTTCCCTTTAACAATAAGAGATTTTTACAATTACCTCTCAAAATGGATCACCTAATTATTATTAACCCCCAAACATTTGCCCTTTTATTTCTACCCCTTTAGACTAAACTCAATCAAAGGCCCAATATATAGATTACTAAAATACCCTTAAAGGTATACTGACAATTTACAAGATATTAGCTACCTTCGATCCCTGGTTGTCGGCGGGTCTCCTACGGCCGTCCAGTACTCGAAAACATTTTTAATTCTTTTTTTTTTTTTTTACTTTCTTTGAGCTTCTTGCCCTCATACTTTATCTTTTTCATTTTGTCTTTAAGATTTTATATTCATATTTTATATGCTTTTAATGAAAAATTTTATTTTAGTACCACGTATTGTATCGAAATATAAGTTTAATATTTGTGTTTTAGAAAAGTTCATGCAAGTATCTCGATGTTTTAGAAAATCTTTTTTAGTATCCTAAAATTGTTTTTTGGGATGTGAAATGATATTTTTACCCTTGTACTTAATTTGTCCAGAATTTTTTTCTCAAACATATTAAAACTACGTTAAAAGCATAATAAAATATAGAAAGCAAAAGAACGGTTTGTTTTTTTCGTTTACTCTTTTTTATAGTATATTAATCTTTAAAAATTTATTATTTTTTATTAATTAATGAGAAAAATAAAAATGTCATTTCCAATCCCAAAAAACAACTTGAGGGAAAATGATTTTTTAAAACACCGCGATACTCTATAAAATTTTTAAAAACACAATATATTAAACTTATATTTTGATATAACACATAGCATTAAAATGAAATTTTTTCAAAAATTAAAATTTGAACATATGGAGGTGCCCTAATAAGAATTTAGGGTGTAAATAAAATTTCTCTTTATATAATTAACGACAAAAATTAAGGGTAATGACACCAAATGAACGACCATTTTTTTCGAGAAAGAGAGATGGAAGAGAGAGAGAGAACGACAGAGGAGCAGAGAAAAGATAGTGAGAGAAATGGGAGGCGTGAGGAGTAAGAAATAGGATAATTTTTTTTTTTTTTTTTTTTATTGAGTTTCCTTGCCCATCATATCCTTTTGTTGCCAACCGTATCCAACGGCTTACAACCATCAATCAAGTTGTTGTGAGCCGTTGGATACGGTTGGGAACAAAAGGATATGATGGGCAGGAGAACTTAATATAAAAAATTAAATTAAATTAAAAAAATAATCCTATTGCTTACTCCTCACACCTCCCGTTTCTCTCTCTCTTCCATCTCTCTTTCTCAAATAAGATGTAGAGATGTCAACCGTATCGTGTCGTCTCGGTCTGACCCATGATTAGTTAGGTTCATACGTGCTTGGTGTTGTGCTCGACCCATGGCCCAAGCCCACACGTGCTTTTGCATGCTCGTACCTTTATCGTACTTGGCACAATATATCTTTAGACTGATCCATTGACCCATTAAATTACCTAAAATTCTTTTTTTAACAATTTCAAATAAAAAATAATTCAAATAAAAATATAATTCCATATGCTATTATTAAAGAAAAAAAAGAAGCAAAAGCAATAAACATAACCATTGTAATTTGCAATAAACCTAATCATTACTAAAGACTATAATTTAGTAACGAATGCTATATCAATTTATTAATACATCAAGGGTATATTTTATCAAGATATGATATTATTAATGATTATAATAATTTTTTTTTATTGTTGCCATTGTTAAAATGATGAAAATTAATGCAAATAATTTGATTTTTAGGGTCAACAATGAATTATAAATTTGTTTATGTAGATATATAATTTTTAAATTATTTAAAAATATGTAAATTGTAACAATAACGTAAAAATATTTAAAAAGAAAAAGAAAAAGAAAATATTATATTCGTCGTGTCGGCCCATCGTGCTCGATGGGCCGTGCCATGCGCTTGTCGTGCACGTGCTTATCGTCGTGTCGTGTCATGTCGTGCTAGACCCACATGCTTAAAACTATGAGTCCAGCACAGCCCACCACCTCGTATTGTGCTTAGTAAAGTCCTTAAAAATCTTGTGTCATGTCGTGCCCAGCCTAAAATTTTTCATGTTGTGCCATCATGCTCGATGGGCGGCCCGACCTAATTGACATCTCTAATAAGATGGTTGTTCATTTGGTGTCATTACCCTTAATTTTTGTCATTAATTATATAAAGGAAAATTTTATTTATATTCAAATTTTAATTTTTTTTTAATATCAAAGTATCTTCTAATTCCACAATCATCCTTATGTACACCCCATGCTAAAACCATTTTCTTGAAAAGATTTTATTTTCCTTTTCTTGGCCAAATTTCCATTTGAATTATTATCTTTATTCTTTTTTGCTCAATTTCATTCTGACTTGAAATCAGATTTTCTATATTTATTCCTTCAAAATGGTTCTTTTGAAATGAGAATTTCAAGAAATGCATGATGTGTTTAGTTACCGAGAAAGTGAGATGGTTTTCCTGGCGTTTGGTTGTATCAAGTGGTTTTCATACGTTTATGATGGTCATTCGATTGATAAACTTAATTTCTTCTATAATTTAATTGAGAATCAAATCCAAGTGAGAAGTTTATACGAATGTCAAAAGAAAAAGTTATTCAAATGAACGTCAATATATGTTCTACTCCTATCGCACTCAATTTTCTACGCTATTGCTGTGAATTGATGAGAACTTTCTAAGTAATTGGAATTGAGATCTACTATTTATTAGCAAAAAAGAAAAAGTCATTCAAATGAATAATTAGCCGAAAAGAAAAGGAAAGTAAAACGTTTTCAATCAAATAGTTTAGGGGTGTGTACAAGGGTAATTGCATAATCATATGATATTTAGATATTAAAAAGAAAATAATTTTAAATTTTAAATATATTGGGGTGCCTTAATAAAAATTTAGGGTGTAAAATAAAATTTCACTTAATAAGATGTTTTAGAAAAACAGCATTCGAATAGATTTGATAAATGTAGAATTTTTTTTTAGCTAAATTGATAAAGGGAGAAAGAGAGAAATATACTAAGAATTGAGATAAATTAAAATTAATAAGTCAATAGTTTACATAAATTAATAAATAAGCCAAATTACTATTTTCGTCTACAACTTGTCTAGTTATGAACCATAACTTGACAATTTATTGTCTATAATTCACAATTTTTATTCATTACTTGTCTGACTATGAATCATAACTTAATAAGTTTATCCATAACTTATTTGATTATAAACCATAACTTGACAAATTATGACCTATTAATTTATATAACTAAAAATTAACCTATATACTTTTTTAAACTTTTCATATTAACCTATTTTTACTATTTCTGATTGATTAAATATAGAACTTGGGTCCAAAAGTTATTAACAACCTTAAAAAGGAACGACATAATTTCCCAATTGGGCATCATGAAATGGAGCCTTGAATTCATCTGCCAGGGGAATAGCACAAAAGCTCCTCATTTTGCCAGCCATAAGCATTTTTTTCCCTGTTCCTACTTGGCTAGCCACTCCTTTTTCCCCTTATACTTGCAGTATCTTTGGTAAACATGGAAGATGTTCGAATTGCTTGAAGGAATAACAGTAATATTCGAATTTGTTGCACCCAAAGACAGCGAGAGAGGAGTAAATTTACTCCATGTACTCGAAAACAAGATAATAGCAAAAAGCATCATTAGGCGCCTATAAACTCAAGGCAAGATAGAGAATAAGCATTCCTATAAATTTCTCTGAGAATTGGAGATGAGGTTCGCGTGCACAAAAATGGGTTTCAGTTGAATTGCACTAAAATTTACTTCTGTTTCAAAATCCTAGGAATAGTAAACCAAGCTGCACAAACATTTACAGCAAATCTATTGCTCAGAGGAATCTGCAAAGCCAATCCCGGAACTCCAGACGTCCATTTGTTGGATCATGCCAAGTATCGAAACGTGTTTGCATTATCCTTGTCTCTCTCAAGGTAGTCTCGAGTGAGGAGATCTTCAATCCGCTTCTTGATTGCTTTGATATCAGGCTGAATATTCCACATAGAGAATAAAATAAGCAATCGAATGAAAAATAAAATAAAAAATAAAATTATCTCAACTTTTATAAAAACTGTAGACTTTGTCATACTTGTTAAATTATTATCCCTTAGATCAATAATATTTGGCCTCTCTTTTCTAATACCAAAACTACCACAATGTCGGTTTAAAGACCAACACATTCATAAAAGAACGTGAAATGGAAACAAAATTCTGAGCATATCTACCCATGGATTTACACACTTTTAAGTTGAATGGCAAAAGAGAGAATATGCAAATACCTTAAACAAACGGCCTAACTGCTCAACACACTCCAAAACCAACTGCTGATGACCCAAAACCTTCCGACTCTTCATGATTCGCACTATTGCAGCATCAATGGCGTATCGCCTGTCTTTGTCAACATCTTCAATTACCTTCTTCCTTTCATCCACTGGCGGGAGGGGAATCTTAGGATGAACAATTTCATATAGTTAACATCTTTCTTCAATAAACAAAAACACGAGGAAAAGAAGAAAAGCAATATAGCTATTGAAAAAAAAAAAAAAAAAAAAAAAAAAAAAAAAAAAAAAAAAAAAAAAAAGGTACTTTAGAAACATCTAATACCTTAATCCTCCTCATTCTGTCAGTGAACTTCGAGTTGAACTCAAAAACATCATTTTGCGAGATAGACTTGGTATTTGGCTCCTTATTGAGAATCTTATACTTTGCACATGACAGGGAGTGGAGTAATCTAACCAAGTCATCATGGGTTACATTTAACTGCGTCATTATCTCAGAATAGCTTAATCTATCAGCAGTATTGAACAGCAGAAGGGCAGCAGCCTGGAATTTTTCATCACCCCGGATTAGAAGAGTTCAACAATATGCTCTCAACCTCCATAAGACAATGTAAAAATAAATTACTGTACCTGATAGGTTGATACAACCAGTTCAATGGTTTTAGCCTCAAATTTGCCACTTATATTGCAAGTACCCAAAGAGTAAATCCATGTAAGCTTTCTATGTTTCGTTTTCAATGCATAGAATTCCTTGAAGACTTCAACACATTTCACCTGAAAAAAAAAAAATAAATAAATAAACATCCAACAATACAAGCTTGGGAAGGCTCTTATTATTCATAAGGTAAGAGCCGCACAAACATTCCAACTAGTACTAGAAAAGAAACTGCTACCATCTCTGCAGGAAGGTTTGAGGTCAAAAGACTTGTAACTTGGCCAGAATCCCGTAGTAAGAACAGTCACGGTCAGATCAATCCCAGGAGTTACATGTGTGTTATTACGAAGATATTCCTCAAAATTGTTCTGATTGTCCCGTGCTAAAGTCAAATCGGTGACCTACAAAAAAAAAAATGGAAATAATATACTCTCAACTTACGCCACAAACATACAAAAGAATAAGAAATATAGGCCACAAAAACCAGGGTAAGCATACCATTCCCTCCATTTTCGAGGTAAACTGACCACCACATTGTTGTTTAAGCTTTGTTAAAATACATCTTTCGTGTTCCTCACTAGCACTCCTATCAAAAAGGAGCCGGCGAGCAAGCTTTTTCCTACATATGTCAAATAATTGTTGGAATCCAAAACAAAAAAAAAAAAAAAAAAAAAAAAAAAAACCAAAAAACAAAAACAAAACAAAAATACAAAAATTACTCCATAATCATTGAAAAGAGAAAAAAAAAAAAAAAAAAAAATATATAGATATGTAATTAGAAATTACCTGTAGAATTCTGCGAAAAGGTCTTTGTCACTAATATATGCAAGTAGTTTAACTACCTGAGAATTCAATAAGAAAAACTTATTGTTAATCTAAAACATAAGAAAAATACGACACAAGTACTATAATAAAATCAGGATACCTTCTCAAGAGTTTCTTCTATGGCCTCATCACTCAATTTCTCACTCCCACCCTTCTTGAGAATATTATCACAAAACGCAGCAAGTAGTTCAGCACTTGAAGTGCCAGCAACAGTTTTATTGCAGAATACCTCAAAAGCCTCTTTGAGAGCCTATTTGACAACAAAAGAAGTATGATTTGTACAAGAAGACGATGGAAATTTACGAGGGCAAAAATAAGTGTTATTAGTTCTAATGCTAACCTTGTGAAACAAAGTATGGTTTTGAAAACAGTCATTCACATATGTCATGTACTTGTCATGCAGCTCAATTATTTTTCTGACAAGGACCTGAAAATCACAAATTCAAGTCAATCTACAAACCATTCAACCAGAGTCCACACCTTAATGAACAACCACATAAGCATAAAATCTTTACCTGTTCCTGTGTGCCAGCCCCATTTGCCTACAAAAGCATGTTGTCTACAGTTATCAGCACGATCAAATTTATGAATCAAATATTAAAAAAAGAAAAGCTTTTGCTTACAGCCTTTGCTAAGCTAGCCAGCACAATACATAAACAAACAGAAATATCTCGAAATTGTAGTACAAAATAGTACACCAAGAAACGAAGAGAAAAAACTTATGTCACATTGCTACTACACCACTACACTACATAAAACTTAGTTTGATAAATATTTTCATAAAACTTCAAAAACAAAAGCACAAAACTCCATCATGAACAAATCTTAATAAATTCAAATGGAAAACAACTCATCATCTCATATACAATTTCACTCTCCTGATAAGCTACAAGAACTCTGATGCCATGTATTAATCAATATCCACAAAATTTTTGTTCAGCGGAAGTGTCCACGTAAAATCCAAGATCAAAAATGAAAAGGCAAGCATCAACTATAACATTGTAGCGTATAGTATATATGATGCAAATTGCAATACTACTATCTATGTGAAATCAAAAAAGGAAAAGTCAGGCATAAAAAGTTTCTAAGAGTGAAAAACACAACTACAAGCACAGCAGAACGTATAGTTATAGGTTGAGATACCATACCTGGTTAGTGCAAGCATCTTCAGCCTGTTGGACTAATACTGTGCCCTCACCGGTAATGTGCTGCCAAAAAAAAAAAAAGTCATCATAAGTATGACTACCTAATTGGACAAAGGAGCAGCTCAAAGAGGCTCCTTAAGGTCCAAAACATATTCTAAGTAACAACGCAGCTGACCTGTTTGAATACATTGGCGACAGGATCAAGGCCTCGTGGTATTTTATGGTAAAGTCTATACATCCTAGAAAGATCTTCCACCTAAAATGACATTAACAAGTAGCATAGCATCATAAGCATGTTATGTGATAGAACCATGACAAGACCACTTTAAAAAAAAATTGAAGTACCTTATCATCTCGAAGCAAAGCACGACATCCAGAATGTTCCTTCTCAAGCAATTGCGTTGCATAGACCACCAATAACTCATGTTGCACTTTCTATTAGAAAAAAAAAAAATTGAGTAACAAAGAAGATGAAATTTATGTCTCTTGAAGACAATGAAAGTATGAAAGAAAACTGCAACAAAATATGCAAGTATCTCAAGTGAAAACTTGTTATGGCTAAACCTACAAATTCTATCTTTTAACGAGACGAAAAAGCATCCATATATAAAGTTTGGGAAGTATTGTTATAAATCATGTTACCAATTCACAAACCAACTTTCTCTAGGGTATGATGGGCATCCAGAATAACTTCTTACTCGTAATTTCTAACATAAATTGAGAGCATCTACCAGCCTCCTCACAGCAAAACATGGGTAATATGTTACTAACCTCCACTAACTTCTGCTCACTGCTTGAGTGTAGGTAATGAGAAACTCTATCCCTCTCTCTTTTCAAGCATTCTTCAGCCTAAAAACCATAATAGAGATATTATCGTCATCCAACCTTAGCCAAAGAAATTAAAAAATACATATATACGAAATGCAAAAGCATAATTTAGAAGTAAAATAAATAAAAACATATTGCCTTCAACATGTAATCAGGACAAGAATCCTCCAAAATCCAGTTTGATGCTTTGCGAGAATAATATGCACCAGTATCTTCAAGCATCAGTGCCTCAAAGTCCTCTTCATAAGAATCCATTTGTCCCATACCAATTTCAACAAATATATCAATAACATTCTTCAACAGTGCTCTGTCAATCTGCTCTCCCTCGCGTTCTTTATCGATCTGATATACAATAACCAGTCATTAAATACTTGGTGGATAAGATATAGATCCAAGTGAGATTCCAATAGCAAACATACCAAAACAATGACAGCATCTCTGGCCTTTGCATTGACCTCCCGATAAACCTGAGATTACATAACTAAATACTTACAAAGTGGTAATTTGGTAATTTGATAGCCTATAAATGCAGATAAATATACAATACCATAAGTACGATTAGTAACTACTAACCAGGTCCCTAAAGCAGGTAAGTCCAACTTCATTTAGAGGAGGAAGCGACCGTCTAGCAATAAAATAGCGATCAAGATAAAAGAAGAAACGTGAAAGCCATCTGACCATAACCTTATGATTTGCCCATCTTTTCACAAGTTCTCTCAGCATAAACTCATCATGCTTCTCCCTAAGGGAAGGCATTACCTAGACAAAGTAAACGAAATAGGAAACAAATGCTTCCATGAGTGAGTTAAATTTTATAAAATTTATACAAGGGAAGTGGAAAGTAATGTAGGTATTGAGATACAAACATTTTATAACTAAAAGACTTTTAATTGACCGGACAACAACCAACCAATAACATATGCAAAGAGCCAATATATGATAATAAACTGCAGCAAGTGAAAACGAAAAGGCGGCATCTCGTAAATTTATGTTTTAAGGTTCATATCTAACACAAGTCATGACACCTAAAATGAGTCTTATACAAAACAAAGCAATCACAACAACAAACATGGCTACAAATTCCAAGCAAGTTCTGCCAACACCCCTTTGGAGGATCGCATTTAACACAAGTCATGACACCCAAAAACCGAGTCTTCTACAAAGCAAAGCAATCACAGCAACAACCGTGGCTACAAATTCCAAGCAAGTTATACCAACACTCATTGTCATGTGGGTAAATAAAAAGGATGTTGTCCAATCCTCACCGTTGAAGTGATATATTCTTCAAACACCTCACGATATTTGTCATAAAGCTGCTGAGAATAGTCATGAGGGGGTTTTTGCGTACACATGTTATAGATGGTACTGAACTTGGAATTAAGGAAAGATCATCATGGGTGAACAACATTCTTGTTCAAAATCAATGAGCACATACATACTATAATATACATATACATATATATATATATATATATATATATATTCATACAAGCAGAAAACGCATAAGAAAGGATACGTGTAGAGCATCATATATTCCTCTCCAGTGAAAGGGGGTTCGGGCAATTCTTCTAGAATCCTCTTCAGCTTTGTGATCCCTCTCTGCATATAAGCCCATCCTTCTTCCAATTCAATGACTCTACGATCCATTCTCTGTCCATACAGAAAGCAACAGGGGTTACAATCTTTAACTAATTTAAGACAGTTCATGGCCATTGGTCTCCATTGAAGCAAAAAAAAAGTCCTTCACTCATGGCAACTTACTCTAGTTATCAACAATTATCGAAACAAAGATGAAAAGATTAAGAACTTACTCGATAATTTGTATATATATAATATATATATATATATATATATATATATATAAAAAAATACAGAATAAAATAAAACCCTAAGCGAATCTCGAAAAAAAAAAAAAAAAAAAAAAACGAAAAATAAGCGACAAGAATGACGAGAAGCCCCAGAAAAGAGCCATTTTACGAAACGCCTTTGCTTATCTAGGGATTATTCACAAGCTGAAGAACAATGCAAGACCCTAGAAATTGAATTAACAAAAATAAAATCCATATATCGAGAAATAATTCGCACAAAAAAATTTTGAAATTCATGAAAAAGAAAACAATTATTCGAAAATCGCGAGCATACCAGGGAAGGAAGCAAGAACAATGCGAATCAGGAAAGAGACGAAAGGAATCGATCGATTGGGGTCAAAGGCGAAACGTTTCGGAAATTCTGGAAACCAAGGAATGGAAACGGAAAGAATCGCAGAGACAGATTGATCAAATTGATCGGCGAAAGCTTGGCTTTCAGAAGAAAAGAAAAGCAGACAATGAAGGAAAGCGGATTCCCGGACCTGGAAATCGCGGGACACCAGAATAGGGAAGGCAACGAATGAGGTTGGGAATTGTATTTATGAATGTTTGTCTTTCGTTTAAGAAAAATTCTTTTATATTTTATGGGTCGTTTAGAATAATTTTTAAATGATTTTATTTTTAATAAAAGTAAAAATAAAATTGTTTTGAGAATCAATTTGGATTAATTCTGAAAGTGTCTTTAGTTGATTTTTGAGATATTACTTTGAGTATAATAAAAAATAAAATTGTATTTATTAATTAATATATTATAATGATATTGATAAGTGTTAAAAAATGAAAACAGAAAAGTAAAAATAACTTTCAACTACATTTTAATTTATTCACAAAAATTATTCTCACTGTTTTGTTTTCAAAACATTTACTAAATAAATATCCTTTCGTTTTCATTTTTTACTTCTTGAAATACGTAAAAATTGTTTTAAAAAACAATTCCAAACAAGCACTGTTGGGTGGCATTTCCGGAATCATTAAATGTGCAATAAATTCAAAGGCTCGTCGGAGCCCAAGCTCTCCCGAGCCCAAGCTCCCCCGAGCCCAAGCTCTCCCGAGCCCAAGTTCTCCTAAGCCGAAAGTTCAAAGGTCGCGTGATGTTATCAGAAGACATTGAATGGTTGAAAGTTCATTCTCATTGATTATTTATCAGTTTTAACTCACAAAAATGTGAAGAATCTCATTGTAATTAAGAGAGAATAAACTCTCGAATTTATGGGAGAATTAAACTCCTTCAATCCTAATGTACTATAAATTTCCTCAGTTTGAGAGGAAAGGACGGACACTCATTGTGATTGTTTTCATTTTGTTTTTGTTATACCTTCAAAAGTTCTTTGTGTTCTTCGAGTGTTCTTCTAATTTTCTTAGATAATTTGCTTATTCTGTCCAAATTATTAGTCTAGGAACGTTGTATAAGTGTTTGACGAAATTTTACTCCAACATTTTGGCGCTAGAAAGAGGGCCATAGTGTGATTAACATCCATGGGTTCTCATCGGCACTTAAATTTTTCTATCTCATTGCTAAGTCATTTTCAGGTATAGCAAGTGACCAAGTCTCAAGTGCTCAATGAACCCATACTGAGGGAACCCAAACAAGGGGACTTGACGCTAATCTTGGAAGAGCCCACGTGCTCCTCATCCATCAACACACACTAATAGGATTGAGGCACGCGTGGACACATTAGTAGGGATGGTGAATCAGCTTATCACTACCTTTAATACGATTCGTCCAACAAATAACCAACAAAGTGGGCCGGTAAATTCTCGGAGTGCTAGGAGTGGGCGTAGCCATCGTCGAAGCCAACGGAATGAAAGTGAGGGTCAATTCAATAGGAATCAACCAAGGGACTTGCTTGAGCAGCATGAACCACGTCAGGCACCTAGGCGTCGGAATACTTTGTCACTGATTTAGTGTCATCACGATGCAACTGAGAGAACTAGGACATTGGTATTTGACAGGATAAAAGCTAATCGTAATAGCGAATAAGTTAATAACACCTGGACACCTGGGTTTGGTAATTTCACTACTACTAATTTGCAGGATAGACTCAATGCACGACAGAATGTACATGCAATTGTACCTATGCCCTCAAACAACCAGGCAACTCAAAACAGGAGTATGAGGATGTTGGTTGCCGAATCGAATTCGGCGGCGGAAACGCAGCGGAAAGGCGGATCGTGTATAACAAAAATTTTCATAAAACTTTTGAGATACTCTATAGATTATATTAATTTATGCACCAATAAATTAATCTCATTAATTTATAAGATTCAAGGATCAACCGAAAAAAATACCTTGTAGCCGACTCGGATGATATCTTGATTTTTTCTTTGACCACGAACAGTCCTAGCTCCAAGCTTTTGTGTTTAGAACACCAAAGTCTTCCACGTCAATTCCTTGATTCCACGTAGGCGTGTGTGGGCACACGTGAGACAAAACGGTTTCTAAAACACTCGAATTTCCACAAACACCAACGCATGCACGATGTGGAATTTTTGGAGAAAAATATTTTTTCTCTCTTAGCTATGAGAAATTTCGGCCACACTAGGGAAACTAGGGCTGAAAGTTGTTTCAAAAATTGTCTCACAATTTTTCATTTATCTCATATTTAAAGAGAAGAAGTCAAACTTCAAAAATAGGATCAAATCCTTATCTCAATTTTGAATTTTGGAACAAAAATCCTTCCCCTTATCCCAACCTAAATAAGATAAGGAAGGAAGATATTTTATCCATTATCCAGTAGTTCAATTTTAATTCATATTCAAATCGAATTTAAGTCAAACTTAAATTAATTGAATTCTAAATTGAACAACTTATCAAATAAGTTTAAATGGATAAATCTAGATATGTTCAAATTCAAATTTAAATAATCTCATTATTTAAATAATAATTAATTCTCAATTAATTATTCTTGAGTATTTAATTTTAGATTCCGTAATTCTAAAATTCCCATTTTGCCCCTTTGTGTCCGGTAGAATTACAAGGACGGAGGGGACTAATGGACCTATAATTACGAGCTCCAATAAAATTAATAATTTAAACACTTTAATTAATTAATTAATTCTATTAATTCAATAGTTCGCCACTATAAACTTGGAATTGCACTCTCGGAATTATAGACATTAATTACTTCTAAAGCGTGAAGTGTCCATTTGATATAGTCATTGCATATAGATCGATCCTCCATAAATAATTCATACCGAGTCGGG
The DNA here is from genome assembly GCA_012066045.3 of Morus alba. Taxonomy (NCBI): domain Eukaryota; kingdom Viridiplantae; phylum Streptophyta; class Magnoliopsida; order Rosales; family Moraceae; genus Morus; species Morus alba. The sequence goes on along the minus strand of CP050230.2, from coordinate 8,462,983 downwards.
GTAGAATCCGTTAACCTCTCTAATTACATCTTTATTCTTGAGTACCATTGATTCTCTAATGGATAGTGATTCATAAAACAAATCATGAAACGAGCGCTCTTACTAATCCAAGTACCGAATCAACACTCAAGAGAATTATTTATCTGCTTCTCTCTCAAGAAGGAATGGATTCCAGGTAGACTACCTATTTCATTATGTCTCCAAAATACAAGGAATAGGATTGGGGTCTCGGAATCCGTGCATCATAAAATCAAAAGACATAAATCCATAAATAGGAGTTTGTTAAGAACTCGGGATTAAGATCATTCTATATATGACCATCGGTAGACTCAATTAGAATTTCTATGCTTAACGGAAAGGTCCATGTTCCACATAATCTCATTATGCGAAATACACTCATTCAATATCTCGCCATATTAACAAAGGCGGATAACTTTTTTCCATTCTAAATGGAATGACATGTATTAATAATGTTTTAATTAAAGATTCCAAACTTTAATTAAATTCATTATGAAACAACTTTTGATTATTATCCTTAAACATTATCCTCTTGTATATAACACTTATATACTATGTTTAAGGTTACATAAATAATCAAGGAATTTTATTTGATATTCAAAAAATATTCATAAATATATGCACATAAAATGATGAATAAACTATTTTATTAAATAAATAATAAATATCCTTTTACATCTCATGCTTTCAGGACACTATTCCCAACAGAGGAGAGCTGAAATACTGCGATCTTCTCGGAGCCAAGTAATTCGGCCAATAATTGTCACTAAACATGGGATTTGGACTATTTATGCTAACCCTAGTCCATATCCCATGTACCAAACGAGGCCTAACATCAAACATGAGATTGGATTAAACTAAAATTTAATCCTACATTTTCCTGTACATTCTAATCCATTACTCTAAATCTATACTATTCTATCATGCGTATCAAACGAGGTAAAAAAAAAAAATACAACTAAACATTAAAAATAAACAAGAGAGACACTGACACACAAAATAAATAAAATATTATCATTACAAGGAAAAAAAATTATTAGTCATTACATTGCAAACACCAAGAAAAAGGAGAGCACTTAACATGAGCGGAAGAAATTAACAAAAAAGGTGAGCGGTTGCCATACATGAGGTGTTGTTTATGCTGAAGATTGACACATGTACCGTTAGACGACTCACCTCCCTTGCTTATCTAAAGCTCCAAAAGGAAGGCAGAGTTGATAAATGACGCGCCAAAAAATGCGTCGAGACCCAAACTTATTCTCCTGTCTGATTTAAATTTAAAATTTAAATTTTATTATAGTAAAAAATTCTCATAAATAATTATATCTAATTTTTTTATTATAGTAAAAAATTTTCATATAAAATTACTTCTCAACTCAAATTAAAAATTCTAATCAACGAATTAAACAGGTGTGCTTCTTTTATAGGTAACACAAACTCTACTTAAATTTAGCATCTGATGATGATCATGTAGATGAAATTAGTGGCCTGAGAAATGGCACTCTCTTTTTCGCCCATTCTTTGTTTTGTAGGGTTAGCTTTTTAATCTTTTCTTTGTTTTTTGCCACTTTATAAACACTTTCTTTAGAAGTTATAAGCTCTAGCAACACAAAATTGAATCAACCCAATCAACTTCTTTGAGTAGGGAAAAAAAAAAAACTCTCACTTTCCATTATAAAATTCAAGCTTAGCCTAATTCTCTAACCTACCTCCTTCCATTTTCTCCAGATATATTTCTTGTTATATATTTAGTTTTAGTGTGGAAAAGAGATCAAAAGAAAAAGAAAAGAAATTCGAATCGAAAAGAGGGTAGGCCTTTTTAGAAAAAAATAGAGGGTATTTTAAAAAATGAAAGAGAATGTAAGGTTATTTGGTGTTTGGTAGATGTGAATTTGAGAAGTAATGAAGTTGTAAACCATAAGATCCACCACTATTAGCTTATACAACTTTAAAAATAGATGAGTAGAGAAAATATTTGATAAAACAATTAGTATGGCAAATAATTATTTTGACTTAATCACACATTGCCTTGTCATTTTGTAACACCCTGACGAATTAATTGAGATTAATTAAGGTAATTAAGATTATTAGTGTGCCTAATCTGATTTAATTAATTGAGTTTAAATGATTCCAAGGTATTTAAATTATTTACAGTAATTTATTTTAATCCAGAAGTGTGTATGGGCGGATTTCTAGACTGTTATATTTTCGCACATGTCATTTTTCTTTATTTTTCTTTTTCTTTTCTTTTCTTTTTCCTTTCTTTCCTTTCCCTTTTGCTCTCGTGCGGCTCACTCTCCCTCACTCTCTCTCTCTCTCTCTCATTTCCGTGCTCTTTCTCTCCCTCTCTCTCTTCCCTTTGTGTCTCAAATCAAGACCGGATTCGAACCAAGAGTGATTTCAAAGAGTTTTCAACATCAAGAGAAGGATTCAAGGTAAGATTACTGAAAGAACCTCTCTTGGATTTCAAGTTTGCGGATTTAAAACTTACTTTTGGTTCAAAACGAATTTTGATGGATATTGAGTACAACTAGAGTAGAAATTGGAGATCTTGGGTTCTTTGGACTTGTTTTAGGACCTAGAACCCGGATCTAGTGGTTGTCCCTTGAGATTTTGTGATTTGATTTGGGGGTTTTTGGATTTGCGGTTTTTGAGACTGGAGATCGATTTCTGTGAGTTTTGAGGCCGAAGACGGGCCGAGATGTCCACTGTTGGGAATAGTGTCCGCATGAGATGTAAAAGGATATTTATTATTTATTTAATAAAATAGTTTATTCATCATTTTATATGCATATATTTATGAATATTTTATGAATATCAAATAAAATTCCTTGATTATTTATGTAACCTTAAACATGGTATATAAGTGTTATATACGAGAGGATAATGTTTAAGGATAATAATCAAAAGTAATTGTTCATAATAAATTTAATTAAAGTTCAGAATCTTTAATTAAGATATTATAAATACATGTCATTCCCATTTAGAATGGAACGGTGTTATCCGCACTGTTAATATGGCGAGATATTGAATGAGTGTAATGAGATTATGTGGAACATGACCCATAGAAATTTAATTGAGTCTACCGATGGTCATATATAGAATGGAACCCAAAATTTATGGATTTATGTCTTTTGATTTATTTGGGGATTCCTTGTATTTTAGAGACATAATGGATGAATGTTAACGAGATTAATATCTTTAAATAATTCTCTTGATTTGATATTTAAAACCCTTGGAATGGAATTTGAATCAAACAGGATAAAAAATTAGAGATTAGGGCACTCTAATTAATTTTGGAAAATCTATATGTAATGACTATATCAAATGGATTGAGATTTGATTAATGTCTATTTAGAGTGCAATTCCAAGTTTATAGTGGAGTAACTATTGATAATTAATTAATTGTTTAATTTTATTAATTTTATTGAAGCTCGTAATTATAGGTCCATTAGTCCCCGTGGTCGTCCTTGTAATTCTACCGGACACAAAGGGCAAAATGAGAATTTTAGAATTACGGAATTCTAAAATTAAAACTTGAAGAATAATTAATTGAGAATTAATTATTATTTAAATAATGAGATTATTTAAATTTGAATTTGAACATATCTAGATTTATCCATTTAAACTTATTTGATAAGTTGTTCAATTTTTCAAATTAATTTAAGTTTGACTTTTTTGAATCTGAATTAAAATTGACTCTTGGATAATGGATAAAATATCTTTTATCTTATTTAAAAGGATTTTTGGGTCACCTAAGGGATAAGGGAAGGGATTTTTTGTTCCAAATTCAAAAAAATAAGGATTTGATCATATTTTTGTTTGACTTCTTCTCTTTAAATATGAGATAAATGAAAAAATGACAATTTTTGAAACAAAAACCAAGAGAGGCTATTTAGTTTCTCATATAGCAAAAAAAAGAGATGAAAAAAAAATTTGGCGTTGGTGTTTGTGGAAATTCGAGTATTTTTAGAAACCGTTTTTTGTCTCCATGGAGTCCAAGGAATGGAAGCTTGTCTAGTCATGGAATCGTAGTCGGCCACAATGTATTTTTTCGGTTGATCTTGAATCTTATAATTTGTTAATTTATTGGTGCATAAATTAATATAATCTATAGAGTATCTCAAAAGTTTTATGAAAATTTTTGTTATACATGATCGGCTAGTTCGTGGAAGTAGGGTCGGGCATCTAACACGGCCGACCGGTGGTGATGAGTCGATTTACACGGGTTTGACCCTATTTGGCCCGAATTGTCGTTTTGACCCTGTTTTTTGGGGAACCCAAATTAAATTAATTTGGGGACTCGGGATGAAAGGATTAGTATCTTTAATCCCGATTTGATATTTAAAACCCTTGGAATGGAATTTGAAACATGAAAAATTGATTAGGGCACACTAATTGGAAAATCTTGGTATATGATTGAGATTTGATTACTTTAGGACCGAGGATTGATCCTAAAGTGGTGTTTTTAAATTTTTTGTGGATTAGATAAAAGGGCTTGAGGAAGGAAGCCGGAAAAGGCAACGGAGTTTGATTGTGTGAGGTAGGATTTCTATCCCTCTTCTTTGTGAGCCTGTTTTCAAAAAGGATTTTGGCCTTGAAAAATGTTTTAAAGAAAGGGATTGGTTTACCGAAAGAAAAATGTTTTAAAAAGCATGGCTATTTAGTTTATGGAAATCCTTGGCTTGTCCTGTCCATGGAGTCCATAGCTTGTCTAGTCATGGAACCTCATGGCTTGTATCATAATGACTTGAGTAGTTCGTGGGGTCTTATGAACGATTTCATAATGTTAAACGGATGATTTCTTAAGATAAGAGATCTTGTTGGTAATAGAGTCTATTGTCAAGAAAGCCCAAATGAGAAGTGCAAAGACATGGTGAGGTGAGTAATTTGTACTAATTACTCCCTCAAGCCCGTAATGATTAGTTTTTTCATTATATTTCCTTTGAGAAAAAGGATGTGAGGTTCCGGCTGTTCTGTCGGGGCTGAATGTCTTATTTTATTCATTTATGCGCTTATTTATTTATTCGTTTATTTAAATTATTTCAAATTATATCCTACTGGGCCTTTCGCTTATGTTTCAAATGTTTAAACCCCTCCCAGGAGATTCGAGGAGCGGTGCATCGTAGCTGAGTCGTGCTACGGGTCGAGCAAGTGAGGATTGAGTTATCCTTTTGAACAATTGTAAGGAATTTGAGAAATTATGTAAACTTATTAATATTTGGATTTACTAGACTGTGGTAGATGTCTGTTGTAATGATTATTTACATGAACATGTATGTACGATGCTGTATGTCCTGTGGGGGTGGAGCCCTGTGTGTTAGAGGCTCCTGGATTATGTATTTTATCTATATTTTAATGCAGTTAAGTGTGGGACCCGGTTGGAGATCTGCTTTATTAATCCCTAATCGAGCTCCACTTCACCCACCCCGGTTGGGGGTGTGACACATTTATACAAAGATATAAAGTATATTAGACTTTTTTCGTGTATCTCATATCAAACAATACAAAAGATTTATGATAAATTGTATTCATGCACCATAAAATATCATTATTTATACATTGCACTCCTCACAAAGAAATGTTAAAGACTCAAATTAAAAGGTCAAATTTGATCAAAAAATAATTAACATGTCAAATGTTAAGATTTTGGTAAGAAAAGTACTCTTTTAACACAATGTTGTTTTGATGCTAAATCTGAAATCTTATATATCAATGATAAGAATGGTTTCCTTACTTAAAAATAAAAATTTCACGTTAACATATTAATTTAACGTTGCATTGGACATAATTCATAACAAAATTCTAAAAAAAAAAAAAAAAAAAAATTTAGTTAAGTGTTTAGATTCTTGGCCATAGCAGACAGGCCTAAGTAGCAAGTACATCAATACGTATGTAACATTACGCAAATTATACTGTGTATAAATTAAAGTTTTAGTCATTAACTGATTTGAGTTTTTAATTTTAATTTTATTATAAATAAAAATTTTCATAAAAAATTACATATAATTTTTTTTATAATAAAAAATTTTTATATAAAATTATATTTTAATTTAAATTAAAAACTCAAATTAAAAAACTTAACTAAATTTAAGGCGAGTACAACCATGCGTAAACTAGACTAAAAATTTTTCCCCAAAAAAAAAAAAGGTGTATTTAAGTTCTAACCCAACCGTAATTGGCGCGCGTGCACTCTATTTGCACGTGCGACTCTAGGGCTATACTTTCGTGCCCCGCGTCTATCCTGGCAGCAGATTTCCGTGTTCCCCATAGGTTTTCTTTTCAGCTTTTCTTCTTCAACAGAATTGCCAAACCCTAACCCCCAAATTATGTAAAAGAATCAGAAGATTACACATTCGTTTCAGGTTTTTATGCGCGCTACGCGTATTCCCCACTGTTCTGAGGTTCGGAGATAGGAGCTTCGAGTTCGGCCATGAAGTTCTTGAAGGAGGATTTCTTGGAGTTGCAGATCGGGAGCTCCGCCGAGTCGCTGCGCAAGTCCCTGGACTCGCAGAGAGAGATTTTCCACAGCCAGATCGATCAGCTCCAGAGAATCGTCGTCACGCAATGCAAACTCACCGGCGTCAATCCGCTATCTCAAGAAATGGTGCGCCTCTATTTATTAATATGATTATTATTTTTTTTCCTGTTTGGCTGCCGAGAAACAGTAGGAAACGGAGAATAGTTGACGTGCAAAATTTGGATTAATGTTCGTTTATTGGCTCAATTTAATAGGGGGCTTGTACGAAATCAAATATCAGAATTTTTCGGTTTGCATTTTTTCGCTTTTGGGGGGCGTTCGATTTATTTTACCTTTTGAAGATTCAATGGTTGCTCAATATGTTCAATGCCGAGGTGAACGCCCTAGTGACGGCCATTAGCGGAATCTCGGATGCATTCTATTGATAATTCTCTTTTCTATTCATTGGATTATCCTTTTTTCTCCTTTAGGAAGTAAGAGCATTATCCAAAATTGCTCTTTGCGCTTCTAAGCAACAAAAGGGAAATGGTTTTGATGTAATGCCCATGAGTGGACGTGAAAATACAGTTCAGTAATTCATATGGACGTAATGCCTGCATTATATAAAGTTGGAATGTAGAAACCCCAAAAATTTGCAAAAGGAATTTCCATTTCCGATCTCTATTTAATGGTGATGGAATGTGGATTCATTGGAAGTAACTCACTATCCCTTTATGCATTATTATTGTCAAGGGATGATAATTTTTTATTTCGTATAATGACAATCGTTCCACTTTTATCATTCATCACATGCGTTGTCAATGACAATTTAGGTAATAAATAACATGTTTTTATTTTTGTATCTCTGCAGGCAGCTGGTGCCCTTTCAATAAAAATCGGTAAGTATCGGTAGTGGAATTTTTATTTATAATCAATATGCTTTCTTCTTTTGCGTGTGTTTCATCTGACTGTCACCTGTTTGCAGGAAAAAGGCCTAGAGATTTACTAAACCCAAAGGCTGTAAAGTATATGCAATCTATTTTCTCCATTAAAGATGCGATAAGCAAGAAGGAATCTCACGAGATTAGTGCTCTGTTTGGTGTCACTGTCACACAGGTTTCGTTTGTTATTAACAAACTAATCACGAAGTTCTTATTTTGCACCGTTGTAAAGTTATTTCTCACTTGCTTTGTTTATCTGTAGGTTCGTGAATTTTTTGCTAGTCAACGTTCAAGAGTCAGGAAATTAGTTCGTTTGTCGAGGGAAAGAGCAATAAAATCTAGTGCATGTTCAGAACAGCATAATGGGGTTCCAACAAGCTCTGATCCATTAGTACCTATTGATCCGGTCCCCTTAAACACTGTTGGCCCCACTAATGTTGAGGAAACACCATCTTGCTCTACCGAAGATGATAGTCTATCTGACTTAGATGACTTAGATAAGCAATTTGTTGAGAGTATTTTCAATTTGATGCGGAAGGAAGAAACATTTTCCGGGCAGGTGAAACTGATGGAGTGGATTTTGCGGATACAAAATTCTGCAGTATTATGTTGGTACTTATCGTCTATCACATCACAATTTAAGATTTTAGGTATGTTGCCTTATTGTCTCACCACCTGATGGCACGCATGCAGGTTCTTAAACAAGGGTGGTATGATGATTTTAGCAACATGGTTGAGTCAAACAGCCGCTGAAGAACAAACAAGTGTTCTTCTTGTCATCTTAAATGTATGTATGAAACTTGTCTTCTCAAGTGTATACTTTCTTCATGAATATTTCTTACCATTTTAATGATTAAATACTGTTCAGGTACTTTGCCATTTGCCTCTACATAAAGCTCTTCCTGTGCATATGTCAGCCATACTGCAAAGTGTTAACAGACTGCGATTTTACAGATCTTCAGGTGTGCTTTACTTCCGAAACCCATTTTTTACTCTCTTTATATGTCAGGTTCCTTTATTCTTCCTTCTCCTATATGGAAATTTATACTCGAAGTGACACTATGGTCCCGTTCATTTCACCGATTCGAGTTTTACTACAGTAAAAAGCTCTAAGAAACAGTCACATCTAACTTTTTTGCTACAGTAAAAAGCTCACATAAAGTCGCATCTCAACTCGAATTAAAAACTCGAATCAACGAACTAAACGGGCTCTACGCATCTTTCTAGACAGATAACTTATTTTCTTTTCTTTTCTGGTGCTCTAAAGTTTCTTTTGGATAAATAAACAAGCCTGTTTTGCTTCAGTTGTATGTGTGAAAATTTGAATCTCATTTATCTGATTTGAAGATCAGACATATCAAACAGGGCAAGGGTTCTGTTATCCAGTTGGAGCAAGTTATTGGCCAGAAATGAAGCCCTGAAGAAATTGAATGGCGTAAAATCATCTGGTGATGCACAACAAGAATTAATCCTGAAGAACAGGCAAGTTTATATCTTAAATTTCCAAAGACACACAATTCATAGATTAGCTCTTTTAGCTAATGAAGTCTAATTATGTGCAGTTTAAATGATGTTATTGCTGATGAATCATGGCAGTCAAGTATAGATACTCCTGTAAGTGCTTAAATTTAATTATATTCAAGATTGATTTGATGAAGCTACAAGTTGCACAACTTATTGAAGTGTTTCTTCTTGTTGTGCAGGAAAAGTTTCTTGATAATTCAGAGAATTTCAGGTATACAGGTTTTTCATCTGAGATATCTTTAACTTGGATATGATTGCTTTTGGCAGTTGAGGTTTTAAGAATAAATATTTGGTTGTAGGACATCTGAGACCACACAGGCACTGAAATTGTTGCCGGCATCTTCAGATGATTCAAATAAGAAGCATATTCTAGGCGTATCTTCATCCCGTATCCTTAAGATTGTATTATTTTCTGTTATTTTAGTTGTCTTCAATTGAATTTTAGAATAAAGAGATTATTTCCTTAACTATATTTAACAGAAATTCGAGAACGCAGAAAAGTTCAGTTAGTGGAACAACCTGGCCAGAAAACTGCTGGGAGAAGTCCACAGGCTGCAAGAGCAGTGCCATTAAATCAGAGCAGACCAATGTCTGCTGATGATATCCAAAAAGCAAAAATGCGGGCACAATTCATGCAGAGCAAATACAAGAAAGCTAGTTCATCTAATGAAAATAAAGAAATGAAGATTGAAGGATTTAAACCCTTGACCTCTCAGCTCAACGTTTTGCCTTCAGTGTCTAAAGCTCCGGTTCGACCTAGTGTTGAGGAACACAAGAAACCTGTAGCACTTCCCATGAGAGCACCTAATGTTCTCGAAGCATCTATTGATCCAAAGCCAAGAGTAGATTTGAAGGAGCCATTGTGGGAGAAATACTGTAGGGTCCAGATCTCTTGGCAGACATCTCCAGGTACATATTCTTTTTTCGTAGATTTTCATTGGTACTTTGAATATTTCGCATGTAGCATTACACAATAGAAATTGTAGCGCTTGACAGAAGAAAACTCACAAAGTTCCCTGGAGTTTTTTAGCTGTGGAGAAGAGTGTTTTTAACGTTATTTGTGTATTTATGGAAGGAGATCTGACCAACTGGATGCTGTAACTTCTTTTGCATGAATTGAATGGATCACACACTTATTTTATGTTTGTGTAAGACTTGGATTTTGTCATTCTGATTCTATAGGATACATGTCGTGAAAAGTTTGACACAATATGGCTGTCTTTGTTTCAATTAGCTCACCACGCCTAAATGTCATGGCTTATATATATATATATATATATATATATATATTTCCCTTTAACTGTTGGAATACCATGTTTAAGCACTTTAGGCTTTCCTCAGGTTTGAATCATAATTATTCTGAATTAGTTTTGGGATCATGGATGAGATCTTAATCCTTTCTTTTGGATATTTTTTTTTCTTCTCTGCCAAACTGATCATATTGTCTGATGTAAGTTTCAGGGGAAAGGTATTATTCTTTAGCAATTGCATGTGGCTGTTATAACGGTTCACTTCATAGACAGTTGGGTTAGGGCATGAGACAGAATTGATAAATGTGGCTGTATGTTGGACATTTGAAACCGAGCAGTTAGGAAAACGAAGTTCGCAATGACTGACATTTGAAAGAGTGGCGACCTAGAAAGTGCTATGTTTCTGTTTTGTTTCCAATGCATATAATCTTCTTTTGGGTTTTTAACACAATTGCCCCCTAAACTTGTCGAGCTTTTACAACTTACCCTCTACATTTTTACTTTTGGAAATTTACCCCCCAAATTTGCTTAAATGTTGCAATTAGGCACATTTGACAAACAGCTGTTAGATCAACGACAGAATACAACATGTGTGATTGGCATGTGAAGTTATAAAGGGGCATCTCTGATTTTTCTGCCCCCCACGTTCAATTCAAGTGAAAATTCTAGGGCTTTTCCCTTATTTGAGTCTAGGTCTAAATGCTTGCCATTTATTCCCAAATTAAGAACAAGTGCAGCAATAGAAATCAGCAAAAACCCACTTAAATTTGACCACAAGAAGAATCGAATATTCAGCAAAAGATGTAGAAATCATTTAAATTTGGCCACAACAAGCACTTAGAGATCTTCATGTTCCAGATCCTCAACATGGAGGTCCACCGTCTTCCTCTCTCATGGAAACTTGGCCAAAGACAGCACAAACCATAAACTTCAAATGTGTTGAGGCGTTTTGAATTTGGATTTTTTTATGCAGCATGTGAAGTGTGAAAAAACCAGAAATATCCCTTCAGAACTTCACTCGTGTGTATTTCGTCGTAAATCTAACTGCCAGTTGTCAAGTGTGTCTAATTGCAATATATAAGCAAGTCTGGGAGGTAAATAGTCAAAATTTAAAGCTTAGGAGGCAAGTTGTAAAAGCTTGACAAGTTTAGGGGTAAATGTGCTAAAAATCCTTATTTTTTTATTTTTTTTTTTTTATTTTTCTTCAACGTTAAATCATCTCTCTTCAAATCATTCCTCCTTTCCTTTCAGTCAATCATCATTTGGGACGCCCTCCCATTTATAACTAAATTAATAGTTGAAATTAAACTTGAAATTGGGCAATTATTTTTAGTAAGCCAAAAAAGAAATCATGCAAAAAAAAAAAGAAAAGAAAAGAAAAAAAAAAAAAAAAAGAAGAAGAAATAATGCAATGCTTAAATTGGAAGCAAGTCCCATTGGCACGATTCAGTAGAGAAAGAACCAAAGCTCTATCAAGCAGAGTGAAATGAGATAGTATTTGTCCTGGATTAGTAAAGAATGAAATAGTGGGTTGATTGGAGGCTTTAATCTAATAAGTGGGTGTACAAGCACGAAGTATGAGCTTTAATCCCACTCTAGTTGAAACTAGTTATGACGTGTTAAATTCTCTTTTAGCCCACTTTAACACTTGAGTTTTCGATTTCTGTTGCTAATTGGATATAAAGTTTATCTGGACATTATATCTGTGATTTATTTATTTATTTTTTAAATCTTTTTCTCAAAGGACTGATTTATTATATATTATATAGTTTAACAAGGCAAAGTATTGCTTACCACTTAATTTACCGTGAATCGGCTTTTGGACAGATGATTAGAGGGAAATTGTCATCTGAATTATATTTAGCTTTTTACAGGATGCAAAAAAGCAGACATATTTTTTCGAATTTGAAATTTTGAATGGCCATCAAATTAATCTCGGTCCATTCATTCCTAGTATCAACTGAAAAAAATTCGTGGATGAGTCATTTAGTATTGTTCAGTAACATTCTCATAGTTCATCCTTCACGCCATTTTCCTTTCTGCAGAAGTAAAACTCAATCATTTATGGAGGGTCAAAACTGGTGAGAATAGTAAAGAGGTGGAAGTCCAGAAAAACAGAAACCGTCGTGAGAAGGAAACTATATATCAGACAATCCAGGAGATACCATCAAACCCCAAGGAGCCATGGGACCTGGAGATGGACTACGATGATACATTGACCCCTGTAATCCCAATAGAACAGTCTCCTGATGCTGACGGCACGGAGCCAGGGGTTGCCGCTAATCATGGTGTAAATAATGCAGCGACAAATGTTACTCCTGATCACGGGGCAAATTGTTCTGTTTCTACTTTACAAGTTGGTAATCCGAGCACAGCTGAACCAGATTTAGAGTTGCTTGCTGTGCTGCTTAAGAACCCGGAATTGGTATTTGCCTTGACTTCAGGCCAAGCCGGTAACTTATCAAGTGAGGATACTGTGAAACTGCTTGATATGATTAAGGCGGGTGGGGCTGGTAGTAGTGCCAGTAGTTTCAATGGGATAAATAAACAAGTGGAAGAGAAGGTCGAAGTTTCGCTTCCATCCCCAACTCCTCCGAGCAATCCTGGAACGGTGCGTCACTTTGGCCTATGTGCAACTTTTGCTGGATATAATATAACTTGTATAGCCAGTTTTCACCGGCAATATGGGTTGCTCACCGCTAAGCCATTGTTTGTGCTCAACATGATGGTTTTTCTTTTCTTTTTTTTTTTCCCCCTCCTTTTTTTTGAATGGGAAGGTATGAATGGGGTCCGAAGCACCAAAAAGAAAGAAAGAAAGAAAAAGGAAAAATATTGGATTCTGGTTGGTGGATCTCCGCTCTACATTAATGGGATGCTGCATTTTTTTTGCTTGTGAATTGTGATGGACTGAACAAGTTTAAATGTTGTCCGTCTAGTGCAAGCTAAAAGTAACAAAAAAAGAAAAAAAAAAAAAACTAATTGTACAACATAAATTTGGGATAAGAAATAACACTTTGATGCAACTCAAGATAATACTTGGTTAATGTGACGACTATTCATGCCTTCTCTGATAATTTTCCTTTCGTTTTCCAAAATTTGCAGACTGGGTGGAGACCGGAATCAGCTAGGAATCCATTTTCTCAAGTCAACAGAACGACCGAAAATCCACCAGCAGTGGCCGCCAATAAGTTGGTGCTGCCGCAAATGTCAGCACCTCACATTGATCCTCCACGACAACCGGCTACTGCCCTGTCGGCAACTCCTCAATACTCACTGCCTCAAGTACCTGAAAAATACACTTCTCTACATCACAACCTCCTAAGCAGCTCTGCCACTGTACAAAGAAATTCACCCCTCGTTAGCGCACCACTCTTGCATAACCTACACTCTTCACTTAGTGTTGAGAGCTTAAGTAACATCAAACCGGCACATATATCTACTAACTCGTATAACGCAGAGGAAAGACGGCACAGTGCAATCCCACCAACCCCTTTGGTTCCAATACCAGTGCAGCCGCAGACGCAACCACAGTCACTGCAACACCCACACCATCACCATCAACAACTTTATTCCGAGCCATATCTGCCTGCACCCGCATACGCCAAAGAAATTGGAAAACCGAGTTATGTGCCTGATTCTTGGAGAGGCAGGCAGGGTTTGCCTTCAAATTACAACCCGACTTTAGTGAACCAAAACAATAGTTACAATGCCTCTCCATTTGGAGGCCCTGTGCAGCCTCCTCGGAGTCAGTGGGAAGGGAGTAATGAGTATGCGGAGGGAGAAGAGTTTGAGTCGTGGAGTCCAGACAATAGTCCGACTAGAAACCGTGAGCATGCGATGGGAAGAAACTTCCCGGAACCCAGAATGAATCCTGGACGGGGCTACAGGCCCGATCAGTTCAGGATGAGGAATTCCTCTGGATACAGAGACCATAATAGGCATGGAAACAGACGGTGGCGTGACCGGAGACGATGATTTGTATTGGATTTTGGGGGTGGGGTTTGTCAGATTTTGTTTATTCATGGTATAAAATGAAAATTTGTTAATAATGGATTTTGTGCATGGTGGCGTTTGGAAATTGGGACTTTATTAGTCTCCTTCAAGGGGTTTGTTGAAACCAGTGCCATTTGCTACTGTTAGAGATGTTCATAACTCGATCATTATTAATCTGACTAAAAAAACTCTGATCTGTATCGTTCTCTCTCTCTCTCTCTCTCTCCGTTTTTCCAACCAGTAAAACAATTCAACTCCTCGAAAGGGGTCAATTGTGGCCCAACATTTGAACTCGAGATATTGGACTTGTGATCTGGTCCAGTGGGAAGCGCTGAAATGTGTCATGTGTTTTCTTGGAATGGAAATTTTCCTTAGATTCTGCTTAGCTTTTTAGTTTGCCTTATTTGGCAAGTGAACAAATCATTAAAAAAAAAAAAAAAAAAAAATGAAATGGCGCGTTAAATCAACCACGTGACAGGCAAGCACTCCGGACCATATAGTCAAGCCAACAATCAAAAAGAAAGAAAAAAAAAAAAGAAGAAGAAAAAGAAAAAGGTCTAGACTATTCGTGTAAGTATAGTGATTAAAATATTTCTCTTAACTGAAGCATTGTTTGTGTAATTTTAACAAAGTTTAGGGGATTAAATTTTAAAATCATAGTGTAGGTTTTCCAGGGGCCGGGGTAAAAATTTAATATTTCTCTTAACTGAAATTTTTTCTTTTTTTTTTTTTTTTTTTCATCTTTCAAGTCTTAAAAACTATAGGATATGGGAGAAAGAGAGAAACTTTTAAGATGAATTAAAATTGCTAATAGTTTAGTTTAAATACTAAATTTTGTTTTTTTTTTGCAGTTGAACCATTTTTTTTTTTTTTTTTTATCCATAATTTGTCTCGGCTATGAACCATAACTTTAGTTTGTTTTGTGTTTTGAACCAAACAAAGATGCCTATTAATTTTTATAACTAAAAAAAATACTTTCTTAAACTTTTATATTGGCCTATTTTAAACTGCATCAACTTTTATTTTTGTGTTTTGAAACAAAGATGGAAAAAATCCCTCCCTGAAACTGCATACTTTTTATGTGCAAGCAAATAACTAAACGTTCAAAACTAGGGCAACGATAGGTGTCAAATATCAAGTAAAAAAAAAAAAAAAATCACCTGAAGTTCATTTTATATAGACGGATTTTATATCGTTTTTCAGTAACAATTAGGATGGCAACAAATGTTGGTACTACGGCAAGTTTAGCAAAAAAACCTATCCCCCTCATCTTTTCTCTCATGGGGTAAAACAATCCTCATTCCCGGACATTAACCCATTAATTATGTTAATTAGACCGTTCATGGGGTGTAGGTACTTGCATTTGGCCTGTTGTTTTTTATTTTATTATTTGTTTTAGAACTTGAGTTATGAATGAAAAGAAACAACAATTTAATTTTCTATGACATAATATTCATACCTACAAGAATTTGACTTAACTATGATAATACAAAAGAAGTGTTTTAAATTTTTCATATGTTATGCATAAGATATAATTAATTTTAAATAATAAAAAATATAATAAATAGCGCAGATATATTAAAAAAAAAAAAGGCCAAGGACTCCTAACTTGTAACCCGTCGTACGTATATTAGATATTTGACCTGTTTACTACTTGAATTTAATCATGCAAAAAACAAGAATTCCTATAAGATAAGAATATTGGCAGCATATTGATTTATATTATTAATAACAATATTTTAATAGCAACAACAACAAGATAAATCATAATGCTTGTGGTCGTACGTATACAAGTATGATAATGATCTACCCTATTTCAACACACTTAACGATGACATTATAAATTTATTCTAGATAATTATAATTAAATATATATAATATTCATTTTCATGATCACTTAGAGGTTGCTCGGAAGAGGAGGATGAAAACAGCCGCCAAGACGAGGGGGAAGATGAGGAGAGCGAAAGCGGAAGGCGGTTCCACTGGGCCCATCCCCAGCGGAAGAAGCAAAAAAACAGCAGCCACCGGCACCATCATCACCACAGAAACAATTACCGCAACATTGTTGATCTTCCTTCCCCCATTAGATGATCTCTCGATATATGTTGACAGGAAAGTTGTAAAGTATATATGTGTATTGATATGAAATGTAATACAGGAAAAGTTAAGTTTGCCGTATGTTATTGTTCATATATAGTCTTGCATGGTGATTAAGTTTGTAGTCTGCGAGAGAAGTTGAGTTGTCTTGTAATGCACACACTAATTATTGTCTATGTATCTTTACTAACCACTTGTTATAATTTCTATCATTTTATTTCGCTGATATTGATGGGCTTTACTCTCTTGGTGTTTTGATGTGCTAGCTTGTAGATTTTTTCATTTTTCATTTATAATAATGGTGGTTTTATTAGTATAGGTTATTGTTCTTTTCATCCGCAAGATTTTTTTTTTCTTTTTTTTGGTAGTTTTTGTCTAGTCTTCATGCTATGGATTTCTTGACATCGGTTGATCGGGTTGTTTCCACCGATTATAGAGAATCTATCAAAGAGCCATGTGCATACTTGGTTTTATGTACCCTTTTTGGTAATTTTCATTTATGGAGTTTGATACACACTATTTTCCTCTTAGTTTCTTACAAGTTTATTGATGAAATCGGTTATGTGTATGAAGTGGTGTTTGTAATGCCTTCTCATATTTTGGAATATCTTATCCATTAAAAAAAAAAGAATATGAGGGATTTTTTTAATTTGTTAAAGGTTTTTTTAGGTTATTATTTTTTTTGTTGTTATTGAAATCTTTAAACAAAAGAAAACTATAATTAATCCTTTTTAAAAATTATAATTAATTCTTTCTCTTTATATAAAAAAAAGAGCTTTTTTTTCAAGCTTTTTCTTGAAACAAGTTTTTTTTTTTTTTTTTTTTTTTTTTTTTTGTTGTAATGTGTAGTGCAATTTTAGAAAATTAAAAAGAATTGCATTTATGAGTTTTTTTTTTTCAGAGAATTATTAATGATATTTTTTTATTTACATTTTTTATAAAAAAATACTATAACAGAATAATAATGATTTGAATTTAAATTGATATACTCTACGACTCTTAACTCATTTAATTATATAATATAATCGTACAGTTTATAATTCATGCCCCCACAAGTAAAAAATAAGTACCATCTGAATTCGGATGGAAAAAAGTACCATTAAATGATTTTTTAGGACAACCATTTGAATGAATAGAATTACTCATATATATTCAAGAAAATAAAAAGGGATTCCAACGAGGATTATATTTTCAGAATTCTACATTATTCAAAACGTGACACATGACTCCAAACTCAACGCTGACGTCTTCTAATCTTAGTGGAAAAAAAGAAAGAAAGAAAAAGCTGACGTGGCAGCGTGAAATGATTTCGTCGGACACAAATCTCTTTCCGTCACGGCGTTATGTGCAGCCGTTAGGCAGTTAACGTTGCCGCGCTAAATCGCGCCTTGTCTCTCTCGAACATGGAAGAGAAATCCCGTGGAGATCAGTTATCATTTCTTAAAAAAAAAAAATCGCAAATATTTGGAGCGATTGTATTTTTGAGTTATATATATAGTAATTTGAATATAGATTTTATATTAAATTTGAGTTATGATTTGAGTTAAAATTATAATTTAAGTTTTTTATTTAAATGTATATATTTAAATTATAATTTGAATTAAAAATTTATTTGAATTTGTGTTTGAATGAATTAAAATTAAAATTTATATTTAAATAGTATTTTAATAAAAATTTAATTGTGATAAAAAATTTTAATAAGATATATAAGTGAGATTTTATTTATTTTTTTGTTATGAATACATGAAAAGAAATATCTTAATTAAAATTAAAATAAAAAAAAAATTATAATATTTTTTAAAATAAAAAATTATAATATTTTTAAAAATAAAAATATTATTTATTAATTTAAATTTGAGTTTAAAAATTTAAATTAAAGAAGAAATATAAATATAAATTTTAATTTTAAATTTAAGTTAAAATTTAAATTTTATAAAAAATTATAAATTTAAATAAAATTATAATTTGAGTTGAAAGATTTTTGTGAATTTAAAGTCTCGTTCACTTTATTAATTTGAGTTTTTAGTTTTAAGTTTTTATAGTAAAATTTTTTTAGAAAATATTATATTAAATTTTTTTATTATAGTAAAAAATTATAAAAAAATATTATATCTTAATTCGAATTAAAAAAATTTCAAATGGAGGTTTAAATGAAAATGAGCAACCTCTAGCTTTTTTCGAACTCACTCTCTCTCTTCGGAAGCGCAGGGATTCGCCGTTGACGGCGTCAGAGTTTGACCGCTAAGGTGGACGGGCTGGCTTCGAGAAATTTTCTTTCTTGCGGTGGAACCGAACGAACTGTACTGTAACTTTACAAGCTCCGGAGAGGAGAATAGTAGCGATTTTGATTCGATTCGATTCCATTTGGTTGTTTTTTGTTTGTTAATTTCAAAGTAAAATTCAGCTGGAAATCAACTCTTTACCTTTAAATTTCGTAGAGTTTTCTTCCCAAAAATTTCTTCGATCTTGTTTGTTCGCCGACTATGGGATTCAGATTCCACAATCTCAATCCAATTTACAGGATTTGCTTGTCTAAGCTTTCTCCAAACACAAGCAATTATTATCATCGGATTTCCCTACTTCAAGCCGGCAATTTCCTTCTTCTCCAAGACCCTTGCTTGAATTCCATTTACAACATCCCCAGAAGGTGGCATTTGGGCCATTCCCACCACGGCGGCCTTGAAGACCGGCGCAGCGTTTCCGGAAAGGAGAGCGAGAAGATATTCCGGCTAGGTCTCGCGTCCGACGTCGTTTTGGCTGTTGGAAAGGCTCTCACTGGCTATGTATCCGGCAGCACAGCAATCATCGCCGATGCCGCCCATTCGGTCTCCGATGTGGTATTCTTCATTGTCCCTAATTGTTATTGTTTACTCATGTTATGCCATTGTTGCCCAAATAGGGAAAAAAATGTGTTTTTTGCTTATGTTCGTTTCTGGCGAGCTGAGAATAATGATCAATATGTTTTGGAATGTTCATCATTTTCAACTAAAGGAAGAAATAGTTCGTGGTTCGGTTAAGAATCAAGTCTGTTTGATATGTAGATCTTGAATGTGTTGAGATAGAGGTTTCTGTTTATTATATTTTGATTGGTTGATTTAACAGCACTTAAGTGTTTGTATTGATTGGTTCCATGCCGGATTTTATGATTTTACAGCACTGAAGTGTTTATTCTAGCTATTCTTATGGAGGACTTGAATATTGAGATTATTGAAATCAAAATTGTATTTTCTCTCCAATTTTGGGGGTTTTCCTCTTAGCCATGGGTTGAGGTGAGTTTTCCCAATTTCTCTGATGAATTACGAAAGCCAAATAACAAAATTAAAGCTAAGTTGATAAGCTAAAACAAACTATAATACAAACAAAAGAAACGACTATGTTAACTAAATTCTCCTACATCTATTGGGATGCGGGCCATTGACAACTGTTGGTAACTCTGTGGCAAGAAATGTTATTGAGATGCATTATTTATTTATTTATTTATTTCTGTGGTAGGAATTATGATATTTGAATGTTTTTAGATTCAAGATTGTTAGTCTAACATGAAACATCGCCAGAGGTTAGGTTTGATGCAAATGGGATTAGAATGTACATAAAAATAGGAATACAATGGAATCAGAATAGGATTAGAAACTAGAAAGAATGATTTATTCCAATTCGAATGTTTGGTTGAAGTTTGAACATTAGACACAGAATTACGATTGTTATGTTAGTCGTTAGAACAGATTGGAATTATTACGATTTTGACAAATATACCCCTTAGTTTAATCTCTAATAAGATCTTTTTATATTGGGATGCTGGTAAGGATTACTAGGATATTCGGAAGGTTATTTTGGGAAACAAGTTTTAGTTGACCTCAAATTTGGACCAGAATGATTATTCTGTTGGTCTGCTTAATGAAAGATATTCACACATTTTGGTGGTACAGCAATCCCTATTTCCAATTCTTTTTCTCAACCAAACACAGAAATGATTGTTCTCTAGCTTTGCCATTCCTCCATCAAACAAAATGTTTACGTTGTGCTCACATTCCTAAAAGAGGGTAATTCTCAACTAGTTGGTCCTTTATTTGCTCATATCATCGTCTATTGCATTCAGCAATCAAGTTATATTTCTGTCAATGTAAGAATGTAGTTTGCATTTGTTTTACTATTTGATATACAACACTTACACGAAGGCATCTCTCATTACGTATTACTGCAAGTTCAATGAAAAGTGATGCAAAGGACCTCTCCTTATCTCAGATCAGTTCTTCATTTGTTTGTTTTTGTTTGTTTTTCCTGTAATACATCAGCTTCACTGCGACCTGTGAGATTACCATCACATTTATTTTGTTTTGTGTCTGCTTACTATGGTTGTTTTGATCATTTTTGCAGGTTCTTAGTGGCATCGCTTTGTTGTCATTTAAAGTTGCAAACACTCCTAAAGACAAAGAACATCCATATGGTCGCTTTTGATCTGTACCTACTAGCTACTCCATGGATCTCAATTTATGCATTTTAAAGTCTTTGTTGCTTTGCAGTCTGCACTATCACTTTTTATATTGTCCTTTACTACTTTGATATTTCAAGTCCCTTGATTGTTTTCTTGGGATTTAAATAGTAAAAAGTAAAAAAGATTTTTTTCTTCCTAGGTTGACCAAATTCTTTTTTCTGTAATCCTCTTCAGTTGTTTTCCTATGCATGTTCCCATGAAAGGCGTGTGTGGTTTTCAATATACATATCTATACCTCAGTGCTGTCTATTTCATAATGGTTATGGTGGTCTATGTTACGTGGACTATGATATTGGTGTCTAATTTGGGTAGAGATCCTAGTGTGGGATGTATGTCCTTCCAATCTAATTTCTATGCAGCCATGGCCTTACCAAGATTTTTTATTCCTAAAGGCTGAAAGATCGACTATAGATGGTCATGCATCTTATGAGTGGTCCTAAAGATCATTGTGTGTGTGTGGGTGGGTGGGTGGGTGGAGGCATATTCTTTTTTTTTTTTTTTTCCACATTATATTTTACAATTTCATTATTTCCTCTTCTTCTTTTCCCAGGACATGGTAAATTTGAGACTTTGGGAGCCCTTGGAATCTCTTGTATGCTTTTGGCAACTGCTGGTGGCATTGCGTGGCATGCTTTTGATTTGTTGCTCGTATGTCCATGGTCCCTAAAATAATCAACTAAAAATGGACAATTCTTTCATCTTCATATTGGTTTTTAGCCAAGATGTTTTTGTTTAATATATTGTAAGCAGATTATCTTTTTGTATACTTTTAGAATAGACGATTTGCTTATGCAGGGATTGATGTCGACAGAGCAGCATCTAGTTGACCACTCTTTGATACAAGATCATGGTCATAGCCATCGTGGCGGTGGACATCACCATGGAATTGACATGGAGTATCCTGTTTTGGCTTTGACTGTGACTATTATGTCAATCTCCATCAAAGAAGGGTAAGAAGCTGTATGTATCTATAAAATTCTTTAAAAGCAGATTTAAGTAGCTTCATTTCTCCCAACTTCTTTTACGTTGCTTCATGTGATAATTCCCACTTCTCAATATGTTATTTTCTTTGCTCTTGTAATTTGTATATTTATTTTGCAAGTTCCATATTGAATTAAACCAGTCTTACAAAAATATTTTAAGCTGTTCTGTTATCTTAATGGCCATTTATACGTGTGTGTTTGTCATTCTTCCTTATTTATCTTAACCTAGGCTTTACCGGATCACAAAGCGAGCAGGAGAAAGGCAAAATAGCGGGCTGATGATAGCAAATGCTTGGCATCATCGTGCAGATGCCATATCCTCTGTGGTTGCTCTCATTGGGGTTGGTAAGGAGCTTCGACTCTTCTAAAAATTCTGTTTGCTTTTTATTTTCCTTTCAATGTGCATCCTTGCTTGAATCAATGAATGGTGGTTGTAGAAGTAGCTAAAAAGTATACGTTCATGTTCGTTTTTGCCTGAAGTGGTTGTCTTTTCCTCTTTTCACTCAAGTTACCAAACCTCAACTTGTGAAGTTTACATTCATATCCATTAGTGTGTAATCCATATACACATTTCAACTTGGGAAGCTTACATGTGATCACGCTGACTAAATATTTGACTATCCGGATTTTAGGAGGATCTATTCTTGGAGTGAAGTTTCTTGATCCGCTAGCTGGAGTTGTTGTATCAGGCATGATCCTGAAAGCAGGGCTTGAAACTGGTTATCAAAGGTTTATATTGAATCCCAATCTTATATATCACTTGTTTGCACTTGCAATGCATTTACTTTTATCCAGCATGCTATAAATGTCTAGAAACCTGAATCTGGTACACGGTCTCTCTACATATCTATGGTACATTTATTTCCTGATTGGATCAAGGTCACAAAGCATATTGCAAGCCGTTGTTAAAGTAGTATTACAGAGACATAATGGTGTTGTTGCTTGGTTCAGCAGTCTTTATGCTTTTAAATTTAGTGGTCAGCCACGGTCACATGCTGGGGTAGAACTATAGATCACTAGCAAAGCTCGGACTCCAATTTATAAACTTGTGTTGTTAATCCTAAAGTGCACAATGCTTTTAACAAAACCATTTTGGGATATTTAGTATAAGTGTTTTTCATACAATTTTTTTCGAGTTTATTATATATTTTCCTATCTTATGTCTA
Source organism: Morus alba (assembly GCA_012066045.3). Classification (NCBI taxonomy): domain Eukaryota; kingdom Viridiplantae; phylum Streptophyta; class Magnoliopsida; order Rosales; family Moraceae; genus Morus; species Morus alba. The sequence continues at coordinate 8,440,059 of CP050230.2, read as the reverse complement.
TTTCAACTTTCAACCCGTTTTTAGCGTCATGGAACTGGTGGATGCTGCAATCCCATCGAAACAATTGGATCCTATTAAAGAAGCAATACTACAAGTTGAAGGTGTAAAGGTATGCACTAGATGCCTTTATAGATGTTTTTAGGTGCTTAGATGTCATGAGAGGCATTTTCTTTATCCCTGCAAATGTAGTCAAAGACTTAAGCTTTAGTAATTGGAAGAAAACAATCTTAAAGATACCTTTCTTCTTGATTCTATTTCTATCTGGTTTGTGCTGTCCTCCTGCTTTTCAACTTGCAGGAGTTTAGACAGTTACATGTGTATATTCTAATGCTTTCTTCGACTGGATTGGATTGGACATTCCAACTTGAATTCAATATGCTTGTTTCTTTTTTACATGTCCAGTTAGTTTTTTGTGTGTGTGTGTGTGTGTGTGTGTGTGTGTGTGTGTGTATTTTGTCAATAGGCGATGTGTTTACTTGATATTAAGTTGTTAACTAACTATATTTACGTTTGTATATTTCTTCATTTTATATAGTTTGGTGTAGCTCTAGGGAGACAATTTCTTTTTCAAGTTAATCCTGTGAACACAGGAATGCTAATATGCAAGCCCAAGCTCAATAGAGATCTAAGGTGGAATATCTCTAGAAACCCTATTAGAAACAATGAAAGAACTAGTATGTGAACTAGTTCTAGAGATATTCTGCCTTAGATCTCTATTGAGCTTGGGTTTGCATATTAGCATTCCTGTGTTCGCATACTGGTTTTCTCTTGACAGTTAGCTCGATTTTATGTGTTATTTCTAAGTTGGGCAATTGATACGTTTCCATCAGTTTGGTGGGTGCTAAATAAGCTCAATAATATTATTTTGCATCTACTTTTTGTTTATTTGTGAAATTACTTCCAACTTTTTCTAGGCATGCCATCGCTTGAGGGGAAGACGGGCTGGTTCATCTCTATATCTTGATGTGCATATTGAGGTTGGTTCTTCTCCAGTTCTATACCGTTAAAACTTTGAGCCTTCGACCCCAACATCTATGTGAAATTTATGAAGAGCTTATTTTCTACTTTTTCCTTGCAGGTTGACCCCTTTTGTAGTGTTAGTGCTGCACATGATATTGGCGAAAATGTCCGTCATCAAATTCACGATTCCCATCCTGAAGTGGCTGAAGTTTTCATACACATCGGTAAAAATGTTTTCTTTAATCAACTTTTTTTGTTCATAAAGTTTAAGGAATAAATTCAGAAAATTAGAGAGATTACCCAGTGGTATAGTATAAATTTTATGCTAGCAAAAATATTGTGATTTAAGTTTTATTGGTAGATAAATAACTTTATTCACTGAGAAGAAAAAGTGACTTTATACCAACTAGAAGTTTGATGGTCTGGAGTACAACGTAAATACAACCTATATCCTCATTTACACAGAATATTCAAGAGACGAAAGGATTTCTTCCATGTGGATTTGTACCACAGTCGGAAAAACAATCAGTTGACTCTGAATGTGTCGAAAACTTCACAGTCCACGTCTTTATAGTTTCCATGACTTCCAATTTGCTTCCAGATCCAGCAATTTCGGAAATTTCCCCCAGTGCAATGGACCAGAAAGAAAGCTCCACAAGAAGCCAGTGCCAGTGCGAGAAAAGTTCTGTAAAAGACGGGGACATTGAAGAAGCTGTTTCTAGCATTATCTCGTCGAAGTTTCCAGAGGTATGTTCCATCCATCCATTTCTGGCAGGAAAATTCATAAAGACCCCCGTTGGTCATTTAATCTGCTTTCATAAAATAGACGTATTGAAATGAAAAAAAGTGTTTGGTCCTGTGGAGTAACAAATCAACTGTCACCATGCTTTAGAGTATGGTTGTCGAGCGCATTACACGACACTCGTTGCAAGGAAAAGTTCTCCTCCAAATTGAGGTTTCTATGCCCTCAGACATGTTGATTCAGTAAGGATTTTTTAGTTGAAAGTTTGGAACTGTTTTCAGTTTACAGTCATATATTTACTTTACGTTGTTTAGGTAAATATCTGTCCATTTCCAGGGATGCAATGGAGGTGGCAAAAACGGCAGAACAGGAGATTTTGAAAGCAAATCCAGATATTATGCATGTCGGAATTCAGCTTCGTTTGGGGAACCCAATTCCGCAATTTTACCACGACTAGCATCAATGCAAATAGTCGAGATTCTTACTCTGTTTTGTGACATCATTATATTCCCTCATTTAATTTACAACTAGTATTTAAAGCAAAGAGTTGGAGATTTTTCTCAATAAGATGTTGATTGTATACCAAGGACTGACTTCAGCTTGAGTATATCACTGTAATAATAAGCAAAACCTTGATATAGTGATCGAATGATCCATGTGAAGAGATACTTTTCTTGCACGTTTTTGTTGCAAGTTTTTGTAATATGAATGAAATGACGTTGTTTGTTTCCCTTTTTACCCTTCTAATAAAATGGAGATTAATTTTTTCTCGGAAAATGGTGGTTCTGTTAAGAATCAGTATTTATTTGCTTCTTTTTCCACCCCATTAGTGAATTCCTGTGTTCAACACCACAATGGTCGAGTTTGTTAAAGTTAAATCACCAATGAAATTCTTTCATAGATTTGAGCTCCAACGACCCAAAAAAAAAAATCAATGAAAGAGTTGTCAAGACGTTCGACAAGCTAGAAAGGTAGAAAACGCAAAGAAAAATCCGTTTTAAACATTAGAAAAAAAAAATAAATAAATAACCCCGACCAGAAGAGAAGTAATTAGTTAAAGCAAATACATATAATCCAAAATTAACTTAGTTCAGAGTCATAAACACCCAATGAAGAAAAAAAATAGAAAAATTTCTCAAAAAAAAAAAAAAAAAAAATCTTAGGAACCATTGATCAGATAATTGTAGTCTGAACATTTTCTGTCAACACCATGTAATTTTGGAATAATGCATATCATCATCTCAATGGCCACAACCATATTAAAACAAATACTGAATCAAACAAATAAACAACACAAAAGCAAAAAAAAAAAAAAAAAAAAAAAAAAAAAAATCAGAGTAAAAAAGAATTTAAAAAAAAACCTTGAAAGGAGAAAGAGATTGAGGGCTCAGAAGGATCCATTGGTGTTTTTGTAATCACAAGGGAAAATATTATAATTTCCCTCAGAAAATAGGTAGTTTATCAACATCACCGCCTCAAATCTCTTGATGAATAAAAAGAATAACCAAACAAAAAATTTCAGATTCAGCGACAATCGAAAACAATAACAACGAAAGGTTATCAAGAGAGGCGAAAAGACTGTACCTTTGTTTGAATTCATGTGTTGGTAAGGCTGAAATTGTGTTTATATAGAAGCAGAGTCCCAATTAGGGTTAGGGCTTTGTTATTTCTTGGCTTGGCTGGCGAGTTCTAGACGATGGAAAAGGTCCATCTTAAATTACAAATTTACCCTTCGAACCCGTTTCTAGCGGGTTCGGGTGCTTGTCGGTTGTTGCGGCCTGGTCCATAAGTAATGGACCATCTTTTCTAATGGGCATGCGGTTTGAGCTTTGTGCCCATATGGTATACATTCTTTCTTTACACATGTGGCAAACTTCAAATAATAAAGTTTAGATATAGCGAAGTTTTTTTTTAAAATAACGATTATGCCATTATCATTATGATAATTGTTATGTTATTTTTGCTATATTTGTAAATATTTTAAAACTTTATTAAATTTCAACTCAAAATTATAAATTCTAGTCATGTATTGCAATAAATAACAGGATTTGAAATTATCAATAACTAAAAATTAACAGGTTTTGTACTCAGAAAAAAAAATTTGAGAATTACAGCAAACAACAATTATTAGAAACATATGATAGGAAATTACAATCACGTCAATATGACTGTTTTGGTGAAGAAAAGGGACGTGGAGGCATTTTGAAGATTGATTTTTTTTTTTTTTTTTTTTTTTTTGTTTATGTAAAATATACTATTAATTTATATACCCAAAATTTATATTGTTGGAATAAAATTTCGTCCAACACTTATTCAACGTTCATAGACTAATAATTTAGATTGAATAAACAAATTATCTAAGAAAATTAGAAGAACACTCGAAGAACACAAAGAACTTCTAAAGGAATAACAAAATGAAAACAATCACAAGACAATTGTATTCAGAAATGAGTGTCCGTCTTTTTCCTCTTAAATTGAGGGAATTTATACTACATTAGGATTGAGGGAGTTTAATTCTTCCATTAATTCAAGAGTTTATTCTCACTTAATTACAATGAAACTCTTCACCTTTTTGTGAGTTAAACTTAAAACTGATAAATAATCAATGAGAATTAACTTTCAACCATTCAATGTCTTCAATTATTGTTGGTTACTTCACTTGATAACATCCCGCGACCTTTGAACTTTCGACTTAAGTGAACTTGGGCTCTGGTGAGCTTGGGCTCGGAAGAGTTTGGCCTCTGCCAAGCTTGGGCTCGAGCGAGCTTGGGCTTGGGAGAGCTTGGGCTCGGGAGAGCGCTTGGGCTCAGGAGAACTTGGATTCCAACGAACCTTTGAATTTATTGAGTTTGACTCCCTTTGTTTTTTTCTTGGCTTTTGACTTCATCCTCCCTTCTGCAGCTACATTGTGGAGATTTTCTCCTTTTTCATTTCAAAAAATCGTGTCACTTAATTGGGAAATTAACTTTGCACAAGCTCTAAAAAAGCCAAATTTAATAGTGGAATGAAACGTTAGCTTTTGAGCGTGTTTACTAGATTGTAAAAGAATATAATTGAAAGGTAAGAGAATATAGTAAATAATAAATTATGAAATTAAATTAAATAAACATCATATTTTAATACTATTTAGAATAAATAAAAATTTTTGTGGTAAATGAATCATTTATTGTGTAAATAGTTCATTAACGGTTAGTAAATTTTTTTTTCATGTAAATTTTCTTTATACGATTGGTAAAAATATTTTTTTATTTCACGTAAATAAAGATTTTAAGATTTTTTTTATGAGTAAGTTATTTTTTTTACAAATTGTAGTTGAATCATTTACACAGTAAATGATTCATTTACCACTTATGCTACTATTTATTTCAAAAAGTTTAAAAATATACTATTTACTTAATTTAATTTCAACAAATATGTTATTTACTATAATTTCTCTTGAAAGGTAATAAGATTGGAAATACAAGTACAAGAAAAATAGAGATCATTGATTTTATTTTAGTGTTTACTTATTTATTAGATGGTAGAATGAGAAACAATCAAATTCCCTCTTTAGAGTTTATTTAAGTTAAAAATAGTTATTTTATCAATGTAATTATTGTAATGTTCTTTCAAATGATCAAATAATTAGGAATTTGCGGACAATGACATTCTCTACACTTGTTTCTTAATTCTTATATTTTGTGAAACCTATTAAACTCTCATTTCCAACTTTATAAATAAATATATGATAAGATGAGAAATAGTATGAATCTTTCTTTTTCCCCTTCATTGTTAAACAAATGCGCCCTTGTAGAATGCACAGTTCGCTCATAACCCAAAGCATTCAACTTCGAACTAAATTCGTTATCAAAAGTTATTAGAGAGATTGTAATATGTCTCTCAATTTAGATCACACATTTTTTAGATTGTTAAAACACACATGTCAACAGTTTAGAGAAGAAAAAATCCGCCGCAGCGCGTTTATTGCGTTGCAGCGGATGAGACAGCACCAAATGGTGATGTCTACGTTGTCAAACCTATGTTACGCGCTGCAGCGCCTCTACTACAGGCTACAACAATTTTGCTGCCAAACTCGCTACAACGGATGTTTTATCTGCTGCAGCGGATTTTTTTTATAGAAAAAAATGCGTTGTGTGTGATTTGTGATCTGAACCGTTTTGAACTATTACATCCATTGGTGATATATTTTCACACATATTTGAACACCTATTAGCAATAAATATAACTGTTATAATATATGTATTAATCCATGAAGAAATACCTTTACATTGAAAATATATATTTATGTGTTCATTCATGAAATGACACCTTTATATTTATTAATTTTCTAGAAATTTTATAGACTTTATATTTGTTTTAGAACACAATATTATTGCTAGATATTGTGTTCAAGGGTTTGTTGTATCTTGAGATAATTTACCATTAAAATTCATTAGTAAACTTTGAAAAGTTAGGGAAAATAAAAGCTTAAAAAAAAGTATTCCGCCTCAAACCCCTCTTGATTTCTGATTTCTTTTCATTCTTTTCTTCCTCTACATACAAAATTCTCCAACAAAAGTACTCCAACGTCTTGCACTAGGTATTATTCAATAATACATTGCAAATTGATCTTACTATAACTGATCATCTCTTGATTATTAGAAATTTCTTAGCGGGTGGAATTTAAATGTAACTTGGGAAAGTTCAAAGTAAATACCCCCAGCCCCAAGCAGGACGTGCTTCAAAGAGATTAAGCACTTTGATAATTGAATAACCTGCAGGAACATATTTTCTTCTGTACTTCAGTTAACTGGAAATTTTGAACTATATAATTTTATACCCCCAAGTATCACAACCAAATCACAATATCAAGGCCTAGTCCAACTCTCGATGGAATCCCCATGTGAGAGCTGTTGCTGCTGCTGATGCTGATGAAATGGATTAATATGATTCATGATTGGCAACCTTTGCTGCTGCTGCTGCTGCTGTTGTTGTTGTACAGATCTTATTGCTTCCAATTGATCCAACCTTTGTTGTTCATGCAAACTGCTTGCTCCTCTTGATTCTCCAATCCCCATGAAATCCACCACTATCCTATCGCCGCCGCCGCGGCCGAACCTCGACGCCCCGGTACTTGGGCTCCTCTCCAGACCACTTTTTCCTTGCAGTACTACACTAGAATTGTTATTATTATTAGTACCATTTTCCTCTTGTAATTCCAAACCACCGCCACCACCCATCAATATTTGACCATACATATTTATTCCCAGGTTGTGATCATGATTCGCCATGGAGCCACCACTAGTATTAGGATCAAACATTTGTGACATCTCTTGTTGAGTAGTCGTGGTGTTAGTAATACTTCTAGTATTACTAAATCCTTGACCATTGATCCCCACAAGATTTGTTGGATGATGACGCTGATGATCATACACGTGGCCGGCAGAGAGGTGGTGATCAGGTCCAGCCATGCTGCTGACAAAGCTCTTTTGCGTCATTGGCGAGTTCATGGTGCTGCTGCTTGCGGTGGCGCCCATTTGGGCTGCTTTCTGAAGCAAGGCCGTGGCGGACATGTGTGCCGAGCCCGGAGACTGGCCGGTGCAGCCGTTTTTGCTGTCTTGGAGGTAATTGGTGAAGCCCGGAGAGTTGCTGGAGCATAGTTGGAGGTTTGATGAAGCCGAGGAAATGCTTTTAGGGCTACCGAAAAGCGCGGGGGAGGTGCTCGAGAACATACCGGAGCCTGCGGCGGCCATGTTGATCATGGACTTGAACGGCAGGGGCATGAGATCTTGGCCGGGATGGACGGGTTTGAGTGGGCTTTTGGGGTCAAAAGTATTAGGAGTATTGTTGAGGAATTCGGTTGTGGTGGTAGTAGTAGTACTTATCATGGGCAAGGATGGCATGAGCTGATCAGGCATTTGAACATGCAAGTTATTTGGTCCCACGTTGTTGTTTGTTGTTAGTCCTTGGTTTACTTTGTTGTTTTCTTCTGCTAACGCATCGCAAAAGGCCCTATGCGTGATAAAGCTGTCTCGCCTGCAAAAATATGGTGAAGTAGTGGGGTTAGACCGTTTCCAATACAAAATGTTAATGCTAACGCTGATACTTTATTTCACATAACAAGATGTGGAAATGACATATTTGATATGCTATCTCATTTGTACTACAATACATAATGCGCTTTCAAATGTTATCTAGTTTTTGTCATAATCACTAAGCTTAGTTGTAAAGTAAACTTTGAATTTAAAATAATTTGATTGGGTCAATATTTATATGTTAAATAGACCGACCATTAACAATTAAATGTTAAAGTTTGACGTACGATACATTTAATGTCAAATGCACACTAAATTTATTGATGATAAATTTAACATCAAAAGTAACATCATTTTAAAAGGTAATTTTTCTATTTAAATTCTAAAATTTAGAGTTGACATACTAATTTAACATTGCATTAAAGATACTCTTACATATTAGACATATGCATTTGATTCTAAAATTATATCGAGAATGATAAAGCGGAAAGAAGATACACTCTCTCTTTACTCTAGGAGACACAAGAGCGAGAAAAAGGTTCAAGGCAGAAGGGGAGAGAGAGAGGAGTAATTTAGTGATTTGAAAAAGTATAAAGGGGTACCGAAGTTTACACAGCTGTTGTTGTCCTAATTTTTTTTTTTTGTCCAATTAATTGTTTCTAATATTATTTTAAAATTTTATTTAATTGATTAAGTAATTTTAGTATTTAGTATTACTATGTTGTCAAATTCTTAAAATTTAGCCGATATGCTAAAATAGTAGTGGAAGACAACTCCAGATTAATGTCTAATTAAACAAAAAAATTGACGACAACATCTGAATACCAACACAATTATACAAAATGTTATGAAAACAAGAGTTCATCAATTTGTTGGCCATTTCCTTTATTATTACAAAAAATATATATCACCCTCTAGTTGAAAGTTCAACAGAAAATCTAAGCCACCCACCATATATCTCTACCTTATAGTACCATCTTATAAACCTTAAATTTGTAGTTATTGCATAATATCAACAGTCATGCATGCAACATATTGAACTTTCATAAAAAAATAAAAAAGAAAAAGAAAAAGAAACAAGATCTATCAGATAAAAAAAAAAAAAAGGGAATTAAGTTCATAAAAATCAAGCACCGATGATCAGATTTTGAACCTGGAAAAAATAGTCCCACAATCGCACTTGTACTCCCTAGTGCCACAGGTCTTCTGATGCGCCTTCCAATCAGATTGCACTGCATATTTCTTGGAGCACTTGTCGCATTTCCACTTCTTCTCTCCATGCTTTCGGCTGAAATGCTTTTTGATTCCTGTCAGGTCTCCCAAGGCCCGAGCCGGGTTGTGGTGTACGCAGGTCGGTTCGGGGCAAATGTAGACCCGTTTCTTGGTCTCCGTCGTCGTTCTTTGCCTCAGCTTCCATGGAAGATTGTGTCCTCTTCTATGCAACTGAAGGTTTTGGTCCCTTTGGAACCCTTTGTTGCATATCTCACACACAAAACGGTTTGTTGCCATTAGTGTTGTTGGTGATAGGGCAACCACCTCAGCATTTGGATCTGATTTAGTTAGGAAAAAAATAATATTTGCAATAAATCAATTAATAATTTCCTAACAGAAACGATAAGACGTTATTGACGACATGTTATGAATGAGATTTAGTAGTAAAAAAAAGGGTCTTATATATGTATATTCATTACTCTGCATGATGTATATCCAATACTTGAAGCGATGTCATATTTAAACTATAAAATTAGAAAAGTGTGGTTTAAATTATAATCAAACAGTTAAAATATAAATCTGAATCTATATTTAGATACGTGTTTAATAATACCCTTCAAATTTTACAGTTCAATTTATTAAAAAAGTTTAGATCACCTCAATTCGAACCACACAAATCTGATAAAGCCTACATCTTAGGGATCATATATATTTCATTCCAAATTTCAATAATATTATTGCATGTACTGTGGATTCCGTGACCCCATGCATATAGCACAAAGCAGTACTTGACCACAAAAAGAAAGATTGAAAAGTGGATTCAAGCATGCAAACAGTACTTCTCATCAATTATTGCAATCTCTCAAAGCAATAATTGATCTCTCCTCTAGCTTGCAACCATTATTCAAAACCGCTAATCATTTTTTTTTTCCTCTTGTAAAACATAACCCATTTTTAGAAAACTCTTAATTTGTTTTTATTATGCTGTTGATTAACTGAGTCAAATCTTGCACGCGTCGTCTATGCTTACATAAGAAGAGCAAGTAAAAAAATCACAACATGAAAAAAGAAAAATCATGTAACATTAAATGAAGTAGAAAGCTCTAAGCTATCAATTAAGATCTAGATGTACTATATATAGTTAAATGATTGATGAGGGGTGTGGTCGAATTTGCCTGGAGTTCCCGGAAGATTTCTTTTCTTCTTAGGCGGCTGTTGTTGTAGCGGCGGTGGATGAGAAGAAGAATTGTTGCCGTCGCTTGTACCGGACGGTAATATTCCTGATAAATTGGAGCCATGAAATTGATGATTTTGTATCTGCTTTTGCTGAGTCTCTTGTTGAACTTCTTCCCCACTGTTCCCTGAAGCGAAGCTGCCTTCCTCACCTGTGATATTTGACATGATGATGATCTTATCCAAGCGAAAATTTTTGAGATAATTATTATTACAATTATTTTGTCCTTTTTTCTAGACACAATCTATTGTTGCTTTCTTTCTTTCTCTCTTTCTTTCTTGTTGTTGGTGCTCTAACTACTAGAAGTGGGAGCTTGTTTGTTTTTTTTTGGTGAACTGAAAATCAGGAATTCTGCTCTTGCTAGAGGAAGACAAAAACCATGGAAATCTCCTTCATTTCAGGTGAAGAATAATTAAGAGAAGAAGTACTAAGACTGCTACAACCTAGAACTAGTTAATTAGAAGACATTGGAACCTGGTCTTCTTTGGCCTTTATATATATATTCATAAGAGACAAGGGGTAGGCAAATTGCCTAATTTCTTAACACAGAATATGTTTATATTGACATTTATGTAATTCCACCCTCTCCCTCTTTCCTTTTCTTTTCCTTAAAAAAAAAAAAACAAAAAAAAAAAACTTATTTTAATTATTTTGTATTTTTTTAATTTATACATATTTATTTATATGTATATATGTAATCAATGGACTATTAGTGATTAGATTATTAAGAATTAGTTTATGCCTCAAGGTCAAAGTATCATTTATGAGCGACTTGATCGATGAAGAAATTATTGGCAAGTATAATTGGGATAATAGTAATTGTTCTTATTTCTTTATTATATATTAGCAATAGTACTACTATTACAATCATTAATCTGAGTGGGAGTATATATATTCTATTTAGGCGCTAGCTTATAAATCTTCAGCAGGGGGAAAAAAAAAGCCTATAAATGAAGACATTGCAATAGTACTGTTTCGCATCACTTTTGCATGAAGTTATATAACTTTTTATATGCTGAAATATTTATATTAGTAGTAATTAAGCTTCAACTTTAATTAGTTCCCTGGAATATTCTTTCTTATGGATTGCCATTCATGTCCAAGTTCTTGTAATGAGCAAAAAGATAAACATGTAATATATGCACATATAAGAAATGAACAACTGCAACATATTAATTCTTTGCACTTAGTCTCAAAATCCATGCCCTAATTATTATTAAAAACTTATAAACGACAAAAATTTAATCTAACATTTGGACTTTACGTGTCACAATTACCAAAACATGCTAATATGTTTTGGAGTTAATGAAGATCGCCAATTGGTTTTACTAGTCCTATTGATAATAAAATCTACTGTTTAAAACCCATGTTCATTTTAGCTTTAGGGCCTATGTATAATTTACCTAAAACTTTGTTATATTAGATTCCTATAACCAAATATACACATATATACATGAAAAATAGAGAAAGTTATAGGATTTTTTTTTATATGCCAACTTACTAGTAGGCTATGTAAATTCAACGGTCTATATGTATAAAATCACATAAAATTAAAAAATACGTAAAATTAATAATAAAAATATCTGCATATCGTAGCCTAAAAGAAAATCTCCTTTAAAGTTATTAATCTAAAATTGTCAGCCATATTGGAAACAGCCGGTCTTTTCAAATGTAATCAGCATCTATGAGTCTCTCTTAATTGTTACTGTATATGTCATGTTTTCTTACCAAACCCCAATCATGACTAGATACCTTTGTTTTTTACCACGTATAATATTCCAATACACGTCGGTAATTATAAACTGATCCTCAATTTCAGAGCCAAAAAAAAAATTAAAAGTGTGGATGCTGTGTTGATTGGTGCCGAACTCGTTGTTTTATTTGATTCAAACGATCAAGAACAATCAAACAAGCAAGTGTCCTTTATTTAAAGTTCTTTTGTAACAAAAATATCAAACAATACTATTAATAAATGCCACAAAATTAAAGATGCCCTGTTGCTGCTTTGTTTTCTAGGTCCGGTTCAATACAATTAGTGAATAACGACATTCGCTATGTACATATAATGATAAACAAATGCATTAGGCGAATTTTATAGTTGTATATATAGTTAGTTAATTTCAATTCTTTCAAAGCTAAAATTCTACATCATATCCACACAGAGGTGCGTGTCAATTGTCAACTTACATCTTTTCCAAATTTTTTAACTCTTAGGTGACTCAATTCTTTTCATGTATATCCAAAAACTTTATATTCTATAATCTATTAACCAATATGAATTATATATATATATATATATATATATATATATCAAATATTGTACATGTTTTGGGACGGCAGTGAACGTAGATTATCTACTAGCACTAGATATAAAGTCTATACTCTAAAGTACATAAAAAAAAAAAAAAAAAAAAAAAAAAAAAAAACCTTAAGGAATCGGAAGAAGAAATACAAAGGTAAAAACTAACCAAGACCCAGAAAGATAAAAATATTATAAGGGAAAAACTCACACACAAAACTCCAATATTATGGTTTTGCTAGATATTAATCACGAGCAATCTAAGACCCGAACTCTCTATATCTCATAATTAATTATGTACTCTTTTCTTCCTCCTATATTTGATTTGGATGGCCATACATATATGAATAGCCTGCAACGTCTAAACTCCTTTTTTTTTGGCTCAACAGCGTACAACTAATTAAGAACTATATAAAAATCTGAATTCTTAGTTAACTCACATTATAATTTGCATCTTAACATGGTACGATTTTTGGAATTTCTCTTGTACTACATACGTTTTCTTTACTTTTGTTCGTTTTGTTTTAACCTTATCTCATGAATATTAAACGAGAAGGGCATGCATGAACGGTAAAAACTTTTTTAGGCTAAAAAAGATGAATTAAAAAATAGGCCAAAATTTAAGATTAATTAAAATTATTTTAGGCCAATAGTTTGAACCATAAGGTTAATAAAATAGGCCAATAGTTTACATAGGTTAATAAATAGGCCAAATTATTATTTTCGTCCATAACTTGCATGGTTATGAACCATAACTTGACAAGTTATTATTCCTAATTATCCATAACTTGTCTAGTTATGAACCATAACTTGACAAGTTTGTCCATAACTTATCTGATTATGAACCATAACTTGACAAGTTATGACCTATTAATTTCTATAATTAAAAATTAACCTATATACTTTCTTAAACTTTTCATATTGGCCTATTTTCTACTATTTCCCAAACTTTTTTATGCTTCAATTTCCAAATTAAAACATTACAGGAAACAACAAGCAGCCCGGATATTATAAACTTTAAATATAATATTACAACAATATTGACACAGGTTATTAATTAATAATATAATTAATGTAGTCATGAATTCAAACCAAATAATGGGCTACTTAAGTTCTAATTTCCAGTCAAAATAATTTCAACAAAGAGATGCTTTTCTTTAATTCCTTCCTCTGAAAAAGTACTACGAATATACATATAGACAAAGAAAACGTCTTAAAAAGTAGCTTGGGAATTATCGATGAAGATCGATGCTTTTTATGAAGCTAGCAAATATCAACACAAGAATGTCGAGACAATCATATTCCAACGTTATACGGCATTTTTCATATACAACATAAACCGAACCAAATGAACAGATAGAATTGTTTAGTTAATTAAGACGACCAAAGCCGCTTATTATAATATTGTTTATAAATGCTGTCTATTTCTTAATTAACACTTGACTGGGTTTGCTAAGTATTGACATATAACAAAGCGACCCCATAGATAAATTCAACAGAAAAGACGCACGTCTCATGTTATAATGTGTGTGTGTGTATTCTAATGATTCTTGATTTTGTCAATATATTTCTCATGTGAACGTGCTATATGGCTATAAACGATAAACGACAAGGATAGTCTATAGTTTGATATAGACATTAAATTAAAATATTAAAGCAAACAAATATATAAGGTACTATTTTAGCAATTTACGTAGTCAATGTGATCATGAAGCACCAACTTTCTCCATTGTTTGTTACAAAATAATAATTACCAAGCACGGCATTGATGATGTAAATTTTCAAAAGATAGTAATTTAGTAAGAAATTCGGCCACCGCATAATATTTAGGCGCCAAACATAAACTGCAAATATATAATGTTGATCAATTTAAGGCATACTAAAATTTGGACTTAGGGCTAATCTTGAGGAATTCTCCACCCATTAATAGGGCTTTCAAAGAACTCAAACCTCCAAATTAAAATATCAAATGTCAAATAAATCATCCATACTCCTCAAATTTAATTATTATATATATATATATATATGCTTAAATAGAAAAAAAAAAAAAGATTACCATTGATTTTGAATCCCTCAAAATATAAAATACCCACACTAACCCACCAAAAACAATGATTTTTTTTTTTTCAAACTTGAAGTGGGAGATCTGAACTCTCCACCTCATGGTGAAGTTATAAGGTGTGTAGTTATCTTTAATTAAGTTATACCTGTAACCACTTATGATTTATAAGGTGTGTAATAATAATAATAATAATAATAATAATAATAATAATAATAATAATAATAATAATAATTAATATTAATTAATAATAATAATAATAATAATAATAATAATTATTATTATTATTATAATATTAATAATAATAATATTAATTATTATTATTACTAATATTATTATTATTATAATAATATTAATAATAATTATAATTATAATTATAATTATAATTATTAATATAATAATTATAATAATTATTATAATTATTAATATAATAATAATAATTATTATTATAATTATAATTATAATAATAATTTTTATAATTATTATTATATTAATAATTATAATTATAATTATAATTATAATAATAATTATTATTATATTAATAATTATATTATAATTATAATAATAGTAATAATAATTATAATTATAATAGTAGTAATAATAATAATAATTATTATTATTATTATTATTCATTTAAAAAAATATTTTTTAATTCACAACATTCCCATGCACAACCAAACACAGTAATGTAATATTCCTAGGAATTTGAAAAAGATTCTTATATAGAACCAAACACAATAATGTATTATTCCTAGGAATCATATTACCCTACATCACTTTTCTAGGAATATGATTCCTTATGATTACCCCATACCAAACGCCCCTTTAACAACACTCAGGTTACTAAGGAAAAATAAAAGAATAACAAATGACTAATTTCATATTCTAACAAATAATCGAGGCAATCAAAATATAAAATAAAAGGAATTAAATTAGGTTAATTTTAAACTAAATTAAAGCCATAAATTAAACATAAAATATCCAAAAACTAATAAAAAAAAAAAACCGTATTGGCCAATACCATTCTACCACACTTTCAAATTAACGTCCATGACGATCAATGTTATCAACATAAACTTGGCGACTTCTTTACTATTAGCATGTTAATCGAACCTATAAACAATCGTGTCAGTGATAAGAATTTATGAGTTTTAGTACTATAAATTGACTGATACCAAATGCTACGATCCGTAACCAATAAAACTAATATAGATGTAGACATATCTAAGGAGCCTTGACCTTAATTGATGATTTGATGTGATGATTTTTGAGGAACTCAAACATTGTCCTGTTTTTTTACCTAATTCAAATCACAACTCAAACTTTTTACTACAGTATTTTCTATCATAAAAATTCAAATTTTACTTTTTTACTACAGTATTTTCTCTCACGTACTAAACTCAAGTTCATAACTCAAGTTTGAGCAAACAACATACATAATTGGTATGTCTCATAATCCATCCACACCACTCATATTTTCTTCATACTATAGGAAATATATTACAACTTAGTCTCTAAAAATAAGGGAAACACTAACCCGTTACACTAGCCCGCCAACAAACACTGGCATTACTAGCTAACAAATCAGAATTGACTCATCCGAAAAGTAATAAAAGGAATTAAATAGCATTAACTAAAATAAAAGAAGCCATAAAAAACTAATACTAATTAAACATAAAATACCCTATGATTGAAACTAAATTTCGGCTAACTTGAAACCCTAGTTCTTATAAAAGAAAAATCGTTACCTTGTAAATATTCACACCTTAGATATTTAAAAATTCTTTTGGGTCAATTTTATTGAAGAAACGAAAAAAAAAAAAAGGTAAATAAAATTTTTCTTTTGAACGGAAAATGAAAAAAAATGAATTGGCTGTCCATTATTTATAATTTATTGCAGAATATTTTAAAACTATTTATCAGTACTCTTCATTGTTGAATAGCTGGACTCGAGATAAAGGAGACGAAAATTATTACGTGCTTTGAAAAATCTATGTGATGTATCACTTTCGTAGACGACACGCATGTATACAAGTAAAACCAAATGAAACAATTTTAGGATGGACCTGATTTTTTTTTTATTATTAATATTTTCTTCTTGAGATAAAAGACATGTTTCACTGTTTCCTGTTCTGGATGCATCACATAAACATCGACATGTTATTTTAAGTTATTGATCGCACGACAGGTCGTTTCCTCGTCTTTAATTGCCGTGTTGTTTTCAATTCAAGGCTACGCCAAACATGACAATTGTTGGTTTCTCAAACCAGATTTTAAAAAAAAATTATGCAAAAATGTGATATCGATCTAATTATATAAATCAAAATTTAATGTGATTATTATTTTATATTAATTTAATCATAAAGATATTTAAGAAAAGAATGAGAATTTGAACGTCGTTCAATTAGGATGAAAATTTTAAACTCCTCCAACACCGTCTTGAGCTTCTTAAATTTTAAGAACACCACGGTTCTTTTTCAATGTATCTCCAAATTAACGTAAACTTAAAAGTATAAGCGTTCTAATGGAGTTTTTAACACATAAGATGGATAAATAGAAAAACCATCTATAATTATCACTCACTTTTTTTAAAAGTATATGATGACACTCAAGAAATTTTCTTTGGTTTTTCTTTTATTCTCCCGTTCTTTCCTTTTCTTTTTTCTTTTCTCTGGAATTTTTTTTTTTGTTCCTCTGTGTCTATTATCTTTTAAATGTGCACCCGCACATCCAACTTTGAGGAAAAGTGCAACAGTACGTTTCCTCCCACTCTTTTTTTTTTTTTTTTAAATGAGAAAACGTGCTGCTGCACGTTTCCTCTTTTTATATATATATATATATATATATATATATATATATAATAACGAGAGAGAAAGTGGAAAAACAAAAGTTGAGAGAAAATTTCCTTTTTTTATTATAAAAATAACTAAATTCATCCACATTAATTTAAAACAATTTTAAATTAATTTTAATATTAATTAATCAAATTAATTAATATATGTGTATTTAGAATTCTTAATTTTAAATTAATAATCATAATCTAATATGATATATTCAGTTCACATTAATCTTATGGAGCCATTGAGAAAAACTATGGACATTATTATTTTAAGTTCTAATAATTTTGATAATTAATTAACACCTTAATTAATATATCAAAATTATTAATTCCAAATTACTCCACTATAAATTTGGAATTCCACTCTCAAAATAATAAAACAATTATGTTCACGGAATTTGTGTTGTCTATTGATATAGTCATTACATACAAATTAATCCTCTATAACGGTTCATAATTAAAGTTAGGTATTTTTCATTAACTTCTTAATTATATCTTTCTCCATAAGTATCATTGATCCTCTAATGAATAATATATTTTATGATCCAATCATAAAATTGAGCGCTCTAATTATTCAAGTCCCGAATCAACACTTATGGGAACCATCCATCTACTTCATTATGAAAGAATGGATTTCATCTTGTAAATTAATATTCTCGGCTATTTATTTTACTATGCTCCTAATATACCAAGACTTTGACACTATTCACATGTGTCATTACTCAATATGTCAAAGAGAGTTTATTAATTACTCAGAATTAAGATTAATTCATAGATGACCATCATTGACTAATATTGAATACTCTATTTAATAACGGAATTTATTAGAGATTCATAATTAATCGCGTTCCGGTCCTATGTAATCATATTACATAAAATGCTTTCATTCCAATAATCTTATTATTAACAATCCAGGATAAGATTGTTTCATTCATGTAATGAACCGTATTAGTAATTTTAAATTAAAGATCCCAACTTTAATTTATAATTACGGACAAATTTAGATTATTTTATTTTAAATATTATCCTCTGCATGTAACAATTATATATAATGTTTAAAACTACATCTAAAAATAATTTAGAGATTTTGATATTTATAAAACATCACATGTATGCAAAACAATATTAAAAAAATTTCTCATTTCATTGATAATTAGCAAAATATTTACATTCATGAGCATATATCCCAACAACAATATCAATATGCCGCTTTCTTTTTAAAACGACATGTGCCTTTGCCGGAGTTAATCGGATGGAAATCCTTAAAATTTTTCCTTCCTTCACAGTAGCGAAAAGAAATAGGATGTGTTTCTCTAGTTGAACAACCACAAGTTAAATCTTTCTCCACCCCCACCCCCACCCCCACCCCCCATCCAAATATATATATATATATATATATATATATATATTTTACACGACTAAAGTTTACGTCATTCGATACTATATAAACGACAAGTCGTTCTCATGATGAAACGAGAGGAAGAGTTTGGTTTGTCAATTGATATATTATAATTCGCAGATGACATGTTCCCACTTTCCTTTCCATGTCAAAGAAGCGCCTTTTTTTTTTTTTTTTTTTTTTTTTTTGGATGAAGAAGTCCGAGGAGAATTCAAACGACATGGTTTGCAAAGCAAATGGGATATGGTTTTCTAGTTAGCATTTTGCACTTTGTTTTCTGTTTATGTTTTAAGAGACTACTTTAGCAGACCAACAAATATGATAATAATTATACCAGAGAAGCAGCCACAAGTTTTTGTACATTCATTCATTGAAGTGGGAAAATTTTTTAAAACAGAACAACAAAAGAGAATTTAAAACCAAAACTCCAAATGTAGGAGTAACCTCCAAATTTTTGGCAACAAGATATGGAAAGACAAATAGCCAGATCAAATGGAGTGAGAACAAAAATTAACACTAGAATTCAAATCCCAGGAAAAAAAAAAAAAATACTAATATGATTCATGCTAGGCAGGGTTTGGCCATTCTCTTGCTCCAATTTAAACCACACTCTAGGTACTATTACTACAAACCATACACCATTTTCCTATGTTGTATCAAGCCTTTGAGTTCTTTTGTGAAGGGACTTTAACCCTTTTCCACGTCCTTGTGTTGGAGAACTCATCTTCAAGTGCTTCCAAGGCTCTTTTCGTCATCGGCCGCTCTCTAATGCTTTTCCTTCAACTGTCAAGCACAGGCTGATTGTCTTCACTAGTCACATTATCAGCTAGCAGATTCAATGTCCGAGGAATATTCTGCCTTGTTTCTTGTGATGGAGATGATGATTTTTTCATGTCTGAATCACCATTGTTCTGTAACTTGTCTATGCAAGGAATGTTCAAGTCAATCGGTATCCTCTTTTCACGCGAACCGCAACTGTTTTGTGTCCTGTCTGTCTCGGTTTCCGGTGAAACATAGGGAATGTTCAAGTCAAATGTATGTTTCTGAGGTGGAGACTTTACTGAAGTGACTTCTACATCCAATCGAGCATCGTGGAGAATGCCCCCGTTGCTCCCATCTCTGTTATCGCCTTTCCCTAATGAGCTAATAGCTGATGTATTCCTTCATTGATGACAAGTAGATTCCTCTGCATTGTGTCCCTTTCCAAAGAGAGATTGTTTTTAGCTCTGCAGTTTGAGTTTTCATGGTTATTACAAGTAGTTAAATCCTTCATTCCACTAATCAGGTGCTTCTTTGCTGGACTTTCTTGATCTTTCATGGCTTCCATAACTGGCTCTAGGCCATTAGTTTAGTCATGAAATGTTCCATTTCCAGAGATGTTTTCTGCATTGTCTTCTGACTTCTCAGATGAAATTTCTACATTATCCACACTGGTAGTTTGAGCAGGTAAATTCCTGACTTTTCTCAACTCGAGCGATTTCGCTTCATCAAGCATAGTACTAGTATCCATAACCGTGAACTTCTTTTGCCCAGGTCATAGAGCTTGCTTCCTTTGGGACCCGAGAATCGTCGGCTCATATGCCACTTTGTTAAGAACATCAGTAACAGAATCAAAGTATTGCTCGCCTTTAACAAGTCTACTTGAAAACTTGTGAACATCATACACAAGAAAAACCAAGGATTGGTCTAGTCCGAGCGTCTTGTGATCCTTCACTCGCTCTGAGTGCCAGCCTTTCGCCAATAGGCGAGGCCAAACTTCTTTCCAGAAGATATCTTCAAACTGGGATTTTCTTAACCTTAAATTCCCTTTTAAAGTCTTGATAACCTCTGCATTGGTAAGGGAATAGTAAGCACTGGTAAGGGAATAGTAAGCATTGGCCAATACCAACCGCTTTTACAAGTATTTTGATCCCAACAATATTCCTCAAGGTGAATATATAGTCTTTAAATGAAAGTTTTCCTCTGGAGAAATTAAGGGAACTCTGCAACAGATTACAGTTATTCATAACACATCAGTAATCATTAAGCTGTTACAAGTTCAAAAGAGAAATTTCTCTCATGCACTAGTGTAAGAAAATTAGAACATGCTGAGTAAAAAATAGTCTTTAAATGAAAGTTTTCCTCTCTGCAAAATTAGAAAAATCAGTAATCATTCTGTTACAAGTTCAAAAGAGAAATTTCTCTCATGCACTAGTGTAAGAAAATTAGAACATGCTGAGTAAAAAATAGTCTTTAAAGAAATTACAGAATTCTGCAACAGATTCATAACATAACACATCAGTAATCATTAAGCTGTTACAAGTTCAAAAGAGAAATTTCTCTCATGCACTAGTGTAAGAAAATTACAATTTGACATCGTTACATTTTTACTATTTACTCATCTACTTATAATATGGTGATTTCTAAGACTATAAAAGAATAAAAATACCTGAACCAGTGCATCATGCAAATCCTTTTATACAAAAAAAAAAAAAAAAAAAAAAAAAAAAAAGCTTCTCATGACGCCACCCAGTAAATATCTTCTCACCTACTGCTATAGGAGACTAATTTTTGAGTTTTTTCACGCACTTCTTCGAAAAAAGGAATCTGAGATTTCCCTCATTTCCATAGAACCTCCCATAATAGAAACGCTGTATATCCCTTACTTCATTGTTAGTCCCAATAAACTTCTTCAAAAGAATGAAATCTTTTTCGGGGAAAATATACATACCAAGGAGTAAACTCTCCTCCAAGATCTGTCCAGGTAACTCCCAAGGAGCTGTCAGTACTTGAATCCAAATTATCATTTATGATCTTATCATTTCCCAGTACTTAAGGTTTAAGTTTTAAGTTTTTGAGCTTTCCATCTTCGCGATTTGGTGAAGAAGAATTTGGAGAAAGAACACACATTTTTCTGTAATGAGAGGTGGAATATCTGCCTGGCACATTTTACCAACACGTTAAGAAAAGTTTCCTGGCTTCTCCTTCAGACCTTCTGATTTTTTCATTCTGGTGAGTGTAAGTGGAAAATGTACCTGTTGGGATCATTTGTCAACATTGCAGAAGAACTTGATCAACTCAGAAATCGGAATGAAGAATATGATCATGAGATTCTCATTAATTAATAGATGAAAGTGTAATTTGATAAGAAAATATTTACTGAGGGTATGTAAAATGACTTTGATCAACCTGAATTTGGATAAGGTTCTGTCTCCTAGTACTGTATATGTTAATGAGATTTCTCTGTTGTCTTTGTGATTTAAGAACGAGAATTAGATCTTCTCAGAATTCCACAATCTGCAAAATGCCAATGTGATCAGTTTCTTCTTCTCTTAATTCATCATGAGTATATAGTATATATTGTTTAACACGAGCAAATAAAATCTGATTCAGATTAGATAATTGGAATTTTATGTAGAGATATTAAACATTCTAAAGTTTTAAATTTTACCCTCTAAAGACAATGAAGTATTAATTTTGCCAAACCGTACGTCCCATGAAACTTTTTTTTTTTTTTTTTTGGTTCAGTGGTTAAACAAAGACATCGAAAGAAAAGGCTAGCTCTTGTATATACGTACGTATCTGGTGAAAGAAAATCAATTTCTCGTATTATTTACTCGTCACAAAAATTTATAATAAAAAAAGAAAAAAGAAAAGGAAAATATTTTGGGAAGTAAAATCCACATGGAAATTTCCAAGATAATGCATGAAACATGACACACACACACTATCTTCATCTTCATCGTAACCTAAAAACTTAGGGATTATTCTTTTGTCTAAAAAACTTAAAAAAAAATAACTCGAATTCTAATTTTATTTAAATTTATGTTCTTTTAAGTTTTAATTTTATTCAATTTTACTCAATTTTATTTAAGTTACAATTTTAACTCAAATTATAATTCAAATTTAACTAAAAAATTACACTCAAATTATACTAAAAAAAAAAGCCCCAAAGATTTCTAAAATTGGACATTATTAAAGAAGAAGGAGAGAGAAATAGAAAAACGATCGTCGTATATAGACCATTGATTGAGCACAGAACACCAAAATATTATAATTATATGGAAAGAACGTTGAGAAGAAATAGAATATACACACATGTATATATATGGAAAGCTAAAGTTCTTTTTTCTGTCGAGAGAGATTATGGGCTTATTTTTTTAGAGTAATTTTTTTTTAAAAAAAAATTAAATTTATGTTATAATTTTATTTAAGTTTATGAGCTCGTTTAATTTGATGATTTAAATTTTTAATTCGAGTTGATATATGACTTTATGTGAGAGCTTTTTACTGGAGTAAAAAAATTAGATGTGACCATTTCTGAGAGCTTTTTACTGTAGAAAAACTCAAACTCTAAACTTAAATCAGTAAAATGAACGAGACCTATATTTATTTGTAAAATTTGAGTTTAAACTTGAGTTTAAACTTGAGTTTAACTTGAGTTTGAGACTAAAATCTAAATTCAAGTTTCTCCTTTAATTCAAGTTCTTAAACTCAAACTTAAGTTAATGAATAGTATTTTTTTCTATTCTTAAAAATGTCATAACTTTTTCGTTTTAATTCTGATTGAGATGTTTTTTTTTTCTATACATTCATAATGAAAAGACGAATAAAACATCACCCATATACCCTATTAAAATTTGTCATCACCATTGAGTGTTTATTAAGTGTTTATTAAAATATTATTTAAATATAAATTCAAATTTTGACTCATTCAAACCCAAACTCAAATAGATTTTCAATTCAAATCATAACTCAAATGTGCATATTTAAACACAAACTCAAGTTACAACTTCAACTTAAATTATAACGTAAAATATACACTCAAATCACTATAACTTAAAAATGCAATCGAACAAACCCTACACTTCTACGCTTCTCAATTCATTTTTGGTATGGGAGAATTCTGCCCTAACAAAAAAAAAGTGTCAGCTCTCCATTTTTTTTATTTATTATTTATTTATTTTACGTTGTTGAGTTTAGAAATTGTTTGATTCTAATACTGACATTAGTAAATGCTATTAACAGATGTTCCCTGTAACAAAACTCAAAAGTACTCTCATTCATCACCATCTCTCTCTCTCTCTCTCTCTCTCTCTCTCTCTCTCTTTATTTCGTCTTCATCAGTACATCCCTTCAATATGTTATCGAGTAAAAATTTCAATTCAATTATTTTATGGGGTAAAAATATTCTTGAATATTGTCTGTAATTTTTCTAAAATGATTCTCATCCACATCCGATTAGATTAGATCAGATAGTAATATAATCATATTGGATAATGGCATAAATAGGCCACAATTTTGAAACGTTTTTATATAAATTAACATATTTTTGAATCGATTGAAGCAAATAGCTTATTTAATAGTAAATATTTATTTATCAGGTGTGAAGACATTATTTGTTCCCTGAATAAATAAATATTTATCTATAAACATATTATTTACTTGAAGAAGGTTTTAAAAATATGCTATTTATTATAATACTGCTGAGTAAGTTTACTCCATGGATCAGTGCGGTATGATATGCCATATTGAACTTGGGGCTCTCCACTATCTATAGATGAAAATGTCCACGACGTCATCGAGACTTTCACGATATTATTCATATTTTGAAATCTCAACATGGATATAAGAGGAGATATATTCTTCTTAGCGTGTCCATTAAATATCCGCAATGTCTTAAAAAATTGGTAAAATTTGTGGATATCTGTAAATAGCTAGGATATTTTTGGAAATGTCCACAAAATGTCTAAAAGCCTTGGGAAATTTTTTTAATAAAAATCAATTTTGTAGTGCATTTTTTCATATATTTTTTTCAATAAAATGTGACAACATGGTTTAAATAAAAAGCAAATATTAAGACTTAATTAGTTTTTAAAAAAATTTACTTTTTAAATAAACTATTTATAAAAAAACGTGGTGTGACTCAATTGAGTCAAACTGATGAGGATTCTACAGCCATGAGTTTTGATTCCATGAGCTTAGGAACAGAGCAATTTTCATATGACTATCCATACAATTCTCACATGGGGATCTACTTCAGAAGTATAAAATCAAGATGGTTTGTATGACATATTAATATATCCTCCACCATAGATCAGTGTTGAAGTGTAATTACATGTCCCTAAAGACTGGTAATCAAGTCTGATAAATCAACAATATCCAATTTATGGGTTAATAATGAGAAGAGATCAAGAAACATACATGTGGAACATCAACAACTACACCCAGAATTATTCAAGGATAATATTTTGGTAAATGTATTATTTAGATCAAGCTCAGAACTTACTTAATGCTTTTTAACCTACTAGAAACTCGTTTTGGTACTGAAAGCACTTTAAGTTTGTGTATTCTCTATTATGTTTGGTAATTAATTTTTATGTAGTATATTGAATTATTATACCTTGTTTATAATGAGTGTGTAAAATTATATTTGAATCATAATCCATATATAATTATAATAATTTCTTACGATACTATTCAACATAACTCTCATATTCTAATAAAAATGTATTATTTTTGTTATTGAAGTAGTTTAAATTAAATAATACTGATTGTTTTAGCATTTTGTACAATTTCAATAAAAAATTTTAAAATTTTTTCAAGGTATCCATTTTTCTTCTCGAATATCCGTCAACATCGACATTTATGTCGATATTATCAAAACCTGGACAACATTAACACCGACATTTTCATCCATGGCACTACGAAGTGGCGCTATCAGATTCCATACATTCACCCTATCTACCATTTGACGTCTTCTAAGGCAAATGGAGACCATACACAAATACAACCACAACCCTTGAATTTATTTTCAACATAAAATGAAAGACACGTGCAAAATACAAGGAATGTCTATAAGACACTACCAACAGCATACTGGGAAACTGGCAGTAAAACCCACCATTGATCAGTAATGTTCTACTATGATACTGAAGGTAGTCTGATCATATAACACTGGAAATTTTAGCTATCGATGAATTTTTACCGCAATTCACTGCACTACCAAAAGTAACCTTCGGTGATACCACTGATTTCGGTACCAAAATGCTAAACAAAAATCATAAGGAAAAAAAAAAAAAAAACCAACTAAAGAGAAAGTGGAGTGAAAACCAGGAGCACCACAGAAATGAAAAAAATTCTGTTTCAAAGATAAGATC
Source organism: Morus alba (assembly GCA_012066045.3). NCBI lineage: Eukaryota > Viridiplantae > Streptophyta > Magnoliopsida > Rosales > Moraceae > Morus > Morus alba. Next base: position 8,414,162 of record CP050230.2, on the reverse strand, counting down.
TCACACCACCGTAAGGAGCTCGCCTCGTGCAAGTTATCGACCCCAAGGAGCTGACTGGATCTTCCCAGCAAGATCTCCTTGACACCATGAGGAGCTCGCTTGGGATAGGCTTCAAGTGTTGCGATGTCATTTTTAGTAAGATAAAATTTCAAAATTGAAATGCACCACAGTACCTGATGGATATCTCATTACCTCTGACAATAAGCGGAGATCACACTGGTAGAGGGGCAGCGGGAAAATAGAAAGAGAGAAAAAGAAAAGAAAGATCGCTAAACATTTTGACACCAAACATCATTAACATTGTTAAAATTTTTAAGTTCAAATTTCGTTTTTTTTTTAATAAAAAAGGATCGTTGAAGACTAATTTTGAGCTTTTACAATTAATTAACTATCATTAAGGTTTTTTTTTTTTTTTTTTTTTTAGAAGGTTGGGATTTGAACTCTATGTCTCAAAATAGAGTCTGTTGTAGATTAACCGGAAGGTCAACATAGAGAATTATTTATAACTAGTAAATCGACTAATAGTATAATAGACGCATTATACATAGATACATATGTGTATGTGTGTATGTATCATGTGTATGATGTCTCTAGTACTTTCCCCCTTCCATCTATCGGTAATGACAATTACTTTGAGTCACGACTATTATACGGCATATATCAAAGTTAGGTCTGATTTAGAAGAGACCCCTATATATTGGCCAGTTTGATACAAACCACTTAAGGATCATAATCATTAAATTGTAAGAAAACATGCGGATACACTGAGCTATCTGCAAATCCCACAAATCTGATACGATATTAATATTATAAATTAGGAGATATGTACACTGTACAGTTGACAAAGAACAAACAGGTTCCATTTGTCATAGAATTAATCTGGAATTAATCTAGGATGACGTTGCGTGAATATTAGCACTTGTGGTAACCTAAATTTTCATAATTAAAAAAGACAAAAAAAATGTCAATCATCCATTTTTGTGATCTATAAAGAAGTACCCAAAGAACTAATTAAAACATCGGAATTAGCTGGTAGTTTAAGCTAGGAGATCGTTGAAAAACAAAGCAACAAACCAAAAGAACGGCATTATTGAATAATTAATATATTTTGTTGCTTAAGATATATATTTAGAGTTTATGAGCATTGGATGTCCCTAGATTCAGAAAACCTTAGATTAGATTAGATCAGCAAAGATGCCCACTAGAGATTAGACCAAGTGAAAGGCGGAATCTTAACAAAAGTGGGAAGCTGGCCCCAGTTATGCATACCAACTTGGTACATATAATTAGTTAACAAATATACCACTCATTATTATCTTGTTGTGGTGTGAAATCCTTAATCATTATATGCATATTTACGTGCAAATGAAAATTAACCCCACTAATTAATTAGACCATCTTTAATGTAAATGTTAATGTATACCAATGTCATATTCAATATTGAAAAATGTAAAAATGACATATTTAATATGTTATTTTTATTTGTACTCTTCTAAAAACTAAATAACAGAGATAGACGTATTTTTAAATCGGTGCATATTTACATAGAGCTATCATGATTATGAAGGTGTAAAACAAATAATAACTACAATTATTGACAGCTAGTTTTTCTGCGTGATAGAACACAATCAATTTTTTTTTTTTTTTTTTAATTAGCTAAACGAAAGTAAGGTTCCAGATCTTTAAAACTTTTAATTGCAAGAACTGCCATTCCCATTAATTAGATATTAATATATCTTCAGCTTTACTTTTATTGATCATTTGACGTTGAAAGAGTCTTAATTAATAAAGGTTGTATTTTTCATTAAGCATGGACCACAAACAAGTGATCATGTTCTCTAAACAGTGGTTCCACGAGGGTGTACGATCAGTTGAAGAAAAAGGTCCAACTATATTCACTGAACTTTTGTTAATTGCAAGTAGCGATGACCTTGGAACATATATCACGATTTGGTAATATAAAATTGGGGGGATATATTCTTTTAGCAATGTTAATATTCCTTTCTAATTATAAAAAAAAAAAAAAAAGTTAATATTCCTTTCTATATAGAATATGGGGTATGGAGAAAGGTGCTAATATAATAAGGATGGTTCTATTTACACATTCTTTTCTATTTTTCATACACACTTTCTATATACACACTCCACTTAATTTTAAAAGAATTAAATTTACTTTTTACACACTCTTAATATTCAAGATTACCCTTAACTATGTTTATAAGACTATTAATTCTTAAACATATTATTTTTCTTTCCGCACCCACCATTTTATTTTAGTTTGGCATTTTGATATTATCATTTCTTTATTTCTCTTTTTTTTTTTTATTTTGGACATAAAGAAAATTTACTGTTGCATTTTTTAAAAGTAAAGGACATAAATATAAGTATAATGACAACCTAATTGTTATACCTATTGAGGTATTGATGAAAAAGACAAAACGGAAAAAAAAAAAAAAAATAGAGAGAGACAATGAAACATAAAAAGAAGAAAAACAAAAACAATGCAACGTTATAAAAACTAAAGGCAAAAATGAAATGGTCATCCTTTAAAAACAATATAATTAGTAAAAAAAAAAAAAAAAAAATTTGGAATAATTGTATGTGGCGTGTGTTGAAAGAAAAAAAAAATATATGTAATTACTTTTCTTTTATAATAAAATTTGATTATGTAATTAAGTCATGATAATTGTCTTTTTTTTTTAATCATTTTAAGTGAGGGTCCTTTTGTCATTAGGAATTAAAATTTAAAAGGGATGTGGGTATTAATTTAAAAGGGATGAGGGTATTAATTTAAAAGGGTCCTTTTTTAATCATCTTAGGAATTAATTCTCCATGAATCACAAATTACATACATATGGTACGTATCACAACAAGAAAAGGATTTTACGACTGTTTTTAATGGCCATGAAAACTTTTTATGACCCTTTTTTTTTCATGACTATTTAAAAACGGTCTTGAAAATCTCATCATCAAAATTAGTCTTCATATTTGATGATGGTTTTATAACTGTCATAAAATGTATGCATATGATGTCACGGAGTTAAGACTTTTAACGACTTTTTTATTTTTTTTATGAAAACGGTCAATAAAAGTGCCACTATATATTAATTACACAAAGTAACACTGTTAATGGCAATTTTTGCAGAAACTATTATATAAAAAAGGCCTATAAAATTATTTATAGTCAAAATCAATAACTCTACTCAAACATCAATTTCTTCGATTGTTCGTAGATTCAAAAGGCTTTCAAATTTCAGCGAAATTTAGAAGAGATGAAAAGATTTCTTTTTGAAGAGTTTTTGTAAAAAGGATTTTCTTTAAGGGGAAAAAAGAATGCTCGAAATCTTAAAAAGAGACGGAAGAAATTTAAACAATTTGTGAGAGGCAGAGAAATTAAAAAAAATAAATAAATAGAAACAAACAATTCAGTTTTTTAACTATTCAAACTTTTGATACTTTTAATGACGAATATTAAAAAACCGTCACTAAATCTTAACTCTTTCTCGATACCATATTTTTTGTTTAGGGATTTTTAAGGAAGGTTTTTAGTAAAAAAAAACGTTAAATATGCTAGCTAGCTACTTGATTTTCTAACATAATTTAGCCTTAGCCACAGCCGTCCATCATCGATCATTGATAACATTACTTCGTTTTGTTTGTTTCACATATAGTAACCATGTTTAAAAAAAATAAAAACAAAACAAAGCAAATTACATCATGAAGAGACTTTCAAATTTCAATTATAAATAAGTATTAAAAGCTGACAACGAAAGACAAATCAGGAATAATGAAGAAACTGACCGGTAATTAACATGGTAATGGCAAATATATACTAACTGTTTGGACGTTTCTGCACATGCATGGAACAATTTCATGATATTATAATATATATATATATTCTAAGTTCGAAATTCAACCTTGCTAGAGAGATGAAATTAGGTGTAGCTGTATAGAATATTATAGGATTAAGAGGATATATATATATATATATATATATATATATATATATATATATATAGACTCATAAACAAAGAGGCTGCAGGATTAATTAATGTTGAAGGATATATTTTTTCTTCTTCTCCTTGCTGGGGCATGTGCCTTTTTATCTACTTAAAATGTAAAGTATTGTCCAATTCAGTAATCTAGGTTTCCGTTAATCCTCGTTCATCAGTTTCTTTTGTTATATATTTTTTTCTAATACTAGTTTAGGAAACTTATTGTCTGTGTATTTGTTCAATAAACCTAATTATATAGACTCCTAATAACGAAAAGTACAAAACTTGTTTTTTTAGTAGAAAAGTACAAACCTTGCTTAATGCATGCTATGTAAGAATGCTTGGGTTAATTAAGATATATTACCTGGAGATTATAATTTAATTAACAGTACAAAAGACTTTTATGTTGTCGTGGTCCAGTGCACATGTTTGCTTTCCTGCTATTCACAAGCTATTTACGAGCTCATGACATTATTATTATTTTTTTAAAGTATAAAAATATTGCAGCTCATGACTTATTAAATTGGTTATGTTCATCAAAATAAAACTAGTACTGTCAATATATATTGCATGTTTCTTTTATCCTGGTTTGTTTGCGGATGATTTTTTGGAAGAATTAATAAACATTTAACGTGAACTTGAAAACAAAAATCTACAATCTTAACAAACAGTGAAAAATAACTTATCTTAATCTATTAATTGATAACAAAAATTCGTCAAGTACTGTTTTTATTAGTTTTTATTAACAAATCTCTCTCTCTTTTTATGTGAGATTTTCATGTGGAAAGTTGATTTAGATGTTTCTAATTATATAAAGATTTCAAAAGCAAAGGAGTACTTCTAAATTACAATATAATTTTTTTGAACTAAAAAATTACAAGATAATTAAATTTTGGAGGACATGCTTTTTTTTTTTTTTTTTTTTTTTTTTTCAAGGAGATGCCTTGTTCCTTGCCGTTATTTATTTATTCATTATTATTATTTACATGGGAAGTTTCTCTATATGTGCTTCAGCTCAAGACTATCTAGAATAAATTTTAAGAGTCATTTTCACAGAGTTGGGTGTGGAAGGTTTAGGAGGGATATTAGTGATCATGATTATGACTCTTAAATTCATTTGTGCCGCGTATAATGTTTGCAAAATTTGCACTATGCATGCTCTATATGTAACCTCCACGTGTTAATCCTATATATATATATATATATATATATATATATATATATAGCCTGCAAATAATGCTAACACATTTTCTTAGGCAAATATTAGATCACCATGAACCGATCAAGCAGATTGGTAGGTACGTGACGATTACTTTAAATTTTTTATTAATTATTGATTTGCTGTTCTATAGAGTGGCATAATCTCATGTAAAATCCTATACTAGAACCTCGATGATCAAACATAATTACGGATTTTAGTTTATTAGTCCCTTCTTTTTAGGTCTTAATTTGGTTGTATCACTACAACTATCACACGTGCATTTCTTTTAGCCCACAAATTCAAATTTGTAAGCATTTTTTTAAAAGCATAGTTCAAACTTATTGAGAGCATTAAACAGATCAAAAGGGGACCATTTATCCATTTATAAGTTTGAGGCTCTTACTTTAAATTAACCAATTAGGTAGTAGATAGCTAATAGAAACCCTACACATCCACATATCTAATTTTTTTCCCCAAAAGAGAAAAAAATATATTTTTTTTTCTTAATAAGATCAGAAACAATCTAATTGATCATAGTTGTTACGATTAAAAAATTGTCAAATACTCATCAATTTTGTGTCAATGTCTGCCACGTCATCATGTCGCCAATCTACTTTCCTAATCTTCGAGTTCAAACTAATCTCACTTTTTTGTCCCATTTGATTCTCTTTTTAATGAAATTTTAACGTCTCATTAATTAATTGTTTAGGTATTTTAACTTTTAACTTCTTTTACATGCTCAAATTGTTAAATTCAAACCATATATTATAAAAATAATAGAGAAACATCAAAATAGGACAACAGAGATACTCGTTGTCTTTACCAAATTGTATGGCGTACATACACATCAATAGCAGTTATGCGTGTGCACACATATATGCATATGTAAGCTTCTCTGTATAAAAGCAGCAGGTTAGCAACTGAGAGGGGAGCAACGTGTCTTCTTTTGGCAGGATCAAATTAGGAAATTTCTCTTTAAGTTTACAGACATGGTTGATAATAATTTAGGCATTAACATTTCAGAGAGAGATCATCATCATCATCATCATGATAAATGGTTTAACTACAAGTACACAGCTGCAGGAAGCGCTAGTACTAGCAGTGAGGATATTGGGGTCATCAAAGAGCAAGATCGGTTGCTTCCAATAGCCAATGTTGGGCGAATCATGAAGCAGATTTTGCCTCCCAATGCCAAAATCTCCAAAGAAGCTAAGGAAACCATGCAAGAATGTGTGTCCGAGTTCATAAGCTTCGTCACGGGAGAAGCCTCCGACAAGTGCCACAAGGAGAAGCGCAAGACGGTGAACGGCGACGACATTTGCTGGGCCCTAGCAACGCTTGGATTCGATGACTACGCCGAGCCCCTCAAGCTGTACTTGCACAGGTACAGAGAAATAGAAGGAGAGAAATCATCAGCTCACCAGAACAATAAGGCGGCCAGCTCTACTAATCACGAAGAGATCAAGATTAACGAAATTTCAAATAATTATGGAGGTCATGAAGTCGTCCTCGAAAACGATCATGAAGATATTGTTCCCAAATTCACGTACTTTCAATTTCAATGTGGTTGATGAGAGGAGTAAAAGCTCTTTCCAAAAAAGATTTTGACTGGTATTTCAACATGTACTGGTACTCTCTAAACTTCTCATCCTATGTTAATTATAAGAGATATGATCATATGATGATATTAAAAGATAATCATATATAAGTGGGCATGTGGGTGATGGGAGAGGATTAATTTTAGGCTTTTTATATTTAATCTCTCTTTGGGGGGGTTAGAACTCCGTTTATTTCTTTGATTTTGACTCATCATGTTAATTAGGAGCTTTAATCTAGAATTATGTACTGAGATTTGAATGACTATAATCCCTGTATCTTTCTTTCCAAAATATGAGAGATTTGGAAGTTGGTTGTATTGAGATATATATTCTTCATCATTTTGTGTATCAATATGCCTAACAGGATAAATTTCTATCTGGAATTATAAGGTAGCTTTGGGTCAAGTACTGTAGCTAGCTTGCTGATCTTCTTCTCTTTCTTAACCCTGATATATTCAAGTAACAGGCATTGAAATTAAGATTCTAAAGAAGGGGAGTTTTTTTTTTATCAATTTCATTAACACACTTTATTAGCGGAAAACATTTAGGGGTTTTTGAATTTACAAAATTCAAACACTAGATATGAATCTATGCATACGAATTAGTAGTATTTTTGGATTTCTTTAATTAATTAGTCAAGTTTAAGGATTAGGGTTTAGGGTTTTTGGCCTTTAATTTCTATCTTTTCTTTCCCATGGATCTAATTTTCTTGATATCTTTTTAATTCAATAAATAATAAGAGAGAACAACTGATATCACGAGAAATTGTGTGGGGTGGCCATAAAATGTCTACCCATTTAACTTAAAAGTCTGTTTTTTTCTATTTAAAAAATATGGCCTAACTTTAGAAAGTGTTTTTATAACATTCCAATAATAACCTGGTGGAGTCATTTACCTTTCTCTTATGTCCCGTATCTTGTTCTCTCCTTTCTCTTTCTCTACTAACCGGAGATCTCACATCGTGAAGCTGGATGTCGGTTACGGAGAAACCAGATCCGCGGTGGATGGATCTCTCCTCCCTTTGTTGTTCTCGCCTGCAACTGTGACGGCGATGACAATGAACCAGATCCGCCAGGCCATTTTTGTCTTTTTGGTTTAATCACTAATTACAACCGGCCATTTCACTAATTTAGAAAACTTATGGTCATTTACTTTTTAAAGGATATCTTAGATCAGCCATTTTACCTCTAAATCCCTTAAAATAAAATAAAAATGAAAACGAAATTAAATATACAAAATACATGCAAAAAGCCAACTAAAAAGAGAATTAAAAAAAAAAAAAAAAAAAAAAAGCTCTGAGGACCAATTGATGTAAAAAAACAAGCTAGAGAGATTGATGACAAAAGGTCAAGACTGGATAGTCAGCCTATCATCATATAACTTTTCTTTGGTAATTTGCTTGATATCATGAACATATATAGATTTTACACTTTTTCTAGCTTCTAAATCCATGCTCTTAAATTTATAACATATATACTTCAGGCATAATTAACTTGGTTTGGATAGATAAACACATGAGAAGTTATATTGCATATTATGTTTCTAATTATAGTAATTCCAATAAGTGGCTGTACGAGTAGTCAAATTCTGTATTGATATAGTTCTCCAGGAAAACAAAAACAAAATTAGATCAAATTTAGTTTCAAGTTCACTTAGTTAATTGGATGAACAATATTCATAAGCATTTTCTGCTATATATTATTTGAATTCCCTGTAGACTAGGGTTTTTATACAGAATACTGCTGGCTGTAAGTGAAATGAAAAAAAGATTTTCATCCTAAAAGTGCGAAAATAAACATAGGAATTCCTCGGAATTCCTCGTGCATAACCTCATATAAATCCAAAGGAATGACCTAGAATCACTCATATTATCCAGTACCAGTTAAGTAATATACTAATTCGTAACAGTCACAATATTCAGCTTACCTGAGTCCATATTTGTATGTATATATACACGCATATATACATATATTTATACGTAGGAATCTATAACATTTTCACCTTTACCAAAGGCCACATAAGTCCAATACGCTTTAGAGTTTTATTTGGTTTATAACCCTAGACCCGGGGACCACTAGTCTACTTTAAGTGGCTCAAAATTAACCATTCCATCGTTTGTCGTTAAAAACTCCATCATTTCTCGATTCTGCGGACATTTTTGTATTGTTTCTTTTAATATTCAAATGGATGGATCATCTTCCCACAACTAAGGACGACTTAGTGTCAAACTTATTTTTCAAGTTTTTATTGAAAATTCTTGACAAATGGAGACAAATTAAGGTGATCAGTATAATGCGAATAGTTTAGAATTGGGTTTCTAGGGTTTCTCTCAAATAAGTATTTCTGATATATATATATATATATATATATATATATTCCTTGCTAACAATAAAATGAGATGATACAAAATGTGAGACAGACAGGATTAGGCCATATACAATCGGACAAATTGAATGCACATAATTAAACTTCCGTTATATCCGATGATCAAAATTTGTTCTTCCAGTTCCTGTTCTTTTTCAAGATCTATGAACATAGTATATGAAACAGACTGTATTGCCATTAATATATATGTACTCGTTTCCTTCATGTACTTTTTGCTCATAGTTTATTTGTATTTTTAGGGTACTAACTGAAGTGACATGGAAATGGCACATAATTGATGATGAAGTTATAAAAATGAGAATTATGTATGTGTGTGTAGCTCGCGCGCACTTCATGGCATCTGGTGCTGAACCCAAGAAACATATCTGACAGAACGCATGTGAGCTTTGAGTTCTCCATGTGACACTTAGCACCCCCCAGCTTTGCTGTGTTGCAACGTGGACAAATGTGCCCCAATAGGACAGGTGTCAGGACTAGCTACCTCAATCATTAATCTGTATGTATTAATATTTTCTACTAGCACTATTAAATTTACTATTCTAAAAGGGGTATGAATGACGTCATTAATATCATTAATAACGTCCATGTGGAGCTCGAGTCCATTACCTTTTTTCTTTTCTTTTTTTTCTGTCGTAATTCATGTCATGTGCATTGTGGTGCTTTAATCCATTAAGCATATGTCAGACAATCTCTGGCAGGTTTTTTACCAAAGTTGAATATCAGGGCATTACCTATTGCAGTTCAAGTACAAATGTTGAAACTAACATATAAAAAAAAAAATGTATAAATGTTGAAGTATAACATCAACTGATAAATTAACTAGTTTTAGTACTTTATGTGTTTTTTTTTTTTTTTTTTTTTAAATTCTCTTTCTCCCAGTACTCTTTTTTTTTTTTTTTTTTTTTTTTTTTTTTTTTTTTAATACATGATTCTTCTCAATGTATACTACCATTGGAAAATGCTTTAATTCCGTCTCATTATTTTGCAAAGCTCCTTCTCATAGAGTCAATTACAAATTAAAAGAGAATAATATTACGGCAACAGAAATAATACTACTAATCTGGTATATGATGTACTGTAATATTTCTAACATTGGACGATTAATATCAACTAAAGTTTTGCACTCCCCTCAAAAATAATAATAATAATAATAATAATAATAATAATAATAATAATAATAATAATAATAAAGTTTTTGTACCTAGCTAGCTAATAATAAATTACTCAAAGCTCATAAGTCATGCCTACTTTTACCATCCGCTTGTGGGGAATATCAAACACTTTGTCATGGTTCTGCCTCAAATTCCTCTTCAAGAAACTATAAGCATAATCAATCAAGACCCTTTTCCCTAACCAAGCTCCTGGACTAGCGATCACTTCACTTTCGCCCATTAAGTGGACAATACCAGAATTCCATGCCTCCTCAACTGCTTCAATCTCTCTTCCCAACATCATCGCATTATCATGATCTTGTCGTATCTGATCTTCATGATCATCAATATCCTCATTTTCGATCCCTTCATTTGCTGGCTGACGACTCAGCAAAAAATTCGTCTTTATGAACTCCTTCAACCTTTCAACCAGCATTCTCTCAAAGGGCTCCTTCTCCTTCCGAAAATCGGTGTATCCATACCTTGCAACGCAACGAAAGATATGCAGCTCTCTAGGCTCGATTCTGCGAAAGAGGAAGCGCTCATCCACCGGAACCTTGCTTATAGGCAGCGACTTGATGGAGACGAAGACGAGCACCGAGTGCAATGCAGGAACATTCTCCACATAGTGCTTGAAGATTGGCGGAATGCCCTGAACAAGCTCCGAATAGAAGAGGGCAAGGCCAGGGATTCGACAAAGTCTCGCGTCGTTCGCAATCTCCTTCACCGCCATGGGAGAAATCTTGTGATCAAGCTCGTAGTAGTACTTTCTCCGGTACACGTCGTTCCAAACAAACATGATCGTCACTAGCACTGCCCCGAAGATAAGGGGAAGATACCCTCCTTCGTCTATTTTGTAGAGGACTGAGCTTAGATAAAGAAACTCCATGGCTCCAATGATGACAATATATAAGATTACTAAAAGGATGTGTGTTTTCCATATCATTAACATGATAAGTACCAAGAAGCACGATGTGATCACCATTACCATCACCACTGCTAACCCTGTATGTACGTACACAATGAATTCGTGAATTAATGTTCAATACCGATCAGCAATCTATATATATATATATATATATATATATATATATATATATATATAAAAAGACACACACACACACACATATATATCATCTTTTAAGGTTTTGAACAACAATAAAATTCAAAAGTTAACTTTTGCTCACAATAAAATTTTATATGAAGAATTTTGACTAGTTAAAAAATAATACTTGGTCAAAATAATATTCGACATTTTTCTTATTCATACAGCAAAGTTCCTTGAACTAGTCATAGATGTCTCACATATCTACTCTAGAATCACAAAAGTCTACATAAAAATGACACGTTATAGCTGTTATGGTGTGCCGTTTTTGAAGTCTAGTTATTTCATTTGTATCACACTTTTGATATGAAAATTACGTTTAAATTTTCTACAACACAATGTATTTGAACTTCAACTTTAAGAGTGGTAGTACTCTAATTCACTCACAAGTAATAGGTCACGTTGGGCCTAGCTTTGTACAGCCTAGCTAGGCCTGTCCAACCCAACTCAACTCAACAGACATGAATTTTGAATCAAATTGTTTTTATAATTTTTTTTCTTTTGCCTTCTAATAAAATTTCCTTATGAGATTCTTTTTATGAGAAAACCTTAATAAAAAATTATAACAATTCCTATGAAATTTAATCAAAATTTTAGGTGCCCATAAAAATAGTTTTCATGTTAATTTCACGTTTGTTAGCATCATTTTCTTGAAAAAAATATATATATATATATATATATATATATAGATTAACCGTGTTCCTTTTAATCTTTACAATTTTTTTAATCTTGATTAGAAAATTCAGAAACTAGTTTTACTATATCAATTTGTTGTTTTTTTTTCCCCCAAAAAAAGTCAAGAGAAAGGCACAATTATGGGACAAATAAGATAGGCCTAACTTGTAATCAATAGATAGACATAAGATGGGTTGGTCTGGAAACCTACAAACAGTAATGATTTTGCTCAACCTAAAGTTTATTTGGGTTATAGGCCAGGCAAGGCTAGGCTAGGCCAGGCCAGGCCGACTCTTGTATTTGTTTCTGAAGTTAGTCCAAGCCCAAGCTCAAATCGGCTTTCAAAAATTTGATTAGGCCGAACTACAATCATGATGTTATAAAGTTCATCAAACGGACCAGAAAAAAAAAAATGTAATAGCAATGAGAATAAAAAGAGAAAAATAAAGTTAACAGTATGTACCATAGGCATTTCCGAGTAGCACAGAGCTTTGAAGCCTAAAGTGACTGCTACCAACATAAGAAGGTAGTTGACTTCAGGAACGTAGATTTGACCTTTGTAATTAGCTGAGATATGAACAATCTTCACGCGAGGAAAACACCCCAAAGACAGGGATTGTTGAATTATAGAAAAAGTTCCCGAAATCAAGGATTGACTTGCTATGATCGATGCCAACACAGCCAAAACAAACATTGGCCAGTACAAAGGACCTACAAATTTGATTGCCCTTGCATTTAATTAATTAATTTGAACTAATAAAGATTTTAACAAGTTAAAAATGCAAAAAAAGAAAAAAAAAATCTTTGATACGTAAAAATTTCACCAGCTGGAATAGATTTGAAGAAAGTGTCAGCAACATCATCGGCATGCTTACGAAGAAAAGCAGTTTGTCCAACATAGGCTAATACAATAGCCGGGTATGCTACAAAGCAAGTGCTTAATCGAATTGACCTAACCGTGAAGTGTCCCACATCAGCAAATAGAGCTTCAGCTCCTGCATAATTTGATTAAGAAAATGTCCCCCATAAGCTTTCAAACTGGTGTTAAAATATATAACATTGTTTTCTTGTATTAATTATTAAAGAACTAGAATTCGGAACCTGTTATGCATAGGACAGTGCCACCAAGGGAAATCCAAGCTTCTTTTTTGTTCCTGATGAAGTAATCCACAATATATTTTGGATTTATGGCTTTGATAATAAGGGTCGAACTTGAAAATATTGTAAAGCCCAATGCCACCAATAAACGCAAACCAAAGACTTATTATTGGAGCAAAAGTGTAGCCCATTTTGTCAGTTCCCAATCTTTGAACCAGAAATAAAGCAATTAAGATGACTACTAATATCCAAACAATCTTACCTGCCAACCAAAAAAAAAAAAAAAAAAAGAGAAATATGAACATTTATGATTGCTAGTAAAATTTTCAGCAATATATATATATTGCTAGTAAAATTAGCATATAATACTTTGGTGTTAGAGTTCAACTTCGGTACCTTGTGTCATAGTAGGAGTTGCTTCCTTGATACCTCCAACAGCCGACAAAACTACGATCGAATTGGATCGAAAAGTAATTTTTAGAGTCAAATTTATGTAAATTGTAACCAACAATGATAGAGCGTAAGAGAAGAAAAATCAAGTACCAGATACGCAAGGAGTGAAAATGCCGTCCCCAATCAACATGGAAGTACCAAGCATGGTGACAAACAATTGCAAATACTTGGCAAATTTGCTCTTCTCTAGCTTAGATTTAATCCATGTTGCCCTCCTTAGACGGTTACTCGGCAACTCGAGCTGGAAATTTGAGATATTCTTGTCCTCGGCTTGCTTACTTTGGATCAATCCAACATTCGCATATCGGCATATGAGAGAATACAAAGCAAATGTCCCTCCTATATATATTTTTGAAATTAATAATGTATCAGCTATGCATGTATGATTACGTTATATATGTTTGTGTCTTCTCTAGTACTTTAGTTGAGATATTGCCCTTTATCATCTTTTCATGTTTTCAAGACAAATTTCCCACTTGGAAATCAGCCCATCTCAAGTCCCAACTATGTGCGGATTCTCTTTTATCTTTTGCTATTGGAGTTAGGCAGCTATAACTTAAAAAAATAAATAAATAAATAAATAAATAATAAAAATAAAAAAAGACAAAATCAGGGATTAATGGTATTCTCATACTCCTAATGCAGGGGTTACTTGACAATCTACTTGGATCATGGGTGGAATGTAAAGAAATTTGGCTTATATTTTTTTCAACTAGCATCCGGTGTGTTCTAAAAACATATCAACTAAAACCATATTTTACTAAATCAATAAGAGATATAATTTCAAACTCATAGCAAGCAGCGGGAATCAATCCATTGATAGATGAAGGAACCCTAACAGATCATCTTTTGCCGCTATGCATTAGATGGTCTAGTCATTTATACCTTGGTCATGATGATAAAAATCCCTTGAGCTTTTTGACAATATTATTGTAAATCGTTTACAAGAAATTCTACACGATTTGTAATACAGGCATATATGCCCCATCAGTAGTACTACTTTTCATATAATAAAGCTCAGATGTCCCCAGCCGGCTGCGTGCTAGTGTACGGCATGCAATTAAAGTGAAGAAAATGACATAGTGAAGGTAGTAATCGGGCTTATATTGGCTAAACATCACGTAATTATTTGTTTCAACAAATCAACAATATCAATGCGTTAAGCAAAAACAAACTTTTTTGCAAAGAAAAAAAAAGATATAAGAATTAGGTAAAAAAGAAAAACCGTACCATCACCATTGTCGGTCGCTTGTAAGACAATGAACATGTACTTAACCAAAGTGCTTAAGGTGAGCGTATAAAAGAGAATTGAAAGAGCAGCCAAAGTGTCGTCTTCATGTTTGATACCATTTGGGAAGATGCTCGCATACACATATAAAGGTGACGTTCCAATGTCACCGTACACAATTCCAATGCTCTGGAATGCTAGATGCAAGATCACTGACCATTTCACACCCTAAAATGTTATTCCAATTTAAATTATAAGTGTACTTATTCCATGTAATCTTAGAACAAAAATTGCAAGATGATGAATTGAAGAACAATCAGATTGAGCAGCAAGAAATTTGCTCTGTTATCATATTACGAATAACAAGGAGAATTGGGAAAAATGAATAATTCTGTTATTGATTGAATAGTGGAAAACCACTTATATACACGGTTACAAGAGATAAATATTGAAACTACTTCATACACGTCAGCAAAGCTTGCAAGGTAAGCTAAAATACTAAAATACTGAAAATAACCAGCTGATGTAATAAGATGATCTATCTTTATTAGGAAGAAAATGAAATCAAACAAACAAACGAGAACGAGAGATTAGTATATATGTTGCAAACCTAAACTATCATGAAAGTTATTTCATGTTCACCAAAAACCGACTAAATATGTGATATATATATATATATATATCTATTTTTATTATTTTTCCAATAAACTTATGTCATGACTTAAATTAAACACGAAATATACAACAAAATCACATAATAATATCCAGCAACAACAAAATTGCAAAATCATGATCCGTTTGGTTCATGGATTCAAATCATGTGATTAGAACCATTTTCGATTTACGTGTATTTTTTGTGAGAAAAAATACTGTAGCAAACTATGAATCATGATTCGAATCAGGTAATGAATTTAAATACCAAACGGACCAGAGATTGAATATTAAATATAAGTGCCTTGGAACTAGGGCCATTGTCGTCGCGAACACTACGAGACTCGACGTCCAAGAAGTCGTATCTTCGCAGCTTCTGCCATGAAAGCTTCTTCTCTTCCAGTCCCTTGTTATGATAACAAACTTCCTCTAATCGTCTTTCCTCTATCGAGCCTTCTCTTCTACTTTCACCCGGCGGCAATATTATTTCTTCCATCGGTCAGTACTGTGTGCGTGTCTATATACATATATATATATATATATATATATATATATATATATATATATAGTCCGTGATATTAGTATTTACTCGTCCCAAACAGAAACGAAAACATTTAGTGTGTTTTTTTTTTTTTTTTTTTTTTTTTTTTTTTTTTTTTTTGAAGAAAACATTTAGTGTCGAATCTCTGTATCCCTTAAATGTAGGGATATATAGTAAATATCCTGTAGGAATGGGAAACGGCACCTTTAGAAAAACATGCATCAGAAATGTGAACGAAATTACTTATGATCTACCTTATTAAATAGGGCATATATATATATATATATATATATATTTGAACAAAAATCATGAAATGATCAACCTTTATTAGGCATAAAATAAAATCTAACGAAATAAACAAGGTAATGAGAACGAAATATTGGTATGATTTCACCAGCCTAAATACTCAAGAAGTAATATTACGGCATTACATGGTTATTGGTAATCTAAATTCTAAGGAAAAAAAAAAGAAATAAAAGAAAATTGAGCACCCTAAATACTACGTAGCAAGAAATAATATTACAGGATTGGTATGATTATTGCAAATTAGAGGGAGGAAAAAAAAAACTACCGTCAGCGAAATCAATTCCTTCTTCTTAAGGGAAAGAAGGAGATGTATAAATTGAATTTAATATTAAATTTGAAAAAAAAAAAAAAAAACAAAAAAAACAAAAATGAAGAAGAAGAAGAAAGATGTGGAGACCTTGGAGTCATAGTCACCGGAATGACCGGCGGAGTGTATCATCTTGTATTTATGGCAGAGGCAGGGGTAGGAAGCCTAAAATCGGAGAAGCACCGCCGACAGAATTAGTACGGGGCGAAGGAGCCGCAAACTGGGAACTAAGATATGGACTTGTGAAAAAAAAAAAAAAAAAAGACTAAGTAAATAAACATGCAAAGGAAAAAAGAAAGAACCCAAAAGATCAGTCCAACATTTGAATTAGATGGATTTTAGATCAATATGCGAATCATTTGGTGGTATATGTTTTATTAATTTCCTCTATTTGTACCTTTGTAGGAGATTGAGATGATAAATTAATCTATTATGTTGTTTCTTGGGTAGAAGTCTTGTTCTTGTTCTAACACAAATTATCAATATACCGGTATGAATACTAGGAAGAGGGAAAAAGTCCAAAAAATTGTACCTGATTCATAGGATGGATCTGTCTTTTGATAGCACGGTAATGCAATAAATAATTCAGAGATATCTAATTAAGGAATGTGGCTGATTTTGTTTTATTATTAATTTGTCTCATTTTGCAGTATTTATTGCCTATGATTGTGCGTATAATGTAATGTATATATTGTAATTGTTTGAGAATCAATATACACAATTTTGGCCTTTTTTTTTTCAGAAGACAAGAAGAGGAAAACATTAGAGAAACCAACTTGACATTTTTTCGAAGGCAAGAAGAGGAAAACATTAGAGAAAACATTAAAGTTGGGTAGTAAATGTCAGATAATTTCGTTGACCTTTTTTTGAATGAAATGCGAAAGATTGCTAAGTAATGAACATGACACTCAGATTAGTATATGATGCTCGTATTGTAAGGGGCAGTAAGGCACCCTAGGCTTAGAGGCTGGTGTGGAAAACTCCGGTAATTTTGTGCGTATTTCTACGGCCTGATATCCGAGCAGGTGTGTTCTTGTTTTTTTACCCCTTTTTTTTCCTTCATCAATTTTCTAATCTCCTTATGTGACGATCTTCTGTTTATTCAAACGCTCAATGAAATGCATCTACGAGAAGCAGATTTAGTAGCATCTACAATCAACTATATATGGTGAAAGAGATATCTGGTCATAATATCGTTTTTTGTTTGCGGACACTTGGGACACAATTGGGACGTTGGAAGATCATTGGTAAAAATATGCGAAATTTTTTTTTTTTTTTTTTTTTTTTTTTGAATGTATTGGTGTGCGTTACTAAAATTTGGAGTGTTAATTTAATTTCCCTACAGAAATTTGAGGGCCCTCCCCCCAGGTTGACGGCAGTGAATATGGTAAATAACTTATATAGCAGAGATGTGGTTTGTTTCAGGTTCCATAGGCGGGAGATATTGCTTGTATTGCAGTGACATGTGTCAATATTGGGACATTTGATTAAGTTCGGCAAGTGATTAATGTAGACACTAAATGCATCAAATTACTCATGCCGGTAAATGATTGTCGCGAAGAAAAAAGTAATATTCATATTTGAGTAAGCAAATGGTTTTTATGCTTACGTTTTGGAATTTATTGGCTGCGTCTAAATGCTGGTATGTACTCTAGGGCCCATGTCTTGTATACGGGGAAGGTCTCTTATATATCGCTACGTGCTGCCAAGACCCTCTTCAGTTACACGCTCCCCGTCAACAACTTGGTAGATGAAAGACAGGCTGTTCAGTCCATTTGGGGAGACAACGAGCACAACAGTAGCGCTTAACGAGACGCGACTTCTCGTGCTACATTGGACAGTGGTCATGCCTATATGGGGAGCACCAATGACTCCATGATGCTCCCTCCAGGGAATCGTCCAAAGCTGCTACCGAGGATGCATTGCAGGGATGGGAAGATTATATACATTTCCGCGCATGGGATTGCAAAGGTTGTCATAATTTGAGATGATGTTACTGCCAATATAGGTAGTAGTAGGTAGAAAATATTCATTGTATGTAGTAGGTTATTGTGGATTTACCCAGTATATCAACCTCCTTGTGTGTGTCATTGCAATGTGGATTCCAATTGTCCAAGTAAACAATATTACAAATTGAAGACAACATGCATACATAATTATAAGAGAGAGTGATACTCTAATACTTGTGCTGAATAAATAGAAACACACATGTTTATGAATTTCATGAGCCGAATATCACGTACAAATTCACTGCTAAGAAGTAATGGGAGGAAAAAACAAATTTGTAACTTCACCACATACTTGGATACGACCATAAGAATTATAGAAAAAAAAAGTTAAAAGAAAAATTCATACATTTATATGCGCGTGTACGTGCATGATAGTCATTTATATAGGCCCGGGATATAAGGCGGTTAAATTATGTTCTGAACAAGAAAAAGATCATGCGAAAAGAAAAAGTAGAAAAATTAAGAGAATTAAAAGATAAATTATTGCCCAAATTATAAGCAATGCAATTGAGACAAACTATTTATGAGACGCCTCAAAGAGAAACTCCCTAAAAAAGAGGGTATTATACTATTAGAACGAAAACATACCATCCTCTTAAACAAACCATGGCAACTACAATAAAGGTGTATTCTCATTTCACGGCACAAAAATTGGCACCACATGTAGTTCGGGCACAAGAATAAATAACCTATAGCTATCAGGACACTATGCATGGTGGTGCCGCATTTAAAAAAATAAAAAATAAAAATAAAAAATAAAAATCGTTGAAACGCCAGCCATGGGGTTTTGTTTCCTCAATATATCTTTCGCCAAAACTCGATCAAGGGCCATCATCTTCGGATACGATATAATGACATTTGTCAAATATTATTATTACGCTTTGTAATAAGATATATGCAAAAACATGCTGGCAGTAGCTAGTAGCTACTAGGAAATCGTGATACGTATGAAATGGCAAATTAATAATCAGGTTATTTCTCACAATATCAACCAACACTCGCATGGCTGCACCAACGCCAGGGATCTTCAAGTTGTCCATCACCTTCACCACCTTCTTCGCCAGTATCACGACAGCCAAAAACTAATGGCCCGCCTCTAAAATAGGAACGTATATCTGCGGGGTAACATATAACATATTGCAAGTAAAATACATTAACATATTCCAACTAAGGAAAAAAAATACTAAAATCTAACTACTTCAACACGCATTGATCCTTTAAAAATGGTCATTCTAACAACAACAGCTTCTAATGAAATCAAAAAAATAAATAAATAATATACTCTGGGTACACATAAGTCTCAAGGTGCACTACGCTCCCACACGTGGTCAGAAAACAACTATAAACACTAATCAGGATTTCAACCATATGGACTGCTTATGTTGGAGAAAACAAATTTAACATATGGACTGCTTATGTTAAATTCCACGCTTGTATAGTTACATTAAATTTAAATTATACAATAAATAGTATAGATCAAAAATGCAGGCACCAACCTTCTCGCATGTCTGTAGGGGCCCCAGCCATCCTTCCACGTGTCATCGTCGTCTTCTATCTCCGCACCCCTCTGCAGCAAAAAAACCAACACTTAGATTGTCATATTACATCTCCTATTCGAACAAATGACTAAACTTCCAATTAAATTTTATATGTGACTTAAACTGTAACTCTACGGGGCGGCCACCAATTCGTTGCCTTGTTTCCCATCGAACTACGTTCGTCGCCTGTCACCATTTCAGCGACAACATCTATAACCTGCAGCCCATGTGCACGTTTCCACCTTAATACTATGCTGGTTCAGGAATATATAATAAACTGGCTTCCAAACGCTTCTAAGTCATCTAACCTTCTCATGTAAAAGATTAGAAGGAGTAATGCTCCACATCTGCAGCCGTGTAATCTGACCGCATTCTGTTGCAAACTATGAGCTCGCTGAAATGTAAGTATTCACAATTGTTTTGCTACATTATTCACCCGATTTTTTTTTTTTTTCCAATCGATTCAAAACTATGTCAACTTACCTTCATTAACTTGCTATCCGTACATTGTGACCGTTAATCACATCTAATATAATATATCTACACAACATATAATAAATCTATGGCACATACTCGGATTGTTCTGAATATAACATTGTACACATTTGATTGCTGCAATTCCTTTAAATATATTATTTATATTATAAAAAAAAATTAACCAATCTTACTCTATGGTAGCGTTAACATGATACACATAATCTAGCAACTCCATGTCCACCAAATTTAGACTTTGTAAAAACCAGGGCTTTGCACCACAATTGGTGCATCATCTCACGTGCCAACCTGTGTACAAAAATTCCATTTAGCCAACATATAAAAACATATGAATTTTCTCTAATTCTGTATTTGAATATTTCCTTCAAATTTACAACAACTTTCAATGTAATTCTACCCAAATACGCACCTTTACAGACTCATATCTGCTGCTCATCTTACATTGAAGCTTGTCAAGCTTCTGAAAGAGCTTCCCTAGCGCTTTCTCCTTTGAGCACATCGTAACAGAGTTGCCGGATTTATCTGTTGGGTCCGTTTCCAATTTAATTACATTACTGAGATTTGCTGGGGTCAGTGTCCTTTTTATAGTTCATTTCGTCGTCGGATTCCACCACCTGATAAAGTCGTTCGCCCTTGGCACTATCTCCCTTGCTGCACTCTGATTTGAGGGCATCTGCCACTACCCTCTCAAGGCCTTTAATGTTGTCCTGCATTGTCATTTGTACGCTTAATACTCGACCAACTTCCGCACCGAGTGCAGAAACTTCACTTCTCATCACGCTCACGTCCGATTCAATGCCTCCCAGCTTCCCCTGCACTCCATCCGTCATCAAACAACCGTCCGCTTCTTTCTTCTAACATCATATATGTCACGAATATCATTATAAATATAACTATCCGCTTTTCCATGCAGGAATATGATTACACGTCTCTACCGGTTTGCTCTTCTAAATTTAACCCATACATCATCACCAAATTAGAAGCAACAACAACTGTAATTTACTTTTAACGTCTTCAGCTACTGTTTCGCAACGTAATAACATTTCCCATACACCCTCTGTACCATAAATATATCATGGTTAAAATTATTATTAATCTGAATCGACTCATATGTATTTTTAAATTCCGTTTATTTCACTAATTTAAAATTAAGCGACAGATTTGATCAACTTTCACAAATCTATCTACATAATATCCAATACCCATCTTTCTTTCCCCCAATCTCTACGTTACATCAAATTGGAAATAATTAACGGCTATTATAATGTGATTTTACCTCTGATATCGCGGTTGATGGGACTTCCCGGCTAAACTTCTTATGTTTCCCGAATCTACAACATAAATGACAAAGCATCACACGTGTTATTGAAAACAGCCACGTCTGGGATTACGTGCGGTCGGCTCCATCTTTCTCACTACACCTCACACCAGCCAGCCAATAAAAACTGCCACACTAATGGGCATACCCGTATGCCCGAACTCCTAATCGCACGAGAGACAATCCCTAAAAAGAATAGAACAATTTTAAAACAAAATAAAATATATTTCAATAATGTTTGTTTTTTTTTTTAAATCAATTTTCATACTATAATGTTTGTGTTTTTTTAAAATTAATTTTCATACTATTTTTGTTATATGTATTTAAATTCTTATAAAAAAATCAAAATAGTCCCTTTCGAATTTAATGAAATTTCTTTTTGATATTTAATATTAAATGAGTTAATGTGGGCTTAAAATAGACTAGACGATTAAGTATGTGAGCCGACACGACACATCACATAAGATGAGCCAACGGGCCATGCTTGGCCAATAGACGGGGGCTTGTGGGTTAGCATGGCACAACACAAATAAATAGTAGATCGTATCAAGTAAAGTACGATAGCACAATTATGAATAATTAAAATAGTAAGCACGACCTATTTATCAACTCTATTCTTAAAAAAGATTAAGTCTAAAAAAAACTATTTTTTAATTCTAAATTACATGTATTATATAAATATTAAAAAAAGTTTTCTCTTCCCGCCCCAAAGGCAACTTTTTTTGTATGTGATCTTTTTTTTAAATGTTATTTAATTTAGAAAAAAAACAAAGTGTGGTTTAAAATTCTCACTTTGAATTATCTTTTTGTTGAAAGAGTTTCAATTAATTAATTAATAAGAAGAGCGAGATTAAAAAATTTGTTTTATTGTTTATTTATTACCATATCAAATGAAAATTAAAATATATTTTTTAAAAAAATGTAAATTTTAGAGCGATGGATAGACGAGCAATTATGAATTAAATTGTCAATCTTTGTATACTATGTCTCCATTTTAATAGAAACCCTAACAAAATGAGTTTTTTTTTTTTTTTATTATTACTGATTCATACTTCAGGAGAAAGAATGACAAAGTATTACACATTATAATTCAAAGAGAATTTTTATAACTAATCAAAAAAATAATACAATCCCAAAATTTTTAGAACATTACATTTGATCCTACTGAATTTTTTAATAATAAATTTATTGATAGCTTAGAGATATTCGTGGTATTTATTGAACGGTAAATACATATTTATCAAAAATTTACGTTATGTACCTCCAATCTCCAAGATTTACTAATTTTATTTATACTTGAAGAGATTATTATTTATGGAATAATAAAAAATTTATTTATATAATTATTTAAAAAATTTAAATTTATTTTTTAAAAAAATGTGTAAAAATACAATTTACAAAAAAAAAAAAACAAATTAACTAAGAACACATTAATAAAAAATTATTTTAACCGATCAAAAATAAAATAGAAATACATGGAAAAAAAAAATTTACACTCAAGAGTAAAGTAGTAAACAATATATTTTTTAAAAACACAAAAATTAAAATGTAAACAAAAATTCACAAAAAATAAATAAAAAAAAAAAAAAAAAAGTTAAGTGTTGCAGCCCACAGAAAAGAGCTTTGACTTTGTATTGTTGGATTAAAACCCATATTTCCTACCTTTTCTCAAACAAAAAATTTCTCTATTTTATAACGTGAACATGAATTATTACTGCTATATGACATACATTAGAGAAGGCAAAGATTAAATTTAGGAGGCGGGGATGAAAATTTATCTCAGTTAATGAATTGCTACCACAGAACAAGCACAAATTACAATCAACATCAAACAAAAAGAAAATTTACAACAAGGTCAACTAATCACATGCTAGCTTTGCTGCCATTGTAACTGTAACCTGCAATCACAAACAAGTGTTCATTAATCGGTAACACCCGAAGAATTCTCTAATAAATTTCTCTCTCCAAATAAACCCCATTCAAATTATTAAATACTTTAGGCAACAATTCTACTTTTATAATGTGTGTGTGTGTGTGTGTGTGTGTGTGTGTGTGGGCGCGTGTATTTATATATGTAGGCAGCAAAACCCTTAATTTCTTTTCCCTTTACCTGTTAGATGAAGACATGAACGATGGAAGTATATAGCTTGGTCATATACCATGCCAATCCTCTCTCATTTATAGAGAAGCTGGAACTGATTCTGGAATAATCTGAAATTCTGAATTCAATAAACTTGTGTATGTACACGAACTTGACTGCCAAGAAAGAAAAGAGTCAGCAAAGGATGTGTGCTAAAGTAATCTAGGAGTAAACTCTAATAATTGGAGTGCCACAAACCTGTAAGGAGTATGTAACGGCAGCTACACATACAATAACATTATTCCCCTCCCACACTCGACGTCGATTTATAACTAATGAATCAATAGATGAAGCTAAATAATTTCTCAACTGCAAAACTACTGAAGATAACAACCTGCACATAAACATGAAAAGCAAAAATAAAGTCAGAAGACCTAGAAAGTGATAAAATAGTAACCGTAACAGAAATAAGAATTGGAGAAAGCAGTTACCTAAGATTCACATCGTTATGTATCTGCGAATTTCTCGTTTAAAAAATAAAGCTAGATAGATTTATGCACAATAGGCAGCTCCCAGTTCTTGGGTTGTCGCTACTAGAACAGAACAAATAACCACCCCACAACGAAGTTGTATTTTCTTTTTTCTTTTTTTGATTTATTTACATTGACGATTGACCAAAATCCTCAGTTCCATGGTGAAGAAGATCTACCCATATGCAAAGGAGCTTGCAATCTTCTCTCGTATCAGTTGAGGCATACACTTCCAAGTAAATAGTGAAAAACCTCGGGACTGTGCAGTGCATTGCCAGAAAGCTGATCTTGAGAACCATCAAAAACTTATGAACACGGACAGAGAAATCAAGCCTGCGCTACAAGCAGTGCCCAAAAGAAGTATCCAGTAACCGAGCAGAGGTAACAGGTTGGCCTCTTATCACATCCTCAAGGCTTAACCAACCAATCCCGCAACCTGGACTTAGAAAATTTTCCACCACCACTTGGAGTCTTCAACGGCTAATGACCTCCATGGCAAGCCGTACCAAACGTAGTAATCCATCAACATCCTGGAAATTAAAATCAAGAGCCCTTTTAATGGAAGAGATACTCTCCCCATATTTGGCTTCTGCCATATTTACATTAGCAGCCGCAAAAGCAATCCGTGATTTTCTAGATGCTTCCATGGCAAAATTTACATCCTGTGCCTGCAATTCATCACATCAAATTATGATATGCATCTAAGTCAACTTTAATAATTATGCAGTATTATACAATAACACGTGGCCTGAGTTTTATTGCTAAATAAGTGAATCTTTTATCAGTATGCAGTAAACTACAGGATAAATTGACATCTTGACAAACATATTTTACAGCTAAGCTATGAATGCAACCAATAATATATAGGACATAGTAAAAAATAATCACATGCTTCCTGATGAAAAAGGAAAAAGATGTGATTTTTCGGACACCCAATCCACTTTCTAGCTTGCTATGAAAGTGTAATATCCATCAAAATTAGCCTCAATTTTCTTTTTCATAGTATTTCTGTACCAGTTAAAAATGATAGAAAACAAGTTAAGCTCTAAGACAAAGTTTATGCACTCACAAAACTGAGCAGCCTCACGAAGTTGGGGCGGTTTCGGGCAGCAATGACATGGTTTGTAGCAACCTGTGGAGAACTAACACCCTTAGATAAGGCAACCTTGTCCACTGTTGTGTGGTTGTTAAAATTATCAACATCAGAGGCAGAAGAAGATGGAGATTCACCTGGTGAAATGCAAGAACAAGAATGAAGTCAGATTAAAAAAAAAAAAGAAGTTTGCAAGAAGCCTTCTCCCATTAACCAGCAAACAAAATGAAGACAATCATTTGATGAATAAGAGTCAAAAGATGTAAAATATTTCCTAGCTATTACTATTGAGATTTTTCTGCCTCCCCCATAAAACACTATATTTTGTAAATCACGGCTTGTATTAATTACCAAGAGGAACCACTTGGAGAGTTGTCTGCAACTCATGCCGATCTCTGCTAGCACTGGTATGGGAAGAATAAATTACCCTCATGTACGCCACCTCCATGCATTTGTAGGCCAGAGCAGCGCCGGCCATATCCTTGGATTTCTCATATTCATGGGCACAAAACCTATTAATGGCAAAATAGATGAGTAAAAAGCAGAGGCCAGACTTGCAGTGGCATAAAAAATAATAATAATAAAAATAAAAAATAACCAATGTGGGAGAAGGCATAATCAAGATGGGTTCCACAGCTACCAAAAAAAAAAAGAAAAAGAGGGTGGGTGGGTGGGTGGGTAGGTCTTGTGTGAGTTAGTATCAAAGTTTCAAGTTTCAATGGCATCTTCCAAACCAATTCGGAAGGAATTACTTCAGTTACTACTTTGAAATGAGAGAAAACCAATAAAAATGAATACAATTATGGAGATGACGGTAATTACAAACTTCTATGATAACAAATGTAATTACGAACTGAAAAGAAAACATGAGTATTTGAAATCCAAAACTCTAAATATCATGAAATCTATAGTAAATCAGAAGCCAATTCATAAACCACAAGACTCAAAGGGTGACATATACTTAAACTTACTCGCATAATTTAGCAGTTTCACTATAAGTTTGTCGTGACCGAACCATATCATTGTGATTGGTACTCTCGCTGCAACCAGATTCCAACAGAGATGCTCCATGAAGAAACTTGAGGGCTGCTTGAAAGTAGAGTCCTGTCCTCTCATGGTTTGAGCCAGAGCTCTGCAGAAGATTGATATTGTGAATAATTAAGACACGGAAAAATATCAACACCTATATGAAAGGCTAAAAAAGAAAAGTTCAGGAAAACTAGGATGACCTTGAGACGATCAGCCATGTGTTTTAGATCTTTTGCTTCTTTCAAAGCATTGGTAGCAGCGTGGCTGGGCAAATCTTTTCTAAGCGGACTTGGGACCTCAATATCCCTGGCTCTATGTCCATTTTTAGTTGGATGCCTTGAACTGATCTGCTGAGATCTATTCTGGTTATCAGCCTTTTTGATATGTTTTTGCACTTTGAGCGCATTGTCGCCTTCAGCTTGCAAAGTCTCTGCTCCATTTCCTCTGTGGGCCCCTGTGCCTGGTTGGGAACAACGATTAAGCGTACCACTCTGAGGTCCTCCAGAGGGTGGTAAGAGTACTGACCTGTCCCCACTAGAGACTGTTTCCACTTGATCAGTCTTGTCAGAAACCAACCTCTTTGAAGACCTCTCATCATTGCTCTCTGGTAAAAGATTCTGCTTCAGAGTTGACATAACATCTTTCCGGCAAATTGCATCTACTTTTTGATCAGGCCCTCCAACTTTTAGCTGACTTTCTCTTTTCAAACCCTCACTCAACATTTTTCCTGTAACAGCTTTTCTACTGGAAACTTTCTCCTCAATCTCCTCAGACTTAACCCCAAGCTTCTCATGCAACTTCTTTTTACCATCCCTTGGTTTTAAGTCATCAGAAGGTGAGCAAGCATGCAGTTCATGGACATTAGAACTTTTGACCTGGACTGCATCAGAATCTGATTTAAAGCTCCTACTCTTGTCAAACCTTGAAGAGGATCCCTTTGCAGACTTCCTCGGGCGAGATCCATTTGCATGGTAACTGCATTCATTCTGTTTATCTTCATCACCAAAGTGATCTGAAGCCAGCGGTTTAGTAGGATGTTGAGTTTCTTGGCCCAAATTATCCAAAGCACCATTCATAGAATGGTGGTTCTCAATATCAGGAGAAGGCACAGCCTGTCTTCTAGCTTTACTACTCGATGTGTGTTTAAAATCCTTTTCCTGAAGTTCTTGTGCTGAGAACTCAAGAAATCCATGATGAGCCACATTGGGCATGTTGTTCTTTGCTCCTGGCCGAGTATGATCACTCCCACCCAAATCTTCACCATCAGAGCTTCTTTTTGGACTGCGCATTGCAAAATGCCCAACATGCTGAAATTCATCTTTCGTCAAGGCATCCCTACCGGCTGATGTAAACTTGTCTGGATTTGTAATTCTCATAGGTGATGATGACACTGATTCTACTGGAGAGCCTTTTGCCTCCTGAAAGCTGGACTTGGTTTTATGTGACCCAGAAACTTTGGAAGAACTTGAAGTGGCAGCCAAAGAAGCCTGCACAGATCTCGAATCCCTTTTTGACAAATCCATACCATCCAAATTGTGCTGATTAGTGATGTCAAGGTCCTGTGCACGTAGCTGATTCTTTGAATGACTACGTTTTCTGTCTGATCTACTGCTGCCTTTGCTTGCACTAGACTCCTTTCCCTCGGATCTAGATGTTCTCAGCTTCTTTTCCTTCCTGTAGTCACTATCACTAATCTCCTCCTTCACAAAAGGCATACTATTAGGTAGATGTTGTTCTGTACTTGGGTAGGAACCATTCTGAAGTTCCTTTGTCTTCCGTTTTTTTGCATTGTCTCTAGTTTCAGCATTACCTAGGTCTAAGGAGCTGCCGTCTAAAGGAACTCCATCCTTGACTTTTGATTTCGAAATCGAAACTTGTACCTTGTCCTTTGAATCGAATTCTAATTCCTTGGAAAATGAGCGGTCAGAATATTTGGTTCTATGCTTTCCTGCTGAAGATGTTGGAAAACCGCCGCTTGAGCTAGGACCCCCCTTCCCAACTGCCCCACTGTGATCTGATGTCCAATCATCATCAATAATATTCTTAGCCTCGGTCTTTATTTTTTTGGAAGCTCTAGAGGAATCTTGATCAGAATCTCTTCTGCTTTTCATCTTTGAATTCTTGGTATCACCTAATCAGATGTTACACATTAATTAACTCTTTTGAGTTAAGGAGTTCTACAAGAACAAAAGAATCTGGATCAAACAAATTACCTCCAAAACCATTGAGTTCAACTGCTTTGTTCTTTTCTTTGTACTTATGTTGATTCTCCACTGTGAAGTCATTAGACTTGCTTAGTTGCTGAAAATCAGGTTCATTCACCAGAGGAGAATTGTTTGCATCATTCAAGCTTCTATTCTTTGCTGATGCCTGCATACTTCTCTTCATAGAGTTTGACAACTGAGTGGGACTGTCTGTATTTGCAGCATTTGACGTTACTTTTAATCCATGTTTCTTCTTACCACTGAGATTACGTGGATTTTGGTCAGGGTGCCTAAAATTTGTCAATGTGGCTCCACTGAAAATCGCAGTGGGATTACCGTGGAGATTGGTTTGACTCTCAGGAGCAGCAGGTTGGTATAGTGCAATAAGAGCTTTCGTCGTTTCCTCCTCAGTAAAACTACACCGATTCATTCCAGGCCTACATTTTTATAAAGAGCTCAAACTTGAGAAAGAGAGAAAGAGAGAGAAGGGAATCAACCATCGTTAAAAGCTGTACTGATAAAAAGTTATACAGTACAGCGTTCCAAATTTATTGAACCGATTTATTATGTTAAGAGGAATTAGAGTAAAAAAAATTCTGAAAATGAAACTTACAGCCAGTTGAGCATGCTACACACCCACTTCTCAGGTAGATGGTCAGGATTGGTACCAACTGGAAGAAGCCTCCATGTCTGACACTTGTCACATTGAACCCAATTTTCCTCTATCACAACAGGAGCTGCTGTGGGCGGAACTACATCAGAAAGAAGTCCATTTCCAGATCGTGGGCTTGAAGCTGTTAAAGGGACTGCCTCTGACGTCGATGGCTTATCAACTTTCTTACCACTTGGTCGCTCCTTTGGTGGACCATTGATTACAGATATGCTCTTTGCCCGCATATCAGACTCCCTGTGCTTATCTTCAGAAGGAATTTCCAACAAATCCATTGGGTTATCTTCTTCCAATGCTCCAAAGAAGTCTTTGTATCTGTCTCTGGATTTCCTGAGATCTTTTCGCGATTTTCTATGTTCTGCATCAGCATTAGTTTCCATGTTGGTGCTCTTCTTTGATTTGGGAATTGAAGAACCAACCCTAAAGGTTTCTCTCGGTACCTCTCCAGCCACGGTGCCATGACTTCCCTTTGATTTCCTCTTTTCCCCAGGAAACGGATTGTCCTTCCCATGAGATAATCTTGTACTCTCTTGTTCATGGGATATGGCCTTCTTATTAGCCTTTTGCTTGGTAGAATCCATGCCCTCAGTATTTAATGCTTTCTTGGCCTTTGCGACATTTGAGTCAGATTTTACTGTGTCATAGATTTTCTCTCCTTTTTGTTCACCTTCTTTACTTGGAACTGACGTTTCATTGATGGAGCTTTCTTTCCCTTCTACCAAGCCCTTTCTAGCTGAAATGGCTTTCCGCTTTTCAACCCGTCCATCCTCTTGGGTGAATGTTGACTCCAGTTCTTCTTCTGCTTGATCAGAAAAGACTGTATCTTTTAAAACGCTATTGTTAACATCTCTGCTTCTTTTCATGTCACCAGCAGTTGAATACGAATTAGAGAGAATAGGAAGCTTCAAGGTATTAGAAACAAGTTCCTCACAAGCTAATGCATCAAGATCGGGTTCCTTCCTGGATAAATCCCGCATTCGAGCATCCTTATCATTCCCACTCTTAGATTCTGCTGAATAATCAGTTTTTTCAACTAATTTCATGATCTTCTCCCCTAAGAATTTCCCATCGCTCTTCATTGTATCAGATCTGTTTATTAAGTCAGAGGTTTCCACACCACCCATTGGAATAGGTACATATCTAGCCTCTTTTCGAAGCTTTTCCTTTTCCATCAAGTGGATAAGATCATCATGAAGAGGTGATAAAAGTAGACCTCCCTGAACTGGGAAGGATGTCATAATCTGGCCCAAAACATCACAAAAAGAAACACCTAATGACCACCTTAGCCACATTATAAACAAGAAGACAAAATAATATTGCTAGAAGGTGATTCACCTGAAGAATGCTAGTTGGAGATTCGAATGAGGCATCTCGGCACTCGTGAGATATACCCTCACTTTCTGAGGGACTGTCATCTAATGAAGAAGATGGTGAATCATCAAGGCCAAGCCCATTGTAGATTGCTGCATTTTTTCGTGTCGACAAGTTATCAGAACCCACTTTTATTCGCACCTTCAGCGTTTTCTGGTCTGATGCACTTGAAGGTTTCTTGCCTTTAAAATCAAGTCTAGGTGCTACTTCTTCAACAATACAAGCAGCTGGCATGCTTACTTCTTGTTTTCCCGACTCATTTACTGATGATGCCTTTACTGCAGGGACTGAAGTGGAACTCGTAGAAGCAGGTCCACGACCCCCCGATGGAGGGGCAGTTGAAGAAACAACAGAGTTACAATGGCCACCCTGGAAGGATACACGATAACATCCTTAATAGGAAAACTAGTGGCACCAAACTAAAATAAGACGTTTTAGATTAACCAATATATGTTGAAACGTGCATTTTCTTTTTTTCCTTTTTTTTTTCTTTTTAAAGGATGAAACACGCATTTTCTACATAGAATACGACATATTGTCGTCAATACAAGAACATAGAAACTGTTGCTACACTAGAAGTACCTCCAGATTAAAATTGTTTGGTGATCTGGATGCACTATAGCTCTGAACTTTTGGCGGAGTCTTCTGAGACCAAACAGGAGAACGCAGATAGGTAGGTAAAAATGAGCCATACCCGCCAAATTTTGCCCCTATTTTTAAAAGGGAAAAAATAATTTAAAAACAAGTAACACCATGGTTTGAACCTAAAAAGTATGGTTATGTTGTTTCTTCACTTACCCAAATTTTCTGCAGAAACCCCACCTTCAAAATCTTTTTGAAAGTGTCCCAGAACATCTTGAAGTTTCTCATCCTAGTACACAGTACAGCAGTATATAATACCAAAGACAACGGTACAAGAACAGCTAGAAACACGGAGTCAAACTCCTAAGATACTTCGTCATACAGCAAGCAACAAATAAAAACCAAAAACAGTCACAATTCAAACTCAACAACAGTTGGAACAGTACCCTCAACCTCAAATACCAGCTCTAGATTCTGAAAGGTTCCTTGATAATGCATTTGACTTACAATTATGTACCCCATAGACCGCCATTTTTAACATACTTAGATCAAAAAGCAAAACTCAGAAGCTGGACCAAACCATCTGCGATACTCAAAATAAATTATGCACCTTCCTAACAGAAAACTTCATGGACAAACAAGCTAGCTAACATTCTCAAATCTAACCACTTGACATTAAGCAACCACTCTAAATGTCACGTCTGTGCGCTCCCGAGAAAACGTCAAAGCAGGTAATTTATCCGTTTACATAAAGAATTAAGCTGAATGCGTACAACAACAATGTCCAACACCATAGTTTCTGCTCAATTCACCATGTTTTCTTTTATCGGATGTTTTGCTAACCATAATATTTCTCAATTCCAAGCACTGAATTTTAAAATCAAATGCAAATTTAGCTTCCCTAAGACTGCTAACTACGTAAAGTCTAAGACTTGAACTCCAACCAAATACTAAGGCTTGGATCTAAAGACCAAGAAAAGTCAACCCCAAAAATTTCAGCAATTCCTAAGACCCCAAATTTTTGGAAAACATAAAAACTGTAGTATCAACTCATAAACACAAACAACACAAAGACATTATACAGCAAAAACAGCTTACGATATAAGAGAGAGCAACATCGGGATCGATGCTCGCATCGTAATCGTCGTTGTTGTTCTGGTAGAAACACGCCTCGCCTTCTTCAAGCTCGGTGTCATCCATCTCCGACCGACGACCACTAAACCCTAACCCTAGCTCCTGCCTCGCATCCCTACCGCTACTTCCCACGGAAATCATCCAAAAAACACGCCCAAATCAAACCCTCAATCTCTCCGAAAGCCGAATCCGAGCTCGAATTTCGCCATGATTCACCTCGGAGAATCAAAATCCACCGAGAATTCGAACAAAAACAATCAAATGAAGACGCGATCACAAGTCCCACCAACAATATAGCAGACACAATTCTGCTCTCCACTTTCTTTTTTTTTTTTTTTTTGGTTTTCCTTCCCTTTCTAGAAGAACAATACCAAACAAAAAACAGAAAAGGAAAATTCAAACTTTTAATCCAAAACCAAAAACTTTTTTTTTTTGTTTTTGCTTCAAAATTAGCTTAGAAGAGAACCTTTTTGGTGCGATTTGATTTCTCAATCAAGCTGAGAAGAATCAAGCAAAAGCCTTTCTCTTTCTCTTTCTATGTTTTTGTTTCTCTCTCTTGTTTTCGGTCCATACAGCAGCCGCGTTTTTTTTCCTGTTTTTTATTTATTTTTATTTTTTCTCTCTCTGTGTTAAAAAAGGAGAAAATAAAATATTGGTTTTATTTTTTTATGAATAAATTTGAGCTTCGTTTATTTTATTATTTAAAATTTTAATTTTAGATTTTTATAGTTAAAAAATTTTAAAAAATATTATATTTAATTTTTTTATTATAATAAATAAATTTTTAAAAATATCATATTTTAAAGGCCAAGGAGGCGTTGGTTTTGATGTTGTTGGGAATAGAGACTCGGATCTAATCAAAACCAGGAGAAAAACTCTTTAAACCGTTGTTACTGAAGAGACATGTTTTTGGGATTTGCGGTTTAGCACTTTCATTTTTGGTTATTTGCTAAAATGGCTCGTCTTGAGACTCCCTCAAGCAAACGCAACAGGCGCGTGAAACCACGTTCCCTTTCTTTTTTAGGGAAAAATTTGTTGCCTTTGTTTTAGCTTAAAAAAAATAAGGATTAAAGAATATGTCAATTTCAATTAAAAATCTAAGGAATGAGATTTTTTTATTAAGAGATAATAAATGTTACGTTTTAAAAATTAAATAAAGTATTATAATAGTATAATTTAGGAGGATTTTTTGTAATTAATATAAAAAAATAATGATTTAAACTAACAAAATTTTCCTCGAAATTGAGTATTTTCTTTTTTTATCAAATTTTTTTTTTTTTTTTTTTTTTTTGCTTTCTAAAATGTATAATAATTTGAGTCATTCACCATTTATACATGATTTCAAAGAATAAAATCAAAATAATGTTTCTTAAAAAAAAAAAAAAAAATGTTTGAATAGTTTTATTTTTAGTAGTCGCTTATTTATAATATTTCAAGAATTCAGGTAAAATCAATTAAAATTAAAAATAAACTAAAATATTGACAAAATAATGTAATACTAAATTTTAGAGCTTGATTAATGGTTTAGCTTTTCTTTTTTGTTTGCCTTTATTGACCTTTCTAATTTTTTGTTCCAAGGTTAAATGAAATGAGAAAAAGTTTGATTAAAAAAAAATGAGAAAAGGTAGAACCAGAAGTTGGTGTCCTTATTCCGAAAGCGCGTGGGGCTGTAAAACTCTATTAGACGATTTTCAGGTGGCGGAGTCCAGCATTGCTTTATGTCAGTTCAGCTCAACATGTTTAGTTTGTCGTTTTTTTTTTTTTTTTTAGTACATGATTAAAACGTTGTTTACTTCTTCACTGTATGTCTTTTATTAATTGTGAATATATTAATTAAAACTGGATAATCCATTCCCACGTAGGAAATTCTTTTGTTTTATACATCATAGCTTAAAAAGAGAGAAATAAAAATCAATACCCCACCGACACCGTTCGGTGAAGAGAAGCTCTTCAAACCGCACAAGTTTGACCCGCAGCCAGGTTTTTGAATTTTTAGTGCATTTTTGCCCTTCGTGTGGTTCTGGTGGGGGCAAAAGTTTGGGTGATTCACTTCACCGATTCGAGTTTTTTCGTGTGGTTCTGGTGGGGGCAAAAGTTTGTTTAGGTGTGTTAAAAATAAAAAAAAAAATAAATAAAACTCATTTCTTTTTGTGATTACTGCTTGTCTTTAAGTACCAAATCAAATAGTTTTTTTTTTAAAAAAAAAAAACAGCAAAATAATAGTTAAAGATAAATGACTCATTTATTTCACTGATTTAAATTTATAATTTGAGTTGAGATATAATTTAATGTGAGAGCTATTTACTATAACAAAAATGTTAGACATGATTGTTTTTAGAACTTTTTACTGTAGTAAAATTTAAATTCTAAATTCTAAATCGAATCAGTAAAATGAACGGTACTAAAAAGAAAAAAAAAGACCATTTGAATAATTATTTTCCACTTTTCATTTACCATCTTTCTTGATTTGTCACGGGGGATTTATTCCTTTTAATCTTCAAGTTATGGATATGTTTAACCCACCCTAAACCCCAAACTATAGGTTTGGAAGGCATTATTTGTAAGGATATACTAAAGCATTATGCAATAGATCTTATCCAGTAAATTATTCCAATAATAATGGATTGGAGAGATGTCCTAAGAAGACCTCATCCTCTTTTTCCCCTTGATTCAATCCCTTGATTTATATCATATTATATGCATGCCTTGGAAGAAAATCTAGCCCATTTGGCCATTGGTTCCAAGGAAGAGTTTCATTGTGTTTTATTTATTTATTTATTTAGGGAATAAAATATACTTTTAATAAATTATGGGGATAGCATTATGTTCCAAGGCAAGTAAACCTAACACAACTGATTACCTTTTTGATTGTGCGCCACAAATTCTCTGTATCATTCCATAATGAATGATTTCTTTCTTTCCAGGTCCACGACATTTCTACCAAAGTTTTTTCTTTTTTCTTTTTTTCTTGAATATTTATTGGGGCTTTAATTTGTAATTTTTATGAACTTCGAAATTTAAACTAGACTTTAACTTTTTGTACTTCTTTTTCCTTTTTTGGTGGTAAAAAGACTAGCTTTTGTAGGCAATCAATCTCTTGCCATCATTAAATATGTGTATATATCATTTCCATTTTTCCAGTGTCATATATCACCATAATAATTGTCTTTTCCTAAACCAATAGTATATTAGGAAAAAAATAATCATAGAAATCTCCAACAAATCATGTCATATCACATATGGTAAAAAGTAATTATGTAGTAAAAAAATATTTATTTATGTAAAAAAAAATCTTTTTATTAATTGTAAAAAAATTAAGTGAAAAAAAAATCTTTTTACTAGTTATACATGTGATATTTACGCAATAATTAAATGATTAAAAATTTACTATTTATTTAATTTAATTTTTATAAATCTATTATCTACTTAATTTAATTTTAAAATATGCTATTTAGTTTTGAAGTAAAGAATCACTATCTCTTAGGATTTGGATTGAGTTTGAAGCAAAAACAATGGACATACGCTGTCAATAACAACTACGCAAGTGGTAACCTTCCTTTTTTTTTTTTCTACCGAAAACAGTTGACTAACTTCCTCTCTTTTTCAATTATTTTACGTCAAACTCCTCGTTAAGAGTAAATGGTTGAATCGACCAAGTTATCCATGATCTCTCCAAGTGTCCAATTCTCCTAACGAGTCTAAATTGCAAACGTTTAGTTCATAAATTTAGAATCATGATTCATAATTATTTTTAATTTATGTGTATTTTTTATAAAAAAAATATTATAACGAACTACGAATTATGATTCAAATCATAGTATGAATCTAGCAATCAAACCAGGACTCGTTCACTTCGCTGATTTAAATTTTTAATTCGAGTTGAGATTTAATTTTATATGAGTGCTTTTTACTGTAACAAAAGAGTTAGATGTGATTGTTTGTGAAAGCTTTTTACTATAGTAAAACTCGAATTTTAAACTCGAATAAAAGAAATGAACGGGGCCCAAATGTTAACCCCCATTTTTTTTCTTAATTTATGGGTGAACCTGAAAATAAAATTTTAGGTCCTTTTATCTTTAATAACTACCGCATCAGTAAAATAATCAAAATTATAGGTAGAGAAAGACATAGAAGGCATTTTGAATGATTTTCTATAAAGCAAAAGTTGTTTGAACAATTTTAAAAGTTTAAAAGACATTATTTTTTAAAATAGATATATGGTTGGAGGGTATTTATAAAATTAATTCTTTACGTTTCCTTGTATATTTGAGTTTTGGAAGATTTCATGCACAATATTAGTCAAAAATAAATTTTATTTACATGAGTTTGAATTTTTAATGTCACTCTTAATTAATACCTTCTTATTAATATAATTATTTAATTAAAAAAATATTAATTAAGAGTAATGAGTAAATTTAAACTCATACACTCTTAAAAATATTTGTTTGTTTTCTTATTGACACTAATTTTCTTTTACGCTACCACGAGTACAAAGAACAAATAATGAATTTCAGAAAAGAGAGAGAAAAAAAAAAAAAAAAAAAAACTCAAATATATTATAACACCTGCTCTAAATCAATTTGTGATGTTTTTTTTGTCAAAGAAAAAAAGGGAAAAATGTCTTTCAAAAAACACACATGACAAAATATAAGGTGTTTAGAATTTGTTCTAAAATAAATTTATTTTTTTGTATGAAAATAGAAATGAAAATATTTTCAATCTCAAACATAAATTAATTTTAAAAATGCGTTTGGTAGTTTTATCAATAGATTATTTTCACTATAAAAAATTCATTAACGTTTCTCTTTCTGTGCTCGAGAGAGAATAAAACAGAAACAAAAAATGAAAAACGACTAAAAGTCAGTTTTTATTTTTCTCTCATTTTACACTAAACTAAAAAATCATTTTTATTTCTGTTTTTTATCTTTAATTGTGTCAAATACTATTTTTTTCCTGTTTTTATTTTTTATTTCTCAAAAAATGTGAAAAATAAAACAAAACCAACTTCAAACACGACTATAAGCATCCTTTATTGTGCAATAAGCCAAAAATGCACCAATGCATAGTATAAAATGGCTTTTGACCATACATTTTATTGGTTTGAGAGGACTCATCAATCATATCGTAGACTTGCATACACCATAATTTTTCTCTAAAAAGTGTGGTTTTTTAGACCTCATTTGCTTTGTGGATTTAAGTTTTCAATTTGAGTTAAGATGTTACATTTTTTGAGTATTTTTAACTCTAGCAAAAAAAAACTTAGAAGTTGTATTTTTTGAGAGTTTTTAACTATAAAAACTTAAAACTGAAAACTCGAATCAGTAAAATGAACGAAGCATTAGTAATCTGGGGTGGGACCCATTAGAATAAAAAAATAAAGAGTGGATTTAGAGTTGATTTTTCTTTTTTTTTTAAAACGTTTTTTACACATTTTTTGAGACCTGAAAATGAAAACGGTGTGTTAACCGTGTTTATTTAGTAAATATTTTCAAAATAAAAATAAAAATAAAAAACAGTGAGAATGATTTTTGTGAAAGAATTAAAAAACGATTAAAATTTTTATTTTTTAGTATTTATCAATAATATTATAATATATTAATTAATAATTATAACTAAACATGATTTTATTTTTTTATTGTACTCAAAATAATTTTTTAAAAAATTAAATAAATATAATTTTAAAATTGATTTTAAAATCATTTTTTAAAACAATCTAATTTTTATTTTTATATGAAAATAAAATTATTTTAAAAACGTTATTAAACGGGGCCCCAAAATTTTAAACTTTTTATCCTTTTGTCTTTCTCCTTCCCAGTTCCCCTTCTGCGTATATATTTTCTCTCTTCCACGGAGTCAAAGCGTGGTTGTTGGATGCAAACTCAAGGTATATATATGGTTGAAACTTGACCCAAACTCAAGCTGGTATTTGGTTCTGTGGTTGAAGATTCTGTCACTAGACCATGTCAAAAGCATTAGTTGTCAAGATGTTAACGGAACCCTCTCGTCATCGGCGTCACGGAAGCCGCAATATTCTCTCATCTTTCGCTAACTTAATTGCCCACGTGCAATATTGTTTTCCTCTACGATACCCTTCCCATCTTTCTCTAACTTCTCTCCACCCAATTTTCCGTCACCAGGCACCCTTCCAAAGGATTTGCCGGAAAATCAGTTTTAGAAAACCAGAGCATGGCAAAGAATGTGAGTTTGTCAACTTAGATTGGGATTAAGGTCGTTCACTTTGTTGATTTGAGTTTTTAATTTAAATTAAAATTTAATTTTATATGAAAAATTTTTATTATAACAAAAAAAATTAAATGTGATTATTTATAAAAATTTGTTACTATAATAAAACTTAAATTCTAAACACAAATAAACGAAATAAGGGCAGCCTTTGCGGCTTTTCTTCGTAAACGTACGCAGCAAACGTTAAAAGAGTAGCCGGTTCTCTTTCTTTCACTTTTGAGTGGTTGATGTGTCAACTAATGATTGTGGTCAGATAGACCATTAGACAAAGAAGGGAATCAAGTTCAGGTTCAGAGAGAGAGAGAGAGAAAGTAATTTCTTTAGTAATTATTTAGTGGGTCCCACCACAATTAAGGACCTGTTTAGAAGATTTGAGGAATAAGAACAAACTTTTCGTGGGAAGCAACTTTAAGGTGCGTTTATTTACGCAATTTAAGGGTATGTATTTTTGTTCAAAAAATAAAAAAAAAATAATTTTAATTTTAATTTTATTTAAATTTACATTTTTTAAATTTTAATTTTATTTAATTTTACTTAATTTTATTTAAATTTTAACTTTAACTCGAATTATAACTCAAATTTAACTAAAAAATTACATTTAAATTACACTCTAAAAGAACAACTTTTAAATTATAACTTAAATAATATAATTATAATATTTTTTATATAAATTTAAATTTAATTTTTTATTATAATATATATTTTTATATATATAATTTAATTCATAATTTAAATTATGTAAATAAACACTCTTTAAAATTTAAATTATTTTTAAGATAAAAAATACTGTAATAAAATTATGACTTAGATTGAGTATAGCATTCAAACATCCCATAAGCAACTTATTATCTCATACTGGAGAGTTAAAAAACAATACTCTTTCACCATACTATTTCACATGGGAGAGTTAAAAACAATACCCAAAAATTTAAGACATGTTATTTTGTCTATAAAATTTTAAAAAAAGATAATTCAAGTTTCAATTTATTTAAGTTCACGTTTTTTTAAGTTTTAATTTTATTCAATTTTACTTAATTTTATTTAAATTCTAACTTTAACTCAAATTATAACTCAAATTCAACTTAAAAACTACACTTAAATTATACTCTAAAAGAACAACTCCCGAGTATATTTCACCATACAATTTCAAATCGCACGGCTCTGATATCCTGCTCCACCGGGGTTGAATTTTGGCCGGCCTCACAGTAAAGAATGCCAAAAAATATAAATGAAATATATATTTTTCAAGGATGACAAACAACAAAAATTTTTTTTAAAAAAAAAAAAAAAAGACCACAAGAAATATTTTCCTTGATGAAGCTCAGTCGACAAAAAAATTCCTGGATGGGGACGCAGAAGCAGACACGTGTCCATTCGGCAATTCCCAAGTCCCATTTACCGGGACCCAAAAGTCGATCGCCACTTCAGGAATTTTACTTTTGGCAATCTTGTACGGCTATTAGAATATGCTCTTCGCAGAGGCTAGAATAGTAGAATATTCTAGGATTTATGCCCCTCTAAGACAATCTTAAGGGGGCTAGACACTGTAACACACCAAGAGTGAAAATATATTGATCTTTTAGCATATGTTTGGTAGGTAAGAGAAAGGAAAGAAGTTGGTGGGATTTTAGTAGGAATGACAGTTTAAATAGCGATATGATAACACAATTCAAAATTCACACGAAATTAATAAATTTGAGTTTATTATAAATAAATTTAGGCCAAAATCAGATTAAACTCGTGAACCTCAATTAAATAGCATGTCATTTTTAAGTTGATCCGTCAACCCACAATTAACCCACTATAACCTGTTTATTAAACGTGTCATATTTAAATAACACGAATATACAACACAATTACAATCCATTTGTTACCTATGTTTATAACTACATTTTTTTAAAAAGAAAAACAGGTTAAAAAATAAGTTGACACGACTTTATTATCACTCATTTTATAAATAAATTATTAAAAATAAATTGACACGACACTATTATGACATGTTTAATAAATGAGTTACTTGTATCGTGTCAACTCGCTAATATACAAGTCGTATTTAGGTTTTGTATTTCGACATGAATAATAAATATATCATGTTCGTGTTAGATCTTACTGTGTCAACTGAGAAGGTTAACACGACACAGGCAACATGAATTGTCACTCTTAAATTTTAGAAAGGAAAAGTAAATCTTGAGTTGTTTAGTAGCTAGGATTTTGAGAAGTTATAAATCTATAGGGCCCGTCGTTTCTAATCATTCCAACTTGGGTGAAATGTCAAATAACATATAACATTATAACATCTGCAGAAATTGATAATAGTTCTATAATTCTCGCTTTCTTCTCTAGCTCTTGCCGTTTTAGTAAACGGACAAGATAAATATTTCCTTCTTCTCAAAAAGAGAGGAAAAAAAAATTCCTGAAGATCAGTGTTGATACTTTCCGTGCTGACCGCGATTATATAGAGTAGACAAATCATAAAATGCCTTGCCAAACACTTACTTTGAAGCTCCTTCAAATTGGTCTCGAAGCAACTCGTACTTCTTAAGTTCGGCCATGGACAGAGAAGGAGAAAGGTCTCTCAAGACCTGACAAGTCAGAGCAAGACACCATTCGTTTTGGAAGGCTTCAAGGCAACAATTATTTCGAAATGTAGAGAAAAGAAATGCAAATGCCTAAACCTTAGCGGGGGATAGATGTAAACAGCACATAAATCCCATAAAGCAATCAACCAGTGAAAATGTTCATCATATTCATGTTTGTTGTTGCTTGCCATGGCCCACAACAAACTTGTTGTTTACAACATCAAACTGCCTTATACTTGAAAAGCAGATTACACGTGCAATATAGGACCTAATTACCTAAAGACAACGATGGTCGTACTAAATAGCAGAACTTCACTAGTTCTTGTACCTAAATTCAATGCTCTCATCATCTTTTTCATTTGCATGACAATCTTACCAAGGACTTTTTTTTTTGAAGAACAATCTTTCCAAGTTTTGTGAATTGCTGTATCACTAAGAAAATCTAACCAAAAGATAATGCTTTCAGACTTAATCGATCTTTTATCTGTGAACACTAGTTCTGGTGCCTAAATTCAACGCTCTCATCATCTTTTCGTTGCTCGCATTTAAAGCCACAAACTCAAAACTCTAAATTTCTCATGACTTAGTATAGAGACAACTGAACGGTGACATACCTGGACAAAATCGTCATATTCGACAATGACAGAATCAACTTGATTGTCTGCAGAGGAAGAATCCACATCTGAACTTGAAACCTACAGGAAAGCAAACACGTCTAAGAACAAGTTATTTAAATAGCACCACCAAGTGATTTAGCCAAATCCAAATTTCATCACACAGCCAAATATATACATACCGTCTATTTATAAGAAAAAAGTTTTTACAGATAGAAACAATCAACTTTTTAACATTACAGAATATGAAACTAATGTAGGCTCGCCTCTAAACCGCTTGATTTTTTGGGAAAAATGGTAAACTTATAAATAGCATACGTCATTGAATTGCACATACACTCCCGCTTACTAATTGCTCAAGATATAGGTAAAGTACACCCTTATATTAATTTATTTGGATCAAAGCACCGAGTACAGTGACGACATAATTCACCTTGCGCTTTGCTGCATTAAACCAAGCATCTGCACATAAAGCATACATATCTGCACCAGTGAAGTTTGGGGGGCATTTCTTTGCTATTGAGTACAGAGACACGTCTTCATGTAATTTAAACTTCCGGGTGAGTGCTTTGAGAACCCTAGAAGGTGAAAATAAAAATTCAAAGAAAAAGTGTCACAACAATACTGAGGAGATACAGTAAAGATAACAGAAGAATTGTAAGAATCACACCTCTCTCTATAAGAAGCATCCGAATTTACTCCAACATATAGAAGCTTATCAAATCGGCCGGGCCGTAGAAGTGCTGGGTCAATTAGATCTGGTCTGTTGCTTGCCCCTATTATGAAGAGATCCTAAAAAAACCGAAAAGAAGCAAGTGAAGTGTCTTTAGTATCAAAGCAAAAGGCAATAAAAAAATAAAAATAGAAAAGAGAGTACATGCTAGATAAAATGATAACCTGTGATGAATCATTTAGGCCATCAATTTCCGCAAGCATCTGGTGAAAAGGTGGAAATTTCCACAATAAGAAACCACAAATCAATTAAAGCAAAAATCTGTGCCACTATGACAGTAAAAAGTATATAACCTGAGAAACCACTCTGTCCATGACGCCCCCAGAATCCCCTGAGGCACCCCTCGCTGGAGCAAGAGAATCAAGTTCATCAAAAAAGATAACACAGGGGCGTGCTGTTCTAGCCTGCAAAGGACATGCAATACTATTATAATCGAGTTCAGACAAATATTTTAAGATTTACATAGTAAGTACATTACTCATGCTACTTAACTAATATTTTTATCTATTCCATAAATAGAGATTAGACAATATTTAATAAATAGAGATTAGACAATATTTAACCTTCTGAAAAATGTCTCGAACATTTTTCTCTGATTCTCCTATGTACATGTTGATTAGTTCAGGTCCTTTTACACTGAGAAAGTTGAGGGAGCACTCCGTTGCAACAGCTTTTGCTAATAAAGTCTGATATTCAAAAAATAAGAATTTAACCCAAAAAAATGCGACCTTTTTTTTATCCTGAAAGAAAAAGGTGCTACTTAAGAAATCCTTTCATAAATCTGATACACCATAGCTTACTTTCCCTGTTCCAGGTGGTCCATACAAAAGAACACCAGAACGCTTGCGCAGGCCGGAGGAAAATAAATCCTTATGCAGAAGAGGCAACTATACACGCAAAAAGTGACAGTGAGTATGACATTCTATTGGCTTCAAGCAAATAGGAAAGGAGCATAGATAGAACAATCATCCACGAAACAATGACATTATAAGCAACCTTTTCGGTTAAGAATATGCAGTCCACATTACTTAAATGCAATAGCATCTTCAGTATCTTTAATATGTGAACAAGCACTCCAGAGGAGCAAACTTTTCTGTTCTAGTTTTGCTAAGGAAAATATTAACAC
The DNA here is from genome assembly GCA_012066045.3 of Morus alba. Lineage (NCBI taxonomy): Eukaryota > Viridiplantae > Streptophyta > Magnoliopsida > Rosales > Moraceae > Morus > Morus alba. The sequence goes on along the minus strand of CP050230.2, from coordinate 8,370,120 downwards.
CCACTCTCCCAGATTGCATAATTAACCTAAAAATTTAATTTGGAAATTCAAACAGTAATTCCAGTGGCATGTGATATGAACAATGCACTTCTAATAATATAGACTCTACCTGAACAGTATCCAGAATTGATTTCTTGACATCCTCAAGCCCACCGACATCTTCCCATTTGACGTTGGGGACCTACAGTAAAAAGGTGAGTGTTAAAGTCTTCATGTGTGAAGAAAATAACATTTTCAAAAACTAATTTCCAACTCAATTATTATGTAATTCTTATTTTTTGACAAATGAATAAAAATAATAATAGCTGAGCAACAATTTGCTCTCACATAACATTACAAGAATGAAATACCATCAGATCACCGACCTTCGGAGTACCCAATGCTGATGCATTCCTTTTCTTTGACCTCTCCAGTGCTTTTGTCAAGTTTTCTTTCCCCAGCATCTGAGGCACAACTTCACTAGACTTACTGTCAGGTTCTTCTTGAAGTTGTACAGACTGATTTAATTTCTTGGGCTCATCTGGATCGATAGAAATATTGCCACTGGAAAATAAGCTAGCACCAGCATCAGCTATCAAAGCATGCATATCCCTGGGCATGAAACCAGATGTCTGTCCAACTATATCCTTTATAAGATCTTCCATATCAATCTGCAAAAACAATCTGACCCATCAAAGTCAGCAGTGACGAACAAAAGGACTGTACCTACCATATCAATGTGAAGGGCCTTGACAACCTCAACAAAAGAGAAGCAATAGAAACTCGTATGCAATAAATTATATGCATCGACTTATGGGTTTCACATAAATCTTTCCAGAAAAGCAACAAATTGATAGCTCAAAGAAGACTAAAAATAAATACCTTGCAATTCAGATAAACATGCTACCCCTGTACATTAATAGATAGATAAATAGAAACCTTAAACAAAGCTTGAATTTGAGTAATTCTATACATTCCGTAATTCAAGTGCTCAGACACAAGCTTGCCACATTCAAAGAAGAAATATGAAACATTCATAACCACAAGATCGGAGAGGGATTGTATCACAGTCATTACAAGTTCAATGGGAGGGGGATGAAGTGGTGGAAAGAACACATACATTAGGAAGGAGTTGAGAGACATTTTGCAGTGATTGTGACAGCAGTTTAACCCTTTGATCTTCGGTCAAAGAACCCATGCTTATTTCGTGGCTAAAGCAACGCCTAATAGTTGGTGGTAGCCCTTCAGATGCATCAGCAGCTGCAATAAACAGCACTTGATGCCTCTGTACATCTACACCATTGCTCCCCTGCTGCATCAACATGTTACGAGAACCATCACCATGACTGACTAAAACCTTGTTCTTAAGATTAACTCAATATAAATACCCAAAGGTATATTATTTCATTATTTCCATTTTCAAATTGGTATATTACCCAACAAGTTCAGCTAAATTCAATTAAGAAAAAAAAAAAAAAAAAGATCATAAACATAATTGTATCTTTACAATACCTAAATCTAGACGCCATTGGTGACACTTAAACGATGTATGATTCAAAAGTTCTACCTTATATGCCAACCCTTTTTTAATAGAAAAATATATAAAAGCAACAGGATGGGTGCTAATAAATCTCCTGTTGTTTCATTTAAATACTCCGCATAATTATTTACTTGTAGATCCTGTAACATTAACAACATGGCATATCGAAGTAGTCTAAGGGTCTTAAAAGTGCCGGAGTCTTTTGAAAAAGACGCTATTATCTCCAAAATATGTATTCTTAGTATTTTTTTTTTTTTTTCTGTACAGAGGAAGATGGGTAACATGTGGGGTAGAGAATTTCAAGTGTCATTACCTCACCCTTCACGTGAAGGAACATGATACCCTTTTATCAAAAACAATGTAATCTAACACAATTGATGATGTATTAAGTACGCATAAGACAAGAAAAGACACAATAAATAACTGAATCTTACAAATTCACCATTTAGTTCTCCAGCAGAATTGATGTCTCCATCTTCAGAAACTGGCTCAGTAAATTCTCTGATAACTGATGCAATTTCGGAAGTGATGCCCATATGATCACTAGGTGAACCTTCTTGAGAGCCCAAATTCCGGAATACATCAAAATGGCGGAGAAGAAGTATTGTAGGCGAGTAACTGTTTAAGAGAGTAGATGACGAATGAGGAGCAACAGTACGAATTACAAAAATATACAGATCTTGGAGTGATCTAATGCATATATCTTTTATTGCAACATAAAATTAATTCCTTGAATTTGAACCTAGACTTTTAGATAATTAGTTTACAGTTAAAAGTTTGGTAAATTTAACCAACAACATAGAATATCATGAAAGTAACATATCAATTGTGAACTCAAAGTCAAAACTACTATTGGCCACTGTCTAAATTTCTCTTGTAATATACAAATTGCTTTACCGTTGAGCTGTACTGAAAGCTTGAGCTAGTGCAACCGATGTCTTTCTCTCTGATGATGCCATTAGGTTATGACAGCTGTATTCAACTACATGCAGACCCAACCTGCGAGCAACGTATCTAATAACAGTCCTCTTCCCACACCCTGAAGCAAAATATTATATCTTAACACAACTCTTTGTCGGTAACCATTCTTTTTAAATAATAACTATTAAGGGGTTTGGCTACCAGTCAGTTAACCTATTAGTAAGCTTCTCAACTAAGAAATCATCTACGCATTAAAACAACAAAACAAAACAAAATCGGTGCATAATTCATACCTGCCAAGCCATATAATAGAACAGAAACTCTGAATTTTGAAGAAAGGACTGATGGACAGATAGCTGGTGTCAATATGGAAGCCAAAAGTTTCACAGTTTCTTCTTGCAAAGGTGCAAAACCTTCAGGTCCACCAATCAACAAATCCGGGGGAACGGCTGAAGGAACATTCCCTCCAAGCACAAGAGCAGTTTGAGTGCGATTAACCCGAAGAACTGGTTCATCAGACGGTTCCATAGCTACAACCTACATGCAAAAGTAATATTCTAATCCAATATGTATAAATGCTTTTGCACACACACACACAAAAAGAAAAGAAAGAGGAAGACAAAGTTACCTTGAAATAGATAGTGCCAGCAGTTTTAGATTTCGAACTCTGGCTGCAAGGAACGCAAATGAGAGACTTGCAATTCCAATCTATTTGGACACTGAAAATATCACCTCTCACTAAATACCTATCAACCTCAAAATAGTTTTGTAATGCCAGATCAATCATCTCTTGACGACTTTCAGCTTCAATAGTCGAACTGCCTTTAAAAGATTCAAGTGTACCACATTCTGGTATCTTCACAAAAGAGACCCTTAAATGTGAAGCATATCTTGGCAAAACACGTAATGGTTCCAACTGTAAGCGAACTAAGGAAGTTTCAGTACCCTCCCTACTCATCTGCTCATCCATTTTATCTTTAAAATAAGATGCTATAGCCTCTTCCCCTACTTGGACGAGAGACTTAAAGCACGACATGTGCAAGTCAAGGTTGAAGGCTAATTTAGGAGAAATATAGGCGACTTCGCGGTCCAACAACCCAAGTTCAGTTTCGGGGTAAGTACATGATGGAAAAATAAGCATTGCCCGAGAAGAATAAGAAGAGGATGGTTCAGTTTCAGCTGATACTTCTTGTTTATATGGAGGATCAAGGACTACGGCCTGGGCAATTCTCTGTTTCCCAGTCTCAACATTCTTTACAAGCACCTTTTTTTTTTCCCACCAAAAGAAAAACGCGTGTCAATTGCAGAAAGCCAAAAATTAACAGAATTTGCATATATAATAAAGAAAGGATGCTTCATTAAAGCTGTGCGCGCAAACAAATGTTCATTTTTTAATGATATCAAAACGCTCAATTGGGATTAAATGCATACTTTTTCCCTACATTACACTTTCATTTTTTTCTTTCGCGAGAGCCAAACAGAACGAACAGAAATATACAAAACAGAAACAGATATACTCTGAAGCTGTGCGGAATAGAAAACATCTCTCTTTGTTCAAAATGCGAACACGCAAAATGAATTCAAGGATTTACTTTCCCAGCAATACCATATGTTTTCGCGGCAACCAAACAGTACGAATGAAGATACAGAAAGAGAAAACACACCGAAGAGCCCGAAGTTATGGACAGTCGTTTGAGGACAGAAATCGAGAAGCCGACCAAAGCAGAGTCGTCGAGAGAAGCCAATTTCACGTCGGAAAGCCGGAGGATCCCCGCCGGCAACTGCAGACCACAGGAGGCGTCATCGTCGCCTGCGAACCGGTCTACTTCACCGAGCCGCGACGAACTGAGTACGGAATTAAGGAGAGTTTTAGTGGAAGTGAGTACCAATGGCTTTCTTCTTCCCACCATTGGCACCGAAGCTAAAACACGGTCGAAAGCCCCAACTTACCAGAAGGAATTGTGTTTTCCTCTCTCACCTAATAGAGAGAGAAAAAAGAGAGAGCTGTGAATAGCTGAAGCTCGATGATGATGGGGGTGATGTTATTGGTTACTGTGAAGTAACAATTGTGCAAAACGATGCAAATGTTCTTGGAAGTTGGTCTGCGCCTTGCTAACGCCGTTGTCTAACTGATTCTACGTCAGAAATCGCTCCTCCGATTCGGAATTTATTTATTTATTTTTATAAACAGGAAACTTTTGACCGGATTAATTTTGATAAATGTGGTCTAAGATAGTCTCGTTTAACAAGTAACTTAGAATCCCTTTAATTCTCTCATTTAAAATGATGTGTAATTTTATATGAAATTTTTTTATTATAATAATAAAATTAAATATAATTATTTTTTAAAAAATTTATTATAATAAAATTTAAATTTTAAACTCAAATTAATAAAATAATTAGAATCTTAAAAAAATACTAATAATACTTCACTACCGTCCATAAGATAAAATTTACAGTGTGAAACTCATAAATATAATCAATTTCTTATTAGTAAAACGATGTTTGGCACTGATGATATTTTTAAGTATTCTTCTTCTATCAAATATCAATTGTGAATTTTGATTTTAAAAATCCATCAATAATACTAATAAAATAATGAGTAATAAAGAGATTTTATCAATAATCATAATTGCATTTGTTATTTTTTCTCATAATAATAATAATAATAATAATAATAATAATAATATTCTGGACACGTGGAAGTTTCAAGATTCCCGCACCGCGGCTCATGTTTAGACTTGCTGCACTTGCAACACCCTATTGTGGCATTGTGAATTTGTGACTCCTAGATACATATTTTGTTATTGGTAAGAAAATAAGAGAAAACAATAATTTAAGTACACACTTTTGCAGAATTTTTACTCGTAATAAAAAGCTTTCATTGCCTACAAAATTGATATCTTTTAGGAATTTGGGAAAACAAGGCTGTTATAAAGTCAAAACAAGGCAAATGTCTCCATTAAAAAAAAAAAAAAAAAAAAAAAAAAAATGAGCATACGTTTACAAACGAGTATATATATTATCAACTGACAAGTGATAACTGGCTCCTCTAAACAGAGCACTACAAGTCTCTCTCTCTCTCTCTCTCTCTCTCTCTCTCTCTCTCTCTCTCTCTCTCTCTCTACAGGGAAAGACATGAATGTCTTCTTTGGATCTAAATCTCGTAAGTTTTCTCAGTATTTTCTTCAAATCTCATAGTTATTTACTTTTACTCATTGATCGAGATCGATCTATTTTTATCTGTAGTTCTTATTTGTACGTGTTTGGATTGTACGTAATTGTTTGAGATCCGTAAATTTGTCATGCATGGTTCAATAATTGGGGGTTATAAGTGTCACTTCTTTGATCTTTGATTTTCATTAGGCATTTTTATACAATGTTTTGTATTTGCAAAAATATATATATATATTTTTTAATGCTGATACTTTCAATACATGAATGAATTTGAATTGAGTTTTTTTTGTTCCATGTTCTAGATCAATCTTGTGATAAATACATATGTTTCTTCTTTGGTTTGAGAAAAAAATGGAGAGAAATTCTCGAAATGACACATTTTCCCCCTTACCATTTTAATGTTCTGCCTCGTTCAATGAGAGAGTTTAAAACAAGAAATAGTTTATAAGACGTAAAATGTAACTGAACATCCGTCAAGGACTCCATGGCCCAATGGATAAGGCGCTGGTCTACGGAACCAGAGATTCTGGGTTCGATCCCCAGTGGAGTCGTTTCTCTCTTTCAGTTTTGTTCATTTTTTTTGTTCCCCTTAAAAAATGTTTAGACCTTACTAGTTTTGACAATCAATATAACAAATCAAAATCATGCATATTGGGACTCTGTTAATCTGAGTTATCGTGAACCATACAATCAACTGCAACAAGTGAAATTAGGAACACAACTAGATTCTGCTGTACATTGGGAGAAAAATGATGACTATTGCCTGATATCAAACTGCAAAACCTCCATTAACTGGCTTCATCACCACCACAATTCTTGCCAGAAAAAAGTCCCAAAACCAATCTAATAAGTAGGGCACCGCTCTTTATCCTCTAAAAAGTGTTCCATCTCAAGATTACAAAAAGTTCACATCACAATAAACCTCACTGCACATCATCAATACTCAAAAAGTCACCATTGATGAAAGCAGAAAGCTCCTTAAGATTTGCAACTTCTATAAATTCAAATTCCATAAATACAGATAACCAAGTTTGCAAAAGATGAGGATGTTTTTGGAAACAAGAGAACCAATCTTAGAGACGTAGCAAAATTCTTCATGGCCCAAGAGCCACGTTAATGTGATTTGAACCATTTTAAGTGTTATATTTTTGTTTCTTCATGAATCATGATTCGAATCAGGGATGAATTTCTTCTCCGAATTGCACCTCTTCCTCATTAGTATATTTCTTTTGCTATTGAAGTAAAAATCAGTGTTCAAGACATCCTCCTAGAAATTCAACTCTTCAAAACAACAGTCAACAGTTTACAACAAAACAAAATGAATTCTATCTGTTAAAACAAAATCAACATTCTCTCACGCTACAACCGTTTGTCTTCAAGCTTTTCTTCGAATTCTAACCCATTTCAACGACTCATTTTCCCCATGAAAAATCCTCAGAAGCTCGGGAACATGTTCTTGATACGGGATTACAAAATTCTTCAAGAAATTTTCCTTAGTAGACACGAACACGCTAGACAGCGATGGTTTCTCCTTGATAAAATCCTTGGACAAGAGAACTGTAATAACAGAACACCTCGGCACAATCCATCTCTGCAGACCGTAATGCAGAACATTCAGAACTCCAGCTATATCTGCAGGCTTCCACCCCATTTCATTCACCAACAGATCCATTTTGCTTAAAACATTCTCCTTCGACAACAACATAATCACAGGACTCCGCTGAAATGCGGACAAGAACTCATCTCCAGTCCAACCACACTCGATGAAAGTCTCCACCTTCTCCGCCCATTTAGATGTACTCATAGTAGAAATCACCGCTAAGCTGCCCGTGAAACTCGACATCAACAGGTCGAATCCCATACTGACGACCTTCTCCACATTTTCTTTGAACTTCTCACTCTCAAAGAACAGTACAGAAGCACGAGGCCCATTAGCAAAGACACAATGCAAGTATTTCTCACTCCAAGCTCCCTTAAAACCGATATATTTGGACCAAGGTTGCTCAACATTTTCTTATTTGAGAATCTCCACGACCGCCTTTCGAATATTTTCGCAACTCTTTGATCAAGCACAAGTTCTCTATTGATGACATTGTTAAAAGGGATGATATTATTCTCCAAGCTTACAAACAAAACTGACGAGTTTCTAGACACGGTATCCACAAGATCTTTTCCAAAAATGCCCACCGAACGTAAAAACTCAAATTTGGGCAAAAGGGTCTTGTGGGCATTGGCTAAAAGTACTTTGGGACGTGATTCATCCAAGTTGGAAATGTGGGTTTCAGTGAAACCATAGTCTTTTAACAAACTTACAACTCTTATCAGCTTTTTCTGGGTTTTTAAGAATTACCTTCTCCGACACGGACAGAGCAATTTCCGGAGACAATCCCCACAAGTTCCTCAGGTACGATGATGTTTCGTATGAGAATGATTTGAGGGAAAGAGGCGCCAAAATATTAGGGTTTACGTAATTTTGAAATGAGAATTGGAGTGTTCTACACAACAAACGAAACACGGTTGCTGTACTCACCGTCGCCGACGGTTTTTGAGTCGACTTCGAACTCGGCAGTGATCAAGAATAGACCTTTTTGCCCCCAAATTTTGGAATCAGGGTTTTGCTTCGCGTACGAAATCATAAACTCGTCAAAGAGAGATTTTTTGGATGCCTATGGCTGAGGGACCAAAAAACGACGCGTTTTTCCCGGATTCCCTCTAATCAAAACCCTAAACCGCATTGGGAAAGAAGAAAAACGACACAAGAAAAAAATTATAACCCGAAATTGTTGCAAAAAATTAGAAAAAAAAAATGGAGATGCGAGGCGCCAAAATATTAGGGTTTATGTAATTTTGAAATGAGAATTGTAGTCTTCTACACAACAAACGAAACATGGTTGCTGTACTCACCGTCGCCGACGGGTTTTTGAGTCAACTTCGAACTCGGCAGTGATCAAGAATAGACCTTTTTCGCCCCCAAATTTTGGAATCAGGGGTTTGCTTCGCGTACGAAATCATAAACTCGTCGAAGAGAGATTTTTGGATGTCTATGGCTGAGGGACCAAAAAAGGACGCGTTTTTCCCGGATTCCCTCTAATCAAAACCCTAAACCGCATTGGGAAAGCAGTAAAACGACCAAAAAAAAAAAAAGAAGAACCCGAAATTGTTGCCAAAAATTAGGAAAAAATAAAATGGAGATGCGGGGTATCGATCCCCGTGCCTCTCGCATGCTAAGCGAGCGCTCTACCATCTGAGCTACATCCCCAAGCGTTTATGTCAGCTTCTTAATTAATACTTCTTAAAAAAATACTTTTGTTGATTTACCTCAGCAATACTTTTGGTTTTTGCTCTTCTAAAACTTCAAATTGCACACAGGGATATAATTAGCTTCCAGTTCCAGGGATGAAAGGAGTACACGATGTCTTCACAAGCTCAACCTGACCCCTTTTTTTTATGACAAAATCAATTAAGAAAAAGTGACCCAATAAAAGGTCATGGTTCCTGATTCACAGATTCAGGGACTATATGTAACTCTTTTTTTTTTATATATATATTTTATTATAGTTTATTTTAACTTTTTAATTTAATTTTATTTTGTTAGATCATTTTCAATATAAATGTTAATTGTATATTTAATATCAAAAAATATGATATGGTATCTTATTTTTATTTTTTCTCTAATGCATAATGCTATTTAAAATGTTAAATTTACTTTTTTCCATAATCATTAAACTTTATAAGTTATAAAAGTAAATTTTTATTTTAAAAATAATTAAAAAATACAAAAATTATATTAATTACATGAAAAAATAAACATTTCAACTAATAACAATCAAATGTCAAATTTCTCATATGCTATATTTGATGAAAAATTTACTTTAAAATATAACATATGAAAAATTTAATACAATAAATATCATTACATTATAGAATTTTTTTACACTCAAATGTTAAATTTATAATTAACTCATCAACTATAACATTACATTAAAAATACTCTTATTAGGTTATCGCTTATTTTAATTTGTATTTTGTTATCGTTTTGTCAATGGACTGTAAATAGGCATTTTGCAAGTTTCAACACCCAGTTTAGAGTCAGGAAATTGTTAAACGGAAGGTGAAGCGCTAGGAGTTTGGATTAAGAGAACCAACCATATACCATGACAACAACAATAATGTTAGAAGCTAAGTGCTCTTTTAGCAGGCATGATTTAACTGCCTCACTCTTGTGGAGACAAAGTCAAGGGGATGACTTTCTGTGCGTCTCTAAGCTACAATGCGTAAAGGCCTTGTCACAACACAAAAGATTTTTTAATACAAATGTAGGAGAAATAATTCTATGTCAACGAGTATGATAACATGAAGTGGAGAGGGAAAAAAAAAAACTGTTAATCCAATTAAAAATTTAAATCCGAATTCAGAACTGAAAATATCATCTGAAGACGTATAAAAGTTCAGAGCCAACTACAGAAGTTTTCGCCTTTCAGAATCCAGTACCACCATGAATGCTGATCAAGACAAAAGTGCCGTTTTCCAAGCATAGCTATGCTTCACAATAAAAGCAAATTGTGCGAACACAAAACGGCGCAAAAGAACCTCTTTCTTTGTTCCTTCTCTTTTCACTTGATGATAAGGACCCTTTTATGCATCTTCAAGACCAACTTTCCGTTGATACACACTCAACAGAAGTGGTACTTCCTCTATATACTTGGTCACATACAACTCCAAGAAGCGCTTCTCCACACATTGCAACATCTTAACAAACGTAACATCTTCTTTCTTCACCAATCCCTTTGACAACAAAACTTTAACAACCAAACATCTGGGGAGTATCCTCTTCTCAAAGCTGTACAAGAGGATCGAGGGGCACTTCGCAATCTTCTCTGCCGGCCACACCATCTCGTTCACTAGAAACTCCATCGTCTTCACAATCTTCTCCTCCGGCAAAAACACACAATGCGGGCTCACCTTGAACGCGTGAAGAACATCATCCTCTGACCAACCATACCACTTGAAAATCTCGCAGCGCCCGTCCCATACTTTCTTATAGCTCTTCGTCAAAAACATGCGAATCGCCAAATAGAAAGAGTGTTTCTTTGGAGTAAATCCCATGTCTTTAACCTTATTCACAATTTCACTAAACAGTTCAGCCTTTGGCACAACAACATCAGGAAAACTCCTAAGTACAGAAGCTATACTTGAATCACTAACTCCCAAATCTCTCAATAGCCTAATATTCAACACCATATCTTCCGAATGCCTTTCCAAGGATATCCATTGATGCTTAAGAGCAGAGACAACTTGTTCATCAGAGACCAAAACTCTCTTGAAGAGATTATAAGTAGGTATAATATAATTTTTCAAGCTTCTACAAAAAATAGAAGGGTCAGAAGATACAATCTTCGCAAGATCCTTCTTTGAAAACCCTTTGGAGTAGAAAAACTCAAGCTTGGGCAAAAGTATTTTGTTGGGGTCTGTTAGAAGGAAACGTGGGCGTTTTCTTATGAAATCTAAGATCTGGGTTTCCGAGAATTCCTGGTCTCTGAAGAATGCGAGAACAGAATCGGGTCTTTCTGGGTTTTGAAACTGGACCTTTCTGGAAGCTGAAATGGCGGCTTCTGGGGACAACCGACATGAGTTTATGAGGTATGAAACTGTAAAAGAGTGAGCTTTTTCGATATTTTCCTGCTCAGCTATAGCAGATGAAGAGAATGTAACGGCAAGGAAATTCAGCAGAGAGATTGATTTCGACAGAATAACTCCATTGTAAGTTACGGATGTTCTAAGTTTTATAGATAAAAGACCAAACATAACTGACCGTGTTTGTCGGGGTGTGTCTTGCGACGAGTTTGGTTGATTGACGGCGTTGCTTAGGTTCTCTGCAATTCCCGATGGTTGGATGGATGGCTAGGGCAAACTCCCTCCCAAATCGGTGTTATTTTTCAACATTCTTTGTAAATATCATGTCGTATTTGTGAAGAATACAACATAGTGGGTCATTCGGTTACATTTTTAAAATAATTTTATTTTTAGTACAAAAGTAAAAATAAAATTATTTTTAAAAATATTCTGAAATTATGCTTAATTAATTTTTTAAGAGATTATTTTGAGTATAATAAAAAAATAAAATTGTGTTTTGTTATAATTATTAATTAATATATTATAACATTATTGATAAATATTAAAAAATAAAAACAAAAAAAAAGAAAACAACTTTTAACATTTTTCTAATTCTTTCACAAAAACCATTTTCATTATCATTTTAAAAATATTTACTAAACAAACGCAGTTTGCAGACCATTTTCATTTTCGTGTTTTAAAAGATGTGCAAAATATTTTTAAAAACAATCTAAAATCAATTTCAAACACACTTAGTATTTCTTAAAATTAACCAACAAAAAGAAAATCCTATTTCTAAAATTATATTTTATTTCGTATATATTTCAAGAAGGGTTATTTGTAAATTTGGCCCCTAAACTTGTAGAGTTTTGCAACTTACTCTTTGGACGTCTAAATTTAGCAAGTTGCCCCCAACGTATAAAACAATTGCAATGTACTCTATTTGGATGATGGCTGTTAAATTTGTGAAAGGCACATTCGACAAAACATTTCAATTTCTCAATTCAAATTGGAGGATAAATTTATAATTCTTTTTTTTTTTTTTTTATAATACAAATTTCTAATTTCCCAACTCTCAATCCTTTAAATTTGTAAAATAAATAAATAAATGTAGAGCAAAATTTATAAAATGGAACACATTTCAACAGTTTCGCAAGGTTGAAGGTAAATTTCAAAAATTAAAAGTTCATGGGAGTGAGTTTTCAAAACTTTAGAAGTTCAGTAGGTAAATATGAAAAATATCCATTTTAAGAACATTAGTAAAATATCCAAAGTAGAGGGAAAGATTTGTAACAAAAGATACAAGTTAGGACCAGGCAAAACAGATCGGTCCAGAGCCCATTTCTCTTGGTCCGATCCCAGCCTAGTTCAACATCTGAGTCGGGTCGACCATTTTCTCAAGTGGGCTGATCCCAGACCGACCCGCTTTCTTTTCCGAACCAAATTAAGCAGGTCCTATTTCGCCATTAGGCTGTTAGGCCCGGACTAAACAGTCCAAATTTTAAGCTCTAATTGTTAGTACTATTTGTTTTGTTAATTAGTTCTTGCAAAATAAGAGAGACAAAAACCCTCCAACTACAGTAAGAAAAAGAGTATTTATAATTTTTTTATCTTATATTGTGAGTGTATAAAATATATATTTTATATTTTGAATGCTATCAAGATTGTACCTTTAAATTTAAAATTTATGATATATTTATACCTTTTATGGATTAACAAATGATTTTGACGTTTGATTTGATGAATTTATCGTTTACATTTTATGTACAATCTTGTAACCAAACATTAATTAGGAATTGCGTTAAAACAAGAGGAAAAAAAAAAAAAAAAAAAAAAAAACACAAAGAAAGTATCCCAGCTATCTTCAGAAGCTCAATTAAATATTTCCAGGTACAAAGCTCAGTGTTACCATAGTTGGTCAAGAAGAGATCCGAAAAGAAGAAAATCCAGCTTCCGCATTGGGAGAAAGTTCTCTGGAACAACGTTTATCTCTTACCATATCAATGACATTCTTCCACTGATATACAGTGGGAATATTTAACGAGAGTTAAGAGCAGGATGTTTTACGGCTACAATGTACAAAAGCTTGAAACATTCATGATATTATACAGGCTAGGAGAAATGGTTTAATGACAAAAAAATAAAAAAATAAAAAATAAATAAAAATGAAGACGAATAATACAAATGAAGTTGAAAGAATGTCTGTTATCCAGCTAAAAGTTTGATCAGCTGACAAGTGAACTTTAGCAGCACTAGAGGAGCTCTATCTAATGGAAACTCTGCGCTCAAAAGTGTGAATACCAATTGAAAGGAGAAAGAAACGAGAAACCTTGAATGCTGATTTAATAAAAAATAGGCATAGCTGTTCAAAAAGTGCATCTTCCACAAAAGTTTTTCTTAAAGACGAGAACAAAACAATCTATTTCATTCGCCACCACTAGAGAGTAGAGAGGTGTTCATAAAACCAGAAATATCTTGTAAGATAGTGTAAGAAAGAAAGTAAGAGCCCGTTTTTCACTTTTTGTAAAAAAAAAAAAAAAAATCAAATTTCTAGTCAAATTCTCTGTTCAAAACCTATGAATCAACCAGGCCAAAAGACTACTTAAAGTTGGCAATTATCAGTTATTGTTTCAGAAAATTTAATCTACCAAGACTATAGTTTTTCGGGATCAGCTTTTCCTTTATACACACTCAACAACAAAGGCGCTTCCTCCGGGTACTTTGTCACATACCTGGCCAAGAAGTCCTTCTCCACACATTTCAAAATGCTAATAAATGTAAGCTCTCGCTTTTTGATCAGTCCTTTCGACAACAAAACTCGAACCACCGAACATCGGGGGAACGTCCTCTTCTCAAAGCTGTAAAACAGAATCCACGGGCACTTCACAATCTTCTCCGACGGCCATTCCATTTCATTCACTAGAAAATTCATCGTCTTCACAATCTTCTCCTCCGACAACAGCATGCATTGCGGGTGCACTCTAAACGCGTGGAGATTCTCATCTTCAGACCAACCATAACGCTTGTAAACCTCCCAACACCGTTTCCACGCATTTGTATGGCTCTTCGTCGAAAATATCCGAATCGCCAATAAAAACGAGAATTTCTCCGGAGTAAACCCCATGTGTTCAACCTTCTTCACAATTTCACTGAACGCTTCAGTCTTTGGCATCACAACCTCAGGAAAACTTTGCAGTACAGAAGCTATACCTGAATCACTAACTCCTAAATCTCTCAATAGCCTGATATTCGACACCATATATTCAGAATGACCTTCCAAGGGTACCCATTGGTGCTTTAGAGCAGAGACCACTTGTTTATCAGAAGCCAAAACACTCTTGAGTAAATTATAAGTTGGAATAATATAACCATTCAAGCTTCTACACAAAATAGAAGGGTCGGAAGACAAAATCTTCGCAAAGTCCTCCTTGGAAAACCCTTTGGAGTAGAAAAACTCAAGCTTGGGCAAAAGTGTTTTACTGGGATCCGTTAGAAGGAAACTTGGGCGTTTCCTTATGAAAGCCGAGATCTGGGTTTCCGAGAATTTGTGGTCTCTAAAGAACGCAAGAACAGAATCAGGTGTTTCTGGGTTTCGGAAATTTACCTTCTTGGAAGTTGCAATGGCGGATTCTGGGGACAACCCACATGAGTTTATGAGGAATGAAACTGTAAGAAAACTCCCTTTTTCGATCTTGTCCTGCCCAGCTATTGCAGACGAAGAGAATGTAGCGGTAAGAAAACCAAGTTCGGGGTTTGATTTGGAGACAAAAACTCCATTTCTGGGAAGTGAGATCTGAAGTCTTCTATAGAGAATTCCCAACATAACTGACCTGGTTTTTCGCCTCAAGTAGCTTTGAGAATATTTGATAAAAGAGACTGGAGAAAATCAAAATTTGGGGAAATAGGCCGGTTTTTTTTTATAACAAAAAAATGATGACGTGTATCACACGTGGCAAAAAATGGGTCCTATTAGTCTCAAAATGGGTCATTTTTTTCTCAAAAACCCTCAATCTCTCTCGACCGACCCCTCTCTCGACCGACTCTCTCTCTTCCTCCCACCCGACCAAATCCTCCGGCGGTTCTCTCCGATCACTGTCACCGACCGACCACCTCTCGTCTCGGCCGACCGACCACCTCACCAAACACCGGCGTTACCTAAAACCGACCAAAAAACCGACCTCCATTCCCACTAAAACCGACCAAAAACCGATACTAAAACCGACCCCGACCACGAAAACCGACTAAAAATCCGGCGACTTTTAGAAGTAATGGCATCACAAAGCGACTCTTCCTCAACTAAAACGGCCATTTCCGAACACATGAGGCAACGGAATCGATCGAGGTAATATTCTTATTTGACATTCTTATATTTTTTTTTTTGCAAGAACAAAAACTTAATATAAGCAACATTGGTCATTCAAAGTCGGTTTAGGTTTTGGTCTCATTTTGCGATCGGTTCTAGGTCTGTTTAAAGTCATTTCTGGTGGTCGGTTCTTAGTCGGTTCTGGTCGATCATGGTCGGTTCTAGTTGACTTTGGTCGGTTCTGTATGCGGTCGGTTCTTGGTCGGTTCTTAGTCGGTTCTTGGTCGGTTTTGGTCATTTTTGGTCGGTTCTGTTCGGTTTTTGGTCGGTTCTTTCTGCTTGGTCTGTTTCTGCCGGGATTTTAGGTCGGTTCGGTCGTGTCATGGTCGGTTCTGTCATTTTGGTTTGTTCGACCTATGTTTACATCTTATTTTACAAATATGACCTCCCAAAAGTACAACACTGGTGAAATTCACGGGATCGGACATCTAAAGGCGTTAATGGATCCCAGACGGGAGTATTTCCCGATCAAAGTGACGATGAAGTCCAAGATTGAGGCGTTGGAGGTAATTAGGCGAGTCTAGACCCCGAGATAGAAATGCCAATCTTCAAGGAGTCCGCGCCGGACATTTTATTTCAATGTCCGAAAATATGACATATTGTGGGTGTTGACACACTATCTCGCTTTTAAGGCGAGATAGAAACAAGGAAAAGACATGAGTTGTGGTTCAAGGTTAATGGAACCGCAACTCGGTTTGGAATGAGGGAATTTGCTTTAATAAGCGGCTTGAGGCGTGGGGAATCTCCAGAGCAGACGTGATCTTGAAAGCTTCAAAGAGCAGAAGATTATTGGAGCATTTCAACTCCCCGTAGTACTTGTTGCGGATTTAAGAAGATTCTTGACGGGGATAAGATAAAAGGTAGCGATAAAGCAAAGATCGCTATCATTTATTTTTTAGCACAAGTACTATTATCGGGGACGAGAAGAAGACCGTCTCTTTGGATTGGGCTGTCTTACGTTGACGACTTAGAATTCTTCAATGACTATCCATGGGGCGGGGTGTCTTTTGAATGCACTCTGCGGGCTCGAAGAAGAACTTGAGAGACAAATACCAAAAATGGGTTCGGAAAAGGACGCAATAAGAGCGTCAAGGAAACCTACTCAATATGCGGGTTTCCTTGGGCCTTCCAGTATGTTATATCTGATTATGTTAATAACTTTTCATGCATTATAGTAAATTGGTTTACTAGACTTTAAAAAATTGGTTTAACGCAGTTTGGGCATTCAAACGTTTCCAAGCATCGGCGCCACGTTTGCAAAGATGGTTGAGGGCGTCTTCCCGAGAAATGCTCAAATGGGGGAGCAACGCCGGGTTTCCTTGGTCGAGGTTAGACAAATAGGCGACCTCATCATGCGATTGGCGAGGTAAGGGTTTGAATACAAAGTTTTTGTTTGTGTAAATTTTACAAAATAGGTTTTTTTCTACAATATGTTTCTACCTAAATAATCATTGAATGTATGTTTTTTTAATGTACAGGGGAATGACCCGTACCGATTCTTTATCATCGAGGAGGAAATGAACAAGTATGTGCATGAGGTCGTATATGCCTTATGCCGACCAAGAAGATCTTTGAGATTGACCAGCTTGCATCAATTTTGGACTACGGTGCACAAATGGTCCATGTCCAAAAGCGAAGCCCCAAAAACAGTTTGGTCGTCTCCAACTACTTCCCAACAACAACAACAAATTCCCCCAACAACAACAACAAAGAACTTCCCCCCCAACAACAACAACAACAACAACAACAACAACATCAACAACAACAACAACAACAACAACAAATAAAGAACAACAACAACAACAAGAACAACAACAACAAAGAATAAAGACGATGGTATGTCTATTGACCATAGTGGACGACTCTATCACAAGATGATAGAGTACAATGGTAGACATTTTGATGCCATCAATAGGAGGCTAGACTCGCTAGACCAATCCGTTAGGGAAATTAGGGTCAATCTAGCGGGTCTAGCAAAACAATGCCTTTAGCCAGAGCCTGAGGCGGAGCCTGAGGCGGAGCTTGACCTCCCTCAGGTTCAGCCAGAGCCTGAGGCGGAGCCCTGACCTCCCTCACGATCAGCCAGAGCCTGAGGCGGATCTTGACCTCGAGTTCAGCCCAGCCCCGAGGCGGATCTTGACCTCCCTCAGGTTCGGCCGGAGCCGAGGCAGAACTTGACCTCCCTCAAGTTCGCCCCAGAGCCAGAGGCGTAACTCGACCTCCATCAGGTTCAGCCAGATCCAGAGGCTCAAAGATGAGCAACAGGTTCAGTCGGGGTCGGATGCACGAAGGTTGAAAAGCGACTTAAGAGGCCCGGCGGTATATGGACTCACCCACGGATCCCCTGCGTAGCGTGAGGAAGAAGGTGTGGACCTTCAACGATCTTTGTTGAGGCCTTCAACAAATGGGTTCTTGATCCCACGACGGACTCGAGGTGATTGTATGCGGCCTTGGAGATTGGAGGAAGGACTTCTTCCACGTCCTCTTGAAGCCGGGCGAATGGTCTGTTTAATGATGTAAGTAATCACAAAATATTTTCTAAATTTAGTCTTATTTTTTATACCATTATCATTATCTTGAATTAATTTGTTATGACTTATAGCAAATTGACGAGGCATCGGGTCTTCTAGCAAAAAGGCGGTCAAGGGCACGAGGGGCGTTCATTAAGGATATTGTCATCCTAGGCGATATATTTTGCCAAAAGATGAAAGCGCGATACTTCATCAACAAAAAGGAATTGGCAACTTATACATTTGATGACGACCTTGATGAATATGTCCGTGGAGAGAAGCGTAATTGGCCGAAATGGGATGACGCGAAGGGCTTCACTTTGCCTCTAAACATTCGGATGAAGCATTGGGTCGCGCTTTATGTTGATCTTTCTGAATGCAACATAAAGGTGTATGACTCAGCTATTCCAATGTACAGAGATTCACAGATGCGAAGAGAAGTGGAGCCAATCGCTGTGATGATGCCCATGTTCTTGAAGCACACAGGTTTATTCAAACATCTAGGCGATAAACTTGAGTGTACATGGCCAATGATTCGGGTGAAGGGGTTGGTGCACAACGAAAGATCAGGCGACTGCGGCCTTTTCACTTACAAATTTATTGAATACCTTCTCCGCGGACTCCCTTTAGAAGACCTGAAAGAAGAAAAAGTTGCAGATTACCGGCTTGAAGTCGCAGTCGGAATTTGGAGCGAGTTTAGGATGAAGAAGCCCCTGAGCCCAACTATATGAAATGTTTGCTGTTTTGGTTGTTGTAACATAAGAACCAGTACATTGTTTAACATTGTTTTGGTTGTTTTGGTTGTTGGTGTTACAATATGTTCATTATTGGCATTGAGTTGCATTTATAATTTATCAAATTCTAAAAGTTATTTTGGCTATGGAGAACCTTATACTTTATGGGGAAATGTTGCCCAAATTATTGTGTAATAAGTTATTTTTTTTTTTTTAGCACTTTCACTCAAAACATACCGGAGAGGTCATTTCTGCGCAAAAAGACCTCTGGTCTGTTCTTTTAGGACCAGCGCAGGGACACGGCCGGGCGCGGGCGGGGCCGTGGCGCGGAAGGGACACGGCCCGGGCGTGTGGCGGGCGCAAAACGTGTCCGGGCGCGGCGGGCGGGGCAAGGGCGGCATTGGGCCGGCGGCGGGCCGCTAGGGCCGTGGTCCCGGCGCGGGCAAGGGAAAGTGTCCCGGCGGCGGCCGGAAAAACCAAGGGCCGTGTCCCGGGCGCCGCATGGGCCACCCCGACCAAGAACCGACTAACATAAGGGAACGGACCAAAAAGCAGAAAAAACTAGAAAGAATGGACCAGAACCGACTATGAGCGGACCAAGAACCGACTAACAAAAATGAACATACCAAAAAGCAGAAAAAAACTAGAAAGAAACGGACGAACCGACTAAGACGGACCAAGAACCGACCATGTTTGGCAAGAACAGACCCGAACCGACCAAAAAGAGACTAAGAAATGGACCAAGAACAAAATGTGTGAAAAAAATTTAAAGGACATTGTTTTATGTAAAGCGGCGCGTCGTTTTGCAATATTAAACGACCGTTCTTCGTTCACATTAATGAAGTGTTTCGAATTCAAAACCAACGTTGGCTTTTGAAAACGACAGCGCCATTTCTTGTTCGGATTGATGTAGTCTTTACGAAGTCAAAAACCAACGTTGGCTTTTAAAAAAGCGCCGTCTCTCTTGATTGATTGATGTAGTGTTTACAAGTCAAAAACCAACGTTGGCTTTTGAAATAATAATAATAATGATAATAATAATAATAAATATTATAATAATAAAAATAATTCTATTAATAATAATAATTATAATAATTACAATAATAATATAATAAAAATCCAAAATTATCAAAAAAAATAATAATAATAATAATAATAATAATCATTAAAATAATAACAATAACAATAAATATATTAATAATAATAATAAATAATAATAATAATAAGTGTAATAATATGAAAAATAAAAATAATTATAATGACAATAAAAATTATAAAAAAAAAATAATAAGCATAATGATAATTATTATCATAATTATAATAATAGTAATAATAAAAATATTAAAACTAATAAATAATAATAATAATAATAATAATAATAATAATAATAATAATAATAATAATAATAATAATAATAATATAATAATAATAATAATAATAAATAATGATAATAATAATAATGAATAATTGTCATTGAATAGGTCTCTTTACTTATATGACTTAATAATAATAATAATTATTATTACTATTATTACTATTATTATTATTATTATTATTATTATTATTATTATTATGTTTTATTGTTTATTATAGTTATTATTATTATTTTTATAATTACTCTAATAATTTTAGTTTGTTCTTGGTCCATTCTTGGTACATTCTTGTCCGTTTCTAGGTTTTTTCCATTTCTAAGCAAATTTTTTTTTTCATGTACAAACTAAAAAGTTTAGAATTACCCAAGAAGTCGAGGAATATGAAAAAATATATCTTTTATATTTTTTCACAAATTTTGTTCTTGGTCCGTTTCTTGGTCATTCTTTGGTCCTGTTTCTAGGTTTTTTCCATTTATAAGCAAATTTTTTTTTTCATGTACAAACTAAAAAGTTTAGAATTACCCAAGAAGTCGAGGAATATGAAAAAATATATCTTTTATATTTTTTTCAAAAATTTTGTTCTTGGTACATTCTTGGTCGTTTCTAGTACATTTTTTTCCATTTCTAAGAAATTTTTTTTTTTTCATGTACAAACTAAAAAGTTTAGAATTACCCAAAAGTCATAGGAATATGAAAAAATATATCTTTTATATTTTTTCACAAATTTTGTTCTTGGTCCATTCTTAGTCTGTTCTTTGTCTGTTTCTAGGTTTTTTCCATTTCTAAGCAAAATTTTTTTTTTCATGTACAAACTAAAAAGTTTAGAATTACCCAAGAAGTCCGAGGAATATGAAAAAATATATCTTTTATATTTTTTTCACAAATTTTGTTCTTGGTCCATTCTTAGTCCTGTTCTTGGTCCGTTTCTAGGTTTTTTTCCATTTCTAAGCATTTTTTTTTTTTCATGTACAAACTAAAAAGTTTAGAATTACCCAAGAAGTCCGAGGAATATGAAAAAATATATCTTTTATATTTTTTTCACAAATTTTGTTCTTGGTCCATTCTTAGTCCATTTTTTTGGTCGTTTCTAGGTTTTTTCCATTTCTAAGCAAATTTTTTTTTCATGTACAAACTAAAAAGTTTAGAATTACCCAAGAAGTCCGAGGAATATGAAAAAATATATCTTTTATATTTTTTCACAAATTTTATTCTTTCTGTTCTTGGTACATTCTTGGTCGGTTCGGGGTCTGTTCTTGCCAATTTGGTCCGGTTCTTTATGGTTCTGGTCTGTTCTTTCTATTTTTTTTTTTCATGTTCCTTTATTTTAGTTCGGTTTTCCGGGGGTTTTTCCATTTAGGCCGGCCGGGGGCGCGCGAGGGCATTTTATATTTTTTCCAAATTTTATTCTTGGTCCGGGGGTTTCGCGCCGGGCCGTGGCTTGCCCGGCGCGCCTTGGTCTGCAGCGCCGGGCCGGGCCCGGCCGGCGCGGCTTTCTGCGCGGCCCGGCGGACGGACCGGCGCGCCCGGACCGTGTCCGCAAGGGCCGCGCCCGGGCCGTGGCCGTGGCCCGGCGCCGGGCCCCTGCCCCTGCGCGCGGACCAAAAAAAGAATAGACCAGAAAAGGTCTTTTTGCGCTAAAAACGGACCTCTCCGGTCTGTTTTGATTCAAATTGTTAAAAAAAAAAAACATAAGTTATTACACACAAATTTGGGCGACATTTCCCCATAAAATATAAGGTTCTCCATAGCCAAAACACTTTGTTGAATCGATAGATTCTAAATGCAACCGATTTGTTTGAAGTTTTCCTACTTAAAAAAAAAAAAAAAAAAAAAACCATTATTTGTGAAAAAATTTGGGCGACATTTCCCCATAAATGTAAGCTTCCTCAAAGCCATAATAAGCTCTTGAATATAATGAGGGTGAACAAGAAATTTCTAATGATAGTGTCCATATTACATTGTAAACAAGAAATTTATAAGTCATGATTATTACATCGGTGCGTTCTTACATTTCTTCGATAGTGTCCATATTGCCCACACCTAGCACATCGATTCTTTCTTCGTGTGAACTCACCTATCTTTGGGAATGCGTTTTTGCTTGACCTACCCCTCTTTGGTTGAACTCGCGGTGGAAGAAGTAGAATTTCCTTTACGTGATTCGGAATATCCCATTGCGAAGTATCCGCATGGGATAGATTGTCTCAAAGATACGCAAGAGCCCAAACTTACGTCTGTAGTATTTTGAGCATAAATCATAGAGTGACATTCACTGCTTCTCTACAACATGATATTGCATGCTCGCATGGTATCTGTTCAAGGTCGAACACACGACAAGTGCAACTTCTCGCGCCAATGTTGACAATTCGGTTGCCTCTCCACCTGTCACTTGGAACTCAACAATTATTAAGTCTTGTGGCCGTTAGAAATCCCGCTTTGTTGTGCCTCTCACGAAGAGTTTTTCCACACTTGGCGTTAACAATGTTTTAATTTTAGAAGCTTGACCACTTTGTTATTAAACCACTCGACATCTTCGCTTGTATAAAATTAAAGAGGGCAATGGCGGGGTAATCCCGAACATCCTTGAGCATTGCGTTCATTGATTCGAGACATGTTTGTGGTCATAATATTATATCGATTTCCTTTAAAATGAGCACGAGACCACATTTCAAAACGAACTTGCTCTGTAGGTATCTAGCAACACTTTGGGATATCTTGCAGACAACTCATCAAACAAGACAGAAAACTCGTCAATGCGGTAGGCCTCGGAGGTTCTAAAGAATAGTGGCGAACACCGCTTCTGGTGAAATTACTCTTGATGTTTTGAGACACATGCCATGTGCAACAACCGTGATGTGCTAATGAATAAACTGTAGACAATGCATTACTTATACTTTGATTCCTATCGAAATAAAAACTAATTCCTCGAGAATCGGTGACAATCACCTTCAAGTTCGAGAAGAACCATGTCCAGGATGCATCATTCTACGAGTCTACAATGGCCCATGCGATGGGATAACAATGGCGTTCACTATCACGTGCGGTGGCAACTAACAACGTACCTCTAAATTTTCCCTTCAACCACGTTCCATCAACAACGATAACTTTCCTCATGCAACCGAAACCTCGTATACAAGGTCCATATGCTAGGAAAAGATACATAAAAGCAGTTACATTCATCAAAATGAATATTGGTGATCTTTTGCCGTGATTAGTAAGAGACACCATATGAAAGTATGATGGGAGCTGAGTGAAGCTTTCTTGGCCGTACCTCTTACGAGTTGAAGTGCATGCTCACGAGCCTTCCATCCTTTGTAATAAGCGAAGGCCGTCCCGAATTCGTCACGGGCATATTTACGAATTGATTTCGGAACCGGGCCTGTTTGACGCCTACAAATTGATTTTTCATGCAACTTCCAATAACGGAGTCGTTGCTTGCACGTGCTTCTTGAAGCGCTTTTCTAACGAGCAAGAGTGAACACCATTATACTTGCGGATTACAAACATGTTCGGCGGTCTCAATTTGCAGGCTCGGATCGCACACACATTTCGGATCCACACACTCTACTACAAGCACGTCTTTATTTGATTTTGTTGTCCGAAACTCAAACTTCCCTTTCAAAGCTATTAAATGCGACTTTTCCTTCAAATCATTCTTACTTGTAAAAAGTCTTGACCAACTTCTAAACTAGATCCAAATCCTTTGAAGGTAGATCCATGAGATGATCCAAACTCGGTCTTGTCCATACAAACTAAAGGACCAAAGCAACTTCTACTTCATTTAAAATGGCAAGCGGTTGTGGCTCTAGGCGTGCATTTGTGACTCTGGTTGTGGTTGTATTTGTGGTGGAATATCATTACGACTCGACAACTCATACGTAGCTACATTACCCATAAAATCACGATCAAAAAAAAATCATCATGCAGAGGATTTCTCTTAATTTTACTCCATCAATATGTTCTTGGGATTGATAAACTTCTCATCCACTATCACGTGTAGCGGTACCTCGTGGGCTATATCCCGAAGAATAACAAATCATCATTGTCTTTTATTACAACGGGCAACGATTTCTGTTTCAAATTCGGTACCCATGATAGCTGCAAAGAATGTTTTTGTCCATCAATTCTGCATTTTCTACAAATCTTATCAACAAAGGTTTCGAGAGTATCCTTCTCATCCATATATATGCCAATTAAATTACAATCTGTATGCCACACCCAACAACTTTCAGTCTCATTCCATTTTCCTCCAATGTCAAAAAAAATCCTCCACTGAGCCATTATTTAGATTTTAAAACTGCAGAAATTTAAGCAAGAAAATAATACGTCATTAAACCATACAATAAAATGAGAACAAACCAAGAACATACCATATAATAAGAACAACCCAAGAACAGATCAAGAACAGACTAAGGAACCGATTGTGCAATAAGAACAGACTAAAAGCGGACCGTGCAATAAAAACAGACCAAGAAACAGACTAAACAGACCCACGAACCGACCATGTTATAAGAACAGACCAAGAACGGACCACGAACCGACCATGTTATATGAACAGACTAAGAACAGACCACTAAGCAGACCACGAACCGACCATGTGTTAAGAACGGACCAAAACGGACCACGAACCGACCACGAACCGACCATATTATAAGAATGGACCAAGAAACGGACCACGAACCGACCATGTTATAAGAACGGACCACGAACCACGAACCGACCATCTGTTTTTTTTTTCTAAACTCAGCAGATCTTCATCATATCAGACGATGTAAACTAGTCTTTTAACATGTAAAATTACTATTTTAATGGATTTTTAACATTTTTAACTACATTCTCATCTTAAAAACATATGAACAACAACGAAAAACACCACAAAAGATATAGAAAATGAAAGACTTACTTACTAGCTCTTCTTCAAACTTCGTTTTGGACGAGAAAAAAACGTTGAATGGGCAAGATAATAATGTTAATGAGGTTATGCGATGGCGATGACTTGAGAAGAAGAGAGGAGAAATTGAAGGCGGCTGGGAGAACAAAATGGCGCGAAATGGCAGGGGAGGAAGAGAAAGAAAACCTAAAAGCATAATGATGACGTGGAGTGCTGATGTGGAAGCATACTTAATGACGTGGAATGCTGATGTGTAAGTTAGGTTATTTACTCAATTTATTTTTTTCGTGGTTTATTTACTTAAAAACACATTTTACTTAGACTATTTATACAAAGGTCTCAGTAGCTTTCGACGAGTTGAATGGATTGATTGGAAATTTGAGTGCCCTGCAAATGCACAGAAAGGAGGACCTAGGAAAAGGAAGAACAGGGTTTAAGGACAAAACCCCTCGTCCTCTGTCTTTGGGGAGTTCCTTTTATTTATTTTTTTTTTCCAGACATTTTTATAAATCCCCCAAAATGACACTAGTAAAGAATTAAGCTAACATATAATAATTTGGTTCCTTTAGGGAAAAAAAAATAAAAAAACATAATTTATTTCGATCAAACAATTTTTTGTGATTTAGTTCCTTTCTTTTTTTTTTGTTTGTTTGTTAATTTGCTTTTCATGGAAAAACTTTTTTTTTCAAAAAAAAAAAAAAAAACAACGCACTAAAAAAAGTTTAAAAAAATTAAAAAAAAAAATCACTTTGAACTTGAAGACAAAAAAAGTTCAAGACACAATATATATAAATATATATATATATTTTTCTTTCTTTTTTGCTAAACCAAAACTACATTGGAGCGGGATTAGAAAATCCCCACTGACGTAATGTTCCATTATCCTGCTAATTTATTCCTTTTGAGTTGAGGAAAAAAAATTTCCTACAACATTATCAAAACTCCAAATTTCATACTAAATTAACTATAAAACACTTACATGGGGATAGAAATGCCAATCCAACCCAACTCTACACATCGCAAAGTTTTCATATCCAATAACAAATTATTGCATATAGTTATCACCCAAATTGCAACCACCTTTTCGTTACATCACATCGGACAGTTTCTTAGCAAAACACGCAAGACGATTTTATATACCTATACACACATTACACAGACATACTAAGGACTCGAGTAATATGCTTGTCATGGGCGCATTTTCTTTCAACTGCATTGCACTCGGCCATTTGTTCTTCAAAATAGCGCCAACATACGTGTGACCATAGTGAATATACGTATGCTGCAAGACGATCCTGATACCACCAAAAACATCAGATGAAAGTATAATTAAAAGCAATCCTCTAATCCTCTCTACCAAAAGATAAATAAAAACGCCCTCCCCTTGCTGATATTTGGTCATGCTTGGAGGATAATTTGTCTCTGACTGTAGTTACATATAAACCGCGAGAAACCCAACTGCACATGAATCACAAATTTTGCCCACCGGGGATGAAAATCGAAAAGCACTCTCGCAACATGACTGCTGGTCATAGTCGATGGAAATCAGCAGTAAATGGTTCATGCAAAAGATGGAGTTCTCTGAGAGAGCAGAGCCACCAGGGATCCAGGATCGGTCACCGGAGCACTGCAAGTGAAGTTCTGGCAGACAAGAGCAACCACCTTGTCTGCAGCAAAATTGTTCTTGGCCATAAGAGCCACGTTGCTGTTGTTCTCTTCCCAGAATTGCATCTCTTCCCCATTGGAAGGGTCAATGTGGACAACCTACAAGAGTAGTATGACTGTATTAGTGACATTAGTCAAAAATCAGACCCGACTCCAAACAAGATGATGGGTTTTTAAGGAATTTTGGACTTGAAACAGGAATATATATATATATATATATATATATATATCTGTTAACTCACTGTTTTATTGGGATCATATAGCGCGTGAGCAGCAACCAGCATGTTTTCGAACTCCGAAGAAGGCTTATGGCCAACCAAGACAACTTGCCTTCTTGAAGGGACAGCGAGCATGTCTGCTGCACAACACATCAAAGGCACTGCCATGGCCACGTCTTTCAGCCTTGTCTCAAAAACAGCCTGTTATTGACACGGAACAGAACAATTAAAGAAGATGGGAGTTTTTAGACCCAGATAATGCTGTTCTACTTTTGAAGTGAAGTGATTTCAAACCAGAAGATGCTCTGCATTCTGCCTGTAGTAATCGGACTTGTTGCCAGTAACCATGGAAGCCAATCTCACAAGATTAATCACAGAAACTGAGTTCCCAGAGGGCTCGGCCCCATCGTGATCTTCCTTCACACGCAAGAGAACAGAAGGATCTTCCCCTGGGGTATTATAATACCCTCCTCCCTCCTTATCGAGAAATAACTCATCCTGCAAATTGCTTTTATGTCAGATTAACAGTAATGCTAGAATTGAGAATTTGATATTTGGAAAGACAACGTCAGTTCTTGCCTGTGTATATTGTAGTTCGATAGCCCAAACTAGCCAGTTGATCCCACCACCAAATTCATAAAGATCCAGCAAACCCGAAATAAGGAAAGCATAATCATCTAGAAATCCAGGTGCTTTTGCTGGGCCGTTCCTAAAGCTGTGCTGTAGCCTGTGTGTTTGCTGGTTATAAAGCTGTCTCCTGATAAAAGATGCTGCCTTTTCCGCAACTTCCATGTACTCCTGAGGCTGCAGTTTATGAAATGCCAAAAATCGAAAATGATCAGCAGATTCAGAAATGGAATAATCACATTTCAGAATAGATCTTCAAACACAAGCCTTCAATTGAACTTAAGAGTCTTAAATCCTGAATTTTTCCCATCAAAATAGATTACGTTTGATTCATGCATGTTTATCAGATTTCCCAAGTTACTTGACCCACAAACTCGTCCTATGGCCTATCGTATGTTACATTCTTGGGCAATATTCAACCAAGCTAAATGAACCGCACCTCTATTAGCTTCAAACTTAATTAACATGATGCATGGTAAACAGATTCTCACAACTAGACTTTCCTGCAAACCCACCTTACTAAGATGTGCAATTTTTAACGTACATTTCATAAAATCAAGGAACAGACGACAGAAACTTACATCACATCCAACAACAGGAAAGTGGAACTTAGTGCCCTTAGCTTCACCCTTGAGAATTTTAGAACCTCTTGCAAAAGATGAAATTGCTAGTCCATTCCACGATACGATTACCTAAAAAGAACCTCAATCTGTTAAAGTGCAAATAAAAGAAATAAAAAAAGGCAGTGGTGTAGAAAATTGGTTCACTGCATTAAAAGACAATACCTTGTCATCCAAATGTGGTCTCGGTCGCCTTGACCTTACTTCAAAAAGCTTTCGTCTGCATTCACCCAGAATATCAAGATAGTCCTCAACAAGCATGCCGAATTTTGATGCCACTTCAGAAGGGCTTTTTCTCTCAATCAGCACGTTCTTTCCCTCGAATTCTTTGTGGGGATCACTCATTCTGGAAAGATCACAATTACCTTCGGGCTTTATGTAATAGTGCTCCTTGAAAAAAGTTGCATGCTCTCCAAGCACGTCTTCAACCTAACAGGTGAGGAAAAAAATCAGTGAAACAGAATAGAATTTAGCAAAAGTAAACACTGATTGTAGAAACCTATACTCTTTATATAGCTCTAGTTTACAGGACAGAATTTTTTGCAGTAAAGGTAAGAAACTTGACTGGTTTTATTTTTCTCCATTGACATGTTTTAAAATTAAGCAGCATCGCAAAAGTTTCTGAAATGACAGCTGGTAAAGTAAAGAACTGGTATAAAAAGACTCTGGAGCCAAAATTCAAAACCAAAAACCATACAGTTGACACATTAATGAAGACATCTGGAAGTCCCAGGAGAAAAAAATAAATAAATAACCTCTTTGCTTGTCCAAACGTAAAAGGCTCCTTCCTTTTTTCTTGTAGCAACTTCGGATTCAGCACTGTCAGCATCCTCTGCTGAAAATATTTCACCTTCTGGTCCAATCATGTCTCTTCTCAAGTAATCAAATATATCCCGAGCAATAGATGAATAAAAGACATCTTTGGTAATGGCAAAAGAATCCAAATAAACATTAGCAAGCTGCCCTTGATCATACAGCATCTTCTCAAAGTGTGGGACTGCAAAAAAAAAAAAAAAAAAAAAAAAAAAAAAAGGGATTGCTTTAACAATTTAAAAGACAATAGCAACTCACAAAATAATGGGGAAGTAAAATGCAAAAGCAGTTACTCTTTTAAGTAATGAAGCAATCATCAACCTAAACAAGAAAAATAGAAGCTACAGGGAGAAAGAGAAGTCTACAATTTAAAGAGAATGATCGTAAAAGCGACGCTTGAATTAATAGTAAAAACTGACCGTGCCAACACTCGTCCACACTGTATCTATGAAAGCCGCCTCCAATGTGGTCATGGACGCCGCCTCTTGCCATGCATTGCAAGCTGAAGAAAACCATCTTCAGACTCTTATTTGCTTCACTCGTCTTCCAAGTTTCCTCCAACTTCTTGGACCAATAAAGCATCACCTGAATCTCCACTGGTCTGGGAAACTTTGGGGCAGATCCAAATCCTCCATATTTTGGATCATAGCTTTGAGAAAGCTAGGAAAATAAAGATGAAGGAAAATGAAGAAGAAATATTAGACATGTCACCAAAACATTAACAGAAAGTATGATTTACTGAATTTAAGATATGATATATATTTTTTTTTCCAAATAGCGACATCAATAAAAACTTATATTCTTATGTCTAAGGTATTTTGTTTGTGTCATTTCTTTACAAGATGAGAGGAGATGCGGTATCCCTTCTTATTGCAACTCCACAAAATTAGGGAACAAAGCAAGCACGTAATGTAAAGTCTGTCGACATGAATTTACGAAGTTCCATAATGAACTTACTTGCTCAGCACACAGACGCAATGCGGTTTCCGCAAGCCCATCTGGCAATTTATTAGAACTAGCACCGGCTGACAGTGCCTCTGCCAGCTGCTCAATCGCAAAGGTTCCACTCTTAACAAGCGTATCCCTTTTATTATCCCAAGCATCTTTCACCTTTCTGATAAACACGATATAGGATGAGAAAGAGAACCTAAAGACGCCTGACAACATCTTGACCTTTACAACCCTTTGAATTAGGACATGGAATTTTCAATTTTTTTCGGTGTTCTCACCTCAGTATAGTCTTGAAACCTGGTCTTCCATACTTATCCTCAGGGGGGAAGTAAGTTCCGCCCATAAGAGGTTTTAAATCAGGTGACAGGAAGACACTCAATGGCCAACCCCCACCACCATATAAAGCCTGCACATACGTCATGTATACCTGAAACAATAAGACAAACTATTACCTTACAATACTGAAAATATAAAGGGAATTTTCCCATCTTAAGTGGTCTAACAATTGAAATGATACTCTCTCCAAGTATGTCGAGTAAAATCTACTTCAATTACTCAAATCACATAAAAGATTTCATCAATATATATATATATATATATATATATATATATATATATATAACATTTTTATTTATATAGTCCTAATTGAAAACCAATTTCTTCCTCTACCTCGCAGATCTGAATGCTAAACTTACTCTGGAGTGCCTACTCAATATCACTGAAAAGTTATTCACTAAAGCTCACAAGTTTTACCAGGAAAGTACCACTTTACCTTATCAACGTCGGGCCTTTCTTCTCGATCAACCTGTTGCACTGACATGTTAAAAATAATACAAACGGCAAATACACATCAAAACTCGTTCTTTGAGATATAAATTATAATGGAACTATTTAGATAATCAGAATGACCAAAAGCGGGACATAAAAAAAAAAACTCACCTTGATACTAACAAACCAATCATTCAGCAGTCTAGCAACTTCTTCATCCTCAAAAGACTCCACCTCCATAACATGACACCTTATCAATAAATTACACTTCACTAATTAGCCATCATAAAAATGAATTAATGTTTAATTTATAGAAATAACCTTAAATCAAGACAACATTTTCATACGAAAAACTCACCAATGGCAGGTGCTGTATCCAACTTCAAATGCAAAGTCAACGCCAAAAATAACCAAATAAAGCAAAATTAATCAGAATTAACCAGAGGTTAGTCCATTGCTCAGATGACATATTACAAGAGGAGGACATAACAAGTCGACTAGAAAAGTCGATATTTGAATTTACTTGACAAGAAGATAGGCACGTCTCTCTTTCTAGCTTCAGCGAAAGCTTCTTCACCCCATGGATACCAATCGACCTTTGTAACAGATAAAAAGGAGTTTCAGAGAAAAGCTCAAACCTAATTACACTCGATTAGAATCTTAAAGACTGAAAATTTCACCTCTCAACGCAAAATTGAGCACGAACTCTCTTCTTTTACCACTCATTTTCTCATGAACCAAACAGAGTAGCAAGAAAAAGAGTACAAAGAGGCCGAAAAGAATCAAAGCTAACCTTTATCCTAACAAATTCTCTTTAGATACACTCCATTGGTATCTAAAGACTGAAAATTTCACCTCTCAATACAAAATTAAGAATGTTTTTTTTTTTTTTTTAGTTATTTTCTTATCAACCAAACAGAGCAGTGAGAAAATGAGAACGAAGAATCACCTTGATCTTACGAATTCCCTTTAGAGTTTAGATACACTCCATTATTATCAAAAGACTGAAAATTCACCTCTTAACACAAAATTAAGCACGAATTCTCTTATTTCACCACTCATTTTCTCATAAACCGAGCAGAGTAAGTAGCGAGAAAAGGAGAACAAAGAAGCCAAAAAGAAACAAACTCACGGGGTTATGGGCATGTTGCAGAAGATACGGACTATGCTCGGAGGCGAGGCGATTGGTGTGCTTGTGAGACTGGGACGCGTTCTCCGATCTCCGTTCCGCCATGGCCAAGACCTTGGGAACGTGACACCTTCGAGGATGGAAAACGGGCGAGAAGGGGGAGGAAAACTTGGCAAAGCGGCCGTACAAGTAAGCGTTGTGTTTGGGAAGAGAGGAGAGAGATTGTTGGGATTGGCGAGAGAAGCGGCAGAGGAGAGAGGAAGAGAGAGGTCCTCTGAGCATAGGAGGGTGTAGAAGCAAAAAAGTACGGTCATAAGAAGAAGAAGGCAGTAGAAGTGGGAGAGAAGAGGAGATGAATGTCGGGTGTTGGCGTTGGGGAAGAATGTAGGGTGTTGGCGTTGGTTGATGAGGAAATGCCATGTGTGGGAAGGTGGTGATGAGGCGAAAAGAGGCATGCGGAACTTTGGGCCTCCTTGTCGCTTGGGATTGCTTGCATGAATGACAACTGGCCCACCCTTCTGTATATATTGCTATAGAAGAATTTAAGGAAATGAGAGAAATACTTCTTCCTTCTTCCGGAGGATTAGTAAAAATTTTTATTTTTTTTTGTTTTTTTTAGTCTACGAGTTTTACTTGTATTATCTTTTAAGGTTGTCTAGATCGTTCTATTAATAGAATTAATTTTTTAATTATTAGATCTTATTAAAATTAAATGAGATATGTCCATACTTATTCTGCAGGTCACGCTTAGACAGTAAACAATCTATTAAGATAAAGAGATTACAAATACTAATCGGTCTTTCACACTCAAAGACTCCCTCCTTGATGTTGTCACTGCTGTGGAGAATTCTCTTAGTGGCCTTGTCCAATGAGCACCACTCGTCTTCAAAAACTTTCTCTTGAAAGCAATACGTTCTTCTCCTGAAAAACCACCTTTTTTTTTTTTTTTTTCACACTCAACGAGCATCAAAGTAGCCTTTTGCTGTAGAATATTTCATTCAAAAGCTCTACCACATTCATGGCTGCAAAATAAATATCTATACTCCAAATTGGTCTATATTCCCATCTATTCTTCTACCAAAATCGCCCTAAATAAATCAATTTCTCCTCCAATGATTCTTCCCATACATTGTAACACCCTGAAGAATTAATTGAGATTAATTTAGGTAATTGAGATTATTAGTGTGCCTAATATGATTTAATTAATTGAGTTTAAATAATTCCAAGGTATTTAAATTATTCACAATAATTTATTTTAATCCAGAAGTGTGTATGAGCGCATTTCTGGACTGTTATATTGCACATGTCATTTCTTTTTTATTTTTATTTTTCTTTTCCTTTTTCTTTTCCTTTTCTTTTCCTTCCTTTTCTTTTCTCTCTCGTGCGCTCCTTTCTCTCTCTCTCTCTCTCTCTCTCTCTCTCTCTCTCTCTCTCTCTCTCTCTCTCTCTCTCTCTCTCTCTCGTTTTGTCTCAAATCAAGACCGGATTCGAACCAAGAGTGATTTTAAAGAGTTTTCAACATCAAGAGAAGGATTCAAGTGATCGCTGAGGATTTAGACTGAAAGGGCTTAAGGAAGCGGAAGCCGGAAAAGGCAACGCTAGTCCCAAGTTTGATTGTGCGAGGTAGGATTTCTATCCCTCTTCTTTGTGAGCCTGTTTTCAAAAGGATTTTGGCATTGAAAATGTTTTAAAGAAAGGGATTGGTTTGCGAAAGAAAAATGTTTTAAAAACCATGGCTTGTTAGTTTATGGAATTCCTTGGCTTGTCCTGTCCTTGGAACCCATAGCTTGTCTAGTCATGGAACCTCATGGCTTGTTCAGTCATAGGGCCCACGGCTTGAGTAGTCCGTGGGGTCATATGAATGATTTCATAATGTTAAACGGATGATTTCTTAAGATAAGAGATCTTGTGAACTGGTAATAGAGTCTATTGCTGTAAGCCTATATAGGATGCATAGAGTGCATCCTCGGGGGCAGAACCCAAAACTAGTCCGGGTAGGCGAGGCACTTGGTGAGGTGAGTAATTTGTATTAATTACTCGCTGAAGCTTGTAATATGGATTATTTTCTGTTATATTTCCTTTTGAGAAAAAAGGATGTGAGGTTCTGGCTGCTCTATCGGGACTGAATGTCTTATTTTATTTATTTATTCATTTACGCATTCATTTATTCTAAGTATTTTAAATTATATCCTACTTGGCCTTTTGCTCATGTTTCAAATGTTTAAACCCCTCCCAGGAGATTCGAGGAACGGTGCATCGTAGCTGAGTTGTGCTACGGATCGAGCAAGTGAGGATCGCGTTCATCCTCTGTTATAAAATGTAAGGAATTGAGAAAAGTTATGTAAACTAATTTAATATTTGGATTTACTAGACTGTGGTTGATGTCTGTTGTAATGATTATTTACATGAGCATGTATGTACGATATTGTATGTCCTGTGGGGTGGAGCCCTGTGTGTCAGAGGCTCCTGGATTATGTAATTTATTTATATTTTAATACAGCTAAGTGTGAGACCCGATTGGGAATCTGCTTTATTAATCCCTAATCGAGCTCCACGTCACCCACCCCGTTTGGGGGGCGTGACATACATAGAGCCCATCAATTAGCCACCAAAAGTCAAACCAATCAGCCTCATATTTGCTTCATTTACAACACCTTCCAAATCATTTATCAATCAAGCCAAAAACCACTCCACGTATAAGAAATATATATATATATATATATATATTATCACCAAGCAATAAACCAAGCTTGATACTCCACGTGATTAGCTTTTCTCCTTCATTAATTTAGATTCGTCAACTATTCCAAATAAAGAATCATGCAGTAATTTCCATGATTTTCATCAAGAAAAACATTTCATATTTGAAGCAATCAGGCAACCAAAATCGCCTCTAATCTTTTCCATTAACACAAGTTGCCAAATGTACTTGTTTTTGAATTTTACAATCAATGCCAACAAATTGCCAACTAAAGTCCTAACAAAAATTATACAAATATATAATTTTTAATGTAAATTTGACGCCTAAAAATGGCTGAAAAAATAAAATTATTAGTAGTTTTATTTTTTTAGTCTGATGGGAGAAATTTCCTTATTATTTTAATCAAATAACTATATTAATTAAAAATCTATTAATTAAGAGTAATGAATAAAAATTAAAACATGTGCATTCTTAAAGATAATTTCAATAATTTTCTCATAGAAAGTTTATGTTGTGTTATATATAAAAGAGCACCTTATAAAAAATTATTAAGGACATAAGTGGTGTTAAACATCATCACTAATAGCATGTGGGCCTCATTATGACTCTCATATTGTGAAATTTTATTTTTATTAGTGGATGGTGCTATGAACGTTCTTTGTGATGATTCATGTGCATCTATAAATATTAACGGCTATACACGTTAATGTGTGTCTGAGTATTGAAAAACTGCTCTTTGAGTCTATTTTAAATTAGTGTTCTTAATATTATTCTTAATTATTATGTGAATAACACCAACAATACAAAATCAAATTCAACTCTTATATATATTAAATGATATGACATGTGAATTATAATTTTTACATTAGTGAGTATTTAAAACATTATAACATTAATTAATTATAAAAGATTGTATCTATCAATAAAATAATAATAACTCACATACTATATTAATTGGTATATAAGAATTGAGATTTAAATTGGTGTACATATATAGTACTTTTATTATGCGCCTAACTATCTTTAGTCATAGTAAACTTTAACTTGCAATACAACTTATAGCAAATATTTCAAACAGCCAAACTGGCCTAATGTCGATTTGTAGAGTCATGTTGATTAGGTTTTGTTTTGTTTTTAAGCTGCCGGCACAGTGTCGGCTCTTATTCGTTGTTCTTGTTCTCTGTTTCTGATGAAATTTCTTAAACTGCAAGAGTAAATTAAAATGGCAAATTTACAATATAATATATGCAGTAAGGGTGTGTTTAGTTAGTTAGAATGATAATGATATAATGGTAATGACATACAATAAAAAGGAAAATATATGCACGTGTTTGGTTAGTATTTTATAAATACTACGGAATGGAATACAATTATTTTTACTTTGACAAAATTACTCTTATCTATAACCTATGATATATAAAAGTATTATTTATTAGAGAGACTGAGACCTTTTTAAACAAATACAAAAATAATTTGCTTACAAAAATATCAATTCAAATAAACTTGCTTTGGGTAAAAAAAATTGATGGAGCGGCTGTCTTCCACTTCATTGATGCTTTCAACAAAGCACAGAACATGTTTTGATTTGGAGGTTGAAAATGTTCAGATCAAATCAATACAAAACAGAGGTTGATTTGTTGTTTTTGTTTGGTGGGCAGTTTGAGGCGGCAGAGATGGAGCTCAAGCTACTGGTGCGACGGAGATGGCAACCTAGCGTGGAGGTAACAACGCGAACCTAGGTTGGAGGAAATCTGCGCATCTGGTAGGTGCGGTGGAGATGGTGAATTTGGCGACAAGGTGCAGATCTGGGTCAGAGGAGGAGATGGGCTTGGAGGAGCAAGAGTGGCAGATCGGTGCTCGTGGTGCTTAATCGGCATATTTAACCGGAAAAAGATTTGACGCCGGCGAGGGTCGTCGGAGGAGCAGGGGTGGATCTTGGTCGGAAGTGATAAAGGTGAATAGAAGAAATTAAAACAAAAAAGCAAGAAGGGTGATAAAGGAAAAAATAACTAATAAAGCTTGGAATTGTTGAGAAAGGAATGATGATTCAACCCAAATGTTGAGGAGTCATTCCTCTTTTCTGTTTTACTAAAGACAACCAAACATCAGAATTGAGCACGTTTCATCCTTTCCATTCCATTCCTTTCTCCCAACCAAACGCACCCAAAGGTTATACAAGCTCAAATGGGTGTTCTGTGTTCCCACAGACCTACCTGACCATGTCAGATGCCACCAAAGAATCATATGCACCCCACGATTGCATCTATCTTCACCAAATTCAATGCTTTTTTTTTTTTTTTCTCAAACATCCATCTAAAAATGTATACTAAACATGATCTCATCAGCAGGATCTTGCCAACCATAACGCCACAAAATGCTTTTTGAAAATCAGACAGCTGAAGCCCCCACCGATTCAGCAAGCTCTTCCAGGAGTTCCTTCTGATAAATGGCGGCACAAGCCTGCAAGAATCAACCATTGCGGTGATGTGAATTCATAAGGTCCTTCGCAAGCAACTTTATGGAAACCGTATCTGTAGTCTTCTTAAGTTGAAAGAACAAAAGAAACAACGCGGAGTACTGAGGAGAAACTATACCTGAACTGCATTCTCTATATCACCATCAAGAAAAGAGGTGAGTTCAAAGTTCATCTTTAACCGATGATCAGTAACTCTATTGTCCTAAATGAAGATGAAAAAACAAGGATAAGCGTGAAGAAATAAAAAAGAGAGGGAAATGGATAGGGCCTACTTCGTTAAGCTCAAGATACTACCTTGTAATTATATGTTCTTATCTTTTCTGCGCGAGCACCAGTACCGACCTGCATTTCAAGTGCTAGTTCATTGTCTAGATATATGAGAAGCAGAACATACATCATCAATAAGTTCAATAAGTTTCTATCCAAGGAAATCAACTAAAAATACAAAAGTTTGGAAGTTGACAATTGACTGTCAAGTGGATGCTCTATGCCTTTCAGTGATGAAATATCGTATGCACTTCTCAGAAAACTTTTTAGTTTTAAGCTAAGAGATACCTGTGATTTCCGTTGATTCCTTATCTTTTCCTGCTGCTCCGTCACTTTTATCTCGTATCTGTAACAAGCATTGGTCATCAATTCATAATGCACCCAAAAAAAAAAAAGGGAAGAAGGAATAAGGAACCAAAAGGATATCTTTAGAAGCACTGAAACTATAGCCCACCTGCATAAGTGATAGCTTAACATATTATAATAAGAAATTTGAAGAATATTTGACATACTAAATACCACCTCATATTTTTACGGAAAAATTTTTCATTTTGTAACCACAATGACTGAATTAGGTGAATAGTGACTTGATCTATTACACAAGCTAAGAATGAATATCATGTTAAAAATCAGCATACTTAGCAGGACCATCCAATATATGGTTCAGAGCTTTAAACTAAATGGTGAAAATGGTACTCACAATTTCGCTCGTAGCAACTGAAGAGCACGAGTCTTGTTCCGAAGTTGAGTCCGTTCTTCAGTACAGAATATGCGGATTCCCGTTGGTTTGTGGAAAAGATCAACAGCTGTCTCAACCTTGTTAACATTTTGCCCTACATGAGATTTGACACAAATAAGATTCTTCTCCAAAAGAGAGATAAAAATGGAAAGCAAAACACTATGTCAAGAAATATACTCCCAGCAATAGATTAATACCTCCAGCTCCCCCAGATCTTGCTGTCGTTAGTTCAATATCCTTTGGGTCAATTTCCACCTCAACTTCATCAGCCTATATCAGATATAATATCAGCATACAGTCGAATGAAATATAGAAAACTAATTTTTTTTTTTTTTTTTTTTTTTTTTTAAAAAGAATGATCAAGGAGATAATATAGATGTAGCATTTACAAAACTATATCTTCAAGAACTAGGAGTTTGTGGCGGCCGCAAATGTACAACTTAACGAAATAACAGACAGACTAGGCAATTTCAAGTTCTGGTCACCAAATATTAACTTAATTCATCAATGTTAACTCCAAATTGTAGTCAACAAATGTTCTATTTCCAGTTTTTTAAAAGAATAAAAAACCAAGCATGGAAGGTCGACCTCTTTCAGCCTGATATAACCATAAATGTTAAAGTTTGAACACTTGTAACATTTTCACATCAATTTATCCTAAATGAAAAACAGATCCTGGCAAAATGAACATGCATCAGTATAAGGTTCCACGTTAGGTGCACTTAAACAACAATGACATGAATATCAATAGAGGCCCCAGATGTACATAGGCATTTGTCATTAATGGAAAAAATATAGTCTACCTCGGGCATAATGGCAACCGTTGCTGTGGAAGTATGTACACGACCCTGTGCTTCTGTTTGCGGTACACGTTGAACCCGATGAACACCAGACTCATATTTTAATTTGCTGTAAACATGATTTCCTTTTATCTCCATCACGTAGGTTTTGAAGCCTCCTTTTTCCGCCTTAAAAAGAAAAAAGAAAACAAGAAACGAGGAAGAGAAGTAAGAAATTTCTGTCACACATCTTATCTCAAATAGTATCATGGATGCAGTATCCAGAAGACCTACCTCGGAGCTTGAAAGTGGAGAAAACTTCCAAGAATTCCGCTCACTGTACTTCTGATACATGCGAACCTTTGTAAAGGGAAAAAAAAAAAAAAAGAATATTGGAAAAGCATCAAGGTCTGTTTGGGTTGGGAGTGGTGCAACCTTTCAAATTAAGATAATCAATTTTCTCTGTGAATTTCAATTTCAACCTTTGCCCTGTAGCAATATTCTACACAACTTGATGAAAACATGGCATAGTTCCTAGTATATATGAACAACTAGAAGGACACAAGAAGCGTGTACCTACAAGATCACCCGCCCAAAGTCCAGCCTCATCACCACCAGTACCGGCCCTCACTGAAACCAAAAACAAAAAGGAAAAAAGGAAACAGAGAAAAGTACACATTTTAATAATTGTTTGTAACGAAATCACATCCAACATCAGGAAGGAGCAAGTATGCTCAACAACTCAGAAGATTGAAGCAACAACTAGGATTCAATGAAGCTTTTGGAGCTTTATGTCCTCTAGACCAATACTATACACGTTCCAAATTGATAAATACCCCTAAGTGCAATAAATACAAGCACATGGATATGCTAACTTCTTAAGAGGTTCCTAATTCGCATTTAACCAATTGAAATTTAGAGATTAGTAGATGGATAGGCTATTCTCGAAAGAGGTTCCTTGTTTGCATTTAACCAATAGTAATTAGACGCAATCCCCAAAAAAGCGTGGCATACCTTCAAGCATTATGTTTCTCGCATCAAGAGGATCACTTGGGAGAAGAAGCACCTAGTAATATCACACCATACATTAGCGTTGGTAAAAGGTAAGAGATAAGCACAGTCGAAGAAATATAGATGTCAAATTATCGTCTCAAAGTCTAAAATGTACAGGAAACTGTTGGCGTGAGCTGTCAACAATATTGAGTTGGAGAGATTATAGGAACTGTTAACTAGCCAGCTGTAATATAAAATCCCCTTTGTTCAAGGGTCAACCGGATTCTTAGCCTAGATTAGCTCTCTCATTTGATTCACTGTATTGTATATATATATACACGATTGTAGTCATTCAAATAAATGAATAACAGAAGAAGAAAAGAATCCCTTGTGATCAGAAACTTGGTTAATCATACTATGACCAAGCTTTGCAGTCAAAGTAAGTTTAAAAAAAAGCTTAGTGTGTTGATTGAATTTAGAATGGCATAAACCTTTCATGTAAAAATACCTTGAGCTTCTCCTCAAGTTCTTTGATTTCACTGGATAAA
Organism: Morus alba; assembly: GCA_012066045.3. Taxonomy (NCBI): domain Eukaryota; kingdom Viridiplantae; phylum Streptophyta; class Magnoliopsida; order Rosales; family Moraceae; genus Morus; species Morus alba. The sequence goes on along the minus strand of CP050230.2, from coordinate 8,329,728 downwards.
GATTCAATCTCGTAAGAAATTATCTCCGCCATATCCTCATCATTCCCATCCTCTTTTTCTAAAGCTGAACAACACATTACAAAGAGGAAGGACAACTTAAGTGTTACTGCTTCAGCAAATATTCAAGATCTCAGAAAGTGTCCTACACGAGTACCCAAGTGAGTATAACATACCTTTTGTTTCTTCCAACTGTTTTTCACAGTCCTTGAATCTCCTAAAGGTTGAGACAACCTAATTCACCAAAAGCAGGAAAATTCCATAAATTTTAGGAGTCTGTGATTCCATGTAAACATTCCCGGCCTAGGAATGGCCAAACAAACTGTGGTACCTCATCAAGCTCGGCCATAGATTGTGCCAGCTTTTGGTATTCACTAGGATTCGAGATGACGTCCGGGTCAGCCAGCTTGACCTACAATCCAAATGCAACTTCAAATAAACATCCACCATTGTATTGGCAGCCTAATAAAAGACGATGTTTCAAAGTATTCGATTCCTTCACTAAGAAAGGCTAAAATATTCAAACCTATTTTTACTCTGAAACAACAAAAAAGTAAGGGTATGTTTGAAATTGGTTTTAGATTGTTTTTGAAAACATTTTTGCACATCTTTTAAGACGCGGAAATGAAAGCGGTTGCAAACTGTGTTTGTTTAGCAAATATTTTGAAAATGAAAACGAAAATAAAAAACAGTGAGAATGATTTTTGTAAAGAAATTAAAAAACGGTTGAAAGTTATTTTTCCTTTTCTGCTTTCATTTTCTAGTACTTATCAATAATGTTATAGTATATTAATTAATAATTATAACTAAACACGATCTCACTTTTTTATTATACTCAAAACAATCTCTTAAAAAACCAACCAAATATAATTTCAGAATCGGTCCCAAAATGAGTCTCAAAACAATTTCACTGCAAACCGTGTTTGTTTAGCAAATGTTTTGTAAACGAAAACAAAAAACAAATGAGAACGGTTTTTGTGAAAGAATTAAAAAACGGTTAAAACTTATTTTCTCTTTTTTGTTTTTATTTTCTAATTCTTATCAACAATGTTATAATATATTAATTAATAATTATAACTAAACACGATTTTACCTTTTTATTATACTCAAAATAATATCTTAAAAAAATAACCAAATGCAATTTTAGAATCAGTTTAAAAATGATTCTCAAAATAATTTCATTTTCACTTTTGTACTAAAAACAAAATCATTTTAAAAACGTTACCAACGGGCCCTAAAACTCGCTATCATTTCTGGCTTCTGACCACTGAATTTGCACTTAAAAACAATTATTTCTCAATTCATTTATCCAAAAAAAAAAGTCCTAAACCAAATTCAATTTCACGTTCAATTGAAGTATATATTATTTCTGGCTTCTGACCACTGAATTTGCACTTAAAAACAATTATTTCTCAATTCATTCATCCAAATAAAAAAAAAAGTCCTAAACCAATTCAATTTCACGTTCAATTGAAGAATATATGCTGATTTTTCTATTCAAAGACTCTCCACGTAAAGCAAAGCCGTTTCTAGTACGAATTCGAAAGGCATACCGATAATTCTTTCCACGTCTTCTCGGAAGATTCCAGCTTCGTTATCAAATAAGGCTCCTACAATCCATAACCAAACAACAATGAGAAAGGAGTACGTCTCGCATTTCCGTTTGTTTCCCGGGAAAAACAACTCTCGGGAAACAAAAGACACCAAAATTAAAAATAAAATGAAAAAAACAAACAAAATTTTCTCTCCCAATTTCCGTTCAGCTAGGAAAGAGAATACGAACCGCCATGCAAATTACTCTCCAGCATCTCGCTGGCGGCGGAGGTTTAAGCACCAGCGGAGTCCTCGAGGGCTCGCGGAAACGGCATCGTAGTGTGAAGGTCGGTATTCGACAGGTCGTTGAGCTCGTGGTTAGGCCACTCATTATCAATTAGTACGCAGTGGGAAGGAGAGAGAGATGTTTTCGGATAGAGAAGGGATATGTGGCGTTTTGAAGAGAAAAAAGTTTGATGAAGGGGTCAGTTTGGGAACGATATTTTTTCAATCCGCAAGCGGGATAAGGACAAAAGGTTTCCTGCGCTTGGGTTAGCCCGGTTTAATTACGAACCTAGTTGCCACAATTAACGGTCAAATTACGAACCTGGTTGCAAGAATTGACGGTGGTTTAAAAAAAAAAAAAAAAAAAAAAAAAAAAGGGGGTTTACCATTTTTGCCGCGAAAGTGACGGTGAAAATATAAATAAATTTCACATGGAGTTTTTTTTTTTTTTTTTTTTTAAATATATAATTCCAAATGAATTTACTGTAAATAAATTATAAATATGAAATTCGTAAGTTAACTTCATTGTCATGTTTAGTAACTTGTATTATTCTTATAAAATGTATTATATTATGTTATATTGACATGATACAATACGGTTAAAATGTAATATTTTAAAGATTTTAAGGTTAAAATGTAATTTTTTAAAAAAATTTGAGATTAAAATATAATTTTTGAAAAATTTGAGGTCAAACTATAATTTTATAAAATATGTAGGACCAAGTGTAATTTTATAAAAAAAAAAAATTGAAGGGTGTATTTTTATTTTAAATCAATCATTGTGCCCCACAATTTTTAAGAGGAGAATGTAGTAAATAATAGATTTTTGAAACTAAGTAAAATTAAATAGCAGATTTTAAATTATTAAACATAAATAACAGTTCAAGTGGTAAATAAATCATTTACGACGTAAATGGTTCATTTACCGCGAGCAGAAACATTTTTTTCACATAAAGTTTTTTTTTTTTTTACTGGTAAAAAGAATTTTTTTCCATATAAATAAAGATTTTTTAATATTTTTTATCAGTCGTAAATGAATCATTTACACAGTAAATGATTTATTTACCATGTAACCTAGTATTTACTTTAAATAATTTTAAAATCTGTTATTTGCTTAATTTAGTTTCAAAAATATGTTATTTACTACAATTTCTCATTTTTTAATAATTATAGATTCGTATGATTATATATGTTAGCTTGACCTCGATCCTCAGTCGTGCCAACTTCGATGTAAATCATGAATCCCCTATAAAATAATATAATACAATATACTAAAAATAAGTTGTGTTCATAAACCCTATTGAATATTGATTTACTATCCATAATAGTTTATATAATACAATGGTCAACTAAATATTATATTAATAAATGATTATACAATACTGTACTCTAATACGGTCAAACAAACATGCCCTTAATAAATTGATGTTAATCTGTGCCAGCCAAAGAAAATAAGCACTATGGTTGGAGTCCCCGCACTGTTTTTATGCATGTCGACTTCAGGTTCCCAATCTCGTGTTTTTCATGCACGAGGTTGTAGTGATAAAGATGAGATCATGCAGGGCTGATGTTTGTTGTTGCAAAACATATGGCTGAATGTGATATGAAATGGGGCTGGTGTTGGTTATTTTTGGGTGGCATCCTAAGCATGTTGTTTCTCTGGCATATCTCCTCTTAAGGTCTCATCCTTGGTGGTCACATTTGACATTGTTTATGGGTGAGTTTCAAAATTGGATTGAGGCTGAAGGCACGCACATTTACACAAATTTGCATATTTTAGCATTTTAGATTGTTTACCTATTGTTTTTCTCCTTTGTTCTCGCTTATTCCTTTTTTCATTCTGTTATAACAAACTTCTTGTTATTCCCTTGCTGAGCTGGACAGGCGTGTCCTTGTGCGTGATGTAAAACCTTTACTGGCTATATAACTATTGTACCTCTGGTTGCTTCATTAAGAAATATGAGAATGAATCATTTTCTTCTAATTCTCTCCTTTTTGTAATATGGTATCAAAGCATGCCTAGTTTTGCAATGTTGGGTCTCCAAATATCGACTTATTCGCAGCGGTTTGACATGGTCCACGTTGTACGTGAGGGGGGTATTAGAATCCCACATTGGCTGGAGATATTGGCATGATCCACTTAATAAGGTGAGGACAATCCTCCCCTAACAAACCGGTTTTGTTAGGTTGAGTTAGGCCCAATATCCTTTGATTTCTGTAAAATGGTATCAGAGCGATATTTTTCGCTGCTTCCTCTCATTCTTCTTCGTTTCTGAGTCATGGCGTGTGGAGGTCAAAATACCAATAACAATGCCAACCGGTTTCAGGCACTAATCCCTTCTTTTTCTTCTACTATTGCGCCTGCTCTTGACCCTTCCTCCATGGATAATATCCATAGTCCACTTTTCCTCCATAATAGGGATCATCCTGGTTTGTCTCTTGTTTCCCCTATTCTCACCGATCCCAACTACAATAGGAGTATGTGATGCAGTTCTTGATGGGTCTCAATGATTCTTACGCTGGGACGCGAGGGCAGATCTTGATGCTTGATCCATTACCCTCTGTTTCGAAAGTGTTCAATTTGGTTGTTTAAGAGGAACGACAACGATCGATTGGACCAATGTCTTCTACCCCAGCTGATTCGATGGCTTTCAGCGCCTCCTCTGCTCCACCCATCCTGCCCACCCCAGCAGCTCCTTTTGCGGTGGCTTCTTTTTCCCAGAACAAGCCTAAGTGAGATCGTTCGGTTTGTTCGCATTGTAGTCTCACAGGGCACTCTGTACATCGTTGCTATAGACTACACGGTTTCCCACCAGGTTACAAGCTCGGGCCCAGCAGAACGCCCTTCAATCCATCCCTAACCCTACCCATCATCTCTAGTCAGCTCGATTTCCTCCATCTTCTCCCACAGCTGCTGCTATAGCTTTCTCGACACCAACGGGACAGTTCTCACCGACTGGGGAGCTCTCTTCCACTGCCCCGACTCTTACATCGACGGGCCAATTGTCTTCGGATAAGGTTCAGCAGCTCCTTGCGTACCTCAGCACACAGCTCTAACATCAACACATTTCACCACCTGAGTCTCAATCAGTAATGAATCCTTCAGTTTCCCAACTCTCTGGTAATATCTCATTCGCCCTTTCTTTCTCCCATCCTTCCATTCCATCTGCTGCTTGGATTATAGATATCGGTGCTACATATCACGTGTGTCACAATCTTTCCCTGTTTTCTCATTCTACACCTATCGCAAGTACCACAATCACTCTTCCGAATGGTCACACTTCTGCTATTACTCGCATCGATTCTATAAAATTGTCTGACACCTTGAGCTTAGATAATGTGTTATATGTTCCCATGTTTACTTTCAATCTTCTGAGCATTAGTGCACTTACTCTTAGTCATACTTGCAGTGTTAATTTTCTTCTAAATTCATGTGTGATTCAGGACCTCACTCTACACTTGATGATTGGGAAGGGTAGCAAACAAAACAATCTCTATTTTCTAGACCTAGGGAATGAATATTGTAATTCTATTTCTGTTTTTTCTAATTCCGCAATGTCAAAGGGTGATATTTGGCATTTTCGCCTTGGTCATCCGTCGAATGTAAAACTCCAACTTCTACATAATGAATTATGCATTCCCAATCCTACATCTCATTTAGCTTCTCATTGTAAAGTTTGTCATATGGCTAAACAGAAACGGTTGCCCTTTATTTCTCATTATAATATGTCTGCTCATCCTTTTGATTTGGCTCACATTGATATTTAGGGTCCATTCCATCTTCAAACACTAGTTGGCCATAGATTTTTCCTCACTATTGTAGATGACTGCACACGTGCCACTTGGGTGTATCTTTTACATACCAAATCTGATGTTCTTACTGTATTTCTTAATATTTTCACATTCATTTCTACTCAATATAACACTACAATCAAATCAGTTCATTCGGACAATGCCCCTGAGTTAGTTTTTCAAGAATTTTTTCGTTCAAAAGGTGTTCTTCCTTACTACTTATGTGTTGACACTGCTGAACAAAACTCTATTGTTGAGCGTAAACACCAGCACATACTCAACGTGGCACGCGCTTTACACTTTCAATCAGGTGTTCCTCTTTGTTACTGAGGTGATTGTGTGTTGACTACCGTTTATTTGATTAATCGCACCCCTTCTCCATTATTGTCTAATAAAACTCCATTTGAAATATTAAACAAAAGAAAACCTGACTACAAACACCTTCGCATATTCGGATGCTTTTGTTATGCTTCCACCTTGCTTAAGCATCGTACAAAGTTTACTCCTTGTGCTAGGGCCTGTGTGTTTCTTGGTTATCCTCTTCGGTATAAAGGTTACAAATTGCTTGATTTGGAAAATAATTCGATTTCCATTTCTAGGAATGTTGTCTTTCATGAGACTTTTTTTCCTTTTGCTAATTCTGTCACTTCACATAATGTCCATGATTTGTTTAGCCACCGTGTCCTTCCCATTACTCTTTCCCCACCATTAGGAACCTCTCCTAGCACGTCTTGTTCAACTTTTTCCTCTAGTCTCGAGTCTACTTCATCACTACCTTCTGTTCTTTCTTCTTCTCGTCCCCTTCGTGTCCTTAAGAAGCCAGCATATTTATCTGACTATCATTGTTACTCATCCAATCACATTTCTTCCAAAACCATTATATATCCCATTTCTTCCTACTTGAGTTATCACAAGCTCTCTCCACCATACCGATCCTTTATCCTTGCCATCAACTCCTAAACCGAACCCACATCTTTCAGCCAAGCCGTTGAGTCTCAGGTATGACGTGATGCAATGAATGTTGAGTTGCAGGCTTTGGAAAGCAATGACACTTGGTCCATTTGTTCTCTTCCTCTTGGCAAGCATCTAGTTGGCTGCAAATGGGTATATAAAGTGAAACATCGAGTTGATGGGACAGTGGAAAGACACAAAGCTCATCTTGTGGCTAAGGATTTTACACAACAAGAAAGTATTGATTATCTTGACACTTTTTCCCCTGTTGTGACACTAGTTAATGTTAAAGTTTTGCTTTCATTAGCTGCAATTCATGGTTGGTCACTCACTCAACTTGACGTGACAAATGCATTTCTTCATGGTGATCTTGTTGAAGAAATCTACATGAGTCTTCCCCCTGGCTACCCTTGTCGTGAGGGGGATCATTTGCCCACTAATGCCGTTTGCAGACTACACAAATCTATTTATGGCTTAAAACAAGCTTCACGACAATGGTTTCAAAAATTTTCTAGTGCACTGTTGTGCGAAGTTTTGTTCAATCTTCTAGTGACCACACTTTATTTACAAAAAATCGTGGTGTTTCTTTTTTGGCTCTTTTGGTCTATGTTGATGATATTATCATTACTAGCAATGATCCTGCTGCTGTGGACGCCTTAAAAGGTGTTCTTAATAACAGGTTCAAGATGAAGAATTTGGGTTCCCTTCGATATTTTCTTGGCTTGGAAGTGGCTAGATCAACCGCTGACATTTCAATTTTCCAGAGAAAGTATGCCTTGGAGTTACTCTTAGACACTGGTTTTTTGGGTTGTAAACCAACCATTGTACCTATGGATCCGAACTTAAAATTATCACAAGATGATGGTGACTTGATTGAAGACCCTACCAGTTATAGGAGGCTCATTAGTAAGTTGTTGTACCTCACCATTACTCATCCAAACTTGAGCTACTCATTCAACCGTCTCAGCCAGTTTCTAGCGGCTCCTCGCACACCATATCTCTATGCTGTCTTTCGCATTCTGCAATACATCAAACGGACACCAGGGCAGGGCCTTTTCTTTCTAGCAAACTCTATGATTCAACTTAAAGCCTTTGCTGATTCAGTTTAGGCTACATGTCCGGACACTCGCCGATCCATTTCTGGTTTTTGTTGTTCCTTGGATCTTCTCTCGTCTCTTGAAAATCCAAGAAACAACCAATTGTCTCAAGATCCTCTGCTGAGGCTGAATACCGTTCCATGGCCAACACCACTTGTGAGATTACTTGGCTACTTTCTCTACTTAGTGATTTGAAGATCCCTCATCCTAATCCTGTTGTTCTTTACTGTGACAATCAAACTTCTCTCCATATTGCAACAAATCCAGTCTATCATGAGCACACAAAGCACATCGAAATTGATTGCCATATTATTTGCGAGAAAATCCAAGCTGGGTTGTTGAAAACCTTACATGTTTCTACACAAAATCAGCTTGCTGATATACTAACTAAAGCTCTTCATCATTCTCAGTTTCACAGCTTACTGTCCAAGATGGGAATTCATGACATTTACTCTCCATCTTGAGGGGGAGTTTTAGCATTTTAGATTGTTTTCCTATTTTTATTTTTCCTTTATTCTCACTTATTCATTTTTTTCATTCTGTTATAACAAACTTCTTGTTATTCCCTTGCTGAGCTGGACAAATGTGTCCTTGTGCGTGATGTAAAGCCTTTACTAGCTATATAACCACTGTACCTCTGGTTGCTCCATTAAGAAATATGAGAATGAATCATTTTCTTCTAATTCTCTCCTTTTTGTAATAGCATATTCTTTATATGGGAGTCGTTTGTTTCGTATATTCAAACTCAAATAATTAATTATATTATGTAAAACTTTCACATAAATTTAAATTTTAAACGTCTAAATCAAAAATCATAGATTTAAATATATCTCCCAAATAGATTGATTCATGACTTATGCTGTCAAGTTCTGACTTTTTGATGACAAAATCCCAATCTCCAAACAAGAGTGTGGAAAAAGTGTTATGTTAGGCAGCTGCGTTAGTTGTACTCATAGTGCATGTGGGTTAGTTTGGCATTGCAATCGTCGACGTTACTTCTCTCTTCATTTTGCGCCCAATATTTTCTTGTTATTTCAAGCATTGATGGTTGTCTTTCCATTAAAAGCTTTGTTGTTGTTGTTGTTTTTGTTTTCTTATAGTTTTATTGTTTAGCCTGGTTTAAATTTGTTATAAAAATGGTTTTTATCCCACGCATGTTTGTCTCATTTGTTTAATGTGTGGTCATTTCGCTTGGTTTGTTTCTTGGCAATTTTTGTGTCACCTTCATGGGATGAGATTCTTGACAATAGTTGATTGGACATTTTTGTTGAGTATAAAGTCCCTTTTATTTTACCAATTTGAGTTTTATTACAGTAAAAAGTTTTCAGAAATAATCACATTTAATTTTTTTAGTATAGTAAAAAGCTCCCACTTAAAATTACATCTCAACTCAAATTAAAAATTTAAATTAACAAACTAAACGAGTCTTAAATATTTTGATAAAGAGACATGTGTATAATCAATGTTTAGGGTGCTTGTTCGGGTGTATGTTAATGGAGCTAGTGCACACAATTTCTCTTTAAGCGTTCCATCTGGTTCACAAATATAATCACGTGATTGTCGATATTATATATATCCCATAGCAAAAGGTTATTTAGGTCTGAATGGGTATTTGTATTGACTCTTCATCTTATGAAATATAAGATATGTTTTGTTTAAAGAAAATAAATAATGATCACGATGATTACTATTTTTAATTATTATGATAACTGTTTCCCTGGACATTTGTCTTACATGAGAACTAGGACAGTTGTCTTTTATCACTATTAATAGTGCAATAGCTTTAAGTTTAACGATACACTAGAATTCATTATTGTCACGTAGCAATATAAAAACCCATTAAATGACGCTTCTTTTAGACGACAGTCGTGTTTTACAACTTCATTCGTAATGATAATAAATGATGAATGCCTAGTATAATATTATTTTGCTGTTAAATAACACGTAGCCACACAACTTTTCAATTGTATATCCGAACACGTGTTTGTAGTGATGTTTGTAACCTGACAAAATTGAGGGGTTATTCTTTTAAAATGTAATTTAAGTATAATTTTTTAATTAAATTTAAGTTATAATTTGAGTTAAAATTAAAATTTAAATAAAATTGAGTAAAATTAAATAAAATTAAAATTTAAAAGAATATAAATTTAAATAAAATTAAAATTAAAATTATTTTTTTAAAAAATTTTTAGACAAAAAAACGTATCCCCAACTTCTTGATTTTTTCTTTTCAATACATCTTAAGTAAGATCTAGTTACTTTTTCTTCCAGAAAACACTTCATAGCCATCATTAAGCGTATGATAATCTTTCCTTTCAGAATGCTGTGTATTGATGTGCTTGTTTTTTGAGTATTGACGTGATCGTTGAACCATTATTTTTTACTTCAAAATATCTTTCACTTCACTTTACGATTTAAATTTTATTATAATAAAAAATTTTAAAAAATAATCACATTTAATTATTTTATTATAATAAAAAATTTTCACATAAAATTATATTTTAATTTAAATTATAAATTTAAATCAGTAAAATTAACGAATACTTAATTTTCTACATATATTTCCCACTCGTTTCTACTACATACACATACCCTGTCCATGTACATTGTGTCGTAAATCTGTTTTGAATCCAATATATAAACAACTTCTATATTCACGATTCTGCATTTGTTCGCTTGATGTCATCAAGTAGATGCTGTATCACACGGTCGACCTCGTCAAGGGGAGAAATTTCCCTAGCCTAAATAGCCAAAAAAAAAAAAAAAAGTCCAATGGACTAAATCCATTTGTAAGAAACTGTGACAAATACAAAAAAAATATCAAGACATTATACATATATATTGAACTGTAACTTTTCAAATTCAAATCTCTCTCCACCTTATCATGTGTTATTTGATTTTTAGTTGTCATTGATTTCGACGCATAATTTAAATCATAAAAAATTTCTTTTAAGTATATATATATATATATATATTTTGCCACAATTCTAGTATGGATTTGAACAAATTCTGCTATGTTTTAAGCTTTATGAAGGCGAAAAAAGAAAAAGAGAGAGAGAAAGAAAAAGGGTTACACCAAAACAATAGCACAGATGATATTGTGGCAGATTCCCCCAACTTCCCAAATGAGAAACTCGTTAGGGCAATAGGCAATGTGCTAAAGGGCAACTACCAACCCACCCAATCAATTTTCCCAACTTCCTCCCCAAGCCATCATCATCATCATCATCATCCATCCTCCAACAATAAGAAGACAAAATATCATTACAAAATTTCCCCCCAAAATTACAGTTTCACCCCATCCCTTGTCGCGTCTTGTCATCAAAACGTCAACAGTCAATTGACTCACCTAACCACAACCCTTCCCGGCTTTAAATCCCACACCCCCGGGAGGACTCTTTCGTAATTTCAATTGGGGAAAAAGACAAATTATCATTACCCAAAAACCCCCACCCAAATTTCCCATGAGCCCCTAAAATTACATTTTCACCCCTCCCTTGTCGCGTCTCGTCATCAAAACATCGTCAACCACCCCCCCGGAGGACTCTTTCGTAATTTCAAATGTTCCAGATTCCGGTGTCGGTTTCCCGGCCAAGTCCAAACGGAAAAACGCAACGACCAGTTTTATAGGCCAAAATTCCCACGAACCTCATCCCCTTCCACGTGCGATGCATTTGGCGGGTACGAAATACCAGTCCCGAATAAAGAAAATAAAAAATAAAATAAAATAAAAATTAGGAATAGTAAAATGAGAAAAAAAAACGAAAAAACAAAAAATGCCCAATACCAGACCGTACGGTCTTGGTGAGAGAGAGAGAGAGAGAGAGAGATTTTGGAGAAGAAGAAAGACGAAAAAAGCTATTGAGAGCTTTTCATTAGTGTGAGATTTACATCTCTGTCTCCCTTGGTGCGAATGAAAGCCACTCGATCGAGCTCTCGGATCTTTCTCGAACTCTACTACTGTAGAGTACTGTAGAATCGTTTTCTGTTTTTTTTCCTTTTTCGTTTATTTTTCTTTTCCGTTAGTTTGTTTTTGGATACAGTTTTGTGTAGTACAGAAACCCAGTTCCCCTAAAACAAAAAGGGAAAAAAAAATAATAATAAAGAAGCTCTCTCGGGTTCAATGGAGTTGTACGGACGGAGCCCGGCGAGGAATGGGTCGAATCAGCCGGAATGGAGCCCGGACGCCGGCGAGACCGGTCTCGAAGGTGAGCTATTTCTTTATGGTTTTTGCTCTGAGTTTTGAATTTCGTTTGGAGATTTCCCGGCTAGGGTTTCGCAATGTGGGGTTTTGGCTAGGGTTTTGATGTGGATTTTGGGGGAGAATTTGTGTAGAATCGATGTGGCAATTGGGGCTGACCGGTGGCGAATCGTACCCGGAGCGTCCCGGCGTGCCGAACTGCGTGTACTACATGCGAACTGGGTATTGTGGATATGGTGTCCGGTGTCGTTACAACCATCCTCGTGATCGCGCCGCGGTAAAATCCTTTTGTCGTCGTTGACTGTGTCATTAATAGTTAATTAATGCCATTATTGCGTTTATTTAAGAATTACTCTATTTTCACACTCTCTCAGCAGTAGCTTATCTTATACTTAAAGGAACTTGTCGTCGTATGCTTAACTTGAGTGTTAGTTTATTGTTAGCTTGTTTCTGATGCTCTTTTGTCCGAATTTAATGCTGTTTAATGTGGTAACAAAGATGAGGAAATGGAATTATGGAAAATGGAGTTCGTTTTGGAATCTAATGGTCTTTGGGTACTTAAAATTTGTCTTCATTAAGCTTCATGTTTGTGTTGTTTTGGGCTTAGTGGTGCGATGGTGGTTGTCCTACTCGTTGCCCACAATTCTACACTTTTTTTCCCCTCCTTGACTGTGGTCAAAATGGTCTCATTAGTGTTTTTGTTTTGGGTTTAATGATTCACTTAGGTGGCGGCAGCTGTGAGAGCTACTGGGGAGTACCCAGAGCGAGTGGGAGAACCTGTATGTCAGGTAAGTTTAGTTATTTCAGTCAGTAAAATGGTCTTACTGATCATCATGTTGATAATGTAGATATTTGGAAAAATCTGTAAAGTTTTATCTGATTTAGCCTCTTAGTTCTTTCTAATACATCTATGGTTTTGTTGCTTAATGAACAGTATTATTTAAAAACTGGGACCTGTAAATTTGGTGCGTCCTGCAAGTTCCACCATCCGAAACATGGAGGTGGATCTTTGAGCCAAGCTCCACTTAATATTTATGGATACCCATTACGACCGGTTTGATTTCTAGCTCTTATCTTCTCTTTCTCTCCGTATACAATATCTAGCAAAAATATGAACTCTTACACAATCGTCACTTTACATATATATACCTTTGGATTTGAGTTAGTTTATAGCCTGTATAACCCACACATATTCCATTTTAACAGGGCGAGACAGAGTGCTCCTACTATTTGAAAACGGGGCAGTGCAAATTTGGTATAACTTGTAAATTCCATCATCCTCAACCTGCCGGCACGTCAGTGACGGCTTCTGCACCTCAATTTTATCCACCGGTGCAATCTCCTTCAGTTCCTATACCTGAACAATTTGGGGGGCCATCCACCAGCTTGAGGGTGGCTAGGCCTCCGTTATTACCTGGTTCATATGTGCAAGGGGCTTATGGTCCTGTGCTATTTCCTCCTGGAGTAGTTCCTATACCTGGGTGGAATCCTTATTCGGTATGATGGAAACATTTTCGCAATGACATATGCTAAAAGGACCTATTACTGATTGCGTTATTGGATCATTTGGTGTAGGCACCTGTAAGCCCTGTACTATCTCCTGGTGCTCAGCCCACAGTTGGAGCTGCTTCTATGTATGGAGTAACACATCTGTCTTCTTCAACCGCTGCACTTGCTAGACCTTATCCCTCTTTACCCTCTTCTATTGGCGCTTCAAGCAGTAGTCCAAAGGAACAAGTTTTTCCTGAGAGGCATGGTGAACCTGAATGCCAGTACTATCTAAGAACAGGGGACTGTAAATTTGGATCATCGTGTCGTTATCACCATCCTCGTGATCGAGTCATGCCAAGGACAAATTGTCTCCTCAGCCCAATGGGCCTCCCCTTGCGCTCGGTACCCAAAGCTATTCACCCACTTTTGTCAGGCTGAGCGTTAATAGTTATTTTCTCTCTTCTGAATTGTCTTCTCTTTTCATTCTGCTGCTCCCTACTTTCAGCCCTTAATTATTTATTTATTCTTCAATGAGCCTATATTATTGATGTTCATCTTCATATTTCTAAAGGAGGTTGGGCTTGTTGTTTACTATATTTTCAGCCAATAGTTGGTTTGAATCAGTGATACTGTATTGTTAGACTTGAGGGTAGTTGGATGATGAGATCTTTCTTTAGAAAATTTACAACAATTAAGTTGTTGTTGTTGGGGTGGGTTGTGGTTCGTTAGATAGTTAATGTGAGTAATCATTCATTAAGTATTCTACAAATCCAGTATTCTACAAATCCTAAAAGTCTTCGTTCTCTTTACATTTTGATTACGAGTAGCATGTCCAGTTCTGTGTTTCAAATGAGTTCATCTTTTTCAGATGTTGAAAAATAGGTTCAAATCAGGCGTTTCTGTGTTTCAGAATCTCAGATGTTGCCATTTTCAATATAGTTGAAGTGTTGACAATTATCTTAGGTTATGCAAATCCTTTTCTCTTTCCTTTTCTCTTTCCTTTCCTCTGTATTGTGAAGCAACTGTAAGGGCTTTTATGTGTATTGCTGATAGGGTGCAATATATGTATCTGACTGCTGAGGTTGTGGCGAAGGCTGGTAGCTAATCTGCTTTTGTCATGCTGTGTCTTACTCTTAGTTTTGTCTTTGTGTACAACACGTGTATGATCTTGATGCATAATACGCGAGTGCTTCTGTGCCTATGATTTCTTTTGAAGACATATGTTGTTGCTGATGGCTTGAGCATGTCACATTGATGATGAACACTAAATCATCGGGTTTCTTGTTCATCATCATGCTAGAGATAACTTTTCCCCCCCATTGATATAAGGTTGATAAAGTCAAAAATTAAGTCTATAGCTGGTTCTTGATGACTTTTTCTTGTTTCTTCGATTTATGTGCCATCGAGAGTGCTCTCTTTTGAGCATTTATTGTGCTTGACTTACGTTCTTAATCTACAGGGCGTGCAACCTTGTACTTTCTACTTGCAAAATGGGCATTGCAAGTTTGGATCCACGTGCAAATTTGATCACCCAATCGGGACAATGAGATACAGTCCATCAGCCTCTTCTCTCATCGATATGCCTGTTGCTCCATATCCAGTTGGGTCTTTACTAGCTACCCTGGCTCCTTCATCAACGTCCTCAGAACTATCCAAAAAGGAATCTTATTCAGCAAGAATGCCTTCTACTGGGAATACTTCAACTAGTTCAGTTGGTTTAATTTTCTCTCAGACCGGATCTGTTTCACTTACTGACGTGCAACTTTCTACACAAAGTTCTGTCCCTTTGAGTAGTAGCAGAAGCACAAGACAAGGCGGTGAGGTTCGACGATCAAGCTAATTTAAACGCAAGTCATTCTCCATTATCTTTGGGTGGGGTTTTCTCCTGCCTCATTATGTTTGCTGTTTATATATGTTAGTAAATGTGTAGTGGTCAATTGTGCAAAGGTTTTCGCGTATCACATTCAAGGTCTATCAAGCAACTCTGTTTAGCCTATGCTAGGATTTGGATAATTTATGCTCATGTCAAATATATGCAGCCATCAACGCTATCTCAAATAAGCTTCAAAGGCAAATCCGTATGTATTGTTCCTCACTTCCAAGTAATTATGACAGAAAGCATTCATATCAGGTAAACCTACAAGCTTCCATTCAACTTTAAGCTAGTCCATTTTATTAGTATTCTGATACCCGGGTTTGACCTTCGATGTTTAAAGAGAAGATTGTTGGTCTTTTCTTGTCTAATTCCGTAAATTAGTTGCAAAATCTCTTGCAACTAGCCGAGTCAGTGTTTGAAGACAAAGTCTAATTTTCTGCTCATCGAAGTTGTAAGATGCTTGTTTATGTAGAAAATATTTTTAAGGCCCCAAGAACTGGGAAGCCACTTTTGGCATCCACATTTTTAATTCCACGAGTTTTTTAGATGGTTTTGTTCCTTGGAAAGTGAGAAGCATCCGAATTCTTGTATGTTTGGAAGCAACGCTAGATATTCTGTTGAAATCCTGGATTTGTTGAAGAGATTATCCTTCACTGAAAATTTCTCTGTGTATTATCTTTTAGCAAGTTTTTTTGTTTTTGTGATACGAAGCTTGGTTTTCTTTGTTTAACCTCTTTATCTTCTAATTTGTGTCATGTATAATGGAGAGCGATTTTCATATATTACCTCTCCACAAAACACATGGTTTTTGGGCTTGCCTGTTTGTGACTTGCAAAATTGGAGCCCGAGTTTGGTTTTTTTTTTTTTTTTTTTTTTTTTTTTTTTTTTTTTTTTTTTCTGCTTATGTTTTCCCACCTCATCTTCCTCCTTCCTCATACGGCTCGTTCTAAGAGAGGAGACTTCCTATTGGTCTATAGCGATTTTGGCTCACATTTTTCTATCCAAAAGGTGAAAAATATGAAGCTGCCAGTCATTTGAGACGTAATGAAAAAGACCAAAGGCGTGGAAAGGCTTCATCCTATGAGTATGCAGCACATTGGCACATTCCTGATATAGTAAGTTATACGTTCGACTTCGCTATGTATAACGTGTATGTTCACTTCTGAGCATTATATTTGCGTCATCTTGGGGTGTGATATGATGTAAAAATGTCGCTGGCACTGTTCCCAAAGCAGAAAGTGTTTCTCTAACATCATCATAGTTTTACTCGAGAGTGTGAGCAAATAGAGAGGAACACTACCCCATTTTAATTCATTACTACCCCATGTGGCTGAAATTGAATTATAGGCGCGTCATAAAAATACTTGCGTGGGCTCGCTCTCTCTCTCTCTCTCTCTCTCTCGATGATATTCGCAATCACATGGCCAACAACAGTGATAAAATCCCATGGAATTACTTAATCAATTCAATGTTGGTGAAGGGGAAGCAACTGTATAAATAGAAGGGAGAAAGAGGAAAATAGGTCAAGATTTGAGATGAATTAAAATTAATAGGTCAATAATTTATATAAGTTAATAAATAGGTCAAATTACTATTTTCGTCCATAATTTGTCTGGTTATAAACCATCACTTAATAAGTTATTGTCTATAATTATTCATAACTTATCTGATTATGAACCATAACTTGATAAGTTTGTCCATAACTTATCTGGTTATAAACCATAACTTGACAAGTTATGGCCTATTAATTTTTATAACTAAAAATTGGCCTATATACTTTCTTTACATTTTCATATTGGCCTATTTTCTACTATTTCCCTAAATAGACAGCCCCCACCTCATGCTAAGTTTTAGCTTAAAAGGCCTAGTAAAGTTTCTGCGCCGTTCGCTTTGTCCAAAAAAAATGTTTGCTTAAAATGCATTTTTGGGTCTTTATAAATGATGTCTCGTTCATTTTACTGATTTAAATTTTAAATTTTAAATTTTTATAGTAAAAAATTCTTAAAAAATGTCACATTTTAATTTTTTTTGTTACAGTAAAAATCTCTTAAAAAATATCACATTTCAATTCGAATTAAAAATTTAAATCCGTAAAATAAACGAGGCACAAAAATCCAAATGGCCATCATTGGCAATGGTAAAACTTCGGTTCAAAAGTATGCACATTTCCCCTTTGAACGACCTCTTTGGGTCGTGTTGGTGAAAAGCTTTAGCATAAAGACTTATAGTAGTTAATTCCTCGTTGAGAAGATGTAATGGAACATAAAAAAAGGGGAAAATAGACCAGGAAAATTTTAATGGGATTCTATGGGCATCCCATGTCGATGCCGTTGCTGTCAAAATATCCAAGCACGGCCTATGCCAGGGATAGAGTGACCATGGACAAACTAGGATGTGAGCTGTAAATTGTCGAAAACTGGGCTCTCGTACGACGGCTTTAATTAGAGGAAATGAGACATATTTAAAAAGTGCATTGCATAAGTGTAAATTTTTATTTTTTATTTTTAATTAATATATTTTTATAATTAAATAATTATATTAATCAAACATAAGGGTAAAAATCACATAAACATACACTTTAAAAAGATATGTTTAACAATTTTTTTCCTTTAATTAACATAGGCTATCTTAAATAGCCTCACTAGAAAATCCTCGTACAAAGCAAACAATCTTCAATTCATTTTTTTTTTTTTTTTTTTTTTTTGACTTCTCAAATTATTTCAGAGTAGCTCAATGATTTTGAGACGTAGAATTTAAAGCCCTCACCGCAACGTTGAAAAAAAAAAAAAAACATTACGTTTAGGTAAAAAATCAGCACAAACCGTTGTAATACATATATATAATAATAATAATAATAATAATAATAATAATAATTCAAAGGGACTTAGAGCAACACAATCCACCCACGTAGAATACTGAATACAAAAGCCAGGGCACTAACATTCTCCACAAGTTTCAAAAGAGGTGGGGCTTTTGTGTTTGTACCCCATGAGTGTTACTCACCTACACAGCTTAATGATTCTCTAAGTCCTTTTTCACCTTATTCTGTGTGAGAAAAGAAAAGAAAAACACCCCCTTTTCTGCATTTGTTGTCTTTTTCTCCAAAGTTTTCACTCTCCCCTTTTGTTTGGGCCTCTTGAGAGAAAACCCCAAGCGCTCAAATTCAATGTCACAAGCGTTTTTCAAAAATGCACGGTGCACAAATTTTGTTTTTTTTTGGGGAAAAAAACAATAAATAGATCAATAATAAGATTCCCTTTGTACACATAATCACTTAGGTCCACATGCATACATATGTAGTGAAAAAAACAAAAGGAAAAAACGCTAAGCTAAAAGGTGAAAATTTGATGGAGCTAGCTCTAGCAGCTGCAATTCCAATATATTCCAAAATAGGCCATTTTTATGAGGCAAAGCTTGATTATTTATTAACTTTAGTAGAAGTTATTGACGTAATTCATCGTCAATCTTTACGAGTAACCTTTTAAAAGATTGGATAAAAAAAAAAAAAAAAAACAACTTATTAAATGAGCAAAAATATCTGTTTTTCTAGGCATTTAATTTAATTAATGTTTTTGGTCAGACAAAAAACAAATTTTTTTATTGAAAATTTTGGGTATATGATGCACTAATATAATGTAGAATTGGAGTTCCTAACTTGATCTTCTTTCTCCTTGGCATGCATAGATCATGCAGACATTTATTGTCACCAATCCAACAAAAGTTCTTCTATATGCATATACTTATTATATGTATATATATATTGGCCTAGAAAATCATGAAGACCACTTGGAAGTTTGCACTTTGACAGCAAAAAAAAAAAAAAAAAAAAAAAAAAAAAAGCGAGTACTCATTTCCATATTCTCTGGATTTGCAAATGCAGTGATTTGTAACAATGGTGATCAAACCGCAGGAGTGAGGACCACAATTGACAACTGTCGAAAAAGCAAGAAAACCCAATTTCCATTCTCTCTGGATTTGCAATGCAGTGAATTTTAACAATGGTGATCAGACCGCAGGAGTGAGGACCACAATTGACAACTGTTGAAAAAGCAAGAAAACCCAATTTTTAAAAGGCTAAGAGCTAATTAGTAAAGGGATTAGGAGGCCATGAAATGATAACCTACCAGTCAACCAACAAGAGGTAAAGAAAAGGAATTTGATGGGATCATCATTACCACCCGATCGAGGCTATCCAATGCCATGATTAGCCCAACAGTTTATTCATTACGTGCAGCTAAGCTAATGCCTAATTATAAAGTTTAGATTAATATGTACAAAATGTGTAGCCCGGACGTGTGACCATGATAATTAATATGGTACTAGAATGGTCTTGAGTTTGGTATAGGCAGTTAAAAGCACATTCGGCTTTGTAAATTTAATATTGTTGGGAGGAAATATTATCATGTTGTAGTAGTACTATAGTTTTATCATGTTACAGCCTTTACATAGCATGTGACTTGATGAAAAGTTAGTAGTGATGTATAAAGGATTTTTTTTTTTTTTTTTTTTTTAAATTTATAAAAGGTTTATGGTACTTTTATCCAGTAAATTTTGATTGAATTAACAAGATGTCTGCTAAACTTTTTTTAAGGGATTCTTACCTTTTTATACATTGTAATTTGGGTTTATTTATATCTTCAATTTTTAATCTCATTAAATGTATACCTTCAAATTAGATTTAATATCCAAATTTATACATTTCCACAATCAATCCTCAATTTTAACCTAAAAAATACTCAAAATACCCTTCAATAAAAACATAGAAAAAGGAAAAAAGCCCAGAAAAAAACTTTAAACTTACAATTTTAACCTCTAAAACATGTAAAATACCATCCAAATGGGGGGTTTTTTGTGGTAATAAATTTTTAATTATCATAATATTTGAAAGTTTTAATGTTTTTCCCATTCTCTTAAACATAGTTCAGTCATTTTAAAGGTCAAAATTAATTATTGATCCATATTAGGTATAAATTTGTATATTAAATTTAATTTGAAGGTATAAATTTAATGAGATAAAAAATTAAAAGTATAAATTTTGAATAAACACAAAACACGGGTATTCAAATATAAATATCCTTTTTTAATTGGGATTTAAGAAAATGTGCCAAAACTCTCCAAAACAATGATTGGTGTTAAAATGTGAAAGGAAACACCCCTGTACACTAACATGACATGCTCCAACCATTATAAAAAAATTCAATTTTTTCTTTTGAGTGAGTTGATGTAATGTGTTCGGGGTATTTATGTTCAAATTTAACAGTCGTCATTGATTTAGGAGCAATATGCAACGCTTTGTTAAAGTTATTAGACAATTTGTTGAAATTAAAAGTTTTGAGGTAGTTTGCCAATCATACAAAGTTATGGGACAAATACCCTAATTTAAAACTGCTAGACTATGATATTTCAGTCTTTTTGTTGGCGAATAATCCGGGCCCCAAAAGAGAATTTATTCCGGGCAGAAGAAATAAATGCCTCCAAATTATTGAATTAATTAATGTAGTGGTTCCAGTCAAAATGGCCTCAGGGCTCAAGTGTCCAAATTTGCTCTGACTAAGATGCTCTTCATGCCCTTGGATCAATTTGTATATAAGATGACACACAGAAAGTGAACAATACCCAAAAAAATCTATTTCCCAAAGTTTCATCACAAAGCAATAAGGCCAAGCAAGCTGGTTCTTATGTTTTTTTTACCTAAATTTATTGGCCAAACGAAGGGGACGAGAGATGAAATGACACTGATGATCAATTTTTTTTTATTAAGAAAGATGCGTGTGATCGGGTTTGCCACAAATTTTGCCCCCTAACTCTTAACACCATACATGATGCTCTAATTTGTCCTAAACACACATATGAATTTTAAATTCCTTGTGGTGTGGTTCTCATTATATCATGTAATCCAACTCACCCTTCTAATCCCCACTTTTGTGGGCTTTACACATAATATGGGAATTAAATTAAGCTAATCTTTATTCAGGGGTTGCTTTCACTAGCCATGATGACACGCCCCAAAAGCACAGCAAACCTTCAGAATTCCTGCAATTTTTTTTTTTTTTTTCCAAACCAGCGACAAAAAAAAAAAAAAAGGTTATGAGTCACTCGCTAGTTTACCTTTCACCGAAAAGTGTTTTGAGCACGTTACACAATTTTGTTGACTTTAGATCAATCGCATTACAAATACAATTATAAACACCTCCACACCAGTCATCACAATCCTTTGCATGACAGACTTCATATGTGACTTTCTCTTCACTCCATTTCTCTCTCTCTCTCTCTCTCTCTCTCTCTCTCTCCCACACAGACAGACAGAATTAGAGAGAGAAAGAAAGAACCTTAAACAAACATGTCAGGTTCCTCAGCAGAGTAATGAAAACCAGTTCTCTCTAGTAGTATTGAAATGAGACTTGGGTTGTTAAAAGCAGTTATACTGTTGCCGGTTTGACACTTGGTGGTCAGAGATTTTTTTCCTTTTTATTTTATTTTATTTTTTTCAACTTTTGGTCAGGTTAATTTGTTTGAGAAGAAATAATGGGAGTTGTGACTGTTGGAGAATTGAAGCCAAGCATTTCTGGGAAAAGGTCGTTTCGTCCAAGTTCTAGCATTCGACATGCCACTGAATGGTAATTCAAATCACTCCTTTTTTTTTTTCCATTCTTTTTATTTATTTATTTATCTTTAACTCAATTTGTATCGGTTTCCATATTTCCAAAAAATGCTTTATGTCACTCAAAGCTGAGTTTTTCCCTATCTGGTTTTTCACTCCCAACGTATATATTTCAGATTTGTCGTTTTTACAGAAAAATTTCTAACTTTTCTGTGAAGCTGTTGACAGTTTGTCAATATTCTTTAACATGATGTAAACTTAGATCAGATAACCACATGACCCACCATTTTTTATCAGAATATTTTTAATGCGTCAATTGTTTGTCTTCTGGGGCGTTGAATTGTCACGATCAGAGCCTGCAGCAGGTAGATGAAATTAAAAATTCTGAGAACACGTTTCTGTCAAGTGAAGATTTTTCCTTAATCACAATATTCCATGTAGTTTTCAGTAGGTCCCTGAGCAATTTTCACAGGTTTAAATCTGAGGCCCCCTCCAAATTTAAGAGTGAAAACGACAGTTAAAAAAGGGTACCCATAAAAATCGTTAAGATTAGGTAAATTTTGTGGTAGGATATGAAAAAATATGACAGTTGTTAACCGTCACACTTTCATCAAGTTGATAGAGTTTTTAACTTACAATTCCAAACTCTATCTACCATACCCTGCCATAAAATTCTCTCAAGGTTGCTCAAGCCCGCGAGTATGACGCATCATTTAAAATTGAGTCTTCCTCTAGATTTAAAATAAGAAATGGTGCTTGAAAAAGGGTTACCCATAAAAGGTTAAGACTAATCAAATTTTTTGGCGGAATAATTTTTAATTGTCAGATTTTCATCGAGTTTGTATATATATATATTTTTTAATTTAATATGATTATGGTGTAATCTGTATTTTTGATACCCTACCATAAAATTCCCCTAAGAATTACGAGGTCACTTAGCCCCTGAGTATGACGCATCAAAGTTGTGTGACCTTGACTTTGACAGATCTAACATCCAAACGACATCACCACGGGGCGTGAGCTAATGAATCAATGTTCACATTCCATGTTGGCGCTATAGACATTTCTTGGTGTCAAACGAAACAGACCAATCAACACTTGCTCATCAATTATTTTTTCTTCGTTTTTACCATATGTTGGACCCTCCCTCTCTAGAAACTAAACCGGTACGGACAACTAGTACACTAGTTACACCAAGTATGACAAACCCAATAGCGCCTACAATGAACACAACAAGAAGATACAGCTATTTCATAAAACCCAAAAAGAAAAAGGCCCTCAAATCATGCACTTAGTATCCATGCAGATCCGCAAAATCTGCACAAAAAAACCACTCTGCAATGTTCTGAATCCGACCATACATTTCTTTTTTAACCCTTATGGAGAGTCTATCCTTTTTGCTTGTGCAGTCCACCTATTTTACAATTATTGATTATGTTAATGTCCCACCGTATGGGGTCACTCCAAATGTCAAATCACCAAAACTAGGAGGATCATGATGTCCATAAGTTTTGAGTTTGTTCACGGTAACATTATATTTAATGCAAGAATTCGGTGGATGTGTGTGTGTACAGTGATATTTTATGCAACAACAATAAAAGTCAGTAGGAGGAGGAACGCTTGGGAAGAGTTTCTTGATATGTTGGCAACAAGAAACATGTATATATGGAGTGTGGTTTTTGTGTTTCATGGGTTTGGTTTGTTTGTTTTCGTATTTTCTTGTGTTCTCTGCAATGTCCCCTCAAATCAGGTTTTCATATCTTCTTGCAGGCCAATCTCTGACGTTTCGAGCGATCTTACTGTTGAAGTGGGAACCTCAAGCTTTTCACTTCATAAGGTGAGAAAAACGTTTGGTTCTGATTAAGATTTGACTGTTCATTAAGTATAGTTATTGGTGTAAGTGCTTTTGTTGAGCTTTCTACTGCGAAAAACTGATAGCTGCATATTCAGAAATTTGGGAGTTTACTTAAATATTCTTGTTGAATCTTCAATTTTATATTATACTACAAAAAAAAAAAAAAAAGATGATAAGCGTACGAAATCTTAGTATATTGTTTCAATTTTGTTGCAATTTTCCATGTTTACATGTGAAGAAGATCTGTGCAAAGTTGTATATACACTTTATGAAGAAGAAAAACTATTTCTGCAGATGAAATTGTGTGGGCAAACACAATATTTCATTATAAAGTAAAGAAAAAAAATTCTCTTGCAGTTTCCTCTTGTTTCGCGAAGTGGAAGGATTCGAAAATTGCTGTTGGAAGCAAAAGATACAAAAATTACAAGAATAAATCTTGCTACTGTCCCTGGTGGACCTGAGGCTTTTGAGCTAGCTGCGAAATTCTGCTATGGAGTAAACGTTGAGATAACGCAGTCAAACGTCGCAATGCTTTGTTGTGCGGCTCACTTCCTGGAAATGACAGAAGACTTTGCAGAGAAAAACCTCGAGGCCCGTGTTGAAGCCTATCTAAAGGAGATGGTGCTCCCGAACATCGCGAATTCCATTTCTGTTCTTCACCGTTGCGAGACTCTCTTGCCGGTTGCAGAAGAGATCAACTTGGTCAGTAGGCTTATTAATGCAATTGCAACTAATGCCTGCAAAGAGCAGCTCACTTCAGGGTTGTTGAAACTTGACCATAACTTCCCTGCAAAGCCTGTCCCAGCTATGGAACCAGAAACACCCGCGGATTGGTGGGGAAAGTCCCTCACAATTCTCAGTCTTGACTTCTTTCAGAGAGTTTTATCAGCTGTCAAAACCAAGGGTCTAAAGCAGGACATGATCAGCAAAATTTTGATAAACTATGCACATAATTCTCTTCAAGGCCTTGTTGTGAGGGATTCACAACTGGTCAAGGGAAGCCTGCTGGACTCAGAACTGCAAAAGAAACAAAGGGTCATTGTTGAAGCAATGGTTAATTTGCTACCAACTCAGTCAAGGAAGAGTCCAGTTCCAATGGCATTTCTCTCGAGTTTGCTGAAAACCGCAATAGCAGCATCGGCATCTACTTCTTGCAGGTCGGATTTGGAGAGGCGGATCGGTCTGCAGCTTGACCAGGCAATCCTTGAGGACATCCTAACTCCTGCGAATTCGCACGGGAACAGCCACAGCACAATCTATGACATAGATACTATTGTGAGGATCTTTTCCATATTTCTTAACTTGGACGAGGACGATGAAGAGGACAGTCACTTGAGAGATGAAAGCGAAATGGTTTATGATTTCGATAGCCCCGGATCTCCTAAACAAAGTTCAATCCTAAAAGTATCAAAGCTGCTTGACAACTATCTTGCAGAAGTTGCATTGGACACAAACTTGATGCCCACTAAATTCATAGCACTAACAGAACTACTTCCGGATCATGCTCGTTTAGTGAGTGATGGACTATATAGAGCTGTGGATATCTTCCTAAAAGTAAGAAAATAAACTCTTTCTTTCTCTCTCTCTCTCTCTCTCTCTCTCTCTCTCTCTCTCTCTCTCTCTCTCTCTCTCTCTTCAATGTTTGTTTCTATGAGGACTTTGAACTCATCACTTTCTACAGGTTCATCCAAACATTAAGGACTCAGAGCGCTACCGCCTTTGCAAAACCATCGACTGTCAAAAGCTATCTCAAGAAGCCTGCAGCCACGCAGCGCAGAACGAAAGACTGCCGGTTCAGATGGCAGTTCAAGTGCTCTATTTTGAGCAAATCAGGCTGAGAAATGCGATGAACGGAGGGCACAACCAGTTCTTCTTTGGTGCAATAAATGGCCAATTCCCTCAGCGCTCGGGCAGCGGCGCTGGGAGTGGAGCCATTTCCCCTAGAGACAACTACGCATCGGTAAGAAGAGAGAACCGGGAGCTCAAGCTAGAAGTTGCAAGGATGAGAATGAGGCTAACAGACTTGGAAAAGGACCATGTTTCCATGAAACAAGAGCTTGTGAGGTCTCATCCTGCAAATAAGCTGTTCAAATCATTTGCCAAAAAGTTGAGGAAGCTCAACAACTTGTTCAGGATTAATAGTATTAAGCCTACAGGGGGCAAGGCAAGTTCAGAAACCAGATTCCCATTTCAGAAGAGGAGGCGTCATTCTGTTTCATGACTTGAGTAGAAGTGTGAATAAACCAATGAGTGTATAGTAATACTTATATACATATTTATATATATATACAGTGTGATTGCTTCTAATGTCATGATAGTTTTTTGAATGTTGAAGATTTGGTTGCTATGTTCATGAGATCACTCCCTTGACTTTTTTTGGTCCAATTCTACAAGGCAGACGCTTTATTTATTAGAACTTGTATCCTAGTTGTCAGAATGTTTTTGACATCATATATATGAAACATTGGAAAATGTTGACACAAGCTTTGAAGAATCTACCTTTAACATAGCTAATTATGCCATTTCCTTGTATTCTCATTTCTCTGGTTATGCCTTAGTTTGTGCATTCTCTTACACACCAATGAGAATTATTAAAAAAAAAAAAAAAAAAAAAAAAATCTAATCTTCCGGACAGAAAGCAGGTAACTTGTGTGGAGGCTAATTATACTATACGCTTTCTTATTGATCATGGTTCGGTTATGGGGTGTATGGCGGATTTTCAGGTGTATTTTAGGTATTCTACACATGTTTTCATCTGCCATAGTTCTCGTGAAACAAAGGGAGACTAAGGGGAACATTTTACGAGTAAATTGTAGTACCTTGTACTTCTTTCCCTGATTACAGTATTTTTTGCAACGGTTAATTAAACACAATTCTCACATAAAAAAATGAAGGCCTTTAGAATTTATATGTGGCTTGTCTATTTCTTATTCTTTTTACTCTAGAATTGTAGGAATTATGGACTTTTGATTCCGAACAAAGCCCTTCCTAGAAAGCAACTTTTAAGTTATCAAATGTGCACCACCAAACGTGTTGAAAACACTCATAAACATGTCCAAAAAAGAAAATATTAATCTTTTCATTTGCAATCCCTCTTAAGGTTGAAGATTAGATCCTTGAGCAAAACAAAAAAAAAAAAAAAAAAAAAAAGAGAACCCCATATAACAACAATCACTAGAAGCATAATAGGTCAAAAAAAAAAAAAAAAAAAAAAAAAAAAAAAAAAAGAACATTGTATCATGATACATCCTTTATTATTGCCATTCCAAATATCTTCAAAGTAAAGGATGCCATTCAAATATTTTTGTCCCTATAAAGGTGGACATGCTTAATCATAAGAACTTGCTAGGGAATTCTCCTTTCGCCCACATAACCTTGGATACAAAAACATTACATGCTCATTGTTTGTAATGCCACAGCTTGACAAGACTCTCAATTACCACACTGTCTCAAATGATGCTTTGGTTTGGTGTTATTTGGACGTTCATTGTAACTTACCCAAGTTGGCATCTTTCACAAATAGTTTGAAACAAGGAACATAAATATTATTATTGACACACACGCACGCGCAAAAATCAGCTTTAATTTGTCACGGAAATGATAGTTATAAGTGTTTCTATAGTGAATCCACTAACTCATGTCATGTTAAACTTAATCCTATTGTTTTTCTAAAAATGAAAAAAAAAGGGGCACAAAGGAATCTAGTACAGGTTGTGGAAAAAACTTGTCTGTGTGGAGTACATTACACGAATGACATTGCTGGCTGGAGTCTTTTTTTTTTTTTTTTTTTTTTTTTTAAGAGCAAAAATAAAAAATAAAAAATTTAAGATTCACATAAATAATGTTTTGTATTGGACAATACTTCCTATTTACGCCTAAGACTGGTTGATCTAGATTCTAGTGGCACCAAGGATTTGAGCAGTATGAGATTTAGGAGAAGTTGATTGTTCAATTTTCTTTTTTTTTTTTTTTTTTTTTTTTAAATCCTATTTACATTTAACATTGCAATTTTTTTTTTTTTTTTTTATTTCCTTTGATTTGATATAAACCAAATTGATGTGTAAACCACTCGTGTAGCAACAAATCAGAACTTTTTCAGTAAAAACAAAAAATGAATAACGTAAATACCTTATGGTTGATTTTTCCGTGAATTCCCTGAATTATGTGTGTGAATAAAAAAAAAAAAAAGAAGAAAAGATTACAAAGAAACTAGATTCAAGGCTGTTTACAGAAAGAAGTATTTATACAAAATGATCACTTTTATACTCCATGTTTAGAATTTGTCTTTAATTTAACAATATTATTAATCTGTTTATTTTAATAATTATTGAGATAATATTATTGAAAAATATACTATTTTTATATTAGTAGTTAACAAAGAATAAAAATATCATCGCGGGATATTTTACAGATTTATGTGCAAATATCATGTAAATTCAAAATTTTCAACTCGGGCATATATGTAATTAACTCGAACAGAAAACCCAGGCCCAGATAAAGGGCCTGCAGATGAGGGTAGTTGGTCCAAAGAACATAGATTTTGGGCCTGGAAATATTTCTGATTATGTCTTGACAATATTACCCCTCCATAGGTTGCGACGAGGAGAGCGTGAAACTGTGTCGTTTTTACGTCGACTCGGCAAAGTCCCCGTGGAAGAGGCGGTTTTGTTCTGCAAGTAGGGAGTGGAATCTAAAACGGTGTGTATTGAGAGAGACAGAGAGAGACAAGAATGTCTTCTTCTGGGCTTCGCAACTTCTTGCCCTTCTCCAGGCTCTTCAGGTGCTTCTCTCTCTACCAACGTTCTCCTTTCTCTCTCCTCTTTTGGGATTTATTCTTTTTTGATTTTTTGTTTTAATTAAGATTGTTCTTTTGGTTGTTTGAGTACATAACAGTGTCTTTTTTTTTTTTTTTAGGTGACCTAGTACCTTCTTCGTGTTTCTAATTTCTATTGCGATCTATTTTTCTTTTTTCTGATCTCCTGCTGAGCAAAAAGTCCTATTATATAATTCGGTGGATAAGTTTTGTTTGCTTTGTCATGAAAAAGGTGGATTGGAGTTGGACCTCTCGAAAGATTTTTTGTTTTTTTGTTTTTTTTTTTTTTGGTTAATGCTTAACAAAATTATGAATTTAGACCCAATAAGGGCTGTTATCTTATAATTGGAAGAAAGTCGTTTGTGTTAATGGTGCATTGTTTACCATATTTCAACCAAGAAAATTCATTTCAAAATCAGGGAAGGCCTTATTTTTCTCTTAACCAACCATAATCTAGATTAGACCATTATTCTGAATTTGAAATATTTCTGTCTGAAGTAGGAGTAATTATTAGTTTTTTCTTAGTACAAGTTAGTGCAAAAGTTTTGGGCAGATTTGGTTGCATTTATCTAGTTATAGTTCATTTTTATATTTAAGACATTCCTGAAGCCTAGAATATTGATGAGCTGGGAAAAAAAGAAAGAAAGGAACGTCAAACTCCTTACTGCATCTAATAAGAGATTTTTGAGCTTAGGTACTTTTTCAATTTTAATTTTGCTACAATTAAAAGCTCTCATAAAAAGTTAAATCTAACTTTTTTGCTACAGTTAAAAACTCTCACATAAAGTTACATCTAAGCTCAAATTAAAAACTCTAATCGGTGAACTGAACGAGACCTTAGTTATTCCAAACTATTGTAACGCTAGCAATACCCTATACATAGGCAATATATACTCATATCCATATATATCCACACACACACACACACATATATATATATGTATGTATGTATGTATGTATATAGGGTTTTTGGCACAATTGCCCCTAAGCTCTTAATTGGAATGTTGAAATTTTTGGCTGAATGTGCTCTTTTGACACTAATTTAACGCAATCGCAATTAAAATGGGGCATATTGCAATAAATTTACAAATTGAGGGGGCAACTTGTCAAAATTAAACGTTTGAGGGGCAATTCACTAAATCACGACAAGTGTAGGGGCACATGTGCTAAAAACCCTATGTATATATGACCATGATTATCTACTTTTCATATGCTCACATGTCAATCTGGAACCTATAGGTTATGATACATAACAATTTTTGACAGGGTTGATGTTTCAGTAGGAAATAATGATCACAACTGCTCATCCTTACTGCGAAAATCATCGTTTTTATTTGCTTGTGGCCCTAAAAATCAACTAAAAGATAGTGGGGAGGGATTAATTGTTTGTTCAGGATTGTTCAGTTGTGCCCTTGTTTTATTGCTGTGTCTTTCTATAGTTTTACTTGAAGAGAAGTGTTAATATGGTGTTATCTCTTAATTGTCACAGGCAGCTGGAGCAAGAAGTGGAAACTGTGGTAAATGTGCTGCAGCCTGGACCGTTAGGAATCATAGAGCACAAGTTCTCTGCCGAGGAGATTCACAAGGCGAGTGCCACAGTTCGTATGGCAGTAGAGAATTGGCGACGGAATGCGAAACTCGAGGAGAGTACTGGGGTCTTACGTGATTATATTCACAAGTGAAGGAAACACCGGGGGAGCCATTCTCAGTGGATGAGTGGAAATTTTTGAAATTTTGTTCTTGTACAGAATACATAGAAGCTCAAGGAAATCTATGAATGTTTTTCCTTTGCTACCAACCACTGTGATTTTACAGTACGTAATTCACCCCCATTTACCATCGTATGCATTGCTTTTACAACTATGTAACTATATTAATTTGACCATAAAGGAAATTTAATTTCTGAATATATATAGATCATGATGAGCAAAAGAAGAGAGAAAACATTAACTTCTCTCCCGATTATACCTATGTGGGATGTGATAAGATAATTGCTTGACTTTCAAATAGTATTTTAAATAGCTTCTATTTATCAGTAAATATTTAATTTGTCTTGTTCATTGTTTTTAGGAGATTAGATAGGTTAGATTCAAATTCAAATTCTTCATGTAAGTGCATGTATATTATCTTCTCATTAATGGAAAACTAGTACCATTATTTCCCCAAATTCTCTTTAGTCTAAAGGATGGTGATAAACAAAAGAGGAAGATTTTGTAAAAGCGACGTCCTTTATCAAACTATGATTACTATTTAGTTAAACAACTTCAAGGAACAAACAAACTTTACTGCTAAATCTTCCAGAAATAAAGGGAAAAGAAAATACTGCTAGATCTAATCTCTATTACGTTTTTTAGAATATATGTTAATCCCTTTTTGTAGATTATATAGAACTGCACACCACCTGATAAACTTTATCTCAAACAACATTTACTGACATAGATTTTTCATAATCTTTAAAGTTACTCTCAAAGTGATTCTCTCGTATTTTAGCCAAAGGTTAAACCTGAAAAAGAGACGTTTATGAATGAAGGTGAGCATCTTACCTGTTGTTTTTCCTGTCTTAATTCCTTTGGTTACGCTATTTATTCGCTATTCCATTTTCTTCTTATCTTGTGTAAGCATCTGTGCAATTTGGCACCAATATTTGCTAATCTTGTTTTGGATCTATAACTATATATACAAGTATATATGGCCAAGGTTGTTCATCTATATCCGTCTATTACAAAATCGTTGCCCTCAAATAAACTCGCTCTCTTCATGACGATTGCGAGAATAAGATATGTTATATCCAACTGATTTTGATTTAAGCAACTTGAAGAGATAAAACACATGACAATATTAAACTTCATTAAATGTTTGGAATTGTGTTCTCCGCTGTGAGGAGATTGAAATAATATATTTATATGTCTAAAATAGTGAATGAATGAATGAGAAATTGACTCTCAAAGTACTCCCGTGAAGTTGAGAAAACTGAAGGGAAAACTCCTAAGAAATTAAGAAAAAATGAAAAAGTTTTTTGTCCCACGTCAGAAAGAGACGAAGTCATAGTGTCCTCTAAGCCCTGTAAAAGTGAACCTCACCCTTCAATCTCAGAAATTCTTATGCTCTCTTTGGTGTCCTTAGCTATTCAGTGTAGTAGAGTTCAAGTAGGTTTGTAGTTCGCCGGGATAGTAATTTTTTGTTATTTATAGTCATTTATCATATTATTTTCGTTAGTATAAGATGTATATGAATGAGAAATTCAATCCGATTCATCAATGCATAGAATTGGATTTTGACAAAGTTGCTCCAGTACCAAAATATGCTTTGATGGCACAGGATGCGTGAATTAAAGTGAGGTTCGAATGATTAATTAAGGAAAAGCAATCCAATTACCATTAAATCCATATTAATATAATTTCTCCGTTTCTTACATTCATTTTCATTGTTATTAAAAGTAGATACATATGACGGGGATTATCAGATGGCTTTATAGCTTCTGTTTTTTTCAAACATGTTTAAGCTTATCTATGGTGTGTTATATCGGTTTCATCATTCATGGTTTTAATTACCTTTTGCCCTCAATCACAAAAACATGTTTCATGAGAAAAAAAAAAAGGAAACAAAATAAAACACATGATGATTTTATCACTTATTCACTATATATTTCATATAATTTCTTCCTATCTTGTGCAAGCATCTGGCGCAATTTGGCACCAATACTTGCTATTTACTTCTGTATCTTGGGTTTGGATCTCTTATAACTATACAATATTCAAGTATATTTGGCCAATAAACTCGCACTTCATGATAATTGAGAGAATAAGATATGTTACATGCAACTAATTTTGATATTTAATCAATTTTGAAGACAAATAAAACACATGATAATACTTTACTTCATAACATGTTTAAGCTTTTACACACACACGCGCGCGCGCGCGCGCACACACACACACACACACACACACACAGACATATGTATTGTTGTTTGATCGGTTTCATCATTGATGGTCTTGCTTTTTACTTTTTCCACAGGCAATCACACACACACACACACACACAAACATGTTTGGCCAGACGGACCACATTATAAATGTATACGTGTATGCTATATTTTCAGCCACTATGGTATGATAGTGATACACACGCATAAAAATATATAACCATGTGCCTTTATTTATCGCTGTTACATAAAGGGGCAGAAAACTTATAAAAGCCTCTCTTCAAAGGTTAAAGGTGATGAAAACTATAGGCTACATACACCCTCGCCAATTATACACACATGGAACTCTGCATATATAAGTAGTGTATACATATCTATATATATGTATATGTATATAGTACATAAATTAAGGTTTATTTAGCCATTCTTATTTATGATAATACAAAGCAGAGATTAAAAAAAAAAAAAAAAAAGGAAAAGCAAAAAGAATACTTATTCATTAAGCTTTAATGGTGGAGCAGGAAAATGCCCATTATACCCATATCGCCTTGGCCTGTATGAGCAATGGGACAAGCTCGTTCTTGAGTTGGAGGGTGAAAATGGTATCAGCACCACCAATGAACTTTTGGTTAATGTAAACGGCTGGTACACTTGGTTGACACCCCAACTGAAGAAGCTCTCTCTCAATTTGTTGCCCATTTGGCACCTCGTCAAGCTCATACACCGTTGTGTTAGCCCCATAGTTTTTAAAGAGCGACTTTACGGAATAGCACATTGCACATGAGTTCTTGCTGAATATCGCCACTGGTTTCTCAGCCACCAAACTCTCTATGGTTGCCATAATTAATACTAATATTTGATAAATATTGTTTGTGATAAGCAATATAGATTGTAATAAGAAGATATATATATATATATATATATGTAGTACTATAGTCGATTTTTTTGGCTATGGGGAAACTTGAGTTCCATGCATGTCCTTTTATAGTAGTAGCTAGCTGGTTTACACTTTCTTTTCTCGTTTTTTCTTTTTTTTTTTTTGTTAAAAAAAAAAAAAACGAAATGTGGTGGGAATTGCATATATCTCTCGTGTAGAATAATTATATAATGACCCCAAAGGTTGAAAATTTAGTGTCATTGGAATATTCCCAAACTAGCCCGTTTATCATGATTACTTGATGGAGACCCCTTTCGGCCGTCAAGCTGCACGTTCAGTCATTATATATTGGCTACGTCAAGGTCAGTTTTGTCTTTTTACAACGTCAACTGTTCTTTATAAATTAGAATTCATATAAATATCATACTCATTCACTTGCAGGTTCAAATTAGATAGTTTAAAATTTTTTTTTTATTATTTTAACCGGTAGCTTAAAATCTGTGACAAAAAGGGTCTAAATTGATGTTTAATATAGTGTAAAATATGAATAAAAAACAAAGTTTTAATTGGTGTTTGATTACTTTAATCATAAAGTTTTTATTATTATTATTATTATTATTATTATTATTATAATAAATTATTATTATGGATTCTATTATACATTATTATTATTATTATTATTATTATTATTATTATTATTATTATTATTATTATTATTATTATTATTATTATTATTATTATTATGGATTCTACTATACATTTTAGGTTCTGAACCCATGACACAGATTCACAAAAAATCAATTAAACATTGGTTCAAGCTAATTCATGCATTTAAAATCTGATGTACCAATAAGCTAACGGGCACTAAAAATGTTAAAACAACACTAGCCAACACCACATACTAATAAAAAATGATCACGAAACTTACAAATAGATTTTGTTAATTATGGTAATTAAGACTGGGGTATCCTCTTCTACACATACAGATGTTTTATACATTATAAGGTTAGTTTACAAGTTCTTTAATTTATAGATATGTGTACATAATACCTTCTTCCTCACTAATCCTTTTTTTTTCCTCCACATCAACTGCTGACCTAATAAAAAAAATTTGGCGCATATGCCAAGCTGAGAACGAAGTTGGCAAGTGGGTTTATCCAGTAGACGTGTAAAGTTTTAAAATTCGCATCTAGTTCAGTTCAAGAAAACCGAAAGCCAATTAGAAAGAGAGAAGAACAAAAAAGGGAAAATATCAAATATGTGTGTGTGTGGGGCAGAGAAAAGTAAATAAAGATGCTTATAAATGGTCACAAATCTGTCTCCCAAATATACCATGAAAAAATCCACGTGCTGATCATATAAGGAGAAGAAGACGACTTGAGGACCCGTCAATTTATATTAATTTAGGGTCCGTTCACTTCACTAATTCGAGTTGAGATGTGATTTTATGTTAGTTTTTTTACTGTAACAAAAAAGCTAGATGTGATTATTTTTAAGAACTTTTTACTGTAACAAAACTCAAATTCTAAACTCGAATTGGTGAAGTGAACGAGACTTTAAGTAACATTTGTTTCAAAGGTTCTGTCTGGTTTAGGATTATGGTTCGTAGTTTTGCTACAGTGTTTTTCTCTCACAAAAATTTAAATTTCAAAAATCAAAATCATGAACTATAGTTCTGAATTCATGAATCAAACGTCACCTTAATTCTTCACGTTCGTACTAAGTTACTCTGTCGAAGAAAAAATGCCCCTCAAATTTAATAATACATACATATAAATATATGAAAAATGTTAACATCATTTTTTCGGTCATTTTTTTTGTCATCCGCCATATTTACTGTTTAATATATAGACTCCACTATCTCATTTTTAAAAAAATAATAATATGATCAAACAATAAATATAAAAACTACTAGCATTTCTCTAAATATAAATGTATATATATTCTCCGTAAAGAAAATTAAACGCATAATTGAATATAATCAAACTTTTATCAAAAAAATATGTATATAATTAAACTTTGGTCAAGTTATCAACGTGGGATCCTTTCTTTAGTTAGAAGAATCCATATACAATATTAAAGCATTTAATACAGTCGCCTAAAATGCTAATTAACACATTTTTCAAGTGCATACATATATAAGCACAAGTTCTAATCATCACATGAATTTCCATAGCATTGGATTAGTACTTTTTCCATCAAAGAACAAGAACTCCTATTAAATGTAAAATTAATAATGAAGCTACAGAACCTCTCTTGTTGGGTCAATAAAATAAATAAATAAAGTTCTAAAGCCCCATTTGGTTGTGTGACTTTCCAAACATCGACTTTTGGGGTTAATCGACCTCTTCCTGCTCTTTCTTCTAGTCACTTCGTCGTCTGGGAACACTGGAAATTGTCCTGCAGAAAACACTCCACGCTCAAGCAGACAAGTATTCAAATAAGGTGGAACAACAAAAGAATAATCTTTCAGACAATAAGTTTAGAGCAGAAGAGAGAGCTCCATATCCCCTCTAATCGTGACACATCACTAATTCTTACCCAATTAGAATTTTCTTAAAACATTCTCTCCTTTTAAAGATCCCATGAAATTTCTCAGTCCAGTAGACGTTCCTTTCAACTTTGTTATTTACTAATTTACATGTGTCTCATCTTCATTGATCGTATCATTTTTAGGAAGGGAGACCACGTGTCTTGGCTTTGGGACGATCTTTTCTCCTCGCACGTGTTATTCCCACCTTCTCCTCGACCTTAGTCTATCTCGATGTGTCGGAGTTTTCTAGCGACATCGGTCTGGGACCTTGATCGAGGTCCATGCTTTTCGTCGATCGAGGCGGGCATCCGTCAACTTGTTCGGTCTAAATGTGGGCTTTCTTTTGAACCATTTCTCAGTTCCAATTTCGGTGAAAATCATTGACACCTGGCGTGATCGCCCGAACACCATTTAGAATTCAAGTGTGTATATATATATATATATATATATATTAATCATGGACTGTTGCGACTAGTATATAGAGGAAAAACTCTTCAGAAAGGGCACAAAGCATATGCATATATAGAAGTCTTGTGTGTAGCATATACAGAAGTCTTTTAACATTTCTGTGCAGCTTTAAACTTTTTATGTTATTAAATTGTGTTTCATGTCACTACTTATAATTTCGAAAATAGTAACTGAAGTCAATCTTCAAACCTAAATGTCCTTGATCCATAATTAAAAGAAATTGTTTTCGTTTTTAAATTAGCTCTTTAATGGATTCAGATTACCAATGTCCAATATTTGGTGTGCTCAAAAGCTCTCTAACTAACCACATTATAATATTTGAACCATCCTTATAATAAATGGAAAAAATTCAGGTGATGAGTGAGACTTAAGATGCATAGAATTTCCGAACTTGCATCAACTTAACTCTTTAACACATTCATTATATTATCCGTGTCCGATATTTGGTGTCATAGTGTTTAACTAACCATATTATAAAATTTTATTGGGAAAAATTTCACGCTCCACATCAGCCACTAGATGGTCACCACGTGCCACAACTAGATAATTAATGACCATACCAGCTGTGCATAAAGTATCCCGTAATTCTATAGACGCCAACTCTAAATTGGAAATGGAGCCCCTAAGAGGATGACCGTATTGAGGAATATATCACAGTATGAAGTCGACCGCATTCTTGTCTGAAGATGGAGACTACTTAGAAGGTCCCAAAGACGCCGAACTCACACAAGTCCTGAAGGGTGTGATATCTAACCTGACACATGACAAGCATTTAATGCATGTAGCGTTAGTGGCAAAGTTAGTGGGGAAAATCAGGCTGGCTGATTGAAATCTTAGTGATCAGAGATCACTGTTCTGAGATTTGGTGAAGGTGTCTCAAAATTTAATTAGAAAATTGACAAGGGTGATATGATGTATAAATAAGAGGAGAGTGGCCCAGAAAGAGAGTTCTGAATTCTCTCTCTTACATTGTAATATCTTTCTCAAGAACATAGTGAAACTCTCTTTCAGTGGACGTAGTTTTAGAATTCGGGGTGAACCACTATAAAATTCATGTGATGATATTCTCTTTATTTTTATTAATCACGTTTTAATCCGCTTGATTTGCACACAAACCACCAAAAATCTGTTAGTAATTTGTTGACGAATTTTTACCGTCAACATAACATATTATTAAAAATATTCAAAATACTTTTTAATTGATGTAAACAAGTTTTAATGTTTTATTCTACTAAATAGCATGGCATAACGTAATTGGTTACATGCTATATTAGACATCAAAATTGGGCAATTAAAGTGATCTCAGTCTCTAACCTTTTATGATAGAAAAATGTTGGCGATACTTTTTTATCACTCTCTGCATTTATTGTTTGACACGTGAACTCCACTAACATGACACGTTATTATTATTTAAATGGACAATGAAATAGTAGAGTCTACGTATCAAACAGTAAATATAAAGAGTGATAAAAAGAGTGACAGAAAAATATCGCTAACAATTTTTTTTTCTTCTTCTGATAAATGAAAAAGATTCAGGTGATGAGTGAGCCTTAAGATACATAGCATTTCCGAACTTTCATCAACTTGTTATTGCTAAGAAACACCAACTGAGGTAGGCAAACTGAGTAATCAAATCATGTTATCCCTTTCTTTAGAAATTGATAATTTAAAATATTTCAGACCCTACATATATATATACAGAACAGAACAACTCACTACCAAATATGCAACTTTTTGGAATTCGAACTTTCCATCACCCATATTCTAATCACGAGGAATCATGCATTTACTTGTCTGCCTTGTAGAACCTAATCATGAAGTCTACGTTAAACGAATACTCTTTAATTTTCGACTACCAAATGTTGATGAAAATTGGTGGAAAATTTGTTTGAGTGCAGAGAAGAAGAGACATAAAAGTAAAGGGTTTGACCTGTGATCAGTGACGAACTCAGAAAATTTTTATTATAAGGGTTAATAACTACAATAAAAATTTTTAAATAGTTAGGCTATTTTAGATATGAAGACTATTGAGTTTTAGTTGGACTTTTGTATAAAATGATGTTTTTTCAATGAGTTTGTAAAGACTGAAATCAAGTTCTCATATTTTTGTATAGGGATTAGTATATAAATTGATTCAATAGATATATAGGTTTTGTTAAATGTAATTTGATACAATATATATATATATATATATGCATAGTTTAAGAAAAATAAAAAGTTGAGGAGGGGCTTAAGCCACCCTAAACATTGACTGTTTCCTTCTCTGAATGTGATACTTTTTTAAGGTGAGTTTGCTAGCTAATGTTATTTGGCGGTAAATATACCTCCAAAGTAATACTAAATTCAATAACTAGCAATATTATTAAATGAACAAAACAAAGATAAAACTTTTATCAATTTTGGAGTTTATTAGTCTAGTCATGTTATAACTAATCGAATCAATGGTTTAGATTAAATTTAAAAACTGCAAGGAAAAAAAAAGTTCCACAAATGCAAATTGTGCTAAGAAAAGAGTCCAATTGCCCATTCCGCCTAGCCCACGTGTGGTGTGTCGTACTAGCATACACTCACCTATATATACAAAGGTAATATTATGGTTCTGTTTGGTATTGGTTTTCATTGTTTTTTAAAATGTTTATGCACATGTTTTGAGACACAAACACGTCTAAACAACATTTGGTTAACAAATGTTCTAAGAACGAGAATAAAAATAAAAAACAATGAGCGTATTTTTTATTAAAAATAAAAAATGGTTAAAAGTTGTTTTCTTATTTTTATTTTCATTTTATAAGATTATGACTTATTATACATTTTTAAAAACACATCCAAACTCATTTTACTTTTTCTACGCCTAAAACGATCTCATGATAAAAATAATAATAATAACTAAACACAATTTCAGAAATATTCCTATCACCATTCTTAAAAAATTCTCATTTCATTTTCGTACTCAAAATAAAACCACTTTTGAAACACTACCATACAGGCCCTATAGAGTACCCATATTTTCTATATAAATCACTTTGCATTGGAACTTTTACTTTCAACTTTCACAACGTATTACAATCTCCCTAATTGTATATGTACGTATATTTTACATGTACCTGACAATGAAGCTGATCAGATCACTCTGCATATATGTAACTAGACTTAAAATAAAGGTAGGTTTGGCAACTATGTATAACCTTGTCATGTAACTATTATCCGCTTTGTTTTGGAAAAAAGCTTCTACACAAAACTGTGGCATCTTTTAATTATATAAGCTCCAACTATCTTTCCCTCCGGACGACATACACTAATATTTAAGTATATATACCCAGGTCAGCCACTTGACCTCCTGCTAATTATAATACACATATATGTATATATATGTATATATATATATATATATCCAATTCTACATCCATTTTGATCCACAGGGTAGCTAGGTGAAAATACCTCAGGAATCCATCGATATTTTTGAGAATGTCGATTTTTGTGGATGAGAATATCACAATTAGAATATATAACTAGAGAATTCAAGGACGGTTCCCGGCATAAAATAAATAAATAAATAAAAAAGATTCCTTTAAGGTCATGATGTGCCTCAGATACGCATGCTTTGTACACAACTTGTTTTGATTTTTGTCTCCCATGGATTTATGCATGTATATATACACACACACACGTTATCTCTGTATGTATTTATGTGTGTGTGTGTGTGTGTGTGTGTGTGTGTATCCATATGCGTCTCTGTGTGTGCTTGTGTTTTTCTCTTTAGTTTGTATCATGTGGACTGATCGTCATGATGATAACAAGGACGCAAAATTCTTCAGCGTCAGAAAATTCCCTAAAAAAGAAAAAGTGAATAAAAATAGTATAGATAGCAAGGAAGCATCGCCTTTTGCATGAGTTGTTGTTTTCCACTTTAGTTGAGCACGTGATTAACTATATTCCATGTGCGTTTCTTTTCTCTGTGCGTGAAGTGTTGTGAGCATTTACAGCCCTTGGCTTGCAAACACGTGTTTTCTTAGTTTTGCCTTTGCCTATATATACTAGTTGAGCTTTGCGCATATTAATTAATGTTGACATGTGTGTGTGTGTGTGTGTGTGTGTGTGTGTGTGTGTGTGTGTGTGTGACATTCACGGATAAGTTTCTTTTTTATCATGCAAACAATGGATAATTTTATATGTTTGTCAAACTTTAATGTTTTGCTCTTCATGATTAATCTGTGTGTGTGTGTGTGTGTGTGTGTGTTAAGATCTACTAAATGAATCCTTTCAATAATTAACCGCACTTTTCAACATGCTATATATCTCAAGATGGTAATTAGAACTTGCTAGCTATTGTGGTCATTCAAAATTTTGATGATCACTTTGGATCCTTTTATGAACGATCGTGTGTGTATATATAAAAAATATAATAAATGTATATATGCATATTCAATAAAGACTTCTAAGGATCAAAAAGCCTAGATAAAAACAAAAATAGAAAGGCGTTGAGGACACTTCTCATGGCCAACTACAAAATGAAAGAGAAGTCTTCCGCTAGGAAATACTAGCAACCAGGCTCAAACTATAAGGAGCCTCACACGTAGACAACAACCTAATCTGGTATTGAAAAATATTGAAAAGGCTCAATGAAATAACTTTATGAGCCACAACATTACTCGTCCTTAATCCAGGTCCAAATAAAAACTAAGAATTTAAAGATCAACGATTATGAATATTAAGATCAACTGATATAGATATAGACTATGAAATATGTATACATTAATATTGTCATTTATTAGCAAAAAGAAGCTAGCTTCACACATGCATATACTTAAAGTTATACAAATGTACAAGTACGACCACATATGTCATGCAATGTATACAACAAGGCCGAATAGTACTATTAAAATCCATAATATGCACCATATAATGGCAACTGTATATATATATATATATATATATATATATATATATCAAGTACATAGTCTCCTACTGTAAATACCATTAACCGAAAACAAAAATCTCTTTATTTCGACCTAATTAACAGGCCCGTTGAGAAAAGATGCACACTACACACACAAACATGCATGCGTAGCACGATTAAAGTAAATATATATTTACTATAAATTAATAACGGCGGTTTTGATCCTGCCATATGAAAATAGCTCCCGCAGCAATGAGCATTGGGACAAGCCTGCTCTGGAGATGGAGGCTCATGACGGCGTCGGCGCCCCCGACAAACTGCTGGCCTATGTACACCGCCGGGACCCCCGGGCGACACCCCATCTGCAGCAGCGCCGCCTCGATCTGGCGGCCGTTCTGGAGCTGATCGAGCTCGTAAACCGTGAGGTTGGCCCCAAAGTGGCGCATCAGTGACTTTATTGTGTGGCACATGGCGCAGCTGCTCCTGCTGAACATCACCAGTGGCCTCCTCTCCACCATGCTCGCTATGTGATCCATATAATATTAAGTGAATATTGTACTTTGTAGTACGTATTAATGGAATGATTTTTAAGCTGGACTTTTTTTTGCTTGAAGAATTTGAGGTTCAACTTGTGTATTTATAAGGGCTAAAGATTGTTATGACTTGTTCACGCGTGTACTACTGCTACTAGATTTACCTTCCAGATATAGAATAAAAACTTGGGAAAAAGGAATAATATTCTTAAATATTCGAAAGATATATGTATATTTTGTACTGGATTGAAGATTTGGATTCCGAGATTAGAGAGGTTTTTAAATATGATTATTTGATAATTACCGACTTAGCTAGCTCATTGGCTTTGTATCTGCAATCATGACGTTAATGTATGGCCAGCCCGCATTTTGTGCAAAATAACTATAAA
This sequence comes from Morus alba, assembly GCA_012066045.3. Lineage (NCBI taxonomy): Eukaryota > Viridiplantae > Streptophyta > Magnoliopsida > Rosales > Moraceae > Morus > Morus alba. The sequence continues at coordinate 8,287,614 of CP050230.2, read as the reverse complement.
ATATACTTCCTACATATATATATATATATATATATATATATATATATAGTTTTCATGCAAAACACATGTTCAGTTGTTGAGAATATTGAGACAGTTATTTCTCCGTGTTTGATTAATTGTATAGAACGACATGACACTACAACACATAGATCACGTGTTTTTGATGAAATTACGTTCGTTTTTGTTTTCAAAAAGTTCAAATAACATCTTGACGACTTGACCTTTCATTTCATCTTTTAAAATCAAAATGAATAAAAATAAGATCTTTACTATTATGCCTATAAAGTGCGTGCATTTTAGCGGTAATAGTGTAATTATGAGATTAAATCTCTTATATGCATATAATGGGATTTATTATATATTGTTCAAATTTTAACCAAATCTATTGTTAATTTCGTTTGTTTAAAGGTGCTGATCTCTTCAATGTGTCTATAAAAACCCTGAGATACACTTTGTTATTTTAGCTTATTTTTTGTTTTATATATCTTTTCATAGTCGGGGAATACGTACTCTCACTATTTATTTTGGCCTCTTATTTCTAGGTTAAGAACTGAACACATAGGATGTGGGGGTTCATAGATGATCGTCCGCAGTAATCTGACAAAACATATTACTTTGTTTCTTTTACTCAGGACATGGTATTTTTTCAGAACAATTTGAACATAAAAAATTGCATGAGCTTATATATGATTATAAAAATGATAAATCTGATTAAAATGATGAAAGCTTCGACTCCAATAGAGAACATATATAACGTCAAGTAACCCAGGTAGAAGATACCACTAGCTCTTGCAATATTAATAACTTTGAAAAGATGTAACACTAGTATGGAATGAATAATTTCCTTCTTGTTGCGAGCGTTTTTAATTAAAGAAATTCTCATATACATATACATACATATATATATATATATATAGAGAGAGAGAGAGAGAGAGAGAGAGAGAGAGAGAGAGAGAGAATAAGAAGACGTGCTAGAATGTCCTTTAGAGTCTTCCAAATGTTATATGTGTAGGACCAGGCATGCTGAGAAATCGTAGAAAGAGTACTTGCTCTTATCAGGATCTTTCCTATGCTTACTTAGCACTTGAGGTCATTGTTTAGTACAATTATTTGGAAGAAAATTGGGGTCGTTTTCTGTAAAATTTCTACATTTATGGTTCTACAATTAAAATTAGAATGGCTCCTTCAATAAGAAAAATTATTAAAAGCTAATGTACTACTTAAAATTAAACTAAAATAGTTATGTGGTGAAAATGTAATCAGCACTGATGCCAAAATAACTGACAAAAATTTTGTAATCTCTGCTTTCAGTCACTGATAGAACTTTTATCCAGATATTTTGGAGAATCTCTTTGGCGTTAAGTTTATCAAATCGGATATATCACTTTCTTCTCTGATCACATAACAGAGGACTACAATCCATTTCAATTAAATAATCAGATAAGTATAGTAGATAGATGCACAAGATAGAAGCGAAATATCAAATATGCATACAAAAAGATATTTTATAATCTTTTTTTTTTTTTTTTGTGCTTTTGACCGTACAAGAGGAAGTAACCTTTTGGATCTTTTTTTTTTTTTTTTTTTTTTTTTTAAAGTGCCACTGGGAATAAAAGAGCCATGGCCATTATATTATATTCTTTGGATATAAAGAAAGAACACACAAACAATGAATTTAGTTAGCTATTTGAAAGGGTTAAAACACTAATATTCACCATTATTATCAATTTATCAACGTGTGGTTATGATCAATAGAATTTGTATAGTGTATTAATAAGGCATCATTTATTATTTAAAGGCCGAAAGATCTAATCAAAAGCATTGGAATCTGGATAGCTTTTTTTTTTTTTTTCCCCTTACTTTGTCGTAGACTTTCACACCTTAATAAATATAATATAAAGTGGTATTGCCAAATTTGGGATCCCACCTTCTATTTATGTCAAAACATCTAGAATTTAAATCCAAAAGCAAAGGAAGCCGACTAGCTAGTTTTTCAAATTAAAGTATTTAACAAATTATGAAACTGGTGTCTTATTTCTATTAGTTAAAATGTGAGATGAAGATATATTTTTTTTTTCTCTTTCTAAGATATGAGATGAATATCTTTAATCCATGCAATAATTAGTGACGTTTATTCTTTGATTGTGTTAATTATTTGGAGTTTGGACAATGTATTCTTAGAATACGAGCATATGTATTAGAAGTACTGAAGAAATCCTCAAAAGAATGCAAAAGATAAAACCCAACAGAGTATTATTTAGTTAGATGCCACGGTCAACAATGACAAAGATGGTATTAATTGTGGCTTTCTCAAAAGCTCTCAGCTTCATGGAATAAATGTTGATTACTGATTATAAAGAAACGTACAGAAGTTTGGGAGAATTCTGTATATTATTAACTTTATAAGTTTCTAAAGATTGAAGATACAGATCAAGAAATTGAATCTTAATTATTTGTGAAAACATATCAATTGGTAAAACCGTTGATAAAAAAAAAAAAAAAAGAGAGAGATGATGTATATGAATCACTCACATATTTTTATGAATTATATGTATCCGCGGGATTAATTTGGAAAACCAGTAGGGATATGCAAGAATAAACAATTTTTGTTGTAACTGGTTTATATATAAGTTACAACAGACAGCTCACTTAACAAGATAGTAATTAACTAATTAGCAAGCTTACTCAGCAAGATAACTTGCTGTATAAGCTCTTAAGTAAGCTTAACTCTAAGACTCCTTAACAGCCCCCTCTCAAACTTAAAGTAGTAAGATTTTCTACTTTGAGTTTGCTCTGTATATGACTAAAAGCTAAGCTGGAGATGGCTTTAGTGAAGATGTCAGCTAATTGATCAACTACAGGCACATGACGAACATCAACTTGTTTTCTCATGACTTTTTCTCAAACAAAGTACCAAGTCTAACTCTATATGCTTGGTTCTTGCATGTAAGACAGGATTTGCTGCTAAATGAACTGTACTAAGATTGTCACACCAAATTACTGGTGTCTTTGATGCAGAAGAATTTAGCTCACTCAAGAGAGATTACGTCCAGGATATTTATGCCACTACACCAGCTAGACTGTGATACTCAGCTTCTGTAGATGAACGAGACACTGTGTGCTGCTTCTTTGATTTCCATGACACCAGATTTGGACCAAGGAAAATACAAAAGCCTGAGGTAGACCTTCAAAGAATCAGCATCACAGAAACCAACCAAGTCCAAGCTTGCTACAGGACATTGTCTCAAATGAAGACCATAGTCAATTGTTCCAGCAAGATATCTCAAAATCCTCTTTACTGCTTTCCATTGTACTTCCAATGGTGCTTGCATAAACTGGTAAACTTTGTTGACACTAAACGAGATTTCTGGTCTTGTAATTGTCACATACTGTAGAGCACCTACCACACTTCTGTACAATTGAATATTACTTACTGGATCACTACCAAAAGAAGTTACTTTTGTCCTGTTGTCATAGCACAGAGACACTTTTGGCATACTGCATTTTTGTTTTACACAGCAAATCTGGTACATACTTTTTCTGAGACAAATGAATACCTTGAGTAGTTTTGGTAACCTATATTCGCAGCTAATAATCAATTTCTCCCAGATCTTTGAGAGCAAAAGCAGTATTAAGTTGACTTGACACTTGCAAGATAGCTAAGTCATTAGTTTCTGTGATCAATATATCATCCACATAAACAGGGATGTATAGTGACTACTGTGGGGTGATTTGAATGAAAAGTGACCTATCAGACTTGGCTGAGTAAAAACCAAGCTTGAGCAACGCATGGTGAAGTTTATCAAACCAGGATCGAGGAGCCTGTTTCAAACCATAAAGGGACTTATGTAGCTTACACACCAAACTTGAATTCTGTTGATTAATAAATCCTGCAGGTTGTTTCATGAAGACTTCCTATTGTAAATCTCCATTTAAAAAGGCATTATTCACATCAAGTTGCCTCACAGACCATTGTTTACTCAATGCCAAAGTGAGTATAACTTTTACAATGGTTGGTTTAACTACTGGACTAAGAGTTTCAGTAAAATCAAAACCTGCAACGTGATGAAACCCCTTTGCAACAAGTCGTGCCTTATACTTGTTTATGCTCCATCTGGATTCTTCTTTACTCAAAAAACCCACTTACAACCAATGGCCTTTCTCCCAGGGGGTAATGCAACAAGACTCCAGGTGTTATTTCTTTGAAGAGCAAGGAATTAATCATTTGTCATGGCTGGTTTCCAATTTTCTAATGTAAGAGCCTCTTCAACTGTACTAGGCTCTCGTGTGGCCATGTACACTTTGAAAATCCCTCGCTTAGAGCGTGTTACTATGGAATGTGAAGGCAAAGATGTAGACTGTCGAGAGGTTGTAGCACACAGATTAGGATTTGGAGCTGAGACAAGAGAGGAAGGTGTTGTGATAGTAATCGGTTTACTGGCTGAGGGAACAACATAAGAGACTAATATTGGAACAGACTGAAAAGAAGAAGAAGAAGGAATGACAATAGATAAGGGAGAAGAACGAGATTGAGGAGATGACAGAGAAGGAATCACACTGAGAGGTGCAGACAGAGAAGAAGAGCTAGGCTCAATAGAAGTAAAGGCCACAACTTTATTATGATTGGTAAAAGGAAAAGAAAACTCATCAAATATGATATCCCTCAAAATATAAATTTGGCCTGATGGATCTAAACATTTATATCCTTTATGTTTGATGCTATACCCAAGGAAAGTACATGGGGCATACCTAAATTGTAATTTGTGTCTGTTGTAAGGTCTAGTGTTTGGATAACATGCACAACTAAAAACTTTAAGGTGTAAATTGGTAGGTTTAGTGTGAAAAAACACTTCTAAAGGCGTTTTATTGTGAAGTGTTGGTGTTGGAATTATGTTTATGAGAAAGACAGAGGTGCAAAAAGCTTCATCCTAATATTTGAAGGGCATGGAAGCTTGAGCAAGAAGAGTTAGACTAGTTTCTACCATGTGTCTGTGTTTACACTCAGCAACACTATTTTGTTCATGTGTATGGGGGCAAGGGTGTCTATGTTATATACCATTTTGGATAAGAAAGTATGTAAAAACTTGATATTCCCCACCCTAGCCAGTTTGAACACTTTTGATAAGTAATTCAAGCTGTTTTTCAACCAATGTTATGAAATTGATAAAAGCTTGTAATGCTTCAGATTTAGTGCGAAGCAAATATATCCAAGTAAAACGAGAATAGGTATCAACAAAATGAATATAGTATCTATATCGACTGGGAGACAGAGTAGGTAAGGGACCCCATAAATTAGAGTGAACAAGTTGCAACTGTTTAGTATAAGTTGTTTGAGAAATTGGTAAAGGCAATTTATGAATTTTACCAAGACAGCAAGACTTACAAACAGTAAAGGAAGTTTTATTGATGGCAGAAAGATTTCAAGTTGTCAATACAGGTTGTACAATCTTATCAGCTGGATGACCTAACCTGTTATGCCAAAGCTCAAAATGAGAAGGCCTAACAACATTGCTAGTATTAGCATGCATAATAGGAATAGAAGATTTAAAGTTGCTGGAAACAGAAGAACAAGAAGAAGAAATAGGTTAGGAAGCAATTGAATCCAACGACTTGAGATTGAGCTGGGAGTTGTAAAAAACATAGAGACCATCTTTAAGACAACCCTTCAACATCACCTCCTTTGAAATTGAATCCTTGACAAAATAAGAAGGAGGGTGAAATTCAAAGAAAAGTTGATTATCAACCGCAAATTTTGAAACACTTAAGAGATTTTTACGAATTTCAGGAACAAGTAGTAAGTGTTTGAGAGCTAGAGTTTTGGAAGAAACAAAAGGACTAGGAAAAATAAAAGAGCCAATACGTTTAATAGACAGCCCCTTACCATTGCCCATGTGCACCTGATCAGAACCATTGAATTCAAAACTTGACATGAGATTCGAAGGATCTACAGTCAAGTGATTTGTAGCACTAGCGTCAGGATACCAATCTATATCAGAAGATGCATATGGGTACCAGGCTAAATCATTTATAGCCTTAGGAGTAGCAAGCATAGCTCCCTTCTGAGCTGAGTCAATTGTTGTATTTGGAGAAGGTGGACCCTGACACTGAGCAATATTTCCCTGAAGTTGATGGTGGAACTGAAAGGGACCAGTGAAAGATCTGTCAAATCGATAATAACATTGCATCACCATATGGCCTAGTTTTCCACAGCTGGCACTGGACCTTGTTATTGTTTCAAGAATTTCCACGACCACGACCATTAAACCTCCCTTTGCTGCTAATATTAGAACTTCCAGAAAAGTAACTCTATCTAGAAGAAAATCCTCCAGAAGAATGACCAGGACATGGAGAGAAGGAACTTCCACTATGTGAAGAACCATGAGGAAAATGACCAAAATTGGAACCCCCAAATCTCGAGTGAGAATGGGGTTTACCACCAGCCATGGCTAGATTAGCATATGTAGGCCCACTAGCAGGGTTAGAGCCATCACTTAGCTTAACAGCCATCTCAATTCGAACTTCTTGAGCCAGAATTAGGGATTCAACCTCCTCAACAGAATATTCACCATATCCAAAATTCACACTAATCTCTAAAATGGCATACTCATGAGGTAAACCATTAAAGATTACATCAATGTGATCCTTAGTAGGAATTACATGTCCAACTAAAGCAAGCATATCAACAAAATATCTAATCCGAAGTAAATATTCATTAATAGTTAAAGAATCTTTTCGAACATTTTACAATTGAGTCTTGAACTGAGATTTCTTAGCTCGAATCTGCGAAGCAAAATAAACCTCGACGATTGTGTGCCAGACCTGAGCTGCAGTTTCACAGTTAACCATTTGAGCAAGAACAGAATCTGTCATGGAAGCCAACATCCAAGACACGAGCAGTTGATCTTGCTGCTCCCACTCAAGAAATTCAGGATTGACCACGCGAAGAAGTTCATCCTCTGGAGAAAGAAACCTCGAAGGAAATCTTGCAGAATTTGAAAGAAATTCTTGAAGATGATAACCTCAAACAGTAGCAAGAATTTGTCGCCGCCAAAGAAGAAAATTGTTATTATCCAATTTTGAGGAAATTGGATGTGAAAAGTTAATTGGAGTAGAACAAGAGAAAGAAGAAGAAGAAGAAGAAGAAGAAGAAGAAGAAGAAGATTTTGTTAGCACAACTATAGAAACGTCTCCCATGGCAGTCACCGGAGAAGAACTCTGTCACCGTCAAGAATGGCTCTGATACCATATAAAGAAACGTACTCAAAAGGAAGTTTGGGAGAATTATGTATATTATTATTATATTGCTACAGTAACTTGTTTATATATAAGTTACAACAAAAAGTTAACTTAACAAGATAGTAACTAACTAATTAGCAAGCTTACTCAGCAAGATAACTTGTTGTATAAGCTCTTAAGTAAGCTTAACTCTAAGACTCGTTAACACTGATCATTAATTAATTAAACCTTTTGAAAAATCTCTCCAAGAAGTTTTGCCGAATTTTTGTAATAGTTGACAGGCAAAAATCAAAATTAAAACATGGGGTTTATAAGTTTTCCCATATAGACCATGACCTTATTAGATGTCACTTCATGTTATCTTAATCTTATAGAAATATTCTCTTATATATGAAGGAATAATATGATTCAGTACTTAGTCAGAATACGTATATGATATATCGACTCATGTTACGGGGACAAAATAAAATATTTTTTTTAATCCTTGTTTGTTCTTTATCAATTTGAATTTTCAATTCTTTTTTTAATTCTTTTTTATATCCACATCTAGATATCATATCGATATGCAAAAAGTAAATAAATAAATAATACATAAAACTATATTCTACAGTTTTCAAAAGTGCCGTATTTGTGTTGCAAAAGAGTAGATGATATTCTAAAAAGTATTTCGGATCAGCTCGTTGGATAAGTAACTCAATTTGAAGCCAAGGATCACTTGACTTTTGACGTTTTTATTGAGCTAGCTTGTTAGCTTTCTGGGAATTCATAGTTGCTCTAGAAACAAATTTTGCAATTATGTAATTTTTTGCCATTTACGGAACATGAAGATATACTATACGATATGTTGTTAAAGCAATTATAGGGGAATGTCAACTTTTTTATTGTATGTGAATATTATACATGTATATAATACACACACACACACACACACACACACATATATATATATATATATGCATTTTTTTGCTGGAAAGTCAACTTTGATTGATGATGAGTCTAGAAGTAGAATATAAAGAGTGCGTGACAGTTTTTGCTGCTAGCATCAGAAAGACATGGGAAAGAGATATCTAGTAATATATAGATGCCTTTGTTACAGCTACCCACCACTAATAGGTTTTTTAGATTGACATTCTATTGACAAGATGTAAATTTAAAAAAAAAAAAAAAAAAAAAAAAAGGGTAAAGTGCAAGTGATGTGCTGCTGTACGTGGGGTTCAAGTCAAGGAGGAGTTGTACAAGATGTTGCAGTATAGCTCAAGTCCAAATCACATTAAAAGAGCAGGTTATGGCTTATGGTTTTAAATACATCAATGTGAAGAGGTATTGATCGTGAGATTGCCAAGATTTACCAAGTCAAATTTAAGTTGGTTTAAACTAGATAAGATCCGGATTTGAAATTGGAGTACGGTCTTCCGAGTTGATTTAAAGAAGACTTTTATCAAGATAATCTTACTTTGACTTGAAGTCAAAATTCAAGTCTAGGAGTATTCGGCCTTAGGTGCACAAAGACCACGGGTTGTAGGATTTCTACTATGGAGAATATTCAGGGGCTGTTCGGGCAGCCTATTTTTGAGTTTTTATAAGTTTATGTTTTTTAAATTTGAACTTGAGTTTGGGACTTAAATTCGAGTTTGGGACTAAAATTTGAGTTTAAGTTTTAACTTCAACTCAAGTTCAGAAACTCTGAACTCAAGTTAATGAACAGTATTTTTTCTATTCTTAAAAATATTATAACTTTTTCGTTTTAATTCTGATTGAGATGATTTTTTTCTATGCGTTGACAATGAAAAGATGAATAAAATTAGACCCATATATCCTATTAAAATTTTTCATCAGCATTGAATTTTTATTAAAATACTATCTAAATACAAATTCAAGTTTTGACTTACTCAAACACAAACTCAAAAAATATTCTTATCTCAAATCATAACTCAAATGTACACTACCAAACACAAACTCAAGTTACAATTTCATCTTAAATTATAACTCAAATTCAACTTAAAATTTACACCCAAATTACTTAACTTAAAAATATCAAAAGAACGAGCCCTTAAAGTGGTGTGACAGCTATTGGATTATGTGAACGCGAAAATAAGGAGAAGCTTATCCGAGTTTCACTTGGACTGGTTTTACGTGAATGAGATAAGGAGTGCAAGTTCTATGTAAAGATCTCTAGGTTGCTCACTTTTATGTATGAGTTTAATAGAATATTTTCATAAAAGAGTCTGTGAGTTTGTAAGACTTATGAGTTTATTGAAATTCGCTCTTCGGGAGAAAAATTTGAAGCTTTTGGGAGGAAGAGCTAGCACTCTACCAGCCGAAGAGATTTTACCGTGTAATTTTTAAAGGCGAGTGGTGTTCGCTAAACGAGGCCAGCAAGTAGATTCAACATGGCGGCGATATTGTTGACGAGTGAGTCTTTGAGTGTATAAGTCTGATTGATGATTGTAATAATTGATACTTAATAGATTGTTCACTGTCTGGACGTGATCCTGTGAATATAAGTGGTTATCAAACCGCGATATTAATTTTATGTGCCTATTTTTTTATTGCTTTCATAGTCTAGTAATTAAGTTCAGTAAAATAATTGCTAAAAACGGATCTAACACTAATATTTATTTGGTTTATTATTATAATTAGATAAAGTTCCACACTGACTAAAAAGTAAAGAACCAGAAACAGGGAAAGTTAATTACACAACACACACATTATGGGAATGGCCATGCGAATCACAATTGCTCAAGATTAATAAATGTTCATGATCAGCGAAACAAGTAGGCCTTTTTATCCATGTCATCCTCTTGGAATTGTTCTCTTTCGAAGCTTCTTTCTGTCAGTGGATGCTAATTAAATTAAAGTTCATCGGTCACGTGTCATCTTTTGAAGAACTAGTATTTTAAAAGCCTTTGTAGTGTAAGTTCATAGCTCACAAATAGTTAGAAGTGATTGATCATGAATAGCGTGGAGGTGATGAGAGTGTGTGGAACAATGCTTAGATTCTTATGCCACAGTATTACAGGTTTATCACGTTTGTTACTAGTGCACGACTAGTTAAAAAACTAAACTAATGAGTATTTGTAGTTAGTAACAATTAACGTGCAGAATATCAAACATCGGTGTGAATGGCTGACGCTTTTTTTTTTTTTTTTAAACTAACTCTACACCTTACGATGAAGTTAACAACCACCAAAGGTCGACTGTTTACAAATTTTACTATAGCTTAAAGTATGGACATCTAGAGGAATGCCCCCTTGCTAGAAGGGAATAAACATTTATGTTATAAAACTTCTGTACTCACTTTCTTCTCTTACATATCAGCAGAATTCTATGAGAATGGGGGCAGATCTATAAAACCAAATACATGGGAGGGTTTGGGTTCATTATGCATTCATTGTGACATTTCATTGACCGTTTTTAGAATTTATCTCATTTTTATTTTTCACGTTTTTCGATGATGTTTAGCGCAATAAAGACAAAATACGAAAATGAAAATAATTTTTTGGTTTAGTGTAAAATGAGAGAGAAATAAAAAATAACTTTTAGTCTCTTTTTTATTTTTTTGTTTTCATATTCTCATCTCTCGAGCAGAGAGAGAGACATTAATAGGTTTTTTTATACTGAAAATAATCTCTTGATAAAACTACTAAACACATTTTTAAAAATAATTTCTGCCTGAGATTGAAAACGTTTCATTTTCATTTTCATACAAAAAAAAAATATATTTTGGAATGAGTTCTAAACGCGCCCATTATTTTTTTCTTTCCACCTGGTCTCTGTATTTGGTTCGCAAATGATTCCATATTAGTTTCCTTTGAGCGCTATAGGAATATTAACGAGTCAAGGCATGTAAGAGTTGCTCTAAGTAGTCGGGCAAATTTTTCTATCTTTTCTAGACTAATTGGACGTTTGGTTCATGGATTCAAAATCATAATTCAGAACTATTCTCATTTTATGTGTATTTTTTGTGAGAAAAAATACTGTAGCGAGTTATGAACCATGACACGAATTTCTCTTCCAAACACACGCTAAATGATCCTTGCAAATAGGTAGCTTCACTAAGAAGGTTTATCAACTCGTGAGAATCCTTTTATAGGTCAACTTTCTAGATGAAGCATTTTCAATGTCGTAGCATCTAACACAGGAAGATAGTAGATATGATTTATGATGTCCATTTCTTTTTTTCTTTTTTTCTTTTTTTTCTTCTTTTGATACTCGGGAATCCCTTGAGTTCATTTTGGGCTTGTTTTTTTAAGTTAAAAAAAAAAAATTAAACTTAAGTTATAACTTTATTCAAATTCATGTTCGTTTGTAAAAATTAAATTTATACTTGAGTTTTAACTTAACTTAGGGTTAAAATTTGAATTCAAATTTCTCCTTTAATTCAAGTTCTTAAACTCAAACTCAAATTAATAAATAATACTTTTATTATATAAGTACCCATGAGTTGGTTTGCAAACCATAAAGCAAACCAAAGGCCTGACCATTCCAATCAACATCCCATGTGATTTGTGAAGTTGATCCCTCAGACTTCAGTAGAGTGCTTTCTAACCACTTTCAGAAACGACATTTGTAAGCTACTTGTCACTCTACACAGAACCCTACTTTGGGGGCCTATTGCGACATAATAAAATAAGGGACTCTGAAGAAAAGAAAAAACTAATTCAAACATTATTCACCAAAATTCGATCCAATATAGCAATAACAAAACTATGGACCACAATTAATCACCTTGTAGTTTCATTACTTAGATTGACCTTCAATTCTACCCGTTCTCACAAAATTGTTCAAGCAAAGTATACATTTCCACAAAAGACGTAAAATAACTATTTGGTCATATTGGTACCACAGAGTTGTAGTGCTCACCAAGCCCAAATGCGTGCCTATGGTACGACAGCCTAATACTGGAATTGGAAGAACCGGTCTCACCATTGGATTTGTACTCTTTCCCCATCTCCACGTCAGGGAAAGAGCCAGAGAATATCATGATATGCTTCCTGAGGCAGTGAGTCAAAGCCTGAAGCTCTAGCTGACCTCCCCAGGCGGCCGTCGACTCAACTTCTTTACAGTAACTCTCAAATCTTTCTGCAAGAGAATCATCAGACCTGTCTTCTACTGCATTTTCCGACAGGAAAAATGGGAGAAAATCAGATGTGTGTTTCCTCATATAAGCAGCCACCATTTCTCGAAGTTCTTGGTAACTGTAAGGCGATGAACCTCCAGAGAGGATGGCTAGTTGAACTTCAATGGCTCGGTAGAGACAATGCCCATCTGGCTTTATCTCGGTAACAGACAAACCAAGGGGCTCAAGCTTTTTCTCTAGTTTCTCATTCTCAATCACACGATCACTTACAATGTTGCTCTGCTCTTCTTGTATTCTCTGATCTCTTGCTGCTTCTTGCTGAGCCCTCTTCTCTCGCCTCCTTGTACTCTTGCTGGACTTTGGCTGATCAGGTTGGTTGGTTACAGAAACTCCTGCTATGGCCTTCACTAAATTGTCAAGATTACTTTTCTCCTTTCCATCTTTAGGAGTGTAGCCCAAGGAAGCAAGTTCTTCAGCATGTTTTTCTTTAAGCTTAGCAGAAAGTTTGGAGATCTCTTCCTCCACCTGCTTCTTCTTCGCCTTCTGCTCTGCTTTGCTACCCTTAGCAGCGGCCTTTTTCAGTTCAATTTCCTTGTTCTGCAGTTCTGATATTTCTTTTCTGCATATACATGAGTTTCATTAAGGAACGCACAAAATACATAAATAAGCTTAGAGAGAAAAAAAAAAAAAAAAAAAAAAAAGAAAAGAAAAGAAAGAAAGAAGAAGAAGAAGAAAATAAAATAAAATAAAATAAAATAAAATAAAAGAAACGAAAGAAAGAAGAGAGAGAGAGAGGGAAGGGGGGAATAACATAAGCCCCAATCAACCCCCTAATAAAAACCTCACTTGCATTCTCAAATGTATGTTTCAATCAAAGCAAATCCCATAATTCAAGCAGAAGTGGTTCATAGACCCACAAGGGCAACGAATAAATTTTTTTACGAGTGGGATACATACTAATAAACAAAACCCAACTCCAATCTACTCCCTTAGATCATCCCCAATGTAAACGCTCATCTCAATACTAATTTGACACCAAAATAGCAAAAATGGCATAATTAATATGGTCTTACTTGTGCTCAAAAGCATAATGCTATCTTAAATGCCATAGCACCTTTTAATTATAAATTTTAAGCTTTGGAACTTATAAGAGCATCTCCAATGCAATGCCATATTAGTATATCCCACTTCAAATTTTAACATTTGAGTAGCAAAACTATTCTCCAACACAGTCTTACTTCTTATGCTAAATTTAGCATGTGCTATACTTCAAGTCAAATTTGACACCACGGAAAACATAAGCCAAATTTTGGCATTAATTAACTTTTTCATTCAATTGTTACGATATTGTCACTTTCAAAGTAATTTAGCATTTAAAGTTTACACATGAACAAACTAAAAAGAGACGAACAATAATTTAATACCTATGCCTAGAAAGCATCTCATCTCGAGATTCCTGTTTCTTTTGAGTTGCTTGCTCTGCAACTGCTTCAGACGGTTTGTTATCCATTTCTTGGGCGTCTTCCATTTGAGCAACCTTGGAATTAATGAACAGGATAACATAAACGCAAACACAATGGCCGGTGAAAAAAATGCAAGAAAAGAAAAGCCACGCAAAGTTTCTATCATAATTCATGCCCTAGACTAAAATAAAGTCCATTACTGCAAAAATTAGAGAATTTTCACAAGTCAATCAGGAAAATCCATGCTTTATAGCTTTATTCAACAAATATAAAAAGATAAAATAGAGTAATGAAAGCTGATGGGGGGGGGGAGCAGGAAGCATATACATAGATTTTTTTGTTTTTTTTAATTTTTTTAATTTTTTTAGAAGAAAGAAAGAATCAAAAGAAAACAAGAATGCTAAATCACAGTTAAGCAAACAAGAGGGATGACCTTATCTTATATTGAGCTAGGATTGCGATGACTTCAGAATATGAGTTAAGCAAGATGTTAATAAGGATATCAGGATTTATATTCAATCAAAGTTGAATGCTAAACCCAGTTAAATTACCAGCGTATGTAGAGGATTGCAGTATGCAACCATGGTTGATTTTGATTTTTTTTATTTACATTATATTTTATTTTTTATTTTTTATTTATGTAAGAGGGAGTAACGAAGGAAGGCCTTCCTTACCAGCCTCTTTTTAATACATAGCAAAGTAAAACACTTTTAGGGAATCAAAACCACTAAAAACTAGTAATAAAAATAAGATTAGTTGTGATAAGATATAAGAGCAGTTATTGACTTTTGAAATATAAAAGTAGCCAATGAAGTGCAGTTATCCTAATATGGGAGAAATTTTTGAAAATGATTGAGAAAAAAACGGAGGGAAATTTTTTTTAATAACTATTCAAAAGTAATAGTCTATGTTAGCAGACATATGCAATCAGGACAATAGTAATAAGATTTAATATTAAAAAGAGATTAAAATATATCTTTGAAAGAATTATTAAGATGAAAAAAAGTAACTATGAGGAAATTTTTTTTTTTTTTTTTTTTTGGACTTATGAGGAAAGTTAAGTAATGTAGCATTTAGAAAATCATTAACTTTTTTGCTATTTCATGATAAGAAGTTGCCATCATAATAACTAAATAATATGAGTAAAACTTTAAGAAAAGAACTATTGAAACACCAATATTAAACTCTTACATGAAGAGACTAGTGAAACTCAAGAGGAAAGAATATTACACTAACAAAAGAAAATTGTGATGTATGAGAATAATATCAGTTGTAACAAAACAAAGAGAGAAATTCTAAGAGTAAAGTATAACTATGATACAAGACAGTGACATAGGTTATTATACACAGCAATATGTGTAGCAGAATGTAAGTCAATTGAAAAAATCAATTAGGTAAAGGAAAAAGCATAAAAACTTGGCATAACGCAACAAGTGCAGAAACTAATTGAAGAAAAATGCAGATAAACAAGGATAAACTCAAAGATATTTCAAGAAAAAAATGTCATATAGTGGGAATACATATGGATTACAGAAGAAGCTCCAACCAAATCTAGTTACCAAACAAAGAAAGAGGAAAATAATCCTAAACTATACAAATCATAAAAAACGATGCACACAGTACTTAATACAAACACTCAATCTATAACATATTCAGGTCAGTATCGATACTACTATACTATTATAGTATAGTCATAAATTAGTCACAAAAACATAAAAGAAATTGTAGAACTCACTACTTTTTAAAGTAACAGGAAGATAATCAATACATCACACTAAGGCTTCGTTCACTTCACCGATTCGAGTTTTTAGTTTTAGGTTTCTACAGTAAAAAACTCTCAGAAAATGTCACATAAAAATTTTCTGCTACAGTGAAAAACTCTCAGAAAATATCACATCTCAGCTCGAATCGAAAACTCGAATCCGCGAAGTGAACGAGGCCTAAAACAATCAAATTATGCAAAGTAGCACCATACTCTAATGGAATTACCCAAAGAAAAAACAAATTTACATAAACAAACTTCTGAATGTCAAAAACAAATTCTTAAAATAGAGCAAAATATGAACAAGCGACGATAAAAAAAATACTTGTAAATCCATGAGATGAGACTCGAATCGAGAGGATTCAATTAGTGATTAAAGGCAATGTTGCTTTAGAACCGAACAGAATCACTTCCAATCAAGGGAGATCGGAGATATCACTCAAGACCAGACAAGAGTTTGAACACAACTTTCAAGATAAAGCAAAGGATTGAAAGGTAAAGTACCATATATATTTTCCATGGGCAGGCAGAAGAGAAGACAAGATTGATTAGGCAGACAGAAAAACCACCAAAAAGGTTATAAGAAAACGGTTACAAAGGATTCATATATAGAAGAATTAATAACCTAAAAAGATAGAATTTGTTAGATTTTCCAAACAAACATATCAAAAGTTTCAACAAAATCAGAGAGAGAGAGAGAGAGAGAGAGAGAGAGAGAGAGCTTTTAAAACTCAGAAACGCAGGGACCAGAATGAGAGCAATCGAAGGTGACGTTACTTCCTCGGGAGTTTCTTTGAAAGTCAGCAGAACTCTACCCTCAATTCCTCCGATTTCATTTGAGCAAATTAGGGCGTGAACGGAAGGTATTATTCCGAGAGCAAAGACGACAACTTTACCAGATTCTTAGACGAGAGCAGCGAAATCGAAGAAGAAGATTTGCTGCTGCTGCTGTAAATGTAATGGGGAACCTTTGTTGTTGTGTTTCTGAGTTTGGCTGTAAATGTAATGGGAACCCTAGTCCCACATAAAACGCCAAACGGGAGTTAAGTCTCAAACAAAATCCCCCACCTCTGAAAGCAATGATTGTAAGCAAGTAACTAGATGAGACGACCATTTTACTAAATCCTAAACATTCAAAAAAAAAAAAAAAAAAAAAAAAATTGATGCAGATTTTTTCCGAACTCAATCAGAAATCCTAGTACTGTGACCTGTCATTTCTGAATGCACCGAATCTAAGCAAGTAGCATATACATACATTACCTAGGGAATTATTACTGAAAATGAAAGATAAAGAAAAAAAACTCACCTGAAACGAAGAAAATCGTCTGCTAACCGACGAATTTCACTTTCTCGGATCCCAAACAGACAATTAAGAACGATCACCGACGGTCTGCGTGAGAAAAGAATCCGACTTTTTTGGAGTCGGCAAACGCCAGAAACAGAGAGACTGGGATTCTCTTCTATTTACTGGAGCGAGCCCTTCTAGGGTCCAGGTGAAGGAGCACTTCTAGGGTACGGGTGAAGGAGTCCTTAGCCGTTTTGGACGTGAAACGACACCGTTGCTCTTCTTATTAACTAGATATAGTAATTAACACATTAGTCCCTAGACTCTTAAATCAGTAACAATTTGGCCCTCGTGCTTTAAATTTTGGCAAATAGAGTTTTAAACTATTTTTGTTGACATAAATCACTTTTTGTTTTTTCGGTAAAAACTAAAAAGAACAAAATGCCCCGAGTATTTTAATGGATATCAGACCAATAAAAAAAAAAAAGGAAAATAGAATAGGTTAATATAAAAAGTTTAAGAAAATATACAGGTTAATTTTTACTTATAGAAATTAATAAGTCATAATTTATCAAGTTGTGATTCATAACTAGATAAGTTATGGACAAACTTGTCAAGTTATGGTTCATAACCAGACAAGTTATGAATAATTATAAATAATAACTTGTCAAGTTATGGTTTATAACTAGACAAGTTATGGACAAAAATAATAATTTAGTCTATTTATTAACTTATGTAAACTATTGACTTATTAATTTTAATTCATCTTAAATTTTGACCTATTTTTCTCAATCTCCCTAAAAAAAATAATAATAATTACAAAGAAAAGTTAAAACAGCAAGGATCGTAAAATATTCATGATTCAAAGGCTACTAGTGATAAGGTGTAAAATTCAATAAGAACTTTTTAATATGGATTATTTTCATAAATACTCTCAAATTATTTATCATGTCTTAAAGTACCACTTAATTTGTAAAAATGATTCAAACCACCTTTTGATATATAAAAAATAAATTAAATTACTCTCTTATTTTAGTTCTGTCTACGTGACATGCTAATTAAAGTGTAAAAAAGGCATTTTAGAATATAAACCTTAATTATTAATTTAATTAAAAACCTATTAACCTTAATATAAAATCACACAAATCAAAAGACTAATTAAAAACAAACAAAACAAAAAATAAAAGAAAAAAGGTTAAAAAAATCCGTATTGTTGCTGCTACTATCTAAGATCATGAACATAGGATCAAATCTAGAGATCTGATCAAACATAAACCAGATGTATTTTTGCTTCTTTCAAGAACTATATGTAATTGTTAGAGAATTTGATTATAAAGGATGAAAAGAATGCATAAAATAAAAGAGGATTTGACCAGAATATATTTTTTAAGATTTTATTTACTCTTATTTTTTAAAGTTTGTTAATGAGTTCTAAAACATTTAATTTAGTCTATAAATTTTTTGAAAAATTAATAAAGACAGAGATGTCATTTCATGAATGAATACA
The DNA here is from genome assembly GCA_012066045.3 of Morus alba. Classification (NCBI taxonomy): domain Eukaryota; kingdom Viridiplantae; phylum Streptophyta; class Magnoliopsida; order Rosales; family Moraceae; genus Morus; species Morus alba. Next base: position 8,269,281 of record CP050230.2, on the reverse strand, counting down.
TTCTCTTTAAACAATATAAACATTTACATAAATGTACATTTTCAATATAAATGTATCTTTTTATGGATTAATACACCTATTACAATAGTTATATCTATTACTGATTTATATTCAGATGTGTATGAAAAAATATCACCAATAGATGTAATATCAAAACATTTCAGATCACATAAATTCATGAAAACACTATTTTCTGTAGAATATCCTATTGCAGCGGGTGTTTTACCACTATAATATACAAACAGACTCGAGAGGCCTACACAACGGTACTACAGCGTGAAGTTTTCTGCTGCAGTAAAAATATTTCAACTGCAATTGGTTTTGCTGAACCGAACTACCTAATTTTGTACAATTTGTCCGTTGCTATAGCACTTTTAAAGTCTCACATGAGTTTTTTTATGTTTTAACACTCAAACAACTTAATGGTTGTTCTTTTAGAGTATAATTTGAGTGTAATTTTTGAGTTAAATTTGAGTTATAATTTAAGTTAAAGTTAAAACTTAAATAAAATTGAGTAAAATTGAATAAAATTAAAACTTAAAAAATGTGAATTTAAATAAAATTAAAACTTAAATTATTTTTTTTTAAGTTTTTTAGACAAAATAACGTATACTTAGGCCTCATTCACTTCGCGAATTTGAATTTTTAATTTAAACTGAGATGTGACATTTTCTGATAGCTTTTTATTATAGTAAAAAATTTTGATGTAACATTTTTTAAAAATTTTTTACTATAAAAATTTAAAATTTAAAATTTAAATCGGTGAAGTGAACGGGACCTTAGTGATCTTCATCAAACATATTATAGCAATTGCATCTATTCATATTCCTCTAACAAAGCTCCGATATATATATATATATATATATATATATTGTTTTTTGGCTGAACAAAGTTTCTAAATCACATCACCGATCAAGAATCTTAAAAGAGAAACAAAACCAAAACCAAGTCATTTCATTCAAGACGGAATTTCGTCAAAATCAACTATCGGAATCCCAGTAAAAGAGATTGAACATAAACCAATAGTTTCGATGGGCTCCAAAGCTGACGCGAAACTGACATTTCGCACCAGATCTACAGACATATATGTAGCAAATTTCGCATGTCCAGAGCACCGATAAAACCGTCGTCGATGAGGTTGGAGTCCGCCGTTCTAAGGATGCTCGTTACGAGTTCGGATCCGAAAGTCTCGCCGAAGCTGAGAAGACTGGAGATCGCGTGGGGGAGCTTTTTCACCGGGAGCGCTGCGATTGGTCGGGTTTTGCGTGGCGAGGTTGGGGAGAGGGGAAAAGCGGGGCGCCGATTAGGGGACATGAGGAGCCGGCGACGAAGGGGTGACGGAAGGGAGAGAGATCCGAAAAAAATTTGAGGAAAATGTTGAAATATGGAATTTTTTTGGGTTTTTCAGATTCCATATCTGACTTTTTTTTTAAGGAAAAAATAATATATATGAAATCTTTTATAATCTTGTTTTTAGTTTTTTATCTATTTTGTAGTTAACTAGTCTGAGGGTATTTTGGACTTTTTATCTTTTTACATTTTTAATAGCATATCACGTCAGCATTCTGTTAAATTTATAGGCAAAATTAAGAGGAGGTAATTTAATCTATTTTTATATGTCAGAAGGGGTGTTTCGATTCGTTTAAAAAAAATAAAGAGTACTTTAAAATAAGAAACATAATTCAGGGCATTTATGAAAATAATTCTTTCAATATCATGATAGACAACCTTCAATATCACGATAAGTTGCTTTGTGGACTACCATTATTTGATTCCGTTAAGGGTATTTTTGTTATGTGAGTACTTTAAAAATATATTTGTAATCTTATTTTGACATTAGGAGAGGAAAAATAGCTCAATCTCGTGTTGAGTTAAACTGTGACGGTCTTCTCAATGACCGTCACTGTAATTAAAATTAATTTATACTTATTAAAATTTTTTAAAATTTACGAAATATTTTTTTTTTAAAATCTTATAGTAGACATAAGTTATGAATTGCTTTCTTATTTAAAATATTCAAACCTTGACATATCTGTTTCTCAAAGCATATAAATAGTATATACTTAATCTTAAGTCTTACTTACTTACAGTCATAATACACAAAATCATTTAACATATAGTTTTAGAATAATAATTAACAAAGCTATTTATAACGTAAAACTGTTTGCGAAAATAATTGCGAGCGATATTCATTCCACGATCTCCACATCGTTCATCTATTCGCCATCAATCCATCAAGTATTATGTGCAGGTTGCCTACCTACAAATATTCTATAATGAGCTTCCGTTTAACAAGTATGAATTATCTCTCGCAAAATAAATGTAAGTTCACATGAATAAATATGCATGAGTCAATTATGCTTAATTATGATCATGTCTTATTAATTTCTTATTATCTCATCTTATCTTACTTACTTATGGGCCCGAGTGCTCGTACCATGTGCGCGCAACCATCAGGACGTGGGAGTTTGCAAGGTCCCCAACGACACCGTGATTTAACTTACTATATACTTTTTTGTTTTCTTTTCTATCTCCTTGCGGAGTTTGAGTTACCTCATTCTCAGAGGCTGGTACGACACTCAACTGAGTTTGTTCTTATCAATTCCACTTGACTTATTAAGGCGTATGTATTATGACATAACATCGCATTTAGCATAAACATGCATACATAACATGTGTAACTTTTTCCTTTAAAATCTATTCATACTGTAGGTAGGATTCCTATTTACCTGATTTATAGAGTTGAAATCTACTATTCGCCAAATAACCTGTTCTCTTAGTTGCTTACTTCTGAAAATGAATACCCATTGAGAGTGTGAGATTTACTGTCGTTTGCTATTCTATTTTAGCAACTTATGAAAGAAATCAAATCCTTTACTTCAGGCTTATCGATGGATAAAAATTTACTATGAGGATTAATTTATTAAATCTTAAAAATCATATTTTTCTTAATTGCCCCTAACATCCACTTGCCTAGATTAAAAATCAATTACCCAATCTAGTAATTTATTATCTATAATTTACCTCATTAGACTTGTAATGATATTAAGTCCCAATTCAGCCTAGAAACTTATTCACGACGTTCTAACTCTTAGGCCATTCAAATTTAAACTCAAACGGGGTCTCTTGAATTAATCGGGCATTGGACCCACATATAATCTTCATAATTCTAATGACCTAACATATTGGCTTGTAGGTGCCCATCAAGATGTTTTGCTTGAAAAAAACTATTAAATTTTTTAAAAGAACCCATTTTTCTTGAAAACTTTCTTCACAAATATTTCCGTTGAAACGAGATCTAAAACCATAATATTTTACTGAAATCACATATCGGGTTCTTTGAAAAAATTTTGTTAAAAACCAAAACTGTGTTAGTTTTGTTCGGTTAAAACTATGCAGTTTCTGAAATCTGTATTTTACTATATCTTAGAGTCGGATTTTGAAAATTGGTTCTTCACAACAATTCTTCCTCTCGTTGAGATCTAAAATTGTCATTTTTGGAGAAAGTTGAAATTCAGCCTCTAAAGGCCTCGTTTGGCTGAAAACAGTGGTTGCCAATTTTTTTCCGAAAATGTTTTGGACAACATGTACTGGATTGAAAAAATGACTTAAAACTTGCATTTAGATTTAAAACTGGGTTTTGTCACAAAAAAAAAAAAAAAAAAAAAAAAAAAAAAAAACGTTCAAAACATCGAGAACTATAAGTTCATGCTTTGAAATACCAAAAAATCTCACTCTAAGGTCCTTATTTTCGTGTTCACAGTAACCAGAAAATTTTTCCTCTAACCCAAAATAAGCAACCTTAAACCAAGCATAAACATACCACATAATACTAATCAAACTAACCTCAAAACACACAAAATTAACATAAAACTCACATACCCTTATTACAAACTTATTTCCTTAAGAATCACAAATTACATCCATGATTCACAACTTAAACTTTGTTAGAAAAATAGAGGAAGGGTTTAGAGTTTTTACCTTTGAAGAAGATTCTTGGTTAAGCTCCTCCTAAAAACACTTTGATCACCTTCTTCTTCCTCTAAGTTTTGCTAATGACTTGGAACTAGAAGAGTGGAAAAATTTGACAAGAGCATTTCTATATCCCAAATTTTGCTAGAAATAAAAAAGAGGAGGTTTAGAGTTTTACCCTTGAAGAAAATTCTTGGCTAGACACCTTCTAGAACACCTTGGTCCCTTTCTTCTTCTTGAGATCCTATACTAGTGCATTGTGTTTAGAAGGATGAGTGAAAAATGTTTTGAGAGGAAACAACAGAGGTATGGCCGGTTTGGTGCTTTAAGAGTGAAGTGAAATAAGTTTTTTTGTTAAATAGTTGATTTGATTCATCTTATCATGAATTCTTCTAGTATACTCAACTAACAAAATTTTTTGCTTAAAACCCCTAACATGGCTGGCCAAGTGAAGAAAGAGAGGAAAAAAAATTATCATGAGCACTCTTCATCTTCCACCATCACATATCATCCAATCTAAATATTAACTTACCCCTTGTACTTTTGTCTCATCTCTTAAGTTTCCTTTGAAACTGTTAAAAATTATACTGGCTATAAGGAAGTACTTAGCCGACAGGAAATTCTAGTTTCTGACAGTTCCTTTTCTACTGCCTATTTAAAGTTCAATATTAATCCCCTAGTACTTCGATATTAAATTCTTACTCATGCAATATTTTGAACTGTTTCAAGTTTTGAAATTAATTCTAGACTGAACAAATTTTAAATTTAAGTTTTCTGCTGCATTATATTTCGGGAATGACATTGCTACCGACAGTGTCAACTCCTGAGCTCACATTGTACCCTTCTACTGTAAGTATTTTTCTCGTGACTTCAACATAACTGTTCGATAATTAAGGATTTTTTTGTACGCTGCTAACATTGTATTGTACTTGGAGATTCTTAGAATTAAGATTCCCAAACTGTATATGTACTGAAAATTCTTCCGCCTTAAATTACGGTGAGAATTTATCGATCGAATTTATTTAATTTTAACATGTGAACTTAGCATGAAATCTGCTATATAATTGAGGAATATTGATATTAATTCCATAAATTCTTCGGTCACAAAATATAGCATAATATTTTTCAGGAAAAATCTTTGACTTAAATACATAAATTGTATTATTTAAATTCTGAATTTTTCTTGGTCATTACATAAACCGTCTCACATGTACCACTAACACCATATATTTGCATCATATTTGTTTTTTAAGTGGACGTTTGGTTCATGGATTTAAAATCATGATTCAGAATCATTCTCATTTTACGTTTTTTTTGTGAGAGAAGAACACTGTAGAGAACCATGAATTATGATTTAGTATCAAGGACGAATACAGAAAACAAACATCCCCTAAGTGTTAAGATATATATAGAAAAGTTTTGTTTATATGTGATGAATATAGAAAAGAATTTAATTAATTGTCAAAATAATTATTATTAATTCTATTTCTAAAGTTAATCTTAGTGGTCAAGTGTCGGAGGATAATGTATTGCATTAAATGTATGTGGAGGATTCTTATGGGATTGGACTCAGATCATCTATTCAAATAAGGTAACAAACAATAGGATGTTGGCTACGTTGTTTAACTCACACATCACTAAATTTAGAAGAAAAAGAAAAAAAGCAAATGAGCAAATAAATGAGTGAAACACAAATAGATAACTTATGCGCGCGGGACTTAGATTATGTCCAATTTTAAATGTCACAAATGATGCTAATTTATCATATTTATATGTCACAGTGTTATTTAATGACTCATGAACAAGCATATAAATGATAATTAAGAGCATTTCAAAATTTTCAAACGATATGACATAATGTGGATGACTGATGAATTTGATGATTAAAATTAGACAAGATATCTGAATCTATTCACATGCACTCTGGGAATGTGCACAATAAAGAAAAGCTCATGTGCATTAAAATACTATTTAACTTAAGGCGAATCAATCTGTAAAAAGATTAGAGGTCCAGTCAATTCCTAAGTTTGAATATAAAATTTTAACATAAATTTAAATTTTTATGAGATAAAATAGTGTAAAAAAAAGATTTAAATTGTGATTTAAAACAGAATGTAGATTTTTATAACGTTCATTCAACTGAACCATTCAACGTTAGAAATTGGCATAAATTGGATTTCAACTTTTGGGTAGTTGGATGCGGATAGATTAGCTTTACTCCACTTTTTCACGAATTCTTAATACCCCAAATCAACTCATGAATTGTATTATTGGGGGTTGACTGTATTATATGCTTTGAAATTTAAAATTTTTTTGTTTATTAAGATACTGTTATATGATGAAGATGAAAAGAAAGTAAAAAAGGATCAACCATGTTTATCCGTCACGTCTATAAAATATTATGAGGAAGGCACGTGGCATATTCTTCGATTATTATACTAAAAATTATCGCATACTGGAGATCATTCAGAACATACAAGATGCGATTACACACACCACCAACTTTTACAGTATTGTTAAAGATTGAACACCAATTTTTGTGTATAGAAAAAAAAAAAAAAAAAAAAAAAGGATAAAATTCTCTATTTACTTTTTTGGGTGGTAGATTCTATTTCTTGATATCAAGTTGCATTGCATATTCGTTAATACGTTAATGTAACGAAATGTAACAGTTAAGGTATGATCATTTTCCTTTTTCCTTCATCCAATTGTTTATCATCTTTTTCATTGCCACGTTATTTTCTGCACATGCAAAGCTTCCTGGTCTCTAGTTCTCCCAATCCTTTCTTTTTCTTGAATTCTCTAAGATCTCCCAGTCTTATATTCCCATAGATTTGGAGGGACCAAAGCTTGAAAAGGAGCAAATGAATTAGATAGACTCTTATCTTCTCCACATCAGCCGCATCCAAAAAACCAAGCATAACATGCAATAATAATAATAATAATAATAATAATATCTCTGATCATATATGCAGATAATTTACTCTTTTATTAGAAATGAGAGACATGAGATTAGCCCATGTTTTATTAATTAGTGATATCACGGATAATGATGCTATTTAGACAAGATTTTAATGATAATAATCCAAGTATATATTAAGTATGGCAAATGTAAACACCTGGACAGATATCATTATTCTCCTCCTACTGATCTCCACCTAGCTAGCCTCTGACTTTGCATTAAAAAAAATTATGGCCTTCCTTTTACGTTGGAATATAATAATATTATTATAGTCTTAAGATAAATTCCAAATCTAGCTTTTTCTTGTTCCTCTGCTAATAATGAATATTTAGTGGGGGTGATTGATGCTTAGCAAATAAGTGCCGAAAGTGTAATTTACACCTTAATAATTATAAAATAATTAGAGAACAAACATTTCTGTGGTTCTTATTCCAGCTCTTCCAAAAACAGTACGGACACATTCCTTAGGGAAATAAAAAAAATTGAAAAAAAAAAAGAGAAGAAGATTTCGAATGATATCATTATTAGTACTCTTCAAACAGGAAGTTGATGCTGCTGCATTTGCAACTTGTTGTTTCAAGACTCGGAGGGTCACCATCAAACAAATCGTCAGCATTTTTCTTATCCAAACAAATATCTAAAGCAACATTCTCTTTCTTATCCATTATATATGTGATTTTCTTTTCACATTATTATTATATTGTTTTTTTGTTCATAGATTAACAAACAATGCAATCTGTTACCCTTTCCAGCCCTTTATAAATAGGGTGATTCAATCCCAGAATTAACCAGAACCAAGCCTCACCATTACTTGTACACTTACATACAAATCTCCCTTAATTTCTTTAGTGTTACTCTACTCGAGTCTGCTTATAAACTTTTCTCTTGTTTTTTTCTTTTTTGGAGCTCTTTTTTTACCTTCAGTAAGCATTTGTTGCTAAGTGATCTCCTCAGCTTTTCAAATCATTGTTTCCCCATTTAGCTAGCTATCTGAATTTTCTTTTCTAGAAAGTACATAAGACAAGAGCAAGCTTGTTGAAATGGACAGAGTTAGAGACTTGGCATCACAGAAGGCTGCTGTGATCTTCACCAGGAGCTCATGTTGCATGTGCCACACAGTGAAGGCGCTCTTCTACGAGCTCGGGGCTAGCCCCGCGATCCACGAGCTGGACCGCAATGCGAATGGGAAGGAGATGGAGAGGGCCCTTCGCGAGCAGATGGGCTGCAACCCTGCTGTCCCAGCAGTGTTCATTGGAGGAAAGTTTGTTGGCTCCGCAAAAGATATAATTTCTCTTCATGTTGATGGTACTCTTAAGCAAATGCTCATTGATGCAAGGGCCATCTGGTTCTAGACTTCGTGCCATCATTACCAAAAAGAAAACTACAAGCATCAACATAAGAGCTGCATTAGTTTTATTTGCTGCAGTTTTAACAAACACAATATTATGTATTTCCTCAGTTGTTCTGGGGGCTTCCTTTTTTACTCGGTTTTTCTGGCGATGTATTTGAAACGAAGCCAGAATAGTTATGTGAACAAAAAAACGTAACTTTGTAATTTCCTGAGATTCAATCTCTACATGGAAATATAGTTTTTACAAAAGTTGGGAACTTTGAGTTACTCTTGTTGATATATTTCATGGAAAACCATTGCATAAAGTTTGCATGCAAGATTTACTAGTTACTTACTACTGCATAGTTATAAATATACACCTACATTGAACTATTTAGAGGTTTTTATGATAAGAGAGAACTTTTCTTGAGGATTATTTCATTGGAGAGTGTCGAGAAAGATTGTCCCTGATCTTCATAGCCACAACACACAAAAAAACATAGAATAAAGTTCACAACAAGGCTTTGCTTTCAAGATCAATGACCAGAAGAAAAAAAATGTTCCAAACATGAAGCTTATCCGCCACCTTGAAACGGGTCACTGTTTTGATAAATTGACCATCACATGAGTCTCAGGAAGAGGAACTATCCCTTTACCACTACCAAAATGGTATAAAGTGTTTGTTTCATGATTCTGCTTTTCAGTATTTTAAAATAAGTGATTTTGTTTTTGTTTTTTTCATTCCTTTTAGGGGGATCAAAGGCACGAATCCCACCTATGCATATGAATCCCCTATGAAAAAGTGAGCGTCACTTTTAACAAGTGAAATAACTTAAACAAAATGTTATTATTATAGACTTCACCTCCTATCCAAGGAAGTGTCACTTTCGATCAATTAGCAATTAAAATAAGTAAACAATTTAAAACATCAATGCATGTTTATTTATTTATTTATTTTGCACAAACATACAGTATAATATATATATATATATATATGTATATTATATAAAATAAGAGAAAGAACATCAAGATCAAGGGAGATAATCACACGTGTTATGTGCCACGTGAGAAGGAATCCTCCAAGTTGGTGGGGTGCGACATAAAGAATTTGCGCCACCGAAAGCCACCAATCTTGTTGGCTATGCTTCTGCAGAAGGATTCAAAGGAAGGTGATTTTGAGAATCTGGTATAAATTGACCGGCCTATAAAATATAGAATCTTTTGGCTGTGTAGACAGAGAGTATTCTTGTTTCCATAAAATCTTGCAAAAAAAGGTGAAGAAATGGTTGCTGAGCTTTACACGTACGTTACAAATTGATTGTATGTATCTCACCACATGATCATATATTTTTGATCCAGCCATCTTGGAAAAAGATTAATTATATAATACAAGTCGTTATATCAGATGGTTACTACGGAAAGACTTGTGTATAACGAGAAAGTAGTATTTCTGACCAACTTCTTCAGCTTGTTAAAAACAGTAGTCTTTATCTTAGAAAGTAGCTTTCTTTCTTTCTTTTTTTTTCTCCTTTTATTTATTTTTTTTTTCTAGTTTGGTTATTCTAAAAAAGCGCATCACTTTTGAATGTTCTTCTTCAAAGTAGACCACCTTATTCTATCCCTATAAATAGTCTTGCATGAGAGCCCAACGTCTAAACAACCTAAAACCTAGCTTAAGAAAAAAAATACGAAAACAAAACAAAAGCTAGCTTTCAAAAACTCTCTCTTTTTAACTCCACCTTCCCTTCTCACAGTTCCAATCTCAGCTCGAACCGTAGGGTCGAATTCAGCTCAGGATTCGATCGTATCGGTTTTTCTTTCGAGATCTTAAGCTAAGTACAAGGCAAACCAACCCAACAAGCTGATGGAGAAGGTAATGAGATTGGCATCAGAGAAAGGGGTGGTCATCTTCAGCAAGAGCTCTTGTTGCCTTTGCTATGCTGTCAAAATTTTGTTCCAAGAGCTGAGGGTCAACCCCGGGGTTTATGAGCTGGACCAAGACCCTGAAGGGAGGGAAATGGAGAAGGCCCTCACAAGGCTCGGGTGCAACGCCCCGGTGCCCGCCGTCTTCATCGACGGCAAGCTCGTGGGGTCCACCAATGAAGTCATGTCACTCCACCTAAGTGGCAACCTCATTCCTCTGCTCAAGCCTTACCAGGGTTGAGTCCCATATCACGTTGGCAAAAGAAGGAAAAATAAGTTGGCTCAAAAAATAATTAGTTTGTGGCTTTGTGGTTAGCTAGTAAATTGGTCAGAGCTTTGTATTATATATTTATATATATATATATATATATATATAAATGTTAATGTACTGGTTTATCTGTGCTCTCAAGTAATGTCTAGCATTTAAATTAGCTGTATTGTTGTCGTAGGTTGTAATCTGTTTCCCCTATTCTTAATGAAAGATATTATCTTTATTATATACTTTGTGGTTGCAATATATATCTTCCATAAATATTTTTGTCAGCGCGGCTCACAAAACAACTCAGTGTATTATCTTCCATAAATATTTTTGTCAACGTGGCTCACAAAAAAAACTCAGTGTATTTCTGTTGTTTCAGCTTTTTAATATTAGTTCTAGTAAAGTTTAAAAAAAAAAAAAAAAAAATGAAAGAATATATACTCTCTCTCTCCAATCTAAAACCAACATTCAAGAGAATAATTTTACAGCATTATCTTCAACTAGAAGCAAAAGGGTACATGTTACTTCCACAGAAGAACCTTTTAGCGAACTGAATATTATAAGATATAACTCTCCAAAGTTTTGTACGTTATTAACACCACAACATATACATAAAAAATGGGGTTCTTTTATTTCACGGATAACTTACTGACATGTAAGATAAGAATGATCATCTCTTCTTTCTCAACCATTATTCAACAAAAAGAGGTAAAATAATAATAATAATAGTAAACTGAAATAAAATCATGAAAAATGTTTAAAAGTCGCACAGATTAGAGAGGGAGTGATGAACATAGAAATCTCAACTTTTGAGATCCCCTATTGCTCTCCGCCATATGCAAAAAAGCAGAAAAGGTGAAAATTCTTTGATTTTTTTTTCTTTTTTTTTTTTTTCAGTTGCCATGGATTCTTGCCAATTTATCTTAGATAAAGAAAGGTATTACATTCTTGCCTTTTTGCCCTGTGTGTTTTAACATATGCTTATATTCTCTCGTTTGCCTCCGCCCAACGATTGTCTAGTGTTTGGTGGTCAGTGTCAATCTATCATAAATATATATATATATATATACATATACATATATATAGAACTTAACAAAACTCACTATAGCTGAAAAAGCTGGCCTCTCTTCACTGTATATTTATTCCTTTCAACCGCAGCCAAAGATCCTTTTTGATCCCCATTCAAAAATTGTAAGTGACACCAAATACAAATTGAACCCTGCCCCGTCACTCAATGTTAAAAGGAGAGAATAAATTCTTGTGTATCATTTCTAAAAACTTTAATTACCTTTTTTTAATCACTATTGTAATGAGGTTTTCTACTACACAAAAATTAGTTATTTTAGGCTTTAAACAAGTCCAATTTTATACTTTCTATATCGGACTAAAACCATGCAAAAAGGAAGGGAAATTTTGAAAGAAAAAAAAAAATCTTTCCCCACTTTGTCAAGTGTCGCAACTTGATAAAATGGTTGTTACTTTCAGGTCTCTACTGAAAGCAAAAGCTGTTGATGCAGCCAAAATAGCCATCAAATGTTAATAAGTACTATTCCAATAGAGACTAACTATCCAAAGATTACTGAAAAAATCAATAGTGAGATGAGCCCTAATGAATTTGCTTAAGAATAGGACAGATCAACTTTCAAGGCATTGATCCCAAAAGGGAATTGGTCCCCGGCTGCCTTTCTCACTCTCCTTTGTCCGATATTTTGCGAAGAATAATGTCAGGGATCCAACTTTTTTATAGCAACTGACACGAATTGTTAATCTTTTATTTGTAGATAATTCAAAAGTTTATCAGGTTAGTTAATATTAAAGCATTTCATCTGCAGAAAAAAGATGACAACTCAATGAGACGGTATAAAAAATTTAAGATCAAAGTTTGGATCCCTAATGCTACTTGCATGTGAATACACATATTCTATATATATAATAGTCCTAGGCATGTGTATAAAAATATAGTTGACTGACTTCCTAATGCGTATATGAGAGACAACGACGGCTCAAGTTCCATATGGACCATAGAAAGGAATTGGTCCCCAATCAATTCCCATCTTCCGGTACTCCGATATTATGCATGTGATAGAGAGAAGAGACTTAATATGTTCTCAGACCAATATTGAATGGTCCTGGGCGCAATATGATAAGTTAATGCATTATTGGAGTAGAAAGAAAAATGAATGAATATTGTGGAGGATTAGAATAAGCAGAATCCTAAATGGAGAATGGAGACAAGCAAGAGAAAGTTCAATGAGAAAGGAAAAGTGGCAGATCATCCATGTGGTGAGTGTTGTGGGCTTTGGCTGATCAATCACCTTCAGTCTTATTCCATAGTTTTCAGAAAGAATAATACAATATTTTATGAAAACTATACTGAAAATGGCCTTCACTTTTCATTGTTTGAATGAACAATAAGCCATAAAATCTTAGATTTTTTTTTTCTGTTTTGGTTCTCTATTTCCTACTATAGATTTTATGTCATTCAGTGTTTTTTTTTTTTTTCCCTATCACTCTATGTATGTTCTTCTTAGATTCATCTTCTGGTCTTTAATAAGCAGAAATAGCAACGATCAAAGGCGTTTTGGATGTCAATGTCTAGGGACTAGAATTATTCTGTTTCGCTTTTGTGGGCGTGGCCTTGGAGACGAATCATGAAAGTCATGTAAAAGGTACTTTTGACTGAAGTCATAACGGCATCTTGACGAAACGACAACACCATCGGAAACGACGGAATCTTAAAACGAAGACCGGTATATGAAATGACGTCATTGAAAAAAAGAGTACTAAAACGACATCATACTAGGAAATTCTCGTTGCAAGGAATGAAAATTTCATAACAATATGATAAAACGACATCGCTTTTATTAAACGACAACATTTAAGTATCTTGGAACAACATTCTTTTAGCAAGAGCAGGATAGGAATACAATGACAACATCTTGTAAATACAGCAAGAATGCAAGATATGAGGAAAATGAAATAAAAATATCATGAAAAGAACATCTTAAATGAATGACAACAAATTTAAAATGCTAATATGTTAAAGACAACATAAAAAATAAAATAAAATAAAATAAAATAAAAAACGACTCATAGCTATCCAGAAAACCACATCACAAAACAATAAAAGTAAAAGACGATAAATAAAGAAAGCGACAGCGTCTTTTGAAACGACTGTATAAAAACGACAGTATCTAAAGTAAACGAATGTTAAATCAAGAAACGACAGTATCTGGACATTTTCATCTCCATCTCAATTTTGTTTCTTTTTCAACTGGATCTTATATTCAGATTGGTCTACAAAATAAGTAAATTCTGGAAAATTCTTTTTTGGCTTAGGATTAAAATAGCTAGGGAAAAATGAGAAAATAAAAAATAAATGAGAATTTTATGGTTTGGTATGAAAAAAAAATACCTTAGTGGTATATATATATATATATATATATATAAGTTTCTGTTAATTTTTTATAATTTTATTTTGATCATATTTAACTATTAAAAATATGCATTATCATTACGAATATCTTTATGAATAAATTTCAAAAATGGAAAAGATGACGTTAAAATGGTAACTTTTTTTTTTTTTTCCTTTTTCTCTATTCACTCTTCACCTCTCTGCTTTGGTCCACTGTGGCTCTCTATAGAGCCGGTAATTTTAGACACGACACGATAAAACGATACGAAAATGACACAAGATAAATGAATTTAAACTGCACAATTATTAATTGAGTCGTTAACAAGCTAACACGAATAACACGAAAATAAATTGACTGAATTCGTGTCAGCACGTTTAACACGCTTAACCCGTTTAGTTATACGGGCCATTATCAGACCGACACGGCCGGCCTGGCCCGACCCATTTATTAAGCCTATATATATATATATATATATATATTAGACAAAATCTTACTTTTGACTCAGTCTTTAGAAACTAATTTTAATTTTTAAAGTGTAGTTGGGCATTCAACCTCAATGCTCAAAAAAGACATTTTCCTATATTTATTTTATGTTTTATGCACTTAAACATTCAAATATTTGGTTATGTTTTCAAACTTCTTTGGATGTTTGGTAATTGGTATGTTTTGAAATATATATACTTGATAATCTAGTAGTATCAAATATATATGTGTGTTTGATATTTAGATATTTTAATGTGTGTTGGCTATTATGCATGATTTTACTATAAGTGATATTAAGTAGTCAATTAATATAGTTTTGAATACAATATAAAATTCCACTATTTTTGCTAGTTGGGTCATAAACGTGTTTTTTTCGTGTCGGCCCGTCACAACACGTTTAGTAATCGTGTTCGCATGTCGTGTCGTGTTAACCGTGTTAACCGTGTTATTAGCGTTTCGTGTTCGTGTTTAAGTTTCTGACACGTTTATTAATCGTGTCGTGTTCGTGTTCACTATAATCGTGTCGTGCTATAATCGGACCGGCCCGAACGCTACACGCAAACACGAAATGCCAGCCCTAGCTCTCTAGGTACTTGATCTTATCTCCACAGAATCTGAAAATTCCAATTGCCAAGTTGCCATTGGTGTAATCCGCCTGACTCACCCTTATACGACAGGATATTACCAAAACGACCTCATCGTCTTAAACGGTAATATCTTTAAAACATCAGCATAGCCAATAAACAAGAGCAAATAAAAAACATATTATCAGTGCATGAAACGACTACAAAAAACGACAAGATCCAAAAAGCACATCATCTTCCAAAAAAAGACAAAAAATTAATAAACGACAACATTTAAACAAAGGACAACGACAATATAGAAAAAGACTGTAAAAAACACGACACAATATAATATAAAGGCAACACTCGACATTTTTAATTATAAAAAAAAAAAAACATTTCGGAATTTTTTATCAGCATCTTGTCTTTCTTTCTTTATCAAATGGATATTATTTCCTTTGCAGAAAAAAAAAAAAACTATTTTTCAGACTGATAAAATTTTAAAAATTATCTATTGTGTATTTTCAATCTATTTTAATTTTAATTTTAATTAACGGTCAAAAACTGGCCAACCTAAAATTTTTGCAAAAAAATAGTAATTTTTGAGAATTTTGTTTCGGACTAAGTAAATGAATTCCCAGAAAATATATAAAAAATGCTAAACGTTACAGTTTTATTTTTCCTTTTTTTCTTTTTCACCTCCCCCCTCCGACTCTGTCTACTCTGGCTTTCAGCGCGCTCGATTACCGCCAAAGAATCCGAAAATTCTAATCGCCATTGACATATTCCTCCGACCTCTGACCTAATCTCACATTCTCATGGATTCTTGATCAGGTACCCCTCTCTCTCTCTCTCTCTCTCTCTCTCTCTCTCTCTCTCTCTCTCTCTCTCTCTCCAATGCAAGTGTTTTTGCTTGTCTTTCTTTGCGTTTCGGATTTCAAGTTTTGGTTGATTTTCTTTCTATAAGTTGTTTGGTTGCCGAGAAACTGAAGGAAAATTATGAAATGAATTTGATTATAACTGTTCTACTTTAGTTTATTACAAGGCGTGGGCCCAAGTGGGTGAAAATCCCGTTCCGGAAGATTTTTCTCTAATTATTTTCTTTCTTTTTTAATCTTGCGTGAATTCAAAGAGATTTCTAGGTTTCATTGAGGTATAAGATTCTTGTGGATTACATTTTTGTCGTTTGGATTTATGTTGCTGTTTCTTTTATGTCATTGCATTCTTTGTTTTTAAGCATTGTAGTTTTTATTACTGCAGAGTTATCGGTACGAGCTGAAACAATTTGATCATATGAGTTTCTTGGTTTGTTCAATTGAGTCTCAAATCGTTAAGTCAGATGTACCAGCTATCGCATGTTTCTTCTCAGAAAGATATCTTTGGCAGATTCCAAGAGGTTAGTAAACCGGCGTTTCTACAGAATTTTCTCGATACATTATGGACTTTGATAGATATAATTTGATCGGTAACCACCGATGGAAATATAACCATTGAAAACCCGTCTATATGTGTATTTGTATATGTATATGTATATGTGGAGCGGGGGAATTCAGACTCAAGATATATCTTTGAGGTGGGAATGAAATTATGACTAAGCCAAGCTTGCAACCACAACTTTGATATTCCAAATTTATGTTTTGTACTTGTTTCTGATTTGACTGCTAAAAGATTTTTAAATTTGTATTATTCCACCTTGTGATAATCCTCCCTATGGGCGCTAGTAAGTGAAATATAAATTTACTTGGAAAAAGGCTAATTATCGCATCATTCCACTGATTTTTTAACCCGTTAGAGATTGGTATATAAAAAAATTGTGTGGATCGCTGCGACTCTTAGAGTCAGACACATGAATTTGTAATTTACCAGTGGTGATAAATAGTGTTTGCTAATTTACTTCTGTAAAGTTGCTTGGGTTTTAGGAATTAGTCTTGCTAATGATTGGTTTTAAAGTAATGGGGTTTAATGCCTCATGTTCTGTAAAGTCAACATTAGCTTTCCTTTCTCTTACCAACTTTTCTTTTTCTTTTTCTTTTTATTATAGGAGCCATGAGTATTACTGAATTGAGTTTGAACTCATTGTGTTTTGCAGGTTCGTTGGACAAGATCGAGTGCTTTGATTAGAAGTGCTGTTTTTCGTGTTAGTTGGATTTCAAAGTTTGCAAAAGGAGGACAAGGATCATCATGGCCGAAAAAGAGGAACTTATTGAGCTTAGGTTCCGCATTTTTGATGGAACGGATATAGGCCATAGTACTTATGCCCCGTCTACAACAATTGCATCTCTTAAGCAAAGACTTTTAGCCGAGTGGCCTCAAGGTTAGTTGTATATTTCTTTGTATTTCTAAGTTTTTCATATTCATGGTCGAATTTCAAGAACAGATTAACATAAACGTCAACATTTTCAAGCAGAGAACTGTTTCTATCAATTTACTAATACTCCTCTGAATTTGATTTTGGTTTGAGGACCTTTTCGGTTTTCCCTGAGTTTCCCTTTTGAGATTTTATCAAGACCACCTGATTGATAATTCTATCAATGTGTTGTTCAATATTTAGTTGGAAAATGACTAATAAGCTAAGTTCAGAAATCATAACGCTTCTGCTAAAATCTTGCCACCAATGAATTTTCTGGCATAATATTCAGCTCCCTTTCTGCATTCCCATATGTACGTCATTAAGGAATTTAGTTACTTAGCCTTTGCTTTACAGGCAAAACAATCGTACCAAAGTCAGTAAATGATGTAAAACTCATACATGCTGGTAGAGTTTTAGAGAACAGGAAGACACTCGCTGACTTTAAAATAACATTTGGTAACCCAGCTGGTGAAGTCATTACCATGCACGTTGTTGTACAGCCTACAATAACTAAAAAGAAGACAGGTTTGTCAATGTTCATAGTTATACCTGCCAATTGTATTAGCATTCCCTTTAGTCTGACTAGTTTTTCCCAGTTGTTCATGAATTATATTTCGCATTTCGTGCTTTTTCATTGACTTGTTTTTTTGTTGAAAAGAACAGCAGTACTTGCATAAGTTTGCATCAACTCATCCATTAATTCTTGATTTAACATTTTACATCCATCTCTGATTTCTTTCTTTCCGTCTTTGTTGGGTTCTGTGCAGGTAAAAACCAGGAAGAGATGCAAAAGATGAATTCATGTTCATGTACAATCCTTTAATATTTTCTGGCTGTTATTGCCAACAGACTGCAATTTTTTCGAAACTGTACCACCATTGTTGTTTTCCCTCATGATGCAACGGCAACAATAATGATCTAAGCGCCGGTTCTATTCACATGTTAGTCGCTTTACTGTTACTCAATTCATTCATGTTTAGTTTCTCCTGTATGTTGTGTGTGTTCTGTAGAAGCTAGCAGAATTCTCTTTTGTACTACTACCTTTAGTTTGATAGTGTGAGAGAGCTTATTTGATTCTCCTGTTTTTGTCTCCTTGAAATTTATTTCTTCTTCTTCATTTTCCCTTTTTTTGGTCTCAAAACCGACTCGAAACATAATTCACGTGACATTTGAAAATTTCACATTGACTTTTCCATCAATAGTTTTATGCTTTCTCGGGAAGTTTTTACAAACTAGTTTTCTAGATTATTTTTCTAATTATTGAGTTATAGAGTTGAAAGCTGTATAGTTAACTTGCATTTACTAAGAAAAATAAAACGAAGAAATTTACTATTGAAAGAACTCAATTTGCTTAAAATGACTTATTTTTAGTCACAAGATGATTGTGTATATAGACCTTGAGAACTAGCCGTGCCAATTGCTAATCAATCTTTCCCATCTTTGAACAATTTGCTGGAGTTTATGGTTTCTGAGAATTCCTCAAGATTGAGGCTTTTTTGTATGGATACTCCCTTAATTTTCACGAGTTTGGTAAATTAGTCCTTTAACTTTTTTTCTTGGCAATTCACTCTTTAAACTTTAAAATTTATTGCATTGTTGATCAAATTGAAAACAAAGTTAAAAATTTGGACGGTATTTTCCACGTGAGTGTTTAATAAGGATAATTCTAGTTTTTTTGCATTGAATTGAACCCTTTATACACACCATGAATGAATTTTTTTTTGAAATTGGGGGACTCTTAGGCCTCTTTCAATTCCTTGATTTGAAGTTTTAATTCGAGTTGAGATGTAATTGAAAAAAATGGCTTGTTAAGCCATTTTAAAGGCTCATTTTGAGGCTCATATTCGAATGGGGCCTAATAGGTTTTTGGGACGGGTCTCGATGGATTTGCGTTCTCCATCGCAAAGATATTGAAATCGGACATTCATACACTCAAAATGAATATCGGGTGAATGAGAAATTTATGCTTTAAGAATGCAACTTGAAATGGTTAAATTGGTTTGGAAAATTGTAAAATCTCACGTTGGCTAGGAAAGGAGTCATGGTGGTGTTTATAAGTGATTGCACTTTGAAGTCTAGGTAAGCATGTATACTAGAGAGGCTCTCTCACGCGCAGGGGTGCGAATCACAATCCTAGCGGGTTTGAGGCCTAATGTGTGCGCCCACGACCTGCGGACACGCATGCTAGACCGAAAAACCCGTTCCGTGCGACATTACTTTTGCAATTTTTATTTTTGATTCCGCCAAGACTTTTCCAGCCATTTGCCCTAACCTTAATGTTGTGCTTAATTGCTGGTAAATGAGCATAATGGTGATTAAAAGGGGCATAATGGTGTGCTTAATAACCAAGCTTAAATGTGAAGTTAAAGTTTGGTTATTGAATCAGTTTTTCCATGAACCTAGATATGTATTGTGGCCGGGTTCACCTTGGTAAAAGGAAACATTTTTGCACAATGGAAATGTGTGATTAAGACCTTTAATTCCTGATCTCATAACCATTTCCCTGGAGCCTATATAAAGGGTTCTCCACATTAAGGAAAGGACACTTGCACAGAGCAATCTCCTCTCACTCTCTCGTTTTTCCTCTTCTGTTCCCGAGTCTCTCTTGTGTTTTGTAGTTTCGTTTTGGTGATAGAGGGAAGGTCTGAGTTCTAGTTCGCCGGACGGTTCCGATAGTGCCTCGAGCTACTATCATTGTCGTTGTATCCTGGGAGACGAACGTCCAACGTTGCCTCAAGCATTCACCGGAGGGGAGAAATTTATTTTAAGAAAAGCATGATTCACGTGCCTTAACATCCTTACAATTCCATTCCCGAGTTTGGTAGAAAGGTTGAATTAGTGTTGTACAATTTGGTTTCTTTTTCTTCTACAAGTTGTTGTTGTTCTTTGTATTTTCCATATTATTGCTAACAATAACTTTATGTGAGAGTTTTTAACTGTAATAAAACTAAAATTAAAAACTCGAATCAATGAAATGAATAAGGCCTTAATTTTTCTCCCAAAATAGTTAAACACCCTTTTTTTTAAAAAAAAAAAAATTCACTTGTGATGCGTATATAAGAATCAATTCGATGTAAAAAGATATTAATTTTTTTTATTAAACATCACGCGGAAGATATCATCTAACTTTTTAAATTTATTTTTAATTTGATCAACATTGTAATAAATTTTAAAATTTAAGGAGTGAATTGTCAAAAAAAAAAATCAAAAGACTAAATTACTAAACTCGTAAAATTAAAATGGTGTCCATGCAAAATAGTCCAAGATTGACATAAGGAAAATAAATAAAGAAAAAAAGAAGAAGTGTGATTTTAACTAAGGTTCCAGCTGTTTCTTTCTTTCTTAAATCACTTCACAACATTTCAATCTCTTTCACGAGCTACTTGCCGACCCCTTTGAGCAACATATGCAACCATTGATCTCAACCCTTTTAAAAGTAAACAAATGAGAATTGATAGTTATTATTAGTAGTATTATTATTTATATAAAGAGAAAAGTATGTGAAACTACGGTTTAGTCATTTGTTAGTCTCGGTCTAAAATGACCGAAATAAATAAATAAATAACACAGCAAGTACGAACTTCATAGATGAAAATAAAAAACAAAAAAATCTTGCAACGAAATTAGAAGGAAGTAGTTTTGGCATGAAAAAAAAAAAAAAAAAAAAAAAAAAAAAAAAAAAACAAAACAAAAAAACAAAGGCCGTGTTTAGAATTGATCATCTTTTTATTTTTTATATTTTTCGAGAAAGAAAAAATAGAAATGTTTTTAAAACAGTATTTGACACAATAAAAATAAAAAAAATAAAAACAATTTTTTAGTTTAGTGTAAAATGAGATAGAAATGAAAAATGACTTTTAATCGTTTTTCATTTTTTATTTTCGTTTTATCTTCTCTCGAGCAGAGAGAGAAATATAGACATTAATGATTTTTTTACACTGAAAATAATCTCTTGATAAAACTACAAAATACATTTTTAAAAATAATTTACGTCTGAAATTAAAAACGTTTTCATTTTTATTTGCATACAAAAAACAAAATTATTTCAAAACAAGTTCCAAACGCACAATAACAGGAAAGAAATATAATAGAAAATGAAGATAAAGATAAGAGAAATTATGCTGGGTGCACAATCAATTAGTGATTAACCGATATATTATTAATTTATTAATGATTTATCATTAATAAATATATAATTTGTTAATTAAAATTAATTAATTATTAACTAATTAATATTAATTATTAATTAATATTAATTAATAATAAAAAATAATAAAATTAATTAATAATAAAATTAAATCAATCAGTAATTAAAAATTAAATTAATCAATAATTAATCACTGGGTTAATAAAAATAGTAATTTGATAAAACTTTGAGTATTTATGAAAAACATCCTCCAAAAAAGAATTCCTAAAGATAATTAACCGGTCTTAAAATTTCTTTGAAAGAAACGGCGTCGTTTAACCATCCTTAGGCGGTCCCCATAAAAATCATCGCTAAGTTCGTGTGTTGGGTTGGGTTGGGGCCTCAAGTGCGGTGCTCCTCCTTCTCGCCAACAATGGAGTCCGATTCCGTGGCTGTCAATACACAAGATTTCGGAAAATTACAACACGGGTATTTTTTTTTTTTTTTTTTTTTTTACTTGTCACTTTTATGTAGCAACAAACCAAAAACGGGGAATAAGAAAAGAAAAAGAAAGCCCAGAGGCCTAACAGGCGCTGTTCTTGTTGTCGTTTTCCCTCTGTTTCTTGCTTTTCAGGTGCGAGCACTATAAGAGACGATGCAAGATTCGAGCCCCTTGCTGCGATCAAATCTTTTTCTGTCGCCACTGTCACAACGAGGCCACGGTATTATACCTCTTTTCTTTTATATTTTTCCTAGTTTTCAAGACGTTTCTGATTAATTTTGAATCATTCTTATATTTTTTTAATAAATATTATAACGAATTACGAACCATTATTCATAATTTGCTCCCTCCTGATGATGATTACTTATCTATTAAATATATAAAAAGTTAATGATGTGACTTTATAAAATTTTAATTTTATTAATTATAACTCAATTTATTAAGACTGTCATATTACTCTCTTATTATTTATTAGAATAAACACTAAAACTAATGAATATAACCACACTTATATATATATATATATATATATATATATATGTACATTCATATTGTAATTTGTTTTTTTCTTTTTTTTTTTTTGCCTTCGAATTGTAGAGCTCGCTGAGCAATCCCAAAGAGCGTCATGAAATTGTCAGGCATGATATTAAGCAAGTATGATTCCTTTTAGAACTTTTTTTTTAATCCTTTGTGTATATATAGAATGATATATTGTATTGATGAAGAATGGTTTTTGAAATTGGTTGTTTCAGGTTATATGCTCGATCTGCAATACCGAGCAACAGGTTGGATTTACACTTCTCGCTTGAAATGATTATTGTGTTAATGTAGAAAAAGAAATAAACGAGTCTATGGGTAGACATAAACATCTTGTGCTTGCGCTTCGTTCTTCTAGGTTGCTCAAGTTTGTTCTAATTGTGGTGTTAAAATGGGAGAATATTTTTGCGACATTTGCAAGTTCTATGATGATGAGGTAATTACTAATTAGATAATAATAAGTTTCAATCCTTTTTAGTTGCTTAGAGCATTTTGACATAAACATCTTGATATTGGGATATTATTATGTTATATTGTTATTCTTTTATGTCTTGTGGATTTTAGAATTTTAATTTTGTGGTACTGTGTTCGATTTTAGACAGAAAAGAAGCAGTTTCATTGCAACGAGTGTGGGATTTGTAGGTCAGTGAGCTCATTTTTGTTTGCCAACATCTACCCATGAAACCTAATTTCTATTAGCACAAAAGAAAAACCAATAAAAGTGTATAATTATGTGATTTCTCAGAGTTGGTGGTCGTGAGAACTTCTTTCACTGTCAAAAGTGCGGTATGTGCTCTTGTACCTAGCTCAACCTTCATATTTTCTTTTCAACTTGATTTACTCATGAGCATTACGTCGTAAATCATTTTGATACGTTTTAGATATTAGACGTCTCCATTGTAGTGTCAAATTAATGTGCGAATGCCAAATTTTGGCATTTGGGTAGGAAAATCCCTCTCAAATGCAACACTATTTTTGGTACTAGATTTGAAATATCTGGCAGACTGGCACCGAGTATAACATATGCCAAATTTTGGCATTTCGTTGCTATTAATTGATGTGTTACTTTTCATTTAATTGTTACAATGTTAAGCCCAAGTCCCTACAGACTTATGTTAGGCGTAGAGTTAGGAGGGTAGATAAGTCTTTTGGCATTTTATGGATTTAGGGCTTTAGTATAAAGAGGGCATTAGCAAGTTAATTATGTTTATACTGAGTTTTGTTAAGTTATTAGGAATAATTAGGAGTTTTGGAGAGATTGACCTACCTCTCGAATTGTAGGTCAGGATTTGTCTTTCAACTGATTTGATTAATAATAATAAGCCCTAATTCAGCCTGAATCCCAATTAATTCTTCTCTGAAACCTATCAAACTGTTGTCAGAGCAAAAATCCTGCGACAATGGCAGCGAAGAAGGTGGACGCACTTGAAGAGAAATTACAAGCGGAGGTTGGATCGCTCAAGACCACCATTGACGAGCGATTTAACACCGTCCAACAATAGTTTTCGTCCCTTGAGGCCATGTTCCTGAAATTAATGGAGCTCCACCTCAACCCACCACCGGCAGCAGCGACGAGGGTCAATCTCTCTAAAACTCCTAATTATTCCTAATAACTTGACAAAACTCAGCATAAACATAATTAACTTGCTAATACCCTCTTTATACTAAAGTCCTAAATCCATAAAATACTAAAAGACTAATCTGCCCTCCGAACCCTACGCCTAATAGAAGTCTGTAGGGGCTTGGGTTTAACATACAACATTGTCATTTTTGAATTATGTAAAAATCAAAAGTATGGCTTTTCAAGTTCCAAAGCTTATAATTTATGCAAAAGGTATATATAGCATTTGGAATAGCATTTGGAATAGCTTTATGCATTGTGGCACAAAATAGAACAAGATATCCAATATCTCGTTTTTTATCTCTGGCATTTGCCTTTTGCGTTGGAGATGGTTTTATACCTTTAAGCTTTACATGTTTTTTGTGATATTTCTTTTTTGTCCTCATAGGTTCTTGCTAGACAACAGCATCGGCATCTGCCATTTGCGTTGGAGACGGTTTTACACCTTTAAGCTTTACATGTTTTTTGTGATATTTCTTTTTTGTCCTCATAGGTTCTTGCTATACTGTGGGTCTACGCGATAACCACCCATGCATAGAAAACTCAATGAAGTGTTCTTGCCCTGTTTGTTATGAGGTTTGTTCTTTTACCCTGTCCTGCATTTATTTTAAAGTTACAAGAAATGAAATGTTCTGAGAACTTGTATTGTTCTTACAGTATCTGTTTGACTCGGTTAAAGGAGCTATAATTATGAAGTGTGGACACACAATGCACACGGAGTGCTACAGTGAGATGGCAAATCAACATCAGTTGAGTTTCAATTTCTTTTAGGTTAATTTTTGTATATACTTTTTTGTTTTTGTTTTTTGCGAGTAAAAATATTGCTCATTGTTTGAATTCTTGTTGAATTCATCATCTAGATATCGTTGTCCCATTTGCTCCAAGACGGTGCTTGATATGTCTAACCAATGGAGGTTGTTGAATGCGGAGGTGTGACTTTTCTTTTATGCTCTTTCGATACTTTCCTTGGTCATTTGGTCATTATACTGTACGTCAAATTATCTGCTGTAATTGATCCGTGTTCAGTTACTTATATAGCGTCCAAAAGACATGTCACATGGCATTGCCTTTAGCAAAGTGTTTTTTGGGAAAAAACTATTTCTACATTCACAAATTTAGTAAAGTATAAACCAAATGACTTTAATGGATGCTCCCAATAACTGATGGTTGTGCTCTTACATTTGTATTTCCCTTTTGGTTTCTTTAAATTATCTGCTGAAAAAAGCTAAATCTATAGAAGATTTAAAAAAAATAGTTTCCGAAAACTTGTTTGTAGTTTGTCTTTCATTTTGAATTGTTACTGGATCTGGTGCTGAAAAATCAGTAAAAGCTATTTAGCTTTCGGATCTTGATAATGCTCCTTTTGTCAACAAGGATGCATGGGTACACTGATTCTTTTAACATCCTTTGAACCCCCTTATTCCATTCATGCTTCTGTTAATTTGTCTTTATCATATAATGGCTCAATACGTAAAATCGTAGCTATATTCTTTGTATCCCTGCATTAGGAAAACACTCGTTTAGTATTAGCTCCATCTTTTCATGTTTGTTAGAAATTCATGATAGCTAGTTTCTCTGCCATCCTGCTGAAGAAAAAGGTAGCCTCACTGGTTTTACGACTTTGATCGTTGCTTCTGACATTAATTTCTTCCGCCTGCTTAACGTTGTACTAAATGCTATTATTCTACATTAACCACTGTTATTATTTTGTTGGCGAGACAGATTGAAGCCATGTCCATGCCTGACGAATACAAGTACGAGGTGGTTTCTTCATCCACTTTACTTAAGTCGGCTTACTATAATCATGCAGATGATCATGCTTGCATCATATTCTCTCACCTTTTCACGTGCACGTTAATCTAGGAATTACAACCTTTCAGTCCCAGTAAAAGTACATTTGTGAATAGTCCAGTTAATGAGTTTGTTCATTTGGTAAATTTTCCATTTGAATCTATTATGCATTTTTAGGTAGATATAATCTTACGGACTTTCGAAAGATCATGCAGATTAGTAATTTTCCTATATGGTCTTCTATTGAATATTTTCAACCTATTCCCAAAGATCAGCCAGATTAGTAATCAGCCAGATTAGTAATCTAACATCCAAAACATCAGGCAGATTAGTAACTTTGCCATATGGAAATTCTATTTGGCAAGTTCCACAAAATAACGTAGTTACATGGTCCTTTACAGGTTTCAATCCTCTGCAATGACTGCAACGCAAAAAGCAAAGCCCCCTTTCACATTTTAGGGCATAAGTGCAACGAATGTGGCTCATACAACACTCGAAGGATTTCAACCCCGAATGGCGAATGAGATACTCAACTGATGAAGATAAAGTCACTCAACATTACAGGAATTTTTTCGCCTTCAGAAGGCAAAGGGGAAGAAAAAAATAAAAAATCAAAGCTTCCCATTTGATTCTTACATTGTTTCTCTCATAACATATTCATATTGTTGGTTTATACCATATAACATGAAATAAGAGACTTGGTGAGATTATTGTTCAATCGGTGTGTTTGCTTTCTTATCTTCTTTCGATTAGCTGAAAATAAGTTATTGTTTGCCTTGTGATTTGGGAAAAAATGTCGATGGTGGAGAAGAATCTTGTCACTTGCTTTTCTTCTAACAGAGAACTTGGGGTTTAACATTTCAATGATTGCCATTTTCCTTTAGGACGCTTTCCATTTTTTAGATTCATTGATAGGTATGCATGGATCCTATAGATTATTTATAAGAGATTGATTAGTGACATAATGGGCAATCTAATTGATTGATTGACAACTTCTATTCTTAGGATCATCCCTATATATATATATATATATATATATATATATATATATTCATGTACAACCTTTGTAATAGTATCAGTGAAAAATAAATGAAAAATGTATTCTTTATTTGTAAACATATTATTAAATCACGTTAAATCTTTATCCTTCTTTCTGTCCATATTCCCTTTTTCTCAATCATTTATTTATTTTTATTTTCAAGTCTTGGGCAAGACTAGAGGCATTACACCATCACACCACTTGTTGGATTTTGTGAAGAGACATGCCTAGTCATGCTAGAGAACAGAGCTCGCCTGTACAATTAGAGACAACTAGGGTTTGATTTTTCTGATTACACCTTTAATTTATAGATTTAAAATTATAATTTATAATTTTAATTTTTAAAATTTAAAATTTTTAAAAAAAATACTGTAAAAAACTAAAAATAATAATTTAAAATTAGAGATAAATCTTTAGAACAAACATCACATGAATAATCTACATGTACCAAGTCAAAGATTATTTAATTCATGCATTCCAGTTCGGTCGCATCGGATAATAGGACAAATTCAAGGGTCACAACTCATTCTCTTTCACTCGAGGCTAAGCCCAAGAAGAGATTTCTAGGAAGCTGATGAGTGATGACCTTCATGTGGGGCTGAGTAACAGGGATGAACTATGTGTAGGCCTTTTCTATTTTATGACGTATTGATTTCGTTGTACGCTTTTTGGTAGTTAGTTGATTTCGTTGTCCCTAGAGGGCCATTCATATTACTATGATTTTTTTTTTTTTTTTTTTTTTTTTTGCATATTTACCCCCTAATATTTTTTTTTATATTTTGCATATTTACCCCCTAATTTTGTAATCTTTTTGCAATGTACCCATCTATTTGCAAAGTTGTTGCAAGGTATCCATTTTATTAATCTTATTCTAATTTTTTGGTTAGATTTAAGGGATTGAGAGTAAAAAATTGAAAATTTTGTGTTATAAATGTTGAAATTTTTCATTGAAGTTGCTTTTTTTCATCACCAATTTAACACAATTATCATCAAAATAAAGATATTATAATTAGTTTACAAGTTTGGGATGAAGGGGTAAATTATTAAAATTAAAAATTCATGAGGTATGTTTATCGAATCTAGATCTTCTGTTTAATTTTTAGTGTCATAATTAATATTTAACTAATTATATCACACTAAATTATCTCATCATAAGTAAAAAAAATTAATTAAAAACCAATTTAAATTCTTTTTACGACGTAGTATAATATGATTGGTTAGACATTAACTGAGACATTAAAATTAGATAAAAAAATATGAGTCTAAGTTTATCAAACCCCTACAAGTTCAGAAAATGTACAAAATAAATATATAATTCATTTAATTATGATTTCATGAAGGTGAGATGGGATTATGAATTACGATCCACATATGAGCTATCCTTATAAAATAATGACGACAAAATACGTACACAAAAATCTTTTTTATGATTCGCTAAGCAGACTTTTCTTGCCATCTAGATTTCGAGCATGTTCTTTTAGCTGATAGGCGGCTTGCCCTTCCGGTATTTAGGAAGAAAAAGTTTCCCTCAAGCCACATAATTTTTCTTCTAGGATAGAACATTTTGCTTTTAATTTTTCTTTTTGGGTATGAAAACGTAGGCATTTTATTAATGACAATATTTATTTATCTGATTATTATTTTTATTATTATATGAAATAAAAGTCCTATTACATATACACTTATATATATTTCATATTACAGTCGCATTTAAATAGATTTTCTAGTACGTCTGTTGTATTGATATGTCAAGTTTTTAACCATTAAATTTATATATTTTTTAATTTTTGTATAATTTTATGTATATTTAACGGATAAAAAATTCAACTTGCAGTGCATTGGCGTACCAAAAAAGGTCTTCACATTTAAACTAAAAAAATAAAAGGGTCTCTAATCAACATTCCCCTAAGCTGTCACAATTGGAACAAAAGTTTCCACGTCACAATGTGAACCAACACGGTTTAAATTAATGAGGCCTAAAAGACTCAATTTTAAAGTACAAAACGGTTGAATTGTAATTTAAATCCATTTGAAAATATGAGAATTTTAAATTGTAGGCTGTTATACT
Source organism: Morus alba (assembly GCA_012066045.3). Classification (NCBI taxonomy): domain Eukaryota; kingdom Viridiplantae; phylum Streptophyta; class Magnoliopsida; order Rosales; family Moraceae; genus Morus; species Morus alba. The sequence continues at coordinate 8,240,339 of CP050230.2, read as the reverse complement.
TATAGGATTAGTTTTTTTTATTATTAGATTTGATTAAAATTAAATTAAATTAAAATATATATATATATATAAAAAATAATTTTTAATAAAAACGTGATAGATAAAAATAAAAAATTATTGATAATTTATTTTTTTGATCTTACCAAAAAGTTTCTAAAAATATATATGCAATGATAGTTATCAAAATGTTTGAAAGACGTAATTTTTTCTTTTAAGAAAAAAAAAATTCAGCAGCGTTAAATTATAAAAAGTTGATACCCACAAAAAAAAACAAAAAAGATACATAATATCGCGCATCATTTTCAAGCATGAAGCTCTTGCCCTGGGGAAAAGTGGAACCTGGAATTTACCTTGTTTCGGACATGCACAATAATGTTGGAAGGACAGGCAGCTAAGAATGAGATCAACCTTCACCAAATGGTAGTTCGGAAGTAACTGTTAGGAATAAATTCCAATAAGGACTATTCTCTCTCTCTCTCTCTCTCTCTCTCTCTCTCTCTCTCTCTCTCTCACACGAAAATGCCAGTGTTTGTTCATGGTCTGTTTGATAGAAAACCATCAACCAAACAAAGATGTTACTATTTTTTTAGTTAGGTCAAACGAAATCATTCATTAATAGGTTTTGTTGGTTTAAATTTGTAGCCAATATAAATTTTGACACAAAAGATTAGTCGATCTTGTAAAATTAACTGCTAATATTTTCAAAAATTTTGATTAGATCATAAAAACATAATATAGCATTAAGCTGTTTTTACTATTATTGGTCGGTTTCTTTGGTCTAAAAAAATCAAAATCACTAAACCCAAATTAATAAAAACAAAACAAAAATCAACCAATTTAATTTCACGAGGAAAAAAATCCCCAACTTAATTTAATTTTGATCGATTTTTGCATGTTGTCATTTTTTGACACTTCTATTGTTTGTGTTGAAGCAGGATTACTATCCATTAGGGGAAAAAAAAAAAAAGAACTAAAGCTTGATTGTGATATTTTTTATTTTTTATAATAGTTTGATGGTAATAATAAATAAACAAACGTGACCACTTTCCATTCCAAGAGGTTCAGTTAAGATGAATCAGATCTTACCCTTTTTAACTTTTCTTTTAGGGGGCCATGTTATTTTGTCCCATGAGGACAGTTATTTTTAATCGTTAAATTGGTTTTTTAAATGTCAGGTTTATATAAATTCGTATTAAAAATTTATTCCTGCTGCTATAAATATGATGGTTATAAAATTAATTCACCATAAAAAATATAATATTATTAGTAAAGTAAAATAATTTATTTCGCCGTAAAAATTTCTACTTTTAATGAGATAAAAAATACGTATATAAGAGGAGAGTTTTTCTAAGACTAAAAAAAATGAATTAGGTAATTTTTTATTTTTAACTATTAATTTTATATTAAAAATTGTTCATTTTTTTAATAGGGAAATTTTATTTAATAATTACATCAATATAGACTTTAAAATAGTTGCAAATGACCATCAAATATAAGAGTATTCGATTGCAAACAAAAATTAGATCCACCAGTAAAGATAAATGAGGCACAAAAGTAAATATGAGTGTTGAGTCTTAATAAAAAAAAATATCCCGCCGCCACATTAATAATCAATCGCGATAAAAAATTATTTAATAAAACCACTACAGTTGATGATAAAACTGGTCGATCGATATTAAAAAACTCAAAATACTAAAATTACTCACAATATTGCATAAAATTAAACATAACAAAATAAACTTACTACTATAAAGAAGTGAGAGGATAATTTTTCTTATTATATAACAAAAACATAAAAATTGAAATTGTGAAATTAATGTCGTCTTTATTACGTCAAAATATATAAAAAAATATATATATTTATTACATGTATTCTTTTTAATTTTAAATCATAATTTATAATTTTTTACAGTATTTTTTTTTATAAAAAATTTAAATTTTAAAAATTAAAATTATAAATTATAATTATAAATATATACGAAACGGGCCTTAAATTGCTTCAACCGGTAGGACCCCGCTGGACAAAGTCTCAGAAGAGAAAAGGAAAAAAAACAAAAACATCGCTGTCTTATCAGTTATCACAAGAGCCCAGAAAATACTTCTTGCTCAGCAAGAAACGCGACACAGGTTTTGTCCTTGATAGATACTCTCTTTTTCGCTTCATCATTATCATGCACACATGAACTAAACCAACTCGACTCACTGAGTTGAAGCTGTTTCTTTTTATGTCGTCCACTTTCGGCGACAAATCTCTCGTCTTCTTGAGAAAACGACACCAAACAACGCCATGATGACGAGCTCTCAACGGCGTCTCTGCGACTACTGCGACGACACGACGGCGGTGCTGTACTGCCGGGCGGACTCGGCGAAGCTCTGCTTCTCGTGCGACCGGGAAGTCCATGGCACGAACCAGCTGTTCGCGAAGCACGCGCGGTCGCAGCTCTGCGACGCGTGCGACGGCGCGCCGGCATCCATTTTCTGCACCTCGGAGAGCTCCGTTCTCTGCCAGAACTGCGACTGGGAGAGGCACAACGACACCGTTTCGGTGGTCCACCACAGGAGGCCTCTTGAGGGGTTCAATGGCTGCCCTTCGGTGACGGAGCTTTTAGCGATTCTGGGGTTTGAGGATGTCGATAAGAAGGGTCTGTTTTGGGGAGAGGAAAATGGGTTTTTTGATCGGTCTTCGGATTTGTTGATGTGGGATGTTCCTTCGGTTGTTGGGCTTGATGATTTGATTGTTTCGGATTCGTCTCGGAGCTTCCAGGCTATGGGGATTCCTCCTCTGCCTAAGGTTTTATATAATTCTCTTTTCTGTTGCAATTTTTTATCAATTTGGTTGCTCAAAAACAAAGGAAATACTTTTTTTTTTCTTTTTTTCTTTTTGCTATGTTTAATTGTTTATGATTGCTTTTGCTCTCGAAAGTTGCTTCTTTTTCTTTTCTTTTATTTCCCTTCTAAGTGTCCATTTCGTGAATTATTAGTTTAAAGTTTCTTTTTCTTTTTTTTCTAAGAAAAGGAGTTCGAAAAACTAAATAAATAAATAAAATTTTATTTTCCCAGTTTTTAGTTAGTGTCAAGTTTATTTCAGTTTTCACTTGTACGTTTTCGTGGAGATTTGTTATATTAGTTTATTGTTTATGTTTGCGTTGGACGTGTTTGTCCAGTCACTTTATGAGAACTTTTAATACTTAATTATTTTTTCGTCCCTTTTCTGGAAATAGTTTGGATAAGGTAACCACACTACTAATTATTACCCAAATAAAGTAAAAAGTTTTCTAGATGATCTAATTATTGTACAGTTCTTTTTGTTTGGGAATCAAGAAGTCACTGTGATAATTAGTTGTTGAAGTTGCCTGCCCATGTTGCAAACTTTTTGACTTGGTTCTGGGTATTGTTGTTGAATCAGAATCGAAATGCTGTTTGTGGGCAACACAAGGAGGAAATACTGAGTCAGCTCCGAGAACTGGCGAAGAAAGAACCCGACTCGTCGAATTATGAAAACGTGGATTTGGAGTCCCTTTTGGCGTTTGAAGCCATTGTGCCTGATCCAAATGTGCAGCCAGGAAGAATGTGCGTAGGTTCTCATTGTGAAGCTGAGGAAGAGCCAAATACATTTTCAGCATTTGAGGTGAAACTGTTTCTAAAATGCAAAGTTATTACTTACGCTAGCTAGTTTTTCATCTATCGTTTTGTCAATTAAAAGTGCTGGAAATAAGGCAGGGTGTTGAAATTTAAGGGTGGTTGATTTAGGCAAAAAGGAATTACCTCATTTCATTTGAATGAACATGTTGTGAAGCAGTCGAGTTTTGCACTTGTATGTGCCAGTTTGCTTGTATTCTAATAACATTGGATATATATATATATATATATATATATATATAGATATAGATATAGATATAGATATAGATATAGATATACTATTGTGTGTGTATTAAAAGAGAGTGTTTGAGTTATTTGTAAATCCGATTTTCAATTCCTTTTAAGTGAGATCAAGGAAAAGTTAGTAAAGTGTAAGGAGCTGAACATCTGCTACACTGAAGTCAGTAATTAGCAGCATTTTTGGTGTGATCTGTGGATTTTCAGTACCTTTTTTCTCTTATGATATGTGGTTTTTTATTCACTTGCCAAAATAAAAGGAAAAGATCACTTGGAGGAATTTTCAATTTTGTGTCATTGAGTTCTACCTTTCTTGATTGTAACTGAGATGTATATTTTGACAAAAATTTAATTGAATCACTTTTTGATACGTTCTTGAGTTATGGATCGGGTCATTGGGCGATTCACGGGAAAATCCACTGCGGTTGATGGAGCCCTTCCTTTGTTGTGATTCTTGCCACAAGAAGAAGCTATGGTGAATAATATTTGGAACTCGTCAAAGGGAGCTCCTAACCTTAGACTCATTGGAAAGAGAGAGTCTTAAACCTCTATAATTATAACAAAATTCTTCTCTGTTTTTCTACTCCAAATTCATCCCCCTTAAATAGAGGTTACATAGGAAATTACTCTTATAGAAAATAGAAAATTACTCCTACAGAAAATAGGAAACTAGAATACTTGCTAAAAAAAGACTCTCTTAATTAGGATACTACTAAAAATAAGATTATTCTTTAGCTTCTTTCCCATTCTTAGCGCTTGACTTGTGTACCACGTCTCCCATATGCCGTGCCCACAAAGGCATCCGTAACATTTTTCTTTTCATGCAGGCTCGCACATGTCAGTGGTGCATCAATTGTAGTAGTGAGAATGTACATCAAGATGTTGTTCCTCAAACGTCATCAACGAGCCGTCTTCAAGAAAGTTGTAGGGATTCTGAGAAGCATTCAGATATGGGTGACGGTGTGGGTCATGCTAATGATGCTCATAATCAACATCCTGTTGATTCCAACGCCTTGCCAGACTTCCCAAAAACATTTCCATACGAATTAACCAGCCAGGAAAGGGAGACCGCGATTTCACGTTACAAGGAGAAGAGAAAAACAAGGAGGTATTATCTCCAATCCTTTAAACCAGCGTCAGTTCTATGGTTTAGAGCTCAACAATTGCCCAAAAAAATCTTTTTATTACTTTGAAAGTTTTGAGAGTTTTGTTGATTACAAGAAACCTAATGTGACACATTCAACTCTGATAACAACAGCTATGATAAGCGCATCAGATATGAATCGCGGAAGGTCCGAGCAGAAAGCAGGACGAGGATTAAAGGACGTTTCGCTAAGATAGGTCATTGAAATTCTGGTGTGTAAATTGCAATTATATTTATTCATCAAGTTTTCTTCTTCGTTGAAGTGATTTTAACTGAGTTTTGCATGATATAACCCCCTTAACTTTTGCAGACGAAAGCTCAGAGAAATTTTTTTCTAGCATATTAATCATGCAGCTTAAAAGTATATAGATTGTTTACAAGTTCTTTTATTCTACAGTGAAATGTAAAAACTAACGCACCCAATCTAACAGGTACAATGGACAGATATGACAAAGATATCAAGTATGAAGATACGTACGCGTTACATGTACGACGGGGATTTGGAGCATCTTTTAGACATCTGATATATAGTTAGTTACGACGTGAAACATTTTGTATTGTATACATAGTTGGTTAAAGTGTTCTGTTATGACAAATATGATTTTTCCATTCATTGCTGTTAGTTGTAATTGTAATAGCTTTTGAAGTAGATTTGAGTGTGTCAGCAAAATGTGAGCTAGAGAAATCATTGGAGATAGAAAATTTAGATTAGAGACTCTGGGTTTCTCCACGTAACATTCTATTAAAACTAATTGTCTGGTTTGGAAACACCATCTTGAAAAGTTCTAATACTAACAATATTTTTACGAATAAAAATAAAAGGTTTTAACATCTACATCACCACAACAACGTCCATTTCGTATTTGCATGGATTTGACTTGCACTCAACAAATCTAAGAGTTTAAGGCCCGTTTAGGATAATTAGGGTTCTTGATTATGACTCTTAAAATTTAAATTTTTTTATGAGAGAAAAATAATATAACAAAATTAAAATTATGTGTTTGCACTATAGTAGAACTCATATAGGCATATACCAAACATACATTAAGTGGTTGCAGGCATTATCTAGTGGAAATTCCACACCTGACTATATACTGTGACAAGTTTGAATTACCCAAGTTCAAAAATGAAAAATCTTAGAATAATAAACCAATCATACAAAATAGCTCTTCAACTTACAATATAACCTTCATCAAACACAGATCCCATGTATAAAAAACTTTTTCCCATTGTAAATAAGCATTCTACCCTCAGCCCCCCCGACACACCATAAATGGCCTTGCAAGTCCAAGACCCCTTTACTCCCTGCTGTTTCCCACACAAACTTGAAAAGCCCAAGAGCCCTATCCAAATGTCTAACCCCACTCCGGACCATCTTTTCCTCATCTGCAGTCACAATCCTTCCCATGCACAAGCAAAAACTGTTCTCATCCCCATTGTTATAAAGCCCGCCACATAAATCAACTTCAATGTCTCTAACATGTCCATAAAGATAATACAACAAAAGCGTGAACAAACACTGTGATGAGTAACCCAAATTCCTGGTAAGTTTCTTCTGCACTAAGTTTTCTTGGTGCCGAGCTTCCTTGTATCCAATACTTTTATCAATCAAGACATCCTTAATTTGAGACAGCCCTTCTTTCATCGACTCGAGCTTTACCGCATGATGAACCAACCTGTTTTCGGTTTTTATACATTCAATGAGATCATTGAACATCTCTAAAACATCCTCCCACTTCTGTGGAGCCGACGATTGAGCAGCTGCTCTTGCAGGCGCAAGCCGCATCCATGAAGTGGAATCAAGGTCGGTACACGGTATGGCTGTGTCTTGTAAAAACTTTAGACAATTGAATACAATCTGTTGAGCCATAAGGCTCCATTTGCTTGGGAACTGATAGTTCAAAAAGTCCAACTCAGGTTTTAATCCGTTAAGTAACTTCTCAAGCGCCCCCGTCCATATGCGGTGTTGCGTAACTTGCTGGCAAATCGTTAAACGGATGACCTTCCTTTGTTGGGCAGTGATGTTTAGGAAGTTGCTCACTTGCGTAAGTGAAGAAACAATCACAGGTTCTCTTTCACTAGGTTTACCGAAACACAAAAACGGCTTACAACCTTCACCTTCGGACAAAGCAACCATGTTAGTCTTTAGTGTTTGCTGAGCCAAACGAGACCCAACAAAGACTCTAGCAAGTGACTTAAAAGTATGCATTTTTTGTTCGACACGGTCATCGAAAATGACCGAACCATCATGTACATCGACAAGCCTTCCATCGACGGAGTCCACGTTCTTTAACAGACGGGCAAGTTTCGTCATCTTAAGAAACGCCTTCTCGTACCATTCCGCGGATAAAGGCTCTTCATGGGATTCCTTTGAAGAGTGATATAACATAGAATTCAGGTGCAGAGCTCCATTACGGTTATGAATGTTGAGATATTTGAGAGCAGGTATGAATTTCTGTGAAAGTTGGGACATTTCTTGGTTGCGGCAATTAATCAAACAGGTGGCGAGCGGACCGCCGGGAATATAAAACGGAGGCAGTCGAGAAGAGTATAGCGTCCGGACGAAGTGGAATGTTGCTGAGGAAGTTAGCCGAGTACGACAATATTTCGTTTTCTTCGTTAGCAATTTTGAAGAACAAAAACTCGCAATCCTTGGAAGTGGAACTGGAGGATAACTAGACAAAACTTGTTTCGATTATTTGAATGTTACGACATTTATTTAAGCAAGTGAAACGATTAACGATTCATATACCTCCCAAAAACGACGACATATTATATTTAAACGACATGTAGCTCATTCGTATCTGGCGCGGTGGAATTGAGGAAAAACAGAAGGTTAACAACGCGTTATATAAAAACACTCGTTGTTCTTGCAACTTGCCAAAAAAAAAAAAAAAAAAAAAGATTAAAAGAAAATGAAAATCAGTTACTTATAGAATATGTTTTGTAATTACCGATATAAATAAAAATTAAAAGAAAATTGTTGAACTTACCAGAGTGTAATAGTTTTATCTTTGTACTCTTTGATTAATACATTTTTATCTAATATAATTATTTAACTAAATTAGCCTTCTATCTTATATTTCAAATAATAAAAAATAAAATAAAAATTCGTTGAACTAAGAATCCAACATGAAACTTGAGCCTATAAATTTCCCCATTACCCAAACTTCAACTCTACATCAAGGGCTAATTTTGACATTCCCAAATTGGGTACAGAAATAAAAGGCTCAACAGTAAATGCTCATATATGAAAAAAGCAAGGAAAACAAAACAAAGCATCCCCAAATCTACATGGATTTTATGGATTTTACTATATTACTAAATAAATCAACTAAGTAGTGTCAAGATATTAAGTGAATGGAAGAAAATTTGTCTTAATATTTTGACCTTTTTCCTATCATTTGCTTCTTGTTATGCCTATAAATAGGTAACCTCAGCAAAATTAGCCATGAAACCAGCCAAGACAATACTGCCTCTCCTCTTCTTGTTTCTGATCAGCTTCTCAATCTTGCTTCCTTGTGGAAAAGCTACAACATCTAACAATAATGGCTTTAGCATCAAACTCATCCCCTGAGACTCTCCTTAATCCCCTCTCTTCCCAGGCAAAAGCCTCACTCTCAAAGACAGAATGAAAAGGCTACTAAACCATTCCAATGCTCGCCTTCAACACTACCTAACTCACCCTTCCATCGTCCGCCTGCCGATAATGAGTCTAAAGGGCACGCTTTTTATGGCCAAATAGGCATTGGAACACTCCCAAGTACCCCCACAAGCCCACCACAGAAGTCACTCTTCCTCCTCATTGCCACGGGCAGTGACCTAATTGGGACTCAATGCGAAACTTGTCTTCCAAACAACTGCTTCCCTCAAAAAGACCCTCCTTTTCCCAATAGCCATTCTAGTTCAAATCATTCGCTACCTTATGACAAACACCCTCTTTGCTTCAAAGGCCAATGCAACCGCGAAGCCCGCTCTTATGCAAGAAAATACGCGGATGATTCCTCGTCGAAAGGAATTCTTGCCACGGAGACTTTCACTTTCGGTCTGCATAGGACTAATGTTTCCTGAGACCATCAAAGGTTTGGTCTTTAGCTGCCGAAATGATAATACGAATTTTTATTTTTCAACCTCTAGAGATAACCCTATTGCCGGTATCCTAGCTATGTATTTGTTAGCCAATATGATAGAAAATACAAGGAAGAACAAGAAAGCAAAGGAGGAACAAAATAATGAAAAATTGTTACAACCCGAAATCAACCTTTGTAAATAGTTCGAAAAAATAGAATTGTATGAATGTCGAGGCACGTGAACCACGTTGTCCTTAAAACAGATTCGTCCCCTCCGGCGTGTGCTTGAGGTCACGTTGGACGTCCGTCTCCCAGGATACAACGACAACGACGGTAGCTCGATGCACTTTCGGAACCGTCCGGCGAACTAGAACTAGATCTTCCCTCTATCACCAGAAAACTGAACTACAAGAGCACAAAACTCTAGAACACGGAGAAAGAAAAATTCCGGAAAGAGCACAAGAGAATGAGAGGAAGAATTCCGAAATATGAGTGTGTTGTTCATGTGGAGGATTGGCCTTTATATAGGCTCCAAAATCTGGGTGTTACACCAAGACATTATGGTGTAATAACCCAGATTTATTCCCGGAATAATGGTGATTAGAACACGGAACGTAATAACCCAGACTTTCACTTTCGATCTGCATAGGACTAATGTTTCCTGAGACCATCAAAGGTTTGGTCTTTAGCTGCCGAAATGATAATACGAATTTTTATTTTTCAACCTCTAGAGATAACCCTATTGCCGGTATCCTAGCTATGTATTTGTTAGCCAATATGATAGAAAATACAAGGAAAAACAAGAAAGCAAAGGAAGAACAAAATAATGAAAAATTGTTACAACCCGAAATCAACCTTTGTAAAGAGTTCAGAAAAATAGAATTGTATGAATGTCGAGGCACGTGAACCACGTTGTCCTTAAAACAGATTCGTCCCCTCCGGCGTGTGCTTGAGGTCACGTTGGACGTCCGTCTCCCAGGATACAATGACAACGACGGTAGCTCGATGCACTTTCGGAACCGTCCGGCGAACTAGAACTAGATCTTCCCTCTATCACCAGAAAACTGAACTACAAGAGCACAAAACTCTAGAACACGGAGACAGAAAAATTCCGGAAAGAACACAAGAGAATGAGAGGAAGAATTCCGAAATATGAGTGTGTTGTTCATGTGGAGGATTGGCCTTTATATAGGCTCCAAAATCTGGGTGTTACACCAAGACATTATGGTGTAATAACCCAGATTTATTCCCGGAATAATGGTGATTAGAACACGGAACGTAATAACCCAGACTTTCACTTTCGGTCTGCATAGGACTAATGTTTCCTGAGACCATCAAAGGTTTGGTCTTTAGCTGGCGAAATGATAATAAGAATTTCTATTTTTCAACCTCTAGAGATAACCCTATTGCCGGTATCCTAGCTATGTATTTGTTAGCCAATATGATAGAAAATACAAGGAAGAACAAGAAAGCAAAGGAAGAGCAAAATAATGAAAAATTGTTACAACCCGAAATCAACCTTTGTAAAGAGTTCGGAAAAATAGAATTGTATGAATGTCGAGGCACGTGAACCACGTTGTCCTTAAAATAGATTCGCCCCTCCGGCGTGTGCTTGAGGTCACGTTGGACGTCCGTCTCCGAGGATACAATGACAACGACGGTAGCTCGATGCACTTTCGGAACCGTCCGGCGAACTAGAACTAGATCTTCCCTCTATCACCAGAAAACTGAACTACAAGAGCACAAAACTCTAGAACACGGAGACAGAAAAATTCCGGAAAGAGCACAAGAGAATGAGAGGAAGAATTCCGAAATATGAGTGTGTTGTTCATGTGGAGGATTGGCCTTTATATAGGCTCCAAAATCTGGGTGTTACACCAAGACATTATGGTGTAATAACCCAGATTTATTCCCGGAATAATGGTGATTAGAACACGGAACGTAATAACCCAGACTTTCACTTTCGATCTGCATAGGACTAATGTTTCCTGAGACCATCAAAGGTTTGGTCTTTAGCTGCCGAAATGATAATAAGAATTTTTATTTTTCAACCTCTAGAGATAACCCTATTGCCGGTATCCTAGCTATGTATTTGTTAGCCAATATGATAGAAAATACAAGGAAAAACAAGAAAGCAAAGGAAGAACAAAATAATCAAAAATTGTTACAACCCGAAATCAACCTTTGTAAAGAGTTCGGAAAAATAGAATTGTATGAATGTCGAGCCACGTGAACCACGTTGTCCTTAAAACAGATTCGTCCCCTCCGGCGTGTGCTTGAGGTCACGTTGGACGTCCGTCTCCCAGGATACAACGACAACGACGGTAGCTCGATGCACTTTCGGAACCGTCCGGCGAACTAGAACTAGATCTTCCCTCTATCACCAGAAAACTGAACTACAAGAGCACAAAACTCTAGAACACGGAGACAGAAAAATTCCGGAAAGAACACAAGAGAATGAGAGGAAGAATTCCGAAATATGAGTGTGTTGTTCATGTGGAGGATTGGCCTTTATATAGGCTCCAAAATCTGGGTGTTACACCAAGACATTATGGTGTAATAACCCAGATTTATTCCGGAATAATGGTGATTAGAACACGGAACGTAATAACCTGGACTTTCACTTTCGGTCCGTGATAGGACTAATGTTTCCGAGACCATCAAAGGTTTGGTCTTTAGTGCCGAAATGATAATAAGAATTTCTATTTTTCAACCTCTAGAGATAACCCTATTGCCGGTATCCTAGCTATGTATTTGTTAGCCAATATGATAGAAAATACAAGGAAGAACAAGAAAGCAAAGGAAGAACAAAATAATGAAAAATTGTTACAACCCGAAATCAACCTTTGTAAAGAGTTCGGAAAAATAGAATTGTATGAATGTCGAGGCACGTGAACCACGTTGTCCTTAAAACAGATTCGTCCCCTCCGGCGTGTGCTTGAGGTCACGTTGGACGTCCGTCTCCCAGGATACAACGACAACGACGGTAGCTCGATGCACTTTCGGAACCGTCCGGCGAACTAGAACTAGATCTTCCCTCTATCACCAGAAAACTGAACTACAAGAGCACAAAACTCTAGAACACGGAGACAGAAAAATTCCGGAAAGAACACAAGAGAATGAGAGGAAGAATTCCGAAATATGAGTGTGTTGTTCATGTGGAGGATTGGCCTTTATATAGGCTCCAAAATCTGGGTGTTACACCAAGACATTATGGTGTAATAACCCAGATTTATTCCCGGAATAATGGTGATTAGAACACGGAACGTAATAACCCAGACTTTCACTTTCGGTCTGCATAGGACTAATGTTTCCTGAGACCATCAAAGGTTTGGTCTTTTTTGCCGAAATGATAATAAGAATTTCTATTTTTCAACCTCTAGAGATAACCCTATTGCCGGTATCCTAGCTATGTATTTGTTAGCCAATATGATAGAAAATACAAGGAAGAACAAGAAAGCAAAGGAAGAACAAAATAATGAAAAATTGTTACAACCCGAAATCAACCTTTGTAAAGAGTTCGGAAAAATAGAATTGTATGAATGTCAAGGCACGTGAACCACGTTGTCCTTAAAATGATTCGCCCCCCTCCGGCGTGTGCTTGAGGTCACGTTGGACGTCCGTCTCCCAAGGATACAACGACAACGACGGTAGCTCGATGCACTTTCGGAACCGTCCCGCGAACTAGAACTAGATCTTCCTCTATCACCAAAAACTGAACTACAAGAGCACAAAACTCTAGAACACGGAGACAGAAAAATTCCGAAAAGAACACAAGAGAATGAGAGGAAGAATTCCGAAATATGAGTGTGTTGTTCATGTGGAGGATTGGCCTTTATATAGGCTCCAAAATCTGGGTGTTACACCAAGACATTATGGTGTAATAACCAAGATTTATTCCCGGAATAATGGTGATTAGAACACGGAACGTAATAACCCAGACTTTCACTTTCGGTCTGCATAGGACTAATGTTTCCTGAGACCATCAAAGGTTTGGTCCTTAGCTGCCGAAATGATAATAAGAATTTCTATTTTTCAACCTCTAGAGATAACCCTATTGCCGGTATCCTAGCTATGTATTTGTTAGCCAATATGATAGAAAATACAAGGAAGAACAAAATAATGAAAAATTGTTACAACCCGAAATCAACCTTTGTAAAGAGTTCAGAAAAATAGAATTGTATGAATGTCGAGGCACGTGAACCACGTTGTCCTTAAAACAGATTCGTCCCCTCCGGCGTGTGCTTGAGGTCACGTTGGACGTCCGTCTCCCAGGATACAACGACAACGACGGTAGCTCGATGCACTTTCGGAACCGTCCGCGAACTAGAACTAGATCTTCCCTCTATCACCAGAAAACTGAACTACAAGAGCACAAAACTCTAGAACACGGAGACAGAAAAATTCTGGAAAGAACACAAGAGAATGAGAGGAAGAATTCCGAAATATGAGTGTGTTGTTCATGTGGAGGATTGGCCTTTATATAGGCTCCAAAATCTGGGTGTTACACCAAGACATTATGGTGTAATAACCCAGATTTATTCCCGGAATAATGGTGATTAGAACACGGAACGTAATAACCCAGACTTTCACTTTTTCCGTGCATAGGACTAATGTTTCGAGACCATCAAAGGTTTGGTCTTTAGCTGCCGAAATGATAATAAGAATTTCTATTTTTCAACCTCTAGAGATAACCCTATTGCCGGTATCCTAGCTATGTATTTGTTAGCCAATATGATAGAAAATACAAGGAAGAACAAGAAAGCAAAGGAAGAACAAAATAATGAAAAATTGTTACAACCCGAAATCAACCTTTGTAAAGAGTTCGGAAAAATAGAATTGTATGAATGTCGAGGCACGTGAACCACGTTGTCCTTAAAACAGATTCGTCCCCTCCGGCGTGTGCTTGAGGTCACGTTGGACGTCCGTCTCCCAGGATACAATGACAACGACGGTAGCTCGATGCACTTTCGGAACCGTCCGCGAACTAGAACTAGATCTTCCTCTATCACCGAAAACCGAACTACAAGAGCACAAAACTCTAGAACACGGGAGACAGAAAAAATTTCGGAAAGAACACAAGAGAATGAGAGGAAGAATTCCGAAATATGAGTGTGTTGTTCATGTGGAGGATTGGCCTTTATATAGGCTCCAAAATCTGGGTGTTACACCAAGACATTATGGTGTAATAACCCAGATTTATTCCCGGAATAATGGTGATTAGAACACGGAACGTAATAACCCAGACTTTCACTTTCGGTCTGCATAGGACTAATGTTTCCTGAGACCATCAAAGGTTTGGTCTTTAGCTGCCGAAATGATAATAAGAATTTCTATTTTTCAACCTCTAGAGATAACCCTATTGCCGGTATCCTAGCTATGTATTTGTTAGCCAATATGATAGAAAATACAAGGAAGAACAAGAAAGCAAAGGAAGAACAAAATAATGAAAAATTGTTACAACCCGAAATCAACCTTTGTAAAGAGTTCGGAAAAATAGAATTGTATGAATGTCGAGGCACGTGAACCACGTTGTCCTTAAAACAGATTCGTCCCCTCCGGCGTGTGCTTGAGGTCACGTTGGACGTCCGTCTCCCAGGATACAACGACAACGACGGTAGCTCGATGCACTTTCGGAACCGTCCGGCGAACTAGAACTAGATCTTCCCTCTATCACCAGAAAACTGAACTACAAGAGCACAAAACTCTAGAACACGGAGACAGAAAAATTCCGGAAAGAACACAAGAGAATGAGAGGAAGAATTCAAATATGAGTGTGTTGTTCATGTGGAGGATTGGCCTTTATATAGGGCTCAAAATCTGGGTGTTACACCAAGACATTATGGTGTAATAACCCAGATTTATTCCCGGAATAATGGTGATTAGAACACGGAACGTAATAACCCAGACTTTCACTTTCGGTCTGCATAGGACTAATGTTTCCTGAGACCATCAAAGGTTTGGTCTTTAGCTGCCGAAATGATAATAAGAATTTCTATTTTTCAACCTCTAGAGATAACCCTATTGCCGGTATCCTAGCTATGTATTTGTTAGCCAATATGATAGAAAATACAAGGAAGAACAAGAAAGCAAAGGAAGAGCAAAATAATGAAAAATTGTTACAACTCGAAATCAACCTTTGTAAAGAGTTCGGAAAAATAAAATTATATGAATGTCGAGGCACGTGAACCACATTGTCCTTAAAACAGATTCGTCCCCTCCGGCGTGTGCTTGAGGTCACGTTGGACGTCCGTCTCCCAGGATACAACGACAACGACGGTAGCTCGATGCACTTTCGGAACCGTCCGGCGAACTAGAACTAGATCTTCCCTCTCTCACCAGAAAACTGAACTACAAGAGCACAAAACTCTAGAACACGGAGATAGAAAAATTCCGGAAAGAACACAAGAGAATGAGAGGAAGAATTCCGAAATATGAGTGTGTTGTTCATGTGGAGGATTGGCCTTTATATAGACTCCAAAATCTGGGTGTTACACCAAGACATTATGGTGTAATAACCCAGATTTATTCCCGGAATAATGGTGATTAGAACACGGAACGGATTTCCGTGTCCGGCATTCGTGTCCGCAGGTCGCGGGCGCACACATTAGGCCCCTAACCCACCGGGTCCGTGATTTGCACCCCCCCGCGCGTGAGAGAGCCTCTCTGGTATACTTGCTTACCAAGGCTTCAAAGTGCAATCACTTATAAACACCACATTGGCTTCACTCCTAGCCAATGTGGGACTTTTGCAACTTTCTTTCTACATATGCCATTCCAAGTACCATACTTAGACCATCAATTTCTCATTCACCCAAAAACCATTTTGTGTGTATGAATACTTGATTTTAATCTCCGCACGACGGAGAACGCAAATCCAACGAGACCCGTCTCAAAAACCTATTGGGCCCCATCCGAATATGGGCCTCAAAATGGGCCTTTAAACTGGCTTAATAAGTCATTTTTCCAACAGTATTAAAGTATTAAACTATTGTTGGCCCACTTTTTAACAGCCTTAAGCTCTTAAGAGGTGGGTCAATAATAATTTTATATTTTAACACTATGGGATGGGGAAAACATTCTTTTGCTAATCAAATAAAGTCTCAAAGCCTTAATCGCTTCTCTTATTTCCTTTTCCTGGGATTCGAATCCGATCATGCCTCTACTAACATGTTTCTCAGATTTGGTTCAGACATACCTATTAGAAAAAAGTTATACGTAACCCCACTTATTACCAACCCAAGAAATCCGATAGGGCCTTACTACTTGGACTTGAGAGGCATTACTATTGCAAATACTGTGAAAATTCCTCATGCCGGCGAGTGTGTCATAGACTCCGGTACATCTCACATAAGAAGAGAGACTTATGTTGTGCTGAGAAGGGAATTGGAGAAGATCTTCTTCTCCAGCAATCTGACCAAGATTCAAGGGGAAATTGGGTTGGACCTATGTTATAAAGCTCCAAGCAATCTAAGGATCGAGCAATATCCGCGGATAAAGCTCAACTTTCGCAATGCTGACCTCGATATCAGCATTCATGGGTACCTATATTTTTAAAGAAACAGAGTCGGGGCAAAGATTATTTTTGCTTGGCAATGATGCCAACTGATATGGGGCAAGGTCAGCTGATAGGGGCATTCCAGCAGGTTGATCACCGTTTCAAATTCGATACTCGTGCCTACAAGTTGTATTTTGCTCCTGAGGATTGTGCCGCTTCCGGTGCATGATCAAGTGTTCCTTAGTCCAATGTTTGTTAGGCATAGTTCTTATCATGATGCTTCTTTTAGTACAATTTGTCTCTCTTTTGACGGTCAGGCATGTGAGATTAAAGTGAGGGTAAACGCGAAAAGCTTTAACAGCGAAAACAGGACAATTTTTGTGTATTTGGAACGTTTTTAAAAACGGTTTTCACGTATTTTGATAATTAAAAAATAAAAACAAATGTTTCAGTAAATATTTTAAAAATAAAAATAGTAATAATAATTTTTGTAAAAAAATTAAAAAATAGTTAAAAGTTATTTTTATTTTTTTTTTTTTTAATACTTATTAATAATATTTTAATATATTAATTAATAAACACGATTTTATTTTTTTATTATACTCAAAATAATCTCTTAAAAAACTAACTAAATGCAACTTCAGAATCGGTCTTAAAATAATTTTTAAAATAATCTCATTTTTACCTTTTATTGAAAATAAAATTATTTTGAAACCAATTCTAAAGACACTCTTTATATTTCAATTTTCAAGTTTAACCAGTACAAATATAGCAAGTTAATAAAGAAAGTAAGAAAATCAACCTTTTAATCTGTTTCCAGGTTCCTTCATATCTTCAAAATACTCCAGAAATTATAGTTGACTTTAGATGCTACCATAGCTTCCCATGTCACGGATCTGTCTTTCTTTTCCGTTTGTTTTCTTCAAGATTTTGAACCTTCCTAATTCCCACCATTATCACACATGAAAATACTAACATTAAACTCATACGTGATTTGCATGTATGGACTAATAATGAATCCACATCTAATTTTACTTTAACTTGTAGAGATCAAATCCCGGCCCTGAATTTATATATATATATATATATATATATATGTATATATGTATGTATGTATGTATGTATGTATAGACATTAAACTTTATCTGTATTATGTATGTTTGTATGTATGTATGTATGTATAGACATTAAACTTTATCTGTATGTATGCACGGGCTTGAGGATTGTTAGTCGAGGCCTTCTTCAGTTTGAGCAGCTTAATGGGCCTGTTCTGGAAGTTAAGGCCCAGAACTTGTATTTCTTGGGTGAGAGTAGTGGGTACAGGACTACAGGTATTTTTGCTCGGCCATGTTGAGGAGTAAGAGATGTGGACTGCAATAAGGGCATTTCAACAAATAAAAAAAGGGGTTGTTTACGATACTCTGGCCATGAGGTTGAGTTTTGGTTCTGAGATTTGTCAAACTAAGGTCTTATTTATTTTATTAATTTAAATTTTTAATTTTAAGTTTTTATAATAAAATTTTTTTTAAAAATATCACATTTAATTTTTTTCTATTATAGTAAAAATTTCTTAAAAAATTTCACATCTCACCTCAAATTAAAAACTTAAATCTATAAAATGAATGATATTTAAATGCATGAGGCGACGAAATCTTAACGTCACGGATGTTTTGGGTGCAATAATAAGGCAATGGGTGTTCTTAATGCTAATATTTTTTTAAAAGTAGTTTTTAATGCTAATTAACTGCATGAAATTGTAGTTGCGGTCTTAGCTATAATTTTACTCCCGACTTAATCTTAAAAAATTAGAATCAACCAGGACATTTCTCCAGTGGGAGCATGAGTAAAACCAAAGCTTAAACTAAAATAATAGGACAGTTTATATTATTTTAACTATTTGTATCTTTTTTTAATGTAAATGAATCAAGCTTTTAATTGAATTTAACTCACCTTTTAAAGTCTACAGTCTAAAAAATTTTGAACTTATACATTAATTTTATTGGTTATTTACCCATTTTGCAATTTAAGTTTAAAATATGATATTTAAAATTTAGGGCATGTTTCAAATGTTTTGAAAATTTTATAAAAATATCATAATCAGAAAAAAAAAAACACGAATTAAAAGGGAAAAACGTAAAAATTAATTTAATTGAGGCAAAATTAAAGAGGACCACCTTAGACCAATGGAGGCAGTTGTCCTCACTCAACTTAAAGTGGTTCTATCACTGCTTAGTACAACTGCTAAAGCGTATATTTCGTTATAATATTAGGATTAATAGATTTTACTCCATCTTAAGCGTAGAGTTCAAAGTTAAAAAAAAAAAAAAAAAAAAAAAAAAAAAAAAAAAAAAAAAAAAAAAAACTTGGATCAATATTACTAGACTTAATAGAGATCCCCTAAAAATATATACATTAAAGATTGTGTTCCCGTTGCAGTAACAGTCTAATATTGATGTCGTTTAGCAATGCTCAAAAACCATAGACACACTGTCAAAATGTATAGACTTAAAACAGTTTCTCAAACAACTTATTGTGAATTGCAAATGATTTGAAAAGAGTTATAAATGACTCGACATTGTATGTCTATGTTGTGAGTAATGGGTCATCCTCGGAAAATCATTACAGTAATGAGTTAAAAATAAAACTGTGACATCTAATTTAAAAGAAACCAAAACAACAAGGAACACGTTCGCAAAATGCATCTCAATTCTCAAGCAAAAGTAGTGGAATACGTGTCTATTTATACAGTTTTAAGTTTAGTCGAGTAGTAATCTCATGCTTGTCTTTAATGTTAGGTTTTTTTTTTTTTTTATTTTTTTATTTGCACCCCAAACTTTATAGTTTATACTCATTCCCACTTTGCCTTTCAATATTTTAAAAGCTCTTATATAATCTCATTTGACCTCTTTTATTAGAATTCTCGTTGAAGATAAATGGAATAATCCCTTTTTAATGTTATGTTCCATTAAAAAGAAAGTAAGATACTATTTACTATACCCAATTCAATCCGCATATTTAGCTTCTTTTCTTTTTTTTTTTTTAATGGTAATTCTAATAAAATAGGTTAAGTGAAACTTGTTTAAAGTTTGAAGTGGTAACTTTTGAAATAGGCAACAAAGTCAAAATGGGGTAAAGTTTCAAGTAATGAAAGTCTCTACCTAAGATTGAGATTCAATTGAAGAGTGAAACTCACACGAACAAATAAATCAGAAATCAGGTAATAGCGGTATGTTTAGCCACTAATAAACGTTTTATTTTTTATTATATTTCAAATGAGACAAAACTTTATTTCTTAATTTCTTCTCCCTTTTGTCCACCTTTTTTCTTTTATTTTCTAATATGCTATAAAACTATCCCAACAATAACGGAGACAGAAAATGTGCGTATAAATTAGACTTAACTCTTTTTAAATTAATAATTCTCTAAATTTAATAAACAAAAATTGTTACATATATACACATGTTAGTATAATCTTAATTAAAAAATAATAATAATCCTCATATCAATAAATTCTAGTTCCGACAATGAATCCCAACACATAATTTTGACTTTATTATGCATTTCTTAAAGGAAGACACTTCTATTTTAGCTAACTAACTTGTTGACGTGGCCATTTTATCGTTTTGCTAAACAAACACTCAGTTAAGTCTTAACCATGCAGGAGCTGTTGGTTGCTGATTCATTTCATCATATTAGTTTTAAAAAACATCAATATATGAAAGAATTTTCGGATTTATCATATAATTTATTTTGGGAAGAGATTTGTTAGTAGTATACAAAGAGAACCTAAAAGTTAAATAGAATTGGTTGACACTAAGTACGTATTTGCTAAGGAAACATTGTATCTTCTCTCTCTAATTAGTCACATATCCATTTCAAGAAGACGATAATTAACAAATAGTCACGCATACATTTCAAGAGGATGTATATAAATCCCCTCAACGGAGAAAGATTGAAGCCCATAACTAAATTCGTTGAAATAAACTAATTAATTTGCCCTGTTATTGTGACCAAACTTAATTATAATGATGTAAAAGCATAATGGAAACAATTAGTGCTATTAATTTTTTAAAATTATTTTATTATCGTTTTAAGGTTTGCTAGACTCCAGTATGTTTTTTAAGTCAAACAAAGATAATACTCTGCAATCTCTAAAGATGGTAATCCAAAGAGTGTACGATTGTTATTACTAATATAAGATTTTTATATATATATATATATATATATAACACCAATAGTATGTCAACAGCTGTATGGCTATTGCTCCGTTGCACTAAGAACAAAAAACCAAAAAGAAAATAAAAACTTTAGCGCTAGCTTTTTCTATCACTAGCTATTACGCAATTTGAGCATTCCTTTTTTCCTTTTTTTTTTTTTTTTTTTTTTTCTTTTAGTTTGTTTCACATGAATTGACTAGATTTTGAACTAAAATTGAGAGAGGACAAAGTATGGAAATATTTATGTCTAAAAGCAAACTCTTTTTTTTTTTTTTTTTTTAAGTTTCTTATATTATTGCTGGAATGTGTGTTGAAACAAACTAGGTATAAAAGAATGATGACAAGATTTTTCCGCAAGAAAGTGTGCCCATATATAACTGAATTGAAAAAGGAACCTAGGGCTAGTGAAATATTTAATGCAAATGTCTAATGGAAGGCTAGAAATCGCATTCATTAGAAAGAAAATATATAATGACAAAGATGAAACAATATAATACCTAATTAAATATCAGTTTTTTTTCAATTTTAACAATTAAGCAAAGCCAGCAGCCTAACATATAAATGTTAAAGTCAGTTGGTAAATCATGATGAAATTAAGCAAATATATGTTAATAAATATAAACTTGTGGAGTCACCCTTTTGGCACGTCAATATTATACCTAAGTACTCCTTAATTCAGATAACCCTATATATTGCAAGCGTCTAACATTTGCTTCTGTGGAGTACGTGTGGTTGGGATTAAGCCTTATAAAATGGTGATTATCCAATATCCTAGCTATCTAATAATTGACATTTTTACCATTACAGAAAATAAATAAAATAGCTGTAAGGCTCAGGTTCCTTTATAAACCGTGTTTAATTTAATGCTTTACGCACTAATTTTTGCAATTACTTCATAGACATTTTGTTATCCTGTCTTATCTTATTAGTGACTAAGATATCCTTCCAATTGCGGAAAACAAATAAAAATATGTATATTTGAAGAATGAACAGTAATTTAATATCCATATGTTTGGCTACATATCGCAACAATATTCATACATGATATGTGTAGGCGATACTACAGCACCCAAGATTTGCAATATGATTTTCTTCCCTTGGGGGCAGAAAACTAAATAAAAAATCCCGTTCTTCACTAAAATCACAACTATTATTGCAATTAATACAAAAGTTATTGTATGCAAAATGTATAGTTGCTTGTGTGGTAATGATATTTGAGTCTCATATTCAACACATATAGACTTATACATAATTGGTTAAAAATGAAGACGGCTAAAGATTCATAGCAATATTGTTCCGGGACAAATTGATCAGAACATGATGAAGAGAAATGTGTCGTACTGATTGGAACACGTATCTGCTATGTAACCTATTATATATATATATATATATATATATATATGTATATATATATATATATGTATATGCGAGCTTGGAATTGACCAAAATGGGCTTAATTTGATTGATAAAGAAGAAAGGGGGCAATGAGGCACAAACAAAAGCAGTGTAGGGAGTAAATTAGAAACCGTTTGAACGTAACGGCTAGTGGGCTATATGACATCTCACGTGCCAAATCCAACCCCTCACTTCCCTTTTGGCCTCCACTTTTCATGTTGCCTTTTATTGCATTGTCATTTGCTTCACGTCACCTAATGGCTCAAGCCCTTTGAAGCCACAACGCATTTCAAGCCGCCTAAGCCTTAACAAGGGCAACATTTTATGTATGTTACTTTTATTAGATAAACTTACTTTTATTAAATATAGTTTTTACTTTAGGGATTTCTTTATTTATATTTATTTTCGTGCAGATTTTCTCCTTTAATGGTTAAAATCACATTATATTAGAAAAATATATAAAATAAATAGTTTTAATACATATCTGTTGACTAAAAAATAAAATACTACGAATAGTTTTTTTTTTTTAGTTCTTACAAGAAAACTCTCTATTTCGATATTGAGAAATCTCTAAATTTAATGGTTTAAATAATATTATATACTTGTAATTAATGTATATTTATATGAAACGTTTTTAATAGTGTTCCTTACTATTAAACATTCTTCATTTTCTAAGGCGTGGATGTAGGGACCTCGGTAAACTACATTAAATCTTTTTGTTATTCTCTTGTTAATTTTATTTTCTTCTCTTATTTATTTTATTTTATTATATGTTGCTTACCACCTTCAAATCTTAATCCTTCAAATTTTAAACGTAGACAGATTTTACCATTTGTTCTATTAGAGTAATTACACCGTCCTTTTTCAGAAAGGAATTAAGGCTCCGTTTATTTCGCTTATTCGAGTTTAGAATTCGAGTTTTGCTACAGTAAAAAGCTCTCACAAACAATCACATCTAACTTTTTTGCTACAGTAAAAAGCTCTAACATAAAATTAAATCTCAACTCAAATTAAAAACTCGAATCAGCGAACTAAACGGACCCGCAATATATTGTCTAGAAAACTGTACACATCCATCTATATTTGTCCATTAAAAACTATAGAACCCCATTAAAGGTTTGGGGGAAATCTAGAGAGATACCCTTGTATCATACTTTTTAGTGGGTATCTCTCCAGCCAATTGGTAGGAAAAGTTAGCGCTAAAAGCGTTTTAGGACGCTGTTAATTAAGGAGAGCATATTCTTAGGGCCCGTTCACTTCGCTGATTCGAGTTTTTAATTTGAGTTGAGATTTGATTTTATGTGAGAACTTTTTACTGTAGCAAAAAAGTTAGATGTGATTGTTTGTGAGAGCTTTTTATTGTAGCAAAACTCGAATTCTAAACTCGAATCAACGAAATAAACGGGGTCTGCCTAACTCTACATGCCAAAAACACTTGGGCATCATGGTGTGGTAGCACGAATATTACTATTGATATACAACTTACAAATAAAGTTAAATATTGTTGGTTAAATATAGAGATTATCACCAATGGGTTGGTGCGCTAGTGAAAATGTTTTTTCGTTTTCCTCGTTGTAGGATGCACTGTTCAAGGTTTAATATTTTGTAGTCCCGTTTTAAAGGTCCATTTAGCTCGTTGAGTCGAGTTTTTAATTTGACTTGATATGTGACTTTATGTGAAAATTTTTTACCGTAGTAAAAAAGTTAGATGTTATTATTTGTAAGAGCTTTTTACTGCAACAAAACTCGAATTCTAAACTCAAATTAGCAAAATAAACAAAGCCAAAATCTATTAGGCCAATAGATTCTGCAGTGTTGTCAGGAGCAACATACTGAATATATTAGATAAAATTTTCAAGTAAATTGAGTCAAGTGATTTTTATACTACTTATACGCACCAGTGAACCCTTTTTCTCATATATATATATATATATATATATATATATACACATGGGTGTAGTTCTAATAATTACTCCAATGTTTATTCATCAATAGGTATTATTATTTTAACTACAAGATACTAACTGAATGTTATAATAAATTGAATAGTTAATTAAAAAATTAATAACAATTAATGAAATTGAATTGTTATCACACTTCATTTCATCAAATTTTTATATTTAGAGATGACCATAAGATAGAAACATTTAATTAAAAAATTAATAACAATTAATGAAATTAGGTTGTTATCACACGTCATTTCATCAAATTTTTATATTTAGAGGTGACCATAAGATAGAAACATAACCATTAAAAATTTGTTCATAGACACATGATATGATCTTAATGATTATTTTAATATTTACCTATCAATGGATATTATTGTTTTAGCAATTAATTTGATAATTGTAATAAATAGATAGTTGACTAAAAAAATTATGTGGTAATTAGTGAGATTGAATTTTTATCACATCACACTATCAAATTTTCATATTTGATGGGTAACCATCATGAAAACGTAACCATTGAAAACTCATATGTTTTTATATAAGGAAAATTATAGTAAATAGCATATTTTTTAAATTAAATTAAGTAAACAACATATCTTAAAATTATTTTAAACTGCTATTTCTTCAAATAATTTTAAATATATTATTAACTTCATTTAGTTTTATAAATATACTATTTACTACATTCTCCCTATATATAATTTATAATGGATTTGGACAATCCATGACGATTCTTATTAGTCATGATATATGCACCACCTGAGATATAAATTCATTATTTTTCAACACAATATATATATATATATATATTTATATATAGACAAAGCCGTATGGTAAATATAACTTTTTTTCGTATTTTCCTGTGACATCGTTCTTTTGCATTTGTTAACAATTAATTTGCTTAAATGTACTTAGTATGTTGTATTATATTTTTAGAATGTTATATTCATGCAAATTGAGTATTATACACATAAGAAAACGATGTTACACAGAAATATGAAAGACGTACTTCTATCGGACTAGACAAAGTATGTTAAAACTTTTTTTTCAACACAATATATATAGACAAAGTCTTAAGTTCGATACCGTTACAGTATGGTAAATATAACTTTTTTTCGTATTTTCCTGTGACATCGTTCTTTTGCATTTGTTAACAATTAATTTGCTTAAATGTACTTAGTATGTTGTATTATATTTTTAGAATGTTATATTCATGCAAATTGAGTATTATACACATAAAAAAACGATGTTACACAGAATTATGAAAAAACGTACTTCTATCGGACTAGTCTGGATACCGGACTTGAAACAATTCATATATATGTGTGTGTATGATTCGAACAGTAAGCTGCAGCTAGGTAGCTTGCGGCTATAAGCCTGCAAGCCAGTAATTTAATATTGTGCGTTCAATATGGTACTTGTCATCATGAAATACACAATCATCAGCTCCAAAAGCGCCCTCCATTTCCCAGCTCATTTAGTTGATCTCGCCCGCAAAATGTAGTAAGATCCCAATCACACACCACACGCAGTTTGTTCAACAGCTCTAGGCCAAACCACGTCCGAAACCAACTCATCCTATGTCATCATCTATATTTTTAATTCTCTCTCACTTTTCACCTCGTATTACAAATATAAATATAAATACCCACCCCTCTCCCAAATCTCTCATGTCTCACAAGCTCTTTCTCTGTTGGGGAGGGGATCAATATCTGATCAGCTCAAATATATTTCAAAATCCTGATCCCTCCAGAGAGAGCTTGACGCCAAGATCAACAAAATATATACTACTATTTTACATTTTATTAATAGTATGGCAGTCATGAATGCTTCCCACTTGGCTTTTGTTTTTGGCATTCTTGGTACTATAGCACTTCCCAAAAAAAAAAAAAAAAAAAAAAAAAAAGATTGATAATGATCAGTATTGTCATTTCATTCATTCATTCATGAGCCTCCAATTCTGATGGATGTTTTATTTTTTTTCCCCATGGTATTAGGTAACATCGTGTCCTTCCTCGTCTATCTAGCCCCACTGTAATCTCTCTCTCTCTATCTCACTAAACGTACATATACAATATATATACATATATACATGTACATATTATTTTCTTTCAAGTTAAAATAGTTTCTGTTTCTGCTTTTAGGCCAACCTTTTACAGGATATTCAGGAAAAAATCTACGGAGGGATTCCAAGCCATACCTTATTCGGTAGCATTATTTAGTGCCATGTTGACGCTTTACTACGGCATACTCAAGGGCCTACCTAATGGCGTCATGATCATCACCATCAATTCTATTGGTTGCGCCATAGAATCCGTTTATCTCATTGTCTTCCTCATTTATGCACCGGGAAAAGTCAGGGTAATTATTAACTTAATTATATACATTTTTTCTTCTTCTACGTTAACTCAAAAAAAAGAAAAAGTAAAAAGTATATTTATGTGTGTGTGTGAATGTTGATCATGATCTAGATACAACTTATGTGTTAATATATTTTTGCAGATTTACACAATAAAGCTTCTGGTTCTCTTTAACATGGGGGCTTATGGATTGATCTTACTCTCCACATCTTTCGTCGGAAAAATTTCTCAGCGAGTTACCGTCGTCGGATGGATTTGCGCTGTGTTTTCTGTCTGCGTTTTCGCAGCTCCTCTCAGTATCATTGTAAGAATATGCTATATATAGTACTATGGCTAGCTTCAATGTAAAATTATTCATGAAAAAATATACTAATCATTATTGCTTTTCTTTGATGTCTCATTATGCATGTTTTCTTGGGTTCTTGATCAGAGGCTAGTAATCAAGACAAGGAGTGTGGAATACATGCCATTCGCGTTGTCATTCTGCTTAACCCTATGTGCTGTAATGTGGTTCTTCTATGGCCTGCTTGTCAACGATTTCTTCATAGCGGT
Source organism: Morus alba (assembly GCA_012066045.3). NCBI lineage: Eukaryota > Viridiplantae > Streptophyta > Magnoliopsida > Rosales > Moraceae > Morus > Morus alba. The sequence continues at coordinate 8,213,278 of CP050230.2, read as the reverse complement.
ATTTATAACTTATTATATATTAACCATGAGTTAATTACTTCAAATGTTTTCCATTGTGTATGAAGAACGATACATGTCATTACTCGTAAAACTAAAATTTAGAATAATGTTATTGTGTTGCCGAGCGTCACTCACTAATGAAATATAGGTACGCAGTATGGGACTGACAAGTAGGACTATTGCTCTAAGCATTTTTCAAAATTTAACTTGCTACAATGATAAAAAGGATGGGACAAAGTAGTCATATTTATTTTACAGAACTTACAGCATTTTGACACATGTATTTAAGATATTAATAACGAAACCTAATATGTGGGGTTCATTTATTATGATCAGTCACCAAACATTCTAGGATTCTTGTTCGGGATTGCACAAATGATATTGTACCTTGTCTTCAAGAATTCCAAGAAAGAGGTGTTGCGGGAGTTTAAGCTTCAGGAGATGCCACCAAACGTCACCGCTCAGGCGAACGCCGTACAAGTGGCGACCGTCATTAATGGCAATAATATTCCAAGCTCGGAGAGAAATAACAATGACGTAACTATGATAGTGTGATCATAGCTAGCTAAGGCATTTATAAACCTAAGTTGAGAATTGCATGAGATGTGTATTGGCTATAAATATATGCATATGTGTAATTAGTTTAAAAGAATTAAGTAGAAGAAGAGACTAGAAGGGAAGGGTCAATTTATACAGAAAAAATATATTGGAAGCGTTTATACAAGGTTTATCATGTTACGTTGTTTAATTTGATTTCTCCTCATGCTATCATAAAGATTTTCCAGCTACCTGGTCGTGTAAGTTTTTTCCTTTCTATTATTTTTATGTTTTCATAAATGAGTCGTACGTGTAAGATTTCTATTGGTTGAAAATGAAATTAAATACGTGCAAACATGCACAGAATTGTACCTTGGTCTATTATATGTCTCCATGACCTTATAAGTAAATTCTCCATTTTTTTATTATATATTTATATAACCTTTATTATCTGTTTAATACTTGGGCGGAAAGTGAGGAGGAAGTAACCTTTTTGCTTTCTATATCAATCAATTTATTGCCTAGAAAAACTGTTTATAAAAAATCCATTTATTGCCCAAAAAGGACGGTTAAATTTTGGGAAATTAAAATTAGAGGTGACCATTGCCTAGGGATAAAATATGTCCATGGAAATCAAGCTTATTAGCAAAGGGGAAAATATTGTGGAGAATGTAGAGAATGTAGTTAACCAATTACACTACAACAAAAAAGTTATTAGCGACAATATTTATCGTTGCTAAAATCACAGTATTAGCGACGACATGTCGTCTCTAAAAAGAAAACAAAATTTTTGAACGACTTGTCGTCGCATTCACTATTTACGACGACATATCATTGCACAAAATTTCACTATTTATGACGACATATCGTCACTAAAATTTGACATATTATTCACGATGACATGTCGTCGCTATTAGCCATTGGTGCCAAAATCTATTGGCGCCAGTTTGTCTATTATTTGCGACGACATGTCATCACAAATATTGATTGTTACAGCTGCCGATGACGTGGCCAAAAAGTGGTAAAAAATTTGGCAGTTTCCTGCGAATAGGTTCTAGCTATTTCTTTATTTTTTGCAACAACATATTGAAAAGTCGTCGCAAAAGATAGTTCTAGAAAATTCTTTTCAGAATGACTATTTTTGCGATGAAACTTGTCATCACAAAAAAGGATTTCAAAAAATTCTATCAAGGACGGCTATTGTTTGTGACGACTTGTTTAATAATGTCGTCACAAATAACTGAGAATTTAAATTTCCCAAAAAAAAGGGTGGAAACTTTAACGATTTCTTTAAAATTATTTGCGGCGACATTTTAACAAAGTCGTCACAAAAAAAGAGTATGAGTATATTCCTCAAGAATATTCTCATAAATAGTAATAAGGTGAATAAGAACAACGTCATTTTTATATTAATTGCGACAACTATTTAATATTTTTTGGACAACATAATGTTGTCGCAAAATCCACCTGTATAACCGCGATCACAAAATTCTTTTCTCCATTTTTTCTAGTGACCATCTCAGTTTTCTCTCTCCTTCTCCATCGAAAACCTTTAAAAACCGTCCAAAAACTCTAAAAAAGTGTAAATATATCATTTTGTTTTCAAATCCTTCATTTGTGGAGAAAAATATTCTGAAAAACTCCAAAAAAAAATGAAGTTTTCACCTTTCCGTCACCACCCATTTCTCCAGCCGCCGTCGTCATTTTCCGGCTGCTGTCGCCCTCATTGCCACGCTGCAATACCGATTTCTAACCCTCGGTGTTTGTGGGTTTGAATTTTGTGAGTTAATATTTTGGTATTTTGGTTGTGTTTGTGGTTTTGTTTTGGATTTTGAATTTAGTTTGTGAATTGTAAGTTAGAATTGAAATTGAAATTTGTGGTAATTAGATTAAAATTTGTATGAAATTTGTTTGATGATGATTACAAAATAGGCGACCTGTGGAAATATTAAAAAGTTGAAAATAATGAATTATAAATATGATGATTAAAAAATTTAGATGGAAATTTTAATTAGTATTATATTATTAATTAAAAAAATTAAAAATAAATATTATAAAATAGTTAATAGAATGTTAAAGACATATTACAATATAACTTGTGTTAATTTTCATAAAATTTGATAAAACTTCATAATAGGTAATCATGTCTAGCCCAGTCGCTACTTGTGTTAACTTTTCAGGGAGAGCGCCACCTCCACCCAATCCTTATAGGTTGTCATCACACTGTGAGTCTGGTATGTTAGAACATAATTATAAATTTGTTAAATTATTTACATCAATATTATATGACCACTAAATATATTTAATTCTAGAGCACCTGATGCCACAACTCGACGACGTCGTAAGTATAGTCGTAATGTTTAATTATATTTTTTATGTAAATCGCATTATGTATTTAATTATTTTTCTTATAATATTGTAGCATCAGATGGAGGGAGAAAGAGAAACGCAGATCCAGACGCAGTCTACTACTTTTGGATCATCCGCGGCATGAGCAGTTAACAAGTCGGATATTATGGAGCAGTTTCTGGGCACTCGCAGAGGACACAAGACTGGAGTGGGTCGCACACTCCCACAAAAGGTTTATCGAGGGGATGCGTCGTCATCTGGCTCACGCTTGACAAGATCTTCTATGACATGCTCGGACCCACACGTAGAAGAATACTTGCAACAACAAATGTGAGGCTAGTGATGCTGCTAATTTAGGAGATTGGATTTTTATTAATGTAACACTTTTTATTTCCGTACATTTCTACTATAATTACATTTTTATTTTATTTTATTAATTACTTTTTACAATAATAATTTTTATTTTTATTTTTTATTATTTATTAATTATATTTAATATTGGGTTTAAATATATAGTAATATACAACATTAATTATTAAAATGAGAAAAAATAATTAATTAATTAAAATATTATTTGCAATGACAAATGTGATCGCAAAAAATATAAGTCGCGTTAGCTAATTCTGCATCTTTTGTGACGACTTAATTCGTAAAATGTCGTCACAAATACTCAATGTTATGTCATCTTAACGATGTAGCTGACGAAATAATTACAGCGACTCATTTGCAACGATTGTCGTCACAAATATAATTGCAACGATTAATTGTCGTTGCAAAAATTGTATTATTAGCGACAAGTTTGCGACAATAAGTGGTCAGGAAAAATGTATTTGCGACGACTTTGTGTTTTTTGTAATGACTTTTTGTCGTCTTTAGTAGCTCTGTTTCTTGTAGTGTTACTCAAAAAGACATAATTTCCATTTAAAAAAAAAAAAAAAAAGACATAATATCACTTTTACCTCCATTATAAGGTGACGAGTTTGAATCCCCGCCTTAATTTTTTTTTTTTAATTACTCAAAAAAGATGGTAAAGGCTAGGTTGAACAAATGATCAAAGGTGATCATTGACCAGAGATAATTTAATGGAGTTTTTGTTCATTATCTTCTTATATGATGCCAGGGTTGATGACATGCTAATTGATCTCAAGAAGAGTCCAAAATAAATAAAAACCGAATATTTTGTCATTTTATGTTTCACAAATTCAATGATGAGATATTAGTACATGCCTATCTTGCCGAGTTGATCATATTTCAACTGTCTTCATTCACTTCTATCTTATTGGGAAAAACTCATTTTTCAAACCAGTATTTCAGAAGAATTGGTATAAAAGTACATATCATTATTATTAAAACCCCCCTAATCCCCCGATCCTCAATTAGTGATATGTCATTAACTTAGCAGTTTAGCGGTTTTTAGGTTGGAAAAAGACGGTTTGGAAAATCAATGGTATGAGGCAAGGCGGGCGGTTTGAGACTGGCGTCGTTTGAGCTTATTAAGTCTAATTATACTTAAAAAAAAAAAACAACAACAAAAACAAATTAAAAATTTAAAGATATTTTATATTTGTGATTTTACTACGCTTTATACAATTAACTTGCTAACATTTTAAGTTGAAAAAAATAAGAATCAAACATCAAGCACCATGCATGTCTTTGCAACTGTGCAACTATTTCTTAGTCATATTAACAAGAAAAAAGGAGATAAATACTTTTTAGAATGCATGGTCTTAAATATAAAAAACTATATATATTAATCAAAAGAGGAGACAACTATCCTATAAAATGCATGGTCTTAGATTTTCACTTTTTACTCTTGACTTATTGCCTTTAGTTAAAGTATTGTGTTAGTTAAAAATGTATTAATCAAAAATAAAAAATAAAAATCTTAGAATAATACATCTAACGGTGAATTCACAAATTTTCTCCATTAACAAGTTTTATGCAAATAAGATCATAGAGGATTCTCAAAAAATAAAATAAAATAAAATAAAAATCCTACAGGGTAAAGTTGAAGCGCAGCCCTACAGTCCACACTTAGTCTCATAAGCCCAACAGCCCAGTAGTCCATACATAGTCAACTGCCAAAAAAAAGTCAATTTTTAAAAGGAAAATAGTAGAAAATAGATCAATATAAAAAGTTTAAAAAAATATATAGATTAATTTTTAATTATAGAAATTAATAAATCATAATTTGTCAGGTTATAATTCATAATTAGATAAATTATAGATAAATTTATTAAATTATGGTTTATAGTCATATAAATTATGGATAAAAATCGTAAATTATGGACAATAACTTGTTAAGTTATAGTTCATAATCAGATAAGTTATGAACGATAATAGTAATTTAACCTATTTATTAACTTATGTAAATTATTGACTTATTAATTTTAATTTATATCAAATCTTGACATATTTCTCTCTTTCTCTCTTTTTAAAAATACCTTTAAAATCGAACCCTTTTATTTTTATTCTCTTAATATTAACTCATATATTTTTATCTTTTAAATTAGACAAATTAATGGGTAAAATTTTTTTGAAGGAATAATTTTAACAAGTCAAATATTTAAAAGATAAAATATATAATTTTCTTGTAAAAAATAGAAAATTTATTCTTAATAAATACTCTTTAAAAATACACAAATGAAAATTTTTATTATTTTATTTTTAATCAAATAATTATACTAATTAAAAAATATTTAATAAAATTAAAAAATAAAAACTCAATCTCAAAATAAATTCACCATTTTTCAAAACAGAAGTTCATACGCTTAGGCTCGGAAGCCCATGTACTCATTTTAATACTCAGTCTTCCCGACGGCGTCGTTTTGGAAACTGGCGTGAATTTTTTATTTTATTTTATTTTATTTCATTTTTTGTCTAAAGAACCGCAGCATTAGCACTAGAGCTTAGCAAGAGACAGCAGAGTCACACGCCGCCGCAGCCCCTTCCTTCCTTCCTTCCTTCTCCGGGCGCCGCCGGGCCACCTCTCATCGCGTACGCCACAAACTGCAGTCGTTTTGATTCGCAACAATTCATTCCCCTTTTTTTCTCTTTCATCGGACCCTCTGTGTGCCCTAATTCATCCATTCTTCGATCAAATTCCTCACTATTTCCGAAATCCCTTCAAACATGAAGAATCGGCCCCCAAAAGACGAGGCCAAAAGAGGCGAAACTAGCGGCCCCAAATCGGTGAACATGAAGAGAAGAAACAATAAGGCGAAGAACATGACGAGAGGCCTTTCGCTCGAAGCCTTCGCCAACGCCAAATCGAATAGGAACTACTACAATCCAGCTTTAATAAGTACAAATCCCCCCTTTTTTTTCTTTGCTTTTTTTTCCTTCTTGCTTATATTTGTTATAAGTTAGATTGAGTAAAGTAAAAAAATGGGCATTGTTTCAACCGAAAAATGTGATGGTGATTGCAAATCCGAATTTGATATCTTGCATGTTAAAAGGAATTATTGAAGAAGCTCATGTTAGAGTAATAGTAATTGGATGCTTGGTTATTAACTTATTATGTTGTGAATGATAGTGAAATTGTTTCTATCTTTTGCTTCTGTGTTTTATTTGTTTAATTGACGGTTTTCTTGATGTTGTTTTGCAGAGAAGCAAAAGGAGTTCTATAAGAATGCTAAATATGTCAGCAAGTTTAAGAAGTCAATAAAACAGCATGGTCAACAGAATGATCTTTCCTCGATTATAAGACCCCAAGAGGTTGGATGTGAATAGCATCTAGTTTATTTGATTTGATTTTTGGCTTCCTTTTTATTTTTTTGAATGAAACTTCCTCAAAAAGAGGAGAATATTATTAAAGAAAGGAAAAAGAATACAAAGCAGAGACTCAATCAAGAGAATCTGTAAAAAGGCAAAGCTTCCTTTTGATTTGTCTCTCTAAAAACCGTTTGAAAATTGATTGGAGAATTATTTGGTAGCATATGAAAGAAAAAATAACTATTAATAAGACATGGTTCTAAACCGTATATTACACCAGAATCATATTGAACTAAGAAAAATATGAACAATTTAATAAAACTTCATGAAAATCTGATGGTTTAAAACTGTCTATCTAGAGCTTTTTTTTTTCCCCCTCTCTTCCTCCTTGTCTGAGAACTTTCATAAATGCTAATATGTTGGGTAGCTCGTCAATTTTTCAAAAGGATTATTCGACAAGGCTGAGTTTTTTCTCAAAAATTTGCATTACTTTTCACACATTCATACCTGGTACTTGAGTTAGAGATTTTATGGTAATTTTGAATCTTCTTAACCTTATATATGACATACATTTCTTTGATTTTTTGATAATTCTATGTTCCAACAATTTGGCATGATGTTGCTGTCCTCAAGAAAATTAAGACAGCGCTATAATTCGAAACCCTCTCTTAAGTGGATCCTTGCTTTTGGAGATGATAGTTACATATCCTTTTATTGCTTGTCCCAGGATGATAACGAAACAGAACGCAACGGTGAGATGATGAATAAGAAAAGCAAGAAGGGCAAGAACAAAGGGAAGTTTAGTTTGAAAGAAATTTACGAAAAGAAGCATGAAGAGGAAGAAAAGGCAAGGATGGAGAGAGAGGCAATTATTCAGAAACAGAAAGAAGAAAGGGAAAATGCCAAAGCGCGCAGGAAGGCCGCAAAGGAAAAGATGTACAAGAAGACGCGTAGCGGTCAGCCTGTTATGAAGTACAGAATCGAACGTCTCTTGGAGACAATTCAAGGTTCAAATAGCAATAATAGTTGATAAAAGTTCTCCAACTCTTAATAGGGAGTTTTTTTTGCGTTTGTATCTTGGTCATCATAAATGCTAGTGTACTCAGTTCACATGTTTTCTTAATTTGTTGTGTTTTGCAAGGTATCAGCGTTAGTTGTTGGTACCATCAAATACTGTAAGAGCTGTAATAGAACAAATTATCCGTGCTATATGTTTATGATATATATCATTCATCACATCAGAGAGGCAAATGTGTCAAATAAAAATTATGGTCATTTCTCCTATGTGGCTGAAAACAGACGAACCCATTTCTCATTTAGCCAATTTCTAGGACACTAAGCTCTCATCTCCATTAGCCATCAATCAGCGAGAGGACTTGTGTAATGATTTATTTTAGCCTTCTTGCTTCCCTAACTAAGAGCGAGCGACTATTCATCGCAAGTATAAAACTGCATAACCGTTAAGATTCCTTTATTAATTTGCCATGCAACAATCACATAGCAGGATTTACACGTGCATAACAATATGAAAACACTCGTTGAAATTAGAAAATCATACATAGCCCACAAGATAAAAAGAAAGAAAAACGAGAAGCAGCTTGAGCTGTATAACACTCACACGGCTTGAGGAAAATCCTTGGCTTGGCCAGCCTGAGAATTCTGAAATCGACAACAAAATTTTCAACGGATGCGATACACGGCGAGAACCTTTCGCCTCGGAGGCGGTCTGCAGATGACCATGAGGGTGAGAACTATAACAATCACCATTAGAAATCTAGACAGATCCAAGCCTTCATCTAGCTCCGAGCAAACCATCTTTCCCATTGCTAGGAACTTTCCTTCTTTCCTGTTTTTTTTTTTTTTTTTTGGGGGGTGGGGGCGGCAGGGGAGAGCACTAATACAACAAATCAACAATACTAGATGATGGAGATAGAATTTAAGTTGAAACAAGTCGAGCCCGCCCTTTGTCAAGTCTTCTCATGTATCAGTCATTTAGTCATTATTTGAATTTTCTTTGGTCAGGTTCTTCTACTTGGGCGGCAGATTGTGTCAATACATGATGACCATTTACACCGACTAATGAGGCAGACAACAAATGTAGTGCCTGCCCTTTTTAACAAAAAACAACGTAGAAATAATATATGCTTCTCTTAATGTCAATTTCGACCCCTCAAACTACACTCTTTATCCCTTTTTGACCCTAAGATTTAAAATGTTATAAATTGTACCATAAACTATGTTTATTGTCCCATGTTTGGCCCCTTTGTCGCAAGATCGTTAACAACTCGATAAAATCAACCATGTGACACTCATATGCTCAGTTAATAAATGATATTTTAAACAAATCATATTTAAATAAATTTGAACATTGAAAAAAAAAAAGGGGGGGGCATAAAAGTTACGATCTCTCTCTTCTACACGAGCTCGTCAGCTAACGAAATGTGTAATGACTAATTTCATTTTAAAAGGTATAATTTGCCTAAAATACTCTTTTATTAATCAGTATGTGAGGTTAACACGATTGTTTCCGTCAATCTTTAATGATTTGAGTGATTAAAGAGTCAAACATAAGATAAAAAAGTATAATTTTGAGTGTAATTTGTAACATTTTGAAGTTTCAGGGTTGAGGCCAAAAATGAAATCAATCATTTTTTTTTTAATTAATTTCAAAAATTCCCCCTAACCATTTTAACACTTTGTCTACCAAATTTTAAAAAGTAACATCCGTTCACTCTTGAATTTTGTTCCGTTAGCAATTTTACCCCTTCTGTTGCAATGAGTAATGAGATTACCATGTGTCACTTATTTAGTGAGAATTAAAAATATAATTATGTTTATACCCTCTTAATCAGATAATTCTCAGTTTTTATTAAAAAAATTCACCATTCTCAGTTTAGCCTCTTACCCAGTAAGCATTTTAATCTTTTTGCTTTTCAGTTTTTCTTTTTTTTTTTCCCCGAGTTTTGTAAACGATTTCTTAGTGCCCATTTTGAATAGCTTTCTGGATTATAATGATTGATCATAATTTGCATCTTATGATGAAAACTGATTTCTTATTCAAATCTGGCCAATGCTGATAAGTGCTTCCAACACTTTCTTTTCTTCTCCTTCCTATCTTACCATGTTGAAGAAGAAAAAGATGGCTATAGAATTTGCAAAATGAATAACAATACCCACGGAAGATGAATTCAAAGATGCTTGGAATTCATTTCAGATAATGCTCTGAACGCGTCCTTTTTCTTCTGTCGTAGTGTTCAAAATCTTATTATTTTGTTGTGATTTCTCTGTAGAAGCAAATGAGTATCAAATTTTCAGTGGCTTGGTGGATGCTCTTTGCAAAGAAGTTTCAAAGAAAATTTGATGCTACATCCATCAACCAACAACTTTAAATACAAAAAATAGGACATAATGGGTTGTATTTTGAGTTTTTTTTTACGGTTTTTTTTAATAATTTAGAGTTATTACAGGTTAATTTACAGTAATATCCTTTTTAGATAGGTCATATACTTAACATGTGGTGATTTCTATCACTCATTATAATAGAAAGAGAAAACTTATTAAGAGAATAAAATTTAAGGAGAACGAATGTTACTTTTTAAAATTTAAAAGATAAAGTATTAAAATGATCATAATTTTTAAAATTAATCTTTTTTTTTAATCCACATGCCATACGTTTGCATCGGTTCAAGCATTTGTTCTTTTCTTAAATAAATATATATAATTTTGAAAAGGAAAGCGACTTTCCATGCTAATCAACCTTCTTTGACATGCATTTCAGAACAGGGACAAAGATAAAAGTATTCTTTGCCACGATAAACACGTCTCAAAAAAATGTGGGGTTGAAAAAAATAAAATAAAATGAAATAAGCCAAACACTACAAGTCTATAAAGTATTATCAGTCTCTGCTTGGCATACCTTTCCAAAGCAAAAACTGTTATTTGTCAAGACAAACCTAACTTATATCGGTCAAAAAAAAAAAAAAAAAACACCTAACTTAAAGAAGATTAGTGATAACAAACACCTAATGAGTACTCCATTCTGATTTGCACATTAGATTATTCTGGAAAAAAAAAAAAAAAAACAAAAAAAAACAAAAAAACAAAGAAGCCGACTTCAAGCTGCAGCTTTCTGCTTTTGCATTGAGTTGGGCTTTCTATTTGTATTTTCAGTTGGGTTTTTAGAATTGAAAGCCCAGAATCATGAATTAGAGGAATTCACTTTTATTCAAAACTCAAATATACCATTTTTTGAAATATAATTTACACATAAAAACAATAAAAGTAACTATACTAATAGATTTAGCCTCAGATCCAAAAAAAAAAAAAATACTATAGCTTTATATATATATATATATATATATATATATATATATATATAGATTGCCCACAATTTTCCAATAACTTAGTTGACTTACAGTTACAACAGAATACAAATTGGCTCAAAAGACCAGACCCCCAACACAGTTCTAAAGCTACCAGCACAAATAACGTACCATTGGGCACAAACACTATTACCCTCAAGCTTCAAACAATAACCACCTTAAAGCCATTTCTCTCTTTTCTGTTTCTTTCTTCTTGTTCTTTCTTTCTCTCTTTTTTTGGGGACTCAGAATAAAGGAATCTAACAAGTCTAATGAATCATGATTCTAAAGTCAGATTCATTTTTATTTTCCCCAGTAAACCCATCTTCATGTCTATATATATATATATATATATACACTGTAACACTGAACACCGTTGCAACTTTAACTGAACCATTGTAACTTTATATATAATCACTCAATATCAACCAGCTACAGTGCAATCATAATGGGTAAGGGTGAAACGGTAAAAAAAAAAAATGTAAATGGAGATTAAAAATTAAAATAAAACATGGTGACGAAATCAACAGAAGAATTATAAGCAAAAAGGAGTGTAAGGAGCATAAATCTGATGATGATGATGATGGTGATGGTGATCATGATTATTATCATTATCATCATCATGATCATCAACTCCCTCAAACGTGTGGCCATCATCAACCAATAAAATGTATGCAAATTTTTGTGAGGGCCTCTCTTTCAACGGACACATTTTTCACTCTTTCATTCACCCACTTTTTTTTTTGGTCTCTCTCTCTCATCTGTCAGGATCTGTGGTTGGAGTTGGAAGAGTGAGATAGGGTCTCCTTGTTACGTTACTTTCAGTCTAACATGTCCTTTTGCTTCTTTTTCTGTTATCGAATTTTTTTTCTTCTTTATTTGTAGGTGTTTTTTATATTTTTTAAGAATTTCTTTAGTGTTCTCTCTTTTTTAAATTATTGATATTTTTTATTTATTAATTATTAAATTTGATTATAAATTAAATTAAATTAAAAATTAATACATATCTGATAGCTAATAAACATAGAACACTGATGTTCTCAAAAAAGATGAGACACCATAGAAATTTTCTATTTCTTATTGAAAAGGATAATTAGCATACATGGTCTCCAATTTCAGTAGATGACAGTTTAGTTCTTATTCTTTTTTATTTTAGTAAAGCAACCTCTAACCTCTTAAACTGGTACAATTAAGACATTTATGTCAAGATATGTCTAAATATTAACGGGAGAAGGCACGTGACGTCCGACGTGACCCATATTTATAGTGAAATGATGAAATTGCCCTAAAATTAGTTTAACACACGAATTACTCTTCAATTATTCTTTTTTTTTGTTGCTAAATAAAATTTACTCTTCATTTATTCAGTTCATCTTCATCAATTTTGGGAATGAATTAGGATTTATGAAAAAAAAAAAAAAGGGTTTTTGAGAGTGAGAAATTGAGTGAGTGTCTCGTTTGAATGAATCTTTTTTTTTTTTTTTCCTTTAAACTTTGCTACAATTAGCGACAACAAAATTTATAATTGGTTGAAAGATGATTATTCAGCGCAAAAAAAAAGCTCAACCACCTATTTAATCAGCATGCAAGGATTTATTACGTGTTTATTAAAATGACGGGATTATTTTGTGCTTTTTAACTAGACAAAATTCATCCTTTTATTTTTATATAATCACATAGAATTCAATTTTGATGTCAAGGTAAATTTTGTGGTGGGATTTCCCCATAGTTAGGGTCTCACAATATCACTTAAGTTTCGCAACTTGTTTCATTAATTCGTGCAGATGATTCATGAAGATAGGTTGCATGTGATGCATGTACCCATTATTATTTACAATTGGGAGATCATTTAGAATTTATCTTCATGTCAGATTTAGATAAAATTAGACGTGTCAAAAAAAAAATGAAATGAAGTAGGGAGAAATCCTAAAAGTGATAAATTTGATCTTTGATTTTTCTTACATTTAAGAATAGTAAATATAGTGTTTTTTGAAAAGTTTTATTTTTAATGATACTCAATCAAATTGTTGTCTTTAAAATTTCTTTTACAACAACAACAAATACAAACCTTAATATCAAATTAATTAGAGTTGGCTGTATTAATTTCTCGTTTCTAGTCTATTCTATTAAACACGAGATCATCCTGAAGTTTTAAATCTTAAAAGTCATGTCTAACTCGTCAGCTTAAATAATGCTTAATCTACCTCTCACTCTCTTAGTACTAAGTATTTAGATGTTTTCATAAGCACGAACAGGTGCATGTAAAATTTCTTTTACATTGAGAAAAAGTTTCGTGTAGTTAATTTTGATTAAATATTGACATTAGAAGTGAATTTTGTATAATTAAAAGAACTTACAATAAAATTTGTCAAATTTAACTAACACAAGAAATAATGTCAATGTTTAAAAAAAAAAAAAAAAAAAAAAAAAAAAAAAAAACACAGAGGAGGCAGTTTTTATATCGTTATAATTTATAGCCTTAATACTTTGGTTGCTGGGTGGGTCATCAGCAGGTGGTGGTGGTGGTGGTGTTGGACTAGAAAAGAGAGCGTGAATGATGCAAAAAGTTGTGGACGCCATCCAATGTCACCGAATCCATCACGTGCCTCCACAGTCGACTTTCTCTCTCTCCCCCCGATAAAAATTAAAGGAAAAGTTAAAGGTTTACCAATTACTGAGAGAGCAGAGCATTTACCAGACTTGCTTTTCTCCATTTTCTGTCCAGTAATTTTCTGGCTTGTTTGCGTTCCTCAATTGGTAGCTTTTTTCTCCATTTTACCGTCCAGTAATTTTCTTGTTCGTTTGCTTTCCTGAATTGGTACAACCCCCATCTAATTTCCCTCCTTATATTACCCGTCAAAAGTTTCAATCAAATAGAGTATTAAATTTCTAATAAAATTGTTTTAACAAAGTGTTTGGAAATTTCTTGTTAGTTTTTCTACATTTCATTTTTCATTTTTTCTCATTCTTGGGTTGTTTAGTAAGAGTATTATCATTTTTGGGAAGCCAAATTGCTAGCTACGTTCTACTCATGCAAGTTTATCATGTAAGAATTCATGAATCTGTGTTTCTTTTTTTTTTTTTTTTTTCTCTCTCTCTCTCTAAAGTCTTCTTCTTCTGACTTTATTTTATCGTCAGAACTCAGAACAGAGTAACCTTTTGCATACAAAGCCAGACCCGGATGATTACGCCTGGTTATTATACTTTTTCCCCCTTTTTTTCTTTTCCTCTTTTCAAGAATGTCGAAGAGTCTATCATCTTTCTACGTAGCTCAACTTGATCACATAACGTTATGTATATTCTCTATATAATTCCTGAATTCCCTGCATAATTTAAGTACATTTTTCCTTTCCGATGGTCAAGACAGAAAAGAACCAATTTTGCACAATGCAGAGTCAGTGGAATTTTAGGAACAAGATTGACAAACTATCATAAAAATATATATAGTAGATCCAAGAATACCAAGTAAGGCTCTTTTAACACTTTTCTAGAATATTTTAAGGAGGATTAAACTCCGAATTTGCAACATACAAAAAGTCGTATCCCAAAAATTTACTATGTATCCAAATTTGGTAATAGTTTATGTTATGAACGCATGTATACACACACACACACACACACACACACACATCATCATCATCATCATCTTTGGCATACGACGAGGCATTCGTTTTCAGTTAATTTTTCTGCAGTTGCATCATAGAAGAACCTACGAGCTTCAAGAACATGCAAATAAAAAGAAAACCACCACTCGCAAAGTGCATCAGAATATGAAGCTTTATTTCCTTGGGAAGAGGCTTAATAACATTGATACAAAGATGGGTCCACGATAATTAACTTCCTGCTGAAAACAATGCAGCACAAATAAATGCATAAACATGCAAAAAAATAAAGAAGTCTGCGGATAAATAGTATACAAGGTGAAGGATTCCCGAATAAAATTAAAACTCTGTTCTGAATGAATACATGCGACAACAGGAGTTTATATCTCTTTTTATTAATTTTACTACTAATTGGTATCGCATAGCTCAGCCAAAGAGTAAAATGAATGGCAATCGAGCTCTTGTGCCTCCCTCTCTCTCTCTCTCTCTCTCTCTCTCTCTCTCTCTCGGTATTACTCTGCATACCCCTGGTTTTACTCCAATCAGAACTTGCTGCAACATATATTAAGCTACGATATAAATCAAATGGGGAACAGTGAGTACCCTATAAAGCATGTACCTGCTATATTTTTTCACTTTCAACTCAAGACATCGGAGGGGTTTGAATTATGTGGCTTGAAACTTGCAATCTTTTCAAGAAAGCCGTAGTGCAGAAGAATCTTCATCCATCGTCCAAACAAAGCCAGGCATGTCGAATCTTGGCCCGGCAACAGACCGATAAATGTAGAGCTTCTCGACAGGGCAGCTCTCGGGCCTTGAACCTGGAGGTCCCCTCTCATCAATAACCTCAACGTTTAGCCTGGGCATCTTCTGACCAAGCAGCTTACATGCTC
Source organism: Morus alba (assembly GCA_012066045.3). Taxonomy (NCBI): domain Eukaryota; kingdom Viridiplantae; phylum Streptophyta; class Magnoliopsida; order Rosales; family Moraceae; genus Morus; species Morus alba. The sequence continues at coordinate 8,197,822 of CP050230.2, read as the reverse complement.
CATAACTCACCATGCAAGAAGACATCCAAAGGGATCGCATTGTCTCCAGCTTTGCAGCATTGGCCAAAAGTGCCTTGTCACCAAACGGGCAGTCCCTGATCTCCAGCTTCCGAAGATTTTCGCAACCAGACAATACATAGTTAAGCCCCAAATCACTGTCTCCGGCAAAAGCAAGAGACAGCATCTCTAGCTTCTTTGCGTAAGTACCAATGTACTCAAAGGCACGATCGGTAAGGAGACCAGAGACAGATAAGCGCCGAAGGTCCTTGCAGTGCTCAACAATAGCTCCAAAACCCGCATCCAGTGGCCCGAGGGTCAGGTAATCAGGAGTTCGTGGCTCAATAATACAGAGTCGAAAGCATGTAAAGTTGGGTCTGTTCCTGGCAATGGTCGTCAAGGCAGCGTTAGACATTTGACGGCAGAAATACAGAACTGAATGAAGCTTTGGACAGCCTCCAGACACAGAGACAAGGCCCTGTTCTGTCAATGACACATTTGGTTCTGCCACAAATGGGTCCGATGGAAATACTCTTAGTTCTCGCAAATCCTTGCAAGATGCTGCTAGTGCCTCAAGGCCAACATCTTCAATGTAATCCAAAACCTGTAGTCACGTCCTCAATTAGATAAAGAATGTAGCAGCAAGCGGAGAGTAATCACATCTACGAACATCTAAGAGTCACACCTCAAACAGGATGCTAGTCAATAGATACCATAATTCACAGAAAAATTCAAAAAGAAACAGACATACCCATAGACGCTGCAATTTCGGACAATGGCTAAGAAGCTTGACAAGGTGTGGGCTCTGGATAGCAGCATAACTCAAGTTTAATGATGTCAGCCCAGGGCATATAGAGTAAACAGCTGGAAGATAAGCCGGCACTGCTTCCCAAAACCCAGATAGGCTCTTCAATTCCTTGCAGCCTGAAAGAGCTCCTGCTAGGTTCGAGAAGACTTCAGGTCGCAACTCAGCTGAATAGGCTCCTGTGCCTAACTCAACTAGCTGAGGTGCTTGCCGAAGTAGGTTGGCTAGCCTCTCGATAGGTACAGTTCGGTTAAGCCGCAAACTCCTCAAGTTGGGACACCTACCCACGAGGCGTTCCAAGGCAGTGAAACTCATCTCAGACCCTAAGCAGGAAATGTCAAGGGACACTAGTGAGGTGTAAGTATCAGGAAAATGGCTGAGCCAGTGGCCACTCAGATCATCCACATCACTCTCCCGCAAGTCTAGCTCTCGCAAATTCCTGCATCAGCAAACCGCAGACCCATTGAAGAAAGGCAAGAGGCATTTTACATTGCGCAGCACAACAGTTTACGAACAAAACTAGAAGTAGAAAGGGAAAAGAGCATAAATAATAGATTATATATCAAATGTAGTTGCAGGGCTGCGTCATTGCCAACAATGAGACGTGTGTGTGTAACTTATTTGGCACCTTTATTTGAAAAAATATATATATATCACACAAAAAGGAAAATTTACAAAGTAAGAATCTGAAGCCCTCACTCCTCGAATCGTTCATTTTATCGATTCATGTTTTCAATTTTAGGTTTCTACAATTCAAAGCTCTCAGAAAATATCACATCTAACTTTTTTGCTACAGTTAAAAGCTCTCAGAAAATATCAAGAATTAAAAACTCAAATTTACGATGCGAACGAGGCCTAAAACTTTTACTTGGGGCAAAAATACATATATATACAAATAAAGAAAAAACAAAAGCCACAAAAAAGAGAATCCTGTGAAAATTAAAAGAAACCCACGCTATCCAAAAGAGCAACTATCATAAAACTGAAAGCAACCTCAGGTCAGAGACTCAGAATAGACCATAAGAAACAAAGCAGCTAGGGAAAAAGCAACCAAAACCAAAACGATCTTCACTAGATTTTGCGCACAGAGATTGGTGCCACAAACACAACTTACAGAGTCCGACCTCCATTGCTTCCAAATGTAGAGGCCAAAACCATTTGAACTACAGACAATGGCATAGAATTAAAGTTTCACCGGAAGAGCATAGGCTAGTCTAAGAGGGAAAGTGAGACGTTACATAGAAGAAAACTCATTTGGCTTTTGAAAAAACATAAACTTAAAACCGAAGCACATCAGATCTCTTACGCGTTCACCGTCGTAACTAACTCAAAACACCATAACATCTATAAATTACGTGAGAAAAAGCTGAAAATTTGAACAAATATAGAATGGCTTCTTACTGTCAGAAAACCCATTGAAAAGCCTCCAATCTATCGCTCTATAGCTCAACTACAAGGTGAGGTTCAAGAAAGTTCACTCATTTCACCAAACCAAAGGAAGGACAAAAATATCACATAGAAAAAGATCGACTTTGACACACTCCCTCACTTGAACTTTCTCCGTTACCAAAACAGACCCCGAGAGACTAATAAAAAACGAAAAGAACGTGATTTTCCATTTACTAAATTAATAAAATCTAATTCAAGGCCCGAACTTTCCTCTTCTTTCCGCCATTTTCCAACCAAGCTCAAAACGGGAAACAAATCCAAATCGAAACCGAGAACGCAGTACAAAGCAAAACAAACCTGCAATTGGCCGCAATGGCGGCGAGGCCGTCGGTGCTGAAACCCTCGCAGGAGGAGAGCACCAAGACCTTGAAGTTCTTGAAGGACTTGGCTATTAGCTCCAAGCTCTCGTCCGTGACGACCATCCTCTTGAGCCTGATCTCCTCAAGCCAGGGGTAGGCCATGGCCATGGTGGAGATCCAAGGGTCGACATAGCCACCCCAACCCTCCGGCACCAGATTGAAGTCGGCGAAGTGCGGCTTCCCCTTCAGCTCGATGGATCTCACCTCCGGGAACCTCCTGATCACCATTCTAGGGCTCACAGCGTAGCAGTTGCCGACGAAGATCCTCCTCCGGCACCACCGCTCGATCTCGTACCACGACTTGCACACCATCGAGATCGAGTTCCGGTCGGCGTCCGACTGTATGAACGAGAACACGTGCTCCAGCACCTCCTCGGGAAACGAGCTCGCCATTCTCAGCATTGCCGCCACCACTTCCAGAGTCTTCTCCCGAAACTCTTCCGAAGACTTTCCCCCCCCTCTCTCTCTCACTTCCTGAGCTCTCGATTTCGCAGAGTTCGCAAGAAAAATACGCCGTTCGCGGAGCGCGTGCTGTTTTTCTTTCAGATTTGAGCTCTTGGTTAGATCTGAGACTCCATTGACGAGCTTATACTTGCAGAGAGGAGAGAGAGAGAGATTAAAAAATAGGATAGAAAGAAAAGAATAGAGAGAGAGAGGATAAGGATTTTTATGTTGCGAAGGGGGTGGGGTTAAAATCTAACCATGGTTAAAAAGGTGTGGTGGGGTTTACGCTAGTAACGATGATCGACCGTTATGATCGCCACACGTGGGTCATAGTAAACATGAGCCGTTCGATCTGCTGTGAGGGTGGGGTGATCTTATCCGCTGGTCGACGAAGAGGAGCCGCATAAAACGGGTGTACGTAAGGGCGTGGAGCCACCCGGGGTGGCGATATTTTGAGTGTGTTTATATCGTTTCGTGACTTTTTTAGAAGAAGACGAGATGACGCGATATGAGATTAAAAAGTTAAAATGGGAGATAATAAAATGTTATAATATGTACCGAAGGGGTGTGGAGGGGGAATCTCATGATTCGCGTTGCACGGCTCGATCTGAGGGAGAGAAGGGATATTGCGGGGACCACACAAGGGGTGGTGAGAGAATGTAAAAGTTTTTAAATAATAGGGAATGATTTGATGTGAAGTCCGGTTATCATGACATCATGGCCGTCCAATCATGTATACTGGTTCATTCCTGCTGTTACTCTTATCAAATCTTAAAAAAAATTTCCAAAAAACAAAAACAAGAAGAAAGAAAAAGAAATTTCAAGAAATAATTAGGTGGATTACAAATATCGTACACTTATCAATTCAATGATATATAGATCCTGTTTATTTTATTAATTAAAGTTTAAAATTTATATTTTATTATAATAAAAAAATTTTTAAAAATAATTTAATTTAATTTTTTTATTATAATAAAAAAAATTTATATAAAATCACATCACAATCTAAACAAATTATTACATATTTACCCAACGGCTTAGATCTAATTCATAATTGGTTATATTATTTACCATAAATGAGATACGTATGTTGAGGCCAAAAAGTCTTCTGCAATTAATGAGATATGTATGTAACTATTTATGTTGACCTTGCTTAAATGCCAAAAAAAGGTATTGAGGAAAGAAAAATGCCAAAAAAGAGAGAATATAGTTTGCATACAAATTACAAGCTGTTTATCCAAATAGTGGTTTTTTCTTTTTCTCTTTACCTTTTTTTTTTTTTTCCTTTTCTTTTTGTACTAATTGACAAGGTTCCAACAGACTTCCTATTATGGAGATCTATTCTAATCTCACTTTAAATAAATTTCGTGATAAAGTTTTAGGGTTCATTTGGTTCTTAAATTTAAATCTCTGATTTGAATCGTAATTTATAATTATTATAATATTTTTTCTCATAAAAAATACACGTAAATTGAAAATGATTCAAATCACATAATTTGAATTCATGAACCAAACAGACCCTTAATCATTTTGATTGGTATATGATTGTGTATAAAAAGCCAGTTGTTTCTTCTACTTACTATGAATGCCCTTATTTCCTAATGTTTGACATGCTCTTAACTAACATAAACAACTTTGTCAATTTTGGCCAAATTGGACAATTTTGTCAAATTTGGCCAAAACATCATACATATTTAAAAATAAAAAATTGTCTTTTAATCGACCAAGTAATTGAAATCCAAAGCAAATAAAAAATGTGAATTTTTTCTTAAAAGTAAAATTAAAAAAAAAAAAAAAAGAGTTTGTTTAACAATTGGCTGATGGGCACCTGAGAAGTCCAACGTGAATATAATAATAACACCAAAATAATATAGTAATAATCGTAATAATAACCATACTTATTAAACCAATTGAATGGTCATTATGGGGGTTGAGGAAATCGTTCAAAAAGTACAAACAACTTACAACTGCACGTTGCATCCTAATCAAGACCGTCAGATGAGTTTCCCTTTTTCACAGTGTACGGACCCATATTGGGTGGTGGTTCTAGCAGGAATTTTAATGTACGCGTACTGCCCCCCCTAAAAAGCCCGCGTAAATAGTAAATTTGGGTTTCTGAAAATGGCAAAAAGGGCAATGAGCCGAAAGTACTAAAATACCCCGCCTTGGGTTGGTTTAGATGGGGACAAAGGAAGGGGCACAATAGTCAGTCGTTGAAAAGGACATTGTATTATGGGGTTCCTATGGTTCAGCATGGAGTCCATGGACCTGTCCCTTTTGATATCCAAAAAGCTGAGAAGTTTAGAAGATCCAACGGCTCAGATTAATCGTTCGTAAAGCGGACATCTTGACCATTGGTCTGGTAGGGGCGTCCTTATCGATGGGCAAGAAGAGGAACCATTTGGAGCTTGTCTTTACTCGTTCCCTTTTTTTTTTTTTTTCCGTCTAAAACCTTTGTAAACGAAAATAATATTTAAAAAAATAATCAAAAAAGTGTTTTGTAGATTATAGAGATATTATTAAACGCTCAGAAACTTAGGTCTCAATCGGTTAATTAATTAATCGATTAATTAAGGTTTATTTTGTGATTTGTTAATAGCCAGCTGAGTTGGCCTGCACGTAGGGTTAATTGTTTTATTAGTGTGAAATCGTGATTAATATTTAAAAAAATCGTTGATTAGTTAAAATAATATGGGATTTTATGATCAAGCCCACGCACGGTTCTCCGGGAATCTCTCTTCCCCTCGAGTGGAACGGCTTAGACTTTACTGTACACATAAATTAATAATGCAACATATTTGATTTTTTCTATACAAAAAAATGAATTCCAAGCAAAGAAAATGAAAATAAAAAACAAATGATAGGAAAACGTAATCTTTGCCTTATTTAATGCTGATGTGTGATTTAATAATATCCAAAGCTCACGATTTATCGAAAAGAGGTGGGCAAACTTAGTAGAAGAGCTTAACAATTTTTTTTCTTTACCTGAAAGCATATTGGATACGATTAGAATTCATTATAAAATAATTTTATTTTTTATATGAAAATAAAAATAAAAACGTAGATAGAAATTATTTTTAAAAATGTGTTTGATAATTTTATTAAGAGATTATTTTCAGTATAAAAAACTCATTAATATTTCTCTCTTTCTCTCTACTCGAGAGAACAGAAAACGAAAACAAAAAATAAAAAATGGCTAAAAATCATCTTTTATTTTTTTCTCATTTTATACTAAACCAAAAAATTATTTTTATTTCTATTTTTTCTCTTTATTACTCCAAATGTAGTTTTAAAAACATTTTTATTTTTTTCTTCTCTAAAAATATAAAAAATAAAAACGAGATTAATTTCAAACACGGTCATTATTTTCTCCTTTTATCAAATTTTATTTTCAAAAGTTGGGCGGTTGTCTTTAGAAACTACCGAATAAAAACATGATTTATTAAATGCACTAATTTATTATATTAAAAATAATAATAATAAGTTAAAAGCTGTCTCTAAAACAATGTCAAGCGAACCAGTGTGCTATGTTTTGCAACTCGAGTTTTATTATGTATTTGGAGGAAGATGAAATAAAAGGGTTAGTTAAACCATCATATGGCCACTTATACTATGAAAAAATCCTTTCAAATCACATACGTAAGAGAGTCAGAAACAATAACATAAATACGTATTAATTGAGACTAACAAGGTTCGAAGAAACAGCAACGCTGGATGGTCTTGATGGTAACAGAAGCCCAAAAGGGCAACATCTCAGGGAGATTGACGTTGACAAGTCCTATAATATTGGTTTCGATCACTTTAATGCATTTTAAAGCCATGACACCGCATTACTATTTTGCCAAATAAATTGAATATTTAAAAGCATATATACGTATAACACTCCACGTGATCGAAAGCTAAGTTTTTTTTTTTTATGTTAATAATGATAAAAATACAATACCCTTCTTATCATTAGTGGAAGACTCTATTAAAAAATAAAAATAAATAAAACTAATTGTGCACTTTGCTTCCAGAGCTTGAAGCCAGTGTGTCTTGTGTCTCATGTGCAGCACCAAAAAAAGAAAAAGAAAAAGGAGGAAGAGAGGTTCAATTAAACTTTTATTCTTTGAGTGATACAAGAAACAACGCATAAAATTATTTAAATAATAATGATATTTTTTTTTATACTAAAGAGACAGTTGGTTCATAAATTAAAATTATGAGATTATATTTATTTTTAATTTATATGTATTTTTTATGAGAAAAAATACTATAGCGAGTCACAAACTATTATTCGAATTAGGGCCCGAATTACCTTTTCAAATAAGTTTCTCCAAAAATCTATCTTCTTTCGTGAAGAAAATCCATTATGGGGAATCTGAACAAATATTGATTATAATTTAAAGATTATATGTCATTGTTATATAAACATCACCAGATCACTATTTGACGATTAGCCTTTTTTTTGTTTTTCGGGGAAAAAAAAAAAAGAGGAGCAGTTGAAGATTGCGAAATTTCTATGCAAGTTAAAAAGCTTTAGGCAAATTAGTCTTAATGTCCAGCTGGATTGGTCTTTACACATGTAACGTTTTAAAAAAATTGATGCGTAATATAGTGTTTATTTTTATGATGATAATTTTAAAAATAAGTAACAATAAAAAATTCATTTATTCTGTAACGTTGAAGCTCGGAAAGAGAAGGCTAGAGAATGGTCTTCAAGAGCATAGGGCGTTGGGTTGTTTAGGATCAAGAAGGGGCTGCGTGGAAGGCAGACTGGATCCAAAGGGAAGGATTTAAGGTGACAAACAAATGAATTGAAACAAGGGGATAAATGGTACAGAGGGAACAGAGAAAGAAAGCTAACGGTGGTGAGTTTCGACAACACGGCTAAGGCCGGGTGTGGCGGCGAGAGTGGAGGTTTTGGTGGCAATTTCGGCGGTGGTGGAATTTTGGTACCGAAAGCTTTGAAGCTGTGGAAATATCACTTTTTTGATATATTCCGATCAAAATTTTATCCACCAAATTTTTATCCTATTTACTATTTTATGTGATTTTTATCAAATATAATATTTAAAAACATACACTATCATCCCTACTAAAGAAATTAGAAAGCTCTATTTTTTCAAAACCAAACAACAAAAGTGACCATCTAATTTTGAAGTAAATAAATGACTAATTCTACTTCAAACAGTGCAACAATTTGTTTTCCCATGTCCTTAGCCGCATTTAGACCGTCGTCAATGCGAAACGAACGATTAAAATTGTCGTATAGGATCCCCTCAAAGAGGGATAAAAATGTTACGTAGGACTAAATGCAGTCCCAAACTTTTATGGCTACAAAAGTTCTTATAATCAATATCATCAAGTATGAAATTGTTTAGAGTTAATCAATATTACTGGCGTATTTGAATTTTATGGTTCATTTACAGTAATTTATTTCTCTTAACTTTAATATCTCTAACTTTACCCTTTTGAAATTTTTAATAAATCCAACTTAACCCCTTATGTTAATATTTCTATTAAAACTAGACCGAAAAAAATAAAGTAGTGCGATCATGTGGTCAACTTTCTATTTGAATTTTCGTTAAAACAAATGAAAAAAGACTACGTGACCAAATATAACATCATATTTTTCCTTCTGATTTTAACCCAAAAAAAAAAAAAAAAAAAAAAAAAAAAATCTAACAAAAATAGTCTAAATCAAAATTCAAATGATAAATCGAAACTTTTAAAATTTAAAGGGTAATATGGTAGTGACTCCAAAATTTAAGGTCACAAAGTGAAATTAATCCCAACATTTAAGCACACAGTTTAAAGAAATTAAAGTTATCCAATAAATTTTAGTGTAATAAAAAAGGCTAGAGCAGTCTAAAGCAAAACTTTGGAAAAACGGGTCTCCTGCCATTAGGCTACAATGACACACAAGATTTCGTGTATATGCACTTGATCTAATGATTGCTCAGACCCGTGTTTCATTTGAACGGGTTGGGAAGCAAATGGATACATTTGAAAAGTTCCTTGTAACAAAATTATACACGTCAGATCTATTATGAACCAAAAATACACTTTTATTTTCTAGAAAATTTAAAGTTTGACTTAAAATTAAAATTCCATCAACCTTAGTGCATGCATTTTGTTTGATGAAGGGCCAAAAATTAAGTCCAATGTATAATTATTCATACGAATGTAGTTATAAATACATGTATTTTGTGATTGTGCGAAAAAGATAGAATAGTCAATAGTTGACGTAACTTCTTTATTAACATGCATGCATTATTTTATATCATACGAGACACACAGAATGTGAGTACATTTTATCAGAACTCGCTACTAAATAAAAACTTAATAACTCAATAGTTTCATTTATTTTACTAATTTGAGTTTTCAGTTTTAGATTTTTACGCTTAAAAATTCTTAAAAAATATCACATTTAATTTTTTCTGTTACAGTTAAAAATTCTAAAAAAATAATCATATCTCAACTTAAATTAAAAATTTAAATCTACGAAGCTAGTAAAGTCACGAGACTTTTAATAAAGCTGCCTAAGCATAAACAGCTATTATTTTTCTGCATATTTCTTTTAGTCATATTCTTCATGTCTTTTCCTGTCAACGTGAAAGAAACAAAACCTAATCGGCAATCACCACCCCCGTCCAAAGGCGACTTTTATGACTCCTTGAGGTATCCAAACCTAATATATAACAGAAACAAAACAACTCCAGTCTGAGGATAATGTTATGGGTGCCAATTATTACTTATCGAGTATATTTCACTTAATCAATTGTTTTATATTATCATTTGGAGTCCAAATTTTAATAGGGGCCCACGTTTTTGAGGAAAACAATACAGTTTACTAATTGTAATTGGACATTGGTGCACAAAAAAAAAAAAAAAAAGTATTATAAGTGGGAATGATGTGATAAATTAATAATACAATTTAAAACAATCAAATCAAATTTAGATACAATTCTTAATTATTAAATCAAATCAGAAAAAATGTCCAATTAAATAAAATATTACAAGTTAACAAAAAATGACAAGGATTTAACAGTAAACAAATTTTCAAAAAAAAAAAAAAATTGTCCCATTTTTCATACCCTACGTAAGAACCCTTCAATTGTTATTGAATTTAAACCTATCAAAAACGCACATATATAAATAAACAAGTATTTGATAAGTGTGTAATTTCTTTGAAAAGTTGGTGCAATACAAGAGGACCATTTCCTTCTCTTTGCTTAAGAAAAATTATATTTGGCATCGAATAGAGGTTGGGCCCTATAAAAAAAAAACATAGAAATATATGGATTGGATTTTAATATTTTTTTTAATTAATAATTTTTGCTAATGTAATTATTTAATTAAAAAATATATTAATTAAGAGTAAAAAATAAAAAATTAAGAACTTTAAGAGATATTTGTCAAAATTTCTCTATAACATAAGACCTAAAAATGGGGTTCATTGGCTTGCGACTAATTCTGACCCAAATATAGCATGAGTAAGTGTATAGTGACCCTACTAAAAAAAAGAGATAAATACTTCTCAAAATATGCGAATATATTTTTATCTCTTAATCTTAATTAATATATCTTTTTTAATTAAATAATTATATTAATTAAGATGTATATTAATTAAAAATAAAAAAATAGAACGTCAAATCATACATTTTAAGTTTAAACATTTAATTTATAAATTTAAAATTATAATTTAAAATTATTTTTAATTTATATATATTTTTATAAAAATATATATTATAATAAATAATGAATTATAATTTAAATTATGAAACAAATCAAATAGACAGACTTCAGGAATTTTCTCCGCCTTTTTCTCCGCCTTTTTGGATGAGCAAAATTTTTTAACTTGTAAGGTAGCCCCAATATATAGAGGAAAGTCAAGGTCAAGCAAGGGCTATGAATGAGGCCCAAGAGTTGTGGGGGGGCCCCTCTAAGCGTAGGGCAGGAAACAAGAACTGGCTGGAGCAATAGAGGGTGGCCAAAGTCTGCTTGCCCTAGTACCGGCCTGCACTGTCCAATCAAACTTGTGTGAGTGACACTTCCTTTTCCTTTTCACCCTTTTATTTTTATTTTTTTTATTTTTTTAATTATTTTTTAAGTTTCTCTCTCTTCCTGGGCGTGAGCTTTATCTTTTGTACAATGTCGTTTTGACGCAAGGGAAATAGGAAAAAGAGAGAAAAAAAGAAGCTTTTAGGAAAGTCACAGTTGTGATATGATTATCACCGACAATAACTTATCCTCAACTTTTCTCGGGTAACAGTACTTGCGTGTCGTTATATCATTTGCTGACTCGCTCCACCTTAATCCAAATAGTTGACTGTGATTTGTCGCCGTTTTATCACCATCATTTAAACGTGTTATCAGAATAAAACAAAAAACAAAAAGAAAAGGTCATTTCTTTTTTTTTTTTTTTTTTTTTTTTGAGTTTTTCATTTTCTCTGTCCTCTCTTACGTTATTTTAGGTCTTTTTACAATACGGTCTCCTAATGTTTTAAATTTTTTTTTAAAAATTTTTTAATTATTAAACGGCTTTAAAAATATCATATCAAATCAAAATTTAAATTTATATTTTAAATTAAAAAATGTTCACTTTATTAATTTGAGTTTATAATTTAAAAAAATTTTATGTGAGAGTTTTTATTATAAAAAAATTAAATGTGATTATTTTTAAATTTTTTTTACTATAATAAAATTTAAATTTTAAATTCGAATTAGTGAAATGAATGAGACTTAAATATTATTTATAGTTAAAATTACATCAAATCAAATATAAGACATTATTGAGAACGGCTGATATTCTTTTATCATGATCTATCCTTTTTTTTTTTCCTTTTCCTTGAAGCTCTTTTACTAATGGTTACAATTTGTTCGGCTTATCAAGTGTGATTTAACGTGGCAAAAATGGGCATAATTGTGGCATGAGCGGCGTAAAAAATGATGGGCGGATCATAATTAACCAAAATCGTAATAATAATAAATTAAGATTCATGAAATGACGTAAAACACCAAACCGAGTAATCAATTAAGCAAAGACAATAAAGTATTAACCAAATAAACCAATTAAAACACTAATCAAACACCTCAGTCCTTCAGTGGCGTTGGATATTATACCAACTACAACAATCCATGATTGATTCAAGTACGGCGATTTGAGCTGACATGGCACCATAAATTAAAGAGAACTGGACGTACTACGTATCATGATTATGAGTACACTTATATAAATTTTGTTTATTTTATCGATTTGAGTTTTTAATTTTAAATTGTTACAGTAAAAATTTTTAAAAAAATGTAATATCAAATTTTTTTGTTATAATAAAAAACTCTTAAAAAATGTCACATATCAACTCAAATTAATAACTTGAATTCGCAAAGTGAACGACGTCATAGTAATTTTAATTCCATATTTAATGACTTACAAATTATGAAAGAGAAATATAATTATAAAAAAAGTGACATATGCACACTTAAGTTTCGTTTACTTCACAGATTCGAGTTTTTAATTTGAATTGAGATGTGACATTTTCTGAGAATTTTTTACTGTAACAAAAAAAATTAGATGCGATATTTTTTTAGAGTTTTTTACTGTAAAAATTTAAAATTAAAAACTTAAATCGGTAAAATGAACGAGGCCTTAAATTCTCATTAAATAAGTGTATCACGTAAATATTATCACGAAATATATTCGGTTCATTAAATAATTATTCTAAATTTAAGTATAAATGATTCGGGGTAGAGATTCGAACTTCAAATCTTAAACTTCAACGTTAAAGATAAATGTAAATTAATCGTTACGTTAAGCATGCAATCACACGGGTGTTGTTCATAATCGAGACTGTTTTAATTGCAATGATCATTATATATCAACATTATATTTGTGATTTATGAAAATAATATATTGGATATAACGTTATTATATTTTATACTTCAAATCCGCTGTATAATACATAATATTATTTGATGTGTTCATTCTACGTTGTAGTTTTGTAAGTTATGATAAACTTTAAATTTTTAAATATTTAAAATGACAAATTATTAAACGGAAAGATCAACTCACTAATAATTAACATAGAGCACCAAATGTCGTGGTGCCAAATTACTTTTAAATAAAATAAAATGACAAAACTGAAGTTGGTTCGGGGTGTCAACTAAAAAATTGGGTAGAAATGTGATATTTTGTTAGGTAAAATATTGCTGCAAAATAGTTGAATTATATAGAAACCTATAAACCAGAAGGAGGCCAAAATCATCCTTCTCGTTTAATTGGTTAATTTAAATTTTTATAATATAAATTGTGTTTAAATTTATTAACCAGACACGAGCCAAAACTTCTCGTTTAGTTAAATTAGGAGGTCCAACAATGTCATTGCTCACATATTGAATTACTAGGCCATTTCAAATTCTTTTTGTTTAAGTAGTTGCTTGCCCTCTTTTGACTGGTTGTGTGCAAACCTTTCTCTTGTTCCTCACTTATTTCGTCAATAAGTAAATCTTTTACTAAAAAACAAAAAGATAATTAGCACGGATGGTCTCAAATCTGTCAAAAGGTGACAGTTTAGTTTTTTAAATTTTTTTTTGACGAAATGAGTCTCAAACTATTTAAAAGAGTGTAATATCGTCCTTTATGTTAAATGCCGTCTAAAAATAATGACCAAATCCTAACATATTAAAGTCTATTGAGACTAAAAAATCACCTCATAAAGAAATAAGAGACTATAATGCCGTTAGTTTTTAGACGACATTTGACGAAAAGGAATATATTGTACCATTTTAAATAATTTAGGGTTTGTTTCGTTAAAATGGAATAAAATATAAGAGAAGAAGGTTGGGGAAGAAAAAAGGTCTGTTCTATTGTTTGGGCATGTCAAAAGACGTAGAATAGAAAAATCTAGAACAACATCAAATGCGCCTAGTAATAAGAAAGAACCCGGATAGCAGTTCCTAGGTTCAACAACAACGTTTATTAGAACACTCAAAATTAAATTTTAATAATACACAAACACACACAGAGACGAAGGAGAGAGAATATGGCATTTTACTTTGATTGCTGCAAATTGCAATCCAACCCAGAGAACTATACCAGGGAAATGTCGAAACAAGAAAAAAAAAAAAACCACAGAAATTGAGCAGAAAATGATTTCTAATATAATTGGAAAATTGGATTGGAGAAATGGATGACAACAAAACAATTTCTCTCTTATTCACTCGTAAAGATGAATTTCTTCTTCTTCACCCTCGAATATCCACACATATAATTCCTATTCTGATTATAAAAAAAAAAAATGGTTATGTTTGGGACTTCAGAAAAAGAGGGAGAAATTGTATAGTTAGAGCCGGCAACAAATTTCATTATGTTGTTAAAAAAAATGTAAACGGGACGGGATGCAGTTCGACCCACACCTCCGTCCCGAACCAGCATTTAACAAGTCTTGACTCATACCGCCCCACAAATTATTTATTATAGATCAGACCCACCTCTTAATGGAGCGGGCACCATTGACATCTCTAATACAAGCACGTCGAAACCCACGTCAAAATTGATAGGCAGCTTTATAAACAAAACCAAACACTTGATTGGATTAATTAGCGACGTATTTTATTTATACGCAATGACAAGATTGTGATTCATCCCAAAAAAGACAAACTTGAAAATAAACCAAAAGTGGCTAACAACCTCGATTACAATCCATCATATTAATATGCATAACAACTATAAATTATATTTATGTACATTTCTATTTGTAACTATTTTTGGGAGTTTGCAAAATAAAAAGTTATCCGTTCATTTCGCTGATTTGAGTTTGTAATTTGAATTGAAATATGATTTTATGTGAGAGTTTTTCACTGTAACAAAAAAGTTAGATATGGCTGTTTATGAAAACTTTTTACTATAGTAAAACTCAAATTCTAAATTCGAATCGGTAAAATGAACGGGTCTTTAATTATCAAACAGTCAAAGATTAGGAGACCTAGAGTTCCCACAATGTTGCCTTAGCCATGCTAGAGAGAATGAAGCCTAAGGGGAAAGGAATTTCTAAGTACTGTTTGATTTGAAATTTCCTACCAAAACTCGAACAAGCATTGATCATTTGGTGAATGCAAGGTAGACTTTTTTTAAGGTTAGAATAGTTAAAAGCTTTTATATATATATATATATATATATATATATATATAAAGGTTTAGCTGTACTAGTAGTATACCGGACCCCAACCTGGTGTGTGTCAAGCAACGAGTAAATCATGTGTACATGTTAATAAAAAAATGTTATGGAGCGTACACCCTCGTAGATGGTAAAATCAAAGTGGAATCTTCACAGTTAAAAAATCACGTCAAGATAAAAGAATTAGATGCAAATCTTACAGAAATCTATAGCTTCAGTTCTACACTATTTGCTAGTCATTAGGTTTCTTTTACCTCTTACAAAAAACTGTTCTTTCATAGTACCAGATATCTCCTTTTATTATTAGTATGACATGTTTTGAATATTAAATTACATCAAAATCAATTTAAATAAGAAACTGTACATTTAAGAAAAACTTAATAAAAAAAAAAATTAATAGCGCAATAATGCAGAAATTCGGCGCTCTCCTGCAAAAATTTATCAAACAAAAATATTTTTCTTAAATTTTCTTTGGAACTTTTTATTAGCGTTACTTTATCAATAGTGCACGTGTCTGAGTATTCAAATTCAAATAAGAAGAGAATTACGGCTAAAAACAGTACTCTTATCAATAGCGTTTTTTTCAATACCAAACTGTAAAATTCTCGCATTCTCGTTCATTTTATAGATTTGAGTTTTTAATTTAAATTGAGATGTAATATTTTATGAGAGTTTTTTACTGTAATAAAAAAAATTAAATGTGAAATTTTTTTTTAAAAATTTTTTATTATTTAAAAATTTGAATCGATAAAATGAACAAGAGTTTAATTTTTTTCACGAAACTTCTCGCTACTGCATCACCAGAAAATGAAGTCACGTGGAGATAAATGAGAAGAAGAAGCATGTGCTCGCGCTTCTTGTGCGTGACTTTTTGAAGCCTTTGATTGTGAAACAGTTAAGCCGATGAACAACTTACGATCTCATTAAATGCACCAAATCTAAAAGAAAAGCTCAATATAATTGCAAGAGTTGAAATGAATCACCAACCAAACCTTGAGGAGGCCAAAACTTGGACCAAAATCCAAATCCATGTTATAATAATAATATAATTTACTTTGTTAAAATTTACGAAAAAATAAGCTTGAGGAGGCCAAAACTTGGACCAAAATCCAAATCCATGTTAATAATAACATAATTTACTGTGTTAAAATTTACGGAAAAAGAAAGTTATTTTTTTTTTTTGTTTTTTTGTTTTTTGTTTTGTTTGGAATTCTACTTCCGATCTTGATCCGCAACATGTGATTTTATTACCCAGAAAAGGTGGACGCACCATGCTCCATGAGCCGCCTTTATGAGAACCCTTTTTCACAAGTTTTGTCTACTAAATGACAAATGAGGATTCGGCATGCCTTATCTGATTTTCTAAATTATTATTATTCTTAGCTATCATATATATATAATATAGATTTTTTTTTTTTTTTTTTTGTGTTTGCTTGTGGCAAACTCATTGACCTTTTTTTCGTTTTTGTTTTTGTTTTCAATTAGCGTTAAAGTACATCTTGATCTAGTCATTAGTCAAGCTTTTCTTCTATTTGTAGATTATCATATATAGAGTCGTGTCGTAGATTATCATGCATAGAGTCGTGTCTCATGTAATATTCATCTCTGTCCTACAATAACATCTTATGATTGAGTTAATTAAGATTTATTGTAATAAACAACTTTGGAAGATAGATGGTGTTAGGAATTAATATAGTTGACCAATTTGAATCATACCCTTTCTTGTTTGATCATTTAAGTACTTTTTTTTTTTCTTTTTGTAATTTCTCATATCCTTTTTAAAGTAATGTATTCTCATTAAGAGTGTAATTTTTTATCTGTTGAATCTAATTAAAATTATATTAAGATAAAAAAAATATGTATAACATACAGTTTATAATACGGGTGTAATAAATAAGAACATAGAACTACTAATAATAAATAAGAACATAGAACTACTAATAATTTAATTTCTTTTTTTCAAACGGAAATCTCTCTCTTTTTTTTTTTTTTTTTCACTTAACCTCAATGTCTTTATGTAAAACAAACTTCCTTTTTTCTTGGTATAAACATTAAAAAAGACTTGATTTTTTTTCCTATGTTTCTAAAATCTTTAACAATACGTACACATAAATGGAAATTGAACGATCTTCTCCCCCTCAAGCAAGAGTGTGGAGTGCGACAAAAGTGTTAATGGGCAACATCATTTGCTATTGCGATAATGATAAGCCCCAAGGGACCACTAGTGGGTAAACCCTCACACCAAGATGTTATGTAGCTTTGAGTTATCAATTCCCTCTGTAGTTTATGAGCAGTTTTTTTCAAATGGGCCCACCCAAGAAACACTTTTTTGGTTGAAAATAGCCGTCCGTGGTCCTGATGGGTTTAAAACTTTAAACCTTAACCCCCCCCCCACACCACCTCCCTGGTCGATCAATCCGACGGCTCTAGTTCATTTGAATGGTGATAAGCTGATCTAATTGTGTGTGAACCAATAAAGGTGGACCACCAATCCAAGGGATTTCAAAACTGTCCAAAAGTTTGCTACGCCCCCTTTTGGGGACCAATTTGTGACATTGATTTCTTAATGTGCCATGCAACAACAGGGCTGACATCAATTTTCTAGGTGGAGGCCCATATATCCATGCACTACTACTACTACTACTACTAGTACTAATCCTTCTTCCAGCCTTTGCTTTGTAATGGAGTAAAAAGGGTGCTGCTAGAGTTGGCTTTTCTCTCAGGAGTTTCCACTTTTTCTTTGTTCCTTTCATACTACCAAATTTGAAGACATAGCACTGTGAAACTTTCAAAATTATATCTTATTCAAATACATTGGAGCAAAATACAAATACCCTTTTTGCTCAAAACCTCTTTTTTTGTAATTTTTTTATTTTTTTTTATTTTTTTATTGTCATTGATTGGGCATGCAAAATGTGAT
This sequence comes from Morus alba, assembly GCA_012066045.3. NCBI lineage: Eukaryota > Viridiplantae > Streptophyta > Magnoliopsida > Rosales > Moraceae > Morus > Morus alba. Next base: position 8,179,691 of record CP050230.2, on the reverse strand, counting down.
GTTCTATGCGTAAATCTACCACATTAGGCAGGTGAGCGGTTGTTTGAAAAGCTTGTCCTTAATAATTGTGTGTTTTTCTCAGCAAGAGGAAAAATTGTGTCTTTTAGAGATGAGAGGACAATAATTTCCACACAAACATGTGGGCGTTTGAAGATTTAGGTGAAGCCGTGTTTAATTATAAAGTTTTTAGTTGTAAGTGAAATACAGCTACCATACCACCGACATTGGGTGGTGTACGGATCTCCAATTGTTTAATCTAAGAATTAATTGGTATCCACTAAACTATAACGGGATTAATCATTAATGCATTGCTATTCGTATTAAAAGTGCGCATCCTAAGAAAGAAAAGAAAATAAAAGAAGAAGAAGAAGAAGAAGAATTTTAAACTGTTTATATAGTATTGGGTTCAGCGTTTTGTGTTAATTTTACTTATTTTTTATTTTGATGTAATTTTGATAAGATTTAGGCCCTGTTTGGAATGATTCTGTTTTTATTTTTCACGTTTTTTGATAAAAACGTTTTCAAAACAGCATTTGATACAATAAAGATAAAAAATAAAAATGAAAACGATTTTTTAATTTAGTGTAAAATGAGAGAGTTTTTGTTTTCGTTTTTTCCTCTCTGACCAGAGAGAGAGAAAGAGAGATATTACTGAGTTTTTTTACACTGAAAATAATCTCTTAATAAAATTATCAAACATATTTTTAAAAATAATTTCTGTCTGAGATTAAAAATGTTTTATTTTTAATTTTATACACCAAATAAAATTATTTTAGAACGAGTTCTAAACGCGCCTTTAAAGTTCATAAATATGTATCATTAATAAGTACTTTTAATGTAAAAAGCTCAAAAAAAAAAATACTCTTTCCATTTGGAAGAAATTTCTTGAGAAATCTATATAAATGGCCTTTGGATAAGAGAGCATGAGAATTTAATATGTCCTGTTTTTAAATTCTACAAATTTTTTGCCATCTATTATTCCCTCTATATATTGAGCTAAAGGTTGCAAAATTCTCAATAGAATGGCACATAAAAAACGTAACATTTCTTCATTTGGGGCTGACATTTTCATGTATAAATTAGGCTATCTATGACATTTAAAGTCCAACGTTCATTTACGTCACTTTCAAATTAACTTTAATATTATACAAATTTAAAAGAGCAAAAATAAAAAAAAAATACAACTCAAGATGAAAAAAATATTATTTATGTCAATTCATTAAAAAATAAAAATTATCATTTAATCAATAAAAAAATAAAAAAAAATCAAAATGACACGTCATTATTTAATTATTTAAAATAAACATAAATAATACGTTCCAAATTATGAACTTTTCTCAATTGTAAAACCGCATTCCTCTGTCCATCATACATTCACCAATACTCATGGGCCACGTGAAAAAGATGTCTCCTCTCTATCAATACGGAATATGGGCCTTTAAATTTTAAAATAATTTTGATAAATACCTTTTAAAATGATACTATTAAAAATTATTAAATATCAATATTAACTTATTAAATTTTATCTCTTTATAATAAATAATTTGACAGATTATTATTGATAATTTAATAAATATTACTTACAGCGGATATAATTTAAAAATTATTATTTAAAATTTAATAAATTATTATTAATAATTTAATAAATTATTATCAAAATGATATCCTATAACAAAAAAAATATAAAACTCCAAAATGTGTTTAAGGATCAGCTTTACAATTTCTCTAAATTCTAAGTCCTCAAGGAGGACTGGCCCAGTACATTTTGGGAAAATTAGGATAAAAAATGAAATAGATTTTTTTGTAGCTTGTAGTTATGGCCCATAACTAGATAAGTTTGTCTTGTCCTGCATTATTCATCGAGAAAATAATAATTTGGCCTATTTATTTTATGTAAACTATTCTATTAATTTTAAATCGCTATTTGTCTCTGGGTAGATATATTTTTAATTTTTTAATTATACTAGTTGAGTTATGTATTGACCTATTCATTTTATTTATGTAAAAAATAACTTTTATGCAATAAAAAAAAATTGATTATTATGCGTAAAACTTAAATTCTAAACAATTAGTGAATGATTTAACTTAAAATTGATTCAAGACACATTATTTTCTTAGAAATTAAATCTATTGATTTGAGCAAGAGAAAAAAAATATATTGCAACAAATCAAATTGAAGAATTAAAGTTATATTAGAGTTTTGACCAAAAAAAATTAAGTAGAGAAATATTTGAAAAGAATTATTTTAATTAAAAGAAAAAAAAAAAAGTATTTCAAAAAAAATATTGTAAGAAAAATAAACTGTGAAAGAAAATTAGAGGAAAAGAAAAAAAGACAATAGAAAAAAAAAAAAAAAAAAAAAAAAAGAGAGGAGATGATAAAAAAAATAAGATGTATGGGAGTTTTAAGAAAAGAAAAAAATTAATAAAATAAAAAAAACAAAACATTAAGAATAAATAAGGGGCTAACACATGGTTAAAGGAGAGTCAATCTATTTGATTTTTTTTATGTATGTTTATATATATATATATATATTGTCACGACCATCAATTCTTGAGATAAAATAATAAAGATATTATAAATTGTGCAATTTAACATCATATGAAAAATGTTATAGGCGATAGTTTATAAAGATGAACATTGTGCCTTAGTGATATGAGTTTTTTTAAGGTGAAGTTCCCAAAAAAAAAAACCGTGTAAGCTTAGGTTAAAGTGAACAATATCATACAAAGTAAAGGTATAAGTCATTAGACGCTCAAAATGAGGAGTAATTGTAATAGCTATCAAACTCTTGAGGCATAAAGGTTAAGATAGAATAAAATAGTGTAAACATATATCGCTTAGAAGGTTATAAGTTATGGTAATATGAGGTATTTTTAGGTAAAGCCCATAAACAAATTTTTGCATGCTCAAACCCAAAACAAACGATATCATATTAAGTAAAAATACGGGTCATTACATGTATATACAAGTGGCGAAAAAATGTTCATAAATTATGATATTGGTACATAAATATGTAAAATAATTTGTAATGATACTTTTATCCTTTGTTATTTACTCATTAAATTAATTATACAAATTCATAACTATACACATAAAATAAGGTACATTTAAAATAATATTATTTCAATAACCATAAAATAAATAATAATTATTATAGTAAACATATTCTAAATAGAGTGTTTTAAAGTGATTATACAATACTTCCTTCCGTTAATGACATAAATGTATAAATGTAAGTATCTGGTTTAGTCCGCAATGAAATTCATTGTAAATTTGTTTTTATAATATATATAAAGATAATACTACTATTTCCTTTAAAAAAAAGATAATACTACAATTAGTTGTATTATAACAATGTGGTTGCAAAAAATAGTTTATACGTCATTTCGTACACAAAAAAAAATAATTATAATATGAGAAAGAAAACTAATAATATCATTTAATGCCATTATACAGCTATAAAATTTGGTACATAAAAAAAAAAAAAAAAAAAAAAAAAAAACTACGAAATTCAGTGGAGTGCTTGTTGAAAAGAAATATTAATATCTATATTGGAAAAATACGTTGCAAATGATTGAGGAATAAAATCAAAAGGGATCAAATAAGCGTGTTCACCAAAGCATGACACACTAAAAAGCGAGTTCAGTCCAACACGCCATGATTGCCAAAACCAATCCAACATGTTTATTAAAAGGGTTAAGTCTGTTTAGGCATAAAATACATTAAAGTTACGATATGAATATACCACATTATTTATAGTTAATTTATTTTTGAGAAATAGTATAAAATAGCCTAATATGAAAAGCTTAAAAAGTATATAGGTTAATTTTTAGTTATAAAAATTAATAGGTCATAACTTATTAAGTTATAGTTTATAATCAGATAAGTTATAAATAAACTTGTCAAGTTATAGTTCATAGCCAGATAAGTTAGATAAAAACTATGAATTATAGATAATAACTTGTCAAGTTTTAATTCATAACTAGATAAATTATGGACAAAAATAATAATTTAACCTATTTATTAACTTATATAAATTATTAACCTATTAATTTTAATTCATATCAGTCTTAACCTATTCCTTTATTTCTCTCTTTATTTTTCCCTTAAATATTTCTACACAGGCCGGGCCTGCTGCTCTTGGCACTATTTTTTTATTTGCTGGGCCGGTCCAGCCCGCTCCTTATGTGGGCTGGGCGGGATGGCCCATTTTTACAAAGGTATATGCAAAAAAAAAAAAAAAATCTCGTGTAATTTGGACATTTCTGGAAGATTGAAACCCTAGTCGAAGTAAGAGTACGCCGTCAAGACTCCACGCACGTTAGAATTCATATATTTATAATAGTGTTGTTCAATCATCACGTCGTCGTTGATGATGAGAAGGGTGATTCAGACGGCTTGTCGTTAAATGTGCCTTAACGCTAATCCGATGATCTATTTGTTATTTTTCTTTTTCTGTTTGGTTGCCTGGAAAAGGCAGGAAAATAAGCTGCCGATGATGACAAATTTTGGACTTGGGAGTGGCGACAACATTTTTTGTGCGCCACGCTATAGTTTTTTCTGCGTGGGTTGTTTGCCGCAACGAAGAATGTGCCAAAATGCTAATCTGAGGCATCTTCTGTAACGATTTTTTACACATGGGAATGAATTAGAAAGCCTTTTCTTTTTTCTTCCCTTTATTCTGGGTTTATACTGTTTGATTTGGCTGATTAGTTGCTCTGTTTTTTTTTTTTTTTTTTTTTTTTTTTTTTTGGGTAAAGGTCTTCATTTAAACAGACTACAATATAGATTATAATTTATGCTCAATCATACCTTTATCTCTCTCTCTCTCTCTCTCTCTCTCTCTCTCTCTCTCTCTCTATATATATATATATATATATATATATATATATATATCTTTTGATATGATCTTAAATTAAACTAGTGTTCTATCGAAGTCATAGCCTCTGGGGTTTGGATTTTGGTGCATATCTTATTAATGCTTTAGTTTTCCAAAATGTTATTTTCTTATTTTAACAATTACATTTCATTGTGTTTGTTTGACGCGGTAAAGTTTCTTTTGCTTTCTTTAGTGCTCATGAATTTCTATTATGATGAAATCTAGAGCAACCATTGCAAGAGCTAGAGCTCTATGAAAACAATAACTCAGATTAGTTTCTCAATATAGGAATTACCAACATCTGTCTCTGAAAAGAAGTTACAACCAAAGCCATTTTTAGTGCTTGCGAGCTAAACCCAAAAGTTGCAACCTAGACCCCACTAACTCCAATTTAATGATTTAGGAAATTTTGAAGTGTTGCTGAGTTTGACTCACTCAATCATGAGCTACTGCTACATGTGCGTACTGATATGTCTTTATTTGAATGTTTGGTTGCGGAGGATGACTTTCTAGTTTGACCATCCGGTTTGTGCGTGAAAATGTTTGCCTTCTCAAGTGTTATATTGAGTTTGAGATGCGTATCCATTTCTTATAATATAAGTGAATTGTCCGAGTTTCTATATATATAGTTGCTCTACTTGTTTAGCACTACACACGCTAGCTTTGAAATATTTGTTATAGCATTGCTAACAAGTCCCAATCTTTCCTTCCCTTGCCCGGGGCGGTGGCCGCAGAAGCTCGGGGGGGTGTTAGTCCGGTGAACTCATTGTGATGGGGCCTGGTGGGCCAGGGGGGCCTGGCTGGGGTCCCGGACCAGGGGGGCCGGGATGGGGTCCAGGACCAGGTGGCCCCGGTTGGGGTCCTGGACCTGGGGGTTTTTTTGGAGGTTTTGCTGATGGTTTATGCAATATGATATCTTCCTGGTATATGTAAATTCTTTGATTAATCCTTGTCAGAATGTGTGTCTAGCCAGCAAAATTTGTGTATGAAGTTGGTATTTGCAATGTAATGTATTTGTGAAGTTTAAAAACTCTGTTTATGTGGTTTTGGCAGCTTCTACTGCTTGTGCTGTTGCTGGGTGCTACAGGATTGCTTTGGTGGACCTCGTGGCCCTTATGGTCCTCCTGGTCCTCCTGGTCCTGGTGGACCTCCATTCTGACACCGTTACTTTGACTACAATAAGGCATGCTATGCATATATATATATATATATGTGTGTGTGTGTGTGTGTGTGTGTGTGTGTGTATATAGACACACACGCACACATGTATGTGTTTGTGTGTATGCATGTATTTGTACTGGTTATGCTTGATGTTGATCCAATTTCTGTTGAGCAAATGAAGATCATTCATGACAGCACGCGTGATATAAGAAATGTTCTTCTGCAGAGATGTACGTGGATGGCATTGAATTGTTATTTAATGAAATAAGATCTTAAATGGGGTTCTCATGATTTTTCCTTCCTTATCCTTTCTTGCTGTAATCATTTAACAAAAGACTCTTGTTGAATAGCAGCCTGTTGCGCATGTTTGTAGAACAGGAGACCATGGCAGATGCCAACATCTGGTCTTGCTAGGCCGTCTGAAAATAATGCGAATGTCATTTTGATAAATAACAAATCATACAAAAACACGCATAGCACCATTCACATAAATGGATCTCACTAAGTGATTCTATCTAGACAATTTAGTAATTAGAAAACTTTATAAGCCGTAATGTAACCTATTTGTGATGTTCATGAATGGTTTAAAATATTACAATGATTTTAATCTTAGGACTGTTGGGAATGAGTTTATTTTGTTGATTTGTACTATTAGTTTTCTAATAAATACTGTTACGGATGCATCATAGTACGGGATTATTTGGATTAGAAGACAAACCAGATTATAGAGCACGATTTAATACATAACAATCAACAAATTGAAATTCATTTATCAAAAGACTTTTTTCTTCCATTTGAATTCTTCTCGATAATTCTTTTAGTTGCTTTAATAGGTGCAATTACCGTGGCGCGCATCCTTATGGTTGATTTTTCCGTGGGTTTATTAGTAATAGCAAAAAGGACGGAAAAAAAAAAAAAAAGAGAGGAAAGAAATGGCGACATCAGTGACGATTTTTTTTTTGTTTTTAATTTTATTTTCTTAACGTTTTGGTGAAGCATAAATTTTACATCTTAAAATATTAGAATTTAATGTACTTCAATCATATAATATTTAGACAAATTTGGTGTTTACACGATTACATCTCATCTCAATACAACCTTTAACTCTCTGCTTCCGAATACGTTGAGTCATATGCAAAGAGCATCACTCAGAATCACAAAGGAGAGAACCAACTCTGATGGGGTTCTTGGAATTGAGCGAAAAAAGCTTCAAAACCACACTTAACCATGCCGAACGAATTCAGCACTCCACCAGATACCAGACTATGCAAAAAGCGGATCTGAAAGAACAATGTTACATTGATGTAAATACAAACTACCGGGTAAGTAGGTAATTACGAGGTCAATCATGCTTGTTAAGTCGTTCATTCACAAGCGATCTTAGTGTCAAAGCTGCTGAGGCATATGGCAAACGCCTGAAAAGCCGAGATGGGATACTGATAATCCATGGTGAAGACATCTTTCCCAACTTTTCCAAACTGAAGAATGACATTCTCATGCTCCTGCCCTGCCGCGACTCCATTCTCTGGAGAAGCAACCAGCTGAAAATTCTTGACCGAAGCAACTGTCACCCGTCCGTTGAAATTCAGACACCAGCACTGCAGTTGTTCATGCCACCTAGGGGCCTTGTTCCTCAATACAAGCAACCCTTCGTTTTGGCCAGATTGAAGCTCTTGTTGAAAGTTCTCAATACGGGTTGATTTTGACCTGAAGAACGGCAGGGATGGGAAACTATCCAAGCTGCTATGCAGAAATTCAGTCTGCGTTGGTGCTACACCGCCTGGCTCGATGGCACGAGCAGGGATCGCATCCATGACGCACTGCATTCTCCTCGGTCCCCTGATTCACACAATGTATTAGTACAGTCTAATGAAAGCAAGTGAAAAAGAACCAACAAATAAACTCCATTATTCTACGCAAGTTTACAAGAGAATTTTTCATACCTGGAGCCCAAGACGTTCAACTCATATGAAATATGAGCGATGGGATAGTTTCCAGCAGGAACTCTTGGAGAGACTTGCTTCATATTTACAAGCCTGGTGGAACGACATTTAGTGACTTTGGCTCCACCGTTTGGAGGTTGGGCATCATAGATTGTAAATTTGGTACCTAGAAAGTTTGATCTGCCATAAACAAAATTTGAGATGCTGAATTCAGGCCTAGAATGATCGAGGACTTGACATTGAAATGACTAAGTGGTCTGATAAGTATACCTTAACTTCCCAACATAAGTACTGCTACCTCTAGATACGTCATCAGAATTCAAAGAGATGATGTAATCTGTGCAAGTAGGACGTCGACATTTCCGAGCGGCAAGAAGGAATTTTCCATCATCAGTGGAAGCTGGAATTATTCGGGTGGACTTTAGTGCCAACGGGTCAGAAAGAAACATAACAAAGAAAGGAAGAAAAAGTGCAAACAAAAGCACGCTCAAAAAGATATATTCTTTGCATATTGCAAAAAGCATCAAACAATATTGCATCTCACTAAACCAAAATATATTTTCATGGGGGTATAAAGAGTTACCTTGATTTATGCCGAGATAAAGATAATATGTTTGGTTGCTACGGTTGCGCCTTATAAAACATTGAAGGACAGAATCCCTTGGACCAGGCTGCAAAGGGAAAAAAATGGAATATGATTATATATAATGCACGTATAGATATATTTATTAGCTGTTGAAAACATAACTAATTCCTATGCTCGTTAAATAGATAGTGCTCAAACTATTACCAACTCACTAGTAAAGAACTAGGTCCCAAATTTTAGTACCGAAAGCAAAAATATACTATTAACACACTAGATTTATAATGGTCCACTTTCAATGTGAGAGCGTCGAGTTCCAGCTGCAACGGAATTTCACTATGGTGAAGAGGATTATAATAGAAATCACACCATTCATGACTCTCTATGTTTTCCTCTCAAACCCTCATCCCCAAATCGACCGCCCCTAATATGAGTAGAATTAGAACAATAATTAGGCTCCACACACTCGACACATCTTCTATTTTTTCAAAGTTCATTACTTGATCCTTCAGAACTATCCAAGTGGTCATAAGGAAGCTAAGTAGTCACTTGCTCCATAATCAGATCTCATAAAAGACATTACTCTACATTCCATTTCAAAAGCTAAGAATCAACCATTGTACACATAAACTGGCATTGCTAGATCTTCCAATGCAGAAAACTCAAAAGAAATTGATCGAATTTCGCCACTTGGTACAAAACGAAGATCAAGCTAAAAAATGAGATCAATTTCTCAGCAACAACAACAAAAAGAAACTCCAAAACAAACCTGCTTCAAAGAGATTGGAAACGTCAATTTCCCAGAAACCTCAGGCGACTTGACAATCTCCTTGACGATGTCTCTCCAATTCCTGCAAACCCCAGCACAGGAAACGACATTCTTCCTAGGAGGCCACGTGTCCTCGGACTTCTCGATCCTCATAAGCACATCCCTGAGAAGCTCCGGAGGCATATTAGCCCAACAGCTCTGCCTCATCGCATCATCAACCTTGACCGAACCGCTACTATCTTGGACCACTCTCTGCGACCTCGATCTACCAAACTTCACATCAAACCCTTTCCTTGATATGCTTCCCAACTCTCCTTTCACTCCTTGGATCACACTTTTCAAAGACATAATAATAGTGTCTCTCTTTTCACTTCTCAAAATTCTCTACAAAAAAAAAATAAAAATATATATATATATATATATATATGTACATTACATAACCGAGAAATGGTGAAATACCCCCAACAGATCAGCTACGAAAGATGCATTAGATCTATGTGAAAAATGGAAGAGATGTTGGGAAGCCGATTACAGATGGAAAATGGCGATTCTGTTAATCTGGGTTCCGATGGAATCTAGGAACGGGTCATGGGCTGGTGGGAGTGTCTTGTCTTGTGTGGTGTTTTTGGGGGTCGGCCAGACCGGACCAGACCGAGAGAGAGAGAGAGAACAGTGAGGCAGTGATGGGTCCTTTTACCTATGCTCTGCTATGCGTTCTCTTATCCCGTTTTCTTTCTGTCTCAACTCTGACTCTCAACAGATTCAGATAGCTTGTTTCGGATCCGGGTTCGGTTGCTTTTGTCATTATTGAGTGTTTGCATATGGGCCACTACGTCGGCTGGATTGACCCAAAAGATTGGGCCGGGAGGACCTCGTCGGGACGGGTAAAGTATTGAGCCGATGTACCTTGTGGGCCCAAAAACCGGAGTTCATTGGGCCCAATATCACTAGTGAAGCTGGTATTCAGGTGCGAATTAGGTTGGGTATCACGTTTAGGCTCCGTTGGATTGGACGGATGACTCTGATTATGATTTGAGTTTAAAATTTAAGTTTATTATAGTAAATTTTTTTTAAAAATAATTACATCTAATTTTTTACTATAGTAAAAAAATTTTATATAAAATTACGTCTTAATTTAAATTAAAAACTCAAATCTGCGAACTAAACGTGTTCAGTGAGTATGAAGGATGCAGAGAATTAGAGGATAAAAAACATGAATAATGGAAAGGATTATAATAAATTCATATTGTTTGATAGAATAGAGGGAGAGTTAAAAGAATGAATGGTAATTATTTATGAAATGAGTGATGTTAAGGACATCAACTCAAATCCTCTCTTATGTACTAACTAATGTGACATCTGATGGTCCGTTTAGTTTGTTGATTTGAGTTGAGATGCGATTTTATGTGAAAGTTTTTTTACTGTAGTAAAAAAATTATATGTGATTGTTTCTGATACCTTTTACTGTAGTAAAATTCAAATTTTAAATTCAAATTAGTGAAATAAACACGGCATAAGTTGTCATCTTTTTATTGATAAATGTAATCTTTTATCACTAATTGAGGTGACAGTATTTTAAACACCCACCAAAAAGTAACAGCTTACATGTCACATCAGTTAGTACACAAAAATTAAAATTTGAGTTAGTGTCCCTAACATTATTCTTATGAAATTACTAAATTGTCCATTTAACTATTTGTTAATAATTTATTTAAAGGATAAAATAGTCTTGTAACGCTTAAAAAGTGAAGGATTGTTTAGATCCTTCCTAATTTGATATTAATCTTATGAAATTACTAAATTATCCATTTAAGCTATTTGTTAATAATTTGTTTAAAGGGTAAAATAGTCTTTTAAACTTTTCCTTAGTGATTAATCTTATAGCGTTTTTAGATATTATTTAAATTATTTCCTTTCTTATCCTTTTTAAAAAAAAAAAAAAAAGAATTCCTTAGTGCATTAATTTTATTAATTGAAATGACCAATGTAATCAATAAAATGTTTTTTTCTTATCCTTATAAAGACTGTTTTTTCTTATAAAACTGTGTTCTTTTATCCTTATAAAATATTTGTATAAATATTGTTTTGCTTTTTTTTTTTTTTTTTTTTTTTTTTTTTTTTTTCTGGCTTGAAATGCTTACAATAAAATGGCTATTTCAGTTTGTCGATACAAATCGTTCCTTTTCTTTTCTTCTTCTTATATATATATTTTTAAAGAAAATATGTTGTCATCAAAAGCGGTAACACTGTCCCCTTTTTAAAATAATAATAATGTCACGTTTTTTAAATTACAAAATTATCATTCTTTTTTTTTTATTTTTGAAAAAAAAAATGTTCGAGATAGTATCTGTGTCCAAAACTATGGCTGTTTTGTTTTTCACATTTTTTGAGAAAGAAAAAATGAAAACGTTCTCAAAATGATGTTTAACGCAATAAAAACAAAAAATAGAAATGAAAACGAATTTTTGATTTAGTGTAAAATGAGATCGTTTTTCATTTTTTGTTTTTATTTTCTCATCTCTCGAGCAGAGAGAGAGAGAAAGAGAGACATTAGTGATTATTTTACACTGAAAACAATCTCTTGATAAAACTACCAAAAAGCATTTTTAAAAATGATTTCTGTCTGAGATTGAAAACGTTTTCATTTTCATTTTTATACAAAAAACAAAAATATTTTAGAATGAGTTTCAAACGCGTCCTATAATTTAGTAGAAAGGTGGACTCTCGTTCATGAGCCCATGGGAGTTGGGACTCACATGACCTCCATCTAGGGATGTAATTCAGCCGGGTAGGGTCAGGTTGAGCTGAAAAATTGAACCAACCCGCTCAGTGCGGGTTGAGAAAACTTTGGGCTGCAACACTCTCTTAAGCCCACAAACCCGCAACCTCTCGGGTGACCTCGAGTTACTTGGGTTGGTGAAAACCAATTTTAATCTATGACTTCATACCTCTTTTAATATCCAAAAGCATAAAATCCATAAACAATCTATAAGCATTAACATAACATTAGACATACTTCTTAACAGTCAATAAAGTCCATAAATAAAATTAACAATACGTCAAATAAACAGTATATATAGAGATAGTCTAGCCAAATAAATTTAGGGATTTAGAGTTACACACATAAATCGGGTCAGGTCGGGGCAAATCAAGTTCAAAATGCCCGTTCGCCCCCAATCACATAGTGCGGGTTGGGACAATTTGAAACTGAATTTAAAAAAAAAAAATCTACGCTTTCGAGTCAGGTTAGGCGGGTTATTCGGGTTCGGGCTTATTTCTTACACCCCTATCTCCATCTGATGCAACCTATAACATACATGAGCGGAGATAACAACGAGATTCAACATTAATTCTAAGGACAACACCAGAACATCTCTTGTCCTAATATCCACTCCCACAAAAGGCGAGGGTTAAAGAATCCCCACTACGAGATCTTCCCTGAACCAATCTCACTTATTCTTCTAAAAGTTAAATCTCATTCATTTCACTGATTCGAGTTTTACTATAGTAAAAAACTTTCAGAAACAGTCACGTTTAACTTTTTTGCTACAAGAAAAAATTTTCACATAAAGTCATGTCTTAATTCAAATTAAAAACTCGAATCAGCGAACTAAATGAGCCCTCAATAATTTATAAAAGTTCAATATAAATTCATCTTAAATTTGATCTAAAATTTAAAGGATCTACACACTAAATTTAAATAATTATTAAGTATAGAGCGAGAAATGATAAATTTAGGGAACATAATAAATTCAAGTAATAATTAAGTACATAATGAGAAATGATAAGATCAAAATTATCTTACACCTTATTTTTGGGGACATAAAATATTTCTTATATTCCACAAGTGAACCATATCATTTTACCTGAGTAATGGGCCATATCCCATCGTAATAAGTAGTAGTTCTGTTAAAAATATAGTAACCACATTTATTATAAAGAAATCTTGACAAATATTTTTTAAAAGTACATAAATCTTAATTTTTATCATATATTTTTAATTAATACTTTTTTAATCAAATAATTATATTAATAAGATGCTATAATAAGAATAAAAGACAAAAATTCATATCCATATACTCTCCAATGGTAAGTTGAACAATTTTTTATTTATTTTTATTTCATTTTTCATATCAATTCTTGAAAAGAAACACAAAATTTGAGGAGAATTGTAATTAACTAGCAAAAACAAAAAAAAAAAAAAAGAAAAAGGAAATGAAGTGAAAAAAATAAAAAAGAGGAGGAATTGACTAACGACTATTAGGTGTCCCAAAAAAAAAAAAAAAAAAAAAAAAATTATCACCGGGAAGATAAATTATTATTGTATTTTTCTCACAGCAGCAATGGACAATGGTAGCGTAGAGTAACAACAAAGGAAGCCCTGAAGTGGGTCCTACTCACTATTTGTCTCCAAACACAGTAACGCTGATCCTTTTGGTTGGTTGATCAGACGGCGTAGAGATACGGGTGTATATTTCTTTCTCGTCTATCCCAATCACACACTATAAAATCGCGGAACCTCCTCAGTCCTCCCTTTCGCGGTCTTTCAACTTTCCACTGTCTTTCCATTTCTCTCTCACACTACAACGATTCCCTCCTTCAAAGTTCGTTCCTTTCTCTCTCTACACTCTTTCGCTTTCTAGAAAAAGCCTGAAAATAATTTTTCCGAGCTTATGTTGAGTCAAGGATTGGAGGTGGACGCTCTGGTTGGTTCCTGAGAAAGTGGAGGAGAAAATAAGCGAACAGGTTAAGATACCTTCGACATTACGTTTTCTCTTGTTCGCTCTTTCGGTTGATTTATTTTTCTTCTCCCTCCTTTAAATCGCTAAATTGGGTTTAGTTGACTGGAGGAAGAATATGTACACTATCGCTTGCTCTTAAACCAGGTTTATAAAACTTGATTCTGTTTGGTTGCTGAGAAAATTGTGTGATTTTTATTTTTATTTACTTCTACTCTTTTTTTTATTATTATTATTTTTTTTTTTATCCCTGTTTGGTTGCTAAGTAAAAAGAAATCTGTAGCTTTCGCCTACTATTTTGTTCTCTTTTAGGCCAAAGGAGTAGTGTAAAGGCTCAGTGGAGGGAAGTTCTGTTCTTCTATATTTTTGGTTAGATATTACGCATTCCTCGAGAAGCTTTTTTTTTTTTTTTTTTTTTTTTTTTGTTTTAGTATCTGTTTGGTTGCTGAGAAATCAAAAGAAAACAGAACAAATAATGTAGGCGAAACAAAAAAGATTGGAAATGAAAGAAAATAAAGTTGCTCTGCATAAGATATTTGAAGCGGAGATGTGGATATTTGCTTCTATTCTGAACTTACATTTTGCTTGAGGCAGTGAAACGTCTTGAAGTTGTTTGGGGCAGTGCCATGGGTCGTTTGAGCTCTCTGTTGACGATATTGGGTTTGGGATCGGCCTCGATTGAAGATCCTATAGACGCAATTACTTTATATGTGCTGCTTGTTTGCTCGTGCATTGTCATTGGTCATCTTCTGGAGAAGAATCGATGGATAACAGAATCAATTATTGCACTTATCGTCGTAAGTGTAGCTGCCTACTCTTCATTTTTTGCTTTTGGGTACATGATTATCCATGGTTGATTATGCAAAGCTTATGTTTTTAATTTGTATGTATTGCAGGGTTTATGTTGTGGAGCTGTTATTCTTCTAACTACCCAGGGAAAAAGCTCACACATCTTATTATTTAACGAAGAACTATTTTTCATATATCTTCTTCCGCCTATTATATTTAATGCTGGGTAAGTATTTATATATTTATTTATTTCCTTATTTATATATATATATATATATATATATTTTGCTATGATCTTTACGTTTTTCAGTTGATGGTTTTTATACTCCATTGGTGAACTAGTATATGTAGTCATGCATTTTATCATACATTAGTTACATGTGTATGTAAACCTGTGCTTATATTAGCAGCAACAATTTGGGTTTAGTATACTTTATTCATGGTCAATAGGAGTCAACTATTAGCTATTGAACGACCAAATTTAATATGCCATGTCTGCCTTCTATGAGTACAATATTTCCGATATAAAGGCCATCACAAGTATTTTGTTATATGATCAACCATTGCTCTGATTAGCTTGATACTTTTTTGGAATCATCAAACATGGTTTCATTTGTCTTGATCTGGTACTTCATTATTCTCATTATAAAATTTTCGTCTTTCACAGCAGAGGTAGGAATCTTGGGATCTTTTCCTAATTATGCTTATAGTTTAGCTTCGATATTGGTACTTTAAATAGACTCTTCCCTTTGGATATGTGAAATTACTTGGTTATGTTTTGTTGGGAATCATTCATTCTGTTTTATAAATGAGGGAATCTTTTTATGTTCTACCACTAGCCGTCATACTTTGGCAGTCCTTTTTTTTTTGGTTTTATCACATTGATCATAGGTATTTCGACAGTTCTTATCTTATTTGATGCTAAAGTCTCTATTATCCTCTCTCTATCCAGGTTTCAGGTGAAAAAGAAGCAATTCTTTCGCAACTTTATGACCATCACGTTGTTTGGTGCTATTGGTACTTTGATATCTTTTGCTATTATATGGCTGGGTAAGTCTGAATCTGCAAGAACTCTTTGATGACTATATATTTAACAAACTATGTTTAAAGGAGGACTACGTGCTTAATTGTGTTTCTTCTTATCTCTTCAAGATCTATGCATAGTTTATTAAGTTCATTAAATATCATCTGCTTAGTAATTTAAGGCTTCACAATGTTGTGGGTGATTTGTGTACGAACAACTATCTGATATAGCATATATCTAACTTGGCTTATCCAGCCATTTGTGAAATGCGAAAAGGAGAAAAGGTTCTTCTAATGTCTGTGTGTGCGTGAGTGCACTGCACACATGCAACATACAACATACGCACACATAAAGTTCTTGATTAGAATTTATCTTTAAGGATGCTGCTAGTTGTTTGCTGACCTAACAAATTGTTTGATTTTTGCTTATTCGGTTAATTTCCGGTTGTAACTTCTAGAATCTTGATACAGGTTCTCTTCATCTATTCAAGAGATTGGATATTGGTTTCCTGGACGTGGGGGATTATCTTGGTAATTCTCTGCTATTTTCTCATTTCGGTCTAAACAAAGTAACAAACTATTTTGCAAGATACACGTGTATTTTTTTGGATTTTTCTTCTCTGTGACAGCTAAATTTTACTTGATGGGGTTAGACTTAGAATTCCCCTTGGATGCATGTACTAAATTTAGTTACCAACATGGGCATTATATTTTGATACATGCCTCTGAAATTAGAGGCTCTTTTTACATTTTTAATAGCATTGTCATCATTATTTTTTGTGTGGCAAGTTTGTAAAGCTACCTCTGTTATGTTCTGTTAGAATTTAAAAAGTGTGATGCATCTGAAAAGGGTAAATTGATTGTTTAATGTTTAAATCATTTATGCTTTCCATGTTTAACTTCACTGCTTGTAGCACTTGGAGCAATATTTTCAGCTACAGACTCTGTTTGCACCTTGCAGGTACATTATATCTTAAACGGTTTAGATCTGTTTATAATTTTGAAATGACTTGGTGAATTCCTAAGATCACGCCTTAAGATGTTTGGATCTGGTTTTTCAGGTGCTTAATCAGGATGAGACACCTCTACTGTACAGTCTCGTCTTTGGAGAAGGTGTGGTAAATGATGCCACATCTGTGGTGCTTTTTAATGCAATCCAGAAATTTGACCTCTCTCACATCACTTCAAGCATCGCCATTGAGTTTATTGGAAACTTTCTGTATCTGTTTTTTACAAGCACAGCCCTGGGTTTTGGAGTGAGTCTCTTTTCTCTATTCTTTCCACGTGTTTGCGTAGATGATTCTTCTTCTTAGTGCTTGGATACAGTCACCACTAGATTTTATCAACACACTTTTGTTTGAACCATTTCTCTTATATTTTGCAAGTATGAATCTATTTTTGTCTTTGTTTGAAGTTGGGAGGTCGAACAAATATGTAGATGCATCGTGCACAAGGAATCATTTTATTTTATGACATCTGCTCTGTTATACTTGCAGGTTGGATTGCTTAGTGCCTTTACCTTAAAGAAGTTGTACTTTGGCAGGTATGTGTGGCTCATGATTCACCTCTTGCCTGTTTAGTTTCAGCCTCCTTTTAATTTGATCCTCATCATAAAGAAAACAAAAGAAAGAGATAAGACAAGTAGTTGACAAATGTACTGTATATTATGGTTTTCTTAACAATTCTACTAAAGTTACACTCGATTTCAGGCACTCTACTGACCGCGAGGTTGCTCTGATGATTCTAATGGCTTATCTTTCATATATGATTGCAGAAGTAAGGTTTCCTTGCAACATCTTGAGCCAAAAACTGCCTACTCTTTTTACTCTTGTTTTTAATAATACAAAAGAAAGAAAGAAAGCAGAAAGCCCTGTCTAATTTAGTTTAGATATCAATTTAAATGGCATAAGACACAACGTTATAGTCTAATATTGATGCTTGTTGTTGTTTTTTTTTTTTTTTTTTTTCCTTCCAGCTTTTTAGTTTGAGTGGCATTCTTACTGTGTTCTTTTGCGGAATTGTGATGTCGCACTACACATGGCATAATATGACTGAGAGTTCAAGAATCACAACAAAGTATGTAATCTCTGAAGATTTTTTTCTGAACTCTGAAACTCAATTTGTTATATTACGTGATACAGGAAGCATGCTTGTGTTTTAGTGTACCTTGATTCTTGAACAACGATCACACTAGTAACTCTACTATTTTCTCCCTTTTTTCCTCATTTGCAGGCATACTTTTGCAACATTTTCATTTGTGGCAGAGATATTCATCTTCTTATATGTTGGGATGGATGCCTTGGACATTGAGAAGTGGAAAATTGTAAGCAAAAGGTAAATGCCTTTATATGAGAAATGGTACCTTAATTAACTTCGAACTTTCATATTATCTTATGCTTTTGTCAGTAATCCTTGCAATCCCAGCATCTATTATACGAACTTGCTCAGCTTAATTGGACATTCATGCATATATTATATCAATTTGAGCTTCATTTTCAAAATTTTGCAGCCCAGGGACATCGGTTGGGGTCAGCTCGATACTGCTGTTTCTGGTTTTGCTCGGAAGAGCAGCTTTTGTTTTCCCGCTTTCTTTTGTGTTGAACTTGACTAAAAAGTCCGTGAGTGACAAAATTAGCTTCAAGCAGCAGGTAATTTCATTGTTTTTACATTGAGCATTGCGGCCACCAAATATTACTAACTAAACTATATTGAACAGGTAACTATATGGTGGGCTGGACTCATGCGAGGTGCTGTGTCCGTGGCCCTTGCTTATAATCAGGTATGGAATGGTGTGATTGGTCTTTCATTTGCAACCTCAAGCGCTTTGTCTTTCATAAAAGATGACTTAAGGTTTAACTGGTACAATTTGGGTTGCCCAAAGCTAATTGCTGTGTGTTTGAGTATGATTTTGGCATCATGTTTTCTTAGTCAGTCGAAATTTAACAAGCCAATTAAGCAGGGCACTATAATTTTTGATTTGTTGAGCAAATGCACTCTTGGGACTAAATGGTTATTTTCATATCGGTTTTTTCAGCTATTTTCTGTATACAATATATGATTTTCTTGTCCTTAACTATCCAAATGACGAAATTCTAGGATTCATGGGCACTTGTATTTAGACGATTGTTATGCCTTTGCAGTTTACAAGGTCAGGGCATACCCAACTGCAAGACAATGCAATCATGATAACTAGTACCATCTCAGTTGTTCTCTTGACTAATCTGGTAAGACCTGCAATGCGAATCTGCCCGAATAAACATAGAACTTTCGTTTCATTTATATCTAACATTAAAATCTTCCTTTATTGATGGTTTTCTTCCCTTTCTTTTGCTCCCATTTCTTAATTTCCTTTTCATTTTCGTCAGGTGTGTGGATTACTGACCAAGCCTCTCGTCCATTTACTGCTTCCACAACATGAATTCTCAGACAGCACAACAATGTCCTCTGAACTCTTCCAAAAGTCTCCGAGCCTGAGACCGTTACTTAACAATGGTCAAGATGGCCAAGATTCTGAATGTGACATGGCCGACAGCAACAACGATGATATTCATCGTACAGCTAGGCAGGGGATGCTGTGGACGTCTCCAGCGCACTCCATTCACTACTATTGGCGAATGTTCGACGATGCTTGTATGCGCCCCGTGTTTGGCGGGAGGGGATTTACTCACTATACACCAGAGAAGGAAATAATTCTGGAGTAGTAATTGATTGTAAAAGAAGATGAGAAAAAGTTTAAAAAATGAAATAGAATACTAGGATAGATAGGTGATACAACATATCTAGTACAGAAATATAGCCATAGCTACGAAACTGTGTTTACAGTTTTGTGTGTATAGTGGTTGGAGGTGAATGCCTCTAAAAATTGTGCTTGATTGAGGTTTAGTTGGGTTATACATGTACCAGTATACTCTACCCACATCTTGTCATTCTAAATCTAGTATAACGCTATGTTATTGTTTGTATTTTATCTGTTACTTGTCTGAAAAAAAAAAAAAAAAAGAAACAAAGAGAGGAACTTAAAATGCGTCTTCAGATGCATAATTCGTATATTTGTCTATATGACTTGCGTTGACTAAATATGATTAGACAAGCATTTGCGATGCGCTTTTGCCTAAACTTTTTATTTTATTGTTTACTGGTGGAAAAGTAATTCGTGACGTTTTAATTATTCAAAAATTGATAGTATGTTTTTTTGGAAAGGAAATTGATTTATTTTCAAATATTACAATTTAATTCTGTATATATCAAGTAATAAAATGCACTGTTTATTTGTTGGTCGTGCCCAAATGAAAACGAAAATATTTAGAATTTCAACAATACCTAAAGAAAAATGGCGTGAACATTGAATTCAACTAAGCTACAAACCGTTTGACTATTGTTCAAACACTAAACATCAGATATCAACCACTAGATTATCCAAACTGAAGAAGTGTTGTTTTATATATTTTCAAATATAAAAGAGCGACATCATTATGACATTAACCATATTTGTTCGAGATCAGTTATAAGGACAGCTTCATTAGCTTTCTAATGGAATGTGATTAGTAAATGCTTAAAAGTCTATTTGCCACTCAATTAAAGGTTAGATCACATTTTCAGGATGATATCGTAAAAATTACCACAAATCTATAAAATCAAGTTGGAAAATCCTAGTTACATATATAGCTTAAAGATAGATCCACATCCGTCTGTAATGTTGAGGACTTGAGGTTCATAATTCGAATTCCTTCACTCCAGTAAAAAATAAAAAATAAATAAAAAAAAAGTGAAACCTCGAATAATTTTTTGATAATTACCGTTACATATAATATATACATGTAAATATAATTACTGTTATATTACTTCATTCTATTCTGTTTTCATAAACACACACCTCGTAGATTAGGCACTTGACCAACGCCGCTCTCTGGTAAAGCAAAAAATATTGCATTGAATGAATTAAGAATTAAGATGATCAAAGATCTGCAAAGCACCATAATGGACAGTAATAATATTACAATTCAAAGGTAATATTCCTTTTGGCTCATCAGTGTACAGTATTTTATATGCCCTTTAGAACATTCGTGTCTGAATGGTTAAACAAGGTTTTTTTTTTTTTTTTTTTTTTTTTTTTTTCACAAGACAAAACACCGACATGTCCATGTGTTTTGGACGCAATGTAGCTTGTTTACTCTCAGAAGTAACAAAGTTGACATTTACTATGGATGTACTTATTTCACTAATAAATATGGATAAATTTAGCTCCGATCACAACCGAGTTGTCTAAATCAAAAGGCAAATGATAATTAAACAAGTCTATATCAAAAGCCAAATGATAATATAGATGAAAATGTCCCCGATATAGTCCACATTTTCACATACGACGTGAATATAAAATATTCGTAATATCTAAAAAAATCTGTAAAATTTGTGAATATCCGTAAATATTCGGGATATATTTGAAAATATCCACAAAATGTCTAAAAATCTTGAGAACTTTTTTAATAAAAATTACTTTTGTAGCGCATTTTTTTATATTTTTTTAATAAAATGTGACAACATGGTTTAAATAAAAAATGAATATTAAGACTTAACTAGTTTTTTTTTTTAATATACTTTTTAAATAAACTATTTATAAAAAGACGTTGTGTGACTCAATTGAGTCAAATTGATGAGGATTCTATAGCTCTGAGTTTTGATTTCATGAGCTTAGGAACAGAGAAAAATTCATATGGTTATCCATACAGTTTTCACATGGGACCAAAATGGTTTGTATGATATATTAGTATATCCTCCACCACATATCAATGTTGAAGTGTAATTACACATCTCTGAAAACTAGTCATCAAATTCAATAAATTAACAGTATCCAATTTGTAGGTTAATAATGGGAAGAGATCAAGAAACATACATGTGACACATCAACAACTACATCCACAATTATTCAAAATGATATATTGATAAATGTATTATTTAGATCAAGATCAGAACCTATCTAGTGCTTTCTAACATGCTAGAAACCGCTTTTGGTATTAAAAGCACTTTAAGTCTATTTGTACTCTATTATGTTTGTTAGTTTATCTCTATGTAGTATATTGAATTATTGTGCCTTGTTTATAATGAGTATGTAAAATTATATTTGAATCATAATCTATATATAATTATGATAATTTTCTACTACGTTATTCAACATATCTCTCATATTCTAATAAAAAACGTATTATTTTTGTTATTGGAGTAGTTTAAATTACATAATATTGATTGTTTTAGTATTTTGTATAATGTCAATAAAAAATTTAAAATTTTTTTAACGATATTCATTTTTTCTCAAAATATCCGTCAATATCAAGATTATCCACAAATTAAAACCTCGACAGCCCCATAAACACCGACATTTTCATCCATGATAATTAAACAATCATTTGAATCTCCCTTAGGCCAATAACTAAAGCGTGGTATCAAATTCAAAGGTCATTTACATCAAGGTGAGAGTTTGTTTTACTTACGCCAAATTACACCGACCTTTTTTTTTTTTGAGGAATACCCAACATTTTCTTACATTCACATTGAAAACAAGACGATTTTTAAAAAAATCAGTCAGCAAAAAAATAAATAAAATAAAGTACAACCATATTTTATTATGGTATGTCAGGTAAACAAGGCAAGCTAAGCGTGACAACCTGTCTATTTTTTCGACCGTTACGCCAATTTTTATATGGCCCCAATTACAACGCTCCCCAGGACCCCAACAAATACAATTTCCTTTTTTTTTTCCCTTTTTTTTCTTTTTTCTTTTTCTTGTCGCTATTTAACCTTTACGCTTCCAAATAGTCAAAAGTATTTATCTAAAACGAAAATTCCAAAATGCCCTTCCACCATAAAGGATTCAACCAGTAATATCTGAATCGCCCTAGCTACGTATTATCTCACAATAATTTGAACTTTCTATTTCCGACAGAGGAAAAAAGAAATTACTTTTTAATTGTCGCTATTTAACTTTTATGCTTCCACATAGTCAAAAGTATTTATCTAAAACAAAAACTCCAAAATGCCCTTCCACCATAAAGGATTCAACCAGCAACATGAATAGCCTTAGCTGGGTATGTTCGTAAATTTGAGCAAAAAAAAGGGTATGTTCGTAAATCTGTATTAATCTGAATTTTCAATTTACGACAAAGAAAAAAATAGGAAATGTTTTTTTTTTAAAAAGAATAAAAAAATAATAAAAATAACAACCTTCCTTACTTGTCAGTCAGTCAGTCATGCCTCGGGGAGCGCAACTTAATCGGTCTTAGTCCACGTGGAGGACGTTAATTGGCTGAAACCATATTGATAAACTGAATGAAGACACTACAACGAAGTCGAGGCAAGTGTAATATTTCAGGTGCAAAGTTCCTCTGTAAACCCCAGAGAGAGAGAGCATAGGAGTCCATTAAAGACAAAAGCGACGGAGAAGAACCAGGTACTCAAGTCTCTCTTTGCGACTTTGCGCTCTACATTTTCCTTGTTGAATTTAGGTTTTGTTAAGGGAACAAAGTTTGCTCTTTTTATTTTTTTTTTTTTTTTTATTGGTTCTGCTTTGCTCTCGGTTTCGATTCGTTTGCGAAATGAAGTTTTCGCACCGGTGGGCGGAGTTCATGGCTTGGAAGTTGAAATGGCCGTGCTCTCTTCTTCTTCTCCTTCTCCTGAAGCAATTTTGATTGGTTCTTCGAAAGGAAAGAAGAGAGGGGTAATTTGGTCATTTTAGGACGCTTTATTGTTGTCGTCGATAATCTTAAGAGAGGAACAAGAAAATATGGTTCCGTTTATATTCGGGTTTTATTAGAGTAGAAAATTTTTAAAAATAAATATATTTATTTTTTATAATAAAATTTTTATATAAAATTACATTTTAATTTAAATTAAAAATTTTAAATTAACAAATTAAATAGCGGCTATATTTTTTCAATTTATTTCCTTCCTAGGCGGGCAGATACAGATATGTCTGTGGGCACAGTGAAACCGGCCGTTTCAAAATATTTCCCTCGTAGATTTATCGTACGAAATGACCTAATTGACCCCAATTTCTCTATATTGCCTTTTTCCATTTTTTTTTTTTTTTTTTTATTCAAATATGTTAATATATCATGTTAATATCCATTTTTTTTTCCTTTGCTAATTGATACGTTTTTTACTAGCAAAAGAATTTTCAATTAGCACCCAACAGTTGATTGACAAGAAGGCGGGTTAGTTCTGTAAATTCAGCCTAAACTTTATTTTCTGGATTATTATTATTATATTTTGTGTGTGTGTGTGTGTGTGTGTGTGGATAATTACAATTACTTGTATAGTTTTGGAAGTAACTCGTACTCTTTTCAGCAGAAGCGGTGGGTGGTGTTTATCCTGTGGGACGAAGAGGTTAGAGAGACCTTATTTATTAAAAAAAGAGAGAGAGAGAGAGAGAGAGAGGAGGAGGAGGAGGAGGAGGAGGAAGAAGAAGAAGAAGAAGTAGAGAGAGAGAGAGAGGGAGAGAGGAGAAAATGATAGGAATGATGATGAAGAAGCAGTCATCGCATTGGTGGTGGTTTGACAATCAGAACACCTCAACACGCTCTCCATGGCTTCAGTCCACTCTTGCTGGTACTTACCTCTTTTTCTTTCTTTCTTTTTCACTTTCCTTTTTTTCATTTTTTTTTTTTTTTTTTTTTTTTTTTTTTTTTTGCTACTTTAGAAAAATGGGTTTTTGATTCATGACCGTTGGACACTTTTATGTAGTAATATGTGAAAAAGTCAAGATTTTTTTTTTTTTTTTTTTTTTTTTTTTTTTTTTCCTTACTTTGATTAATGTTGATTATGATTGGATTTGGAGCTGAAGAAAATTTGGGAGTACTGGCTGACAATATTGGCTTTAAATTCTTTCAAAAGATTAAAAAAAAAAAAAAAGAGTTTACATGTGATGTGAGTATTATTAATATGTCTATTATATATGAAATGAGTCATGACCCACCATTGATTATGTAAAAGTTTGGACAGTTGAGAATCGTGAATTAGTTTATTATTCATGGAGGTCGGGAACATTGGTCGCCCCAGTAAAAAAAGAAGTGAAGATTTGGGGCATATCAATACAAAAAAAGTGGCTTTCCCATGTGGGCTTTTTGTCTTGGATCAAACACCGTGTGGGGAAAGGAAGTTTCCACTGTATTTGTCATTACAATTTAAGTGCTAGGATATTTTCTGTGGCCAACAATTGTGCGTTCATGATTTGTCATACAAGGTTTTAACTTTTTAAGTCTTGGCCCGGGAAATTAAGTTTTACTACCAAAGAAACGAACTAGAGATCACATAATAAATGTAAGTATTAATTCTTCTTGAGATCTAATCTAAACTTCATAAGTATGTTATCAGGGGTGGAGCCAGAAAAATTAGTCAGGGGCGGGGCGCGACTGAACTAATGAGGTGGGATAAACAAAGAGCAGTAGAATTTTAGGGGGGGCGAAGTACAAATTTTGTAAAATTACACACAAAAAATTAAAAGAAAAAAAAAGTTCAGGTTGGGCGGCCACCCACCCTTGTCAGCGAGTGGCTCCGCCCCTGTATGTTATTGGTAGTAGGATATGATAGATAATGCAAGGGAAGGATTAAGGATTGGGAAGTGAAAATGGGCCAGGAGGACACTGAGATCCTTTTGATGAGGTGATATATCTTATCTCCATTTCTGATAGGAAAGTCATGGTCAGCTATGTGATGATTGTATGGAGTGAAACTAGTAGGAAAAACTCGATATTATGATGGTGGTCCTCACTCGTCACTGCGGATGACCCTTAGGACCACCAAGAATTAGCTGTCAACTTCTTTTACTATTTACTTTTTGAAGACAAATCTCTCAATAACCTTTAAGTGCACTCTTTATGACTTCATCATTGTAATTTGAATCATTGAAATCTGGTTTTGTCTAGATAGATCCTTACATAAGCAAGATTCTACGAGGACAAAGCGCAAGCAGCGATGGGGCTCTATAATAAAATTCATTTATGTCTTTGTTTTGTCTTGGATTTCTGTTTTTGACTTTAGTAATTTTGGAAGTTGCAGTGGTCCACTTCGTGCTTTGTTTTCTGGTTCTAGGGGTGTGAATCCCAGCATATGGCGATGAGCTTTTCTTTTTCCTTTTTGTATCAAACATGAGTTTGTGTGGCAGGCCCTGGTTCCCCGAATTACTAGTTTTTTTTTTTTTTTTTTTTTTTTTTTATTATTATTATTATTATTATTATTATTATTATTATTATTATTATTTTTTTTTGGGGGGTCTGTAACAATTGGTATGAGATACGGGCTATGGATCACTGGTTGGAACAAAGGTTTATGCAAACAGTTTTAACACATAGAGAAAGCCGTATAGATGGCAACACTTTTGTTTAGAGATCAAATTTACCATTTTTCAACTTGATGGTTCTTGCAATTACAAACATTATTTCGGCCATTCAGTGTTCGAATTTGTAGATGCTAGCTTTTACCCTCTTCTATCAATGCAAATTCTCTAGAATGTTAGATCTGCTACATTTTAATTTTTAATATTTTTGTTTATGATTTGCTTTCATTTGTGTTATCATCGTAGTTCTGATGGCTATATATATATTGATGCCTCTCTTCTTTCCTCGATGTCAGACCTAGACCACAAGACGGAGGCCATGCTAAAACTGATCGAGGCAGATGCGGATTCATTTGCTCAACGTGCAGAAATGTATTACAAGAAGCGACCGGAGCTGATTAGCATGGTTGAAGAGTTTTATCGAGCTCATCGCTCGTTGGCTGAGAGATATGATCAAGTCAAGTCCGAATCTGGGACTCGTGTATTGACAACATTAAGGTCCCCATTCTCTTCAACCAAATATCAATTAGAGAAGTCGACTAGTGGGATGAGTAATCAGACCTATGATAGCTGCTCCGAGACTTGTGACACTGAGGAATCGGCTGAATCTGAAGTTGATGATCCTGAGGAGGAAGATGATGAGGAATACGGCACCCCGGTTCATGAGAATCTGAAAGAAGAGGAAATTTCAAGAGGGGTCGGTTATGAGGAACTGAGAAAGTTGAAGGAAGAAATCGAGAGACTTGAGGAAGAGAAGAGAATCCAAAGGGAGCAGCTAAAGCAGAAGGATGAAGAGAAGAGAGAGGCAATAAGGCAGCTAAGTATGGCAGTGGACATGCTCAAGGAAGAGAATGTGAAGCTGAGAAAGTCTCTTGCAAAAGACTCCCCAAGAAGGCAGAAGAGTCCTTTTGAGTTGAACAAATTAAAGGAGGGACTTTTTGGGAAGTTTTTTAGTGGCTCTCAAAATTATCCCGTTGTTGCTCTTTAGAATAACTAGTAAGCAGGGTTTTTTTTTTTTTTTTTTTTTTTTTTTTTTTTTCCTGTGAACCAGTCTGCCGTTAGTTTAATATGTAGCACACACAATCTATAGAAATGTCGATATATAGTCCATACTACCTAGGGGGATTCGCTCCTTAACTCTAGTTAGAAAGTTAAAAAGAAAGTGTTTTCCTTTTTGTAGTTTTCCATCACTGTCGATATTTCTCCTGGTTTAGTCACATATTATGTAATTCAATTATTGTTTGAATAGTATTTATGTTTCTGGTGTTGATGTTATGCTTCCACTTGATCCTTGAAAAAATATATATGTGTGTGTGTGTATACACACACACACACACACACACACACACACACACACACACACACACACCTGCTTTACATGCATATAAATAATCAAAATAGACCCTTAATCGGTTATGCTGCTTCAGCTTATCCAATGGTTCTCTTCCAAAAAGAAGAGATCAAATTGAAAAATGGACTACATAAAGAACTACTAATTAACCAAGGAGTAAGAAGGGAACCTTGTTCCTTCAGAAAGAACAAAAAATGGGAACCTTGTTCTGAACCCTTTTCAGGTCTCCACTGATCACTAACTTTATTCAGTCTAACAAAAAAGGAACTGATCACTAACTAAAGACACAAAAAAAAAAAAAAAAAAACACACACACACATTGAGAACAGCAGCCTTTTTATTTACTGTATACTTTATTTTCCCGGTAAGCATATCCTATCACAATTCACAATTAACAAAAAATGCCAATGTATCACCACCACTAACCATCCACCACCTAACATCACACTGAAGAAACAGACAGGAAAAAAGAAAACTAAATACTATAGGAAAAAAAAAAGTTGAACCACTTAGAAACAATAATTGAAGGAAAAAAAAAAAAAACCTTCCCATCTCTTCTTTTTCTTCTTTCTTTGAATCTGAATCATCACCAGCACCACCAACAAAGTCCCTCACTTCTCTCACATTGCGCAAGAAACCACCACAGTCATGAACAGAACAACAAGAGTAGTAGTGAGAAACTCATGACATGATGAAGGTGAATTAGCAGTGGAAGTAAGCAGAGAGCCTGATGGCGGAAACGCCACGCCGGGACCGGGGGCGATGACGCCGTCGGGATTCGGAGGGCTCGGGCTGGAAGGAATGGTGGGGAGAGAGGATTCCGACGGAGAGAGTGGCTCTTTCCTTGGAGTGGGAAAGAGAGGAGTAATGTCTGGTGATAAAGTTGGAGACAAGGCATGGTCAGAAGATACTGGTGAGCCAGGCAAAACCGCAGGAGCCGCTGAGATAGTAGAGAATCGGATATGAATATGATCATGAATATCTTCTGGTTGAGAAGCCAAGGCAGATGAGATGTTGATGTAATGAGAATTATAGCAAAAAGGTTATGAAAGCTATAAAGATTGTTATTCTTGGGAGTGGTGACTCAAAGGAAGCCATAAATGATGAGGAAATTGATTGCAATAAATGAGTGAGTAATCCTTTTTGTGCTTGAGAGTAAGAGAAAAGGATATAGGAGAAAGAGGGAAACTTGGAGGAATTATGAGAGTATGAGGAGGTTCATGATTAATACGGCTTCAAAATGGTATATCTATCTGACTATATTTATTTATTTTCTTGGGGTGTTGAAAGAAAGAAAGAAAGAGAAAGTAAGGAAGTAGTGGTGGGGACAAGTACTAGTGTGAGGAGTGACTGGACCCCACCAAGTGAAAATGGACAATTGGATGGTGTTGGGACTTGGGATAATACAGCTCTGCATGTTTTTGCTAAGGGACAAGTTATGGTTTGTGATTTTCCTCTCTTGCACATGAGGGTATGAATTGTTCATTATTTCATTTTATTTTGTGAATAATTCTCTCTCTCTCTCTCTTTTAAAAAAATTTGAATTATGGTTGCTGTTATGTTCTGTATTCACTCCCGTGATCAATCTGTCGTTTTAAGGTTATATAAATTGTATGCATGAGGATACTCCAATCACATTGTCCTTTTCTTGCTGAATTGTCGTTTTCTAATTACTGTACAGTGTAATGATTAGTTCTAGATCGATGTATATACATTGATAAAGAAGGGAGAATTCTGTGTGATAGGATATGGAATTATTATCATCATCAAAGCACATTTCGGATACAAATTGGGGCGGACTACACGGGTGTGAATCTGTGATAACAACACGGGTGTGATAGGATATGGGGGAAAAAAAAAACACTACAATTAAGACACAATTACTCGTTTAGTTTGCTGATTCGAGTTGAGATGTGACTTTATGTGAAAGTTTTTTACTGTAACAAAAAAGTTAAATGTGATTGTTTGTGAGAGCTTTTTACTGTAACAAAACTCGAATCAGCGAAATGGACAGACCAAAGTGTCAAGTCATACTATACTCATATTAGAGTAAGAAAATATCACACTTTAACAGAATTCAATGAAAATTTGAACGGTTCATAAGTTTAGTCACGGAAAGGTAGAATTTCTCCAATTGCGAATTTCAGTGAAAAGCCACAGATGTGTGTGGATTCGCTTGAGATTCTAATTTAATAAATTAATGTTCCTAAGTGCAACTTTTCATGGTTGGTATGATGCTCTAATCATAGTCTAAATTAGTAAATTCACCAAAGAAAAGTAACAACAGCCAGCTCAACCATTCCAAACTTACAAGGTACAAATGTTATAGGATTCGTTACATTGGACTGTATAACATTATCTTACACCAAGTGGGGTTTTGTCATGTAGTCCAAGCAAAAAAAAAAAAAAAAAAAAAAACAAAAAAAGGGGTTCGTCAGGGAATTCAATAATTTATATTTATATTTGTTTGACGAAAAAAAGAAATGTTTGTTGAAGTAATTAGAGCATATAAGTTTGTGACACTCCAAAAGCTATATGATCAATGTCGCATGCATTTAAAGAAAAAAAAAACGCATAAAACAAGATTGCACGTAGAAAGCTGGTCAAATTAACGAATTATTCCGACAAACTATAAATGATTTCTTCAACGAAATCAAATATATCATCATATAAATTTGGTTGGTTCGTCTAATTTCCTAACTTGGCTCAGACAGCAACTTATGACTGATATATGAGAGGACTCCTATCTGCTATTTGAAGGAAAGAGCCACTATAAACGTGGTGGCTGGTGTTGTTTTTTTTTTTTTTTTTTTTTTTTTTTTTTTTTTTTTTTGAGTGGTGAATTCGGTGAGCAAATTATTGGTCTCGTAGAGAAAGGAGAATGTGATACAACTATCGTATAATAAAGTTGACAGCTCAACGTATTATTGGCTTCTTGGACTCTTTTTGCTTTTTTTTTTTTTATTATTTGCTTATTTATTCAATTTTAAACTTTCATATACAAGGCAACATATCCTTTCTAAAAGTGAAGAGTGCTGCTATTGGGTTTTGGGAACCAGACGCAATATCATGTATCATAAATAATATAAAATCATACAGAGTAAAATATATATGTATATTATATATAAAAGATTGTTTATACTATATTTAATGTAAAAATATAGTAGTATAATAAACGAGGTGAGTAAATATTGGGTAATATAGGGTTTGGGACCATCTGTTAATCCGTGACGATCTCATGGACACCCATGGATTCAGGATTTTTACTTTATTGTTTGTATATTAAAAATGATGAAAACCTGTTCAAAATAAACTAACAATAAATTTTTGTAATCAATATCGACTAAAAATTACTATTATGGTTTCCGAAGAATGATAGATATCTGAAAAACATGCTCAAAGTTCATGGATAACAGCTCCCTTTCGGGGTTAAAAATGCACAAAGTTTATGCTAAACTACTATCTCTAAAATTCTAAATTGTAAAAGTAAAATAAACTCGAGTCTCACATCGTTTAAATATACAAATAGACACTAAGGATAAATATTAAGACACTCCACTTGAGAATTTTTGCCTTTTAAGTTGGAAAATTATAAGTACATATAACCTGTAAAATTGGATAAGTTGCTTAAGTAATACAAAATCTAAAGGAGTAAATTTGATACTCTAAGCGAACTATCTCTGAAGCTTTCAGAAGAGCGCATAAGAAAAATATAATCCGAATCCAATTAGATCAAGTTTAACCCATCTAGTTTTAATAGTGAATTCAACCAAGAGAAAATATAGTAAATAGCATATTACATGCTATTGAAATTTATAGTATAATTTTTTTAATGTTGATAAATTAGAGCATATTTTGAACTTTCATTCTAAAAAAAAAAAAAAACAATCATTTCTAAATTTACTCATGCCTATAGGATTTTTATTTCTTTTGTTTTTCACTTAACCAGTCGCCTCTCTTAATCTCTCTATCTTTCTCTTTATCGCAACGTTGTCTCCAGTGTCATCATTGTCGCCTCTAGTGGCCAGAGATTGATAAATACCATATTTACTCGTAAATACGGTATTTAATGGTCACCGGCGTCAGCACCAATGTCGGCATTTATATGATAAATATAATATTTATCGGTCATCGGTGCCGGTGGCCGACGACTTGTAAGCACCAAATTTACAGATAAATACAATATTTACTAGTTTTTGGCATCTGCGTTGCTATTGGCGTCCATATTTAGTAAATATGGTATTTACCAGTTCGATGGAGACGGCCAGTGATTGATAAATATCGTGTTTCCATATAACTATAATATTTAGGAGTAAATACCATATTTACTAGTCGCCGGCACCGGTTGTCGGTCATTGGTGTCGGTCGCCAGTCGCCGGCCGACCACATATACGGGTGAATGTGGTATTTACCAGTTTCCGGTGTCTATAGCTGTGGCCAATAAACACCTATTTATGGCTAAATATGATACGAGGAAATACCATAGATCGCTAGTCACTGGCATTGGTGGACCTGACCATAGGGGGAAGGACTAAGGAGAGAGAGGTGAGAATTGAGAAGGAGAAAGAGTTGAAAGGTTTTTTTGAATTTTTAATAGTATTGAGAACCTAAGATATTAAATTATATCGTTTACTACCCATTCTAAAAAATTTTGCTATAATTTACTAAGTACTCTATCAAATACTCATTCTCTTTTTTTGAGTTCTCGCATTTTTATTTTCATTTGTATTGTCCAATTCATAGTGCCCTTAAGATTGTTTGCGTATGAATATTTATTTCTCATTCTTCATTAATACCGTTTTGCTAGTATAACTATTTAACTAAAAAGGTTATTAATTAATAGTAAGGGTAGAAATTCTGACTTATGTACTTTTAAGGGTTTTTGTCTCATTTTCCCCGCATTCTAAGAGCGGTGGTCTAGCCCTTTAGGGTTGTTCACGGTCGTTTTTTTTTTTTTTTTTTAAAAAAAGCACCAACCAACTTGAAAATAATTTTTTCTTTTGGACGGTTTGATTTTTTTTGATAAAAACCAAATTAAGCCAAATCACTTTTAAGTGGTTTGGGCGGTTTGAGCTTAAGAATAAAATTTTTTTCAATAATTCATAAAATTATAAAATTGTTAAACCATAAAAATAAAAATAAGATTCAAATTTACAATATAACTCAAAAATAACAAATGTATACAAGAGCACCATTTAAAATTTTAATACAATCTAATATAAATATAATAGGGTGTATTTTATAATTTTAGAACCTTATTATTACCAATAAAAACTAAAATAAACGTAAAAAATATTGTAAAACTTAAAATATATATATATATTTAGACGGATTATTAGATAATTTAAGGAGTCTTAATCACAAATTAAATCATCTAAAAAATTAAATTAAAAACCTAACTGAATCGTCTAATAATTTAAAAATAATTAACAATTTAATTTAGTTTGATTTGAATTAGACAGTTTTTACCGTTCCCTAGATTTTTTGAACACGCCACTGGCCCAGAGTAATCTTGTGAGCAAGCGCAATCTAGTTATTTATGGAAGCATGTCCTTAGTCCTATACAGCATCTCAGGCCATGGCAAAGGTCCAGCCCATAAACATTTGCTTCTATCGATCCCCATTAAACTTGTAACACTACAATCGAGACACACGGAAATCACTTTAAAAAATACGTGTAAATTAAAGTACTATATATTTTACCGATTCGAGTTTAGAATTTGAGTTTTGTTATAGGAAAAAACTCTTAGAAATAATCACATTTAACTTTTTTATTGCAGTAAAAAGTTTTCACATAAAATTACATTTCAGATCGAATTAAAAACTTGAATCAACGAATTAAACAGATTTTAAGTTGTTAAGTTGTGAAAGACTTTTGAACACTTATCCAAGGGCATAGGGGTACACGCCCATATAATAAGACAGATATAGGAGATATTATATGAGGTTTTGCTTCGAGATATTATATGAGCTTAGGAATAGGTATGGGGGACTATAATTAGCACCCGGGATGGGGCCTGGACTGGGTGGTGGAAGCTCCCTCGCCCATATTTCGACCTTATACATGCACTCTTATCTTTATGCGTGTGTGTATATATATTAATTATGTTATAGATATATGTCATAGTATAATGATGTTCTTGGTGTTCTAATGTATTGGTATTCTTTTTTCGTTCTTTGATTGGATTTTAAGACGGAGTTTAGATTTAATTAGTTTTGAGATTTCGATTTGCTATTGTTGGACTTTTTGAGTTTGATATTAACAGTGTGTTTGGTAAGGCAGAAAAGAGAAAAAAAGAAAAGAAAATAAAAGAAGAATTTTAGAGAGAAAATAGAAGAAGAATTTTAGAGAGAAAAATAGAATTTTAAGTTATTTTGTTGAGAATAAATAAGAAATGAAGGAAAATAAAAATTTACAGAGCCTACCAGTTTTTAATCCTTCAAAGTTCTAACTTTGAGAAGAAAAAAGAAAAAAAATTAAATAAATAAAATGTAAAATAACAATTTTAACTTTCACTATTTATTATATTTTTATTTATATTAAAATATTATTGTAAAATGTCTTAAATTTTAACTTTTTCATTCTCTCGAAAGAAAATTCTAATTTCACTATTTTACTTACTTCGTTCAAGTATTTTATTTCTCATTCTTTTTGGTTTCTTTTCATCCTACCAAATATAGCGTAAGATTTCCGTTTGAATTCATGAGAAATTAGCGTATATAGTATATGTTGCTAATTTTACATTAAATATAAATGGAACTTGCTTTGAATTTTGATAATGTTGCAACATTCAACAAGTTTTTAACACGCTCATGTGTAAATGGATATAATGGGGTCCCAACCCGACTTCACGTTGAGTTAGGTGAGGGGTATTATATGCTGACATGGTCTTTTTAAAAACTTTTTTTTATTTAAATAAAATTTAAATTAAGAACTTTTCTTATTTCAACAAACGATATTGAGGCAAGTTACCATTTTAAGGATTTTTTTTTTTTTTTAATGAATAGCTAAAGTTTTATAAAATTAGTAAAATGGTTGGCTTGTTATTAACTCAGTGGTTAATCACAGATTAATTTAGCAGTATATGACTGATTGATTTTAATTTATTACTAATTAACTCGATAATTTCTTATTATTAATCAATATTAGTTAATAATTAA
Organism: Morus alba; assembly: GCA_012066045.3. Lineage (NCBI taxonomy): Eukaryota > Viridiplantae > Streptophyta > Magnoliopsida > Rosales > Moraceae > Morus > Morus alba. The sequence goes on along the minus strand of CP050230.2, from coordinate 8,144,966 downwards.
CCAAAATCAGTTAATAATTAATCAATTTCAATCAAAAAATTATCGATAAATTATAATAATAAATTAGTCAATTATTAATTGATTACTGTAGAAAAACAGTTATTTTCTAAAAGAAAAAGGTTTAACCATTTGTTTAAAAAAAAAAAAAAAGGATAGTTAAAAAACGGTTATTTACAAATTTCTCTCTTTATAATTTGATATGTAATTACTCTCTTTATAATTTGATATGTAATTATTAATGGAAACATACTAAAAAAAAAGTGATAGCAGCTAAATATTAAAATATTATATATTCACAGAATAAAAAATGCATATCGCAGTTATATATTATGTTATTGTCTCTGACGATTAGTTAATACCACGATACTGCAATAATTGAGGTTTCCTTCAAGCTTGGAACCACCAGACATCATAGTGTCGGCAAAATAACGTTTTAATCCTCTCTTTTTCTCTATTGGTAATTGCCTTTGTCTTAGGCTTGCTAATAGGGATTCCCTGCAGGGACAAGCCTCAACCCGCATGGGGTGGAGATGGGAAAAATTATTGGGGATGAGATTAGATTTAGTTTGAACAGTAGAGATTATGGAAAATCTCTAAAATTGAACCATAAGTAAATTATCATTCTTAGTAAATTTTTTTTTATAATCTCTTTTTTCTTGACATTTTTATCCGTGTCATGTCTTCAGACATCCCTAACATTGACATTTTCTTTAAAAAAGTACTCCCTAAAGGGCTCAGAAAAACATTAAAAAAAAAGAATCCCTTGAACCTTTAATTTTGGTCTAAATTTATTATGAGTTTCTATTCTATTTTTATTTAAGTTACAATAATTTTAAAATGTATAGTCTTTATTTGATAAGAATGACACGGATATAGAGATGGTCATCTAATAGAAAATTTCCGACCCTGGCCCCGCCTCTCCGTAAGTTGGGAAGGGGCAAAGATAGGGATAGTTTGAGAGGCGGGGATAGGAATGAAAAATCAATCCCCGGCCTAGTTCTGGCCTGCCATCCTTACTTTCAAATTTATAGGTTGATCAATTTTTAATTAGGATTGTCACGCTATATTAAATAATAAGAGATAATAATATGTATACAAAATTTTTATCACGTACATCATGAAAATAGATAGAGTGAAAATTGTGAGTTTTACTTAATTATTGTTCTGTCTCAATTTAGTTAGCCTTCTTAAGTTTATGTTTTTTTTTTTTTTTAATGAATTGTTAATATGAGTTTTAGTTTTATAATGCATCATGAAATTACTTTTTCTTAATGAATACTTTGTTTTAGAATAGAGGAATTTAAATTCTTAACTAACTGAAGTTAATTATTGTCAAAATATATTGCAATTCAAATTTATATCCGGTAAGAGATTATAAATTTATTAGACAACTTTTTTTTTATTACCGGTGAGAGAATGTTATTTAACTTTTTTTACAATAAAAGTAAAATCAAGACAACTTTAAAAAGAGAGAGGGAAGAAACTAAATGAGTTCCAAGAGGAATCCTTCTTAAAGTTCCTGCTATCACTCTGTATGAATAGTGAAAGACATTGATATGGGGCGCTTGGAAAATAATCTCCAATCTTTAGTAAAGTTATTTTGTAAGGAATATTTAATTAATCAAAGTAGCGTTTTTTTTTTCTTTTTCAAATATTGTCGCCTTCTAATAAAATAATTGATTAGTATTCAATTAAGATCGTCTTGTGCCCTACTACATAATAAATCGATCAAAAAGAGAGATCACGTACCTTTCCTCTTCAAGTAAAGATCTAAGTAATTATTAGCCTTTATTTATTTAGCAAAGATCCAATCCACTAATTAGCCTTTTTTATTTATTTTTTGTCATATAACATAGTATCATGTTGTATTTTTCAATTTGATATAGTATTAGCACGTTTTAAATTTTAGTTTAGCAAAATAGTCAAATTCCACTGGAATTTTCATCTTTATCTTCACATTTTTATCCCATTACTAAACAAGAGGCCTCATGGGTCGCATTGCAAGTTGGATTTTTTTTTTTTTTTTTTTTTTTTAAAAGGACAATTCGAGTTTGAAACTGATTAGGCTTGAAGCTGCTTGAAACGTACGTAAAGAAAATGCCAAGTGGTTGGCGGAGAAAAGAAAACAAATGAATAAAGACACATGTATATGATGAACATGTGTAAGGCAAGACAAGAGTTTTAGTTATTCCATAAATTTCTCCAATAATGGCGCCTCTCATCATGCGTAATATCCTCTGCAAGATCAGAACACCCCCTTTTTTTTTTTTAACTAAAAGAAAAAACCATATTTTCCTTTTTTTCTTTTGTTAATCTTTCAAGGGATATGTCATTCTTGAGATACCAGATTTAGATATTAGATAGTGAAACTAGATAGCAAGCCATATATTTATCAATAAATTGTTCAGTGTCGTAAATCCAGAAACCAATAAACAATGCATGTTTTCCTCAAAAAAAAAAAAAAAGCAAATGCATATATTTTTAATCATTGCAGTCCCATATGAAAAAACATACAAAGATTAATTAGTATTGATTGCTTTTGTCATGATAAACTAGCTTCAATTTGATATTTGTTTTCTTTACTGAAAAGAAGGGTTCAGTGGTCTATTTGGCTATAATTTGGTCTACACAAGTGGCAGGCTGGTCTTAATCATTTACAGGCTAAGAGTTTCGTTCATTTTATTAATTCGAGTTTAGAATTTAAATTTTGTTACAGTAAAAAGTTTTCATAAATAATCACATTTAACTTTTTTGTTATAGTAAAAAATTTTCATATAAAATCACATTTTAACTCAAATTAAAAATTTAAATCAGCGAACTAAACGAGTTATTTGTTTTTTGTTTAATGAAATCTCTAATAATAATAATAATAAAGGCTGTTTTTTTTTTTTTTTTTTTCAATGGGATTGAGTTAAGCTTGCTGGGTCTCTTTCATCGTCATTCTCCACCAATTTCATTCACCGGCATAGCATTCGACTTGCTTCTTATACACGTCACGTGTAGTATATAGGGGGGAAAATGTGAAACATCTGGTAGATGTTAAAAGAAATTTAAAATAGTTTTTTTTTTTTTTTTTTTTCGTCTGAAAAACATGTCTCTCGTTGGGAAACAACATCATCGTGTTGCTTGATAGTGCAATTAGTTGTTTATCATGTGAAAGTTTGACCATCGGTAAAAAATAAGATGCCGTTTAGCTTTCCTTAAAAAAAAAAAAAAAAAAAAAAAAAAAAAGAAAAAAAAAAAGAAGAAGATGTCGTGTGCGATAGTGTGTATGTATCTTCCTCAAAAGTGTGGTGTCGTTTATTGTATAAAAATGACTCAGACGTTTTTAGGTAAGTTTGTTATTTTTAGGTTCTCTTCATTTCGTCATTTTGAGTTTAAAATTTAAATTTTATTACAATAAAAAATTCTCAAAAATAGACACATTTAACTTTTTTATTATAGTAAAAAATTTTCATATAATATCATATCTTAACTCGAATTAAAAACTCGAATTAATGAACTAAACGGATCCTTAATTCTCACGTTATTATTTGAGAAGAAATGACGTGTGTTTTTATTTGTAGCTAAAGACTCCGAAACGTTTAACCGTACGCTATAAGTCGTTTTCGCCTTAGATTGCTATAATTCCGTTACACAAAAGAAGTTGTTGAATTACGTGCTTCTGGTGTTGTTCATAAATCTACCTTATATTGTAAAAGCGTGAAAACGCTTATCTTTGTGGCCCTGACGCGTGGGTCAAGTCAAGTTTCCTTCGCGTTTCCTTCGCGTTTCCTTTTTTTTTTTCCCCCTTACTTTTGTACTTTAGTACTTTTTTTTTATTTATATTCTCGGTTTTTATTATATTTCTTCTTTTTTTTTTTTTTGACTTTTTTCACAGATATTTTTAAATTCACTTCGTTAAATTATTTTTCTGCTTTAACAACCATATTTCTTTTTCTTCATCATATTTTGAAGAAAAAAAAAATCAACATATTGTCACAAACAGAGAGAAGAAAACAAAAATAAAATAAGAAAAAGCAAAGATAAGAAAACGATGGGATGTTTTTATCAGGGAACAGAACCCCGTCTCTTAAGTTGTGGAAACGTCTACTACACGAGAAGACTAAATTGAATCTCATGCACACATCATTTGCATTGTCAGTTCCATGTCATTGGGGCCATTTGTGTTGCATTTTTATATATTATCTCCAAAACGTTCCCAAAGAAACAAATCTACACTATATTAAATAAGAGATTTTTTTTTTTTAATAAGAAATCCGCGCATTTTTGAACGATCAAATCATAACATGATTATACCATAAATTTAAAATATAAAACCTTAGAATTTAATAATGATCTGATAATTCTTAATAGAGTACTTTTAAAAAAAGTTAATTTGTAAGTAACAGCAAATAAAACTTTTATTGATTATATAATATTTTATAACTATTGCATACTTTTTCCTCAAGGCACGTCAACTTTTAAGATTCAGAACAGGTCTCACTATTTAAGTTTTTTTTTTTTTTTTTTTTTTTTTTTTTCAAAATTGCCCTTACCTCATCCGCCATTAAGGGTTCTTGGAGCCCACAAAGTTGCCCCAGTAAACACTAACTTGATTATCAATCAGAAAAATGAAAAACAAACACAAGTAGCTAGCTACCTTGAGGAATTTGGAGAATCATTTTTATCATATACATACATATACATATATATATATATATATATGTATATGATAGCTCCTAAAGACGACGTCGCCGGTCCCCCGACGACAATGCGGGGTATAAATTGTAGTAAACGGTTGCAACAACTTGCATTGGAAATGAAGTACAAAAGAGGCAGGAAAATAAATGCGTGTCAAAGTGGAGAGAGAAAATGAAAAGGTAAGTGACGACAAGTCGTTTGTTTTTTTACCTTACTAACTGGGGCTAGAAAACGTTAGTCACACAATATATATATATATATATATGTATGTATGTATACATGAATTTTAAATGATTATGTTTTCATGCTTGTTATTCATTAAATACAGAAAATTAATTATGTGACAGGATTAAAATATAAAAATTAGTGTTGTATATGTAGAGTTTGTTTAGTTCGCTAATTTGAATTGAGATGTGATTTTATGAGAATTTTTGACTGTAGTAAAAAAATGAAATGTAACTGTTTTTAAAATTTTTTTACTGTAACAAAACTCGAATAAATGAAATGAATGAGACCGTAATTTTTTCACTTAAATTTACACAGAATCTTCTGTCATGCATGATCCACAGGTCACATAATTGATATATGTAAATTAATATCAATGACCAACGAATAATGTTTAAATTTACACTACTTTTTAAAAAGTTAATTAACTCTATTTATAGTAGTTAAGTAACTATTTTAATAATGTCTTAATTTTACACTATTTTTTTATGCCGACGTAACTCTATTGGCCAAAGAATTCTTTTAAAATATATTATATGTAATATTGATAACTTCTCACCGCCCTTTACACATATAAATATGAAGTCATGCAATTACAAAACCAAAAAACACAAACTAAAGAAACCACATTCAAAATTAAGAGAGTCGCTAATAATATTCTATACATACAATACATCTCTCAAAAAATGAAGGAAGAAACGGTGATAATAGTCGGAGCCGGGCCCTCAGGCCTAGCAATGGCTGCTTGTCTAAGCCGTTTATCGATTCCACACATCGTTTTAGAGAGAGAAGACTGTTTTGCTTCTCTGTGGAAAAAGTATTCCTACGACCGTGTCCACTTTCACCTCAGAAAGCAGTTCTGTGAGCTTCCTCACATGCCCTTTCCTTCCGATTTCCCGCCGTACTTGCCCAAAAAGCTCTTCACCCAATACTTGGACGACTACGTCTCTTGCTTCAACATCGCTCCGATGTACCGGAGAGACGTTGAGTCCGCGAGATACGACGACGGTTTGGAGAAATGGGTTGTGAAAGCAAGGGTGGTTTATGGTACTACTGATAGTAATATTGATGGTGATCATCATGAGATTGAGGAGTATTCTGGAAGGTTCTTGGTGGTGGCCAGTGGGGAAACCGCCAACCCTTTTCGTGCCGGAGATCAAAGGCTTGAGTGGTTTTTGTGGTGATTTTCTTCATTCCACCAAGTTTAAATGTGGGGTGGAGTTTAAGGAGAAGAGAGTTTTGGTTGTTGGGTGTGGGAATTCCGGCATGGAAATTTCTTTGGATTTGGCTAACCACGGCGCTAAAACTTCCATCATTGTTCGAAGCCCGGTATGTGTAAAAATTTCACTACACGGCATGTTTAGCAAATCTTTTTTTTTCTTCTTTTGTATGTTTAAGAATAACAAAATTAGGTACTAATTATTGTAATGATTTTAGTTTTTGTTACTTGTAAATTATTTTAAATTTTTTACTATATACAAATATTATTGGTAAGATTACTTTATATGTCTAACTAATCTTATTTTCATGTGTTCATAATTTATTTGTAGGTTCATGTTTTGTCAAGAGGGATGGTTTATTTGGCGTTGATTTTGTTGAAGCGTCTTCCTATTGGCGTGGTTGACTCTTTGATGGTCATGCTTAGCAAGTTGGTCTACGGGGACTTGACCAAGTATGGCCTAAGAAGACCTACTAATGAAGGCCCCTTTTTAATGAAGGACAAATATGGGAAATACCCAGTTGTTGATGTGGGCACTTGTGAGAAGATCAAAACCGGCGAGATTCAGGTATGTCATAATTTATGTTTGGACAGGGGAAAAAGAGGAAAGAAAGTTGTTGAGGACAAACAATTGTGGCCATAATCCATCTAATGACATAAACCCTCTCTTTTAGCAAAAAAAAAAAAAAAAAGGAACTCTTGAGATAAGACTGTTATTTTATCTTATTAATAGAAACTGATATTTTAATCGTTAAATTTATTTTTCATTGATCTAATATGTAAGTGTCCATATTAAAAGTTTACTGTGCAGAATGCACAAAATTACTCTTATTCGTAATTAGACCGTTGAATAACTAATTAAATAATTAAAACATCATTTCATATTGGTAAAGTGAAATAGCAGTTTTTGCTATAGATGTTACCAAAGAAAAAGAAACACAAAAATTTTATTACCAATGATGAAAATATCATTAGCACTATGTGACAGTTCAATACCTTATATATGTTGTTGGGGAAGACACCACATACGAAATTAGCCTAATACACCTCAGGAGTCTAACTTAATATAAAATATTAACCTATTAAGTCTTGGGTCATTTTATGTATATAAACCACTTCACATTTTCATTCCATTTTTCATGTGAGGATAACACACACATGCACGTTTCTCAACATATGTAACATAACAAAATAAAACATTTTTAGCTGTATTTTTCCATATAATCTTCCATTCTATTAATTACATGATTCCTAGCCTCTTTCTAAACTTGCATATATGCATGGGGCAAACTGTCCAGCCGTGCATCGCTCCGCATGTAAACACACCTTGACCTGCCCCCACCTTGTCCCGGTTAAAACGAGACCGGGTGGAGACGATTTATCCTGCCCCATTTACACTCTATATGTATAGCACTAAATATGGTATTAAGGGGAAGTTTGTATCCAAACAGATTCAATTTATTTAATCAAATGTTTCGTCATTTCTAGATTGCACAACTCAATGGTTGGTGTTTAACTGTTTATACGCAGGTCTTATCATCGGAAATAGAAAGCATAAAGGGCAGCGACGTGTCGTTGAAGAATGGCGAGTCGCACCATTTTGACGCAATCGTTTTTTGTACTGGCTTTAAGAGGTCAACACACTTGTGGCTAAAGGTAAAGCAATCACAAATCAACTTAGAAAAGAAAGATCACCAGAAAAAGAAAAAAAAAAAAAGTAGTACCTCTGGCTATGAGATTCTTTCCTTTCAAATCTTGCTACTCTTCTACATCATGAAGTTTGAAGAAATATTAAAATAAAATATCCAAAATGATGGTTTTTTTTTTTTTTTTTTTTTTTTTTTGTGACCAATTAACTAACAAAGTTTTTATTCAGAAAAAAAAAAAAACAAAGTTTTTGACTGCTTGGTGCATGTATATATAGGGGGATGACTATTTGTTGAATGATGATGGAATTCCTAAGCCAAGTTACCCTAATCACTGGAAGGGAAAAAGGGGTTTGTACTGCGTTGGTCTGTCCAGACATGGGTTCTATGGAGCCAAATCGGATGCTGAAAACATAGCCAATGATATCAAGTCCATTATATGTGCAACGCCCAATATTATCAAAGTTAATCAACAGGAAAAGTGTTCATGTTACTGTTAGGTTGTTTATTTTCTTTTTTTTTTTTCTGGGAGCTTCGTAGTTTTCTATTTTGAGTTGTAAAATTTATATCAAAATTTATCTATTTTGTATATTTTTTTAATTTAACGTAATTTTAATTTAATTTAACGGTCAAAAATTGTCATTATTAACTTAAGAAAAAAAACTTTTTTTTTTTTTTTTCTTGTGATTGGTGACTTTCATGGTTTGTTGTGGTGGGCCCTTTGTGCCTGAAATGATCCTATGTATCCACTTGGTGCTTTCCTGTAGACATTTTTTATTGATCTTTTTTGGAAGGACCTCTTTATAATCATAGAATTTTTTTTATTATTAAATCTAATTAAAATCATATTAATTAAAAATGTATACTATACAAATTGTAATTCATTTTTTCTAATCTTTCCTAAAAATCCCTCCTACCACCTTCATCTTTTAATACTGTCATCTTTACTTTTTCAAACAAGCACACCTGATAATAAACCATTATTTACGTATATATGTACAATAGTGCCACTCTCTCTCTCACTTTACATACGTTTTCCCTCCTGGATCGCGAGTCATGACTTTAACCAAGGTTTCTTCCTCTTCCTCTCTATCTCTCTCTCTGTGTTACAACTCAATCCACGTTCTTTTTTAGAGGATTATTTTCATAATTGTCCCTTAAATTATGTATCATGTATCAAAGTGCCTTATAATATTTTAAACCATTCAAAACACCCCTTTAATGTTATAACAAACGATCAAACTATTCCCTTCATCCAACTCCTTCTACAAATTTAACAAACATGCTCACGTGACAACTCATATTAAAATATTAAAACTAAATTAAGCTTAAAAAAAGATTAATTATTGAAAAGTAATAAACAAACTCATAATCTAATTATTAAAAGATTAAAAAAAAAAAAAAGTTCCCCAGTTTTCCTCACAATTCACAAACCCAAAACAACAGTCTCTCGGATCTATTTCTCCCTCTAAGATCTTCTTGATCTTTGTTCAAGAACAACCCAGAAATTATTCAACAATGAATCCGTTTTCAGCTATTTTAATTTTGATTCTTTTTGGTTTGTTTTGGAAAATCAAGGGGTGATTCCATAGCCAAATTTATGCCTCTTGCTGATCTTGTTTCTTCCTCTTTCGCAAACACCCACTTGTACAGATAAGAAACACCATGAGACCTCCTTTCTCTTCTTCTTCGCAGCCAAACGAGCTTTTAATTAGTACGAATAACAAGGCCACGATGAAGTGCTTTAATGTAACAAAACTACCACCACTTGCTGCGAGCCAATCCAATCCATCCAAATCGAAATCAGATTTGGGCGGGCACAGGCTTTAGAGGGCGGAGATGGGGGAAGGGGCTATTGGGGTCGATGGGCTGGGCAAACGACCCTGACGATTGCGAGTTTTGAGCTCAACATGATGGCGAGCTATGCACTCCGTTGGCTGAGCTCACGACGGTTTGATTCGCACCGGTGTGGGTTCAACAAGGCTGGGTTCGAAATGGGAAGGTAGAGCAATTGCAGCCATAGAAATAGGATGATTTTCTGGGTTTAGAGTTTTCTCTCTCTTTTATTTTTCTTAATTTTGAGTGGAGAGTTCTTTGATTTTTTATATTAAAAAAGAAAAGAGTTCACTGATTTTTTTTTTTTGATAACGGAACTCTGATTTTTTTTTTTTTTTGATAACGGAAGTTTTTGATTTCTTTTTGACATAAAGATAGTTTGTTTAATCAAAAATTATGCCAAAGATAGTTTGTTTAATAATTATGATTAATCTCTTATAATACTTTTTATTAACTTTTAATATTCATTTATCAAATAAAAAACTTTTAAATTCATGTCACACATCAATAAAATCCATTAATATTAAGACGGTAGACAGAATGAATATTTTAAACTTTTTTTTTTTTTTTTTTTTTTATAAATTAAGGAGTGTTTTGTACTGTTTTGAAAAGTCATAAAAAATTTAAAATAAAGTATATAATTTGGAGGATATTTGTGAAAATAATCCATATATGCCCATTACTCTTTTTTTTTTTTTTTTTTTTTTTTTTTTTTTTTTTTTTTGATACTTATAGTTATACGCCCATTACCTGCAAAGATGTTATTTACAAATTATTTATGCTCATTACTTTTTTTTTTTTTTTTTTTTTTTTTGTTGATACTTTTGAAAACCATTATTTACAAATCCGTCACCTTCTATTAATTTTTACTTTTCTAAATTTTTCTCTAAATATGAAGATTATAATTTTTCCATTGTTATATATATTTTATGTTTATCAGTGACAGAAAAACTTATACATTTGAATTTGCATTTTTTTTTTTTTTTTTTTTTTTTTTATGGAAAGGTTATCATTTTTACTCTCCCTTCCACTCTTCTATTATTTTATATCCGCTTTTCCTATGATGTGATGCAAAATAATTAGCTAATTCAGAATAGTGAAAAAAGCTGAACAAAAAATATATAGTTGCAGTGTCGAAGGATTTGAAAATGCATAGTTTTGTTTATTTGATATATATATGATCGTTGTTTTTATTTTTATTTGTTTAGGAAAAAATTTGATTCTACAGAAAACAAGTTATTGTACTAGGCCCTAGGGTCATAATATCCGGTATAATCGATATATATATATATATATATATATCTTAAGAAAAATGGGTGTCTTTATAAAAAGTATGGGGTGTGGATATAATTTCCTGATAGAGAAATAAAGTTTGAGTTAGAGGGAGCATTCTGAATTATAATGATATGTAGAAAAATTAACGATGGTCTCGTTCAGTTTGTTAATTTGAATTGAAATGTAATTTTATGAGAAAATTTTTAATTATAATAAAAAATTAAATGTGACTTTTTATAAAAAAAAATTAATTATGATAAAATTAAAATTAAAAAAATTACATAGTTGAAATGAAGGATATCGGGGATAACGACTTGCACCTTTCAACTCACAAAAAGTAACGTCTCTTTCAAAATTTCCTAAAATGGCATTTCTTTTGCTCTTTCAATTAACTTTGAACCACACATTTATAAGAAAGATGTCGATTAGTAATTGGAAACTGCATCAACTGCGACAAATTTGATAATGGCGTGTATCGCCACAAGACTACGAAGTTTTATTTTTGTTTTTTTCTCAAAAAATCCGTAGATCTAAAATTTGTAATTAATATGGACCACATACTGTAGTAGTTTATCAACTTCTGAATAAGTGAAAGGAAATTAACCACATCCATATCACGGTTTCTTGCTAGTGTAGACAAGGCGAAGAAGACGACCAAGAAGAAGAATCAAAACTCTAGATTCAAATTTAACACAAACGGCATTAGTATGAAGGCTGAAGAAGCACAAGTGATAATAGCCGGAGCAGGGACTTCGGGTCTAGCAACCGCGGCATGCCTGACAAGCCTATCCATTCCCTACATAATCCTCGAGAGAGACGACTGCGTCGCTTCTCTCTGGGCGAAACGTGGGTACGACCGCCTCAAACTCCACCTCGACAAACAAATCTGCCAGCTTCCCAAAATTCCTTTCCCTCCCAGTTTTCCCCACCTACGTCCCCAGGGAGCTCTTCCTTGACTACCTAAACGACTACAAATCTCGATTCCAAATCCACCCCTTATACGGCAGGACCGTCGAGTCAGCCGCCTACGACGCTGCCTCGGAGAAGTGGATTGTCAAGGCCAGGAACAAGAACAGCCGTGACATGGTTGAGGAATGTTATTCTGGAAGGTTCCTAGTGGTGGCTACGGGAGAAACTGCGGACCCTTTTGTGCCGGCGAATATTGATGGCTTGGAGGGATTTGGTGGGGAAGTTCTTCATTCGACGGAGTATAAGACTGGAAAAGACTTTAAAGGTAAGAGAGTTTTGGTTGTTGGGTCTGGGAATTCCGGCATGGAGATTGCATTGGATCTAGCTGATCATGGAGCAAATACCTCAATCATTGTTCGAAGTCCGGTATGTATTATTATAGTATTATGCCTTGGTTCCTTTTTCATTGTTCATGACATTGTTCCTTGGTGGTTGTTTTGTTTATTAGTTTTTTCTTTCAAAAAATTACTAAAAAAATTTTTTTTTTTTTTTTGTTGAATTGTGAATGTGTCTATCCATGTAAAAAACCTCAAAGGCCCTTTAAACCAGCGAATTGTGAGAGGGAAGTACACTTTTCCAATCATATATCTGACGGTAGTTAATTCCAATTGTTCTTCAGATAATTTGATGGTTTTTGAGTTGAATTTGAGTTATAATTAGTTAGAACTTGAATAAAGTTTAGTGAAATTGAATAAAGTTAAAACTTGCTAAACTTAAATAAAGTTGAAAGTGGCTACTAAATCAAGGGACTTAATTGTTAAAATTAAAAGATGGAGGACCAAATTGTCACTAATAAAAGAGTTGGGAGACTATTTATGACAATTACCCTAAAAATTAATAGGAAAATTGTACAAAATAAGCCTATATTTAAAACTTGTGTTAGTAATACCAATTTACCAATTTATAGAAATTAATAGACCTTTTATGTTTTTCATTTTTCAATTTTACCTTTTTTTTTTATTTTGCTTTTTTCCCTCTAGATCTTTTTTTCTCTCTTCTCTCTCTAGTCTCGATCTATCATTCGTGGGTCTATTTTTTTCTCTCTCATCGCCTTTTTCTAATGGTTTGTTCTTTATTTTGATTACCATCGCTGGAGATCATGAATTATAAATTTAAGGTGTAAGCAATATAAGTATGACTATTATTGTGGTTGAATATGTTACTAGATTATATTAACTTTACTAATATAAAATAAACATATTTTAGTTCTGCTCGTAAATCTAAGATTTAAAGTATGGTAAATCCAAGATTTACTATCAAAACACAAGTTGTGTTATTCGTAAATCCTAGATTTAGAGTATAAATCTAAATTTACCAATATAACACAATTTATGTTTCATCGTAAATTCTTGATTTAAACTATAAATTCAAAACTTTAACAATATAAGATAAACATGTTTTAATTCTACTTGTAAATGTAAGATTTGTTGTTCGGTAGGATTTATTATCATAGCACAATTTGCGTTATTCATATTACAATATAAATCTTGGATTTACCACCATAACACACTTTATGTCCCTTGTTAACTTTATTAATATAAGATAAACATATTTCAAAACTGCTCGTAAACCTAGGATTTACAGTACGGTAAATCTAGAATTTATCATCAGAACACAAATTGTATTGTTTGAATTTATCATTAGAACATAATTTTTGTTCCTTCGTAAATCCTGAATTTACATGAAAAATTTAAAACTTTACTAATATAAGATAAATATATTTTAGTTATGCTCATAAATCTTGGATTTATCGTACAGTTTATTTAGGACTTATGGTGAGAACACTGATTGTGTTATTGTAAATCCTGGATTTATAACTAGAATATAAGTTTGTTCCTTCATAAATTCTAGATTTATGGTAAATCTAAGATTTACCATCATAACATATATTGTGTTTATTTTTAAATCTTAGATTTATAGTGTAGAAAACGAGGATATAGAGAGAGCGTGGAGAGAGAATCATAGTGAATTTTAGGATTTAATTTAGTGTAAATCCATATTTACACCCATTAGGCTTATTTTGCTGTCCTTTTAATAAGGCCTATTTCCCTCAATATCTCAAATAAATATAACTATTAGTTTTTAAGATATAGAGGCAAATGACCCTCCTTTAAGGATTTTTTAAAAATATAGCTGAAGTTTTGTAAAATTAACAAAATGAGCGTTTTTTTATTAATTTAGTGGTCAATTATTGATTAACTTAGTGGTCAATTACTAATTGATTTAAGTTTGCCATTGATTAATTTGATATTTTTTTTTCATTATTAAACAATATCAATTAATAATTAACCTAAATCAATTAGTCATTAGTCAATTTTAATCAACAAATTATGTGTTTATTAATAATAAATCATTGGTAAATTATGATAATGAACCGGATTAATCATTAATTAATTGTTGGTCAATTACTAATTGACTATCGGAAAAAACGGCAATTTTACTAAAAAAAAGTTCGGCTATTTGTATAAAAAAAAAAAAAAAAAAGTTCAGCAATTTATTAAAAAAAGTAGTCAAAAATAGCTATTTACTTAATTTTCCCTTGATTTCTTACGTGCGTACAGCAACTGAGAAAAAAGAGAAAGACGAAAAAGCCTCCCCATTAAACCTAAAAATATGTATTAACATTAATTAATAAAAGTAACTAATCTTGTATAACATTAAGTACTACAATCTGTGTGCATATAACACTAATTACTACCAATAATCTTACATTCTTCACTTTATTTAATAGAAAAATTGCATTTTCGTGACTTTAAAATTTGACAAATAGAAAATTGTCTGAAAAAAAAAAAAAAAAAAAAAAAAAAAAAAGCTTTTATATAATTATGTACAAAATGAGGCCTTTAGGCTTAAGGGCAGTTTTATAGGCAACCGCCTAAGCGGCATTATTCTTGAGTTGCCTAGATAGTATGTAAAATTACACATCCAATAAAAATCCAAGGATTTTAAAACATTAACAAAGAATTATATTTTATATAGTAGAGATACATTTTCTCATTTCTAATAAATATCAATAAAGTAATGGTGCATGTCTTAAGTGTTCCTATCATATAATAATGGAATGTGACAATTCAAAAACCACTTGCAATTTGTAGAGTTGCAAGTTTGGGTTGGTATGATTTGGAGTCTGTCAGTGTTGGTTCATCAATGTGGTCTAGCTCTAACCTCTAGGTCAGGAGGGGCCGTACAACCTTTGTAATTTCATGGTATACGCATGGATTAGCAAGTTTTTATTTAGAAATATGATTGAGATGGATGTTTGTCGTACCAACCATTCTTGTTATTCTTGATCTTGATAAAAAAAAAAAAAAAGAGATAATTTATAACAAAGTTTTCATGTTGTTGATTCCTAGGAGTCATGCCTCTTTCTCTATGCCTCTTTGTTTGTAAAAGAGGGGAAATCAACCACATTAAAAATTACCTTCTGGAAAGGTACATTTGATACCCAAAAACTGTTAAGCAACAATTGGACAAGTGGAGAATGTTGGGAAACCAAAAAGTTTGGGTAGAACTGGATCTAAATGTTGACTAGATAAGCGTCCTACAGTAAAAGAAATAGTACGCTTCTATTTATTTTATTTGTTAATCTTTTTATGTCAAAATTCAGGCTTGCCCTAGGCCTTTCAAGTTTTAGGATCAAATTAGGCCAATTTTTTCATTTTTAAATTCAAATCTCCTTCAAGTTAAAGGTTCCTAACTCAATCAGACTGGATGACCCAAACTTTCAGTTCTAACAACATCTATGGGTGTTACTATCAACAACGTGTCAACGGTGCATTAACTTTGTTATGTTAGATAATCATAGGATTTTGACCATTGAGAGAACATTAATAAGTGGTAAGGATAGGATATAATATATATATATATATATATGAATGAAAAATGCAGATGATAATTTCGTATGTTTTTTTTATATTTTTCTTGATGATTTAATCTGACGCTCCTTTATGTGCATGATTATGGTTATGGAGGTTCATTTCCTAACAAGGGAGATAATGAGCTGGTGCGGATATCTGTTTAAGTATTTACCATTTAAGGTGGTGGAATATTTGGCCGTGATGCTTAGCAGGCTTTTTTTGGGGGATATGACCAAGTACGGAATACCTAAGCCTCAAGAGGGTCCCTTCACTATGAAGCGAAAGTACGGCAAGTTCCCGGTTATTGATGTTGGTACCTGTAAAAAGATTAAGAGGGGAGAGATTCAGGTACATTGTTATTTTTTTTTTTTTGCTAAAAATTGTTTGGATTTTTTTTAACACCTCAACATATATATTAAGTTTTTTGTCTATTAATTTATATAAAATTATGTAAAAAATTAAAAAATATGTAGATTTAAGAGTTAAAAGAACATAATCTATCAATATATTAAATGTACTGAAGAATCTCTATTATTGTTGTTGTTATGATTACTATTATTATTAAACTATCATATTTTTTTTTAATTTAATATGATTATAACGTGAAATGGACGTTTGTTTTTATAAAAATCCAGGTATTGAATGCTGAAATCAAAAGCATTCGAGGAAATGAGGTTCTGTTGAAGAATGGAAAGTCTTACCATTTTGACAGTATTGTTTTTTGTACTGGCTTCAAGAGATCCACACATTTGTGGCTAAAGGTACATAATATAGCTGGAGGTTCAATAAAAATTAGAAATTAGAAAAGACTTAAAGAGTTTTTTTTTTTTTTTTTTCTTTTTCATGATTGATGGAGATTCGTCAATTCTTAACTTTAGATTCCATTAGAATTAAACAAATGGTTACTGTGCTTAGACATAATCTGATTAAACATACGTTAGGTCCTTACTGAAGTGTGTTTATATTAAGAGGGATAAAAGGGAAAGAAAACCCAGAGTCATGGGGCTGGGAGCAAATATTGAAAGTGGTGGAAGGGAAAGAAAACACAGAGTCATGGGGCTGGGAACAAATATTGAAAGTGGAGGGGGGGTTGGAACTTAGGCTTTAGGGGGTAGCTAGCCATTTTGTATTGTGTGTGTAAGGTGTTGACGCCGGATATCGGCAAGGGAGTGCCAGAGAGCTTGAAATCTCTGATCTACCTTTTACCGTTGCAATTTCAGTGTACTTGAGTGCTCATAGTTGATTATTTAATAAAATCTCCCGTGATTTCCTCTTAATTCCTTATGTTACTGTGTGTGTGTGCGGGTGGAATTAGTGTTTGGCTGGATATTGAGCTAGGTACCTAACAACATAACTTTGGGAGATAAACATAATAAGGTTTTTTTTTTTTTTTTTTTTTTTTTTTTGTTTTTGGGTATTGTAAAACTTCTCATGGTTTAAATATCAAATAAAAAGAAGTCATGTTTCTTATCCCATAATTTGGTGTTAAGCAGGATGATTCTCTATTGAATGATGATGGATTTGCCGATCACTGGAAAGGAAAGAATGGTTTATATTCTGTGGGACTATCAAGAAGAGGGTTCTTTGGAGCTAACATGGATGCTCAAAATGTAGCTAATGATATCAAGTCACTTCTGTAACATCACTTGGAGCAAATTAGTTGAACACTTTTTTTTTTTTTTTTTTAAGAGAGAAAATTAGTAGTAATCTTATATTTGGTCAGTTTGGTATTGATTCTAGGAGCTCAAAAGTACTTATTTAGCCATCTAAAGTTGTCATGTGTGTTTTTTAAAAACTCAAAGAAGTGATTCTTAGACAATTTTTAAAGAATTTAGGGCTAAAATCAGAAACAACCCAAAGGCTGCTTTTGATTGTAAATTGTACAGGAATCCCTTATGGCACATTAATGAAACTTTCAGTGAATAGGATGCTTCTTGTTGTAGATTGCACGATTGGGAGCAGATTTCCGGGATGCTTCACGACTTCTTTGATTTGATTGATTTTGGGGTTTTGTGAAATGTGAATAAGAGCTAGGTTTTTCGAGTTAAGAGTTCAAAGAGAGTAAAAGAGGAGTTGAAAGAGAAAAATGGTGGTTTAATTTGTTAGTATTTACTCTCAGTGAAAGACGAAGAAGAAGAAAAAGGTTGGGGATGAAGAAGAATATGTACCTAGTTATGTGTTTGTTAATTTAAGATAATCTGATCCCTTTTTATTTTTGTTTGGGGTGTTTTTCATTAATCTTTGAATTTGTTTAATTTTCATGTCATTTTATATCAAGGAATTGGTTTTTTATTAATAATAATTGTTGACAGTAGAATTTCGTCAACAATAAACCAGCCAGGATACCTCTGGTCACCCTTTGGTTTACCGACCGGTTATTGATTCTCTATGTGTAATTAGTGTTTTCTTTTACTGAGTAT
Source organism: Morus alba (assembly GCA_012066045.3). Classification (NCBI taxonomy): domain Eukaryota; kingdom Viridiplantae; phylum Streptophyta; class Magnoliopsida; order Rosales; family Moraceae; genus Morus; species Morus alba. Next base: position 8,126,836 of record CP050230.2, on the reverse strand, counting down.
AAAAACACAAGAGGAATTTTATAGTGGTTCACTCTATAAAATCGAGCTACATCCACCGTGATTTGTATTTTTTTTTTGAGAGAGTTTACAATTTCTGTAAATTGTACATGTAGGTTCTCTTTTTCTAATTCACCCACCCCCTCTCCATTGGGGTTGTTCTCCTTATATAGCCGAATATTGCCTTCACAAGGGGTTTTCCTCTGTAGGCCTCGAGCACTCAGTGCTTCTCCTTTTTAGGCCCCAGTGCCCACTAATCAAAGACCTTTATTCACTCTTGATTTAGTCTTCGATTACGGCTCTGTGAATCTCCGTAACGCTTTTGTGTCCCCTGTGGCGGTTTGTAATCTTGTCATTAATGCTGTCTGTAGTCTTCTTCTTTTGCACGCAACCAACCATGCCTCGACGGGAAGATCCTCTCGTCGCCAGCACCGCCTGAGCCTCTTTTGTCCTCTTTGAGCGTCCTTTCTGCAGTCGAGGAACCTTAGCGCCTTAATTTGGACCTTTTGGTTCCGTCGACGCCACATGGGGTCATCGCTTCGGTTTGGACATTGGCTTTGGGCTCGTCGGTTGGTTTCGAGATATCGAAGCGTCGAGGGTTATGCTTTTGGCAGGGAGCGTATGTCGCCACGTGTCGTAATTTTGGTGGTCCACGTGTTTTGTCACATTTTCCCACACAACAGCTACCCCCCAGGTCGAGGGTTCCTCTTTTGGTGGCCTCGACCTCTAGGCTCGGTTCTCTCCTTCTGTGCTTCGGGTGTGGGAAACCGTCCCCGAACCTCTTTTCGCAATGAGTGCTTGGCAGGTTCGGGAACGCAACCGTCGCGTCGATTATTCTGACTTTAATGATGGCATCCGTTCTTCGAAAGGTCGACCCTTGACCGTTGGATCTGTGTCCTTTCGATTTCCCGCCCAATTTTTGACCGCTGGATCTACGCGGAAATCCCTGACCGTGGGATTTTGAAATTTCCATCCAACGGCTGGGGGCCGAGGGTAGATTTTGCCTATAAATATCCCCTTGAAAATCCGGGAACCATTTTTTGAACTTTCAAAACCTCGAACTCGAAGCATCTCGTTGTTTTTCCGTTTGAAATCCCTGCACTGCCTCAGAGCGTATCTCGCCGGACTTCCGACGTTGCTCTTCCCGTCCTTCTCGGTGTACTTCGTCGCGAATCGATTTTCACTCCATTCTCCGGTGAGTTTTTGAGACCTTCGTTCGTTCGGCTTTTACTCGGTCTTTCTTTGCATACCCGGAATGTGGAAATATGTGTACACTGAAAACGGGAATATTGCTTAGTTTAGGAAAACTTACCTTTCTGTTGCACTGGATAACCTGGTTTTTACGTATGCGTAGTTGTCTGTTTGTTGGATTTTGCCTCTAGTTTCTGGGTTCTGGGAACCCGTGGTTCCCATGAACACTTGTCGTCTCCGTTTATGTCATAGACGATCGACGTTTAGAGCAGTCGTCGTTTATTCCTCTCGACGTTAGGGTTTTAACTTAGCTTTTTGTCCTTTATTTGTCAGAACAATGGCTCAAAACCCTAGCAGTCGAGAGGATTCTTCTTCTGTTGTTCGCTCTGACCCTCCTTCAGTGGTGGAGATTTCAGGAAGCTCCTCGTCGTCTAGTGTCGGCTCTTACCCTAGTTATATCGAAGACGTCGAGGGGAGATTCGAGCCAATCGACGACTTTAGGGACGAGTTCGCCAGATTTGAGGAGCTGGTGGACCGAAGGATCGAGCAGATCCCTTTCACCGGGGCCAGTGTTAGCGGGGTGGAGGCTGCGGCGGTAAACGCCCCTCTGGCCGCTATGAGTGGTGACCCGGAAAGACCTTCCTTCACAGCCGACGACGTACCGTCGAGGGTCCGGAACAAGGACATTATCCGGGCTGTGAAGGAAGGAAGTATCGATGGGAGGTGGTTCGAGTACCTTCTCCCTGATAAACACTTCAGGACCAGCATGCCGCCGACTGGTTACCTTCCAGTTTACACGAGGGCGGTAACGGCGGGGATGACTCTTCCGATTCATCCCTTCGTTAAGGAGTACTGCCATTTTTATGGCATCTCTCCTGCTCAGCTGGCGCCGAACTTCTGGTACTGCTTTGCGGGGACCTGGGTCCTGTGGCACCAGAAGTTCGATATGGAACTCCCATTGGAGGAGTTCTGTTTTATGTATAAGTTATGCCACGTCGCCAAGTGCGACGGATGGTATTTCTTGAGCGGTCATGGGAGGGCCCAGCCGCGACTTGGGAAGCTTATTTTGGGCGCCCTCTCGTCGTCTCACGGGTGGAAGCCCATGTTCTTCATGATTCGGGGGCCATTCAACTTCCACCCCAATGACCGCCGTCCTCACCGAAGGCTGATTCAGTCGTCGTTTGGGGAGATGAGTAAGTTTGTAAATTGTGTTTTAAAGTGACTTATCCTTCTTTTTTTTCTTTCCTACTGACGACGCGCTTTCCATTGTGTAGTTAACCACGACCGGCCGAAGTTCTCGGCAAATAGCTTAGAGAGGGTCGAGGCAGCTTTCTCCCTTCCTTTGGAGGCTCGCCATATCGGAAACCTCCTTACCGAGGAGAACCTCCGAGCATCCGGCCTGATCCTCGATCTCCCCGACCCCTCAGACTTAGACGCCGTCCGTGAATACTTCCATCTTAACGACGAAGGTAACTTCTTCTCTCGACGTCTCCCTTTTTTTTTTTTAACTCCTTCTCGTCGTCAGAGATGGCGTCTCTGAGGATTCAACTCCCCGGGGCCCCGCGGCCGACGCCAAGTCCTCAACAGGCGCCGAGGGAACAGGCGCCGAGGGAAGATGTGCCTCCAGCCACGCAGCCCCCGCCGAGCCAACAGTCGCCGGCTAAGGGGAAGGAGAGGGCGAGCTCGTCCCGCCCTGCCTCAAAGGGTAAGAAGGGCAAGGGCAGAAAAAGGCCACGCACTGAGGCCACGGAGGAGGTCCCTGCATCGTCCGGCAAAGGGTGGACGCCGGCGGTACCCATCCCGGATGTTCCCATCACCCCGGGCCCAAGGGAACGTATAATGATCCCCGGGGGGAAGGTCCTGGATGGGAACTTCCAGGTCTCGGACCTCTCTGACGCCGAGGTTGAGGCGATGCTCAAACTTCCCCCTCGCTTCTCCCTCGTCTTCCAGGCGCTGTATGAGTCCTGCCTGGAGCCACACTGGGTCGCCGCCTCCCAATCTACCATGGTCGACCGGCAGAGGAAGCAGATTTCCTTTCAGATCCATGTAAGTGTAAACATGTTTTTTTTTTTGAAAGTAGATTGTTTGGCGCTCTGTCCTAACTCTTGGTGATTTTTTCAGAGCCTGGTCCTCTCTCTCCTCAACCTTCTTGACCTTGTCAAGGTCGAGGAGCGCCAGGAGACAATGAACGGGCTGGAGGCCGAGCTGAAGTCCCTTATCGATGAGGCCAATAAAAAGAGGGACGAGGCCTGTGATGAGAGGAATTTGGCAGCGGCCCAGTTGCTAAGTCTGGAGGGTGAGTTTGCCAAGTTAAAGTCCAGGACAGAAAACCTCACCCGACAACTGGAATCGTCCGAAAAAAAGCTGGCCGCTGCTCTTGTCGACGTCGAAAATTGATACCGCGAGGGCAGAGCCGAGGGGAAGCTGGAGGCGGAGGCTGCGGCTGAAGCCGCTTTTAATGCTCGTCGGGCGGAGATGCTTGAGGAGTTCAAGGTCTCTCAGGAGTTCCTTGATATCCGCAATAAAGACTTCATGTCGGCGGGTGATCAAATCGTTAATCTGATCAAGAAAGAGCGTCCTGAGTGGGATTTGAGCTTTCTATACAACTCCTCTACTCCGGCCGCCGATGAAGAGATGCTTCCTCCTGCGGCAGGCGACGATGAGCCAGCAGCCGGTGATGACGATGGTGGCGACGAGGCTTGAGGGGCTATTTTTCCGCCTTTTGATCCTTCTTTTATTTGTTTTTTGTAATTAACTTTATTTGCTCCCAGACAATTTATTTTGTACTATTACATATTTTTATTTAATAGTAACAGTTTTTGATTTCATACCTTGATTATTGATCGTCCGTTATTTTCTTCTCGCTTCCTTAGAAAATTCCTCAGAATTTGCTAAGTGTTGCGTCTTTCCTCTTTAGAGGATTCTGACGTCGAAGTCACCCCTTAGGGTCGCCGTTTTAGGAAATTCCTTGGAATTTCACTAAGTGTTGCGTCTTTCCTCTTAAGAGGATTCTGACGTCGAAGTCACCCCTTAGGGTCGCCGTCTTAGGAAATTCCTTGGAATTTCACTAAGTGTCGCGCCTTTCCTCCTTGGAGGATTCTGACGTCGAAGTCACCCCTTGAGGTCGCCGTCTTAGGAAATTCCTTGGAATTTCACTAAGTGTTGAGCCTTCACTTGCCCCTATGTTGGTTAAATACACCCTTGGGTTTTCTTTTAAACAAACACGTTTTTAGGGGATCAATCTATCTCATGCTGCAAAACACATTATGCTGCAAAACAGACCAATTTATTTCATTTGTAAAGAATATACAAACATAAAATGTGTAAACAACTCCATACGCTATTGGTAGTATATTTTTAGCTGCTCGGCGTTCCACGGGTGTTGAACCCTACTGCCGTCGAGGCTTTCCAAGATGTATGTGCCGGGTCGCAACGCTTCTCTTATGCGGTAGGGCCCTTCCCAAGTTGGGCCTAGGGGACCAGTATTTTTAGGTTTTGTGCTTTGCGTCACCCTTTTTAATACTAGGTCTCCCGGGATGAACCTTCTTTGCCGAACCTTCTTGTTATAGTATCGCGCCGTTCGTTGTTGATAAGCGGCGAGACGTAATTGGGAGTTGAGTCGTTTTTCTTCCAGCAAGTCAAGTTCTCCGCTTAAACCCTCTGCGTTATCCTCGTCGTTGTGAACAACGGTTCTTAGGGTCGGCGTCTCGATTTCTATGGGAAGCATAGCCTCAACGCCATATGCCATGGAGAAAGGGGTTTCTCCTATTGTAGTCCGGCTGGTTGTTCGATATGCCTACAAAACTTTGGGGAGTTCCTCAGCCCACCTCCCTTTCAAGTCATCGAGTCTTTTCTTGAGAGTATATTTAAGTATTTTGTTGACTGCTTCGACCTGTCCGTTTGACTGTGGATGAATTGGTGCTGAGAAGTCCTTCCGGATGCCCAAACCTTCGCAGAATTTGCGCGTTGCAGCGTTGTCAAACTGCTTCCCGTTGTCGGAGACTATTGAGTGGGGAACCCCAAACCTGCACACAATATGATCCCATAGGAATTTAGGGCAGGCTGCTTCGGTTGTTGTAGTTAAGGCCTTGGCCTCTGCCCACTTTGTGTAATAGTCTACCGCTACAATTGCGAACCTCAACCCCCCAGGTGCGAGGTGCAATGGTCCGATCAGGTCGATTCCCCATTTGGCGAAGGGCCAAGGACTGAGAATGGAGGTCAGTTTCTCCGGGGGTGCTCGTGGAATTGTGGCGTACCTCTGGCACTTATCGCATCGCCTGGCATATTGAAATGCGTCCTTTTTTAGCGTGGGCCAGTAGTACCCCTGCCTCAAGACCTTTAGCGCTAAAGATTGTCCCCCGGTATGATTGCCGCAGACCCCCTCATGTATTTCTTGGAGGACCTTCTGGGCTTCGTTGTCGTCCAAGCACCGTTGTAGGGGTGTTGAATAGCCTCGGCGGTAGAGCAGGCCATCGTATAATAAATACCTAGCGGCTCTGTACCTGATCCGTCGGGCCTCAACTTTATTATTTGGCAGCTGGGCGTCCATTAGGTATTGAATGAGGGGAGTCATCCAATTTTCTCCTTCTTGGATATTGAGTGTCTGCGCAAGTTCCTCAATAGTTGGTCGCTCTAGCTCTTCAATGGGCACGACGCCTAGTGTGTCTGCATCCCTTGACGTCGCTAGTTTTGCCAGCGTGTCTGCGTTCGCATTCTCACTGCGAGGGATCTGGAATATCTCGTATTTTTTGTATTTGACGAGCTCTTCCTTTGTCTTCCTGAGATATGCCCCCATCTTCTCGCCGCGTGCTTGGTATTCTTCTTTGACCTGGGCGACGACTAACTGGGAGTCACTGTAGATGCTGATCCTCTCGACTTTTAAGTGTTTTGCCAAGCGTAGTCCGGCAATCAGGGCTTCGTATTCTGCTTCATTGTTCGAAGCCTTAAATTTGAACCGTACCGCCGAGGTAATTTTGTGGCCTTCGGGACTGATCAACAGAATGCCAGCCCCCGATCCGTTTTCGCTCGACGCCCCATCTACGTAAAGCTTCCATGTAGTATTATTGGCTTCTTCAGATGAGGTGGAAGCTGGCCTGTGAGAAAACTCGGCCAGGAAGTCGGCGAGAGCTTGACCTTTGATGGCGGTTCTTGGCATATACTTTATGTCGAACTGGCTTAGCTCTACCGACCACTTGAGAAGTCGTCCGGAGGTCTCAGGTTTTTGCAAGGCTTGTCTCAGCGGGTGGTTTGTGAGGACTCGTATTATGTGGGATTGGAAGTAGTGCCGGAGTTTCCTCGAGGCGATCATCAAGGCGAGAGCTAGACGCTCCATTTCGCTGTATCTCGACTCGGCGTCGAGGAGTCTTTTGCTCACATAGTAGATTGGTAATTGCACTTTCCCCTCTTCCCTTATAAGTACGGAGCTCACGGCGTGCTGAGATACTGAGAGGTAGAGGCTAAGCTCCTCGTCTGCGTTTGGTTTGGACAAGATTGGGGGCTTGCCCAAATGCTCTTTCAGCTTTTGAAAAGCTTCCTCGCACTGTGGCGTCCATTCAAAGTGCTTATTTCCCTTCAGCGCGTCGAAGAAAGGGACGCATTTGTCCGTAGCCTTTGATATAAATCTATTCAGGGCGGCGACGCAACCTGTCAACCTCTGTACTTCTTTTGGTTTGGTTGGTGACCGCATATCCTGCAAGGCTTTAATCTTCTCTGGGTTGGCCTCGATTCCTCGGCTACTGACCATGAAACCGAGGAATTTACCCGATCTGACTCCGAAGGCACATTTCTGGGGATTGAGCTTCATGTGGTATTTTCTCAATATACCAAACATTTCTCCCAGATGTTCGACTTGATGGCTAGCTTTGGCGCTTTTTACGAGCATGTCATCGACATAGACCTCCATCGTTTTGCCGATCTGTTGAGCAAACATCTTGTTTACTAACCTTTGGTAGGTTGCCCCTGCATTTTTTAGGCGAAGGGCATGACTTTATGTGATAAAGGCCCCTATCGGTTATGAAAGATGTGTGCTCCTTGTCGGCTGGATTCATGGGGATCTGATTGTACCCGGAATAAGCGTCCATGAAGCTCAGCATCTCATGTCCCGCCGTGGCGTCGACCATTTGGTCTACCCGAGGAAGCGGGAAGCCATCCTTTGGGCAGGCTTTGTTGAGGTCGCTGAAGTCGATGCAAGTTCTCCAGTTCCCGTTGGGTTTGATCACCATAACTGGATTTGATATCCATCGCAGGTAGTGCGCCTCCCTGATGAAGCCATTACCAATCGACTTGTCGACCCTCTTCCTTGAGCCGCTTCATATCTCTCCGGGTTCATCGATCGGCGTCTTTGGCGTTTGGGCGGATATGTGGGGTCGACGTTTAATGAGTGGCACATTATCTCGGCGTCGATCCCTTCCATGTCGGAATGGTTCCAAGCGAAGACATCCATGTTCTGCTTAAGGAATCTCTCAACCTCGCTTTTGAGGGATGGAGCTAAGTCCGAGCCTATCTTCAGTATTTTGATGCCCCCATTGTGGTCAATCTGGATTTCCTCTAACTGCTCGATGGGCTGGGACCAAGTAACCTCCTCTTGAACTCTGGGGTCTATGTCTTCGATGAGGCCTTGTTGAACCATTCTCATTTCTTGTTTTCCCGACTGGCCATATCCTCGCAAGGCATCGGAGTATGCCACTCTGGCCTCATATTGATTGCTCTTAATTTCCCCTACACCATTCGGGGTGGGGAATTTAATCTCTTGGTGGTAAACGGAGGTTACCGCCCTCAAGGCCTGGAGGGTTGGTCTCCCGATGACCGCGTTGTATTGGGAGCCTCCTTTGATTACCACGAAGTTGGCCATTGTTGTTGCTTGCCGGGGCTTTTCTCCGGCGGTTATCGGTAGCCGGATAGTTCCTTAAGGGATGACGGAGTCCCCGGTGAACCCGTATAGTGGCCTGGTAGTCCGCTCCAACTGCTCCTTAGGAATCCCCATTTTTTTCCAAGCAGTCGGAATATAAAAGGTCCACCGAGCTCCCGTTGTCCACCAGAATCCGGCACACGGTGTGGTTTCCGATCACGGCTTCCACTACCAGCGCGTCGTTGTGGGGGAAGTGAACTCCGCTGGCGTCGTCTTCGTTGAAGGCCACATCAGTGTGGCTGTGCCTCGGGGCTTTGGCGGCGGAGACGTTCCAGAATCGCTCCTGGTAGACCCCTTTAGCCTCGTGGGCGTAGTCCTTTTGCGACCTCCGAGTATCTCCTCCTATGTAAGGGCCGCCGAGGACTGTTCGAATGACGCCGACAGGCTCCCGATCTTCTGGTCGGTGGTTTTCCTCTCGGCGTCGACCGTCGTTGTGCCCGCCATGGCCGTCGTTACGGGGCCTTCGGTCAGCCCTGAATTCCTGCAGCCTTCCCTCGCGGATTATTCTTTCGATTTCATCCTTGAGGTCGGCGCAGTCATTGGTGTGGTGGCCAACCTCGCCGTGGAACCTGCAGAATTTCTTTTGGCTCCTTCGAGTAGGGTCTGACTTCATCGGCTCAGGCCGGCGTAGCATGTTCCCGCGGCCTATCTGGTTGAATATTTCTTCGACGCCTACTGTTAGTTCATGGTAGGTGTCGTATTTTTGGAATAGCCGAGGCCTGCGGGGTTCCTCTTGTCTCGGCTTCTTGGCCTCCGGTGTTCTTTGTATCGAGACTGGTGGCTTGTCGCCGCTTCCTTCCCCTCGGCGTTTCCTCCCGTCTTGCTTCGTTGGCGCCGACCCTTGCTCGATCCCCTTACCCTTGTTGGATCTGTGATCGGGGTCATTAGCGTCTGCTTCTTCCGCGTTGATGTATCCTTGCGCCCGTGCAAGGAACTCTTTGTAGCTGGACGGGGGTTTTCGGTTCAGCTCCCTTTTGAAAGGAGCTGTCTTCTTTATACTCGACAAGGCTCCCATCAGGGCTTCCCTGTCGGTAATATCCATCGTTGCGGCCACGGCCTCTCCATACCTGGCAAGCCACTCCCTCAGCGTCTCGTTCGGCTTTTGGTATATTGTTGTCAGGTTTTGTTTTGGGGGCACATACTTCTTGACCCCGATGAATTGGAGGGAAAATGCCTCTTTTAACTCATCCCAGCTGGAGATAGAGTTTGGTTTCAGCGTCCGGAACCAACGTCGGGCGGAGCCGATCAGGTGGTTCCGGAAGGATCGGCACATGATTTCCTCGGCGTACCCGTGCAAGAGCATGTGTCCCGTATACATCTCTAAATGGTCGTCGGGATCCCCTCGTCCGTCATAGGGTGGAATCGACGGCGATTTGTACTTGTCGGGGAGGGGGAGCGCCATTATCTCCGTAGTGAACGGGTGGTCGTGAATGCGGCTGGGTGTAATATCGACGTTCACCACTTCGGCCACTCGTCCAATATTCTTTTTCAACCTCGCCACATCCCCGGTCAGTCTTCTTTCCAGGTTGGCCATGCGTTCCATGATGGTCCGCGCTTCTTCCGTCGAGACGGCCGACCCAGCAGCTCCCGGTGCTTCCGGCCTTTGAGCAATGGGTCCACCCCTGGCCTGGCCGCCCGCCTGTATTGATCCCGAGTCTCCCGGCAGGTTTCCTCCTGGATTTTGGGGTAGCTCCTCGATGGCTCGGATCCCGGCAGCTCTCAACCGGCTGCCCGAAGAGTGGGTGGGCCGAGGCCTGGGAAGGCCCTGGCGGTGCTCGCTCTCCCCGGTCCCTTCTTGGACGTGTGGATGTTCACCATGATTTGGATTTTCCATTACGGCGGGTCCTTGTGGTCTCGGGGCATCTTCTAACGGCGGCATGGAGTTCCTTCCTTCCAGTCGCTCCACCACGGTTACTAGCCCACGCACCAGGTCGGTTAGGGCAGTAATCTGAGCTTGCATCTGTCTCGGGTCCGGCTGTGGTGCATCGGGGGGGGGGGAATCCCATTTCCTTCTGGACGTAAATCTCCTTCCATCCTGATATCTCCTAGGTGGATGGTTGTTTGCAGCTTATATTCTTGGGGGCCTAACGCTTCCGGTCCCCAGCGGAGTCGCCAATTGTTGACGGTAGAATTTCGTCAACAATAAACCGACCAGATACCTCTGGTCACCCTTTGGTTTACCGGCGGTTATTGATTCTCTATGTGTAATTAGTGTTTTCTTTTACTGAGTATAAAAACACAAGAGGAATTTTATAGTGGTTCACTCTATAAAATCAGAGCTACATCCACTGTGATTTGTATTTCTTTTGAGAGAGTTTACAATTTACAGAAATTGTACATGTAGGTTCTCTTTTTTCTAGTTCACCCACCCCCTCTCCATTGGGGGTTGTTCTCCTTATATAGCCGAATATTGCCTTCACAAGGGGTTTTCCTCTGTAGGCCTCAGGCACTCGAGTGCTTCTCCTTTTTAGGCCCAGTAGCCCACTAATCAGCACTGTTCACTCTTCTGATTTAGTCTTCGATTACGGCTCTGTGAATCTCCGTAACGCTTTTGTGTCCCCTGTGGCGGTTTGTAATCTTGTCATTAAATCTTTCTTGTAGTCTTCTTCTTTTGCACGCAACCAACCATGCCTCGACGGGAAGATCCTCGCGTCGCCAGCACCGCCTGAGCCTCTTTTGTCCTCTTTGAGCGTCCTTTCTGCAGTCGAGGAACCTTAGCGCCTTAATTTGGACCTTTTGGTTCCGTCGACGCCACATGGGGTCATCGCTTCGGTTTGGACATTGGCTTTGGGCTCGTCGGCTGGTTTCGAGATATCAAAGCGTCAAGGGTTATGCTTTTGGCAGGGAGCGTATGTCGCCACGTGTCGTAATTTTGGTGGTCCACGTGTTTTGTCACATTTTCCCACGCAACAATAATAATTATTAAATAATCTATTTTTGTTAATAATTGTTGCTAATTAATTTAATTATTATTATTATTATTATTAATTAAAAGCATTATGTTTTTTTTAAGTTAAACAAGTATTTTTAAATACCAAAAATAATTATATATAGTTATATACCATGTCTATTTTGATCATTTTAACTACCCACAACAATTTAACCTTATAATTTACCAAATGTTATTACACTGATTTTAGAACTAACACAGCTAATATAATTATAATTTACCAAACACTTAACTGTTTTTAATAATTATTTTTTCTTTCAGCAGAGTTAAAAATATTTTTTTTAAAATCCACACTACTACCAAACTAAGCCATTGTATAGCTTGCTACTGGCCACACGTAAATGTACTAATTACTTGATTAAAACCTCAAAACCATGTAGTATGAACTATGATCAGATGCCGAGAATGTAAAAGTTGGTATCAGGTTAAAAAGAGAATGGCCCCAAAACAAAGAATGATTTCAAAGCCACCCTAATGTGAATGGCATGCGATACTTTTCCATCGATTTTTAGATGGATTTCTGACAGAGGGCCATTCATAAAGAATGGTGACATTCAACATTGATCACTTCATAATGCTAAGAGTACATTGCAGCCTAAAAAGAATCGATTCTTTTTCTTTTATTCTTGTTAATCAAATGTAATTAATTTTCAAATACATGAATAATCTGAACCCTGGCCGCAGCAATCTCTGAATACCATTACTGGCCACCTCAACAATAAGAATCTATTTGAAAAATCGTTCTCAACCAGCTAGCAATCAGAAAATCCAACCAAACAGAAACCCCCGAGAAACTTAAATTACCTGTTATGGCATCCTGGAGAAAGCAGGTCCTCTGGTATCACTTTTTTACCAGATACAACAATATGCCTCCTATTATCATGCACTGAGTAGTGATAAAATTCAAATTAACCTCTGAAGTGGGAAGATATAACTATTATGCCCAAAGGATCCCATCAAAACCAATTTCAAAATTTGAAACTGGGCTATCACCATAATCCTGATCCGATGCTTGGTTGTCTCCCCGTGAATCCACATACGGCTCCAACAGATCAGCTGATCTTTCAGATGGAATACCATTATCTTTAAGAATGCATGAAGAAGCAGTAATAGCTGCTTCCCTCTCCAAGACGGCTACGTAATTGTCTTCAAATTCAAAGGCCAAATACTTGTCCTTGCATGCTGAGCAAAAGCACATAACAATCAAGAACCACAGGAATTAAAGTTGAAGGAAAAAGAGAAAAAAAAAGGCTTAACAGTTAAACACCACTTACAATCTACAAGGTGTGCCAAGTGATGAATGTTTTTAATCCGGGTTCCATTTAACTTCAAAACCTGCAATTAACACTCCAAATGAAAATGTGTATATGATTGGCATGAACATGTTTAAGTCGTCAAAGAAGTGTAAAAATGAACTTGCCTGCTGGTTGCCCATATCCTCGTACCCAATGTTAACTTCATTTGCCAAGACCTACCAGTAAGAAAGAGAAGAAAACACAGAAACTGAGTACAGTGACAAAATCTCGGGTTAAGGTCCTGACAATCAAGTTCATGCAATGAAATGTCACTATCTTCCATTGCAATGATTAAAGAAAAAAAATTACGCCAGAGAACTGCGGCGCATTTCAAAAAGCTACTGTGAAAATGCAAGTGTGAGCACACTGTCCTGAAAAGCAATTGAGCATCATGGAAAGTGGATGACATGCTCAAAGAGAGGACCTACAGGATTCAGCATTTAATTGGCACCCCTGCAAGTCTGGAATATTTAATCTCACCCCCCAATGTCAATGTGTATTGTTAAAAGAAACATGAAATCAGCTAACCTGGGATAAGATTACAATTTGTTCCCCTTTGAATCTAGCCAGAGAGTAACGTGCCTTTGCCAATAGCTTCAACTGAACAGAAAAGAGATAAACTTTGTAAATTTCGAAGGACAATAAATTATGCGTTCTCGAAAAGAAATTTGAATTTTAGTGGAGCAGAAATATTGTGCTCAAGACTGTGCCATATACACAGAACATACCCCTATAGAGTCTTCGCATTCCTCTCTGTCAAACAGGTAAAAGAAAGAAAGAAACATAAGTCCACATGCGATCAGCAAGAGCAATCTAGTGTTATGCATTAACCAATACATTGTATATGTGTCCAAGTGCCAGAACAAATGTAACGTACTCTATCAGCGGCTCTGAAAGCGGGGTAAATACCAAACCAGCAATTATCAAGTAGGAAGGCTGACCTCCATCGATATGATAAGGAACCTGGAATAAGGAATTCAAACTAAACAGAATCAGAGCTAGATAACTCCATAAAACTGAAAAGACTCAATTGCATAATTTCATAAAATTCAAATGGGCCAAGAACTGGCTTACCAAATGCACTCGTGGGTTCAAAACTACTTTAACTTTCATAAATTCCCCCGCCCTAATAATACCAAGCTCTGCAATATCACCTGCAAATCTGTATAGAAGATCCAAATGTTACCCATTGAAGCCTAAAGATCACAAATCCACACACATGATAGTATGACAAACAATTACATATGACCGAATGCATATGAAGAGACCAGAAGGGAAACAAAATGTATTCGTTAATGTGAATCAGCAACTCCAACCAACAAGTAATACAAAACATTGGCTAAATGGTGTGCCTACTGACCCAAACAGCCAAACCCTAACTAAAGTTAATGCGGGTAAGACAGCAGAACCAGACTGCAGGGACTAGAAATTGCTAATAATTTTTCCTTTGCTTCCCAGCAAAAAATGAGGAAAAAAAATGCTTGGCTGAAACATCAAATTAAAGACTCAAAATCACAAAAGAAATAAAACCATCCTGATAATCATTCAAATTAACAAAAATGGGGCAGGTTAAAAGGAAGAGGCGACTCAAAAACCTGTGCGATATTGTAGTTGCTTAGATGCATAAAAACCATAGCGAAGGTTAGACAGGAGAAATATAAGTCGTGTTTTGAATTAATTCTGTTTTTTTTTTTTCACGTTTTTCGAGAAAGAAAAAAATGAAAACATTTCCAAAACGGCGTTTAACACAATAAAAATAAAAAATGGAAATGAAAATGATTTTTTGGTTTAGTGCAAAATGACAGAAATGAAAATTTTCTCCTCTCTCGAGCAGAGAGAAAGAGAGACATTAATAGGTTTTTTTACACTGAAAACAATCTCTTGATAAAATTACCAAACGCATTTTCAAAAATGATTTTTGTTTGAGATTGAAAACGTTTTCTTTTCCATTTTCATACAAAAAACAAAATCATTTTGAAACGAGTTCTAAACACGCTGATAATGTTCTTAGTGTCTCTTAATTCAGTAAAACACAATAATAAAATATCATTGGCTTTCTAAACAAATACAGATATCACAATACATTACTTTTGACTTATAAGATATCGGAATGCAATACGCTCATTCGACCGGAATGGCACTGTTCCTTCACACCCTACATGAACATCATCAAAGCTTACAATCACGTCCCCCTGGAAAAAGAACAAGCTCTACCATGTTATTGGCCTAGAAAATCTCCAGCACTTTTCTAGAGAGTTTCAAAGGAAGTTCAAACTAGAACTATGATTTGTGATTTTTGCAAACCACTAAAACCAATCAGCGAACAAGCCAGGTGAAAGTAAGTACAAAAAGATCTTACACGTTAAAAATGGGTCAACATACCTTCTTTAAGACATTATGCACATCGGAAGTGGGTTCGATTCTACGCACCAAGACACCCTGCACAATTCGCGATGAAGTTAAAAACCAAGGAAATTATGTGCTTTGCAAATAAGCACTTTGATTCAAATGACAATAAGCAGGATTTATCAAATTTGAACTCATAATAATTGTGGTCGATAAAAAATAGCAAAAATACCATGCATAACTCATGGTTGTTTTTTTTTTTTTCAGACCATTTATACAAACAGTTGACATCTTTAGAATCAGTGATCCAAGCACTGACTGCGTATGAATTAATTCTTCTATAGTTTCATGTTCAGATCAATCTTTAAAACTGGACTGTACTCTTAAGCATGACTGACTGCTTCATACATAGACACATACCTCACTAGACTTTACTTTTAAGCATTCACGTAGTGCTGGATTCTCCAACTTTTGCAACAATACGCCAAGACAAGGAAAACCTGGAAGTCAGAGTATGTAATGTATGAATACTATGGTATAATTGTAATCATCCATGAAGCATATAATCCATTAACTATTCTTTTTTGTGAAGTTCAACACCCTCTAAATCCAAATAAGCAAACCCCTTACGCAGATGAAATTAGAATAAATTCTCACCTGTGTACTTCTTGTTCCTCTCATAATCATTCAAAAAATGCAACACAACTGTAGTTGGAATCACATAACCAATATTCTCAGCCTCTTCAGATCTGTAGACCTAGAGGAAGTGTCTTGTAAACAAATAATATTGTGAAGAAAGGACAAGAAAATAAGAGACATTAATACTGTCTTCACAAAAGCAAGAAATGAAGAATCCTATTCCGTCTGAAATCAATATTGCAATATCTCTACAGCCAATGGAAATGCCTAAAAAACAAGAAAAAAGGAAAATTGGACATTATATAAAAACTTACACAACATGCCAGAAAGTTTACCTGAAACGCCACGCCGATGCACTCCCCTTGGTCATTGAATGCAGGACCCCCACTATTACCTGAAATCTTTAAGTATAAGCTATAACTTAAGGGACAAAAAAAAAAAATGGTTTGAAATATCAAGGAAACTGACTATTTCTGGAAGGAATGTCACTAAATGGACAATGTAATAATGGAAAAACGGATAAAATTGTGCATGTAGAAAACAAACCAGGGTTTATTGCCGCATCAATTTGAATGCCCAACAAGTCAGATGATCCGTGGGCATATGAAGTGACCTGACCATACAAATACAATATCATTAGAAAAACTGTATATCAGTCACACCGCATGCCAACACAAAAAATGTTAAGAGGCTGTCAAATTGATTGATTATGGTAGAATCAAATGCAAATGAGTACATATGTCAGTGGCATGCTAGGATTCCAGGATAATAAGATTGCATTCAAATAGGAGACTGTACCTCTATACGTGATACAACACCCTTTGTTACTGAAATAGTGTCTCCTCCAAGGGGATATCCTACGACAGTTACTGAATCCTGCATTAAGAGAGTGGAACAGAGTTTATTTCACTCAAGTGATACACTAGCAAATGGATAGCTGATTCGATATTCATTGTCATATAACTATCTCTAAGTCCTAACGAATTCCTTTTCATTCCTGCATTTGAGAAAACTGTTCAATCATATAATTATGAATGGTTCAATCCACCAAGGAAAAGGGCTAATTTAAACCTGAAGATGTGGCAAACGTCCAAGATTGAGTGGTTCAACTCCTTCCCAGAATCCCTTGCTTTCTACTGACAGCAAAGCAATATCACAATCAACACCTCTGGCTAAAACCTGCAGTTAGTTCATTGATGGGAAAATAAGAGGCACTGCTGAAACAACAATATTTAAGAAGTTACCAATTTAAGTAAACGACTTTCAAAGAAAAAAAAGAAAAGAAATGTCTACAACCTGCTGATGCTTTGAAATAAGTTGTGCTCAATTATTGAACCACCAAAACTCATTCAAATTTGCATATGCATCTCAGTGATACTCATCATCATTAGACTTGCAGAACCTATGTTTAACTTTTTTAAACTTCCAACTGATCAGTCGGATAAGAGAATCACAGAAGAGTGTAAATAAGTAATTCAGTTGAGGAAATATACCTTGGCAACATATTTGGTATCATCTCCCCTTCTCTTCACCTTAACCTGAAACCATTCCAAAAGGAGGGAAAAAACAATTGCTTTTGGTACACCTTTTCTTTGTATAGTTCTTTTGGAACACTTATGATCTGTTGTTTTTCAATTTTTCTAAAACAAAAACTGGATTTAACAATTGGATTTGCTAATCACGCACATGACGAACCATAAAAATTGAGAATAAATGACACTCGCAATTTCTTGACAACAAGGCAACACATCACTGAATCTGATATTGTCAATCGAGATTTGTGAAGATGGATGCGTAATAAATTGCAAAGAAATATTTGGCCACTATCCCTAAAGATAAAAAAAGTACAAAGTAAAAGGATAGAAGAAAAGACTCCCTCCTTAGCTAAAATATAAGAAAGACTCTCAATTAAGTTAAGAGCATGATAAGACAGGTCAATTCAGTGACCTTTTTTCTATATGTTTTCATTTTTCGCCCAACTATGTAGAAACTTTATTAACATAATAAGTTACATGTGTTTTATGCTCAACACAATGTGCGTTTGTAAACATAATAAGTTACCTAATAAGTTACCTGTGTTTCATGCTCAACACAATGTGCGTTTGTCAAAAGCTTCCCATCCCCAATCATAAAAGCACTGCATCAAGAGACATATAGTTGATATCCTCCTCTGGAGAAGAAGTAATATTTCACTATTAGTATAGTTCACAGGGGATTCTACAAACTTGCCTTCCGGTACTCGTATATTGTCTTTGCTTTTGCCAAGGAAGAGAATAGTCAGGTGCTGTATGTGTGCAATAAACCTAAAGGTTTGTCAAAGACATAAGAAAATTAACCAACTGGAGCATTCTACGGTAAAGGGCATGTTTATGAACCATCGAATCTTAATACACGACGGTTCAAAAAGTGCTCTGCAACTACCAAACAATTTTCACTAAAAAATAGTCCAAAAAAATGTTCTAAATTTCTTTTTCACAATTATGCATCAAAAGGAGCTTAGACATAGGCGCTGCTTCAACAAGATTCTACATTATCAATAAACAAAATGTACAACAAGGTTCACAAAACAGAAATTTTTAAGTCTAAAAGTCACTTCTAAACCTGGTGAACAGTAAGTTTAACATCCTCAGTAAATCTTGGAAGATCAAAATGGCTCTTCGAATCAAATACAGAGTGAAAATGTTACCGTGGAAATTCAGATAATAAATTTTTACCTTAACAACAGCATTCAGAAAAGCTGCATCTTGAAAATTTCCGGGCTCAACCTGAAATTCATTATTAATCGCTAAAACAATTACGTTTTAAAAATTATACATAAATACACAGATTTCTTGACAAACATCATTACCTGTTGCTCCTTAGAATCCGACATAAACTCTCTCTTTTCCTTCCTTTGCATTCCAAACGGTTTATGCGCCGTCGTTTGAGGTTTTCTGATATCTCCTCTGCCTTTACATCCATTCGCGTATAGGTAAGCACTTTCATCCTTCGATTTACTTCGACATTCCTTTTCACTAACAAAATCTCTCTTCATTTATCAACCAAAAAACCAAACAAAAAGTAAACATCGTCAAAAACATCCGCCATTTTCGAACCTTCGGAACTCAACTCAGAAGCTAGGGTTTCTTTCTTTACCTCTCTGTTGGATTTATCAGACGAAGTCGACGACGACGACGAGCCTTTTCTCGAATGCGAAACTCGCTTCCTCTGATCAGCGGCTTTGGGAGCGACCGAACGAACCGAACCTCGCAACGTGGTGAAGCGCCGTCGTGCAGAGACGGAGCAGCGGAGCTTTACAGTGGAGGTGAGCACAGAGAAGCAGCAGTTGCTCATTGCTACCACTGCCGCCATTGATTTCAGCTGAAGCTTTTACTTGCTGTAGGCAAGTGAAATATAATGGTTGTTTTCTTATCCTCTCCCTGATTCCTGTTTCCTCGAAGAAGGGAGAAAAAAAATGGATATGATTAGGTCGTGGATTTTTGGCGCCTCGGATGTCGTTTTCGCTGCTCCAACTTACATTCTTTACTTCGCGGCAAGAACCTAGCGGGCTTGAGCCCATTTCTGTTTACGCTCTGACATTAGTTGGGCTTTTAGAGAAGAACAAAGGGAGATTGAGAAAAATAAGGGTCCGTTTGGTATAAGGATTGAAATCAGGGTGATTTGAATCATTTGATTCAGATCCATGATTCATGATTTGAATTATGATTCAGAGTGATTAGAATCTTTGTTTGGATGTGTATATGTATGATTCTGATTCTAACCTGAAATGTGATTCGAATCAGTGTTTGGTTGTCTTATTTTTTGAATTTGAATCATGACCAAAATAATGTAATGAAAGGTAATTATATAATAAAATAAATATAATTCTTTCCGTGTAATTTGAAAAAAAATATAATTCGTTATATAATTAAAAAAATGAAGTACTAGAAAAAAATTATGCAAATAATTATAACTCAAAATTATAACAAGCTAGTGAGAAATAAATGGAAAAAATGTGAATAAAATTATATAACATGCCAAACATATATCAAACTTGTCTCACACGATTTTCATTATTTAACAAGTCAATTACTGGGAAAAGAAAAAGAAAAAGAAATTGTTTGCAAATTATCACTACAATTGGACAAGTTACATCAAGATCCAGCAAAAAGCCATAAACCATTCCACACACAGTTTGGTGGCAACAACAAACAATACCACATTACTCAAAACCTTGTCATATGTCAAACGACATTGGTTCTACTTGTGTTTCCCTTATATGCACATTTTTGGGTCTACTAGTTGAGATATTTTGTATCCATATATGCACATTTCTTGATCTTCATATTTTGATGAACAAAACATCATCAACCATTCAAGCTAGAGAAGCAAAATGTTTACTTGAATGTCAGTTGGATTGCACCAGAAACAACAAAGGAGCCATTGACCCTGGGATAACTGTCCTTGTTCCCTTGATATGCACCTATTCGATGTGTCTTGGAAACTCTATCAGCAGCTCTTCTTTGTCGGGTACACCTTGGAATGCAAAGGAAGAGTAATAGCACCAAAGTTCAATTGCGCTTAAGAAATAGTTTCTTATCACACTCATCAAAGTTCCTTTCAATGTAAGTATCTTAAATCGAGAACCGATTGAAGAAAACTTGGATGCTCAGGAACCACATAGTCCTTGTTTTTGTCTGAAAATTGGTCAGATTGATAAAGGACCTGAAATGAAGAGTTGATGAGATAAAGCAACAAAGAAGTTAATTCAGCGACAATATTGATACTTGGCATTATAGATTACACCTCTCTAGCATAATGGGATATAGTGAAATCCGACCGAGAAAGTTTTGGCTTTATAAAGCGTTTGTGACTCATTTTGCAAATGTTTCATGTGTTGACTTTGGAAACATGCTGAAAGAGAGAAAAAAAAATGAAAAAAAATGAAAAGCAGAGACAAAGTTAGTAAGGTGGATAAAGCTTAAAGAAATGGAGTGGCGAAAATTTTACTGGAAGTATCTTACCAAGCTTCATCAAGAAGTGCGACTATTCCACCGGGTTTCTGTATTTAAGGGGAAAAAAAAAAACTTATGAGGTGAAATACTTCTACCCAGAAATTTTGTTCCTCATAAAATTGAACTCCAACAAAGAAGAAGAAGAAGAAGACAGTGGTGTCATGTGAAGGAAAGAGCTTAAACCTTTTCGATAAGATCCAATACATCTTGATTATCAACAAATTCAATGTAGCTCCAATCAATCTCCTCTTTGGTGTACTCTTCTTGTTCGATTTTGAAGACGTTCTGAAATCATTAACAAATAGTACTTGATCTACTAAACAAATCACTAGTATAAAAGCATAATCAGTCATTAACATCGATGATAACTTACCCGATTGAAATGTTGCTGCAGTTTCTCATTCGGGATCAAGTGTTCGTTTTATGAACACTAAAATAAGCAACCGAGAGAATGAGCTCATGAGACATGGCAACTCCCCCATACTCTCTTCGGCACACTAAAATAAATGAACAAATATATACACACGCAACATACATAATAACAATAGTCCAAGCAATGTGTCCACGAAAAAGCAGAGGAAAAAAATTAGTACTGAAAGGTCTTAACATAATGTATATTCATTCATATTTCAAATATAATTGATACAAGCATATGAAGTAATATTGTAGAACCCCATTGCTGATTTGCATTGTCAACCTTGTCTCCCGCGGCTTCTTTGATATTCCAACCACATTTCATTCGCAATGCGATCCCTAAATTGACACATCACTGTTCGGCTAACTGTAGCTCCTGTTACTGTTGACCCCTCGGGCGCATTGTCGTCATTGTTGGAATTTCCAACGTCATCAAATTCATCACAATTGGTTGGATCTATTTCACTAACCGGCACAACGGTAATATTGAACGGGTCTCCCTCGTTCACCATGTGAATAAAATTATGTAAGATCGCACATGCCACAGGAATCTTCACTTGTTTGCTCATTGGGTAACAATTAAATTTTAAGATGGGGAACCTAGCCTTCCAAACACCAAAAGTTCGCTCGATACAATTTCAGAAACGAAGAGTGTTTGTAGTTATAAATATCTCTAGGTCCCCTAAAACCACCACTTCTCCTTCGGTAGTCGGGGCAAATGGTATGTCCCACCTCTATATGGAGCAAGGAAACAATCATTGTTTGCATAATCTACAAGGTAGTATTTTCTGTGCAACTTAAACAAATTTTGTTGGAATTTGTAGGTCGTAACATGTATATGAATTAGAATTATGTCAAGGATTTCGATTCTTACTGGCGGTGGACGTGGGAAGTTGAACTTGGTTTTTCGACAAGCATCTTTTCGTGCATCATTTACGTGAACTTCAAAAGGAACATGCTGCAACTATATTTTGAGAGTTTACGCCTTTCCTATTGCGATAAGCAATCGGATTAGGAACCCCAATTGGCGTACACGGTATATGAGTCCCGTCAATTGCACCTATACAGTCCTGAACATCATAGTAAACCACAGTTGTGACATATTAATAAGAAACACAACTTCATAAAGATTAATGAAATTGATAGCATAGAGACACACAACTTACATCAAACCATGTGCCATATCTATGACGATTGTCGAAATCACTAACTGTCATAGTTTGGGGTTTAATGAAGTCATCATGCAACGCACAAATGGCGTCTAGGACCTCACTGAATCTCCATTGAAATTAGAGAATGTTGCCACACATCTTGTGCCTCACGATTAGTTTGACTTTGGGCAACGATAGTTAAGAAGACAAATAAACGTTCATGTTGTTTGTGGATTGTAACAAACGTTCAGTTAGTACTTCACAAAGAATCATAAATTGGGCCCATAACCTTGTTAAACATTGCCGCCTCATTATTGTTTGCTAATAACTCGTTGACTTTGTCTATACCTCTTAAAGACGAGTTATGCATCGGCCTTGGTACCTCGTCATCAAAAATAACAGCGGCTGCGGCTGTAGCGGCCGCCATTACTGCAAGATAGCGCCTTCTTCGGCGGGAAGATCGTCTTGCATCCACTTCGTCACGTTCGCGTGTTGATCCTTGGGGCTGCATTGTGAGTGGTTTACACGTTAACCTGTAACGTCACATATCAAACAGAGTAATTACAAGTATGATCTCAATTATTGTAATCCAATTTGTGTAGCACAATTTCCATACTATACAAGGAATTTGTAATAACGCAATTGTATTTCAAACAATACTCAAATGGTTGAACAAGTCGAATGTTTTAAAATCAAATACAAGACAACAATCCGGAACAATGGTCCAATCACACTACGTAATCGGAAATAAAAATAACAACTCATAATCAACTTAAACGTTACAGGGGAGAACTTGGTACTTAAAAAAAGCCGTCTAACATTACAACACTCCAATTCTACTACTAAACACTAATCCGTGGTCCACCATGGGGGAAAATGGGACCATGTAAAACTACACTTGGCAACCTAAGGAGTAGGTGGGTGGTTGTAAGGGTTTGGTGGCTGGTTATAGGGATGTGGAGGCTGATTGTATGGATTAGGGGGCTGGTTATATGGGTTATGTGGGTGATTGTATGGGTTAGGTGGCTGGTTGTAAGGATTTGGGACTTGTTTGCGAGATTGGCCATAAGGATCCCGAGAATGATGCACAAGTGGAGCTTGTGGGACTTCTACAAAGTCACTAATAAAGGTCCGCCTCATATCTTCATCAATTCTACCCCAAACTGGCCGCCAAGTGGGTGAAGCCATGATTTTAAAACATGAGTTTTACGCTTGTCAATTCCCATTTCCCCAAGCGAATTTAAGATGATGTCAGCTTCACTAGGGCCATCTACGGTTGTGTAACTTGGTAGGGTTTCTTTCGTTGTACGAATTTCTTCTTTCATTTCATCTCTCATTTCCTTAACTAGAGAGACTAGCATTTCTTTCGAAGAACTGTTCGATTTCCTTGCTGTGGACTGCCTTTTCCGAATCCCACGTGAAGATGAGGCGATATTTGTGACATTTTCGCACCGTAACGATTAACCGTTCGGAAAGATCAAAGCATCTTCATCATCTAGATTCGGTATGGAGCATCTTAAATTTGTTGTTGTTCATCATTACCAAGTAAGATCTTCAATGGGTGCATCATCCGCTGCCTCTTGGTGCATTTGGGTGAAATCAAGCTCCAATTCTAGTTGGGAAAATGGCAGCCAAGTACGCCTCGTTCAACTTCCAACCACTAGTAAACAATGTTTTCACATCGCGGTTTCTCTAGAAATAAATTAGAGAATTAGTTAGTAACCACTTACATGAAAGGTAAATTTGTGACAATTTAAATATGTCTCTATTTTAGTCAAATGTATAATCAATCCCATATGTTACCTTACAAAGATCTTTCTGCAGCTCCTCGAGCGAGGTGAAAGTTTGACGTGCTAGGATCCCATCCTACTCTGTATGATCTTGTAACATTTTGTTGTGGATACAACTTACCTAGTCGTCGGCGCTTCTCTTTAAGACGCTCACCATCGGGAACATAACCATCAAAGTACTTGGCCATTTGTGTGATGGTTTAGTGACGAGTTTTCGGTACCGTGGTTCTCCTCGTGATATTCATACATTCTCTCTATTGCAGCAGGGGCTCCAAAAAAGTGGCCTCTCATCTCTAGTTTTCCTTGGCATCTACACATGCATATCATTACCAAGAAGGACAACACATGCCAAAACAAAGGATACGACTTTCAAAAAGGTATTTTTTTCCGGGGCTGCTCATATATTAATTTTGGTCAAGTATAAGGCAAATCATATATAAGATAATAAGAAAAATGGTGGGAAAAGCCATCCAATGAACTTACTTGAGAACTTACATGGAAAAAATTTCCCGACAACTTGCCCATGTTATGAGCCTAGGAATTTTATGGAATGACTACCCTATGAAATTAACTACCTGATTTTTTTTTTTTGTGAAGACGACCTTCCGGGCTGTGGAGGTTAGAAATTAAATGGTGAAGAAGGCCTAGATGTTGTCTGTGTATTATAAATCACAAACCGGGTTCAAAAGGAGCTGTATATGTATTTACGTCTACATATATGTATATATGTGTGTGTATATATATATATATATATATATATATATGTAACATGATCAGCTAAGACGCTGATTGAACTTGGAAGACTAGTACACCGAAATTCCAAGTTCATCAAACATACAATTGAAATTGCAATCAAACGTGTAAAACAAAGCAACAGCCAAATTTGTGATTACTTTAAAGCGGGCTTTGAATGATTATCTTCGTGAGAAACATACACACAACTGGCCGTGTAAATCTTACGAGATCTCACTATCTCCTTAAACCCAATGAAATTATCCCAACCATTTCACATACTCAAGCATTCAAGTAACCCAAGCATTTCAAGCATTCGGTTTGCCGCCAACATAGTCAAGAAGGATTTATCAAATTTCACATAGTCAAGCAAAAAAATTCCGACAAATTGAAGAACAAACTTTACCAAAAATTGTAAATCAGGCACTAAAAAAACCAAAGTCACAATCAAACCAAACACTATCCCGTCTCCACAAATCAAAGTAACAAATCACAACCAAATAAACACGAGGGTTGTCTCCGAAACCATCACAAAATCTCATTATAACGGTAAAACGAAAAATTGGAAGTTAGGAGGGCATTTACAATGTCGCAGAGGATGGTGGTTTTTCGACTCGCAAACACCTTACAGGATCTCCGGTGAGAGCAAGAAATGAAGCGCCTTCCGTAGAATCGGTGAAAACAATACCGAATATGGAGTTTTCTCGATTTTTGACGAAAACCCTTTACTTCGCCACTTCTCATCAACGCCGACCGATTTTTTTAGAAGTGAGCGGGAGAAGAGGAAGAACGTCCCTCGAAAATTTCGATTTAAGGGAGAGGGAGGCTGCAGATTCTCTGCCTAGGCGCGAGAAGAAATGCGATTTCAGAAAAGTGGGTGTGGTGCATTACTCCGCACAGTGTTTTTACTGTGCACTTTGGGTTTCAACGGTAGAATCAGGGGGGGGCCTGATTCTATCAAAGTCCCAAAATGATCTCAATCAGAGTCCCAAAATGATCTCAATCAGAAATTTATTTTGAACTTCCAAACACTGATTTAACCGGAATCCTCTGATTTGAATCCTTGAATCTCTCAAACAAACAGGCCCTAAGTCACGATTTCATATGAATTAAAATTAATAGATTAATAATTTACATAAATTAATAAATAGATTAAATTATTATTTTTATTTATAATTTATAAGGTTATAAATCATAATTTAATAATTTATTTATAGTTTTTATTCATAATTTATCTGATTATGAATCATAACTTGATAAGTTTATTTATAATTTATCTAATTATGAACCATAACTTGACAAGTTATGCCTATTAATTTCTATAACTAAAAATTAGCCTATATATTTTCTTAAACTTTTTATAGTGATCTATTTTCTACAATTTTCACCCATTAGAATGGGAAAAGGGGACAAAAATGCGTAAGTCTAAAATTTTACTCACTAATATTTTTTCAATCAAATAATTATATTAATTAAAAGGATAGTAAATAAAAATAAGAGTACAAATTTAAACTGATGTGTTCTTAAAGATAAGTTTAGTAATTCTTTTTTTTTTTAGAATTCCAACTCTGTGAAGATGAGGGAAACAACGCATTTTAAAAGGAGATTAAAATTACGTTTTTAACACAATTACCTCCAAATTTATCGTGATTTAGCGAATTGTCTCTCAAACTTTTAATTTTGACAATCAATCCTCTGAATTTGTAAATTTATTATGATATGCCATATTTTACTAAATTTGTTAAAATTTTTTATTAGATTTAAGGGATTACAAATTGAAAAAAAAAAAAATTGAAATATTTATGTTATATTTGAATTTAGATGTCAAAATTTTTTGTTAAACATATTTTTCTGACACTAATTTAATATTATTATCATCAAAATGAGATGTATTACAATAACTTTACAAGTTGAGGAGCAATTTGCTAAACTATTACAAATTTAGAAGGTAAATGTGCTAAAAATCCCAAAAACTATGTCCGTTTAGTTCGCTAATTCGAGTTTTTAATTCGAGTTGAGATGTGATTTTATGTGAGAGTTTTTTACTGTCGTAAAAAAGTTAGATGTGATTATTTGTGAGAACTTTTTATTATAGCAAAACTCAAATTCTAAACTCGAATAAGTGAAATGAACGGGGCGTGAAATTTAAAATTTCTTGAAACATCTCCATTGCCTTTCTCCTCTTCATAATTGTGTCAGGTCGTCGTTTTTATTTCCTTTAGCATGTTTCTAATGAATGTCATTTTCTGTAGCTTTCATCTTTTTTCCCCTTCAATACGGTATGTCACGTGTTATTGACTATAATTAATTCCAATGTATATTATTTGTTACGATTATTTTCCAAACTATGCTTTTTTTTTTTTTAACTTTTATTGATAAGGAAATTTTACATTCTAAATTGTATTATTTTTGTTTCATAGAATCCCCCACAGTTAACTTTTAATAGTGAATACGATTATACTTTTTATAAGAAATTGCATCTAGGCAATTGTGGAGTGATAATTAAGGGCATTTAAGAGCGTGTTCTTTTTACAATTTAAATTATAATTTAAATTTTTTATAAGAGAAAATATTATAATAAGAAAGTTGAATTTTAATAAAAAAAAATTTAAGTTGTAATTTAAATTTAGAAAATAACAAAATTGGGTGCCATGTTGACAAACTAATTTCATGGTTACATATAAAAAACGACTGATGTTATAGGTAATTGATTGCAGTTCAGCCATTAACTGTGTTTAAATCAAACTGACTGGTATATAATTCAAAATTTACATGTGTGCTCGCTAAATGACTTCAAAATTTTATATGTAAACCTTAATAGTTGACAAGGAAAACCTTTATAACGAAGGCTTCTCAATGTCGCCATTGTGAGATTCGCAATGTCGTGAGCTTCTCTTCTTTACAAGTGTTTTTTTTTCGCACCGATAATTTGAAAATTGACTGAAACTATAACATGACGGTCAATGTAAATTTGGTGCTACAATATTTATCATTGTTAGGTCGATCAACCAGTTGCATTTTATAATTCCCCCCAAAAAAAAAAAGCTTAGTATTGAGAATTTCTAGCTAAATTGCGTTCGGAACACCTTAGTAATAACTTGTTACGAAAAGTACATGTATGTTGTCCCACATGAAAAGTGGATGAGAATGTGAAGTGGTTTATATACATAAAAGGACTTAATACTTAATAGGTTAACCTTTTGGGTCAAGTTAGGCTCTTGAAGTGTGTTGAGTCAGTTTCGCATGTGGTGTTTTCTCAACAAGTAGTATCAGAGTTGATGGTTCGTATGGATCAATCGATCACACTCGGTTACAATTTCCATGTTGCCTCCCATGGAGAGTTGGTGTTCATGCACGTGCGCGGATGGTGGAGCATTTGGTGGACTCACATGGTTTCGGCTTTTAGCTATCTTTCCCATGCTTAAGTTGGCTCCCGTTTGGAGTGTGATATTGATGTGCCGGGTACTTGAAACTTTAACTTGAGGGGGAGCTCAGTGAACACACACATGAGGGGGAGATTGTTGAGAAAAATACATGTGTGTATTGTCTCACATGAAAAGTGGATAAGAATGTAAAGTGATTTATATACATAAAAAGACCCAAGACCTATAGGTTAACCTTTTGAGTTAAGTTGGGCTCTTAAAGTGTGTTGGACTAATTTCTCATGTGGTGTCTCTCAAACATAACTTGTGTGTCTATTTATTTAGTACAACAAGTTTGAGATAAATGTAAGGATTTTTGTTCTTATTATTTTATTTCCCCACAAATAATCATAGATTACGTGGTTGAAAGCTTAACCTAATAGCAGTTACACTAATCACCATTAATGTTTTATCAAGTTCACACCGTTAATCCCCTCCATCCTCCAATATATAAAATTACCAAACTAGTCATATCAAGTGTAATACTGTTATATACCAAAACAAAAAAAGTTTTTTTATATTATTGAAGTTCCATAAAAAGAATATTCTCAAAAAAAAAAAAAAAAAGAAAAAGAAATACGAGCAAAAAACTTTCACATATAAAAGCGTAATTTCATCAGGTGCATTGTTGAAACATTTAAAATTAGGGGAAAAAAAACTCTATTAAGTTGATGTCGGGACACAAACAACCATTTGGACTGCACGGTCATTTTATTTTTATTTTTTTTGGTAAACATAAACTTCATAGAAACAAAAGAAAACCAGCAAACAAAGAACACTGACAAACAAAGAATACAAGGAGAGCTTTAGACAAAACCCATTAATGTCGGTCTTTTATAACCTATGTAACAAAAAAATTTTAATGGTACTGGCCTGCAAGTACATATATATTATGTTTGATTATAAGATAGCACGTGTGAGAAAAGTGAATGTTATTATTGTTAGTTTAAAGTAAGAAGTTGGACATAAGAGTCATGCCGTCAGTTTCACGTACGAATTAATCTTTAAACTGTCATATGCATTAATTGGCGAATTAAGATGTAACAAAAACATTAGGGAGAATGGAGAATGCAAGTCTCTTTAATTTGTTAATTTAAATTGAGATGTAATTTTATATGAGAAATTTTTATTATAATAAAAAAATTAAATGTAATTATTTTTGAGAGTTTTTAATTATAATAAAATTTAAAATTTAAATTTAAATTGATAAAATAAACATGATTATAATAAATGGTGGCTGCCCATGTTACTACATCTTGGAATGAAACGTACTTTTTTTCTTTGAGGAATATGAAGCATTATTTTCGAGACAGAATATATATGTTTACATATTGTTGTAAATTTTCGGTGAAAAGGTTATTTCACTTTACATGTAGGAATTTTTAGTCTCGTTCATTTTACTGATTCGAATTTAAAATATGAGTTTTATTACAGTAAAAGCTCTCACAAATAATTACATCTAATTTTTTTACTACAGTAAAAAGTTCTCACATAAAGTCACATCTTAACTCGAATTAAAAACTCAAATCAGCGAACTAAACGGACCCTTTATTGTTTTGAATTGTTGGTACTAGTTTTCTAACATCTAAATTAATGCATGTTCGCATTAAAAATTTATCACGTGCAGTATAAATTTATTCATGCAACAAATTAGACTATTTAAAAATTAATCAAATGTTTATAACAATTTTTTTTTACGGTGAGGTAAATCGCATTGTCCACTATAAATACGTACGAATAAATACCAATTATTCAATCAAGTTGTTTGCTGAAAGCAAAACCACGTAGCATTTTCTTTTTAGGTCGATATCATGTATTTTCCGCTGGACTCATTTTTGTTTGATTATCCCTATGGCGATTATCAACATTCAATAGCATATGTTGCTAGTACAGTATACTTTATTCATATTTGTATTGTACGACAAAATAATTGAAATGTCAGACAAAAATTAATATATTTATTTTTTGGTTTTATAATGGAATTTCCCAAAATATGTTATAAAATCGGAATTTTAGTACGGCGGAAAGAGAAAATGGCTGAGGCCGAGGACGAGGGTAAAAAAAGGAAAATGACAATTAAACACGTCGCAGTGTTAGCAGACATCTAAAGGCGCTTGCTATTACTTTTATCATTTTTTATTATTTTATTTTTATTTTAACAAGAAAACCATGAAGAATCGTAACGGTCCACACAGTAGATTGCCACCTCATTTGCGGCCCCAGATCCACGTGTCGTCTCTGAACTTCTTTCCTTGTTTTAGCCTGATTCGCTGCTCCGACGCAGAGACGGTCGGGCGGCACTGGAAAACTAACGCCGTTATAAACTTTGACGAAAAAGTGTGTGGACGTCCCAAGGCAGGGTGTTTTACGGCGACGTGGACAGTAACAGAGCCGTCTTTTTCCATAAATACCCCCGGCATGCTAAGAGGACGTGTCGGTATCACCGTCGTAATTGCTCCTGCCATTTTGTCCTTTTTACCCCCTACCCTACCTGCACTTTTCAGAATCATCATTTTTTCCGTTTAAAAATAATTAAAGAATATTTGTCCTTTTTTATTCTGTTCGAAATTTAGGAAATAATCAGGTTGTTTATTTTGTTAATTTGAGTTTATAATTTGAATTTAAATATAATTTTATATGAGAATTTTTTATTGTAATAAAAAAATTTAAATGTGACTATTTTTAAAATTTTTTTATTATAATAAAACTTAAATTTTAAATTCAAATCAGTAAAATAAACAGAATTTAATATATAATTCAAACTTAGATGTTTCCTTTTTTGGCTACAAAAGTTTACTAAGAACTCGTTAGTTTCGTAGTTTTAAAATTGAAATTTCACAAATTTAAATTTGTAATTAAAATTAAAATGTAGTATTATTTTAAAATTTGTAATTATAATAAAAAATTAAATATGATATTTTTTAAAAAATTTTAACTATAAAAATTTAAAATTTAAAATTTAAATTAATAAAATAAATTAGACCTAATTTTCTTTTTACTTAATTTGAAAGAGAAAAACTCTGAACACACGCAGCCAATTCCAGCAACGTTTGGTCTCCATGCAGGACATCTGCTTGGTTTAAGGCCGACACTTTAAATTTATTTCTTTTTAAATAAAATTGGGTTGTTTAATATATAGTGTTTTGAGGTACATAGATAATCCAATTAGGAGGGAATGTGTACCCCAAAACACTAACAAGTCCGTTCAACACATACAATAGTAAGTAAAGAGTATATTTCTTAAATTTTCAAGCCAAAAAAAAAAAATTATTAAATTTTTTTTTATTGATTTAGTGTAGGTGGACCTCACCAATTGTAACATAGTATCTAGGCCATTTATATAGATAGTTGTTCACTTTGTTAATTCGAATTTATAATTTGAGTTGAGATGTGATTTTATGTAAAAAATTTTTACTGTAACAAAACAGTTAGATGTGATTATTTCTGAGAGCTTTTTATCGTAGTAAAATTTAAATTTTAAATTCGAATCGATGAAGTGAACATGACTAATTTTTTGTTTTTCTTTTAGCCTTGCTTGGGAAAATGAAAGGGTGATGGTATTTATGTCGGGAGTGCAAATGAACAGTGACGGCTATGAAATTTTTAAAACCCTTCCTTCCTAGTTGTTTGAGAAAGAGAGAGACAAAATTGAGAGGTGAGGTTGGCGGAGAAGGCCATAGAAAAGGGGGAGACACGAATCGTGTATTTATTTAATATGAACAAATAGTGAACATGCAGAACAATAATAACAATAGACGCATAGAACTTATCGGCGTGAAGTACTAGCAAATATCGCCAAACCCTTTGGAAAAACAAGAAAAAATGGAAGAAGAGGAGGCATATATATATATATATATATATATATATATAGTAGGGAACACATATATTATATTTTGTATTTATATATCTATAGAGAGAGAAATCTAGCTTACTTAGCATTAATAATAATATTATTAAGAAAAAGGAAGAGAGAGACAGAGAGAAGAGAAAGAAGACAGGAAATGCAGGTGTACAAAACGCACCTACACATTACACACCCAGTACGACCCACCTCATCACACATTAACACCTTTGCCTGCTGCTGCCTTTGCCCTTTTTTTCCCTCTCCTTTCCTAGTTGTTTCTTCTCACTCCTCCAAGAAATATATATATTTTATACACAATATAGTTGTATCTATACTTATGTACGAATATATACGTTACAAACAACATCATTTCTCTTCATTTACGCACACACTTGACACTTTCTTCTCTCTCTCTCTCCCACACAAAATATATATAACACATACAAACAGGGCGTGTACTGTGAGAGACGGGAAAAGAGAGAGAAATGGTGTAGTATATAGTCCTCTATGTGTGTTGTGGCGTGTTGGTGGAGGAGTGGAGGTGGGCAGAGAGAGAGAGAGAGAGAGAGAGAGAGAGAGGTTACAAAGACCCACACATTGAACGCTCCTTGTTGGACACGGGACACCCTATTCTTAAGCCTTTTCTTAATTTGTCTTCTTTCTTTCTTGTATTTTTTTTCTCCTTCTGGGTCTTTTTCTTCTACTTCTTCCTTGTTTCTCTTCTGGGTTCTTCTTCTGCATTGATTCCCATATTCTTTTGAGGAGATAAAAGGACTCCGGCTTTTGAGTCTTTTGAAAGAGAGAGAAAGAGAGAGATGGGTGGTACGGAAGGAGCGACTAAGGAGAGCAAACGATGTTCAGGAAGTGCTAGTTCGCCTGCTAATAACAACAACAAAGGTGATACATATGAACTTCAATATTCTATGTGTGCGTATATGTTTGTGTGTATATCTATATCTATATATATATATATATATATATATATATTGTGTCTCATGAATTGTTGGGGTGATACTGTACCTAGATAAGACATTTGATGGTGAAAGCTATTATTTTCTTTTTTCCAAAAAAAAAAAAATGGAAATCAGGCAGGACTGTATTAGAAAGTTGTAATTTTCTAGCCATATTTCTCAAGAGATGTTAAAAAACCGCCGTGCATGTGATGAGCACCATTTTCACACGGACATTCATTCTCTTTTGAAATAAAAAAAATCTTGATTTATGATTGTGATGAGCATTATAATTCTGTTAGAGACCCTCTTCTTTATCTAAGAAACACGCGCATTTATATATATATATATATATATATATATTTGTATGTTATTTATAATATATTGATTTAAAATTTATTTGACTTCAACATTTTGACTGATTGGAACGTTAAATCTAGACTGGCCCGGTAGTGACTTATTGTTCGGGTGTAACCGATTAAAATGTTCTTATAACTTAAATAACTGGGAAATAGTAGAAAATATGAAAATAAGAAAGGAAATCCAATTTTTAGTTATAAATTAATAGGCCATAACTTGTTAAGTGGCGGGTTCATAACCGGACAAGTTATGGACAATTATGAATAATAACTTGTCAAGTTATGGTTCATTCGTACCTGCCTTGCCTTTGAAAATAAAATTTTGGGCCTATTTATTCTTATGTAAACTATTGGCCTATTAATTTTAATCAACTCAAATTTTGGCCTATTTTCAAATGGGTTTTCATTGATACTCAATCGCCCTTCAAATGGGTTTTCATTGATTTTTATTTTTATTATTATTATTTTTTTTTTTGGCCCACTATGTATTGATTTATAGGTGACGACGAGATAGATGATTTGTACATTGAACTATGGCATGCATGTGCGGGCCCCCATTCTCACGTTCCGCGGCTTGGTGAGAAAGTTTACTACTTTCCTCAAGGTCATGTTGAACAGGTTTTGCTCCGCCCTCGCTAATATTATTTTTCTACCATGTTGTTTCAACTTTCATGTAAACTGAATATTCCATATGAGTATACTCACAGTGCAAACTCTAATCATTGCTCACATGGCTTCATCATGGTAAAACATGAGAAAGATTAGCTTTATTTGCTTGGAACCTTAAAGGATTTCATCATGGGTGATAATCTCTTTTGAAATGCCCACTAGTATGAGAAATATTAGCTTCATTTGTATCTCACATGTTAAATGATATTTGACACAAAATTTTATTGGTTCGATGCCCTTTAAGGCTGTGTTTGGTGGGAGGGAAAGAAAAATGTATAATATAAGTGAGGAAAATGGAGAGGAAGGGAGGGCCTTTCTCTTGTTGTGTTTGATATGGACTCTTCCTTAATCCTTTAGTGTTGAGAGAGAACAAAATTGTTGTGTTTTAAGAATTCGAAATCTTTTAACCAATCCATTCCCTCCGCTTTCTTTCCTACCAAACACCATGAGTCTCAAAATACTTCCACTAATTCCCTCACCCCTATCCTTCATTCCACTTTTCTCTCCTACCAAACAAGCTCTTAAATTTAGTTGTAGCTTACGAATTTTGAAAGCGAGTACTGATGATTCCATTTAACTTCATTTATAGTCTAAACATTCCATATGTAATATGATAATAGATAATGAGTTGACAGAACCATAACT
The DNA here is from genome assembly GCA_012066045.3 of Morus alba. Classification (NCBI taxonomy): domain Eukaryota; kingdom Viridiplantae; phylum Streptophyta; class Magnoliopsida; order Rosales; family Moraceae; genus Morus; species Morus alba. The sequence continues at coordinate 8,092,541 of CP050230.2, read as the reverse complement.
GCCTTGTTTACTTCATGCGAGCTTGCATTAACATGACTGATTCTCTGGGACAGGTTCAAGCTTATGCTAACCAAGATGGTAATATGGAGATGCCAATCTACAATTTGCCCTCTAAGATCCTCTGCAAGGTTGTTTATATTCAGCTGAAGGTACATCATTTATCCTTGAATTTTCACCAGCCAAGATATATAATTTATTCTTCTGAAATTCTACATTTTTTTCATGATGGTACATTGGAGGGATTATAATTTTTGGCTCATGAATTTTTGTATGGTGTCCATCTATTTTTGCAGGCTGAAGCTCACACAGATGAGGTTTATGCTCAGATCACTTTGCTTCCACTGACTGAGGTTAGTTTCTTATCATATTAAAAATAGAAGAAAAGATAAAAAAAAAAACTATGTTAGCTAGCAAGTGTTCTTATGATTCTGCTAAAAAACTAAAACAACAATAATCCAATGTGTCAGTATTTTCAAATTTCTTGTGTTTTTGTTCTATGCATGGTGCATACCCTTTTATCATTGTAGAATTTCATTCACACTTGTAGCCTTCTCTCTCTCTCTCTCTCTCTCTCCCCCTTCCTCTTCTTCTTTTCTAGTTAGAATTTGCCACGATAGATGAGTACTAGTTATGATTTCTGTGCCTCGCAATCATGAATTTTTTAAACTCACATATCATTCATTTCCTTTGGTTTTCAAAAACGGTCCGTTTCTTTGTATGCATTATCATAACAACAATACTGCTGAGTTCCTGCAGCAAGAGCAAAGCTTAGAGGATGAAGAAGTGCTACCTTTTCCTCAGAAAAGCAGTGCATTCTCTTTCAGCAAGGCTCTCACTCCTTCAGACACAAGCACACATGGTGGATTCTCTGTTCCTAAACGATATGCTGATAAGTGTTTTCCGCAACTGGTCAGTATTTTCGCATGAGTTTTTACACAAACGCCACCCTTAAGTTTTTTTAGTACACAGCATTTTCTTTCTACAATCATTTTATTTGAAACAAGGAGTGTTACGCTTGTACTTCACAAAGTTCGCATCAAATGGATTTAATTAAGACATCAAAGTTTTTCCTTTTTTTTTTCTTGGAAAATTATGTTGGCAGGTCGTTAACAAGGTATGGTTGGTTGCTTGTTGCAGGACATGTCGCAGCAACCACCGGTACAAGAACTGGTTGCAAAGGACCTGCATGGATTCGAGTGGCACTTTCGTCATATATTTCGCGGTATCTTTTATTTTAGACAACTTTGAAGACAGGCCTAAATCTAAGATTTAGGCAATATAATTAGTATTTAATTGAACCTCTAAAGTCTATGATTAGTTCATTACAACAGTAAATAGGAGTTTAAATTTGGACAAAACCATAACTTTTCATTCATTCCTCTTAAATTTCTACCATAACTTGGAAAACTAATCTTGTAGTTTAACTTTAAACTAAATATTCACCAAAAACAATTGCAGGTCAGCCAAAGAGGCATTTGCTTACTAGTGGTTGGAGTACATTTATCTCATCAAAGAAGCTCATTACTGGGGATGCTTGCATCTTTCTTAGGTCTCTCTCTCTCTACATATATGTGCTATGTTTTTTCTTTACTTTCCAAGAAGCCATAAGTCATGTTTTCGTTGTTAAACTAAGCTTGGTCAGGAACTTTCAATGCTGAGCTAGCTGTCTTCTGTTTTGGTTAATTATAAGTAGGAACCCTTGTTTTGCAGAGGAGAAAATGGAGAACTTCGTGTCGGTGTTCGTCATGCAATGAATAGAAGAATCCCGAGCAATACATCAACGTCTGTTATCTCCGGACACAGCATGCAACATGGTATACTTGCCAGTGCTTTCCATGCCATTTCTACTGGAACCATCTTTACTGTGTACTACCGTCCCTGGTAAGAGATATTAAGAGAACTAGCGCCCTTGTAGATTGTTTTTCTAGCAGTATGTATCAATTGGCTTGTGAATATCAGAAGTGAAAACCTTTTTATATATGCTTCGTACGCAGGACTAGTCCAGCTCATTTTATGATACCTCGTGATCAATACCTGAAGTCAGCTGAACGTGAATATTTGGCTGGAACAAGATTCAGATTTGGTCTTGAAGGTGAAGAATGTATAGAAAAGAGGTACAATTAAGGCCAAGCATTAAGTTGGTATTTTGGCTTACATTTTCTAGTCTAATTACATTAGGAGTAACTTTTCTTGTCAAGTTTGTCAGAGACACAAATCCCATTCAATGGTGGACATATAGATTATTTGTAGATAATTTTGAAATCAATTATATTCTTCTGATTGAATGTATTCATTTGTCAAGTAGGCTTACAGGTACTGTAGTAGGTGTTGAAGATCATGATCCCATAAGATGGACTAATTCAGAGTGGAGGTGTCTCAAGGTAGTAATTTAGTATCCAACTCCTAGGTATATTTTCTCTGAGTGTTTTTTTTTTTTTTGGTAAAAATTTCTCGATCTACATCTCCTTTTAGGTCAAATGGGATGCCAGTTCAAATATGTCTTCACTTCCTGAAAGGCTTTCTCCTTGGAGCATCAAGCCAACAGATTCTACTCACAATGCTGATGCTTTTCTCCGATCCCCACCGAAGAGGGGGCGTGAACTTGATCTTTCGTCGCCTGGATTTTCTAGCTTGGCCAGAGAAGGTTACTAGTCCCCTAACATCCTCTTTCTTTTTGGAGAGACTCTAGATTTACAAAAGAAGTTACCTTTTGTTATTTATTTTTCCCATGACTGATCAAACTCGCCTTTTCCTTTAAGGCTTCACGCTGAGTTCAGTCAAGCGGATTATGCCTCAAAGACAAAAGGGGGTCTTGCAAGGTCAAGAAATTAGCAATGTACATGTTCATGAACCGGGTGCGAAAATGGCACCAATGTTGCCAAAGTTCATTATGCCACCAAATCCCAACTGGAAGAGCCTCTTGCAATTGGAAAATCATCTCCAGTTTCCAATGCAAGCCCAAGTTTATCAGTGTCCCAGGGGTGAAATTGCATTTCCTGGTGAGACTATGGTGCCTTCAAGCCTCACTAACCAGTTGTGCTCAAAGTTTGCTACTTATAGCAGAAGCTTCTCAGTTTCAAATGGAAACTCTACCAATTCTGGGTCTCAGGAATTTGCTGAGCAGAGGAGCAATGACGAAGCTCCTCGCCAACCGAATGGCAGCGGCAAATACATGCTTTTCGGTGTCAATTTGTTCCATGGTCACCCGGAGCTCCCTTCACCACAAGCTGCTACTTCTAATGAGCTGTTAAGCTCTTTTTCCCTTCCTCCAACTTCTCAGTCTAGTGTTTCTGAACCACCTGTCCATGTTTCAGATTCATCTAATAACAAGAGTGTTTTTGGCCTCCTTTCTGAGAAACAATGCAAGCAATGTTGCTCAATCACTAACAGGAGTTGCTCAAAGGTACATAAATGAATTACTCTTTTTTTTTCTTTTTTTTCTTCTTTTCCCTTCTCTCTTTTAAGGTGATAGAATAACATTAATTAAAACCTTAATGGTTGACTTGGTTATGGAAGCTAATGTTTTTGGACTTCTCAACACTCATTCCACAGGTGCTCAAACATGGAACTGCCCTTGGAAGATCCGTGGACCTCACCAACTTTGGTGGGTATGAAGAACTCATCTCCGAGCTCGACGAGATGTTCGAGTTCAATGGAAGTCTGATAGATGGAAGCAGTGGGTGGAAAGTGACCTACATGGATGATGAAAGAGACTTGATGTTAGTAGGAGATTATGATTGGCAGTTAAGTCACAACCAATACTTTCCCAAAAATGCGCTTGTTTAACAAGCATAGCCTTCATCGTTACACACTACATTGATCTAATTTTTCCTATTCAGTAAATCTGTTTTACACTCTCAGGATGTTCAGATCCGCGGCCAGAAGGATGTTCATCTGTCCAAAAGAAGAAATCAACAAAATGAATCCAGGGTCACTCAAATCCACCATTTCTCTACTTGATGAGTGAAAAATGGTTTCAATAAAAGTACTTTTTTAAGAACTTGTCATCTTTTTGTTGAAAACCTTTTGTTGTAATGCCTGAAGGATGGTAACCGCTTTGTGATAGGCAGCAGGACTGTTATTGCTGCCCTGAATAAATCCCCTTAAAATAGGAAAACGCCACCTTTATTTCAATAATAATGGACAGCTTGTTTAGAAAATAAATTTTATCCTTAGCTGTTTTATATCAAAACTAGCTTCATTTATTATTTATTTATTATTTATTTTTTTGGTGAAGATTACGTACTCTCAAGTGAGATCAGTTTTAGTAAAATTGCCGCATCAATTGTTGTTCAGCATTGATCACGTATGTATGTTTGTTTTGTTTTTTTTTTTTTTTTTTTTTTTTTTTTGTTTTGTTTTTTTGGGTGAATGAAGTATGCTTGATGTATTTGATATCTATGGATAAATTTAAATCTTTAAGGTACCAATATATGAGTAGCTTAAGCTGTTCGTGGTTTTTTTTTTTTTTCCTTTTAAATGTCTTCTTTTTGTTTTAAATATAAGTAGATTATTTATAGCCTAAACATCAATTATTCAAATTACTTTTACTATTTTCTGCAATTTTTTATATTTTATTTTTTTTGAAAAACTTCCCTCTGTCTAAAATGACATGTCGTTTTCTGGTAACTTGTTTCTAGTGTAAAATCGTTGACAAAACGGTATGTCGTTTTCTCGTCAAGTCGAAACGACATTAGAGAGTAACGACACGACCCCCTAAAAAGGACAATATCAATAATCAATCGTTCCACAACTGTTGGAGAAAAAATAAAAAAAAAAAAAAAAAAAGTAAATCTCTCTTTTATCTTCTCGAACAGGCCACGTCTTCATCCTTACAATCCTCAGTCAGACAGAGTCGAGCTTCCGTTTTCCTTCCCGCCACCAACAATTTCCACTCTCAAACTCAAAGAAAACAAGGACGAAGAAAGAAAGAGAAGAAAAGTAGGAAACCCATTGCCCCCAAAATTCCCAAAACCATGAAATCTTTGCTGAGCGTTCGTCCAATTACTGCCTGCTCAAACTCCAATTCCTTCTCTCGCTCCGCAATTTTCGTTGCACTCGCCGTCGCTTCGCCTTCCCTCGATGTCTCGGCGTCGTCGCTGAGTCTGACGATTCCGACTCCGAAGAGAATCCATCTCTCGCGCACTGCTCTGAGATCTCGGTCTTTTTCAAATTCCCAAATGGGTCATCGAGGAGAAGAAGAAGAAGATGTCCAAGTTGAAGACCTCAGGGTTCCAGACCATTGGTTGGAACCTTCCAAGGCCTTGGAGGTATGAATAAATTTTCAATTTCTTCTTTTGATTTTGCATGATCTTTGTCAAATCTGAGTTAGTTATTTTTTATTTATTCATTTATTTTCATTGAACTGGGATTGCTGGAAATTTAATAGGATTTTTGGCATGTTTGCCCATGATTTTTTGGGTATTGACGAACTTCTCTCTTGAACTTTTAATTTTTTCGCTTTACCCCCAACTTTTCAAATCCATATATGTCCCTTTTATCATTTTTGGGTCGGTTTTGGCAGTTGATTTGGAATCCTCATGTGAGATGGTCGTTGACTTTTCTGTTTAACTAATTTAAAGGCCAATGGTAAAAGGGACACATTGCGGTAATTTTCCAAGTTAAGAGTGAAGAATCAAAACTAAAAGTTTGCGGGGGCAAGTTATCAAAATACAGAAACTTTAGGGGCAAAAGTGCCAAGAAACCTAATTTAGAAATGCAGATTTAGCATTAAGTCAGAAGAGCATCTATTATGTTTTTGTGATTGTTATCCTTTAGCTGATTTCGAGACGTTTTCTGGTTCTTAGTGGTGGTTCAGTTATAAGTTGTTCATTTGTCAATTCTGAATAAGCAGAACTAGTTTAAGGAATTATGGGCTTTGCTTTGTGAAAGAAGGTTTCAGTAAAAACCAGAAATACCACTCAAGATAAATATTATTTATGTCACCACACTAAAAAATAAACAATTGTTTTTCTATTAATAAAGATAAAATAAAAAGCGACAATGGCACCCAATTATTTAAAATGACCCGAGTAATAGGCATGTACAAAATCATAGCAAACTATGTACTTTTCTCAAGAGGGGAGGAGGGAGGAGGTGGAGGGGTTTTTTGGCTGTTATGCATATGAATTGGCATAAAAAGCTTGTTGGGTCTCCCTTGTTTTCTTTCTTTCTTTCTTTATTATTTTTGAAAGAAAGTAAATTTGGTGAAACTTTTTAGGCCTTTTCAAAGCTGTATCAACATGATAAAACATGTGACTAATAGATGACACTGACAGCAATTGCATGCATCACATGTATTCAGTTTCATTTTTTTTTTTTTTTCTTTTGATAAATTATTCAGTTTCATGTTAAATGCTGCTCAAGGGGCTTTTAAGGATCATTAGGTGGCAGCCTGTTAGCAAGAAACGTTTGTGTAACTAATAGGTCTGTGAAAATTTTAGATGTTATTATATGTTAGTAATCTCATCATGAAATATGGTCTATCATTTGTGCTAAGAATGTCCTAAATTATAATCTCCAACTTGACATTGGTTTACCTCGGCTCTATACTGGTCCACTTATTGCGAACCTGACGCTTTTCCCAAATATCTGTTCAGGAATCAGAGTGGCTGAGGGTTACACTGCATAAATGGTTGGATGATGAGTACTGCCCAGAAGCCACCAACGTCGAAATAAGCAAGGTTGCTGCTTTCTCGTACTACAAAAGTTTAACAGAAAAGCAGACAGACCTTGGTGAGATTCTGCTGAAGATGGCCAGAGAATTGGAAACCATTTCATATCAAGAGAGTTTTCATGGGGCATTCTCATCAGCCAACGCAGCTATAAACTTGATTGCTGAACGCATAGATCAGCAGGCCTAATTTTCTAGCTAATTGGAGGTTTGAACCCTAACCACACCTGCCTTTTCCTTTGCTAATTGTCATTGCACTCCCTTCCCTTGCCGTTCTGTGAAATTCAGTTTTATGACACCGATGTAGTAATAATGATGACAGGTAGCTTACAAACTTTCAAGAAAATCAAGATTCTTAGATCAATCTCATACCAAAAGCCGATCCTATGTCAAAAACTACTTCTGCTATTGGGAGACCTATTCCTATTGTGCTTCAAGTCTTTATGTTCCATACTTATAGTAGACGCATAAAAACGACCATATGAGGCTTACAAACTTTACTGTAGTCCAAATTTTTAAATCGATCTCCTACTAAAAAGTAAACAAGATTGTTTGTCAAAGTCCTATAATGATTTTGGACGACGATAATGCTGCAACTTCCTCTCTTCTATACTTTGAGAGGCATAACAATGCATACAGCATTGTTCGAACAATGAGAAAGATGGTTTGCAGACTTGGTATAAAATTAAATTCTTTGATAGATCTTTTGCACAAAAGCAATTATATGTCATTAATTATTTTGGTCCCCATTTATGCTACAGCTTCCTCTGTTTTGTACTTGTAGATGCATAATAAGGCATAGTGCTTAACATGTAAAAAGAGGTGATTACAGTGAGTGTTCCAAACAGTGGGGAAAAAAAAAAACTGCCATTTTGTTCTGTTTTCTTTTATTGTTTTAGTTTTTCATTCCAAATGAAGAGTTACAGGTTATGTTATTACTTGACATGAAACCTAAAATTCCTCATGCATTTTAAGTTAATTCTGCAGCTTTGATCAAAGACCAAGCAAGAAGACAAGACAGCCCATGACTCGTGCTCGAGACTAGCTTACTCGAAAGTTGTGCAGTGAAATAACCACCAACCAAGTCCTTGAACATGGGGTTCAGTCAGGTCCCTATTCTGCCACTTCTAATTGCAATTTTATTGTTCTCTTGTGCTGAACTTGCAGAAGATGTTAAAAAGCAAGAGCCAAATATGTCAGTTTCAGTTTCACCACTCTGGCAACCCGAGACGGGTCCCTAGTGCTTGATGGTCTCAATTTCACGTGATGCTATTTTTGAGGACAGACAATTCATGAACACTTGAGATTCAAAAGCTCCTAAAAAATTCATCTAATAAATATAATGAAGAAGTCATTCACTTCATCGTACTGTTTATTATAATAAATAGATCTACACACCCTATCACAACTTGAATCAAGAAAAGGGATGCAAAAAACAGTGTGATTCTTACAACTAAAATAAGGGCAAAGCTATGCCACATGCTACCCATATATGAGATGAGAGAGTGGCACGTGGAGTTATTTCCAGTGCCAGAGTAAAATTGCATTTTATGTTATCATGTGTTACTTGATAATTTCGTCAAGATTATTATTATTATTTTTTTTTTTTTTTTTTGGTACCACGTACTATGTGATAAGGGATTTGTTTTTTACAATGTTGTAACATTTTTTGTTGTGGTCTTTTCGGCATTAAATTGTGGGACATCATGTGTCGCTCACTACTAAAAAGTAGACCGAACGTTGGCCGTTAAAATCTCAAAAAATTTCCCGTCCAACTTTTAAAAATTTTATCCCATACAAAGAGGGTGAAAGAAATAGCAAATCTCTTAAATCGATGCATATTTGATCGTAGTTGGACTAAAAGAATCTTCAAAAGTCATGATAACAGATACTCGGTTTTGATTTTTTTAAGGAAGTCACGAGATCTCCCACCGAGGCAGGATTCTCGAGATCAGAACCCCAATTGAAAATACAAAATGGCAGAACTATTCTTATTATGAAAAGAAAATAATATTAAACAAGCATACGATAAAACAGCAGGTTGGCATAATTGTCCCAAATCCTCAACCAAATATGATTGGCGGCAGTTATATTCAGAAACCGTTCTCCAAAAATGAAATAAACTTAAAATAAATCAAACAAGGATCTACGTGTTCACTTTCCACCCAAGAAAAAGGAGACACTACAAGCATGATTTGTTCAGATTATTGATGTTGCTATCAAATTGATATTTTAGTCAAAATAAAGACTTGAATGTTGCTATCAAATTGATATTTTAGTCAAAATAAAGACTTGAATCACAATTTTTCCCCTATAATTTATAGGATTGGTCTTTTCACGCACCAGTTGTTTTTGTTGCAAAATGCTTTTCTTTTTTTTAAGCTAAAACGATATTGATCCCCATCTAAAATTAAAATGAAATGAAAAAGAAAGGGCAATAAGATAAATCAATTATATAGATCTTATTTTTTTCACAACTCAAATTTAATTTTTACTGTGCTTTTTCTTAAAAAAACTCAAATTTAACTTTTAATTATAATATTTTTTTCTCACATATACAATTTAAATTATTAACTAATTTAATTTTTTATTATAATATTTTTTTCTCATATATACAACTTAAATTATTAATTTAAATTGTGAAATATACTCGTAATATTGAAATCTCTCTGCTAAAAATATATATATATATATATTAAAACTCCAATCAGACGCCGGAGAGTGGCATATTTGGTATAAAGTCCCCCACCCAAAGTTCTGATTTTTCTTTGGCTGCACCTACCCAAAGCTCGGTGGCTGTGCTATTATTACTACATATCTTTCTATTTCTCTCTCTCCTCTCTCTCTCTCTCTCTCTCTCTCTAACTAACTACTCACACAAACTCAATGGCACTTCAGAAAAATCTGCTGGTTTGCAAAAATCTGCTGGTTTGCGCCCCAATAGAATGTGGAAGCGTGGAAGAAACATTGGCTTCCATGGACAAAGCCAAGGCAGAAGGTGCAGACATTGTGGAGCTTCGTCTTGGTTCCATGTCGTTTTCTCACATTTCCCAACTTCAGAACCTCATCAACCAAAGAACTCTCCCCACAATTCTCTCTTTAAGGTACCACCTCCTCTTTTTCTTCCAAGTTAAGATCTTGGAGCATGCATTAATATTATTATTAGCCTTAAAGCCAAGTGTCATTCTTCTAGTTCTCGGAGCATACATTATTATTAATCTTAAGCTAAGTGTCGTTTTTCTTTTGGCAATTAACCTTCCTATCTTGGTTGAGATTTTTTGCTTCTCAATGTTTTGATGGTGTTAGACTTAATGACAGACTGTTAGGCTCCATTCACTGATTCAAATTTAAAATTTGAGTTTTATTATAATAAAAAATTCTTAGAAGCAGTCACATTAAAATTACAATAAAAATTCTCACATAAAATTACATCTCAATTCGAATTATAAACTCAAATCAACGAAGTGAACGGAACCTTTAAATTATGATACACAACATTCTTTCTTTTTTTTTTGCTATTTGAGTTTCAGTTTTATACGGACTTCTTAATCATTTAAAAATTATTTATAAGAGTATCTATTTTTAACTGTTAAATTTTTTTAAGTTTCATTAAATTTGTGTATTTTTTTCATTGTAATGTTATCTTATTGGTTAAAAATGAAAAAATAAAATAAAAAACCATGCGGATAGCTTATCATTTATGAGCTTGAATTATCTGAATACATGGCATTTATAAATGCCATGGTGAATAAATAAGTTCACTTTTCAAAGAGGATGAGATAGCTCACGGTTCGAGACGCTCCTCTTTTGTTTAAATGGAAGTGACACCATTTGGTAAGACAGAATGCATACAGAACATTCTAGAAAGAAATCACCGAAAGCATTTTTTTTTTTTAAATGCGGGGGAGAAAAATGGAAAATAAAAGTCTAGCTTGTACAAAATGCACGTACCAATCCTTTAATTAGACACTAAAATCACGAGTACTTGAACTGAAAAGACATTTATATCCTCACCTAACCTATGATCAGGTGATAAATGAGAGCTTTGAATCTGTGGTGGCCGTACCCCTTAATTTCTTTTGTACAATTGTAAATACGTGGTTCTTTTTCGCACATTTGGGTCCTAATCATTTGGCTTGTCTTGTAGCTAATATATTATATACGTATTTATTTTTTAGAATTTGGTATTTTATGAGTTATCACTGACCAATAATTGCAACAGTGAACAGCCTTATATTCAGTGAAAGAGAAATACTTATTATATTAGAGTAGGTATTTTTTTATTTAAATGAGAAATTTAAACTCTATTAAAAATATTTGATTCATAAATTAAAATTATATAATTAAAATTATTTTTAATTTATGTGTATTTTTTATAAAAAAAATATTATAACAATCATGATTTAAATTCCTCAATCAAACGTCACAATCTTAATATTAAAAGTAAGAGTGTGAATCAGTTTTGTATATTATTGGATTTAATTGATTAGTACGATAGTTACATTTAAAACACATTTAATCACGTGGTAGATGAAAATTGAGACGTACTTTATTAAACAAAATTATTAAATAAATAAATAAATAAAAAGTAGAGAATTGTGATGTGATGGGTGCATTATTGGGTAGGTGTGGAGCCAAAGTACATTTAACTTGTGTGTTGGAAAAAAAAAAAAAGTAGTATTTTTAACGGGAGGATCATTTTCAACGTGTTAAATTCGATTAAAATTACAATAAATTAAATAATTATGTAAAATTAAAATTTTTTAATACACAATTTATTTTTTTAAGATCTACTTAAGAAATTCTTTAAAAAAAACAAAGAAACAGCATTTGGAAAAGTGGACGTACAAAGACAGGTCCATAGTTGGAATCATGTGGAGAAAAGACGAGCACGTGCGTGGCTAAGTGGCTACTGGCTGGTATTTTTCCATTCTCGGAAAGAAAAAATGACGATTTTGTTGATTTATTATTTGCCGTTTAATTTATTAATTTAAAATTTTAATTTAAATTGAGATGTAATTTTATATGAGATGTTTTATTATAATAAAAAAATTAAATGTGATTATTTTTTAGAGTTTTTTATTGTAATAAAATTTAAATTATTTTTAAAAATTATTTATCATAATAAAATTTAAATCGATAAAATGAATAAAACCTATTATTATTATTGTTTCGTTGTTATTTTGTCGAAGAAGTGGCTATTATTTGCTTATGCTGAAGTGCCCATTACAGCCTCCAAACTTTTATGAATCGGCTGAATTTTTCTTTGTTTATTTGTTTAAGCTGTAATTTTCCCGCTGTAAAATACCCTTTTTTTAAGTTCTTGCTGTAAAATACTAATCCGGAGGAGGGGAAACAAAAGTCTAGTTTGGAAATAATAAATTATTATTACTATTATTATTATTATTATTATTATTATTATTTATTGTCCCAATTGTTTGTGTTATATATGATGGCCAATATGGCTTAGATAGTATTAGTAGGGATATTATACTTGCAAAATATCATTGTGTAGAATCATAGCATATCATTTTTTATTTACGGAACCATTAAGTGCTTTCATTAAAAAAAAAAAAAAAAAAAAAAAAAAAAAAGAGTGCTATGAAACCGTGAAGATAAAGAAATCTAGAAGAGCATGACATGTGTTGTGTCGTTTCTCATCTCAGCAGAGTCAACGGATCAACGAACGGTGGCGAAGTTGATTCCATTTCCAAGAACACTGGCTTGCAAGTATTGAGAGTGGCACTCCAACTAGATGTAGAATTTGTTGAAGTAGATTATGAGGTATTATTACAATTCAAACACCATATTCATTGGCATGCGACACCAATTGCTTCAAACAAGCTATATATGCATTTCAAATTTTATTTTACCGTTTTTATTATTTTTTTTAGGACTTCAGTGTGGATTGGCAAGTTAACCTTTAAATTTTAAATTTTAGAAGATTATTCTCTGACCCTTGACAATATATTGTAAAGTATACCAAAATTAAGGAAGAATGTTATAAGTCAGAATACAATAAGATATGATGTACTCCATCGTCATTTAAAATTTATGTTTTAATAGTTCTTTAACTTTAAAAGTTTCTCTTCAAGCTATATGCCTTTGAAAATTTTTGTACATTTTTCATATGAGGGCTAGTATTCTTTTCGCATTAAATAAAACTGAATTTCTTTTTAGGTGGCTTCTGATATTATTATGATTGAAAACGACAAGCCTTCAAATAGTCAAATTATTGTATCAAGCTATGTAAATGGTGAGAGACCTTCAAGAGAGAGACTTGGTAATCTGATTGCTTGTATGCAATCAACTGGAGCAGATGTGGTCAAACTCATAGTTGAAGTAAATTACATCACAGAAGTAGCTCCAATTCTCCAAATGTTTACTCATTCTCAGGTAATGAGACAATTCTATTAACTCTATTAATTTAAAGTTACAATTTTATGTTAGAATAAAAAACTATAGTTTGACTACTTCCTAATAATTTAAACTTTTCGGAAAATTGGTAAACTAACATTTTACATGAACACGAAATCCATTTTGGTGTAAATAATGCAGGTTCCTTTAATTGCTACAGCAGTGGGTAGTAGAGGTCTTATAAGCCAACTATTAGCCCCAAAATTTGGTGGATTTCTAGTCTATGGTTGTCTCAAAAGCCAGACAATTCCTGGCATACCAACTTTGCTTAGCCTTAAACAAGTTTATAAACTTGACCATGTAAATCCATGGACAAAAATTTTTGGCCTCGTTTCGAATCCGGTCAGCCATAGTAAAAGCCCTCTTCTACACAATTATGCCCTTAGACATATCGGATACAACGGAATTTATGTTCCTTTGCTGGTTGATAATCTCAAGGAATTCTTCAGAACCTATGAAAGCATGGACTTTGCAGGTTTCAGGTAAGCATCAGTTCCTCATTTCAAGTCCTTTTGTATCTCATTACTTTTTACTATAATATTCATATGTATTGCTGAAGGTAACTTGTATCAATTCTAAATTGTTTTAAGTTATTTGCATAAACTATTTTGGTAATACATTGTCGGTTTCTCTCCTTATGGAACCAGTGTTGGAATACCACACAAGGAAGCAGCGGTGGCGTGTTGTGACGAAGTCCATCCGCTCGCTAAGGTTTGAAGACTATAAGCTTTACTATATCCTTCTCTAGGAAATGAGAAACTTTTTTTTTTTTTGCCTCATAATTTTCCCTTACCATACTAGGGCCATATGCATTACATTTGAATGGAAATTAGTTGTCAGTATACTTAGCAGTCAAGGGTTGGAACGGTTTGTTCTTGGTTTCAGTCCATAGGAGCTGTAAATACCATAGTAAGAAGGCCAACTGATGGAAAGCTGGTTGGTTACAATACAGATTGTATGGCTTGTATCACTGCAATAGAGGATGCACTAAGAGGTATTGCATATTACCAAGTCTTCTTTTCCCTTTTCAATGCGCTTTCATTGCATCTTTGTGACTTTTAGGAGAAATGATATAGCCCACTTCTGGTATTGGAAGTTGTGAGAATATAAAACTGGCCCACTTCTTAATCGCTTAAGCTAGAGAGAATTGATAAACTAGCATGACATCACACTTAGAGGTCCTAAGTTCAAGTCCTTGTTATTGTACGAGCTAAAATTATCATTACTCACGGTAATCACTTGAGTTTTTAGGAGAATTGGTAAACTAGCAAACTGCTAGACTTTCTGAAGTCATTCGCTTTCCAGTACTATTTCAGAAGTTCAATTTAGCAGAATCTTAATTATAGGTCACCTTGAGAGGAGAATTTGATAGAAACCGTGTCGATTATAAGTTTGATTCTCTAGCTAAAATCATCTATCCACCTCTGAATTGAATGAAACAGAAAGAGAAGTTGAGAATGGGGGTATATCGCATTCTTCTCCGATAGCAGGGAAGATATTTGTTTTGGTGGGAGCAGGAGGAGCAGGAAGAGCACTGGCATTTGGAGCCAAAGAAAGAGGAGCTCGGGTTGTCGTTTTCAACCGAAAATTTGGTAAACAATGTTGCTTCCATCTTTTTAGCATTATATGAAAGCAATTCCTGAATCTCTGACTGAGAGACAATCTTCAAATAGAGAGAGCAAAAGCTCTAGCAGCAGCGGTTTCCGGGGAAGCTCTTCCGTATGAGTGTTTAGACAGCTACTGCCCCGAGGATGGGATGATACTTGCAAATGCTTCTGCCATTGGCATGGAACCGCATACAGACAGAAGTCCTGTTCCAAAGGTTTCTATATCAAGCACAATGTAGCATGTATTAGTAGATTTACACACTGGCACACATGTAGTATCCAATCTGTACTTAACTGTTCATAATTGTGCAGGAGGCTTTAAGGGCGTACAAGCTGGTCTTCGACGCAGTTTACACTCCTAGAATTACGCGGCTCTTGCGCGAGGCAGAGGAGGTTGGGGCCATTGTGGTGAGTGGAGTTGAGATGTTCATCAGGCAGGCCCTCGGGCAGTTCAAATTGTTCACTGGCGGCCCCGGTATGTACAACTTCTTCCTCCAGCTTTGCTTGAAACATCTTCATTGATTTCAATTAGAAAACTCCAAAAGTTTATAAATGCCCTTTTGTCTACTTCAAGTTCTCAACATTTTATATTGCCTTATCTGCAGCTCCTGAAGATATCATGCGCAAGTTGGTTCAAGAACAGTTTTGATATATTAGTGGTAAACACATGAGGGAGATTTATGAAAGAGTAATCCAGGTTACAATCCACTATTTATGTATAAAGTTAATAAAAGAAAAGAAAGAGGGGGGTGGGGGTGGTGCAAGTAGTCAATTGCAAGAACCATAGGAGTGGTTGCACGCGTATGAGTAATTGAGGGGAGAATGGTTGACGCAAAAACTCTCCAATTTCAGCAGAAAACAATGATTAAAAGGGAAGAAGAAAAAAATGTACATAAATTTGTGTGCATTACATGTGATGCAATTTTTGATACTAGAAATTAGAGTCACTTGCTAATTGTTATGATCTTCTTTACTCTCATAAACTACTTGTGTCACAACAATAGAAATCCCAAAACATTGTATGTAAATTGTGATTGATGGATTAAGTTTTCTATAACACTAATAAAATATATTTAACAAATAATACTGGTTTTGATTATTTCTTTTTATGTCACTGTCATGTCAATAATTATCACCTGTTAAAGTTACTAACCATTACACTATAAGATAATAACTTGTGCTACTTATTATAATTGCCGAAATAACATAAAGGCACAGAAGAAAATAATCAAAACCAATGAAGTTTATAAAATATCTTTTTTTTTTTTTTAATTTAAGTGGTACGTGGAAAAAAAAAAAAAAAATCAAACCCGTCTATTTTTCATTTCTCCTCATTTGGTATGGCAAGTCCCAAGCTCTTGAAGGCTGTAAAACCTCCATCCACCACTAAATTATGCCCACTAACATACTTAGCCTCATCCGAGACAAGATAAAGAGCTGCATTGGCCACATCCTCAGGCTCACAATTTGCTCCCCTCAAAGCACCTGCATTGTGAATCATCTCCGCGATCCGGCGATCATCAAGTCCCGGGAGGAGGTGGCGCATCTCCCCCAACACGAACTGCGTTGGGACCGCAAACGGCGACACACAGTTCACCCTGATCCCATGCTGGCTGAGTTCAGAAGCCACGGACTTGACAATGCCAATGACTGCGGACTTGGACACTGAATACGTGTGCTGCGCCATGCCCCCCATGATCCCCGTGACGCTGGCCGTGCAGAGGATGGTGCCGGTCCTCCGCGGGATCATGACGCGGGACGCGTGCTTTATCCCTGCCATGACTCCCCGCAGGTTGACGTCGATGATCCGATCGAACGACGCCATGTCGAGGTCTGAGATGCTTGGTGGAGTGCTGCAGGGCACCCCTGCATTGTTGTGCATTATATCGAGCTGGTTGTGGCGGGCGAGGGTGAAGTCCACAGCGGCAGAGATGTCAGACTCCTTGGTGACGTCGCAGGGTATGAAGACAGCGTTGGGGCCGAGCTCTTCAGCCGTGGCGCGGCCGAGATCATGTTTGATGTCCGCTATGACGACTTTTGCGCCATTGTTTATGAACTTTGTTGCGGTTGCTTTGCCTATGCCGCTTGCTGCTCCTGTGATCAGTGCCACTTTGCCTTGAAGCCTGTTTTATTATAAACGACAAGGATGTGAAAAACGGCAACAATTCAATGAACGCCGAGTGTTCAAAATACAGAACGTTTTCTGAACACTCAAAAAAAAAAAAAAAAAGATAAACGTTTTCTGAAACCGCCGACGTCCTAGAACAGCACACTTACTTGAAAGGGCTAGTGTTTTTTATTAAGCAGTATAAAGAGAAATGTATTTCTGGTACGAATTACAATCATTTTCTTTTCTTTTTGTGATATTATATGCTAGGTTCTTCTAGGAATTAAAACCAATCATAATAATGTATATAATAATTATTTGTGGTATCACTGACCTCATAAAGAAAAAAAAAATATAACTATGGTTATTTAGTCTATAAAAAAGTTTTAACTTTGTTCAAAACCAAAAATAATTAAAATAAGGCAACAGCAACAGAAACTACAAGAATTAAGGTAGACGGCAACATCAATAAACGACGTTCCACATAAAATCACATTTGAGAAAGCACAACTTATTGAAAAAATAAATAATAAAGAATAAATAAAGATAAAATTACTTAACTTATTCTTAAAAGTGCATAGATTTAATTTTTACCTCTTACTCTTATTTAATACTCTTTTGATTAATATATTTATTTCAATCAAAAGATATTAATTAAGAATAAGAAGTAAAATCTTGAAAGGTATTTGTCTCATTTCATAAAAATAAATGAATATAAATACTTATGAAAGACGACAAAATTTGTTAGAAACGACAACGGTATAAGAAACGACCGCATTTAATTATAGTTGGGGTCTGTATGGATGGCAATTAAAACATAAACGATCATAATTCGATAAACACGAGAAGTACAATCAGGGATAAGATTGCCCCCCAAAAAAAAAAAAAAAAAAAAAAAAAAAACCGTCTTCTAACGTAAAGGACAAAATGTCTTTAAACGACAACGTCTATTTATAGACAATTAGCACATACGACAAAAAAAATAACAAAGTCCATAAAAACAAGTAAAATAACATTTATCATGTATACTTATTGAACCTATTAATTAGAACAACACTGCGACAAGAAACGACAATATCCTAAAGACTACCTTAACATGCAGACGACAAAATTTTCCACAAAAAACAAGGACAGCTGAATCAACACAATTTTATTACACGGCATCACCTTCTAAGGACGACATAACAAGATAAGCGACAAAATTTGCAAATAATGTAAACGACAGCATTTAAAAACGACGATACCATGTGCGCGAAAATTGCACAAAAACTTCCTAAGAACGACAAGAACATCCGAACAACAAAAGATCAGAAATTCTTCCTCTTCCTTCAATAACAAGAAAAAAAAAAAAAAAAAAAAATACTGAGATTGAAGTTGAGACAATGCAAATAAGGTTGGTTTTTCTTAGGAAAAAAATTAGGTTCATTTTGAGCTTGACAAACCTCCCACTCCCAGTCTGCGATGACACTCCCCTGGTGAAGATCTGAGCAATCAAACCTCTCGAAACGGCGACTTTTTGGCTGTTTTAATAATTATCAACGTTATGAGCAAATGGGTTTTCAGCAAATGCTTAATTTGAAGACAACGATGAATTCATAGGAGCAGACAAGAGTGAAATTCGAAACTTTTCTTTTTATATATGTAAATTAAACTTCCCTTCGTTTGCAGAAGAAGCATAACGAATTGGTCAGCCGAAAAAATTAGAAAAGGGAATCCCTACCTGAGCATTATTGTCCGCATAAAAACCTAAGAGAAGGAGAAAGAAGCAACAAACCCTTGTCCTTGTCCTGAATGGGCGTGACTGGTGTCCGAGCCTAGTTGAGAACATTTGTCACTTTTGGCGGCTTCTTTTCGGTTTATTTCCTTCGAGTGGATCCCAAATCCAGTAATCAGTGCTCCTACATTTTGGGCCGTTTGATTTGAGTTTTTAATTTAAATTAAGATATAATTTTATGTGAAAATTAAGATATAATTTTATGTGAAAATTTTTTATTGTAATAAATAAAATTAAATGTGATTATTTTTTAAAATTTTTTATTTTAATAAATTTTAAATTTTAAATTTGAATTGATAAAATAAACGAGACTTAATAATTGAGTTTTTTTAATTCAAGCTCTGCTTTTTTAACAATAAAATTGCATATTTTATCCCATAATTACCAAACCTCTTAATTCTACCATTTTAAAAAACTCTACCCCTTTCTTTTATTTATATGAGATATTTTCATTACAAAATGAAAATATTAAAATACAAATTATGGATCATACATGATTGATCTCGGTGACCGAAGGTTGATACTCAGTGTAATCTATCAAGTTATGGTTAAAAACTCGTCGATGGTTAGTGTAATTTATCATGTTATGAATCATAACCTTCAAGTTATGACGGGTTGTTCAAAAACCTGTCTGCAGGCGACTGGAGACAGAAGACCGTTGGCTTATCTTATAATTTATCAATGGACTTATTAGAGTAACTTTTAAAATTTTAAAAATGTTTAATTTAATTATTTTTATTATTTTAATTATAAAATGGTATAAATTAATGAACTAATCAATCTTTGGGATTATAAATAGATTGGAGTACTTATTTGAGGGGTATTTTCCTTGTTTTCTCTTTTGTTATCATGCAGGAAGGCCCCTGATGTCACTGCCACTTACTTTGTTTGGAATGGAACACTTTAGACTTTTAAACGGGTTTCTGATGATTGAATTTAATTAAAATATATGTAAAATATATAATTTTTTATACATATGTAACTGTTGAAAAAAAAAAAAAAAAGAACTACTAATATTTCCTTTTTTTTTTATTTATCTTACTATAGAAACTTCATTAATTAAAACAAAAACAATAACAACAACAAACTGTAAAAAATCATTATCCCGAAAACTATTACATCAATAAATAACATGATTCAGTTGTTAGGTAGGTCTTAGCCCTTGGCCACTTCTGTGTACAAAGTAAGGTTGCACAGTTTAGCTCAAATCGCCGGTTCAAACTGAATTGGCGATTTTTAGACTATCAGTTCGACCAAACAGTTTAAAATCGGACTGGATTATTTAACAGGCCAGTCCGATTTACAATTTTTTCTAACAGTTCAGACAAGAACATTAAGGATATATATTTAAAAAAATAAAAATAAAAAACTCGTTATTTATATTTAGAATTTGGATGGTCGTAATATTATTAGTTATGAATTTTTGTTTTGGTTTGCATGTTGTTATTATTTGTTACATTTTGATTTCAGATTATTATAATATTACTACAGTAAAACCTCAAAAAATAAATGCTCTATAAATTAATAACTTTGATTAAATAATAAAATCTTTCGGTCCCGACTTAGATCAATATACTAAATTAATATTACCTAATAAAAATATAAATCAATAATTAACTAAGTACAAAAAATAATTCACATATAAAATTCATAATATTAATGTTTTTTTTTTATTGACAACTTCAATTTTCTCAATTTAACTATTTTCCAAAATATGAAAAATTATAGATGTGACACAAAACTAATGATAATATGTTAGGTGTACTTCAAGCATCTAAAACACTTTATCTTCTATGTATTAAATTTAAAAAATGCGTACATCAATTTTATATCTATATATGTACGTACTTAATATCATTTTAGTTACAATATACTCACATAAGTTTTGGGTTTCTATGTACATGTATATAATATACATGATAACTTTGAAATTCTATATGTAAACATGTTAATTTTGACTACATCCACTATTTATTTTATGTATAAATCACACATGAATTTTGGTCAAACTACTAATACATGTACCAAAATGATAAAAGTCATTAAAATATAAAACTCTTATTAAATTGATAAATATTCATTTACCGACAAACTAATAAATTATATACTTATCGATAAATATATAATCTTACTAAAATAATATTTTTTCTCACTCCCCACAATATTATTTTATAGAGGTTTTATTGTAATTGTGGACTTTTTTTGGCTTTAGATTGCTTGTTATTATTGTGGCCTTTTGAATGATTGTAATGTTATTACTATTAGTAAATAGTGAGAGAAAGAAGAAAATAGGTTAAAATTTGAGATGAATTAAAATTAATAGGCTAATAGTTTACATAAGTTAATAAATAGGCCAAATTATTATTTTTGTCCATAATTTGTTTGGTTATGAACCATAACTTGACAAGTTATTATTCATAATTGTTCATAACTTGTCCGGTTATGAACCATAACTTGACAAGTTATAGCCTATTAATTTCTATAACTAAAAATTGGCCTATATACTTTCTTAGTCTTTTCATATTGGCCAATTTTCTACTATTTTCCGTAAATAGTTATGGACTTTTGCTTTGGACTACATATTAGTGATGTAACATACGATTTTGTTATTTTTTAAAAAAAATAATACATAACCGTCTAAATTGCGGTTTAATACACTCCAGTCATGTCCAATCTCATCTTATAAACAGTCTATTTCGGTCTCAATTATTACAAACATGATTAAGACTTATACAAATAAAGACTCTTTCTTTGATTTTGTGTTGTTGTCATGTAGAAGAAACTCAACAACCTTATTCAATTAGCGTCACTCGTCTTTAATGTCTGTATACTTAAACTCGCTTCAAATTGTAAATCATTCTATCTTAAAGAGAGTTAATTCTCCTCTCGAAAAATGATGATTAGTTAAACTTCCTTCAATAAAGAAGAACGTAGAATAAAAATACTCAAAGTTATATATGTGAATACCCTTCTCAAAGTACGTCGTGTGTAAATTCTAGGAGCCTTCAATCACGTATGATTTGAGTGTTGAGATTTATTCTTGGTCCTTGTAATCTGCTTTGTAATTCTTTCCTAATTTAGCTTCTGCACAGTTGTATGATGAGTGTGAACAAAATAGTTAGGCTTGATTCTAGGACGTGATTCTAGGATAACTGATTGTATTTTCTCTATTTTTCAAGTTGGTATCAGAGCCTCTAGATTCTATTGTTCATTCATCGTCTGAGTTAAAAAAAAAAAAAAAACCATAAATCAGATTCCTTCTCAAAACCAAAATAAAAAAAACAGAAATCAGATATCTTTCTCAAACCCAAAATCAAAAGCATCCTCGCCGTTGGAAGCCATCACTCGCCACCGTCTGAAGACGTCGCATCCAGACCCACCGCCTTCGCCGATCAGACTCGTCGCCCAGACTCGCTGCCTCCACCGATCTGCTCGCCAGACGTCGTCATCACCCACCACGACTCTTTGCTTTCCGAGTTGTTTCCGTGTTTCTCAGTTAAAGCCATATGCTTCATAATTAATCTCAGGAAAATAACAGAGTTTGTCTTTTATTGCTTATAAAGTTTGCTTTCCAGAGTTTGTTCTCATGTTTGTAGTATTATTAATTTTTAAAAAATAATAATAATTAAAAAAATGAGTGAAAAAAAATCATGAATTGTCTGGGATTAAATCCATTCCAGTTGTAGTCCAGTCCGAGGGAGTCTTTAATGTAGGAATCACCCTTACCGAATCAAACTATGACATATGGTCCCTATTGATGGAAATGCAAATTGCTTAAAGAGACAAGATCTCCTACATTCGTGGCAAGATAAAGCCACCTGCGGAATCGGATGAAGGCTATGAGAAATGGTATGCTGAAAATCAAAAGGTCAGAAGGTGGCTATTGATGTCGATGTCTCCAGAAATTATGAGGCATTATTTACGCTTACCCACTGCCTATGAAATTTGGGATGCTCTTTCAAAAGCATTCTATGATGGAACCGATGAATTATAAGTGTTCACTTTGAACCAAAAAGCCTTTACTGCCAAACAACAAGGCAAAACACTCTTTGTTTATTATGGGGAGCTCACTGAAATATTCCAAGAGTTGGACTATCGTGATAAGGTAGTCATGAAGGATCCTGATGATGTCACAGCATATCAAAAATCCATTGAACGATTAAGAGTTCACATATTCCTCACTGGATTAGATGGGGAGTTTGATCAAATCCGACGAGAGATTTTGCGAAGTGACCCAGCTCCAAACCTAGAGGAGTGTTATTCTTTAATTCGATGAGAGAGTGTACACCTTATCACCCTGAAAGGCGTGTCCAGAACATCTGAAGCTTCTGCCATGGTGGCTCATAACCAGTCTAACCAGAATCAACAAGACCGAGTACGACCCAACAATGGTAAAATGACAAATGGTATTGACAAGTCCACTTATAAATGCACCCAATGCAATCGGACTGGTCATACCAAAAGTTATTGTTTTGAGCTGGTGGGATATCCAGAATGGTGGGATCATAGCCAGTCCAAGAAAGATCACAAAAGAACATCCACTGCAGCAGTTGTTGAAACAAAAGAAGAAATTGCTGAAAAAACCTCGGCGTTGGTAATAGCTGCAGATAATGGTGGTAAGGTTTTAAATATTTCTACACCTGTTTTTAATAGTGCATGGATAATTGATTCTGGTGCAACAGATCATATGACATTTGATTCTAGACAGGTCTCACCTCTTAAAACCTCCTTACAAAAGTTTGTTTCTACTGCCAATGGAACCTTGACCCCAGTCTCTGGGGAAGGATTTTTAACTCTCACTGATACCTTAAATTTAGATTTGGTTTTAGTTGTTCCATCTTTAAATTATAACCTTTTGTCAGTTTCCCAAATAACAAAAACCTTATCTTGTATTGTAATCTTTTGGCCTGAATTTTGTGTGTTTAAGGACATTCAAACCAGGAAGACGATTGGTTATGGTACTAGGCGGGGAAAGCTCTATTACTTGGACTTGGTGTCCAAAAGTTCTGACAAATTACAACAAGCTCTGACGGTGGATAGCTCTGAGGGGGAGAAAAACAAAAAAAGATGATATTTGGTTATGGCATCGGTGTATTGGACATGCTTCCTTTAGATATCTAAAAAAGTTGTTTCCTAGTTTATTTGCAAAATTTGATGTTTCTAGTTTTCGGTCTGATGTTTGTGAACTGGCAAAAAGCCATCGTGCTTCATTTCCCTTACGTTTAAATAAAAGTCCACTTCCTTTTATGATTATACATTCTGATGTTTGGGGTCTGTCTAAAGTCACTACTTTGGGAGGATCACGTTGGTTTGTAACGTTCATTGATGATTGTATCAGGATGACATGGTTGTGCTTGATGAAATCCAAAGGGGAAGTGAACTTATTATTTCAAAAGTTTCATAAAATGGTTGAAACTCAGTACAACGCAAAGGTTCGAGTTCTTCACAACGACAACGGTGGAGAATATGAGAGTACTGAATTTCAACAATATTTGGAAGCACAGGGGACAGTTCATCAAACAACATGTTCTAACACACCTCAATAGAATGGGATTGCTGAGAGGAAAAATCGACACTTATTGGAAGTTGTTTGAGCTTCATTGATAGACGCCCATATGCCATTATCCTACTAGGGAGAAGCGCTTACTTCAACAGCCTATTTAATCAATCGGGTGCCCTCTAGCATTATTGATTTCCGGACACCGTTCCAAACTCTCACATAAGCAATTGTTGCCCCAGCCGTACCAAATTTACCTCCTCATGTTTTTGGTTGTGTAGTATTTGTACACCTCCATAAGCATCAACGCAACAAGTTAACTCATCGAGCGCTGCGATGTGTTTTTGTTGGGTATGTTGCTCATCAAAAGGGATATCGGTGCTATCATCCTCCCACACGTCGAATGTTTATTACAATGGATGTTGTTTTTCATGAAGGCACAATGTATTTTTCTGAGCCTGAACTTCAGGGGGAGTACCAAAAGGAAATTCAGACTCTAGCTTACGACTTTCTAGAGTATGATTATCCCACTTCTGATAAAGTTGAATCGTCAGAGTCTGGTAACCAGGATGTGAGCAACTTGGATATAAGTGGTATACCAATGGATTATAGTGGTGACAACTCACAAGCTGGACCAGTGAACTATGAGATGGGTGAATTGGATTTAAGTGGTATAACGTTGTATCAAAGTGGTGATGAATGCCCAGTAACACAAGAAGCAAGTTTGCCTGAATCTGAGATTCTCGTTCGACAAACTGAAGATGTGGAGCTACCTTTGTCCGACGTATCATACCAATCACTTCCTGAAGGTGTTCTTGAGCCATACAAACGACAGTTACCACAGTGTCACACCAGAGGTATCCCTAGACCCACATATGAACCTAACCTATCTAGTAAAGTCAAATATCCCATGAGTCATTACATATCTAACCACCGTTTGTCAGAATCAAATATATCATTTGTTAATCAATTTTCTAGTGTATCTATTCCTAATAATTGTGCGAGGAAGCTTTTAGCCGACCCAGGTGGAAAGCAGCTATGAATGAAGAGATGAAATCCCTACAAAAGAATGAAACTTGGGAGCTTGTTAATCCTCCACCAGGAAAGAAAACAGTTGGATGTCGGTGGATTTACACTATGAAGTACAAAGCTGACGACACAATTGAACGCTTTAAAGCGAGGTTAGTAGTGAAGGATACACTCAAGCCTATGGGATTGACTACACAGAGACATTCGCACCTGTAGCCAAAATCAACATTGTTCGTGTTCTGTTGTCTCTAGCTGCAAACTTGGATTGACCATTACAACAGTTTGATGTGAAGAATGCTTTTCTGCATGGTGAATTATCTGAAGAAGTCTACATGGATCTCCCACCTAGATGCATGAGACACGAGAAGCATAGTCGGAAGGTGTGCAGACTAAAGAAATCATTGTATGGGTTAAAACAATCCCCAAAGGCATGGTTTGGAAGGTTCACGAAGTCTATGAAAGCATTTGGCTACCATCAAAGCAATTCATATCATACTTTATTCCTAAAGAAACAGCAGGGTAAGATCACTGCACTCATTGTATATGTGGATGACATGGTGGTTACAGGAAATGATTCTGAAGAAAGAAAGGCCCTACAAGAGTATTTGTCTAGAGAGTTTGAAATGAAAGATCTAGGTCCTCTGAAATATTTTCTTGGGATTGAAATATCTCGATCTAATAAAGGAATATTTTTATCCCAAAGGAAATATGCCTTAGATCTTTTACAGGAAACCGAAATGTCAGGATGCCAACCAATTGGTACACCAGTGGAAGAAGGCCTAAAGTTATGTGTGGAGCCCAACCAGGTACTAGCTGATAAAGGAAGATACCAAAGACTTGTTGGGAGATTGATGTACTTAGCCCATACAAGACCAGATCTAGCTTATGCATTAAGTATTGTCAGTCAGTTTATGCATAATCCCGGAGAGCAACATATGAATGCAGTTATGCGGATTTTGAGGTATCTGAAATCTGCTCCTGAAAAGGGAATTTTGTTCACAAAGAACTCAGATCATCAAAGCATAGAAGCGTATACTGATGCTGACAGGGCTGGTGCCGTGGATGATAGGCGATCTACTTCCAGTTACTTTACCTTTGTAGGTGGTAATCTTGTGACATGGAGAAGCAAGAAACAAAATGTTGGTGCTCGCTCAAGTGCAGAAGCTGAGTTCAGAGGTATGGCACTAGGACTTTGTGAGGCATTATGGCTAAGACTATTCTTGCAGGATTTGGGCTATTTATCTAGGCAACCGATTCAACTGTTTTGTGATAATAAAGCGGCATATGACATTGCTCATAATCTAGTTCAACATGATCGTATAAAACATGTCGAGGTAGACAGATTCTTTATCAAGGAGAAGTTGGATGACAAAATCATGGAGTTACCGAAGATTCAATTAGAAGATCAGTTGGCTGATATCCTCACCAAAGCAGTTTCAAGCCGAATGTTCTCAAAGTTTTTGAGCAAGTTGGGCATGTGTAACATCTATGCTCCAACTTGAGGGGGAGTGTTGAGATTTGTTCTCGATCCTTGTAATCTCCTTTGTAATTCTTTCCTAATTTAGCTTCTGCACAGTTGTATGATGAGTGTGAACAAAATAGTTAGGCTTGATTCTAGGATAGCTTATTGTATTTTCTATCTATATAACCATGTACAGACTAATCACAAGGCATGAATGAAAACTACAATTTCTCTATTTTTCAAGTTTGAGTATCATATAGATATATCAGCTTGAAATCCTACGTCAAACTTTGAATACGGATCTCTCAAAATTTGAAAATTACAGATTTGTCTCACGATTTGTTGAGACAACTAATAATTGTAACATTATTAATTTTGATTTTAAAAAATAAATCAAAATCTTTATCTAATTTTTCTTCCAAAATCTTCAGCAAAAATCTCGTATAATGAAATTACAACTCTCTTGGAATTTACAGAACCATAACTAAATCCTTATTTTAGTTTTTTTTCGAATTCAACTTATATTAGGATTATCTCTTTCAAATCTTTCCATCTTTTCCAAATCTCTTCAATTCTTTGAAAGATATCTTCAGTGCATATCTATATATCCTTTTGAATTTATCTCTCTATAATTTTAGCTAATGCATATCTCTAAAGTTTATCTAATAGAATCTTCTCTTAAAATTTAAATGTGTCTGACACTTTTTCTTTCACAACAAGTAACTAGAATTGCAGAATATTTTCTTCAATATTGTTGCCATAAATGCCAACAAAAAAACCTAACAGCACTCAACAAACAAAAAAGTTGAATATCGATGCGATTTGTGTACGAAGCT
This sequence comes from Morus alba, assembly GCA_012066045.3. Lineage (NCBI taxonomy): Eukaryota > Viridiplantae > Streptophyta > Magnoliopsida > Rosales > Moraceae > Morus > Morus alba. Next base: position 8,065,139 of record CP050230.2, on the reverse strand, counting down.
AAAGAATTAACCGTCTTTGCATTTCTTGACTTTTTCGGTGTTTCTCCATTGAACAGAATGTCCTTCTACACTCTTAAAAATTTGTCTCTTAGAAACATCTATCTTTCAAAAATAAATAAATAAATGGACTAAATTCAAATCCGAATTGTTACATGGCATTGGCAAACCCATCACGATCTATGATGTCTTTGGAACAACAATACCTCAATAGACGACATTGACGTTAAAAATATATATATATATATATTTTAATGATTATTTTCATAATTTCCTTTGGAACATGGATAAATTTTCAAATTGCCATTGATTTTTCTAAACCATTCAAAACACCTAGGTTTATAAAAAATAAATCAAAATGTCCTTATATTCAATTCTGTGATTTCGTCTATAATCTTAACATATTCGTTGATGCAGCATTGCCATTGAAAAAATTTATTGACATGACATACTATTAGAAATTAACTAAAACATTTGTCTTTAAAAAATTATTAAATGTTAAAATAATAATAAAGAAGAAATTAAACAAAAAACCATTATTAAAATAAATAAATAAATAACCCAAAGGCGTCTCCTCTCCTTCTATCACCAATGCGGCTTTGTTAAGTTCAATGTAGCTTTTCTTTAGGCATTTAAGGTTTTGGTTCAATGGTCCAGATTAAAGCATCTTTGATCTAACAGCTGATATTATTCTTTGTATTTTAATTATTTTGTTTAGTTTTTTTTTTTATAGATTTTTTAATATTTATCTTTTCGTCTAGATTTAGTTTAATACTTTAACCTTTAAATTCATGCTAGCATCATCACGTTAAGGTTATAAAATGAAGTGGACGAAAAAGTAATGTTGAACGTTTGAATATCTTACATATTTAAGAAACATTTATCAAAATAATTCCTATTTAAAAATATGAAAATAATTCATATTTAAAAATACGGTTATAAAAACAACAATAACAACTAAAACGACATTAATTCAATAAATGGCACGCAGAAAAGAAACTACACGTAGAAAATGATAACATCATAGAAAAACGACGGCAACCTGGAAAAAAAAAGTCTGCATTGTAGAAAACGACAACAGAGTTGGTCCTTTGGACTCGTGAAGAACTCATATGAGCTGTTAGCTGTTCCACATACTTTCAAAATGAGAATTTGTTCCCCACTTGATTTTGCTCTGTCCATGTTAGTTGTTGTTTTCAGTCCATTAGAAGCTGTAAATACTTGGGGGTATGGAGGCCTCTATTCTATCATTTTCTGTTTTCATTGCATATTTATAGAGCAAATGTAAAATTTAAGGATATAAGATGGCTATGGACTTGGAGTTGCATTTGCGTGAATTACCATTTTCATGGCGGAGATCGGGTAGAAACGAAAATGTTGATGCTTGTTGCATCCCCTATGGCCGAACATATTATGAAAGAAAAGGTCGTTCAACTGTACCTGACGAAGAATTCTCAGCACTACTATTGAGATTATGATATACTATAAACTCGAACGTTGGAATTGCTATATATAAAAAGGACATACTTGCAATCCTTAAATGGCATTTGAAAAAAAATAATAATAAATGCATTTATAAACTTTGAACGTTTGACATGTAGCACCATTAAATAAATAAATAAAATCCGAAAAAAAAAAAAAATTGATAGCCCATCAAAAGAAGTTGACTAACAACTTACTCTATTCTAAATTGTCTTACTAAAGAGGAGAATAACAAAGCGAAAATAGAGTACCAATTTTACCATATCTACCATCCTCTTACCAATGGATCTCATCTTTAGAGATTTGAAAGAATCTGGGGTGGATCCACACTCCTTTAAGGCGACGACCACCGGATTGCTCCCCAAGACTCTCGTTAAAGATAACAAAATCATTGTCGTTTGATTTCACAAACGTCCCGCAAGTGGAGATGGGAACGTCGTCGGGGATCGCCGCCCACTTCTTGTCATTCAATTGGTCCCTGCGGCAAGAGAACGGAATCTTCTCCGTCGTACTGGTGTTTTTCGTGTCGTTTGGACTGCGGGGAGGAACCACGCGATAGGTCTTCAGCTCCTGACTCTCGAGGGAGAAAATCGCCAATCCGTCCTTGCTATCGAAGAAATAGAACGATCCGCCGCGATACGCGCCGCAGCTCACGGTCGTCGACAGCGACGCGTAGAACTCAAGCGCCGTCCACTTCTCCTCCCCGCGGCGGATCAGATTCAGTCCCAAAACACTGGGGCTTTTTCGGCGGGCGACCGCCACGGCGCAGTCGCGGGACGAAGGTGGCGCGGAGAACACCGCCACGTCGAGGTCGGAGAGCTCCGGTCCGTCGAGTCTCGGGAGATCGATTCTGGCTCTGGAGAATGGGCAGAAGAAGAAGATCGCGCCATGGTTCTGCAGCACCAGGAGCCAGCCGTGGCTGGAGGCGAGGCAGGTAGCGCCGCCGTCAAGCTCCGGGACGTCGACGGTGAAATTCTTTGCGGCTTCGTTTATCAGACGGCACTGAGAACCGTCGGCGTACATGAGAAACCACGGCTGTCGGCCCGGAGAGGATTCGGACTCGGCGGTGGAGGTCGAAGAAGCGACTTTCCATTGCTTGCAGACGGCGCGAAAGCGGAGCAAATCGATTAGGTCTAGGCGATCGGAGATTTGGGAGAGGAGTTCGAAGGGAAGATCGGACCATGGCCTCTTCTTCTCCGCCATGAAAAGCCCAGTGATTTTGCTGGTTATGGTTGATACGCAGCCCATCCCTCAAAACACTTGAAAAAAAGAGATTTGTAACTGTGTGTGTGTATATATATAGATATAATATATATATATATATATATATATAACGAATTTCCTTTCGTAAAAAGGATTTTGTGGGCCAATGTGATGATATATCCATGGAATAAAGTTTGATACTCTCCTTTTCAAAAAAAAAAAAAAAGGAAAATCTATATTAGAGTGTACTTTTTGAGTCAGAATTTGTAACCCATCGGATTAGGTTTTGAATAGTTTATGGGATTAGTTTTGAATAGTTCATGATTGTTTAAAGGGTTTATTTTTAGTTTTAAACAATAATTATTAGTTTTTTATAATATTTTTTTTATAAAAATTTAAATTTTAAAAATTAGAATATGAGTCACGATTTTGAATTTATAAACGTCTTATTAGATTAAAAAGATACACTTTAGATCAAAACTAAAAATACATGTGATTAAACAATACAAAAACAAATTCTTTATGTGCGTTTAGAATTCATTCTAAAATAATTTTATTTTTGTATGAAAATGAAAATGAAAACGTTTTTAATCTTACACATAAATCATTTTTAAAAATGTATTTGGTAATTTTATCAATAGATTATTTTTAATATAAAAAAATTCATTAATGTCTCTCTCTATTCGAGAGAGGAGAAAATAAAAATAAAAAATAAAGAACAACTAAAAGTCATTTTTTATTACTCTTCTATTTTACACTAAATTAAAAAATATATTTTCATTTTTATTTTTTATCTTTAATTGTGTCAAACGATATTTTTCTCTTATTTTCATTTTTTCTTCATCAAAAAACAAAAAAAAAAATAAAAATAAAAACAACTCCAAACACATCCTTCCTTTCCCTCTTCTTTGCTCCCCTCCCCTTTTCCTGCCTGTGATTAACTCTTCCAAATTCAATCACAGTATTTTCTCATTAAATGAATGTTTAGTTCATAAATTTAAAATTAATTTTAATTTATGTGTATTTTTTATAAAAAAAATAATATAATAAATTATGAATTATAATTTAAATTATAACATAAATTCTCATATTAAATACATTTTAAAATATCTACAAATCAACGTATTTTGAAGTTAAAGTCGAATTCTAAATTCATACATGCATAAATTTGTCCCGTAAAAAAAAATGTAATAAATTTTAACTTTATCTTTTTACACTTTATTTATTTCACTAATTTAAATTTAAAATTTTAAATTTTTACGGTTTAAAATTTTATAAAAATATCACATTATTAAAAATTTTATAAAAATATCACATCATTAAAAAATTTTTATAAAATTTTTAAAAAATATTATATCTCAATTTAAATTGGCAGCGGAACGAGATTTTAGAAATTTGTAGCGTGGTGGCACTGGCAGTTGGGCACATGCCGCACATCGTTGAATCCGCACTCAACAGAGTTTGGCGGTGAGGTGGTTACAACTAAATAGAAAAATAAAAAGAAGAAGAAGAATTAAGAAGTACGACAATGAATTACTAAAACAATTCTTCATTTTTGAAAAAAAAATAATAATCGTAGATGCCGTCGACGGTCATGAGCAACGGTGGCCACGCCCCGATCTCCCTTCTCTCTATCTTCCCTCTTCCTCTGTGTCCATCTACTCCCTCTCTCTCATCAGGACAAACGGCGGCCATGCTCCCTCACGAACGCCGATCGACGGAGATCTCGAACTCCTTCGACGAATCCGATCTTCATCTCTCCAAGGCGACGCGAGCGACTCCGGCCGCCTCGAACCCAACATCCCTCTCAAAGGGGGGCGAATCCCCTGCATCTCCACTGGCAAGAGCTCATCGGCAATGGAGAACACAACATCACCATCAGTTTTCTTTACCTTTTTTCTTAAAAAAATAAATAAATAAATGTTAAATCTGGCATTGAAATCCTATACGAGAGGTTTCGTATTAATTTGGTACACATTCACCTTCTTTTACCGTCCAATTTAAATGTAAAGGTCATTAATGCACCTTACCGGTAAAGGGAAAGTACACCCCTACCATAGATTCTCGTAAAAAAAAAAATGATTTGATTCTGTCTCGGAAGTTTTTTTTAGTTTTTAATTTATGTTGAAATGTAATTTTATATGAGAATTTTTTATTATATTAAAAAAATAAAATATAATTTTTTATGATAATTTTTAATTAAAATAAAATTAAAAATAAAAATTTAAATTAGTGAAATAAATGAGATATTAATCTTTTTAGAGATTTTTTATAATAAATTCAGTTTCTAACTATTAATATGATCAAAATTGCATTAAATTAAAAAAATACAAAACAAACCATTTTTAATATAAATTTAACAACTAAAAATACAAAGCTATCATCTTAGTTTTTTGATAAATTAGTTTTTAAATTATTACTTTTTAGTAATTTTGATCCGTGACAGATTGATGATTAATTTTTAAAACTTAATAATAGTAAACAATATATACGTAGTGTGAAAACTTAAGAGTTTAGTGAATTATCTATATAACATGTAAAAATCCTTGAAGTTGAACATATTTTACATTTAATGTAACCATTTTTTTATAAAATTTTCATATATTGTACTATAGAGATACATTTTTTTTTTCAGAGGTTGAATATCATAAATTAACAATTGAAAAAGAAAAAACATTTACAGACAATTTTATCCTGTGAGATAGCATTAATGTATTTTCCAACGGATTTTGTTCACTTTTTCAAAGGATGAAAAAGTAATAAGATAAAAACATTAAGATAATAATTTACAAGATATATTACATGCTATTTTTTTCTAAAAAAATAATGATTATTTATTTGGGTAAACACTTTTCTCTTTTATTCAGATCTATTTAAAAATAACTAATTCTGAAACTGTCTTTTAATAAATGACAAATATTTTAAAATATAAAAAATGGCCGGTCTTTTAAAATAAAGATAATCAAATAACGATGAAGTTATTAAATTAATTATTGAGTGGTGATAAGTGCATAAATTTACACTTTTAATGTTCATAATTGTCAAATTATTTTATCAAATTTATGATTTTAATTTTAAATATTCCTAAATTTAGAGGATTTAATTTTAATTGGATTTAGTTTATTTTTCAGGTTTTTGAAGAAAACAATTGGATTTGGGCTAGTTTACCAAATAAAACCCAAAAGTTGAGCCCAAGAAAAGCCCAATTCGGCCCAAAGTCCATCAGCCCATCAACTCCGCGAGCCGCGGACTGACAAGCCGCGAGTCGAGCCGCCACGTGTCGATCGTTGTCGCGCCGCAGGCCGTGGGACCCAGTGCTCGCCAATCGCAGCACAACACGCGTCCGGTGGGGTCCGCCTGTTCCCCCTCGTACGCGCGCTTGGCGCGCACACTGCTCCCTCCGCGCGAGTCTCCTCCACGCGCGCGTCACCCGGCCTTCCTCTTTCTTCCGCGTGGGTCCCGCGTTCCAGCTCCCGCCAATCAGAGATCGCCACGTGTCCCACTTCGTCAGTCTTCTGCAGCACGTCGTCCCGCGTTCCAGCTCCCGCCAATCAGAGCCCGCCACGTGTCCCACTTCTGCAGCATGTCTTCCCGCGCGCGAATCCGCTTCCGCCACGTGTTCCACTTCGTCAGCCCTGTGTAGCACTTCTCTCCCGCGAGCGAATCGGCTTGCGACACGTGTCCCACTCTTCAGAACGTGATGATTTTTCTCCACGATTAAGCATCCGGTTTTTACACTCTTAACACACCCAAAACTCTATAAATATGATCATTACCAAAGTGATTGAGTGAGACATTTTTTAGAGCCTAAATTCTCACATATTTTCTTGTTGTTATTCTCATATTTTCTTTTTAGAATTTTATGGGAATTATGTACAAGTTAGGCTAGAGTATTTAGGTGAGGCTTGAGATGATCCTATATGTGTAGTGAATTTATTTAGATTTTTGATTCTCCAATGGTTTGTAAGTTTTATACATTTGAGTAAATAATTTTCTTTTATCATATTTCTTCTTCTTATCAATATATTTTATTGTCAACTCTCATATAAATCTAGTCATGCTCTTTTTATGTGATTGTTGCGTTATATTATATATTGATCGTTATTATTTTATGAGTAGTCTTTTACTGCATTATTGCCAACAGTATATTGTCGCTCTTGGATTTCTCATAAGATAATTTTTCCTAATTTTAAACGTTAGAATTTTATTTACTCGAATACATTTTCAATTCATATGTTCTTCAAATATTTATTTTCCGATTGATTGTTTGGGATGTGAAACTTTCAATTGAGTTAATTCATGAATCAAAATCCAAATAGGTGAACAAAGCATGTGGAGGATTCTCAAAGCCTTACCACTTTTTATTATTGAATTTTCTTTATTTTAAATTGTTCAAAAAATATCAAAAACACTCATTCATTTTTCTTTGTTTGATTGCCTATTTTCCTAACGCTTTTTATTTGTTAATCATATCTTGTTCAATTTAACACTTCCTCGTGGGATCGACCGTTCAAATTGTACTACAATGGACCGCTTGTTTTTGTACACGTTTGGGCGTAATCAAGTGGCTTTTGATAAATTGTTAATTTATTTTGGTATGCAAGTATAAAGTTATTTTGATTAGAGTCACAAAGAGAGTGAAGAAGGTGGAAGAAAAAATAGGATAATTAAGAGGATGAAGAGAGATTGTGGAGAGAAAAATAGATAAAGATAAAAAGAAGAGTTATATAGAGTAGAAAAACATGAGTATATATAAGAATAAAACCGCCATTATATAGAAAAAACACCTTTTAAAAATAAAAAATAATAAAAAAGTGATGACAATGTGTTTCTTTCCTTGTGTATATTATTTTTTGAGGAATCATTTTATCATATAATTAATTATAAAAAAGGGTCAAGAATGTGAAAACTGAAATATTATACTGCTAAAATAGGAATTTGCACTTTCTATTAAATAATTATGTCATTTGGTTAATTAATAAGTTAAAAATTTAAAGAACAAATATGGGCATTTGGTCTAGTGGTATGATTCTCGCTTTGGGTGCGAGAGGTCCCGAGTTCGATTCTCGGAATGCCCCATGTTTTTAGCCTCTTTTAGCCTTTCTTAATAATTCCATTCCTCTCCTATAGGATCTAGCAATTGGCAACTTTTTTCCCCCCTCCTGTCCTGGTTACACTCTTTTAACTTACAAAGCAAATAAAAGAAGTTATATATTTACGTAGATAAATAATCTTGATTCCAGAGGCCATTTTTTTGAAAACGGTGGCAGGGCAAAAAAAAAAAAAAAAAATTGGACCTCCAGTCCTGCATTGAACTCAAATGAACTGGGCACAGAAAAAGAAAAACAAAAACGAAGTCCGTCTTTATAATTAATTCTGTTTTTATTTTTTACGATTTTTTTAAAAAATAAAAACATTTTTAAAATGGTGTTTAACGTAATAAAGATAAAAAATAAAAATAAAAATAATTCTTAGTTTAGTGTAAATAAGACATAAATAAAAAACGACTTTTAATCGTTTTTTATTTTTTATTTTTATTTTTTCTTTCCTCAAAGAAGAAAAAAGATATTAATAAATTTTTTATACTAAAAATAATCTGTTAATAAAATTATCAAATATATTTTTTAAAAAAACTTCTATCTTAAATTAAAAAAGTTTTTATTTTTATTTAAAAAATAAAATTATTTTAAAATAAATTTTAAATACGAATAAAAACATAAAAACATGGGGCACGTCGAGAAGTGAACTCAGGACCTTTCGCACCTTAAACGAGAATTATACCACCAGACCAAATGAACGCTTGAGCTGACAAATGACAAATGAGTTATTTATATAATATAGGCATCAAATATTTCCCTCCAAAATACAGACCTGAAAATCTCCCACTCATTCTCATCTCCTCTCATTTTTCCCCCCCTCCAAACAGCTCCCCTGCTCAAATTCAAAATCCACACCACTTTTTAATTATTTTTCAGTCTATAGATTTCAGCGATTTTCTCTTCAAGAGTTTGTGTGTAATTCTCCGATTTTTGCATTCTAAAATGGCCATCGATCTCAATAGCACCAACAACATCCATCGCTTTGATTTTCCGTCTCATCGATTCTCAATCTCATCTGGTAATCGTCACTTTCATCTTGTTGAAGTATTTTCATCTTTTACGTCAAATTTTCCCTTTAAAATGAACTTGCTAAGATTGTTTTTCCAAGAATCGGTTTATGCACAACTGCTGTAGAATCAGTTCAATCAGAGTTTTCTTGTTTTGGCCTGTGAATCAGAATTCGGAAACCAGAAAGGTAATGAAGACGATCGCGCACAATTGCAGGACACTGTTCCTCTTGATAGCCCCACGGAGGAATCCGAGTTCTGCAATATTGATTTGGACACTGAACTACAGTGCGATTCTGATCGCGGTGGCGGCGGTGAAAAGACGACTGAACCGCCATGCGAGTACGAGGAAGAAATAGTGCTTGATAGTGAGGACGAAGAAATCAATGGAAGTCGAGTAGTGGCTGTGACCAAATCCTTACCTGACAAAGAGACTGAGAAAAAATCCGAACAACGTTGTGCAGGTATAATATTCACTAATTTCATCTTCTACAAGATTATTATTAGGCTTTTTTGGGTATCTTATACTCTGCATTTTACATTTGTCAAAAGTATATACCATGCATTTTGGATACTCTATACGTCATGACTAGTAAAGTCTTAATTTAAGTGGTCAAAATCAGCAATTGACATAAAAAGATAATGTGAAACTGACATCCAATGATTATGCATGGTATAAATAGTTAATAACCTCTATTATTTTAAGTTTTGTGTGTGTGTTTTTCCCCCCAAATGTTATGTTTTGTGTGATTACATACATACATATATACATATATATATATATATATATTGTTTTGCTGTGTCCTGTGTGAAATTATCCTGTTCATTTTCAAATTTCAATAATGCTTCGTCTTGAATACGTTGAAGGGAGTGAAGTTTTATTAACAAGTTATGGGAACGAAAAGGATATGCCTGAGCAGCCTGCATGTGAAGGGGAACTTGTGAGGTTAGATAACAAATGTACTCAGGAACTTGAGGAGTGGTCCCAAGCTGATGCACTCGGTTTTGTGGACCACTTTGTGTTGATTAACAAATTTGACATGTCACCAGGGACTGAGACTGCCTATAGAAAGACTTGTAGAGAGAAATCTCCTGCTGTGCCAAGTGCCGAAGGACCTCGAAATCTGGCCAGGAGAGTTAGTCAGCAAGCCCACATAGAGGAAAAGTGGAAGCTTGAATTTATGGTCAATGACCCTTATGAAGGATTGGATTCCTTTAGAAAGAAGAGATCTTTTAGAAGGAAGCGGATAGACATTTTGGATGACGAGGGCAGGGATAGAAAAGGGATTTCCGGTCTTGGCAAGGAAACTAAGGATTTAAGTGATTTGAACAAGGGATTTGCAGGGCATAGTTCGAAAGTTGAAACCAACACTGAAGTTAACTCTTCCAAGGAGTTGGAACTAACAGGGAAGAAAATGGATTTTAGTGAGATGGGAAGTGATACTCTTGACATCTGTGATATTGGTTTCAACACCCAAATAGCTGCGGAAGCCATCGAAGCACTAGCTTGTGGCTATCCTTTTGGCCATGGTTCTGCCAATGCTTTTCAGGATATGGAAAACAACGCGGATGGTTCTTTAAGAGGTGTCGGAGAGAATAATGCTAAACTGAAACTTCCTTCCATTCAAAAGAGTGCTTGTTATGATACAGGAGACATTTTGGGAAGTGTAAAGCGAAAAAAGAGGTCCGACAGGAAGTTTGGTAGAGGCATTTCCAGTTTGTCTAGGAAACAGCCTGGAATCAAGGAGTGTAATCCTGAGTTGACAAAACCGGGGTTAGTGAAGAGGAAAAAGTTGTTAGCTGAGTCTGGGTTATGTGGTAATAATTCTGCTAATTCAAATGAAAGTTCAGGACGAAGTCCTCCCAACCCTGTTATGCAAAGAGAGAAAGGAGTTCTTGAAATTAATAGCAATATGATTTCAGCAACACCGGTGCAAAATATCCCTCTCGTTAATGAACAGTCCGAAGGGCAAGGTGTGAAAGTTACTCCTTTTTCCTGCAGAACTAGACAGCACGACTCAGGGGTTAATCCAGGAGAAAAGGTGAAAGATACTGTAGAACAGGGTATCCTTGCGTACGTAAGAAAGCGAAGATGTTTGAATGCTAATCCATTGGAAGTCTTGAATGTGAGAGGAAAAAGCTTGAAACTTCGTTCTTCAAGTAAGGGAGCTAGACAGATCACATGGCACACTTTTTCAAAATCATATATGTGGAACTGTCCCAAAGGGAAAAGAACAAGTCGCCAAGTAAGGAAACATTCCACCAGAATCATTGACCTGAATGTCCCATTCAATCCACATAATCATGAGAGGATGATAGGCAAAGCCAATATGAAGGAGGAAGCAAAGTCCAAATCTTCTTCAAGAAATGATTTCCCAAGAAGCTTGTCAGGAAAAAGTTTTGCTGAACCAGATTTAGCAGTCTCCATTTCTGAACGCGAAAGAGCTATTATGAGAATAGTTTCTACTGATTCAGAGTGTATCGCATCAGTGGCTATTGGCGCAGACAAAGACCATACCATAGTAGCATCTTCAAACAAGACTCTTGAGCACTCTGGTTCAGAATGTACTACATTTAGCTCTAAAACAGGCAAAAATGCAGTGCCGTCCAATAATACGTATAGCCACTACGACAAAAGACCATGCCAAAAAAATGTACCAAGAAGATCCCTTTTGAAAGAGCTTATCAAGCTAGGTGTTCCTGAGCAAATACCCGAATTTGCATGGAAAGAGTTGAGAAGACGAAGAGATATGGCACATGTCCGCATCTTGTTTAGCCAGCATTTGGACGCTGATATCGTCAAGCAGCAGAAAAAGGTAGACTTTAGATTTCTGTTTTATCACAGAAAAATTTACTATAAATCAGAACTGAATTGTCATTTTTATCCTAGTAGGTTGCGGCGAGGTTAGGCACATCCATTGCGTCATGTTCTATGGATGCAACACATTTTGTAGCAGATAAATTTGCACGCACCAAAAACATGTTGGAAGCCATTGCTCTTGGTAAACCAGTGGTGACACACCTATGGCTGGAGAGTTGTGGACAAGAAAACTGTTTCATCGATGAGAGAAACTACATTCTGAGGGATGCTAAGAAGGAAAAGGAATTTGGGTTTTGTATGCCTGTTTCATTGGCTCGCGCAAATCAGCACCCTCTCTTAAAGGTGAACATACAAGCTGTATTGTCTTAATAAGATTACAATACTTTTTTGCTAATGGTTCAAATTAGTTTAGACTTGAAGCGTCTTAGTTACTTTTGCCTATTCTTTTTCGCTCTTTTGGTTATATGCTTATATCTGGTATATTATTTACCTGTTTGCTGCTCCCTTTCAGGGCCAAAGAGTATTTGTCACCCCAAACATTAAGCCTGAAAAAGAAATAATCATAAATTTGGTCCAGGCAGTTCATGGCCAGGTATGCATATTTGCCACCATAGATAATTTATTAACTACTTGTTTATAGGCAGTTGGTTTAATTTTGCAGTATTTTGCTATCTGTCTCACTTATGAATTATTGAGATAATGGCTTGAAACGTTCCTCAGCCAGTGGAGAAACTTCAGATATCGGCACTAAAAGATGAAAATATCCCAGAAGGTCTATTGATTCTTTCTTGTAAAGAAGATCATTCAATCTGTCTGCCATTCCTTAAGAAAGGTATAAATCTATCCCTCATCGTTTCTCTCTATAAAATACTAACCCTTTGGCTAGACACGTCAAAATTCTCTGGCTCATAATAATTGCAGGATCATCAGTTTACAGTTCAGAGCTTCTACTTAATGGGATAGTCACACAGAGACTGGACTACAAAAGGTCACCACTAGTACAATTAGAATAAAAACTCACCTTTTGGTTCTTAGGATTTCATTTTTGCATATGCAAGGCATAATTAGAGCTAAAATACAGCTTTTTGAAGGCCAATAACATATATTTTTTTCCTCCAGAAAATATTGCTCCATAACAACTGATAATATTGCATTTCTAACTATAACTTTAGTTGTTAAATTTTGAACACATCTTCAGGCCAACCAATTCATGAACATTTTGCTCTTTTCTAATACTTGTTTGTCAGACATCAGCTCTTTGATGTCAAGAGGAATTGCTTCTAGCACACAACACGGAAGGTGCGACTGTTTTGCTGTTTCGGAGAACAAATGTAAAGAGATTTTCCCTTTTTTGGGTGAGTGCTCTATCTAGCCAAACCGGTAGCCACCGTGCTTCAAAAGAAAAGAGGTGGGCATTCACATTTTTTGTATGTACAGTTATAGGAGTGATTTTGTAAATGCAACCCCCCAAAATGTCGGAACGAATTTGCTCGCAACCAAGACATTTTTACTCAAAAGTGTGTATTAACATTATTCCCAGCAGTACTCTTAAGTATTCTTATTTATGCTTAGTCTTTGCTTGGAAACACAAAAATAGTTTACAAATTTTAAAGCTCAAGTAACTTACATGGAATCTAAAGGACAAATTACTAATTAAGCATTTAGAATGTTTCCCCATTCACTAATTTTCTTCCATGCAAAGAAATGGACGTTATTATAATCTGGTCTTTTTTACCTCAGCTTTCAGTGATTTAGTATTAATTTTGAACTTTTAATCATGATAAAATTGGGAAGAAAAAGCCTTTACATACACGACATGATGCATTCCATTGTCATTGATGTTTCAGCCTCTAAACATAATGGGTATAAAAAGTGTTTTTTTTGTCGAGATTTTAACATATGTAATCAATTATTGTAAGCTCGTGAATTTGTCCCGTTCACTTTACCAATTTAAGTTTAAAATTTGAGTTTTATTACAGTAAAAATTTTTTATAAACAGTCACATTTAATTTTTTTATTACAGTAAAAATTTTTTACATAAAATTACATTTTAATTCAAATTACAAATTTAAATTAATAAAGTAAACGGCCGAGAGCAAAAGCACAAAATACTCTTATTTAGAATGAAGAGAAACCTCCAACATTCCAACCATCCTTATAAGTCAAGTGTACGGTGTACTCAGCCAATACGAAGGGCCAATCTACAGAATGGTTCTGATTTCTAAAACCATAAAAGTTGGAAATTGATATTCTATTCATGTTGTGTACAATCTAGACAACCAAAAGTTGCAGGAGTCATTGACATGCTTTTGTCAAATCTTTTGAAACTTATGATTTTTATCTTTTTAACACATATACACTTCACATCTACATAACAAATTACTTTCAAGGATAAAGGATTTAAAACGTGTTTCCCACCGTTCAAAATTTGTGTTGTTTAGTAAAGAAATTTATTTTTTAATTTAAATCATAATTCATAATTTATTATAATATTTTTTTATAAAAACTACGTATAAATTAAAAATAATTCATAGTTCTATTTTATTTTCTTCTTACTCCGCTTTCTTTTCTCGCACGCTAACACGTTAGTAAATTTGTCATTAAAAGACAAAACGACGTCGAATCAGGCCTTTTAGATTTAACTAACGATTTCACAGGGGAACAAAGAAACAAATGGCGCATGTCAGCAAAAAAAAAAAAAAAAAAAAAAAAAAAAAAAAACCGCTCGATATTGTAATAAGCACCAAACATTCTACGGAGAAGCAAAGAGCCTGATAAAAACGGTTACGAAAAGTCGCAGCTTTCAGGTTCGATCAGTCACGTATTTCCTTTTCCAGATCTTAATTTTTGTTTGGTTTCCGAGAAAACTGAGGAAAGAGGGAAGGAAAAAACAAGCAACGATCGGTTTTGATTTGAATCTTGATTTTCGACTTCGTTTCCTGTAGCTGGTGGTGACAGGTCGGGTCTCAAATTGCAGAGAAAAAGACGACCTGCTTCGTCTTTTTCTCGGCTGCCAAACAGAAAAATAGCCGATATATATACATATATAAATATGTTTTTGCTTAATCGCGATTTGGTTTGAATTTTCAGGGACTATGAAAGGCAATGAGAAGCAGAGTTGGGCGACCTCGCCGTCCAATGCCGCTTACCACTTCGGTACCAGTGGAATTTCTGTGGCGGTTGCGACAGGAATCACTCATCCTCTAGGTAAAATCATGACGCCAGTGATTACAGGGGAAAAAAAAGGATGATTTTTCCAGGGTTACAAATCACAATTTTTGTTGGCTTCCATTGGCTTATCTTCTTGTCGTGCCTATTTCTTGAACTTACTTTCTCAATTTTAAAATTATTCGGAAGGTGGAGAATGCTAATTGGTTGATTTCAGACAAATTATGTAAACAAAAATTGTGTGACTTCCATATTGTAGGTTAAAGACAGACCCGCCCTCAAAAGGATTTTACTTTTGTTGAATTTATTTTTGTGGGATCTTCATATTTTTGCCAGTGTAATGTGCTGAACATGGAGCTTTGTTGGGAGCTTTCATATGTGAACTCTCGTGTATGACAAACTTAGAGTTCATCATTAGAGGGTGTATATCGCATATTAGAGAAATTAGAGGCATGGTATGCATAGACAACTATTTTTGTATTATGGAGAAGGGGTAAATTTTAGTAGAAATTTGTTTTATAACCTTTGAATAAGGTAATAATGACTGAGAATTTGAGCACCTCCACTTTGGTATGGCCAAGTAGAGAGCCTTTTTGGCAGTCAGGTTCTCTCATCAAGAGTCATTCCAGCAGTAATTGTAAACCATGTTTTAATCCAAATGCAGCATCTTTGGTAGCTCAAGGAAAGAATTGCGATAATTTGGGTGGTCTAGGGACTTTTCGTAATGAAAGAAAGTTTCATTTGTGTACTATGATATCAAATAGTCAGCTTTATCTTTTCTTTGTTGGCATTTCAAGGGCCATTTTTGTGATTTGACATTTAAAAGTGGCAACAAGTGGGGTTTAAGATTAAAGTTGAAATCAGTGCTCTTGTCACATTTGTACGAGTTACTAAAAGATGGCATACGGTTGGGCATATAGAAGAACTTTTCAAGAGAAACATTTATAGTGTCTTTGCATTATTAAAAAGTTGATGCACTTCTATTGGCAATGCAGATGTACTCAAAGTTAGGCTGCAAATGCAACTTCTCGGTCAGAGGGGTCCTTTAACTGGAATGGTACTTTTCTCAGCTCTAATATATTTGTTCACGATCTGATTTATGAGTATCGTAATAAGATGAATTGCATATTCAGGGGCAATTGTTTGTCCAATTATTAAAAAGTGAAGGGCCTAGATCTTTGTATCTAGGATTGACACCTGCATTGACAAGATCAGTTCTTTATGGGGGTCTTCGCTTAGGCTTGTATGAACCCTCAAAGTATGCTTGTGATTGGGCTTTTGGATCCACCAATATTTTTTTTAAGATTGCTTCTGGCTTATTTGCTGGGGCCATTGCAACTGCACTGACTAATCCAGTTGAGGTTTTGAAGGTGATTTCCATTTAAAACCTTTCAAAATTTTCCCTGATTGTTTGACTCGTTTCTTAGAAATTATTCTCCTGTCACCAGGTTCGTTTACAGATGAATCCGAACCTAAGTAAAGGAGGACCAACAAAAGAATTACGCCGAATTGTTTCTCAAGAAGGGGTTATAGCTCTTTGGAAGGGCGTTGGCCCTGCTATGGCCAGAGCTGCTGCTTTGACTGCATCACAACTGGCAACTTATGATGAAACCAAGCGGGTCAAGTTCTAAGCACGCTATTTTTCACTTTGAAGTAATTGCCAGATCGTTAATCTGATATTTAATTCGTCACACACGAAAAGAATTTTTTATTCTCATTTTTTAATTTCCAATTCTATCTGGTACTGAAATTTTCTTCCCTTTTTTTTTTTTTTTTCCTAATTTAAGTGCAGACTTTGATTAGGTGGACATCACTTGAAGAAGGATTTCGCCTGCATCTCATGTATGGCATTACCAAAATTCTTATCTTCAGATGTTTAATGTTTTATTACCTTCAAGCTTAGCTCAAACAACGCTTAGATGATGATGAAAATAAATCAAGAAAAATCATTAGCTCAAAAATTCTAGAAATGGATATATATCTTAAAGATATTCACAGTTGATTTGAAAAGTTAAATAGCTACATTAGGTTCGAATTTTGTCTCAACGTAGTCCTAACACTTTCTAGATTGATGATTATTTAATTCAAAACTGACTGGGTTTAAGACATGGGTCCCATTTTTTGCTGTAATGAAGTGTGCTGAATTGTTTGTCTAATCAAATCCTATTCCTGGAAACTAACTAAATCCCTGCACTTGATGAAGCTCAAGTATGGTTGCCGGCGGTCTCAGCACCCTCATAACTGCCCCTATGGACATGGTTAAAACCCGTCTCATGTTGCAACGAGAATCTAAAAGGGTTGGAACCTATAGGAATGGATTTCATTGTGCATATCAGGTAGTAATTTTTATATCTTCTTTTTTTGGGTTTCAATTCATTTTTGTTTGTTTCAGTACTTTTAGAATGGGAGGGAGCGCATGCATTGAAGATTTAATTTGTAAAAGAGTTTACAGTTTTAAGTAATATTTAGTTGGTGAAAGTCAACTTGGTGGTGTTTCAGCCCATTTTACTTACATTTGGCAACTTGAGAATTCAATTGCTAGCCACTTGACTGTATTTTATTCCTTATTCTGGCATTGGCTTCGTAACGCAGATTTGTGCCTTTCTTCTCTATTAGGAAGTTGAATCTTTAAAACTTATAACAAATATATTTTCTGATATAAGCGGATAGAAGACATGGCCAAGATTTTCAAGTGTTACAGCTTTCTTACCTGATGAAGTTTGGCGTGTGGTTTCAGGTTGTCCGTACTGAAGGACCCAAGGCTCTTTATAAGGGGTGAGTTTCTCTTGGCTCCTGCATTTCTATTTTGTCCATACAGTAGGAGTTTTCTTTACATTGTCATTTGTAGTCTTCAAAGTATTCATGGATTAAATTTTGATATTTTCCACTAATGTCTTAACAAACTAGAAACATATCTGCTTTTGTGTTATAATATAGTAGAAATTAACATACAGCTTCCTCAGGATCACATTATAATCTATTTTATTTTGTTTCAATCATCATATTTGAAGATTTTCGTTTTTAAACTCTGCAGGGGCTTCACAATTTTCGCAAGATTAGGTCCACAAACTACAATTACATTTATACTTTGCGAGAAGCTACGGGAGCTTGCTGAATTAAAAGCAATCTAGCAAATTTGCCATGCTTCTGTTCTGACAAGACTCAAGAGTAGGATCATAGTTAACCTTTTTGGAGTGATAGTGATTTATACGCGATTAGTAAAAATATCTACTGCAACTACAGTTGAATGAACGAAGAACTGCTCATGTTCGAAAATTTTGGGACATTTATTTAAAAACTTTCTATGGTAGGGTGTCCTTATTGGTAGTACATGTTTATAAACGTTAGATCTGATCAAAATAAAAAATATGAAAAACTGGATAGAATTTAATACAAATCTACAGTCAAAGACAGTGTTCTACTGGTAAGATGTTTTTTCATACCCTGCCATTTTCTTCGATTCTCGAGTGATTTAGCCCAAGCAATACCATTGTTTTGGCGTTCCAGTTGGAACGGATGGCCCTTTCCGTCAGACTTGAGGGTCCAATTATTTGTTGATCTATTTATAGTGTTGCACTTCACCCCACAATTTTTTTTTTTCCCACTCGAGTCTGGCTGTATCCAATTGTAATATTGAATTGGCATCCCCATTAGTATTCTTGCTTCTTTTTGGTGAGGATTATCGTTATATTGCCAACTGGTATGTTGTTCTTGTAACATTAATAATAAGATTCTGTTTTCTGTTGTTTTCTCCTGGACATTTTTTTTTTTTCCCCTTTCCGCCCATTGTTTATAGAAAATTGCTTGGTTGAATTAGCTGAGTTGGAAGGCTGATAACAAACGATACGAAATCCACTCTTGATTACATTAGGTAAACCTAACTTTTCGTTGACTTTCGTGGACTTGCTCAAAATTTCCGCTATTGTTGATCCAGTTTTTATTCCTTGTAGACATGGTAGTAGTAGTCTTTCCAGTTATTTTTCTAAGCTCAGTTGAACCTTAAATTCATTTTGCGGAACAATGTCTACTCATTTTATAATTAAATTTGTTCATGAATCTTTTTTGGACTTGTCATGAATTGATGATTTCATGTGTCAAATTTGAACGTCGATACTTCAAAAGTCGTCATAAAATTGTTAACCTTTAATCCGTCTGAGACATCGCCTTTCACAACGTTCACGGAGTCTGTTAACGGCGGGTCGCTAAATTCCCGAACTTTAGGAATATGCTTTTTCTCACTTTGTTTTCTTCAAATTTTAGCAATACTTGTCCACGTAAAAACTAGCAAAATCGACATTAATTATATATATATATATATATACATATATATATGGAAAAGATCATCTATTGCTATTACCCTTTTGTACGAGGAATATGTAAATACATTTATTTCCATTTTCTAGTAATCATAACCCGGAAAAATGGGTCAGTCTAATTTTGAAATTGACCTAAAGCGAATGGCTCAAATGTCCCAAGACAATTATGGGTTATAGGCTTATACCCCTCAGAGCAGGGAAATGACTTTGTCCAATTGATCACTATCTTTGAAGCAAAAGACTAGGAGGTCACAATCCACCACATTCAGGATTTTTGACCAGCTTAGACTTTTCAGCACAACACGCAAAGATTAAGGTCCCCACTTCATTCGTGGGTGTGACACGCGGAACTCAAATATATTTGCTTCGAGTTTTAATTATGTGTCTGTGTGTTAGATATCCAAAATGTTTATGATATTATAGTTTATAATTTTTGAATTAAATTATAATTATAATTTAAATTATAATTATAAATTAAATAAAATTAAATTTTTTAAAAAATAGGAGCATAAATAAAATTAAAATTTAATCATCGGCTTTTTGTAGGTCGTTGACTCATGTTTGCCTGTGAGATCCGCCATCTTAAGTCACGGAGTCTATTTCATTCTATTTGAAAACCACGTCATCCAAAAACTATAATAAAAGTATGAGAAATCATTCGTGTAACAACGTTTACATCCATCTAGTTTCAGATTTCGGCACGCGTACGATCAAAAGAAACCGAATTTGGCACAACATAGGTTCTCAATAAATATCATCTGTCTAAATAAATTCCATTTTATAGGAAATACAATTAGTGGGAAGAAATTTTTTTTTTTTTTTTCAAGCGACATTAGCGGAATTGGAATCTTGACTAAAATAACAATGCAACTAATTTTCAAACTCTCTCTCTCTCTCTCTCTCTCTCTCTCTCTCTCTCTCTCTCTCTCTCTCTCTCTCTCTTCCTTCTTTTTATTTATACTTGTATTTTTTGTTTTCACATAATCGAGTTTATTCAATTTTCCTTTCAAAAAACATTTATAAGTTTGAATCCTCAAAAATGTGAAATTAGATAGCGGGGCAGTTGATTTTTGATTTATTTTCCGTTCATTTCGTTGATTCGAGTTTAGAATTTAAGTTTTGTTACAGTAAAAAACTCTCAGAAACAATCACATCTAATTTTTTTGTTACAGTAAAAAGCTCTCACATAAAGTCACATCTCAACTCGAATTAAAAATTCAAATCAACGAACTGAATGGGAGTTTCAAGTTTGAAATATAAGTGTAATCAAAGGTCAAAATTTAAAATGCAATAGAAAATTTTTCAAAAACATTCTATATAAAGAGGAAAAAAAAGATAAATACCCTTTAAAAATACATGAATCGAAATTTTTATCTCTTACTCTTAATTAATAATTTTTTTAGTTAAATAACTATATTAATAAAAAAAATATTAATCAATAATATAGAGTAAAAATTTAAACTGGCATACTTTTAAAAGTAAACTCTAAAATTCTCTTTTTGTCATAGGAGAATTTGCAGAAGCAAAGGTTTAATAGAGCCCATTAGGTCACTTCTCGGCCGAAGGTGGCTCCATCCCTCTATATATTACAATGATAATGGTTCATGATTTAGAGACTTTGAGAAGTAATTACGTAATGTCACCACTTATTGACGTCTAAATCAACTGTTTTTATGTAATATTACCTAAATATCTATTTTTAAACATTTTTTATTTTCAATATATGTCATAATATTTTTATTTTTATCTTTTAGTTCTGCCATTATCATAATGATGCCCTTTTTATTACAAATACCAAAGCTTAAAAATATAAAATAATAACAATATATATTTCAAATAAAATAAAATTGTGATTTACATTGATATTTTACACTGATATAAACAACTGGAATTGATTAAGCACTCATAAAATGAGAGACGCATGTTTATGGTCACAAATATAATCAATTATACATATAAATTATTAAAAACTCGTTTATATATATATATATATATATATATATATATATAACTCTGCATTAGAACATAGAACAATACTAATCAGATTGGAATAACACAACCACAACTATACAATGATCAATGGAAACTAGAATTAATAACCAAGTATATATCAAGTTTTTGTGTCATTATCATAATGATAACTTATCAATAGAGATCGAACCACCATAATTACATTAATTATCATAATGAGCATAAGATGAATAAACTATTGTTAAGGTAGAAGTGTCGGTTTGATTGTATACAATTTTATACTAATATGAATTCATAAACAATTTGAAAATGGATATGTGTGCGTGCGTCTTAAAATCTTGAGACCTACAAATAATTTTACGAGAATTTTACATGGTTTAAGAAAAATAGTTTTTAATTAGTTAAAAATCAAGAAGAAGATTGCATTAGATTTATACATATATATATATATATATGCATATATGTATATGTATACTTTCATTTTTTGGGTCACTAAATGAGGTTTTAAAACGATATTCTTATTCAGTTAACTTTTTGCAAGTTTTATCAATTAGCAAGAGATAATTTTCTTTTTCTCTGACGACTCATCATTTTTTAATTTTAATTATCCAACGAAATACATATATAAAGACTATATTGCAATGAGAAAAAAATGAAAAAAGTAAAGTACAAAAAATTAAGGACACACGTGGTTAAATACTTAAAAAAAAACATTAGACAAAAAAACCCCATAATACATACAGGGTTCGTTCAGTTTACCGATTCGAATTAAGATGTGATTTTTTATTAAAATTTTTAATTATAACAAAGAAAGTTAAATGTCATTTTTTGTGAGAGATTTTAACTGTATTTAAATTAGAATTGAAAACTCGAATCAATAAAATGAATGAGTTGTATATCAAAAAATACTTCATTGTAGAGAATTTTTTTAGTAAGACCATAAAAATAAAATATTAGTAGTTTTTTACTTTTTAGCCACAAGATTTGTATAAAAAACAATATATTATGTAAAATTTTTTATTTAATGTGATTTTCACCGGACTAATAATTAAAAATTAAGCTTCCGTTTATTTCACCGATTCGAATTTAGAATTTAAATTTTATTACAGTAAAAATCTTTTAAAAATAATCACATTTAAATTTTTTATTATAATAAAAAATATACATATAAAATTATATTTTAATTTAAATTGAAAAAATTACCCTTTCCTAAGAAAAAAAGAGGTTATAACGTAATATTTGAATAAAATACTACTTGTCAGGTTTTTGTTGTTATCCGAGGTTTAAATTTTAGAACTCGTGGATAAGTAAGCATCGAGAGAGAGGACAGAAAAGCTACACAAGTTACAAGCGTGCAAGTTGCAAAGACGGGAACAGTAAGTGACAGTGGGGAGAACCTTGAAGGAGAAGAAGCTTTGGCGGGACAGTCTGGCGTACTTATCTTTGTACCTCGTTTTCCACGCTAAACTACTATTGTACCCTTCTCCTTTCAATTTACCATGTTGCCCCTCTTCCCCAACCTTGAACTCTCTCTCTCTTCTTCTTCTTCCTGTTCTTGGTCAACTTTACTCCGATTGCAGCCTTTGCCAGTTTGCCTCTTGCTGCCTTCTCCTGTCCGCTCCCGCAAACATTAATAAAAAAGGTTTCCGTACTGTTAGACCTCTTAAAGGCCTTTCCTAGTGAAAATGACCAAATCACAAAGAACACATCTTCGGTCAACAGTCAACGCCTAATCAGATATCACGCAAGCCATAAATTTAAAATTATGATTTAAAATTATTTTTAATTTACATATATTTTTATGAAATAAAATATTATAACGAGTCGTGAATTATAATTTATAGATCTGTTTATTTCGTTGATTTAAATTAATAATTTGAGTTGAGATGTGATTTTATGTGAGAGCTTTTTACTGTAACAAAAAAGTTAGATACGACTGTTTTTGAGAATTTTTTACTGTAACAAAATTCAAATTATAAACTCAAATCAATAAAGTGAACGGGGCATTATAATATGAATTCTCATACTAAATACCGACTCAAGTGAAACACTTAAATAGTATATGTGAGAGAAAAAAACTGTAATAAAAAAATTAAATTTAAATTTTGTATTAGAAAAAAATACTGTAATAATAATAATATTTAAATTGTGAAAATAATAATATAGTTTTCAGAGATGAAATACCTAATGTGTGTGTGCGTGTGTTTTTTTTTTTCACTGGAGAATTAGTTGGATTGATTTGGAAAGAAGCAAATTGTTCCTAATGTGTATTATTGAGAAATAAAAGCATCTCTAAATACTCAGAGTTTTATATTTAAAGTGATTTTCAAGAAATTATTCGAGTTAAGACAAAAATTATTCTACAGTCTACAATTCACATCGAACGGTTGAAGAGTTTAATAGATAATGTTGTTCTAACATTTTTTTAGAGAAATTATTGTAGACCACAGTTCTAGATGATCATATCATGCTAAACTAAATTAGAAAGAGTACAATAATTTAAGGTAATTTGACAAAAAAAATGATTAAAAAAAATATGGCCTACCAATAGAGTTAATTTTATAAATTCAAATTTCGTGTCTAATTTTGATATACCAATTAATATCTAACTAATTATATCATATCATATTGTGTAAAAAATTTAAACTGCTTTTTAACTAATTCTTTTATGCTGATCAATTATCTAATTTTATTGTGTTTTACTTATTGAATGCATGTCGAGAGCTCTCTTGAGATCATTAGTGTAATCAAAATCTCAACTTTCAGTTGTGAAGCTCACAAACATACAAAATTCAATCTACCAATTATTATAGTCTTTTCCATGACCATACCACTTAGCATTAGGACGTCATGACTTACAATGGGGGGAAAAAAAAAGCAAAAATAAAAAAATAAAAAAAAAGGAGCTCTGATTAAAGTAGTATTTAATCGAACAACACAAGTAATAGTAATTAATCTCTTTTTTCCAAAAATGGAAGTGGTGTGTGGACATTACGAGGGCTCCATTGAGAATATTCCAAAAAGCACCCCTCTTGTAAAATGAAAGCCATCATAAGGATGCGCTGAACAATCAAACAGCCGTGAAAAGAGAAAAGCCAAAAGCCAAACGTGAATGGGGATATATGTCTTCCTCTTTTCATTGCAGTGTCTGGTCGGGACAACTGACAAAGCTCCCCTCCAACTTTGAGCAAAAGATTGATTTTGGGAAATAGTAGAAAATAGGCCAACATGAAAAGCTTAAGAAAGGAAATAGGCCAATTTTTAGTTATAGAAATTAATAGGCCATAACTTGTTAAGTTATGGTTCATAACCGGATAAGTTATGGACAATTATGAATAATAACTTGTCAAGTTATGGTTTATAACCAGACCAGTTATGGACGAAAATAATAATTTGGCCTATTTATTAACTTATGTAAACTATTGGCCTATTAATTTTAATTCATCTCAAATTTTGGCCTATTTTCCTCTTTCTCCCATTGATTTTTAGGACACACCTTTTTTTTTTTTGTTTTGTTTTTGTTTTTGAAGATCTCAAAATTCAAAAAGTGATAAAAAAAAGATGAGATTTTTTCTAACACGACCAATTTTTAATCGTTAAATATGATTAAATTAAATCAGATTGTAAAAATAACAAAAAATTTTAAATGTAAATTTAATAATTAAAAATAATAAATTATAAATAGTTTATTTTTTGTAATAGTATAGATACTTCTAAAAAGATATTAGAGCACTTTCACAATTATGAAAGTCTATCTTTTCTCAATCAGAATTCTTCGCACAATTCTTAGAAATTTTGCGGCTTATAATTTGAAGATTTTTATGATAAATTATCAGTACACTTTTCAGTCGTTAAATTTGTATTAAACATTGATTATCTAATATTCTGTATTATTTTAAAATTTTAATGTGATATAGACTAAATTCAATTGTCCGAAATGTACACCATCAATACGAAATCTCACCGTGGAAAAACATAATTTTATGTAGAAGAAACCAGAACAACAAAAAGAGTAAAGTTTTGTTTATTTTACTTGGATGATGAATTAAAAAAATAGCTGTCATAACTGGCATCCTCTTCGGATTTGAATTTTCCAACTTGGTTGACCATCCTGCATCATTCAACACAATGGGAAAAAAAAAATAGTGATAATATTCTATTAATTAATATGACGTGATATAAATTATCAAAAAAAATGACGTGATAAACATTTTATGTTTTATTGCATGAATTACAGTGATTAATAATTTCACTCTGTTATATTTCCAACCAAAAAATAAAAATATTAAAAAAAGAAAAGAAAAAAAATAACTACACTTGCTTATCCGAAATAAGACATACATATAATATGCAGTATTTTCTCATTCTTTTTTACTTTTTTCCTTATTTGGATAGAATATTGTATTGCAGCTTTGCATGGCCCCCACCACAATGCTTCGCCGTTAAAGACTATGAGAGGGCTAAAACCGTCATTTCATGGAATATACCTCAGAATTACAAAATCTCGGCTTACAAGTCGAGCTGTACAAGTACAACCGTTCCAACACGAGGAGGCGGACAGAGACAGCTGTTATGGCACTTCCGTAAATAACGGTAGAATCCGGGGGTGAAAGATTAGCGGATCAATAAAATAATCATTATTATACGTCTAATGAAAAGGATGAAGATCCGACTTTGCCATCGTGAAACCCCTAAATTTTCCCCCTCCTGCGACGACTCCACGAGGAAATCCCTATAGAGAGAGAGAAATCTAGAGAGAGAAAGTGGAGAGAGAAAGAGAGCTCGGACATTAATGGCGGAGGCGAAGAAGGAGAGGAAATCGGGCGGCAGCGAGGAGAGCGTGAAGCTGTTCGTCGGACAGGTGCCGAAGAACATGACCGAAGCTCAGCTCCTCGCAATGTTCCAAGAGTTCGCTCTGGTTGACGAGGTCAACATCATCAAGGACAAGGTCACGCGCGCCTCTCGAGGTCTGGGCCTTCTCTCCTCCTCTCCAATTTGAATCTCCCGCGTTTACATTGACCGTCGTCTCTCTCTGCTCGTCTTCTTCCTTTCGGTTGAATTCCTGTTTCGTTTTCGAAAATGCCTGTGATTCGCGTGATTTAGATGTCTTTTTGTCGAGATTTAGGGTTCCAGTTCGTGTTTCGCAACCCTACTCGGACCTCTGGCTGCCTTCATTTGTTTTGATTCTCTGTTTTTTTTTTTTTTTTTTTTTTTTTTTTTTTGTTTCGCAGGTTGTTGCTTCGTAATATGTCCATCGAGACAGGAGGCTGATAAAGCGGTCAATGCGTGTCATAATAAGAAAACTTTGCCTGGGGTTAGTGGAACTACGATCTCTGTTTATGGGCTGCTATGTTTTTTTTTTTTTTTTTTTTGTTTTTGTTGATTAATTATGGAATAATGTGATTAAGAGTGGTCGGAATCTTCATTCCCAACAGTCAAATTACTGATTTTGACTGCCTCTTAAGTAAATATAAGTTTTACTCTTCTCGCGACACTTAGGCTCGAGAGTATTTGTGAGTATTTGCGATGATCTCGCTATTAGGATAGCAACTAATTCATGCCTACTAAGTTATTTCTTCATGTTGAATATTAATGAACTAAAATTTATTGCTATTTTTGCTGTTGACCATGCATAACTGGTGTTCACAACTGATAAGGTATTTTGCACTACTCGAGAAAAGGTTGAGACTAGACATAATTATGCATGCTTCTGCATTGCTTTTTTTTTTTTTTTTTTTGAATTTAGAGGTGGGGGTATCGAACTCTTCACTGTATGGTGGAATCAAGTGTAAAATTACCGCTAAGCTATGCTGCAACCACGCTTCTGCATTGCATTTTGGAAACAAATATATGATAAATGATAGAACATAATTGGAAGACATAATTCGCTTTAAAAGGTTACAAGAGTTATAGAGGAGGTATAAGTCAATTCAAGCTCTTAAAACATAAATTTCAACTATTCTATTCTGGCAGTTATTCTTACTATAAATAATTTAGTTATGGAATGGCTTAACCACCACCAAATATTGCTAGAGCATGATGTTTGGATAACTCTTGTACAAGATATGTGCTTATGCAACTTGGCATTTTCCTGGTCTAGGTAGTAGAGTGACTTGAGGAGCCTATATAGGCCTTGCTGGACAATCAAGCAGTTGCTCAGGCAAGCTTCTCAGTTGGGTTCTTGCCTATGCCTGCACAATTGAACTGTGATTTGGTCAATGCAAGATGTACTTTTGTTCACTTGTAAAAAATAAGCTCGATAGAAAATGTAGAAAACTTAGATTTTAGTTCCCTGCATTATTGCTTTAGGCTAGGCACTAATTGTGTGCGACTTAAAGTTTCTTTGTTGTGTGGTGTGTTCACGTTTTCTTTTAGTCTGATCGGAAAGCATCCTGTTCTTTTTGTTCAATTCAGGCATCTACCCCGTTGCAAGTGAAGTATGCAGATGGCGAGTTGGAAAGGCTAGGTGTAATATAATTCCATTTGACATTGTGTCCTTTTATAGGGTTTCTTTGAGTTGTTTCTTTGTCATTGTAAGCTGTATTTTTTTCAGATGTAAATAATGCTTTATATTTGATGGGTTTTGATAATTATTATCTGATTGTGCTGCAATCCAGAACACAAGCTTTTTGTTGGTATG
The DNA here is from genome assembly GCA_012066045.3 of Morus alba. NCBI lineage: Eukaryota > Viridiplantae > Streptophyta > Magnoliopsida > Rosales > Moraceae > Morus > Morus alba. The sequence continues at coordinate 8,037,435 of CP050230.2, read as the reverse complement.
CTTCCAAAGAATGTTTCAGAAGCTGATGTTTCTGCTCTTTTCTCTAAGTATGGAACTATAAAGGACTTGCAAATATTAAGAGGTTCTCAGCAAACAAGCAAAGGTACATAATTTGTGGCATTATTGTTTGGGAACTTTTAAGCCTACAGCTACAGTTGGTTTCTCAACTAAATCAAACTGTTCTCTAAATATGAAAGGTTGTGCATTTTTGAAGTATGAGACAAAAGAACAAGCTCTTGCATCCCTGGAGGCCATCAATGGAAAGCACAAAATGGAGGTTTGTGTTTAGTGTTCATTCTGGTCTTTAAAAATTCACTTTCCAAAGTCTTAGGAAGCCATTAGTGTTAGACCTCTTTTCATGGAATTAACTGAATCAAATATGGTTTTGAATATTTTTGAAGCAGAAAATATTGTCGGGGAATAATTTCGTGCAAGAGTAGTCTTTTTTTTTTGGAAATGCTGTTACAGTTTTATTTTTATCTTCAACTCAAGTATTCAAGTATCATTTGTATGCAAAAGGTGTAGACTCTGAATTCCAGTCTGCCGGTCCACATGCACACATGTTGTCGGCTTATCTTCTTCTTAAACTTTGTTATCCTGTCCATGTTTCTTAAACTTCCCGCTTTTGCTATGAAATATGATTAGAGTAAAATTTATAGCTCTTCCACATGTGCTTAAGATGGTAATATTGTCAAAGCACTGAAAATTTTAGTAGGGAGTATAAAACTTTTTGGAGTCCTTGATGATATGAATTTCATTTCTGGCATAAGGCATTTTCTCTTTCATAAATTACAAGGGATTAGTCTGTATTTGGGAGCGAAGGATGAGTGTGGTAAAGAATTCTGTAATCTGACTGATACCTTTGCTCCGTCAGGGTTCGAGTGTTCCATTGGTTGTCAAATGGGCAGATACAGAAAAAGAAAGGCAAGCTCGAAAAGCTCAGAAAGCTCAATCCCAGGTTTCCAATTTGCCAAATTCCGATAATCAACATCCTTCGTTATTTGGAGCCTTGCCAATGGGTTACGTTCCTCCATATAATGGTTATGGTTACCAGGTTAATCTTGTTATCTTTTATTCCGTCCATTGGCAAAAGGACTTCTTGTTTCATGGCTGTGAACAGCAACTAGTAGCATAACTGTAACTCTGCTCTAGTATTAAGTATCGTGATGCCTATGTGGAATCAATTCTCATTATATAACACTTTATCAAGTCTATATTTGCATTTGAAAAGGTCTAATATATGACTTCTGTTCTTTCTAGGGCCCTGGAACTTATGGCCTCATGCAGTACCGCCTCTCACCAATGCAGAATCAACCTGGCTTTCACAATATGATACCTCCAATAAACCAAGGAAATGCATTGCGTGGAATCAGTCCTGATCTTCCCCCAAATATGACCCCTAGAAATTACGGTATGCCGCCTCCAAGTTTTGTGGGATCAGCTTATCCTGGAATGCCGGGCCTTCAGCATCCAATGGCATATCCAGGAGGAATGATGAGTCACCGACCTTTAAGTGGTTCACCTGGGTCCATGCCACCAGCAGTTATGAACAGTAACTCTGCAACGTCTCCAGGGTCAAGTAAAGGTTCTGGGGGTCAGGTTGAAGGTGGTTACATATATTATTTTTATTAGAAGAAAAGAATTTATTGGATGTAAAGTGTTTGGTGGTGGTATTTTAATTATTCTATGTTCTATTTACTTAGGTCCACCTGGTGCTAATTTATTTATTTATCATATACCTCAAGAATTTGGAGATCAAGATCTTGCCAATGCTTTTCAACCTTTTGGTAGGGTCTTAAGTGCCAAGGTTTTTGTCGATAAAGCAACTGGCGTCAGTAAATGTTTCGGTGAGGGCAGTCTCTGATTACTCTGATTGGTACAAGTTACACAACGATCTCTATCGCTTATTGGCCTTTATATGCAGGTTTTGTAAGTTATGACTCTGCCGAAGCTGCTCAATCTGCCATTAGCATGATGAATGGATTCCAGTTAGGTGGTAAGAAATTAAAGGTTCAGCTTAAAAGAGACAACAAACAGAACAAACCGTATTGATTTGAAGGTGATTGATGGAGGAGGCAGGATTCTTTATAAAAAGTGGTTGAAGCAAGCTGGATAATCAGTCACTGCGGTATCAGATTCATGGGATGGATTGAGATGATCTCTTCTTATCGGCGGATCTCCATCCTGCTTGTAATTGCCTCGACAGGAATGCACATCCTGAAACTTGTAACTAATGGTGCATTTTGTGGCAAAAAAATTGTAACTTGTGTATCATTGAAATTCACTTAGACAGCAATTTATCAATTTATTGATTCTTCTTCCCTTCTGAACGCCTTCTTGCTGTATAATTGATCGAAACTTTCATCATAGAATGATATTGGATTCTTTTCTTTCCACAGTTTAGTGGCAAAATTCTTCATGATGTATCTCTTCAATTCCTTTCTTTATCACAGAAAAGTGGAGTATGCATTCTAGTAGATATTTTTGTTGACTTATATGGGACACTATATCAATTATGTCACAGTGTCATTAGTAGCCATAATAAAGCATGGTCCAATTCACATGTTTATTTCTTGACAGATTTCTTTTCATTTTATTTCTCTTACTCGAATTTTTATTGAGATGGTTGTCTTTCTCTTTTTTGTTTTTGGTGCTGGTGATGTTTTCTAAGTCTATGATGGTTGCTTAAGCACTTTTCACACTCAGTTTCAGCCACCAGCTCTGAGTAAATATTGCCTAATCAACATGCTCAGTCTTTGTCGTTCGTTTTGAATTTTGTTGATGCATTACCTAGGTTGTTCGGCAAGATGCAGGTATTGTTTGTTGAAGTTTCAGCATCGATCAATTTGCTGTTGATTTCAGTAATAACCTGAATGAGTTGCTTTTTGTAGGTAAACTATAATCCCACAATTCAGACCGAATTTGCAGCTTGCTTACTTCTTTGCTGAGAATATCCTATCCTCGAAGATATCATTGAAGCTTTTGCTTTACTGTTACGGACGAGGAACTGAAAACTGTCGAGCTTACTGTTCATGCAGGTTTGATGCCATCAACCTTTTTATTTTTATCTCCTGTTGGTTCACTTGGCATAACTTTGATTTGGGATATTTTTAGCCATTTGAGGAAAAAGACAATTTATGAAAGTTGAGCATGCCAACCATTTTGTATGCTAGGTTGATTGATTAACATTTTTTTTTCTTGGCTCTTTTAGTTGTTTCTTGTAATGATTCATCTCATTCAACATCTTTACTAGTTATTTGAGTTTTTAACGTGGCGTCCTCATCTCATATATTTAGTAGCATCACTTTTGCTCATCAGTTATAAGGAAAAAAGATCACAATCATAATGCTAGCTCTCTGGCTAATTAACGATTTGCAAGCACACGTCTACATAGGAATTTGAGTCAATTTACGGAATCAATGGAATTAATTTGGCCGAAATTTGGAAAGTTTACAAGATATGGGGGTTTTCGAGTGACCCCGTGCACTCCCGCACAATCACAACTCTATACTTTTTAGATACCCTTCTCTCTTGCCCTTGTTCCCTATTTATTCGATCTCCTTTCCCTAGTTACAGACTCCAATGCAGCTAACTAACTAACAGACCTTTCCTTCTCCCAACCCATCTCATCCACTCGTGCCAACTCAGCCTCTTCCTAACCATCCTGAGAAGTGTTCCTTTGTGCTGCAGCTTCCATTTCTTTTCCTGTTCCCGCATGGCCCTTCTCACGAAGCCTCTTCCGTACATAAGTGAATTGTAGGGGAGGCTTATCATTACCCCCGCCCCAAAGAGGCACCTTGTCCTCAAGGTGGAAGTGAGGGTACTGCTGGTTTATGGCTTGATAGGATTCCCACGTGTCCTCATGGGCAGGTAAATCAGTCCATCGTATCAAGACCTTTGGGTCCAAGCGTCCCCCATGCACCCGCTGTCGCACTCCAAGAAGGGCAACTAGTTCTGCCTGTAGCTCTAAGTCTTTTGTGAGCTGCGGTGGCAAGGCGGACACAGGCTGTCCTTGTCCCACAACACGGCGTAGTTGAGAGACATGAAACACTGGGTGGATAGCAGCTGCCGTTGAGGTATGCTACCGGCCCCACACAGCCAATGATCTCAAATGGGCCATCGAAACGGGCAATTAATTTCTCATTACGCCTGTGTGCCAAACTCAACTAGCGATAGGTACACAGCTTGAGGTACACTGAGTCTCCCATGGTGAACTGGACATCCTGACGCTTGTTATCGGCCACGGACTTCATTTTTTGCTGGGCGCAAAGAAGATAGAACTTGAGAAGATCCACCATGGCATCGCGGTCCATGAGTTGCTGCTCCACAGAATCCACCGGAGAGGAGCTTGTGCCATAACGCAACAGAGGAGGTGGTATATGGCCATATACTGCCTGAAAGGGGGTGGTACGGGTGGCTGTATGAAAGGAAGTGTTGTACCAGTACTCCGACCAAGCTAACCATTTGTGCCACTGGCTGGGCTTGTCCAAAGTGAAGCAACGCAAATACGTTTCCACACATCTATTGACCACCTCGGTTTGGCCGTCGGATTGGGAGTGGTAGGCCGTGCTCTGTGATAAAGTAGTAACCATCTGCTTGTAGAGCTCGGTCCAAAAATGACTCAGGAAAATGTGATCGCGATCCGACACGATAGTACAAGGCACCCCGTGGAGGCACACTACTTCCCGAATGAAGATTCTAGCCACAATCTCTGCGGAAAAAGGATGTCTCAGCGTAAGGAAATGCCTGTACTTGCTAAGGCGATCCACGACAACCAAGATGGTGACGTATCCCTCTGAGCGCGGTAAGGCCTCTATAAAGTCCATCGAAAGGTCCTCCCACACCTAGTCGGGGATAGGTAAGGGTTGTAGGAGACCACTAAGGGCCAGTGTAAAAATCTTACAACGTTGACACATTGCGCACGCCGCTAGATAAGCAGTGACGTCTTTCTTCATACCGATCCAATACCACTCTGCCGCAATTTGCCGGTACGTCTTCAATACGCTAGAGTGTCCCCCCAAGACACCATCATGGTAGGCCTGTAGCAGTGTTTTAATAAATGGTGACTTCCGAGGTACCACCATTCTGCTGTGGTAAAATAACATGTCTTGAGCGATGGAAAAACCCGAATGTGTTGTAGCATCCTATTGCAATTCATACCATACCTTAGCTAAGCGTTCATCGAGCAGTACCTGCTGGTGCAGTTCACTGGTGTCGACAATTGGGGCCAGCGACAGGGCACCTAGGTCCAGGGTGTTGGCACGGCAAGAGAGGGCGTCTGCAGCCCTGTTGTCCGATCCTGGTTTATACTGGATTTCGAAGTCGTATCCCATCAGCTTAGTTAACCACTTCTGGTGTTCTGGGGATACTAGGCGTTGCTCTAACAGGTACTTGAGGCTACGTTGGTCTGTGTGGATCACGAAATGTCGCCCCAAGAGATATGGCCGCCATTTTTGAATGGCTAGAACTATGGCCATCAATTCTCGTTCATATACGGATTTGTTGCGTGCTAGTGCGGACATCGCCTGGCTAAAGTATGCTATCGGGCGTTGTTCTTGCATCAACACTGCCCCAACCCTATGACCCGAAGCATCTGTCTCCAACACAAAGGGTTTGTCAAAATCGGGCAAGGCTGGGATGGGCACCACTATCATGGCGTGCTTAAGTGCAGCAAACGCACTGCTGGCCTCCTCATTCCAATGAAAATTCCGCAGTAAGTTTGTCAATGGCCCTGCGATGTGGCTGTACCCTGCCACAAACTTCCTGTAATAGCCAGTTAACCCCAGGAATCCCCATAACTCCTTCAAGTTCGTGGGGGAAGGCCAAAGCACCATCGCCACCACCTTGGCTGGATCTGCCGACACCCCTTTCCCAAACACGATATGCCCTAGGTACTCGCTTAAGTTCTGCCCGAAACTGCATTTTTTTCCATTGGCGAACAAGCGGTGCTGGTGTAAAACAGCCAATACCTGGTCCAAATGGCGCTCATGTTCTCTCATGGTGCGGCTGTAGATTATGATGTCATAAAAAAAACCAAAACGAACTTACAGAGAAAAGCTCGTAACACGTCATCATGAGTGATTGAAAGGTTGCTGGGGCATTTGTAAGGCCAAATGGCATGACGAGGAACTCGTAGTGTCCTTCGTGTGTGCGAAAAACTGTTTTGGGCACATCTTCCGATCTTACACGAATTTGATGGTACCCCGACTTGAAGTCAGTTTTGGAGAAAATGGTAGCCCCATGGAGTTCATCAAGTAATTTGTCTATTACCGGTATCAGAAAACAATCCGGTACTGTCTCCTTATTTAGAGCACAGTAATCCGCACAGAACCTCTAACTTCCATCTTTCTTCTTCACCAAGAGGACCGGACTGGAGTAAGGGCTCATACTAGGCTGGATAATTCTTGCCGCTAGCATCTCCCCCACTAGACGCTCAATCTCGTCCTTTTGTTTCTGTGGATAACGGTATGGCATGACGTTAATCGGAGAAGTCCCTGCCTTCAGCACTATCGCGTGATCCTTTGCCCGTTCTAGTGGCAATTCCGTTGGAGATTCAAACACTGTCGATTGCCGTTGTAACACGGCTTGCAACTCCTCTGGTGCCTCCCCAGCTTCTTCCTCTGATCTTATCCTTAGGGTATTCAACTCCACTCACATACCTTGCCTTTCTTGCTTAAGTGTGCGCATTAAAGCCTTAAGGGTGACTGAGGATTTGTTTAACCTAGGATCCCCTTTCAGTGTCACTTGTCGATCCCTGAGACTAAATTTCATCAGGAAGGTCTTCCAATTCACTGTCATCATCCTTAAGGTTTCCAGCCATTGAACCCTTAAAATAAGGTATACACTGCCCAATTCCAAGGGAAGAAAATCTTCCACAATTTCTACCTCTTGCAGCGAAACCGCCACCCCGCGGCAAACTCCTTCCCCTTTAATCGATAACCCCGTTCCCATAACCACCCCATATCCATTAGTCCGATCTATAGGCAAATCCAATCGTCGCACCAATTTGAACGAAATAAAATTGTGAATCGCCCCACTGTCGATTAGGATTATTACCTCTTTCCTGCGAACCACTCATTGGAGCTTCATAATCTTCGAGGCGGTGAGTCCAACCACCGAATTGATGGAGAGCTCCACCACTTCACCTTCCTCGGGTGCCTCCTCCTTTTCTTCCTGCGTCTCCTCCTGATCCTCTTCATCGCACACGATGAGCATCTGCAACTCCCGGTTAGGTCAACGGTGCCCAAATACATACTTCCCATCACATCGGTAGCAAAGGCCTTTATCCCTCTTCGCCTAAAGTTCGGCATCGGTCAAACGCCGATATGGTGCCACTCTGGTCCTGCTACTCAATGGCCATTCTGTGGTGGGGGTCATCCTCCCCCACGACGCCATCCCCCTTCGCGGCCCCAACCCCATTTGAACTGAACCCCCCTTAGGTCCAAACTCAGGTTTCCAGAACCTAATTTGTTTCCCGGGCTGGGCTGTAAGTTGTGGGCCTTACGTACCAGTAGGTTACGCTCCTCTACCCGCTGGGTGAATTCCATAATTCAGCCCAATCCCTTGGGCTTCAGCATCTGAATCTCAGCCCTAATTTCTAGCTTTAATCTGTTGACAAACGAGCTCTCTAGGACTTGCTTGGAAACCTCCGTTAATAAGGCAGCCAACGTCTCGAAGAGCTTGCGGTACTCCCGGACCGACATTTCCTGTCGTAGAGATTTCTCGCAAAGACTGCCTTCCTATGTTGGTCGGAACCTCTCAAGCACCAACACTTTCATATTCGTCCAGTCTCGTATCACCCGCCGGCTATCCTCCCACTGGAACCAAGCTAGTGCTTCCCCATCCAAGCTTACCATCGCCACATCTAGCTTTTCACTCTCCGTCATCTTGTTCATGGCGAAATACCTCTTAGCTCGAAAAATCCAGCCATCAGGGTTTTCCCCATCGAAAGTGGGCATTTCTACCCGTCATGTTTGGAATTCTGCACGGTTTCCCCCAGCCGCCGCCGGTTGTGTCTCCATCGTCCTCCTCTCTGTTGGAGTAGGCTCCCGATCAGATTCAGCTTGCTGGCACATCAGCTCGTCCAATTTTTTCCAACATCAACGCCATTCCTTGCTCAAGCCTGGGTATCTTCTTCAAATCTTCCCTCACCATTTCCAACTCCTTCTGAAAATCCTCTTTCGTTCCTTCTGTCCTCTCTTTCTCGCGGTCGTCCGTCCTCTTCGTCATTCCCAAAAAGGTGCTCTGATACCAAATGATAAGCTCTCTGGCTAATTAACGATTTGCAAGCACACTTCTACACAGGAATTTAAGTCAATTTATAGAATCAATGGAATTAATTTGGTCGAAAATTGGAAAGTTTACAAGATATGGGGGTTTTCGAGTGACCCCGTGCACTCCCTCACAATCACAACTCTATACTTTTCAGATACCCTTCTCTCTCGCCCTCGTTTCCTATTTATTCGATCACCTTTCCCTAGTTATAGACTCCAATGCAGCTAACTAACTAACATACCTTTCCTTCTCCCAACCCAGCTCGTGCCAACTCAGCCTCCTCCTAATCGTCCTGAGAAGTGTTCCTCTGTGCTGCAGCTTCCATTTCTTTTCCTATTCCCGTCTGGCCCTTCTTACGAAGCCTCTTCCGTACATAATTGAATCGTAGGGGAGGCTTATCAATGCCCTACCCCCGTTTCCTGCTTTTAGGATTCTTCTTAAACTTTTTTCTTCTTTTCTCCTTTTCTATTGTGCTCCGAAGAAGTTTTAAATTGTTGATTTAGGGGACGTTTGGTTCCTAGATTCGAATTCCTGATTCGAATCATGATTGCTACAGTATTTTCTCTCATAAAAAATACACGTAAATCAAAAATGGTTCAAATCACATGATTTGAATCCATGAACCAAACGGACCCTTAGTCTGTGTAACTTGTATCCTATATCCATTCTTTGATTTTTGCGTTAGGCTCTTTGGTGCTTTTAAGATGAATTTCTGTTCCCTTAATTTTACTCAATGTCACCGGTTCATGATGTGTTCCATTATTGGAATTGTCAGCTCAGAAACAAAGTTTATCTAAATTTTAGAACAATCCTTTTCAAGCTCAAAACAAAAACAAAAAAAGGATTAAAAAAAATAGAATAAAATAAACCAACAGAATAGACTTTTGTTTCCACTCTCCTCTCATGCATTATGCGGAAGGAAGCCTTGCTTTGTTAAAATCGTGTCCAGGATATGACTCTCCCAATGATGTTGATTTTTTTGATCGCTTTATGGTGTGCTATTGACAAACCGCATTCCAAGGATTTAGCCACTTTGGTTTCCGACTCAAAACGAAATCTAAATACCGTATTTTCTTATATTTTTCATGCCAATCAGTTACTCATTTTTGTTGTCGTTATCCAATCCCTTGCAATAAAGATTTCATTTAAAAGCTTGACCAAGTAAAGGCACATGTTTTTCTTGCCCTTGCTTTGAAATTTTCCGTTCTAAAAGTAATCCTTTGGACTTTGGTTGCTTTAGAATCCCTAGTCATTTTCAACCTCTTTTTTTTTTTTTGTTCAAATTTTATATCCCATTAGTACCGCTGAAAAATGCAGTGCATGTTATAGTTCCGAGTTGGGCTAAAGTTGACCCATTAGTAGTTGTCTTTCAATATGTGTGACATGTGCACCATGCCCAAATGACTATATTATTATCCGTTTAATGTCAGTTGTTCCTTGCTGCATTAGCAGTATTTTGGTCAATATTTAGTAGCAGTACTAAGTGGAATAAAAGGCCTTTTGTGGAGTTTAATATACATAAATTATATTTTCTTGTTTACATTCCCACCCCCACCCCCACCCCCCTTGGGATCAGTCTTCATCTCAACGTTCTCTCTCTCTTCGCTGTTATTGGTTTACCTCTTCTTCTTCTTATTTTTTAATCGGTATTTGGTTATTGTTTACGTACGTAACTGTCGTATAAAAGTCCGACTACGTTATGTATAGTATTGGTAAGGGAAGAGAGAAAAACAAATTAATTTTATGGTGCACCAGTCAAACCTTGGATACTATTTGTTAAATATCTGTCTCCACTCGATAAACAAACTCAAATTATTTACGATGTTTTTACTAAAGGAAAAAACACTCAACAAACGAACTTTGACAATATTTACGTTGTTTTTTTTTTCGAGGAAAAAACAGAGTTTCATTTCGATTTTTAACTCAAGAGAGCAGAGCATATTCTGGATAAAACTTGGTGGATTTTTTATTTATTTTTATTTTTTTTAAGTTATGATGTTATGAATGAGAAGCTTGGTAGAGTGAATTCCATCATCTTGAAAAGTGTGGAATTATCGACAGCTAATGAAATCTGCCTATATGTGGTAGATTGAAATGGCCTGCACGTGTTGAATGGTTGAAATTGTTGTGTGGGTCCGTACTACAAAGGTTTTTCAACGTCCGTTAATTACACGTTAATTGGATGAAAGAAACTGGGTAATTAAAGCGATATTAAATATAGCTGATGGCTTCCTAGTTGCAATGACAATGACATTAGCACGCTGCCAACCTGTCATAAAAGTCAAGTTTCTGATTTTTTTTTTTTTGGGCTGTATTTCATAAACATAAAATACCCTTGACCTTGAGTAATTTCCATAAAGAAAAGGATATGTCGTGAAAGATATTTGTTTTTATAGATTATGAAGTTAGAATAAATTTTTTTTATTATTTTTTTAGGGATTAATAAGATACAGATAAAACAATAACCTTATTTATTAATTATTTTTTAAAATTTAAGGGTGAGGATTCAAATTCTACACCCTTGCAGTGCAATCAGATGTAGAATTATCCATTTTAATTTTATAAGCTACATAATTTTTTTAAAGATTTAAAATTTATATATAGTTTGGATATGTGGGAAGCCGGAATTCGTGTAGCCGACTGTATTGGAAATGTGCTTTGATAATGATGATGATGATATAGTTTCAACAAGTATACTGATATATATATATATATATATATATATTTATGATAAAAGTTTTTCACTGTGCATATCGTTTGACATTTAAGAGAGAGAGAGACCAGAGCTACATTACCTACATCCGTTGAAAACTGTGATTTGCGTATCCGTGAAATTTACGTTGCCAAAGCACTCTAATATCAACAACCAGCCTGATAATGTACCCAAAACACCATACTTTTAACGTTTTTCTTTTTACTTTTATTTGTTCGGCATGCTTTTGTCCTTTCGTCTTCAACAATGGGGACTCGACTGAAGACAGAGAATCTCGACCAACCAATTTAAAAACGAGTATTTGCATTTTGTCTTTTATGGAGTATGGACATCATATGAATGATATATTTCGTTCTTTTTTTGACACCTCTCTCTCTCTATATCAATATATATACGCTCTCAAGTCTCACAAAACAAAACTTTAGTCAGACAGGAACCAAAAAAAAAAACAAAAAAACAAAATAAAAAACAAAAAATTTTAAAAATTTAGGAGCTATTCAAAAAAAATAAATTATCAATTTTTTTTTATTTTCAACCGTAAAATTTATATTTATATAATTATCAATTAAATTTTTTTACATATTTTTTAATTTAATATAATTTTAATCAAAATTAACCGCCATAATAAAACTAATAAGATTGTCCTACGAAATAAACTTTCAATACATTTATGATACATTGACTAAATCCACGGTTTTGGAGTCTATTATATTTGACATGTCAATGGTCATAAATACTAACAATTTCTAGGTCAGAAATTAGAAATTTATTCTTCTATGCATAAGATAGCAACGCAGTCAAGTCAAATTCAAAAAAAAAAAAACCGTTTTAAAACAGGTTTTTCCCTGCCAGTAATAACTCTTTATTAATTTCATTTAATGTTGTTAGATTTAATATATATATATATATATATATATAAACTAATTCCAAATATTAGTTTTCTACTTAATTAGGTATTTAATTTAACATTAAATTTCACTCGTCTCAGTAGGCCATTTCCTTGTCTTATAATTCTTTGGTATGTATCTTTGCCATGCATTATTTTATATTAGATTATTTTTATAAATGTCCTTTGAAATATGTACTATATTTTAAAATGCCTATTGACTTTTTAAAACAGTACAAAACACTATCTGATTTATAGAAAATCGTTCTAAATACTCTTTTCATCTACTTTATCTATAATATTAACAGATTATTGATGTGGCACGTGATTAAAAGATTATAAAAGAAATTTTAAAATTAAAACCTAAATTATTAATAAAAAAACCAATTCCTTGATATAAAATGACACAAAATTTAAACAAAATTCAAAGATTAATGAAAAACACCCAAAACAAAAATAAAAACAAATCAAATTAACTAAAAAAACTAGGTACATATTCTTCCCTATCCCCAACTTTTTTCTTCTTTTTCACTGTTCACTAAAAGTGAATACCAACAAATTAAACCACCATGTCTCTCTCTCAACTCCTCTTCTAATTTCTTTGAACTTTAAACTGAAAAAACCCAACTCTTATTCACATTTCAGAAAACCCAAAAACCAATTAAATCAAAGAAATTACATTCATTCGGCCTTCATCGAGAAGCATCCCGGCAAGTTGCTCCCCATCGTGCAAACCCATAACTATCGAGCTTCGTAATCTTGATTAGGGGTTTAATTCGTGTTAGTGGGTCGTATTTATGTCAACTCGTTTATTAATCGTGTCAGAAAGTATCAATCCAAACACGACATGTTTATTAAACGCGTTAAAAATATCAACCCTAACACGACTCATTTATTAATCGTGTTGACCGTGTCAACCCGTATAACTCATTTAAACTAATATATTAAATAAATAAATAATATAATAATGACTTATTTAACATAGCCATGACATGTTTATTAGTCAATTTAATTTTACCTATAAATATTAAAATTCACACTATTTGTATTTAACATATCATATCAACTTTATTGTTATATCACATATTATTAGATTGCATAAGACACGAATAGTTAATTGTATCAATTCATGTCACTTCGTGTTAGGAGGTCAACCATAACCTAACTCATTTATTAATCATGTTAATCGTGTCAACCCGACTATGACCTAAACCCGCTAACTTCGTGCGGATTTCGAGGGTTTCGAGTCGTGTTGTCATGTCGCTACCCAAATTGCCAGCCCTAATCTTGATCTACCACCGCACGAGTCCGTTGAGTCTACAAACGCACTCTTCTATTGCAACCTAAGATCTGTTCGTCGTCATCGCGCCATCATGCGAGCCAAAAGCAACATCTCTACACAATTGGGAGCTCTGACATGCTTGGGTTGGTTCGTGAGGTGGGCGACCCGATCGAGAGCTAACTTGGTTGGGTTCACGAGATGCGGCGAGGTCATGGGTAGCGATGGTTGGCGGGATCTTAGATGGGGATGGGTGGCGTGGTCTCACGTTTAGCTATCAAAACTAATTAGGATTTAAGTTTATTTTGGGTCGACAAGTGAAACCAAGAGAGGAAAAATACTACCTGTTTTTTGGGTTTTTTATGATTTTTTATTTTAATTTTAATATATCAAGCTTTTTAAACCTTTTTTTTTCTTTATTAGTTTTTAATACTTAAATCACTTTAATAGAGTTGATTAGCATTTAATATATTTAGTTAACCTCGAATGCCATTACAGGTCAACAATTCTGTTAAATTTATTAACAGAAGTAGGCAGAAGGGATGTTTTGACATTTTTTTTAAATATAAATTAAAGAGTGTTTTGACATGTTTTAAATAAATAGAAGGTATTTTAAAACATGATATATAATTCGAGCGTATTTATAAAAATAATCTTTTTATATTTTCCCTTTTCTTTCCTCATTTATATTATTTTATTTTAGGTTACTAATATTGCTCCAAAGGAAATAATTAAAAATTTCCTAAAACAATAAATAAATGTAAATATATATTTGACTTTGTTTTATCTAATCTAATCTAAGAGAGCTTTCTTTTCTTTTCTTTTCTTTTCTTTTCTTTTTTTAGAGAAAAAAAAGAAATCTAGTTTTTAGTTTACAAACGAGAAACAGTTTATTTTACCAAATACTTATAATTATGACCTTAAAATACTTTTCAAAAAATATATAACCTGAAATTAGAAAAAATAACAACAATATCTTGTTTGTCCTAAATTTTTAATAGATATATATATATATATATATATATGAAAAGTGTAGAAATAATAAATTACAAGTAATTCTTTATTTAGAACCGTCATATATTGATCAAAAATTGTAGTTTTATATATTTTTTCAGTTAGATATATTTTAATTAGATCTAACGGTAAAACATAAATATGGTAAGAGATTCTACCGATTGACTCAAAGTTTTTATGTGAGATTTTAGGGTACATTTTAGCAAACAAAAACTGACGAACAAATAATCAGGTAAAAATTCCTACTCCATAAATAAACAGGAAAAGCGCCGTAGAATTTCCCAACGACCTGAATATTCAACAATCCTCAGGAATTGAACAATCATTCGATTTGATTTTGTTTTATGATATAATGCAACAATAAAACAATAACATTTCCGAGCTCTCAAAGCCAGATTGAGTTAGGAAAGAAAGCATGCGGCCGACACGTGGAAATTAGTTGGTTTGAACCATTTTTTGTTTTATTTAATTAATTTAATGGGAGAAAGAATTTCGTTGAAGTTTCTTCTAGATGATGAAATAATATCGATCCATTCACGTAAACTCAACACTAGTATTTGCTTGTGGGCTTCTAGAAAGAGTGAGTTTTTGGGAAAAAGTAAAATTATTTATTATGGCACATTAATTATTTGTCTAATCCTTCTAGAAGAATGTCATTTATATTATTTCCCTCCTCCTTCTCCCCTCAATCCAAATACTTTTTTTTTTCTTGCGCCTTCATTTTCTAAGCTCAATCATCGTTGATCGAGAGAGCCCAAAATATATATTTGTAATCGTAACAGTAATATAATTCTCTTTACTACCTTCAAGTGTCAAAACAAGAAGCCTTATGTGTTTTCCAATCGGATTTTATAAGATTTTCCTTCCCTTTCTTTTCTTTTCAGACCAACCAGACAGCGCCTTCTCACAGAAGAAAAACATGGAGGCGACGAGTACTGATACCGACAAGAATGTCGTCGACGTTTCTTCCTTCTTCCTATTCGAAGCTACCGGCGACTCGGAATCGTGCAGTAAAACCGATCCCGACGAGAGAGTTTCTCTGGACGACGACGACGCCGAATCGTGCAGCTGGGACTCGACCGATCGCTGCCCGTCGAATGACGATTCGATGGACGGCGGTGATGCGATTGATCGGAATTGTTCGAATGATGATGAAGATGATGAGTGTGATCGCGACGAGGAAGAGGATGGGTCGGATCCGGTGCAGCGTCGGACATGGAGTGGTAGCGGAGAAAGGCTGAAATCGTATGTCTCTGTGGATTCGACGACGAAATCATTCGAGTCGTTGAATGAGATGGAGAAGAACCGGCTGTTTTGGGAGACTTGCTTGGCCTCCTGATTCATGTCGTTTTTCTTTCTTTCTTTCTTTCTTTCTTTCTTTTTTTTCGGAGTTTTATTGAATAGATGATCATATAAGTCCCTGTTAATCTTTTGGTTGGGGCTTTTGATCAATCCAAGAAAAACAAAAACAAATTATACAAAGTTCAACAAAGTGTACATAAGATTTTTTTTTTCTTTTCCTTATTTTTCGTTTCTTCTTTATTTGTTTCTTTAAAGATAACTTTCATATTGGTTTGGGACTTTGGTCTTTTTTTTTTCTTTTTTAAGTGAACCAACATTTTTATAATTCACAAAACACAATTAAATTTTTCTTCTTCTTCTTTTTTTTTTTTTTTTTTTTTTTGGGTGGGGGGGTCAAGCGGTACAAATAGAAATTACCGAGAACATAGTGGAAGAATATGCGACTTTTTACATATCAATCTCTCTTTGTCTAAAATCTGGTTAGGATTTTCGAACTGTGCCTTTTTGACTCATGTGGTAAACCGACATCTTTAATTAATTTGTCTCTAGTTGAAAAGGCATTTGTGAATTGTGATAATGTCAGGTCCCATTATCTTTAGTTAATTCATCTTAAGTTACCTTTAGCCACCAAAAAAAATATACGAATACAAATCATCTTTAAGGTATGTAAATGGCAACGACTCTACGTGCTTCTCAGTAACTCATGTATAACAAAATAATTGTGCATATAAGATTTTTAAAGGATACTTTTTGTAGCGTGGGAAAATGATATTACTTCACTGCCGCGGTGTTGCTGGTGGAGAGTCTTGGCCGTGGGTGCTTGGCGCCAGAGGGCGAGGTCCTTTGAGACCCTGAATGGTTAGTGGTCGGGTGGTTGGAGCCTCCTTAGTGCAACGACTGGATTGGTGGGGTGCGTGCCCTCTTCAGTAGGTGGCGGTAGTGGCAAAGTGGTCCCCACATGTCGGTGAGTATGGGCTTCTCCGGTGAATCTTCGTTACCCCTAGTGTTTTGTTTCTCCTGGCTTCGAGCTTGGGTGGCCGGTTTCTTGCCGATGGATGGTCCAGAGTGAGTGGTGTTTTAGTCTCGTTTATTTCACCGATTCGAGTTTAGAATTTAAATTTTCTTACAGCAAAAAGCTCTCATAAACAATCACATTTAACTTTTTTACTACAGTAAAAAATACTCACATAAAATCACATCTCAACTCGAATTCATAGCGGTATTATCAGTAACTTTATTGATATAAATCTATTGGTCTCGATCGATAGAAATCTTTCCATTAGTTATGTAGGCCTTATTAAAAGAGCCTTTTGCGTGCTCGATTTCTCTTTCTTGGAACTTGATGCGCAAGTGTTATGTCTTATTCGAAGTTGTAATCAGTCTGTAATCACGGTTAAATCTCTTTTGTAATTCAAGATCATTGAGATCATAATTAGTATGTGTATTTCTCTGAACGTAATACATTTTTCTTTGGAGTAAAAAAAAAACAAAAAGAAATTCTCACGAACGACGGTCCACTAGGGCAATGGAGCATGATTTTTAATGGTTTTATTTTTTGATAGACGTGACTTTAAAAGAGTTAATAATCTAATAATCGTGACTTTTTTTTTTTTTTATTTATTATTATGTACTAAGTTTTAAGAACAATACTTTTTGTTTGTTTGAAGTAGTGTTACAGACAATACTTATTAAAATTTGTTTACTTTCTTGAGCCTTCATTTTCTTACGTGTAAATCATGATACTGAAAACTCCACATATGATAGTGCTGGACCCTAAAACCATTATAATTCGTAATTACATAAGATTTATTTAGTCCCATATTTTAGGATGTGTATGTATCAAAGATTAAGAGCACAGTTATAGCGGTTGTCATATAGCTTAATTGTGCTTTTATTTTTATTGATTTTTATTTTTCAGTAAGATCTTCCTATTAATATTTTATAATCTTAAATGTTCGATCTGTTTAAAATCACATTAAAAGTAAAAATTATACAAAATGGCATAACTTATAAAAATTTAACGATTCAAAATAGTGTTCTATTTATATGGCATATTTTTTCCCCCGTAGGTTACTTACCAAAAAAATTATCATTTGTCTTTCCTAATGTGTTAACCTGCTAGACATAGTTTCAATTTTGAATTGCTTAGTCGGCAGCTCGGCACTTACAATGAGCATGATATTTTGAAATGCAATAATGGACTCCGTTGAATTTGAATGATAGGATTCATACAAAGTCAAGTAGTTACAAGCACGATTTCATACTGAAAATGGAAAAACAAGCTCCCTAAGGTTTTGCCGACAAGACTTTTTTAGTCTTTTACAACAAGTTACCATAATGTTGTTGTACCACAAAAACATTATGGTATTGGTACTAGACAGATGTCAGCCATAGATAGAACATAGAACTCCTTTCCTAATTTGCCCATACACAGGCCAAGCTCAATCATGGTTGTTCAGCCTCAAGCTGAACGAACCCCCTTTTTCCCCACAAGCAAAACGTTACCGTTTCCCAACATCAGTTCAGTCAAGCCTTCTTGCTGAACATGAAAACTAACAAGTAATTTACAGAACCGAACATGAAGACTAAAAATGAAAAGAAAAAGAAAATCTAGTAAACAAAGTACAAATTCTCAAGGACTTTGAGAGAAGTGAAAAGGTGTTTGATCAGATGTTCGCCACTAATCTCTCCATCTCCGCATCGACCCTCTTTTCTAAAGACATCAAACTTTTGCCCGAGTCAATAACAATACCTTCTTCTCCATCACTTGTAGTCAAGCCAGAATTTGCTTCATTGCTTTCAGTAACTGATATGACGGATTCCTCCATTTTGTTCTGGCCTGAGCAACACTCGGGATTCACATAGTTTTCATTGGTGAAGCTCGTCGTGACGCCTTTGTTGTCGTCCAATTGCCTCAAGAAGCACTCCTCTATCTGTTTGAGTGATTGAACCTCATCATGGTCCTCCTCATCTTCGCTGTCGTGGCTGAAATGAGTGTTCTCCTCTTCGTCGTCAGATACCTGCCCTCTCTCGCTGCCGGTGTCCATGTCTTGCTGACTATACAAGTCTTCATCAGTGTGATGATGATCAGTGTGACTGTATAAGTCTTCATCCGTTTGATGATGATCAGATGAACAAGATGACATTGGTGAGTATCCTCCGGCTGTTGCAGTCTCTTCGCGCTCTCTTAGCGTTTTGGTGATGAGGGTCTTGAGCAGATTCATCACTTGAACCGCGTGCATCAAAGCCGTCAATGGATCAGACATCTGAATGTGTCAAAAAAGGGGAAAATTTTGAGTTCTTCAACCAATCTAATTGAAAATTCATTTATACTATTAGAACACTATAAGTACGTTTCGTCTAGTTTTTCATACTTGAGTCATGTTGGGAGCGAAAACCATGGCGATATTCCTAGCATTCATTTTGTTGAATTCCTCTTCCTCAACAACATCAGCCATGAGATCAACTGCCCAGTTGAGCAATGCGGTTTCCGTTGGCTTCAGTTGCTTCACGAGTTTGACGCATTCTTCTTCGGTGTTGCATTGGAGAACTTGTTCCGGAGAAAGTCCATCCAACACTCCTGAAGGAAGCTCTCTAAACCAAGCCTTGATCAAGCCAGCCAAGCAATGCACATCAATGTCATCAGGCACATCGCCCCTGTTCAGCCGGTCCCTCACATGCTCCTCTTGACTGTTTTCCGGGTTAATTCGGAATATTCCCTCTGCCTGAGAAAGAAAAAAGAAAAAAGGCGAGTGAGGAGTTAGGCATATAGTATGAAAAAATTAACACCATAATATTAAATGCAATATTTCAATTCTACTCTTATGAACGTGTAATATACCACAATTTTTTTATTTTTTTATTTTTTTTTAAAAAGTCAATGAATGAAATCTGATTAAGATAAAGAATGGTAGGCACCGGAAAGGTCACTCGTGACACAAAGAAAACGACATTTTATTTTGTCATGGCAAAATTTATTACCTTGAGACCTCCCTGTGAGTATAGCCGCTCCTGCATTAGCAAGAGAATGGTAGGCACACTGTTCCCTTTTGAATCATAAGAACACTGCATTGATTCTGCTGACACTCCAAACACACTTGCACTACAAATCACCCAAAAAAAAAGAACAAATTAGAATGCATCTAAAGCATTTTTATGTTAAAACATAAAAACGACACTTGGGGAAGCCCACTTTTCTAAGTCAAAATGATATAAAATTACTTTGGTCGACTGAAATCACACAGTAATTGATTATTAGTATGTATATATGTAATTAATATTAAGCTCCAATAATAGTAAATTTAGGGCCAGTAAACTGATCTTGAGTTTCTAACACAAATTTCTATTTTTGGTAGAAATTAAGAGCCAACTAAAATCTCAAACGAGACCTTGGGGAAGCCCACTTAAGTCAAAACGGTGCAAATTATCTTTTGTCAATTTAATACCTCAAAAATTCAAATCGCACAGTAACTAAGGAATATATATATATATATACACACACTAAATATTAGGCTCCAATAATAGTAAATTTAAGGCTAGTAAACTGATCTTAAGTTTACAACACAAATTCCCTTTTTTTTTTTTGGTTAGAAATTAAGAACCAACTAAATCTCAAACCCCCACAACACAAAACACAAAAAATTTTTACTTTAAGGAGCTGAAAGAGCTAAATCTCAGCTCCAATCTGTACTCTCTAGGATCTAATTAAAAAAAAAAAAAATAACAAAATTTTCCAAGCAAAAAAATTTCAAATCTCACAATCTAACAAAGAACATCCCACAAAGCAAACTCAAACCCTCACCTAGCACTGGGAACTCGGCCGGGGATCTCAACCTCGAACTCGACCGGAAGACCGAGAAAGCCATTGAACCGGTCGAAGGTGACGTGGGTGATGTGGCGGACGTTGGTGGGCCATCCGATCTCCATCTGATGAACGGCGGAGATCACGTCTTCTCCTCCCCTGTCGACGCGACAAGACACCATGGATTTCCTTAAAGCCGCCAACAGCAACGTCACCAGCGGAAGCGAGCCCTGCTCTTCCTCGGAGCTCTTCGCTCCCACCTTGTTATTATTACTTCCTTTACCACCGCCGCCGCCGCCACAACCGCCTCCTCGAGTCACCATTACTAGCCCCGTCATCTCTCTCTCTTTCTCTCTCTACCTTGCTTTCTCTCTCCAGGGAGACAGTATCCTTTGTCTGGGCCGGACGCTAGCCTCTCGAGCTTTCTCTCTCTAGAAAACGGGTTTCAAAATGGTGAACGGTTTTTGTAATGGTGCTCTTTGCATTGAGTTGAAGAAATAGTAGTGAGAGAAACAGTGTTTGTTGTTGTTTGCTGCTTTTTGTTCGGTTTTTGAACTTCCAACGGCCACTCGTTTCAAATTTTCTCTTTCATGTGATTATTTTATCCCGTGTTTCCGAAACTCGCCTCCTACTTCATTGTTATAACGATAATGCCACTGTAATTTTTCAACTTAATTGGATTGGTAATCTTTTAAAAAAAAAATTTATAAAATTGAGCAAATTTGTCATTAACATGTCCCGTGATATTGAGTTAAGTAAGTTGAAAGCAAAATTAGCATGATCTCATGTACTAACCTTTTTGTTTAAAATATAAATAATCACTGTTAAACTAAACTCGGCACTCAAGGTGAGAAATTCACAGTGATTTTGATTAATTGTGTCTAATTAATTTTTTTATTTAGTCTTAATTGGCATCATCTAAAAAATTCCATAGTGCGTGCATTTGCTTCAGGGAAAGCAAATTAGAAGATTGAAGAAGACTGTGGGTGATAAAATAAATAATCATTGTGATTAGACCCTCAGATGTGGGACAAACTTTGATATTTCCAATATTAAGGCATCCTTTCTATGTTCTTGGCGTGATTAAAGGAAATTAAAAAAAAAGGTGATTTTAATGTGTTTTTGCGTTACTACTTTTTAGTTTTTACCAAACATTTATATATATTTGTTTGCTTTACTTTTCCAAATTATTTGTCACTTTTTATACGGCATTGGGACCCTCTGGCATCTTGGTTTTTTTAGATTCCATTAATTAGACCCACCCACCCAAAGTAATTGAAACCAAAGTTTGGATGTTAACGTTTATCAAACAAAAAATATTTGGATGTTAGTACTTGTTATAGACATGTGTAATGCTTGAAAATACTCTTTTCCTTCAATTACATTTTTACTGCGGTAATTCTCTTTTGTTCTTCACAATCAGTTACATGTTTCAATTAAGATAGGCAAAATTACCATTCATTCTACAATAATTTTTTTCATTTCTTTTTTAATGTAAATTTTAATGGAAGTTTTTACGGTGGAGTAAACTATTTTATTCCACTGGTGGAGATTGTATTTTTATTTTTAAATTAATTTTTTAACGGTCATATTTGTATTAGAAACAGTTTTGTGAAGCGTCATTAATTTTTAATCAGATATGCACATATCTGTATTAGTTACAACAAAGATGAACATTTTTTTTTTCATGCTCTTCGTGTTAAGTCAAAATTTCACGTTTGTCCCTGTTCATTATCGTGTATATTACTATGTAAGCAGTTTAAAACTTAAAAAGAGTCCTTTCACTAATTAAACTTCTATAATATCAAACTACTTTTATTAATCTACATTGACTACTATTCTAATATTAATTAATTTGAAAACTAAATAAAAATGAAGTGTAATCTACAAACTTCTCAATGAACATCTTTCCGTTCATTTCACTTATTCGAGTTTAGAATTCAAGTTTTGCTACAGTAAAAAGCTCTCACAAACAATCACATCTAACTTTTTTGCTACAGTAAAAAGCTCTCACATAAAATCAAATCTCAACTTCAAATCAAACGAACTTAAAAACTCGAATGAAGTGAGTGAGGCGAGAGAAACATTAGAACCTCGTCGATCTTCACATTCTATACCCACATCAACATCCCGTAGATCTTCCACGTCTTCTCTCCAGCTAACCACCAAGAACATATCTCCACTCCCTCGTTGAGATTGAATCACATATAGGCTCCGTTCACTTTACCAATTTGAGTTTAGAATTTGAGTTTTATTACAGTAAAAAATTCTCAAAAAACGGTCACATCTAACTTTTTTGTTACAATAAAAGCTCTCACATAAAATCACATCTCAACTCGAATTACAAACTCGAATTAACAAAATGAACGGACTACTTTCCTTTTTTTCAGGTACTTTTATGTCGAACTAGTTGAAATACGCACTATGCACGTTGTATTGAGTATATTATATTTTTAGGCACATATATTAAAAAAAAAGAAATAATAACAACAACAACAAATATTTAAGCAAACACATATTTAAATTTATTTAAATGAGAGTATATTATGAGATAAAGTTTAAGAAAGCGGAATTAGAAAACACAAGATCTAAAATAAACAAAAAAAAAAAAAAAAATCAAAATGCACGTTTCAAAATTAGGCAACAATGTTTCAATAAGTTATGGTAATAAAAATGAGATTTTTTTTTTTTTTTTTGGGTGAAAAAACAAACGAAACATTCTGTATATTTAATCATTTATTTCGTTCATCCATATTTAAAAGCTCATTCACACTTAGTGAATGAAATAAAATGAAAATTTACTATTAAAGGCAATAGGTAGGAAAAAGAGAGAAGAAAAATATAAAAATAAAAAAGTCTAAAAACTAAAAAAAAAAAAAAGAATAATAGAGAGAATAAAAAAATAAAAAATAAAAAGAAAAGAAAGTAGAGGCTAATATGTGGCGTCCATAAAAGCTAATTTATGACATTTTTAGAAGCAAATTCTTTGGCTTTTAAGTATGTAAAAACTGTAGATTAATAGATGTACTGAACGATTTGCAAGTCTCTTCCAACAAAGGAGTGAAATTGAGACCATGCTAAATTAACTTGCACCCATTAATTATTATTTAGAAAAAAAAATCTCGCACCATTGATTTATTTTATGATTTTAACTTTTTTTTTCTTTTTTTAAAATGGTTTACAATTCCAAACTTACGATATAAGCAAATAAAATCTTTCAATTATGTTATTTCATACATCAAAATAACATCACATTAGAGAAATTTTTGACAAAATTCCACAGACAAATTTAACGATATAATCCCACAACAATATTCTATATGGCATATTGAGTGCGTTTAGAATTCGTTTCAAAATAATTTTATTTTTTATATGAAAATGAAAATGAAAACGTTTTCAATTTCAGACATAAATCATTTTTAAAAATGCGTTTAGTAGTTTTATTAAGAGATTATTTTCAGTATAAAAAATCCGTTAATATCTTTCTCTCTCTGCACGAGAGATGAGAAAATGAAAAAAAAAAAATAAAAAATGACTAAAAATTATTTTTTATTTCTCTCTTATTTTATACTAAATTAAAAAATTATTTTTATTTCTGTTTTTTAAAAATATTTTCTTTTTTTCTTAAAAAGTATAAAAAATAAAAACAAAATCAATTTTAAACACATCAATTAATATTAAGCTTAAAAAAAGTTAAAATAAAGGAGGATAGAAGCTCGAAGCTTAAATTAAAGTGAAAAATGATATGATTAGCAAAAAAAAAAAAAAAAAAGTGAAGAATGATAGCCACGTGGAGGAAAGCAAGGGAAGGAGCGGACCAGATTTAATCTTTGCGTGCATCTTAGGGAGCGCAGTGGGTCCCACTATACGTATCCCGTGTCTCCCTCCAAAACCCACTTTTCGAATTTCAAACATTCTCATATCTATTATACAAAAATAATGCGCCCGTTTGTCCTTGTTTTATATATATTATTTCCACTTGGTCGTTACTCGTTACTAAGTACCTTTTTTTATGAAGAAACATCTTTTTTGTTGTGTCTTTCAGATTGTACAGTGTCACCTCACACTTCTTAACTTTTACCATTTTCTTTACGTACGGTTCAGTAGCCGTTGGAGATTTTAGTAATTTAATTTTCTTTTTAAAAAAAAAAAATTTGCATAAGCCATGCAAAAAAGGATTTTTTCTTAGCGGTTCTATTTCTCTAATAACGTAAGGGTTTTTCTTTTATAATAAAATTTAAAAAAAATTGAAACTTAAGTTATAATTTTATTTAAGTTTACGTTTTTTTAAGTTATAATTTTATTTAAGTTTACGTTTTTTTAATTATAATTTTATTTAAGTTTATGTTCTTTTAAGTTACAACTTTATTCAATTTTACTCAATTTTATTTAAATTATAACTTTAACTCAAGTTATAACTCAAATTTAACTCAAAAATTACATTTAAGTCACACTTTAAAAGAATAGGCCCATAATGATTCCATGAAAGTATATTTGGGTAGAAATAATGTTATAGATAATTTACTCTATATTTTTCAATATATGTATATATATATATATATATATATGTATTTTACAGTGTAGATGAAAACTTTGGTTGTTTCATGTTTGCATCCCCACCCCATTTAGTCGGTTTTTTTTTTCCTCTCTCTCCTTCTTCTTCACGAATCACGACTCTCTTTTGCAAGCAATACCTTTCTCTCCTCTATCACTTTAGGATATTTGTTTCACGACTCAAGTTAAACTAGTAATAAAAAAGTAACTTTAGAGAAAATACATAATACTAATAAGATGTTTCACTATAATAAAAGGTATCAAAATAATTCTATCTCTAAAAAGAAAAAATGATGAATGATGCATGTACTATACGGGCCCGTTTGGCTCACCTTGTTTTTTTGACAACTCAAGTTTAATTACTACAGTATACTCAAGTTTTAAAAAAAATGTCAATTCTACCATGTTCACATATTAATAATAAATTAGCAATTTAAAAAAATATGAAAATACTTTAAAACATTTAAAAATTAAACAATTGAAATATTTCTAGAGAAATTTTTTAAAGTTACTAATTTCTTTTTAATTAATAAAAAAGCCAATTTTGACATTTTATCTCTCAAAAATTGATTTTAGGATACTAAAAAAATGTTTTTTTTTTTTAAAATGAAAATACCATTTTAAAATTAATAAAAACATAGGATATCAACGAGGTGTTTTACTATAAGAGAATGAATCAAAATGATTTTATCCCTTCTTTTTATTATTGAATCTCGTTGAATATATATGTACTCCAATGGAAATGAAACTTGCATATAGGAGAATACCAAATTGCATGTGTTTGCAGATAAATATAATTAGACAGAATACCAAAGTGCATTTTATGGTTCTTATTGCATTTTTTTTTTCTTTTTTGTGGGCGCGCGCATGTAAATTTTTTTTTTTTTTTTTTATTTCTTTACAATTCTTTTGTTGTGTCTCATTAAAGACATGATGGCGACTCCGAATTTTTTCTTGACTTATTGGCATTTTAGGATGCTGTGGTCCAATGAATGCGGGAAGAACTGTCAATCGCCTAGTATTCCTTTCAATGGATTATGGAAGTGGGCCTATATGTTCCTTTTCATGTAATGGTTGGTGGCCTTGTTGACAGAGACAAATCCGATCCATTATCTGTTATAATCTAGTGGATCTCTTCAATTAAGCATTAAAAACTACGTCAGGCGAAACAACCAAAATTGAAAAACCAACTTATTTATTTATTTATTTTTTTCCAAACCAATATGAAGTTAATACTCGAGCTAAGCTTGAGCATGTTACAGGACTTCACTTCAAAATGGATGTCAAAGAGGAGGAGGAGAAGGAGCTTCGTTTTACTAAGAGGCTGTTCTTTTATTTAAAAAACTTAAAAAAAACAACTCAAGTTTCAATTTTATTCAAGTTTATATTCTTTTAAGTTTAAAGTTACAACTTTAATTCAAATTATAACTCAAATTCAACTCAAAAACTACACTAAAAAAAACAAGCCCTAAGTAATTGTACGTATTAACTTAATGTTGACTAAAAACTTTTTTTTTTTTTTTTTTTTGTTATCTCTCTTGGAAAAACTAATTTAATTGAGCTTTGTTTATTTTTCTCTCGTATGAAATCTGGCAGTAAATATGGAAGAGTATGGATCTCATCACACATGTGACCTATGACGTGTTTACGCAAGCCTAAAATGTCATGACCACTCATAATACTTTCAACCACTCATAATACTTTCATTTTCTAGTCCTACTCATTTTCTAAACCATATATGAAACAATAGACAGTTTGATAAACCAAAAGTTTGGCGAGAGTTCGGCTAAATTTCTACAGTCAGAGGCTCATTACTCGTATTGACTCATTATCATAATTGTTTAATTTCAAGCATTTTCTTATATCAATTATCTTTTTAAGACAAACATGACTACAAATAAGGTAGATAGGAATTGTTGGGAGTTTGTGACCGCCCTAGAGAAAGAAGAGAGCAAGATTGAAAGGTCTAAAGAGAAAGGGGTGATTGGAGCTCTGGGGCATTCTTTGAACATGTCACCGGGGCTTTTGGTCCTAAAATTTGGTCTCCGTACTTGTTTGGTTAAGAGCTTTTTAATAGTGGTGGCGGTGTGTGACAAGAAGCTTCTACCGTCATAGATTAAGGCTCAGTTTACTAATGCTGTAAATTTTGAAAAATTTACTTTTAGCTATGCTGAAAGAAGAAATAACTGTTATAAAAAGCAGCTGAATGTTTAGTAAACTATAATTACAATAGCTTTGCGGGTTAATTATGAGGTTAAATTACTATGGAATATGGATAGTTAAAAATTATGATTGTATTATTTTATATTATATATATATAATTACAATATAATATATATTTATTATTATATTTAATATAATAAAAAAACTATTATTATATAATATATAGAATATAATAATATTATTCAAATAACAACTCAAATAATTAAAAATAATAACTCAAATAATTAAAATAATAACTCAAATAATTAAAATAACAATTATATTATATTATACTATAATCTAATATATATAATTATAATATAATGTATATTTATTATTATACTTAATATAATATAATAAAACTATTATTAAATAATATATTATATAATTATGATATAGAATATAATAATATTATTAAAATGGTTAATATAATTACAATATTATAAAACATATTATAGTATTACATAAAAAATATTAATATTTCAGTTACAATATAATTAAAATTACAACTATATTATATTATATTATATTATATTATATAATCATTATTATATTATATTAAACAAATATATTATAATTAATATATTATATAACTATAACGTGCGTAATACACTATAATACACTATAATGTATAATAATATTAGAATTATAAGATTATATTAATATTTAATTATATTAATTACTATATTATTATTATAATAAATATAATTATATTAATATAATATGATGTAATAATATTATT
Organism: Morus alba; assembly: GCA_012066045.3. Classification (NCBI taxonomy): domain Eukaryota; kingdom Viridiplantae; phylum Streptophyta; class Magnoliopsida; order Rosales; family Moraceae; genus Morus; species Morus alba. Next base: position 8,009,668 of record CP050230.2, on the reverse strand, counting down.
GTAATATTATTAATATAAATACAATATAATATATAATATATTATAAAATAATAATTACAATATCATATTATAATTATATTGTATTTATATTATAATTATAATATCATATTATTAAAGTTATTATAATATCATATTATATGATAAAATAATAATATTATAGTTATTAATGTAATTATGATATTATTTGTTACAATATTACTATTATTATATTATATTATATTATATTATGAGTTTAAATTTTAGATTGGGAAGATTGTAATTTTTAAATTTTATTAGGAGAATTGTGCGTATTATAAAAGTTTTATTAATTATATTATGTTGATTCCGTACAATCTAAAAGTTAAAGTTGTCATTTTTGTTGCTTATGATTTTAACTGTAGATTCTTAAAAAATTCTTCAAAAAATATTTTTAAGAAGATTTATTAAACACTTAAATCAGCTTCTCTTCTGCTACAAGCAAAAGCTAATTTTGAAATGAAAAGGCAATATCAAACTAAGCCTAATGGAAAATGGAGCTATTAATTCGGAATGTTGTTTTTAACGTGTTTAACTTCCGACGGTTAAGTTTTTTTTTTTGGGGTTTTCATTTGTATGTTGGCTAGAGTCTTAAAGTCTTGTGTATAACTAATTTTGATCCCTTTGTGGGTGATTATAAATTTGTATAATTAATTTTAATGCTGGTTAAAAAATGATAGAAATGTTATTACATATTATTTTATAGACATGTGTAAATATCACAATTTGTTTACATTTTTGTTTTCGTCACCTGCATATTGGGCATACATGTAATTTAACTCTCAAAAATGTTTTGGAGGATGTAGTAAATAGTATATTTATAAAATTAAATAAATAATAGATATTAAAACTATTTAAAAAATAACAGTATATCAGTAAATATTTCATTTACAATTAGTAAAAAGATTTTTTTATGTAAATTTTATTTTTATGATTGTTAAAATTTTTTTCCCACATTTATAAGTTTTTAACCATATAAATTATTTTTTACCAATAGTAAATAAAACATTTATATAATAAATTATTATTTACTTCACATAGTTTTAAAATTCGCTATTTATTTAATTTAGTTTTAGAAATCTGTTTGACTACGATGTCCGTGGCGGGTGAGAGCCCAATCCAACAATGACCCTATTAAAGCCCATAATTTGGCCCGAAACCAGTCCAATTTCATCCTAGCCCAATCCAAGTCCATCACCGAACGCAAAGTTCGGCCCAAAACAAGTCAGAGCCCCCGAGTCCTGAAGAAACTCCCGAGTCCCGGTTCCGAATAACCCACCGCCAACGCAAAGTCTTCTTCGTAGGCCAATCCAAACTCCGACTTGCATCAAAAGCTACTGCTTCCCCAGGGACAGGGACTTCTCCTCCTTTCCTTCTTTCTCGCTCACCTATATATTTCCCATCTCTTCCCCAATTCTCAAGTTCTGTAAATTCCCAAATCTCTCTCTCTACTCTTTCTCTCTCTTAATTTGCATCAGAAACACCACCCGCCAACCGCCATTGATTGGAAATCAAAGCAAAGATGATGCTCAGAATTCGCAGCAGAGACGGCCTGGAGAGAGTCACAGTCGACAATCCCCACGCCACAGTCGCCCAGCTCAAAGCCCTAATCCAGTCCCAGCTCCAAATCCCCTTCCACAACCAGACTCTCTCCACCAACCAGAACCTCCTCATTGCCAAGACCGCCGGTGATTTCTCTCGCTTCGCCGACATGGCGGACCCCAACGCCACTCTCTCTTCCCTCAATCTCTCCCACGGCTCCATCGTCTTCCTCGCCTACGACGGCGAGCGCACCGTCGCCGGCGGCCCAGCCTTCCACCCGGCTGGATCCTTCGGCCGCAAGATGACCATGGACGACCTCATCGCCAAGCAGACGAGGGTCTCGCGCCAGGAGACTTCTCACTGCGAGTCCGTCTCCTTCGATCGCGACTGCGCCAACGCGTTCCAGCACTACGTCAACGAAGCTCTCGCCTTCGCCGTCAAGCGCGGCGGATTCATGTACGGGACGGTGTCGGAGGAGGGAAAAGTGGAGGTGGATTTCATATACGAGCCGCCGCAGCAAGGGACGGAGGAGAATTTGTTGCTCTTCAGAGATCCGGACGAGGAGAAGCTTGTCGAGGCAATCGCGCTAGGTTTGGGGATGAGGAAGGTAGGGTTTATTTTCACGCAAACGATAAGCCAGGACAAGAAAGATTACACTTTGTCGAACAGGGAGGTTCTCCAGGCGGCGGAGCTTCACGCCGAGAGCGGCCTCAAGGAGTGGGTCACGGCGGTGGTCAAGCTGGAGGTGAACGACGACGGCTCTGCCGACGTCCACTTCGAGGCGTTTCAGATGAGCGATATTTGCATTAGGTTGTTTAAGGAAGGGTGGTTTGTGACGGAGATTGGGGAAGATGATGATCCCAAGTTGTCAAAGATGAAGAAGGATGTTGTTGTTGGGGTCAAGGATACTAAAGAAGTGGACAATGATTTTTTCTTGGTGGTGGTTAAGATATTGGATCACCAGGTATGGTTATCTTCTCTCTCTCTTAATCCACCTTAAAATTATTCAATTCGAGTTCTTTGATGTATGTTTTCTGAGAATATTGTTTCTGAGAAAATTGTTGTTCTATTCCTATATTTTGTTTGTGAATTTTTAATCTTTATATCTCTAGTTTGGATGATTACGTTTCTAGTCAGGGTGTTAATAAGTAATGCAGAATGCTTTAGTGCTTATGATCTAGCTGGGAGTGAGATGGTGGATATTTAATGTCACCATTGGTAGTGTTGCACATATGTATTTGTGAATTGTGAGATTCTTGGTGGTTTCTAAAGTTGGAAAATAATGCTTGCACGATCTCTGTTCTATGAATATTTGTTGATGCTTAACTTTGGTCTAGGATTGAGGACTAGCACGTTTAGAGTTATAGGAGAATTTGAAACTTGGGGCCATATGTTATAGGCTTATAGCTCTCTCATTCTCACATCCTTCAGGGTCTGCCTTCCATTTATTATAATCTTTAAGGATGGTTATGTACATTTAATTATAATTTACTTGGTATTTATCCTGCAAAAGTTAGTTGGATGGTGATTTTAGGCACAGTAGATGGTTTCAAATGATATGGGAGTCATTAGAATGGGGTTTGTCATAGGAGGGGTGTGGAGCCATCCGATTTGCACTCTTACCTAGTGCTCCTGTTTAAAAGTTTCTGGTGCCCAGTCTTAACTCCAGTGGCATTTATGTTTGCCTTCTGACATGTTTACTTTCGAGTTTTACAGTGATAGAATCATGTCTAATTGTCCATCTAGCATCCTTATTGGGTAGACATTGTTTAGTGGCTGGCCTCCCCAAGGGGAAAGGCAGAAATTGGGGGATACTTGAGTTTTAAATGCTGCCTTAGAGGATATTGTTGCTTCGAGGATTTAGGTTTCAGCATTGCTTAAAGGATGTTGGTAATCTGTTAAAATTACTTGTGTCCTTGAATCCACTTAGAAAAGGATTTTGTTATCGCTTAACGTTTGTCTGAAGTTCCACTTATCTTGCAGTTGTTGATTTGATTCCATAATTGTTGGAAGCTGCATGGAGGAAGAGGAGGGATGATAACATTCCCATACACAAAGTTACTGTCTTGAACAGACTTGCTAGAATAGGGCATTCGCTGTTCCAATCCACTCATTATTCGATGTTCACTGAATAGCATGATATGATTTTTAGCCATTAGTTGCTTATGTTTTGTTCTTCAAATATTTCATAGAATCGTTAATATCACCTTGCTGCGTGGTTATTCTATTCACCATGTTTTGCATGTATTTAAGCATATCTCTGCTACCTATTTCACTTTTGTTTCTGCACTCTAAAGAATATCACTGATCTCTCTCTTGCTAACATGATCTTGTATGACAATTACAGGGCCCCCTTTCAACAACATTTCCCATAGAGAACCGGAATACCGGAGTAACAATGAAGGCACTAAAAAGTCATTTGGACCGTGCGAAGAATCTTCCATTTGTGAAGCGAATTTCGGATTTCCATTTGCTGCTGTTGCTGGCCAGGTTTCTAGACCTCGGGGCTGATGTTCCTGCTTTAACAGACTGTGTGCACAAACAAACAGAAGTACCAGAGGGCTACAAAATATTAATCGAGTCCTTGGCCAATGCTTGATGTTACTCTTGATTGCATATTTATCTTTAGGATGATTGTAGGCAAGCGATATGCTTGATTTGATTCGAGCAAATGTGGCTTTTTATACATTGGAAAGTTCTAAGTTATGAAAGGCGTTGATGCAAATGGAACATCTGAGATCTGTGACTCAAAAGTTCAAGCATTATGTTGCACATAATATTTATTTATATTATAGCTGGATTTTATTTTCTTGTAAATAAAATTATCTGAAACATGATACTACTTAAAAGGTTGTCATACCACTTTCATGTATGTCTTGCTTGAGAAAAAAAAAAAAAAAAAAAAACTTGCGAGAAGCTTCTGTTTTTTGTGTCTCCAAAGTGCTGGAGATGACCGACTGCTGTTTCCATTTTCGTGACATTTTTCAAACGACAGTTATTTTTCACCCTATTTTTCTTCTTCTTCTTTTTTTTTTTTTTTTTTTTTTTTTGAGGAAAAAAAAGATAAATTATCAATTTTTTTGTGCGTTCTTTAAATTGTTAAACATGTCGTAAGCTTAAGAGATTGTTTAGTTTATTGATTTAAATTATGATTTTAATTCTATTCTTTCATATAAAATCTGAATAAAAAAGTTTTTATTAATGAGTTTTTTACAAAATTTGAATCCATAACTAAAATTATTGACTTAAACTTATGAACTAAACGAGTCTTAATTTAAAATATGTCCCATCTTCATTTGTTTGTTTGTTTTTTTTTTTTTTAAATAACTTCGTAGCATGTCTTTTTTACTGGTACCAAGTATTAATTGTTGAAAAAAAAAAGAGTATCAATTGAGGACCATGTTCATTAAAAGTTGTCGCTGATTTAAATAATTGATTTGAACCATTTTTAATTTTTATTTTTCTTAGTCTTGAATTATTTTTCCAAACAAATAAGTTTAACTTTGTTCTCTTAATTTTATTTTTTCTTTTTTAAATCACAAATTACTTTTTTTTATTATATATATATTTTTTTTTTCAAACTATTCATAGAGCACCCTCTTATTATTGTTGGAACAAAGTTCAATTGATAATTGTTATCTCTCAACTCTTGTACGATCAAAATCTTGTAATTTGTCTATGAAACATGGAATTTCGCTCACTTAACAAAAAGAAATTATTTTAACTCTCCAATAGTTTCCCTTTTTTGAGATCGAATGAACATATTTGAATTTGCAGTGAGCGGTTTGGGTCTCAGAAAAGTGCATGGACCTGTCCCTTAAGTGCACCCACGTTTTTGTAAATGCTCCTTGAAGTGACGCCTAATGGATAGTGCTTAGGGTTAATTTTTTGAGTTTTGGTCCTAGATGATGTTTTATATATAGTCTTGATTGTTTCTTTTTTAACATTTACAATTTTTGGGAGCATTGGTTGTGTCAACTCCTCAATTAGTCAATAACAAAGCAAAATGTCCTAAATTCAAGTGCTTATGGCGTGTCCTGTTAGAGACGCCTTTTTTTTTTTTTTTTTTTAATTGAGACATAATGATGCAAGAACATATTTAAACTTAGAGGTAGGCTTATGTGGCTTGGTCCTTTAAAGAAATGTGTGAGTTTGTCCAATGAGTTTGCGGATTTATAAAAGGAATAACAAAATAAAGGTCTAAATGAATCGTGTTTGATGTGGCTTTTAGAGTCTAATATTGAGTGGTGTTTAAGGAGTTTGTTTGTGACTCTCTTGTCAACCCTAACTTTTAAGAAAAGTTAATGACCCATTTAGTTTGTTGATTCAAATTTTTTATTCGAGTTGAGATGTGATTTTATGTGAAATTTTTTTATTATAGTAAAAAAAATTAAATGTGATTATTTTTAGAGTTTTTTACTGTAGCAAAATTAAAATTTTAAATTCGAATCGGTGAAATGAACGAGGCCTAATTGTGTAACTCTTATACTAGTATAATAAGTAAATAAATAAAAAACCAAATATTTAAAATCGATAATATAACTTAACCACATTATCAAACTTGCTGTTGCAAGTGCCATGTGTGTGTTTATTTAATTAACATAGAAAATTTGATTAATCTATAATTAGTTTTGTTTACTAAACACGACTAACTATTAATTAACAACAGTCGGCTCATTTATTAGTTTTCTAAAAAAACGAATGTAGAGAGTAACAGTGATTTGATTGCGAAAATCACTTAAGTAGATAATAGCATTTCTTTTGCAAATAATTACACGAATATTTTTTTTTTTTTTTTTTTTTTTTTTTTTGTGTTTGTTGCATATTGTTAAATTTAATTAAATACATAGATTAAAAAATATGCATAATTGACCTTTTTTATATAGTTTAGTTTTTTTTCCGTATGTCAGAAAAATCTCCCATTAATTTTGCTGGCATAACAAAGTCCTGAATATATATATATATATATATATAATTGTTTTTTGCTAATCATATATATATATATATATATATATATAATCCTGAAAGAAACGACAACCCTGTTTCAAAAAAAAAAAAAAAAAAACGATAACAGCTAAGCAACAAAAATATTATTGCCCATCAAAAATATCAAAGAAAAAGGCAACAATAATATCGTTTCTTTATTTTTTATTTTTTTGGAAAAGAATAGTTTGTTGGGCAGCTTAAAAAAAATCAAAATTAAAAAAAGAGATAATTATATTTTTTTAGTGTGTATTCTTATTTTTTAATTATTATATTAATTAAAAAAATATTAATCAACAATAAAAATAAAGAACAAAAACCTACCTCTAATGGTTTAACTGACCGAATGTGTAGGAATTAGTACTAACCTACTCGATATCTTTCTTTTCTGATTCGTTAGAGGAAAAATAATAATATTTTTTTAGAGTGTATTCTTAATTTTTAATTAATATTTTTTAAATTATTATATTATTTAAAAATATATTAATTAACGGTAAAAATAAGGAGCAATTCTCCTAAAATTTCAAAATAAGTCACGTTCGGCCCGAAAATGGAAAGAAATTGGGAACTAAAATCCGCAGAGGATCCGTCCCTATGTCCATTAGCTTCTGAATTTATCATTTCCTTTTTTTGGCGGGAGTTTCTCTCTTCTTCTCCCGCTTACTCTCCTCCTTCTACCTCTCTCTCTCTCTCTCTCTAACGGTCTAGGGCAAATCTCTCTCTGCATCTCCGTAATCGGGGCGAGATATCGATCGTTGTGCTCAAGAATTACCAGGTCATGGAGGACCAAGCTCCGACGACCGAAACATCGATCCGTCGCTCCGTGAGTTTAAGATCTCTCCCTCTATCTCTCCGCGCTTAGCAGTGAAATTCGATGTAATTTTGACCTAATTTTGGTGTTTTGTTGCAGAAAAGAGCTAGGGTTCAGACTCAAGGGACCGATAACCAAATGGAAAAGGGGAACGGTACTACTGGTGGAGAGAACAGCGATGGAAGTAACCAGGCTGACCGCGAGAGTTCGCCTGATGATTTCGAAGAGACTCGTCCCAGAGCTAAGCGAGGTCGCCCTCAGGGAGGGACCTCCGGCGGGAATCACAAATCTACCAAGCAGACCTTAATTGGTTAGCTGCCCTGAACCCTAGATTTTCTGTTTCCTTAAATTACAGGTTTAGGTTTTAGATTGGAGTTTAGAGTGATTACTTTTCACTTGAAATTACTCGTATTGTAACAATGCGAGACTAAATCATCGTTGATTATCTGCTTTTCGAGCTTAATTTTTTGCTTTTCCAATTTCGGGTGTATTTTATTTATTCTTAAATTTTAAATTTCAACTTACTTTTTTATTTGTTTTTACTCCAGTGACAGTGTATAGTAACCTTCTTGGTAGATCCCGTATGTTAGAGTTTCGACATTTTGCTCAGAAAAATGATGCTTTTGAACGAAGCCATTAACATCGTACGACTTATTTTAAATTATTGGCTCTGCTTTATTTATGTTATTTAATCCGAGCTTCAACTTCTTAAACGTTTTTGAACGCTTTTTTTTTCCCTTCTGAGTTATGGTTTGTGAGGACTTACACATCTAGATATTGACGAACATTTATTTTGTTGTATTAATTCTTATGCAGAGGTCATTAAAGGTAATGGGAAATACATTCATCAAGCAGTCAAGCTTTGGGTTGAGCAATATGAAAACGATCCAAAACCTGCAATGGTTGAACTCTTGACAATGCTCTTTGAGGTAATATGGAAAATCCACGAAATTTCTCAACTGAAATGGTAAATAAGTATTGGCTTACGCATTTTCTATTTAATTGCTCTGGGATCAAAGATAGGTCTTTAAAGGTGCAAAAAAAAAAAAAAAGGAACGAGAGAAGTAAATAGTTAAATTTTACTGTTTCTACTTTTGTTTAACTATTACCTACTTGTCAAACAAAAAAAAAAAGACTTCATAGATTTGCATTTTTTTTAACTTTCAAATTTGAGTGCATAACTGATGAGATGAGTTTACAGGCATGTGGCGCCAAGTATTATCTCAAAGGAGAGTTTCTAGACGAAATTGATGTTGACGATGTTGTGGTTGCACTTGTTGATCTTGCTAGAAGAGTATCCTTCTATGTTATGTCCGTTATTAGCTAAACTCATCTTCATCTTATGTCTTTTGTCAACATTCTAGAACCTTCTCTAAATTTTCTAACAGAATTACCAAGATTTTGTACCCAAAGTTTTGACTTGACTCCTGGTTAGGGAGAAGTTGAAGATTACCAAAGTTCAAAAAAGAAGGAATTTAAGAATTTTAAAGATAATCTTCAATCATTCTGGGACACACTGGTTCGTGAGTGTCAACATGGCCCTCTCTTTGATCAGGTTCTGTTTGACAAGTGCATGGACTATATTATTGCTCTGTCATGGTCAGTATACAAATACTTGCAAATTTTAGTTCAAAGCTGAACCTTTCACCAAACTTACCCTGGGCTCTGGTTGAACTTGCCTTATTTCCATGCTACACAGCACTCCTCCAAGAGTCTACCGTCAAGTTGCTTCATTTATGGGACTCCAACTTGTTACATCCTTCATAGCTGTTGCAAAGGTGCTTGGTGCTCAACGGGAAACAACTCGTAGACAATTAGATGCCGAAACAAAGAAAAGAGCTGAAGGGCCTCGTGTGGAGTCACTAAACAAAAGGTTTTCAGCAACTCATGAAAAGATTACTATGTTGGAGGAGATGATGCGCAAAATCTTCACTGGGTAGGAATTTCCAACTTGAAAATACAGAAAGCACAAATAAAAATGATAATGAGTATGACTCGATAGATTTCCAGATCTGCAGTCCCGTTCTGTAAATTTCTAAACTAAAATAATGTTTCTCTTTTGAAGGTTATTTATGCATCGTTATCGAGACAGTGATCCAAATATTCGGATGTCTTGCATAGAGTCTTTGGGTGCGTGGATTTTGTCATACCCATCTCTGTTCTTGCAGGATTTGTACCTAAAGTACTTAGGTTGGACGCTGAATGATAAAGTAAGTTTTAAACTTTTGATGAATCATGAACCTATTCTGTATTGCTGATTATGTGCTGCGCAATGCTAACTTCCCATTTACCTTCTGCTGTATCACAAGAGTGCTGGTGTTAGGAAAGCTTCTGTCCTTGCGTTGCAAAATCTGTATGAGGCGGACGATAATGTGCCAACTCTTGGTCTATTCACGGAAAGATTTTCCAACCGGATGATTGAGCTTGCTGATGACAATGACATTCCTGTAGCTGTTTGTGCTATAGGCCTTGTAAAGCAACTACTAAGGTAACTGCCAGCTTTAAACCTTTTCATTATTTAAGCAATACATTAAAATGATTCCAAACCTTTTATTCATGTGATAAACTAATGATTCTTGTGAGTTTATGCAATGTTCATTTAAGTTTGTGCATTTGCCTATTGGTATGCTGCAGACATCAGCTTCTGCCTGATGATGCCTTGGGCCCACTATATGATTTGCTTATTGACGAGCCAGCAGAGATCAGGCATGCCATAGGGGAATTAGTGTATGATCACTTGATTGCACAAAAGTTCAATAGCTCTCAATCCAGTGCCAAAGGTTTAATTATCACTTGGACTGTATTCTGTCAACCAAACTTGTGATTGTCTTCCTATCTATACAATAACGTTGCTCAAAAGAATATTCTTTCCAGGTGAAGGAAGCGATTCATCTGAGGTTCATCTTGGCAGAATGTTACAGATACTAAGAGAATTCTCCACGGACCCAATTCTGATCATCTATGTGATTGATGATGTTTGGGAGTACATGAAGGCTATGAAGGTATTAGCTTTAGAATAGCGGGGAGGTCAGACTGCAGGAAATGAGTGTTGTCATATCAAACCACTAGCATCATTGCACTAGGTCCTTGAACTTGGAGATATTTTTGGAGTGACGTTTCCACCGGATTATGGTTGGATAAGACCTAAGCAACCAGAAAAGGATTGACCCAAAACAAGTTTCTGCAAATTTTAGATATACGTTTACGTTATACTTATAAGTGCATTGAAGTTATTGCTGCTAACAAGTTTTTGTGAATGTAACAAATACTAAACCCTAAAGAAGCTGTTTTGAGATATAACGTCAATGGAGGTATTGATGGAGATATTAGGGAGCAGAAGGTAATATGTGACCTAAGCAACTGATGGTTGAGAGAAATGGGAAAATCTAGGGTTTGTCTATATCAACTTTACCTAAGTCTAAGTATTATTTGGAATCTGAAAATCTCTTAACAGTTGGATCATCTTTAGGACTAAAGAATTGTGAAAGAATACCGATAATTTACTTTTATGTTAGTTGTTGTTTCTTAAAATTGTAGTTCATCCTTGCAGGACTGGAAGTGCATTATCTCTATGCTTTTGGACGAGAACCCTTTAGTTGAGCTTACTGACGAGGATGCCACTAACTTGGTACGACTTCTCAGTCAATCTGCCAAAAAGGCTGTTGGAGAGAGAATAGTTCCTGCAACTGATAACCGAAAGCAGTATTACAATAAAGCTCAGAAAGTGCGTATTTTCTCAGTTTCTTTTTAAAATAATTTTGTTACATTCTTTTTAAAATAATTTTGTTCCACTTTTTCAATTATAATGATCTTTGATATCTATTAATTGCCTTAAAGTTCTATAATGCTTTCATTTTCCGAGGAATGTATATGTTATCTAGTTTCTTAGATGTCTGTTGTGGTTTCATAAAATTAAATAAGAGAATTGACTTTATTTGCTATCATTTTCTTGGTACTTATTCTGGTTAGTAATATTTCATCTTTAGTATTGTTTTTATTGCCTGTTTATGGTTTACATTGAAATTATAATTACTTTTTATCCTGATAATTAATCAGGAAGCATTTGAAAATAACAAAAGGGACATTAGCATTGCCATGATGAAGAACTACCCATTACTTCTACGCAAGTTCATGGCTGACAAAGCAAAAGTACCATCACTAGTTGAAATCATTTTGCATATGAATCTTGAACTTTATTCTCTGAAGAGGCAAGAACAGGTAAGAAGAACGTACCTGATTGACTTTTCCTTGTTGTTTTCACATAAGTTTTTGTTTTGTCTTTTGTCTTTTTTATATATATATATATATATATATATATATATATATATTTTAAATTTCAAAGCATAAGGTACTTACATTATGATCTTTTCAGAATTTTAAGAATGTTCTTCAGCTCATAAAAGAGGCATTTTTCAAACATGGTGAGAAGGACGCACTAAGATCTTGTGTACAAGCTATTAACTTTTGTTCCGTGGAGAGTCAAGGGGAGCTACAAGATTTTGCCCGTTCTAAATTGAAGGAAGTTGAAGATGAGCTTGTTGCCAAGCTTAAATCTGCTATGAAAGAAGTAGCGGTATGCATCAACAATGGTCCCCGTTCCCTGACCCACAGCAGCATGCACACGCACACACAATCACTAAAGTAGACGATTAATGAAACTGATGAGTTTAAAATTGCAGGATGGTGGTGATGAGTATTCCCTGCTTGTAAATTTGAAACGGTTGTATGAACTTCAGCTGTCGAGGGCTGTTCCAAATGAGACCATATATGAAGATCTAGTCAAGGCTCTTCAGAATTTTAGAAACATGGAAGATGAGGTGTGTAGAATGTAGTTGAGAATCACAAATTGCACCATTCCATTTTTGCACCTCTCAGTTACTGATTAATTTGTTGTTTATGTTCATTCAGGTTGTCAGTTTTCTGCTACTTAACCTATATTTGCATTTGGCTTGGTCTGTACACTCAGTTATAAGTAGTGAGACTGTCTCTGAGGCATCGTTGTCTTCTTTATTATCCAAACGTAACACTTTGTTTGAGCAACTACAGTACTTTCTTAATAGTCCTCAAATGGAGGGAGCTGCTAACCATGGGAACCAACTAGCCTCCAGGGTAAACATTTTTTTTACCGTGATGCCGTGATTTATGAATGCAAGCTATTCTTTGAAATGTAATAAAATGAGTTTTATAATGTTGCAAATATGGTATAATCATGCATATTTTGTATTCCAGGTTTGCACCATACTTGCAGAGGCGTGGTGTCTGTTCAGAAGGACAACCTTTGTTTCCACACAACTGGAAAGATTGGGATATTTTCCAGATGAGTCAATTGTCCAGAAATTTTGGAGACTTTGTGAGCAACAGCTTAATATTTCAGGTCAAATACTTCATATATACGTCTACAAGTACATACACGCTTCAACAAAAGTATTTCATTATAATAGGAAACAATCTTGCAGTATAACTCGATGAAACCCACTTGCAAACCTTCTCACATGCCCCAATAAAACCCACATGCAATGGGGAAGCCTGCACGCAGTGAGGCTTAAGATGTTTCCTTATTCCCCTTCGTATTGGGCTCTGATTCATTATTCCTTTCCATTGAAGTTATGTGAACTTTGTCCCAAAAAGCAGAATATTAAGGTTAAGCCTCAGTGCCCTCGTCAATATTGAGAGTTGTAAGCTTCATGTTTAGAAGCTGAGGCCCTTAAGGCTAAAAAAATTCCCCTCGCCTGAAATGACCTTTTAAACAATTGAGGCTACCTTTGTGAGTCAGTAATCGTATCTACCTCTCCTTGTTCACGTTCTATAAATCTTTGGCTCTGTCCTTAAAGTTTATGCTTTTATTGGGATTTGAAAACAGATTTTACCACTTCATGTTGCTTCGTTTTGTGCTTTTAAGATATCTCAATTACTTTTTCACAGATGAGACAGAAGATGAAGATGCTAACAAAGAGTATATTGAGGAGACAAACAGAGATGTCGTCATTGTTGCTGCTGCAAAGTTGGTTGCTGATGATACGGTCCCTAAGGTGAATCTACAATATTTGGCATTGAAATATAATAAACTTCCCACTTTAAACGAGGAAGAAAGGAACTCTTTTAAGTGTGTTTTCATCAGCTCCATTCGTAAAACGGTTGGAGAGGTGGTCTAGGATACATAACTGTGATCTTTTAACTTGTGGTTTCTATTGGAGCATTTTAATTCTGATTAGAAATGAAAAAAATTAAAAGCTGAAACGTCTTAGTAAGGTCATCTTGCTCAATTTTTATTTGAAGTTTTTCTAAAACTGCAATAATCCACATTCTATGCAGGAGTTTCTTGGCCCAGAAATCATTTCTCATTATGTGATGCATGGAGCAAGTGTCGCCGAGACCATTAAGAATCTGATCAGTGTTCTTAGAAAAAGAGATGACAATCTCTCCAAAATTTTTCTCGACGCTTTGAAAAAGGTAGATTCTTGATTGTTTTTCTCAGGGTGATCTCTCCAAACCGAAATGTCTCTCTTTTATCGACACTTTTTGTTGAAAAGATGAAAATAGATTAAATAAATAAAGTTTGGCTTTGGATTTCAACAGGCCTATCATCGCCATATGCTTGAACTTACTAGAAGTGATGATGAATCTTTAGCGACCAAGTTGTTTCTAGAATGTAAAGAACTTTCTGCGCGGTTATCTGGAACATTTGTTGGTGCTGCTCGTAACAAGCATAAAGCAGATATTTTAAAAATTGTCAAGGATGGAATTGAACATGCTTTTGTAGATGCTCCAAAGCAATTGTCTTTTCTTGAAGGTTCTGTGCTCCATTTTGTATCCAGACTTCCTACACCTGATATCCTGGACATGTAAGCATCTCTATTTTCTAAGAGTCTTTTAAAAAGCATTTCAAAATATACTTTCATAAATGTAGCGCTTCAATTTGAAATTTTCCTCGCGTATAGCATGAAGGATGTTGAAAAACGAACGGAGAATGTAAATACAGATGAAGATCCCAGTGGCTGGCGCCCCTATTACACGTTTATTGATAGTTTACGTGAAAAGTATGCAAAGAATGAAGGTCAAGGTAATTTTGAACTTCTTTTCTTTGCTAATCTTCCTTTATGCTACGTAGCGATTACTTGTCATGTTCCTCTACTCTGCTCGTTACTTCCAGAGGTTGTTATTATTATTGTTATTATTATCTGAATACTTTCAATGGCTCGGTGTTTCCCATGTTCTATTTTTGGTCAAAGATAGCCAACTAAACCACGTTCCGTATTTCTCGCCAAGTTCACAGAATACTGATTTTGTCATTATGCTTCAGTGATGCTAATCTCACTCCGCTCTTATTTTTGCAAAATATGTTCATGTCTTTCCCCCTCGTAATTATCATAGAATGAAGAGTTGTTTAATTTCAAGAATGGGTATGGCAGATGAAAAAGAAGGCCCGGTAGGTAGGCGAAGGGGACGTCCACGTAAACAGCGTAACATAGAGGGAAGAAGACTTTTTGATGAGCAAAGTTCAAGTGAAGAGGAGGATTCTATCAGCACATCTGACCATGAAAATGCTCAAGATGAAGAAGATAAGCAAGATGATGACGAAGAGGAAAATACTCCTTTAATACATTCCATTAGGTCATCCAAGTTGAGGTCATTGAAAGTTTCAAGAGAGGAAAATAAGGGCCAGACAAGGGCAGGAGCTTCCAGTAGAGCTAAAGATTAATCAACTGCTGCTAGAATCAGGTACGATTGAATTTGTTATTTCCTAGGTACGACTTGATTGACATTTTCAGGTCTTACAAGTACTCAAAAATGAAGTACATGTTCCTAGATTGAGGTTTTGAAGAACCACCCTTTTTTTTTTACATGTATATTTTTATGTTTTACTGATTCATTTTGAGCCTAAGCTGGATTTTGTCAAATTCAGAGCACCAAATTTGTTTCTTTCGTATATCATTGCTCGTGCCCGTCTAATGTGTTCACCTTCTAGCAGGATCCTCAAATTATGATCAAGTTTGCACCTCGTATATATGAAGAATACGCATTACGCTATAGCTTGTAGGTCGAGAAGGCTATGCAAATTAGGTGATCCTTGACTTAGTTCTATTCTATCTTTAGGATTTTGACAGGGTAAGAATTATTGTTTTCGTAGCAATGTATATATACATCTATAATCAAGTTGACAAACTGTTTGTAATGTTTGTGCGGTTTTATCTCAATGGCTAGCTCTTTGTTCTTTGTTCTATTTATGGAAATGTTGTCTGTTACTACTAGGCACAAGCATGGTGGATATTGTTGTTTGAAATAGAAATCACCTTTACTTGATTATTGCCGTAGCCATGACTAGTGGTCATAACTAAATGCCAAATTCAGGCATTTTCTTCAGCACAAAAACATTTTCCCCTTTATGATCCAAAGGGACTATTATTGTTTTTAATAGTAAGAGAAATGTTAGGGACATTCTTTTTGTCAATAACTCTGGCCTTTTGACCCTTCTAATGAAGCTTTCTTCACCAAAAATAAAACAAACGTCGAAATCAAACTCATTCGATTCATATTGGTAAAAGTAAAAGTGAAGGTTCACCAAAATGAAAAACCATATAAAATTCCAGGGCCTGAAGGACCAAAATTACTATTCCTTTGTATACCAAAATTAACACATTCGCTCATCTTCTGAAAAATTTGCATACCAAAATCAAATTTATCCTTGACAAGGAGATCAGCAAGTATAAATGATGGCATTTCTCAGCTCTTATCAGGAAACCACCCAAAGATACTTACGAATATGGATAAAACAAAGAGCATACAAAGGTACATGCGCAAAACTTAAACCCAACGAGCAAAATTGCCAAAATTCCCTTGTAAAATGGAAAAATAAGGAAAGAAGTACAAGAGAACAAGAAGAAAATTCTCACTTATAAATAAAAAAGAAAAAGAAAAGAAAAACAATGCAAGTTTCTTTCATCTTCTACCAGCAAGCCTTAACAAAGGAGAAATAATACCCTGTATTTCCTGCAAAGACTGCTGTATTCTTATCTCTTCTTCAACAGACCTCTTAAGGTTTCTAACATGATTCTTCAACTCATCAGAAGCTCTAATGTCCTCAGCTCTCATCTCCACAACCTTCTTTGTCAACCCGATCAACAAAGCTGAATACGCCGGCACAGTCGAGTACTTGTGCAAGAACGCCAGCAATGCCCCGAGCTCCTCCGAATCCAAATTCTCAACGCATTTCAACAGCTTCTTCCTCGACACCAATTCCTCCATTACTGCCACCACATTCGCCGGATTCTTGCACCGCAACACAGAAACCAAGGCTTGCTTGTGCCTAAACTTCTTCAAAAGCTTGTCATGCTCCGCCAACTTCACCCCCTTCGTCCTCGTCACCAAGTAATCCCTCTCCGACGGCTTCTCCCCTTGCCCTCTCAGGAAGTACCGGAAATATGAGGGCTTCAATGCCCGCCTCCGTGGCTCATCCTCAGTCACTCCCAAACCGGAAAACCCCGCCAATTCTCTTCTCTCCTCTTCCTTACTCTCCTTGCTCTTTCTCCTCCCGGCGTAAATAATCCCATTCGACGTCCCGATCACCCTAGCGGCGCAATCTGGCGAGAACGCCACGGACATTAACGGAGCGGGAAACCTCATCGAATGTGTGACCTTCATTTTCGAATAATCAAAAACCTTCATGTAGCCATCGAGCCCCGCGCTAAGAATCCGGTATTGCCGAGACTCCTCGCCGGTGTCTTTCCCCATCATTCCGACGCAAAGCGACGTCACGGTCTTGTTGTGGCTTTCCATCGAACACATCATCTTCCCTCCTCCGATCAAATCCCAAATCTTAACCGAATTCCCGCCCGCCGTGGCGATCAGCCCGCCGGAGGGCAGGAAGATCACGTCCTCCACCGGGCTCCCGTGGTTGACCTCAATAGCCAGCCTCCTCGAATCCGTAACCCTGACGTCCCAAAGCTTCACGGTGTGATCGTACGAGCCGGTGGCAAACATCTCCGAGCTCACCGGAGAGCAATCGCCGCACCTGACGTAGTCTTTGTGCCCCGGCATTTCCGAAATCACGGTCTCTCCGGCGACATCCCAGTACTTGACGAGCGCGTCGTCGCCGCCGGAGACGAGGTGGAGCTTATCGGCGATCGGGTACTTGACGAAGCGGGCGGGGCGCGTGTGGGAGCGTAGCTTCCGGAGAGGAGTGCGGGTCTTGACATCGAAGACCTGGACGAGGCCGGAGAGGTCGGCGGCGGCGAGGAGGAGGCCGTCGCAGCGGAAGGAGGCGGAGGAAACGACGTCGGAGAAGGAGGAGATGGTGGCGGTGGGGGAGAAGGTTTGGGAGCTGAAGAGGGTAAGGGAGGCGGAGTGGGCGGCGGCGAAAGGGAAGGGAGGGTTGGGGGAGAAGGCGAGGGAGGTTATGGAGGAGATGGCGTTTGGGATCTGTTGGGTTTTGAAGGAGGACCAGTATTTGGACTCCGGGGTTTGTTTCTGGGTCCTGGGTTTGGGTTTCAGCTTCGGTTTTACTGGGAAGGTCTTGGAGAGTTGGTGGTCCGCCATTGGAGAAGCTCTAGAGAGGGGGAGAAATGGGGCTCTGTGGGTTAATGGCTTTGGGGCATTAGGGTTTTGGCGTTTGAGGCAAAGGGTTTTGACGGGGAAACAAGAAAGGCGCCGAATTATTAAAAAAGAAAGGTCCGTGATTCGAGTATATATGAGAGTTTTTTTTTTTTTTTTTTTATTATTATAATAAAAAAAAATTAAATTTTTTTTATTATAATAAAATTTAAAATTTAAATTTAAATTAATAAAATGAATGGGGTTAAAATAAAAATATATGAAATAAGTTTAGCTATATCAATAATAACATGTATAATTTGCTCAAAAAAATAATGATAAGTATAATTTTTTTAGATAGTACTCATAGAATGTTTATAAATAATTTAGGTCTTGTTCATTTTATCGATTTGAATTTAAAATTTAAGTTTTATTACAGTAAAATTTTTTTAAAAATAATCATATTTAATATTTTTATTACAGTAAAAAGTTTTTATATAAAATCACATATTAATTTAAATTAAAAATTTAAATCAATAAATTAAACGAGTTTTTAATATTTTTATTATGTTTAATCACTGTCAGGTTAATAATTACTATGAGAAATTATTGTAATTATCACAAACAATTAATATATAATTATATATTTTTCTTATTTTGCTCTCTATGAAGAATGAAAAAGCAAGTAAGTAAAAAACATGTGATATTGCATTTACTAATAATTGATATTGAAAAATCCAACATTGCAATATTTACAAGAATTTTCATTGGGCTCGGAAAAAAAGGACTCTTTACACATATAACAAAATTTAAATTGTAGAGTGGGCTTATTATAGTGATATTCTTTGTGATATTTTTTGACCGAATTTAACAATTGTAACACCTTATATCCGAAACTCTGTTAAATTTTAATGAGAAATGTAAAAACTACCCTTGCATTAAATTTGCTTTCTTTATTTTTTATTTGATTTTTCTAATAAAAAATTGTATTAGGATGTGCTATAATATTTTTAAAGAGTTAATGTAAAAATATGATAAAATCGTTAATGCATTTAATTTTTTGTATTAAATGGTTTTAATTTAATATGCTAATTGGATGAAGAACATTACTAAGACAAAGGATTTTTAGAAAAAGAAAAATAAAAAAGTTATTTTTATTAGAGTGATAATTGTGGTTATAAATGTGTAAAAATTAAATAAACTCATTTTTTACGCTAAATAAGAGTAAAAACGTCTTTTCAAATATTATGTACAACTGAGAAACATTTTCTAGTAAATATCGAACATTATGTACAACTTAGAAACCTTTTTTGGTAGATAGAGGGGCATTCTTGATATTTTTTAAAAATTTAATGGGTCAAGATTGACGGTCAACTCACGGTCAATTAACACATGGGGTGTCTGTTTAATTTTTATGAAAATTCAAGGGGTGTTGATGTGATTAATTTTGGTCAAAGAGGTGTCTTTATTATTTTGGCAAAACACAAAGAGTGTCAATGTAATAAGCTCTTGTAGAGTTTAAATATAGCAAAATTTTTGAAATATTTTGAGAGTAATAAAATTTGATATCATTAAAATAGTAATTATATCATTATACAGTGCAATGCTACTTAAAAAGAAAAAAGTAATATGTTGTTATGTTAAAGTTACTTACAACAATAACAATAGCACTACACCTATAATCTCGTTTTTAGACTATTGCTCGTTTCCAGTGTCATCTTTCTCTAATTGAGCATTAACAATCTCATCTTGCTCTTGGTGAGATATCATTTCTGAATTAGTCTGCTTCTCCTTATTCATGAGTGCTTAAAAAAACGCAGAAAAAAGTAAAGAGGAACGACAGAGTCAAAGAGAAGAAAGGTAATGGGGATGAAGATAAATGCTCGCTTGCAGTGTCATCTTCCTCTGATTGAGCATTAGCAATCTCGTCTTGCTCCGAGTGAGATATCATATTTCCTTATTTGTCTGTTGCTTTTTATCCATGAGTGCTTACTGCCTAAAAATGCAAGAAAAAAATTAATACGAACCACAGATTCAGAGAGAAGAAAGGTAACGAGGATGAAGGTAAAAAAAGAAGAATTTTAAGAGAAAGATGACACTGCAAGCAAGTAACAATCTGAAAAAAGAGATTGTAGGTTTAGTGTTTTTCTTCTTCTTTCTGTCTCTCTTTTCTTTTTTCTCACCTTAAAATTCTTCTTTTTATCTTCATCCACATTACATTTCTTCTTTTTAACTCTGTCCTTCCTCTTACTTTTTTTTTTTTTTTTTTTGCATTTTTTTGGGTACTCATGAATTAGGAGAAGCAGACTAATGGGAAATGACATCTTCCCAAGAGCAGGATGAGATTGCTAATGCTTAATTAAAGGAAGATGACAATGCAAGTGAGCAACAATATGAAAACGAGATTGTAAGTTTAGTGCCTTTTTTTTTTTTTTTTTTTTTTTTTTTTTGTCTCTCCTTCTCACCTGAAAATTCTTCTTTTTATCTTTATCCCCATGACCTTTCTTCTATTTGACTCTGTCAATCCTCTTACTCTTTTTTTCCGCCTTTTTTTAGGCACTCATGGATAAGTAGAAACAAACTAATGAGAAAATGACATCTCACCAATGATATCTCATCCTGAACAAGATGAGATTGCTGAGAAGCAGACTAATGAGGAAATGATATTTCACACTGAGCATAAAGAGATTGCTAATGCTCAATCTAAGGAAGATAATACTGCAAGTGAGCAACATTCTGAAAATGAGATTGTAGGTTTAGTGCTTTTCTTTTTCTTTCAGTCTCTCCTCTCTTTCCTTCTCAACTTAAAATTCTTCTTTTTATCTTCATCCAATTACCTTTCTTCTCCTTGACTCTGTCGTTCTTATTTTTTTTTGTTACGTTTTTTTAGGCACTCATGGATAACGAGAAGAAGACTAATGAGGAAATGATATCTCACTCAGAGCAAGACGAGATTGCTAATGCTCAATCAAAGGAAGATGACACTGCAAGTGAGCAACAGTCTAAAACCGAGATTGTTGGTTTACTGCTTTTCTTCTTCTTTTTGTCTCTCCTTTCTTTCTCAACTTAAAACCTTCTTCTTTTTTTTTTGTCTTCATCCCCATTATCTTTCTTCTCTCTGACTCTGCCGTTTTTCTTACTTTTTTCTGTGTTTTTTTAGGCACTTATGGATAAAGAGAAGCAGACTAATGAGAAAATGATATCTCACCCAGAGCAAGACGAGATTGCTAACTCTCAATCAACAAGATGCATTGGAAGCGAGCAACAGTCTGAAAACGAGATTGCAGGTTTAGTGCTTTTCTTCTTCTTTATGTCTCTTCTTTCTTTCCTTCTCGCCAATAATAGTAATAAAAGTAAAGAAAAACAGTAAAAACATAGGGTGAATTAGTGGAATAAGCTTTTTAGAGAATTAGTATTGGAGAATATATTTCTGTGAAAAACTAATATTTGAGCTCAATTTACAGATAAGTCTAAATAATTAGGCTTCATAAGTGATACTGCCCGTAATTTGCACTAAAAATACACCTAGATGTCTGCTGTGTGTTGAAAATGTACAAGTTTGATCCTTATCATAATTCGATCCAATGTCAAATTGTTCACGTTGTATCCAACTACAAATCAGTTTAAATCCCTAATGTAAATAATAATTGAAATCACCACCACATACATAGCTTTGTTCACAAGTTTGCGTTATATTTGGGATATAGTCTTCCAAATTAGACAACAAAAAAATTTCATTTAACACTCTATAAATCTCTTTGGATTGAGGGTGTGACTCATCACCAACCAAAAATTCCTCAAACTCACCTTCTATCTCTATCAAGCTACGGCCAGGACTCTTCTTGACCCCTCTCTCTCTCATCATGCTCCTAACCGTCCTCACATCAGCCCATCCCTTGTCATTAGCAAATGCATTTGCCAGCAATACATAGACGCCACTGTCTTTGGGATCCAAGTCCAAAAGTTTCTGAGCAGAAATCTTAGCCAGCTCTACATTCCCATGCATCCTAGAAGCGTTAAGAAGAGCTCCCCAAGCAGATTCACTCGGTACCATCGGCATATTCCCGATCAAATCATAAGCTTCTTCAAGACGACCAGTTCGGCCGAGTAAATCCACCATGCACGCGTAGTGTTCTCCCTTGGGCTCCATTCCATAGTCCTTTACCATGCTTTTGAAATGCTCTTTACCTTCAGAAACTAATCCACCATGGCCACAAGCTGACAAGACGGCTACGAATGTGATACAGTCGGGCTCGAGTTCTTTATGTTTCATTTGATCAAAGAGGTTAAGAGCTTGTTTGGCATAACCATGTGCAGCATATCCAGCAATCATGGTGTTCCAAGAAACCAAATTCCTCTCTGACATTTCATTAAAGAGACCTGCAGCTGTATCAATACACCCACATTTAGCATACATGTCCATAAGTGCATTATTTAATATCACACTTGGTCGAGGCCCTTTCGGATTGATGTGGTAATGATGAATCCACTGGCCCAAATCCAGGCAACCCAGTTGACCACAAGCAGAGAGCGCACACACCAAAGTATGCTCGGTTGGAGCCAAACCGGCTTTCATCATATCATGAAACAACTTCAAAGCTTCCTTCGGTTGATTATTCTGAGAATAGCCTGCAATCATTGCATTCCAAGACACTGCGTTCTTTTCAGGCATGCCGTCGAAAAACTCCCTTGCAACATCCAGCTCGCCACATTTAGCATACCCGTTAACCATGCTAGTCCACGAAAACACATCCCTGGTTTTCATACAGTCGAAAATCTCCCTTGCTTCAATCAAGCCACCACATTTAGCAAACATATCCAACGCAGCATTACTCAAATTTAGGCTGCAATGTACATTCTCCATTATGACATAATCATATATCCGCTTCCCCATTCGGACATCTCCTTTGCTACCGCAAGCTGAGAGCATCGTGATCATGGTGATCTCATTTGGCTGAACATCACTCATCAGCATCGATTCAAATACTTTAATAGCCTCATCCGATAAATCCTGCTTCGCGTACCCATCAATCATCGTGGTCCAAGTAACAACATCCCTCACAGAACATTCATCAAACATCTTGCGTGCATAAAACAAGCACCCACGTTCAGCGTAAAACCGTATCAACCCATTTCGCACCAGCAAATCAGCATCAAAACCCATCTTCCATATCAAACAACAGACCAAATTTCCCTCCAAAATTCTTGGGAGCTTCTCGCACGCCTTGAGCGCATAAACAAAACTGAGACCATCCATTTCTACGTGTTGCAAAACCATGCGGCGAAAAAACGAGAACCCCATTAGAGGAACTTGAGCTTTCGCGTAGCCTCTTATCATGGTGTTCCACATATAAGTATTGGGGTTCTCAATCTGTGAGAAAAGAAGACGCGCGTATCGAATGTCGCCGGCGTCGGCGAGAGCGCAGAAAGCCAAGACCCGGCTGGCGGGGAACGTGTGGGCGATGAGGCCGGTGCGGGTCATGTGTGCTTGGATTTGCTTCAAGTCGAGCATGGTGGTGCAAGACTCCGTGATTAGTAAAGTTGGGTTTGTGATAATCACGTTGGTCTTTGAGTTCCATGTGTGTTTATCTCTTGAGAAGGATGAAAATCGTCTCAAAAGTTGATATAAAAGTGAACAACTGGTTGAGTTTTGATAAGGACTGAGGTGTTTCATGTAAGGGACAATAAGAGATACTATGCATTGCAAAATATGAAATACCAATGATATGTTTGCCCACTTGTTTGGTCTTATGAGGCCAATACAAGGTACTTTTGTGATTTTTATTTCATGGATTCAGATTAATTCTCAACATAAATCGAACACAACACAGTCCATTGACCGAACAATGACTTTAAAGTGGGACTATAGAGTGTCGAATCTTAAACCCATTTCGAAGGAAGGAAAAAAAAAAAAAAAAAAAAAAAAAAAGAAGACCCCGTTTGGTGGTTGATATTTTGCTTCCAAATGAGGTGGGTTGGAGTCCATTCAGTTTGGTTGTTGATTTTCTGTTGCATTTTGTCGGTTTCATATCATAATGTTGGATAATCTCGCTTTCAGTTTCTAGCTTCTCGCTGGAAAATGACATAAAGAGGAAAGATCATATGGTACTTGTTTTGCTTAGTCTAATCAGTGAACAAAGCTCTATTGTACTAATTTGTTAGAAAAAGTTTGATTACCGATCAAACTAAACGTGCCACAAAATATGTGTGTGTAAAGTTTCGGGTTGTTATTTGTGTACGACTCTCTTGTTGATATATAGTCATCTGGACATGACATAATTAATATACGTGGTTCTGGTTTCTTTCTACTACTATGGACGTCATTTATCCACTTGATACAACTTATTGTTCGAAAATAACCCTTAATGAGATGGAACTAGTTTCCAAGTGATTTTATAGATGATTGGTCAATTTTATACTGAATATTCTTAAATTATTGAGTTATTATGGCTCAAAACGAGTATGTCTCAGCATAGGGAGCTCCTTTGGTCACATTGAAAAACTTGTTCGGACATTATGCCTTTTAACATGTCATTATAATAGTAGATGTACTAGATCCGGCGTTGCATTAAGATTGACGTGGAGCTGGGACATGTTCGGGTGCGTTTAATGTAAGGATTCGTATTATGATTTAGATTATAGTCTATGGTTCGTTATAGTATTTTTTTTCATAAAAAATACATATAAATCGAAAATAATTCTAAATCTATGAACCAAACGTTCTAAAAAATAACGTGAATGTTATCAATTATGGTGTGTCTCACTGAGAAGGTAGGTCTTAAGTCAAAGTGGTATGATGCTTGATGTAAAGGCTGCTTTTCACTATGTATATGTTTGAAGATTCGAACTTCCATTTTAGTTTTTGGACGTACAGGTCCCATCGAAAAAAATTGCAGCTAAAAGAAGTGATATGTCACCTTGATCTCTCGATGCCCTTTTATTTGCATATATATAAGTTACAGTTTCTTAAGCTGAAAATAAAGAAAAGAAAAAACATTTTCTCATAGTAAGGACATTTCTCAAGATACTGTGACATGTTTTTTCAATTTTTAATATCACGAGTCATGTTACTCCTTAGAAAAAAAAAACACGACATTTTCATTGTCATTGTGACTGCGCAACATATTAGATGTCGTGAATGAAGGAAAACAGTGTCAAATTAGAAAAGAATCAAGATGAAACACGAGTTATTATAACAGTTTTTATTTAGAGAGATTGAACTCTCGACGAATTGTGTATACTTATAACTTAAATTCTCATTTATTTTATCAATTTAAATTTTTATAATAAAAAATTTTTAAAAAATATTATATTTAATTTTTTTATTACATTAAAAAATTTTAAAAAAATATAATATAAAAAGCCCTTAAACAACACCTCCAATCATTACTTCTTTTATTCTTCACTGTACGATTTCT
The DNA here is from genome assembly GCA_012066045.3 of Morus alba. Classification (NCBI taxonomy): domain Eukaryota; kingdom Viridiplantae; phylum Streptophyta; class Magnoliopsida; order Rosales; family Moraceae; genus Morus; species Morus alba. The sequence continues at coordinate 7,984,372 of CP050230.2, read as the reverse complement.
CATCGTAATGGTAGGTAGAAAATACATTGTTAGCAATCTACTTTTCTTAATAGTCCAAGTGCATCGAAATATGAAAAATGAATGGACCGCCGGCAATCCACTATTCTAACAGATAAAAAGTTCAGCTAAAAAAAAAAAAAAATTAATAATAATAAAAACAGATAAAAAGTAATTTCTTTTTCTAAAAAAAAAAAAGATTCCCCCAATCAATAAAAAAAAGTGAAATTCTTCTTTTCTTCTGCAGTAGCATCAAATTTTAATTGGAAGAGTAAATTTTGAATTATTTATAATACATTAAAGCGTTAAAATAGATTGAAATTAATAAGATTGCGTGATAACTCTAGGTTCTAATTTTTGTCATTAACCTTTTAATACTAACTAAAATGATGTATAACTTGTATTTCTTTATTAACAAATATTTAAAAAATCGTTATGCCAATTAACATTAAAATATAACATCTACCACCAAAAATATATAATGTACTGAATAAGTGAGTTGGTATCAAAAGGTTTAATAAAAGTTGAGATTTTTAACACTATTATTTATTTAAACGCAGTGCAATATGCCACTGTCAATTATATATATATATATATATATATTTTAACAGATTACAAGTTTATGCTTTACTTTAGTCAGAAACTTACATATAGTCTCACAAAATTATATGATAATCTTTAAGGAGTTTAAATCTCGTGACAACAGTGATAAATAATATCTTTATCGTTTTAAAGAGTTGGGTTAGAAATCCCAACTCCAGAAAATTAAAATTAATTGAAAAAATATAATAATTACACAACTAATATTGGTTTATTATTATTATTATTATTATTTAATATCCTCTCCCCATCGTTTTCACCTATAACCTTATTTTAGCTATTTAGGGGTTTACAATAGAACGAAATGACTTCGACCTAATTTTGATCGAAGGATGGATTCAATTTAACTCCCACTATATCATAAGTCAAGAGCTGCATAGTCTATTAACCAAAATGGGTTTTGAGGTAAAAAACCTTAAACTCATAATGAGAGGAGAAGAAAAAATGTATTATAATCGTTGCTTCAAGTCTTTAGGTTACGTTCGTTTCACTCGTTCGAGTTGAAAACTTGAATTAATAAGTAAATTTATGTAAGAAAAAATATTGTAGTAATAAAATTAAATTTAATTAAGCATAATCATACTATTGTACCAACCGAACACAACCCACTATTTATTTTATCGTGCTAACCCACATACTTAATAATATTAGCATTTGATCCACTAAATTAATTTCTAAATTTTAATATTAACTTGTACTATTTGATTTTCTTTTTTTTTTTTTCCAGAAAATGATTAAAACACAAATATAAAAATAGTGTAGAAATTGTAAAAAAAAAAAAAAAAAAAATCAAACTTCTATTATAAAAAACTGAATATAAATATATTTGATTATTAAATCTCACTGGTTTAAATTATAACGTATAGATTTTTGTAAATTAACGAAAAAGAAATAGATGGAATAAAGATGTATAAATATATTTGTTAAATATGTTGTGTTGTGCTTGAGGATCATGCCGAGTCGTATTTGATTCAACTTGCTCAACATGTAAACCCAAATACAACTCATGCCATATAAATATATCGTACTATATTTACGGAATGTCATAAAAGGTGGGAATCAAGATTTATTATCTTATTTTATGTCTCAGTGGCTATTTCTAATTAAATTTTAATATCTTGTGATTTATTTAAATATTTCTATAATTTGTTTTTGTTTATATAGTTAAAATTTTAAATTTAAATAATATGATAAATAATTAATAAATAAACACTACTGAAACACGAAAATAGTGACAATAGATCTAGGGTCAATCGACCTATTATTTATGAAAAGGTGACCCGATGACGATAAATAACATTTGTGTATTGTCGTGTTTCGTCAACAACCTGTTTAGCAACTCTAGTTGAACACAAGTTTTAGAGGGACGAGGGAGGCGTATTTTTAGAGGTGAGGAGGTTAAACGAGTTACGAAAATCCCCAACCAGCGCACGTTAGTGTGAATCAGCGTGAAATTAAGTAAAAGTGAAAAAACGACGGGCAAATATTTAACAACAAACAATGCTCAACTGACGTGGTGGTCCTCATCAATCTCTCCTCTCATTTACACTTTTTTCACTTCTCAAATCCATTAACACTCCTACTCTCTCTCTTATTATTAACTCTCCCAAGAAAACCCGCGAATTCATTTTTTTTTTTTTTTTTTTTTTCCATTTTTATTTCTTCCATTGAAGCTCGTCGAAGGTAAGCTTTCCTCTCAATCTGGATTTTTGCTGTTTATAATATGGAAAGTTCTTTTCTTTTTTGCTTCTCCGCTCGTATTCGCACTGTATGGTGTCTGAAAGTTAATGCATTTATAGGTTTTAACGTTCAATTAGCTTCTTCTTGGTTTAAATCTAGGGTTTTTCAAGTGGGTTCTTCAAGATTTCCTCAGAATATTATACGTGTAATTACTCTATTTGATATCAGTGCTTGCGTTCTATATTCAAATTGACCATTTCGCTTTTTTTTTTTCTTCACGTTACTATAACATATATACTCGTTAGCTATTTTATTCTCGAATTAATCCTGTAAATATTCAGTTACATTATTGGAACGTCGAGTTTGTCTATATTATTATTTTTTTATTTTTGAGAATTTATTCTTAAATTCTAGCAGTAAGTGTCGTTTAGATTTCAAAATATATATATATATATATATATATATATATATGTATATGTATATATTTTATATGTATATATCCGTGAATTTTGTTTGTGGGATTTTTGACAATCATGCAAACGTATATGAACAAGGGTTAACATTATAGAAAAGTTTGGTGAACGTGACTTTTCAAAGTACCTTATTGGGTCATTTATTCTTTTCAATATATATATATATATATATATATATATATATATGTACTGGGCGACTTAATTTTTAATTTCCAAATCTTTTGGGTGAGTATAAAATGAATGTTGTGAACCCTTTTCAAATAGTGACATCTGAAATGTTACAGAGAATTAGGTAATTTGAGGTAATGGAACGTGTTTGTTACTTTTTGAATTTGAGTTACAAATGTCCTTGCAAATTTCCCAGTAAATGTTAATACATATGTGGATAATTGATACTGTGCAAGTACGTATTCTTGCTTATAAACTGGATATTAGCTCATACTCGGTTTCTTGTCTGCCCTGATTTTGCAGCTAGAAGGAATCGCTTCAATATATAGATTATTGAAGCTTATGGACTTCCTAATATGCTTTTTGCTTCTCAAATTATTCTGAACTGCTCAACTATTTATCCTTATTTCTGCTTTTCATTTTATTCCCTTTCTCTTCCTCATTTTACTGGGCTTGGATATTGAACAATGAGAAATAATAAGGAAGAATCGACAAGTATTGCTACACAAGTAAGTCCCCTCCTAGCATTCTTTTGTTAGTTTAGTTTTCGTTATAATGTTTTTACTCTGGTGTTCATCTCTTTTTCTCAAGCAGCAAGAATTTAAATTTATTTTGATGAACAGGTCGTTGACTTAATTTCAGCAGTAAAGGAATTACATCGACTCAACTCTCAAGAGCTTAACAGATTATTAAGGGACTCTGAAAATTTTACTATTCAGCATGTTACTGAGAAAGGCTCAGTATTAAAGGTTGGATGTCATTCTGTTCTGCTTCCATTGACGTTATTATGCTATTGAGTTGTTCTTGTTATTCCGATGGATGTCTCGGTTGATTTGTTTGTCATGTTTGGTGTTTCAGATTGATATGGAAAAATTTGTGGGCTTTCTTCCTTTGCACCTTATTGCCGTGCTTATGTCCTCGGGCAGAGATGAAGCCCTGTTCAGATACTTGTTATGTGGTCTCCGACTCTTGCATTCCTTCTGCGAGTTAGCACCTCGGAATGCAAAGCTTGAACAGGTTGTGTTGGGGGTTGTCAAATGTTGCTTTCTTCCCATTTCTGTTATATTCTTTATGTTTCTCTTCTTGTGCTATAGGAACTCCAAGCACTGTCAAATATAGATGTATAGTTCAACTTTGGTTCAATGTCTTGAAACGGCGTATGTGCTATGCCCTTTGATTGATTTGCAAACCTGCATATTGTATCACACCTGATTTTAGTCTTTTTAACTGCATTCCGTGATTCTTTCTGATGTGTTTTGAAGCTTGTTATGGTACTTGAGATTGCAGTCTCAGTTTTGTCATATTGAGAAAATGTTTATGTCTTACTGATATTTTAGATTTTTCTTTGAGTAGCAAGAAAAGGGACCATGACCTTTTCTGATACTTTTCTCTGAATTGTTGTTTCAGATTTTGTTAGATGATGTAAAAGTATCAGAGCAGCTTCTTGACATGGTGCTCTACTTGCTAATTGTTTGTGGCAGAGTTGAACAGGTACTTCCAAATTCTCACTGTTTGGTTATATTTCCCCATTCTCTTTGTTTGTACTGAGATTTGCTTCCACCATGCAGAAAAACCATGATTTTGCCGCTCTTCCCCTTATGCATTCGGCTTTAGTGGCATGCAGTCTACATTTGCTGACAGGTTTTATAGCTTCACAGTGGCCAGATCTTGTTCATGTATTACTCGCACATCCTAAGGTAAATGCAGCACAAAGATATCAGTTTATTTGCCAAACTGTCTGCCATGTTAATTCGGTTGCTTTGCAGTTTTCACTTTTTTTTTTTTTTTTTTTTTTTTTTTTTCTAATAATTAATGATTAATACATGCTCTCAAAATAAGTTGTGCTCATAATCTGCCTTCTCTCTCTCTCTCTCTCTCTCTCTCTCTCTCTCTCTCTATTTTTCCCGTGTTGCATTTCTATGCAATTGTTAATCGAAAAGCTTTTTGTGCCAGGTTGAGATATTTATGGATGCAGCTTTTGGAGCAGTTTGTGCAGCCATTAGGTTTCTTGAGATCAAGCTATCAGCTCAACATACTGATTTTTCTTTTTGCACATACTCGAGCTTGAGTCCTGAACAAGAAGTGAATTATCTCTGCCAGCAATGCGAGGCCTCTTTACAGTTTCTTCAGTCTCTGTGCCAGCAAAAAACTTTTCGTGAGCGACTCTTAAGGAATAAGGTTTTTAAATAGGACACTTTACTCTCAAGATTAGATCAGACTTTACATTATATATATACACACATATATTATATTTCAGGCGCTGTCTACAATACGAAAGAGTTCGTTATACTAGGATAAATGTCATTTTGTCGAAAGTGCACTTGTATTTAGGAATCGAGTTTTTAGTTGGAGGAATAATGAATTCTAAAAAACCAAAGTTTCTGTTTGACATAAAAGATGATTTTGCAATTGGATAGTGTTTAAAGTCCTTCAATAGCTCTGTAAATGGCCTGATGGGTTCTTTTGAAGTTTAAAGTCTTACTATATGTCTCCATGCATGTTGAAGTATATCTGGTTCTGATAAAATGCAGGAGCTCTGTGGAAATGGTGGCATTTTGTTTGCAACACATGCTATCCTGAGGTTAAACGTTACACCACATTTTTTAGAGTTTCCCAGAGTAGTGGCTGCTGTATCTAGGCTGAAAGCCAAAGTGCTATCAATTGTGAGTCTCAGTGACCTATTTACAGTTACTTGGAGGATCGAGCTACTTTAGAATCCAATATAGCTCCCTCCTGTTGATTCCTCCATGCGTACCCAGTCATAACTACTTTTTTGCAGTTGGTGAGTCTTTGTGAAGCAGAAAGCATTTCTTACCTGGATGAAGTTGCAAGCTCACCAGGTACCCTGGATTTGGCGAAGTCCGTTGCATCAGAGGTAAGATTTCTATTTATATATATATATATATATATATATATATATATATATATATATATAATGAGTAGTAATACCGTCAGAAATGGTGTGCAGTTTCTTGTGCTATTTCTTGTAGGCGAACCAATCAGATTGCCTTGGTTTGTTAATATTTCTGGAAGGTCCACTAGGCCAAAACTGTTTTGGCGACAACCAGTTGTGCATATATTTTTGTGTGTGCGTGTACTTTTGGCAGACGAAGAAACAGAGTTAATGAGTTCGTTATTCTTTACTGTGTGAGAAGTCCATCTTACCTGTCATCGTGCTATAGATTGATTCAGTTTTCATGATACAGGTCTTAGATTTGTTGACTACTGCACTTGGTAGAGATCCCAGACTTCTTACCACTGGCTCGGAAAGAAATTATCCAGTGGGATTTTTGCAACTCAACGCAATGCGTCTAGCTGATATCTTCTCAGATGACTCTAACTTTCGATCTTATATTACTATATACTTTGTAAGCCACTATTATCGCTCTCTAGTTTCAGTGTTATGTATTTATTTTTGCTAAAGCAGTTTCAACTTATTTTTATTATTATATCTGTATCAATTATTTTCAAGAATACTGCTGTGTTTAATATTTTCAAGCGCAAAGAATCTATAGTTGATTAACAAGAATTCATCGTGATGCATGCTGATGCATCACGTACTTTTCTTGAAGAAACTTGTGACTGTGTCTTTTACATGTTCCTCCAGACCAGAGTGCTGACTGCAATATTTTCGCTCCCTCATGGAGATTTTTTATCCAGTTGGTGTTCTTCTGAACTCCCGGTAAAGGAAGACGATGGATCCATTGAATATGATTCATTTGCATCGGCTGGATGGGTTTTGGATGTATTTTCATCAATCAACCCACAGCATGCACCGAGCTTAGAATTTACAGTTGTCTCAAATAGTTTGCAGCAGGCTTCATATGCACATCAGAGAACTTCATTATTTGTCAAAGTAATAGCAAATCTCCATTGTTTTGTCCCCAACATCTGTGAAGGTTGACTCTTGGTCTAATACTTTCAGTTTGTTATCTCGAGCTTTTTAGAGTACACTATTGTTTAAATGTACTAAGAGGAATTTCTATCTTCATTTGCAGAACAGGAGAGGAACCTCTTTCTGAACAAATTTATGGAGTGCTTGCAAATGGATCCATCTAATGCCTTGCCTGGTTTTTCTTTTACTTCTGATGCTTCTAAAGCTACCTCGGTCTGCAGGAATTTGCGTAATTATCTTTTCCAACAACTTTCTTTAATGAACAGAATTGCGGAGATTATTTTCTTTCTTACAATCAGCTTACATGTGCAGGTTCCTTGTTAAGTCATGCAGAATCCTTAATTCCTAACTTTTTAAATGAGGAGGATGTACAGCTATTAAGGTAATTTTATTCTCAATCATGTTTCTGTTGCAAAACTTTTGTGCTAAATTTTTCAAGGTATCCTCATATTTTATATCATGCAGTGATTGTGGAGATATCTTGCTTCCATTTGATATACTTACAAGTGAAACTGAAGCTTAAAGTTTAAAGAGTAAAATGTGGAATTGACGTTGGGAACATGTTGTTATGCTGTGGATACTTCTAATCTTTCCTTTTAAGTTATAAACATATTGTTATAACCTAATCATTATGTGCATCTGACGTGGTGCAACAAGTGGAATCTTAAAGCCAAATTCATCAGAATTATACACCTGCAGTGACGAAAGATTTTATTTATTTTATTTTATTTTTTAAGAAGGCATTGACCGGAGCTTAAATTCTCCTATAAATGCCTATATAGTGCGAGGCCCCATTATGGGTTTAAGCTTATTTCTACATGTGCTTGACTTTTTTGGCGTGCAATATGGCTTACTTTTTCTGTTCATCTTCTTATTGCAGGGTTTTTTTTAACCAACTGCAATCATTACTAAATTCACGTGAACATGAAGAGAGCCGAGTTCAAGTAAAACCTTTTTATATTTTTAAATATTCAGTCTCTTCCTTGCTTTTAGCAATATTTTAATGTTTCAAACTTCTCTGCTGGATCAATTCAGGAAAGGAAATTTGAGGAGCCAATGTCGTGGGAGAAGTTTTCTAAACTCAACCTCATCGAGCATCATCAGGTGAATGTTGAATATTCAAAATAAATAATTTGCCAGTGAAACTCAAACATAGGGGAGTTGAGTTGGGGGTGGGGAGAAAAAATGTTATACGGTCAGTTATTGTAAATGAAATGACTCAAATTTTTTTTTTTTTAACATAACCAATTACCACCTAGAGTTTTTGTTGTTGATTGGTTTTTTCTTGTTAATTATATAATTAAATTATAAATAACTAGCAAATCGGTATCTCGAGTTTCTTGTCGGCATGTGGCTGTTTTTATGTCTAGTGAATTAAGAAGTAATTTTTTTTTTCCTTTTAGGAGGCTCAGAGTGCGGGGGGATGTTCATCACCTTTGCTGAGGAAAGAACCTCCTAATCTTAATAACCGAAGTAGTAGCTTGAAGGAGGAGATGTCCGAGAATTCTGCTATTCAAGATGCGGACCAAAAATATCAGAATATTGAACATACGGCTCAAGGAGGTGATGCAGTGAGGGAAGACAAAGGTAAATCGAGCAGGAGCGCATTTGGCGGCACGGTAGAGATTGATAAAGATGCCCAAAATGTTGAAACAAGTGGTTCAGATACTAGTTCCACGAGAGGAAAAAATGTTGATCAAATGGACAATAGCGAATTTCCAAAATCAAGTGCGCCTACTAAAGAAAGTGGGTATGGAAGAAACGCAGCAGAAGAAAAAAAGGTTGAAACCGTTCAGCATGACGAAAAACAGAGGAGAAAACGGAAGCGAACCATAATGAATGATAAGCAGGTGGAACTGATGGAGAGGGCCCTTGTAGATGAACCTGATATGCAGCGAAATGCATCTTCAATTCAAGCCTGGGCTGATAAATTAAGTTTTCATGTACGTCAATTGCACCTTAAAACTTTTTTGTATAGCACAAGTGAATCTTGTACTTTGTGGTAAATAGTATCATATTTTCGTCCCTAAGATGTTCCTCCATTGATTTTTCCAGGGTTCTGAAGTTACAAGTTCGCAGCTGAAAAATTGGTAAGGAAGCCTCATGGTGACGTACTAAATCATGCATAGTGATTTACTCTCTTCATCTACTGTATCCTAATGCGTTTATGTTGATGCTTCTTTGATCTGAAATTGTAACCGTGCATTGTTTTATGTTCGATAAACAGGTTGAACAACAGAAAAGCCAGGCTTGCTCGCACGGGCAAGGATGTCCGTCCGACATTGGAGGCTGAGAACTCTTTCCCGGAGAAACAAGGTGGCCCAATACAGAGGTCCAATTACTCACCCGAGAGTCCTGGCGAAGATGCTACTGTCCAGCCAAATGCGTGTAGAGATCCTCAAGCAATGACTTGGAGAACCAATGCAGCTGAAACATCCGAGGCTGCCCCTGCAGAAGCTGCCTTTGGTCCTTCAGAATTCGTTCAATGCGAGCCTGGGCAACAGGTCGTTATTGTGGATGCAGCTGGAGAGGAGATAGCTAAAGGAAAGGTGTTTCAGGTGCATGGAAAATGGTACGGAAAGAACTTGGACGATCTACGGACATGTGTTGTGGATGTTAAGGAGCTCAAAGTAAAGAGAGGAACTAGGCTTCCACACCCATCTGTGGCGACCGGTGGCTCATTCGAAGAGGCCGAAACAAAAATTGGTGTAATGAGAGTGTTGTGGGATTCAAGCAAAATTTTCGTTTTGCGTTCTAAATAAATGCTAGCTATGCTCAAGTGGCTGCACCTTTTTTTTTTTTGGTTAATTTTTTTCTTCGGTCTGGAGCTGTCACTTGTACCTAGTGTAGTTAGACCATTTTTTCTTTACAGAATGAGAAATTTCTTTAGAATCTGCTTTCACATTGAGATATATTTGAGCTATAAAAGAATCCTATATGTAACGCCTGACTGATCACATGCCTCTGTACATCATGATTTGACGCCTACATATATATATATTTTTTTTCTTTGGCTCCGGAAAAGATCTCAAGATTTGATTTCACCAGATACAAATTGGTAGGCACAACAAGGCTACCTCCTAATGAGTGAAACAGCCACCGCTGCCAAGCCCAACTAACAAAGAGAAGGCACACCACAATTCAACTAGAGATTCTCTTGAGCCAATGAAAGCTATGTTTTGTTCATGGGTTTAAACGTAAAATTTTAAATTTTGTGAGAAAAAATATTTTAATAAAAAAAATTTAAATAGTAGCTTGAATTTATAAAATAAACGGGACAAAAGTTATACCCATCAAATAAAGACAGTAAAAATAAGTCATCAACCAAAGCTGGACACCACACCACTCAGACGGCGCAATCTACTACTATGTAGATGATTTTCTTCTTTTTTTTTTTTTTTATTTGTTAATGGTGTATACTCAGATAACGCAGAAGTAAATGTAGACCCGTGGTCTTGATTAATATATTTTTTTGTTAAAAATTATATTAGTTAAAAGTGTATTAATAAATAATAAAGGACTAATTCCAGACGTATTAACTTTATGAGCATAAGTTGAGCAATTTTTTCATAAATTTTTTGTCCATATAACCCGAACTTTGTGCAATATCCATATACTCGACCACCGCCGGCGCCATGGTTCAACCCGAACCCAAGACTTGTTGCATTCAGAATTTAAACGGCAACTAAACCCGCCCTCCAACAGACAGCACATCGTCTACCGATACCTGTAATCGTCCGATAATTTTGTATGATACTACATAATTATTACCACAGACTTGGCACTCTTATCAATTCAAAATCAAGGATTTCCTCATTATATCAATCGAGGTATTTCTTGTTCACGCCTTTCTCTTCTCTTTGTTTTATAATTCTTAATCTTCGAATGTCTATGATTTCGAGACAACCATAGTTTGTTTGATTGCCCTAGAAGATGCGATACGTACACAGAACCACCATCGCCGTACTTACTGTGTTTTTAAATCGTTGCATAGTTCTTTCGAAATCGTTGTGTTTATAAGGATACTTAAACTAGACATTGTACTGAAAGTGCTCGATGAAATGCGTCTGAGATTTTTTTTTTTTTTTTTGATAGTTGCGTCTGAGAGATCTTTAATTATTGGTCTTTTGTTCTGGCACTTTGTCATTGTGATTTAAAACTTCGAATTCCTAATTGTTATGCTTATGCTTGCTGATCCCATAGGGTCTTCTTATCGCTTTCTCTGATTTATGTGTGTGTGTCTATATAATATATATATATATATATATATATATTTCAAAAATGTCTGCCCGAATATGGGGTTTTACCCTTTTATGGTCAATGTTCGTTTACCAAGTTTTGGTATTGCAGGTTTAGGTTCTTGTTGTCACAAGGCAAAAGATGATCTCTGTCAAAGACATAGTACCTGCAGCTCAAAACAACATAAGCACACAATTCATACTTCTGGAGAAAGGCAAACAAACGACGACGACGACAATGACAACAGAATGTCACAACAAGGCATGCTTGGCGCTTGTGGCGGATGAGACGGCTGCAGTTCACTTCCAGTTCTGGGGAGACGAGTGTGATGCCTTTGAGCCCGGTGACATAATACGTTTGTCAAATGGGATTTTCTCTTACAGCAGAAACAATCTTGTGTTGAGAGCGGGCAAGAGAGGGAAGGTAGAAAAGGTTGGAGAATTCACTATGACTTTTGTTGAGACGCCAAACATGAGTGAAATCCGCTGGATTCCTGACCCCAATAATTCCAAGAAATACATGCAGGAAGCTGTTGTCTCTGCTCATTCTCGCATCTTTCCGCCAAAATAGATTTTTTTTTTTTTGGTATTTTCTGTTAATATGATCAAAAGTTAAACGTTTGGTTTGTATAATTTGGTTACTTTGTTTTCGGGTAGGAACAGATTTACGATGCAGATACCATGAAGTTGTGTAGCGAAGAAAAATTGTGAATCTTTTCAATGACCACAAGGTGGAGAAAATTATATAAGACACCAGTACGTGACAAACCATATGCAACGAATATGCCTCACCAATAGAAAATAGATTATTTTTAAAAGAAACAAATCGTGTACATAATTATTTATTTTATAATACACAAAACTAAACAACCAATTTCTCTCCCTGTAATTAGTTACCCCTATGATGGAAGGCAGAAAATAAATCTCTATGGTCGACTAAAATAATGTACATGTATTACAAACTCAATTTTGAAGAGTAATGATTCCGCTAACAGCTATTTTTTTTCTAGTATTTCCAACCTAAGTTACATTCATCTTCTGTAGATTGAATACACAACACAAGAACTAACACGCATATTCCGCTCGAGGCTGAATCAAGAAAGAGTTAAATCTCCAGAGAAGTGCAGGTGACGGATAGGCAATTTACAAAGATGCAAAAATCTGTCGCTTGGGGAAGAAACATGTCATATATAAGCAAGAGAGCTCCGGTCATGGTCGGGCTGTGGACGACCACGAGTAGGAGTTGGTGGTCTTTGAATGTTAAGCTCCTGCAGAACAACACAAATGTACAAGAGTAAGACGCACGACATATTAAGGTAAATTTATGTTCCCTACAAGGGAAAGAGTAGAATTTAATAAAATAAAAAATTCTCGCCTGCATCCATGTGTCCTCTATAACACGTTCAGGAGATGTCTCTGGTGATTGCAGAGGAGGCGGCAAGGGGTGAATTAATTTTGGAACCACAACCAATCCCCTGCCAACTACTAGGATGGCACCAGCGTTGTTTGCCGTCCCTGTATGAAAATGTCATTAGAAATCCCAATTAGAAGTATTGCCAAGATTAGAAACTCAAATTAAAAAAAGAAAGTTTGCTTACCGCAATAGTTTGTTGCTGAGAAAAGAGTGATCAACTGTCCCTGGGCAAATCGTTCGAACCCATCCATGACACATTCATGGGCCCTTATAATTAGCTGTAATTTGTTTTTCTTACAGAATTCTGTAACACGATCCGGCTGCAAGAAAAACGAGTTGCGCATGAATATCAATGTAGGCACAAAAGACGTAAAAGTGTATTAAGATTCATCTATGTGAATAACAACATGCATACCCCAAATGTAACAAGACCGGGTCCTCTAGCATTTGGTCTCAAGCCCTCTACACTATCGTTCTCTGTAGGATCAGACCTGATTGTACAGATATCATAATACCCATAAGTCAAACTTCCAGCCAAATAATAAAAAATGTCAAAACATATATAAATAGCAAATGAAAATTTTAATTGGAAAAAAGCAAACCATAAAAGGTCCATTAGAATTATAGATCCAGCGTCCATTGTTATAGGTCTCTCAAGCTTCTCTATTTGTTCTACAGAATGTATGGATCTCCCTATGCCACCGTGCATACAGATAATTTTCTTTTCAATGAGTGCAGCAAGTGGAAGGTAGTTGAAAAGTTGATTGAATCTTGTCCATGCCCAAATTCCATCGTTCTCTCCCTAATAGTCAAATCAGTGTCCATTGTCATTATTATCATTATTAGCACTCTGAAAAACCAAAAGGCAGCATAATGTGTAAGCATATGCACCATTCTCTCAATGCATTCAAGACGAAAACCAAAAAGTGCATTTATGTCAGCAGCCTCATGGTTTCCACGTATTAAGTGAACATTTTCAGGATACTCGATCTGCAACATCAAGAGAGCACTAAGTGAGATGCAGGACTTTATACCAAAATCGGAATACTTTAAAACAGAAGTTTGCCTTCAGTGCGAGGAGCAATGTTATGGTTTCCAAGCTGTGCTGTCCTCGATCAACATAATCTCCCAAAAACAAGTAGTCAATATACCTGAAACAGACAGACTGGCCAATTAAACAACCATTCCTAGATTCTTCAAACAGAGAACCGTCTACCATCAAACTAGCACAAATGTTCTCTTATCAAAACGGAAGGGATAAGATAAACAGGACACAGATTTGTATGATACATTCATTTATTTACATAGGCCCAGATTTGAGTGCAATAATGATAAGTCAGACAGTATGGCAACAATTTTCGAACTAACGTTATATCTCCGGCTGTGGATGGAAATCCATATTCATCGAACAGCCGCATCAAATCACCAAACTGGCCATGAAGATCACCAAATACTTTAATAGGAGCTTTCAGCTGAAGAACTGTAGGCTCATGCATAAAGATTTGTTCGGCAGCATAACAAAGCTCGCCCACTTCATAAGAATCCAAGAAAAACTTCCTGTTAGCAGGAGCTTTCCAGTTCCGGGGCCTTAGCAATGTGGAAATAATCTGCAAGGAGAGATACAATGAGAAATCTTAACAAAAGACAAGAAGTAAAAAGAAAAGGAGCATTACAGTAGGATGTTACTGACCTTCTTATGTAAGCCCTGAGGAGACCTCTGCCTGGTGAACTTTTTTGGAGGATAGGACACATCATTATTTGATGGAATCATTCTCCTGCTCTCATTTTCAAATTGGTCTAAAGATAATTGTCTCACCATCCCACCCAGGTTACCTACAGCCTCCTTAGCAACTACAACCTGTAATACAACAGAACATAACTTAGAAATTGTACAATTTCAGTGACATAAAGTCATTTTAGCAATAGATTGATGCAAAAAAAAAGCATACAGCTCTGGGATGAAGCCGAACATCTGCTTCATTGTCGCTACCATCTGATATTGTTTCTGCAGCTTGTGAGTTGTCATCAGATACAGACGTTTCTTCTGGAGCCACAGATGAAGCCTGCAACGCTTGCCACACAGCAGTAGCTGCCTCCGCTTCAGCAGCAGAAGCCTCTCTCAATTTCTCCAAGGAATTTTTATCCATGCTTACGAGGAAACACAACATCAGAGTTATGTAATATTTGGTGTCAATATATGAGGGTGAGGGAGAGGCTACATAGTAAAGAACTGAGAATGGAAGAATACCTCACGCCACCCGATGAGGGAGTCTCAGACCCACTGTCCGGAGTTGGCATTGTTGAAAAAGAGAGATTAGAATGATGTATATTGGGACTTGATATAGGTGATGATCTCTCAGATGTCAAAATAGGAGAATTTATTTCAGACGGATATGATGAATTTTCGGCAACTAAAAAATCATCTAGTAGCACATCTGTATAGAAAGAAATGATAATATAACATCATAACAGGGTGAAACATAATAAATAATGCGAAATTAATTCTACTTTTAGAAAGAAACTACTAAACCAGATATTGTTCCTGACCTCTTAATTGCTTCCTAAAGTTCTCTCTACAGTTTAGCTTCCTAAAGTTCTCTCTACAATTTAGTTTTTCACTAAATGCAATTCGTAACCAATAAAACCTCTCACAAGCTATCCTAGACTCCTAGTTATAGCCCACCACCTTTTCTGGTTAGGTGGTCAATAAATTAGAGAGTACTTAGATAGCACATCATACACATATCTTACTGTAGTAATTCGCTAACCAAATTCTTAATAATAACTCTCATGGGTTCTATTATGTTGGGAACTGTGTCTAATGCCTTTACCTCCTCTTAGACCTCCATATATATAAATACGAACACCAATAGATGCAGCCGCATGTCGACAACGACGCATAAGCTCCAAGGCAGGATCATAATCAGAATGTCCCTTGCCAGTGCGTGAGGAAGTCACGAGTCCATTCCTATCTAACCAAACTCCAGCAGCAGTGTCCAATACTACCGACACAAGAACAAATTAGCAAGATAAAGTAAACACGAAGCATACTAATTTTAACAATAACCATACGTGGTTAGTGCTAGCCAGAAGCTTACCTGCAATAGCTGCTTCACCTTCTACCCCACGCCCTCCCCTTAGAGCACCTCCAGTAACATGTAATCTTGCACCAACAAAAACCTGATAGCAAACGATGTCAAGTTTGACAATAAAAGTTGGCTCGACAAGATAGGCTATCTCATTAAAGTGAAAAAAAGTGCATGCAAATGGAAACGAGTAACAAAACCAATAATGCCAAACCACTTATGTGTTTCAAAGCCCACAGAGACAGATAAAGGGCTTAATATCTTTGCTTTACTTCAAAAGTATATCTCAAATATGAAGCATATACCAATTCGATGCTAACAAAATATAAATAATCAAGTAAAGAAATATGGTAACCACGCATTCCTGATGCACATCTAATAACTTACTGCAGCATGTTGGTATCTTGGTGAAGGAGACACTCCAGGTGCAAGGGTCCATTCCCATTGACCATTCCTGTGCATGAGAAGCCCATAAGCATCCGCCTGTGGCTGTCAAAGCAAAAATTTCACTTTAAGGCCTCAGGGAGAACTTAACATGCAGAATTAATAAAGCAGTCAAGTTGTTTAAAGGATACAAATATTGTGTCCCATTCCTCTATTATCCCCCTCCACTTTAACCAAGATTCACCACAGTCCTCTATAATTCCCCTAAATTACCTAAGATCACCCACATTTTTCTACGCAATTCCAAATGATGCCCATTTCAAGTTTCAAATATTATTCAGAATTCCTGCTCTATTTTTATTTCTTCCAAGATCACTAGAATTGCTATGAAGCACTAAGGAAGTATAACAACTTTATTATGATGACGTCCAATTTTTCCAACTGAATTACACACACATACACACAGATATAGAACGAGAGAGTTCCAGATAAAAAATTTTCTTCCTAGAGATCTATACATGTAGATCCATTCATAGGTTTTGATGCATATTCTAAAGTTGGATGCTAGTTCACAGTTGGGCAGAAACCAAAAACAAAACAAAATAACTAATGTGTGAGCTATAAGGATAATATGCCATGTATTAATTGTTCATTTCATCCTAAGCTTCCACGGAAAGAGCCAACATACCGTGCCAGAAGCATCTCTTCCACCACAAAGCAAAAACATACCATCTGATCGAGCACTAGCTGTAGCATACCTACAAATTATGTTTGGTTAATGTATTATCCGAATTTAAATGGCTGAAAGAAGAGCAAAAAGAAAAAAAAAAAATAGTGAAACCGACAATCATCAATGTGGAAAATAGTACTCACATTCTAGCTGATGGCCTATCACCTTCAGGATTCAACCGCTGCCATACATAAGGTTTCTGGGCAGTATCCAGAACCCAAGCATCAGATAGAACTCTTTTTCCTGAAAGAAAATAATTCAGCACAACATGTAAAATAAATCAATACAAACTCTTCTAGATAACGATTTGAAGACATAAATACAGTTTAAACTTGAAACACTATTTTGCATAATTGAGCACCCACAGAAATTCAACACCACCAATAATTCTTCCTTCTTGTTTTTCTCTGTCAGGTTCACTTGTGGCCCACCCAAATTTCTGCTGTAAAAGAAAGCTAAGCCAAATACTGGCTGTTGAGCAAGATATTAATATTCCACGATGCTTGCTCGGAAGTGGCACACACTCAGCATTTACTTCCAGGCACCTTTGAAGAAAACTTGGATGATAAAGTAAATTTCCTCGAAAGCACAGTTTAGTACATGTTGCAAAATAGGACCTCCAAAATGTCTATCTATTACAGACAAAGTCTTTTAGCCTGGCCCAAGCTTTGCATAACCCTAGTCTAAAATTGGTTTACTTAAGTAATGCCTTTAGAAGATGGTGGTTATCAGTGTATTCAATGACGTAAATCCATTCAGTATGACGCACTCCAGACAACAACACAGGTCGTTAAGAAGATCTCCTCCGATACACATTATACAAACAACTTCTTGACAGTGCTCGAGGAAGTCCTTCCAGTTAAAATTTTCAACAAAATAGAACATATAAATTTCAAGTATAATTGAACAGGGAAATGCCCTCACCATCATTGCCACTGACAGTAACAAGGTATCTTTGAGCAACCAAATCCATTACATGGCCATAGCGAGGCCCAGGTCCTTGTCCTTGCACCACCACTCTACATTTACATCAAGAAAACGTATAAAAAGTTTAATGATTCAATTAACCCCAATCCCAAATAACAAAACACCAGAGAAAAATCGCTAGATTTTTGCTATCAAAAATCTCACCTATGCCACTTAAATTTATCGTTTGTCAAGTCAAGCACGTAAAGATCATCCGTAGAATGCCCAGCAGGACCTATGCCACCCTAAACATAGATAAAAAACTCACAAATTCAATCTAATATCAAACGACACCGGAACAAAAAAAAAAAAAAAAAAAAATCCTCTTCTTTTCCTTGTCAAAAGCCACTGCTTTAAGCACCTGAAAGACAACCATTGTGCCGACCGTAGCAGCGGCATGCGCTGCCCTTGGAGACGGCGGCTCACCAGCCGGCCTGATTCTGCGCGTCCACAACATAGAAAGCAGCATAGTTATCAATAATGTCCTAATCCAATTCCAAAATTACCAAGAAAAAACAACAATAAAATCAAAATTCAAAGTTACCTGATCCATTTCCTGGTGAGAACATCGTATGAATGAACGGAATTCGTTACACCAGCTAACCCTAAACAAGCCAGAAATTCACAAAATGCGGTTGGAAAAAAAAAAAAAAAAAAAAAAAAAAAAAACAGATAAAAGATACAACAGAAAAAAGCAAGAGCAATAGATATATAGGTTGAGAGAGGAAGTACTGATGCCGGGGGCGGAGGAGGCGGCGCCGCCTTCGATGGCGGTGGCACCGCCGAATAGGATCAATCGGGGGCCGTGAGTCTTGGTGGCGGCGACGGCGGTGAGAGTGTGGCCGCAGCGAGGACCAGGAGCGTCCTCGTCGGTGTCCCAGTAGGTCTCCAATGGACGATAGGTCGGCGCCGGGTACAGCCACGGCTTCGAACCCATCCCAACCGGAACCAAAAGAATCAAACGGTTGTCAGATCACGAACTCCACAAATTTCTTCGACAAATAAAATCCCGGCCAAATTACGCGATCCGGATAGATTAATAGATAGATATACAGATAGAAAGAAAGAGATAGAGAGAGGAGAGAGAGAAGCAGTCGGAACCCTAAGATCGGAGGAGGCGCCGGCGGCGGAGGGGCCCGGGCTTAGGCTCCGGACCCTCTGATTTGGCCGAGAACTGTTTTTTTATTATTTTTTTTATTTTTCGCCTTTGGGAGGGTTTTTCGTTTTTGAGAGACCAGAGATTTTGGGGGAGAGAGTCCAGATTGATTTTGAGAGAAGTTGTTTTATTTATTTATTTATTTTGGGTTGGCTTTTTTTTTTTTTTTTTTGCCAATTATACAGCACAGATTCTTAGTTGTAGCTCATCTGTGCTAACCAGCGAAGAAAAAACCTCATTATCAGCGAAAATGAAAAAAAAAAAAAAAAAAAGGAAGAAGAGGGAGAAAATGATTATACAATGGGCCCCACTATCACCTAAAGTAAGAGTCAACTGTTTTACACCTTTTGGGGACAGTAAACTGTAAAAGAGACTACAAATGTCGAAGCCAATTAGCCAAATGTGCACCCGCCCCCAGATAAATATTCAACAACAAAAAAAAAAAAAAAAAAAAAAAAAAAAAAAGAAATCCAACAACAAGAAATTAGCGTGGAGTAATCAGTTTAGATTGGGAAAAAAATTTAGGATTTTTTTTTTTTTTTTTTTTTTTTTTTTTTTCAAGCAACGATGGGAGTTCATTTATATGAACATGAAAATATCAAAACTCCTTTTTCTTAAATTTTAGACTTTAAAAAGAGAGTTTTTAATAAAATTAAAAAAAATATCAATAATTTTTATTTTTAACTCTTAAATCTATATCATAAAATATCTTTTTGTATATTTTTTTTTTATCAACCAGTAGACCCTCTGAGAAAAAAAGAATATTATGTGGATGAGTTTTTAATTTGAAATTTTTTTAGAGCTTTTTACTTTTCAAAAAGTTAGATGTGATTGTTTTGAAGCTTTTTTTAAATTTTACGAATAAAGCGAAATAAAAGTTTTATTCACTTTATCAAAAAATTTTTCAGTAAAAAATTCTTAAAAAATGTCACATTTAATTTTTTTTATTATAATAAAAAATTTTAAAAAATATCACATCTCAATTTAAATTTATAAAATAAACGAGATATAAATTTATTTTTCCTAAATTTTCTCCAAGAGAATTGTGTTTTTCTTTTTTTCCTTGTGAATGAATCTTTATGAGAATAGTTGCAGGTGCACTTTTTCTCATTCCTGACAAAAGGGCGGGATAACTTCTATGACGTTGTCCAATAGCGAAAGAGCAAGCCGTCTCCTTCTAGAAAGGCTAGTCGGTCCTGCACAAACCATGTCCAGTTGTGAAAGTCTTCAAACTCCCCCTTTACTTTTTTCCTTTTTTTTTGTTTTTAATTTTCCCGAAACATCTTTTGCTTACCAACATTTTCCTCGATTTATTTTATTTTATTTTTATCAAGCCACATATTCCTCTAATTTTTTCAAACATTGACATTGTTTTTGAATTCCTAACTAGTTTTGACCTTTTCTATTCAACATGAAGAGTTATAAATAGAGGTTGATGCACTTTGATCAGTTTAAGGGAAAAAACATCCCTTCATAAATATGAATTATTTACGAATTTGATTGCAAAGATATCTATTCACTAACTCAAACTTAAAATTTTATCAAGAAGAATAAACGGCATTCCCATCTTATTCGATGATCGGTGTTAATATTGTTTAGTGATTTGGATTGTTAAAAATAGAACTCAATTAATAAAGTAGATATTATTAAGAGCATGTTTAGTTTGTTAATTCAAATTTTTAATTTGAGTTGATATATAATTTTATGTGATAATTTTTTATTATAATAAAAAAATTAAATATGATTATTTTTAAGATTTTTTTATTATAATAAAATTTAAATTTTAAATTTAAATCAGTAAAATGTACACAAACTAACTAATTGAGATGGGATTTCTTGGCAGAGCAAGAAGACTAAAGGTCCGTTTGGTTCAGAGATTTGAATCATGTGATTTGAATCATTTTCGATTTACGTGTATTTTTTATGAGAAAAATTACTGTAACAAACTACGAATTATAATTCGAATCGGAGGACGAATCCCCTAATTAAACATCCCCTAATTGAGATGGGGCTAATATAGCTGACTGCGAAGTAACATGAAATTGAAGACCACTGCGTGACTTTTAAGGAAACACTTGCCACCATTGTCTGACAATTGTAATCAAAATTTGAAATAGATTAGCGACCCAATTCACAATTATTGGATTGGAACAAAAAGTAATATTACGTAGAATGGTACAATCATATGTTGTGGTATCCAATAAACCTAGCTGGCAGAATATTAAATTTCGATGTACAAACAGCCACCGTCAATGCTGCGTCACGATAGAATTCTTGACCAGATACAGAAAGATAAAAGAATTAGAGAGAGAGAGAGGTGCAAGTCCCTAATCAGATCCATGCTATCTTTACAAGCAGTGGAATTTGGAAATAGATGCCATTCCGTCCTCTCTAGATTATACTAGCTAAAAGTTCACGGGTTGGTATGAAAAATATTGTTATATTATATAAAAAATTAAATATTTTTATAGTAAAAAAAATTAATAAAAAAATAAAGAAAGTTTAAAATCTTTAATTAGATATAATGTAGATCAAAGAATTTAAACGTAGTTATATTATATGGTCTATAGACGTTATGGGTAAGTCTATTGTTTTTAGTTCAGAATTAAATTGATTAAATATTGTTAATATATATTTAAAATAGTAAATGTTGATTTTTATTGATAATTGATATAAATTAGTAAATATGTCTTAGCTTGCAGTCAATCTTTTAGATTCTGATATTTTTAGATCTATTATTGTGACAGTTGATATTTATGGTAGTAATATTAAAAGATAGACATCTTCAAATATTTTTAAAACAACTGTAGTTATTTGTGTTCCCCTTTATTAAAAATAAACTTACAAGATTTTTATTTGTCCTTTTAATTGAGCAATGATTGGTGGAATTATAAATGGATTAGTAAAGTCTTCATCAATTGTTAATGTAGAGCATGATTTTTTGATCAATGTTTGTGTTGTTCTTCCAACCACTAAAGTATTTTCTAGTTTAATTTGTTTAAAAAGGTGCAACTTTATTTTTTATTTTAGTGTATTTTTATTTAATTTTATTTTTATTCAAATTTATACTATTATCATTTGAGAGACTTTGAAAATTTAGCGGAAAATGATATTGAAATGGATAAAATTAGACCACAAATCAACACCTTTCTTTTTCAATGTTTTTCTTTTTTAGTCTTTGTTTAGTTTTAACCTCAAACGCACGCTACGCACACATGCTTAATTTTAAATAACGGCTAATACAAATTGTTTTAAAAAAGAAGTAAAAAAGACAACATAAAAGAAATGAAAACAATAAAGGGGGAAAATCTTAAGTAAAGAGAGAAAATAAACTAACTTATTTCATTGCGTTTTAAATTAATTCCAATTTATTTTGTGTATTTTTTATTTAATTTGGTGTTATTTGCTTTTAATTTAGCATATTTTTATTTAATTTTATTGCATTATTTATGATATTTTTATTTAAGTAATATAAAATTTTTTAGCACAAAATGTTGGTAAAACAGACAAAATTGAACTCTAAATCAATTCAAAATAATAAATAACTATAATAAAGAATAAAAATAAATCAAAAATGGTTTGAAACCGTTCGATTAAAAATTTTGATGGCTGTGATTCACACGTGAAAAACACGCGCAAAAGAAGCGCGTTTAGTGAGGAGAAGAGGGTAGATTCGCAATGGTAGGCCCCGTCACTTTTTTCTTCAACCAGCCGGGCGTCAACACGTGACAATTCTAGAGCGAAAGATGTAAAAGTCCATGCGCAGGAAATGTGAAGAAAAGAAAAGAAAAAAGTAAAATTAACAATTCACACTCAAAAGACAAAGGACATAATCATAATTTCATAAATGTTACTGAATGAATAGTGATTCTGAATTATAAATATGTGAATAGTGAGTCTTTTTTTTTTCTTTTAGTATATATAAATACTAGTGGATTACTTGTGCATTGCGCGGATATGCAATAGTTTAATTAATAACAATTTAAATTTAAAAATTATATTAAAACACACACATATATATATATATATTTATAAGTTATTGTAAATTTGTAACACATATATACACATTTATTTATATCTCTATTTTTAAAAGTAAAAATATACAAACTTATTTACAGATATACACAGATTTATTCATATATCTACCTTTTTTTTGCTCTGGTTTATTGTTTCTTCCGAGCTACAGTTAAGAAAAAAATAAATAGTAAATTAATTATCATTAAATAAATATGTGCTATTAATTTAAATATTTAATATAATATATAACATATAATTTTACCTGATTTGCTTTCTTTTTTTCGATGAACTTGCGAAACAAGTAGATTCATGAGGGACTAAAATAACATGAATTGGCTTTGAAACTGATACTGCCTTTTTTGAAGATTCAGTTGTTGTAGGTGGTAAGAACAATTAAGGCTCATCGTCATTGATTTTAGGTTTCAAAATAACTTTATCGATAAAAGCTCCTCGACTTCGAAAATGTATGACGAATATTTTTGATATTCCTCTTATTTCTTCTAAAATAGAAGGAATCATGTAACGATCAGTGTATCCCTCATCGTAAGTAAGTGTAGAGCAAGCTTTGTTAATAAGTGATTGTACTATTTTACCAAACATTACAGTGTTTGTTTTTCTAATATTATCTTCGATCTGTATATTTATTTTGTACCTGAATAAAAAAATCAAATATATTTATTATATTTGTTAATTAAAAATTAATTTGTTTATTTTTTGTAATAAAATTTATTACCAAGTTAGTGGCATTGTAGATAAACATCTGTCAGTATCAGACCACCATGATGTTGCACTTGTCTGTAACACTTTGTGCAAGCATAATAGAACCATCCTTGACATGTATTCAGATCAGTTATAGTTGCTCTAACTGTGTATTTTGTTTCCTAATAAGTACAGAAAGAAACATTTTAATTTAAAATATATATATATATTATAATGGATTGTATTGATAAAAGTTTATACCCGATTTTGGAATGGATTTAAAGCTCGTAATTCTGCGATGGTGATACAATTTGCGATCTTCTAGTCTTCTAATAATATTGTTGGTCTCGCTGATGTAGCAATGTAATCTAAGCTCTGAATGAAATGACGAAATCTGTATGAAAATATTTATGTTTATATGAATAAATAAAAATGAGAAAATGCATATATATCAATAGTAAAAAGTTAGTATTTTTTTATACCTTTGTTAATTTTCCGTGTTTCTGGTATTTCTGGATCTAAGAAATAAAACGTACCATATGTGTTTGATAAATAAAGACCTCCTGTAATAAATAAAAATATATAGTTAGTTGTATAAGAAATTAAAATAATATATTGTAACATAAATAATAACCTTGGTATTGTTTGGCTGCCATTACTATAAAAGCCATAACAATTGGTTACGTCATTGACCGCACAACATTTTCGTCAAAAAGTTCTCCTGTTTCTCCCCAAAGTGTTATATTCAATTGTTATTCTCTGTATTGAACAATGGAAAACATAATTATAAATATTTAAATATGAGTAAAAATTTTTATTTGATTATAGTAATAATAGTTGCTATGGTGTTTACCTTATGTTTTGAATTGTGAAACTTCTTCTTTTGACAATTCTTTCACTGATGGCTGATTCTTCAATACCATGGAAGGATGTAAGTTGACCTATTACATCTGATAGAAATATTATATGTATAATTAATTAGTTGTTGTATTATAAAATGACAAATAATTGATTAAAAATGATAAATAAAGAGGTAATAAGATGAACAAACTTGAGAGAACGTCGTTTATGTCGATTCTTTGAGAAATTAGATCTAATTCAGCAAAATTAAATTTTTGCCGAGGTATTTTAGGCATGTCTTCAGGAATATGTTTGAAAATTGTTGCTCTAGCAATTCGCAGCAATGCCACATGGGGAACAATTTTATATCTTGGTTTGTTCCGATCGATGAAGAAATTACTAATTTCATATATATTGCCTTCTTCAATTATTTGGTTCATGTAGTCAGTATCTCTTGATCGAATAACTGCATGTATTACTTCATGCTATAAAATTATAAAGCAGAATTTGTATTGTTATATATTGAGTAACAAATATATCCGATTGTTATATATTTTTAGTCATGTAATATACAAAAAGAGTATATTACATTACCTCTTCATCAACTAACAGTATATCAAGACTGAAAAGTTCTCCTATCTTGTAATCTATGTTTCTCCATAAACGACATATTCGAGCACGAATAGTCAAGTGTGTTTCACCAGGTTTCAAGATTCTTATTGGTGCAAACATTTTGTTGGAGCTGTAAAATAATATAAAAGATATTAAAATTTATAATATATAAATGGAAAAGAATATTATATTATAAAAATTTACAATAATACTATAAAAATTAGAAAATGATTTTGTTGAATGTTGTGAGATTATATATATTAGAAAATTTTTGATATAAAAGAATAAGTAGATTAATATTTATTAATATTATGTAATATTTCTTTATATACAATATTTTTGATATAATTGGGATATATGTTTATTGATTCGTGTATTAAAATATTTAAACCTTTTGAGGATGTAACTCTTGATAAAGCTACATATAATTGTCCATGAGAAAAAACTTCATTCTCTAAATATATACCGATTTTTTCTAATGGTTGACCTTGGCTTTTATTTATTGTCATTGCGTAACATAATTTTATAGGAAATTGTCATCTTTTTAAAACAAATGCCCATTTGGATTCATTTATAGTTATTTCTATTCTAGGTATATAAACTTTAATATTTGTATCAACAGAGTTAATAATGTGACCTTCAATTATTTTATTTGTTAATTAGGTAATTATTAATCTAGTACCATTACATAAACCCCGTGACTGATTATGATTTTGTAATAACATAATAGGAATACCTATTTTCAATTTCAATTCATGTGGCTGTAAATTATTAAAATTTAATGTGTGTAAAAATTCAGGAGGGTATAATAGATTTAGTTCATCAAGGTTTCCAGATGAGGAAATAATTGTATCATAATTATAATAAATTTTTTCTTCTGTGAGTACTAAAGATAACATATAGTTATTTATTTCATCTATTGTTTTATTTCTAGGTGCTACAATTGCATGATTTTTTATATATTTAATATTGTCATAGTTATTTTCAAAATCATCATATACTATAGTGTAAATATGTTTAATTGGATTTTCATCATATTTTATTAAATATTGTTCAGGTATATTAATCCAAGTAGCATCTTCATTTTCTAGATCTTTTATTCCATCAACTGTTCCATTTCCAATATTTAATATCCAATCAGAAAATTTTGTTATTTCAATTTGTTCATCAATAGAGGTGTTTGGAATTTTTAATCTCATATTTTCTGTTAATGTTAATACACGGAAATACGTTCAAAGATAAGAATTATTTATACTTGCATCAATAATGTTTTCTTTTGCGTCTCCTAGAATAACAGGTAGAATTTGTCTTAAATCACCACCTAAAATAATTGTCATTCCTCCAAAAGGTTGACTAAAGTTATTTTTCAGGTCTTGCATTGTTTTTATCTAAAGCTTCAAAACAATATTTATTATTCATTGGTACTTCGTCCCATAATATTAAAGTTGTTTTTTCTATTAATTTTGCTAACTAAGTGTTTTTTTTTTTTTTAATTTGACATGTGGAAAATTTATCAACTAAAAGAGGGATATGAAACCGTGAATGTGTAGTACGACCGTTTAGTAAAAGTAATGATACTATTCTAGATGATGCAATTGCTAATACTATTTCACCTTCTGATCTAATTTTGTTAATAAGTGTGTTCCATAAATATGTTTTTCATGTACCTCCATATCTATATATGAAAAATAAGTTATTATTCTTGTTTTCAAGTGATTTTAAAATTTTATTGTAAATGTAATATTGTTCATGGTTTAAATTATTTATTAAATTTATATTTTTTTCTTTCAATTTTTTTATATCATAATTTAGTTCTTCTCTTATAAGTTTATTATCTAAATCTTCAATTAATGATCCTGTTGGAAGTGATATGTTGAAATTTGTTAAAGAAGAATTTAAATTTAGTAATTTTTCTAAATCATATAATACAAAATTATATAATTCATTTTCTGGAATCTGAAATTTTAAATTGTTGAATAATTTTTTTATTTTGTATATAATATCGTCACACATTAGGTTCCAGTGATTTTCTAGTAATTTAATTGGATCAGATACATTGTAAAATAATAAAATAATAGTAAAAAGTTGACGAAGTTGAATAGATGTTGACCAAAATGATGCTTTTTCAATTGATTCATTCCATTCTTTATCATCTCCTAATAAACCTAATGCATGACATGCTTGTTGATAAGTTGGATAAATAATATTATTAATTGTTTGAATTGATTCAAAACTTGTTGCACCTTTTTGATGGTTTAATAATAATTTTAAATAAAATAATTCCCCCGAACTGGGAGGAATATGAAACATTCTTCCTATTGTGTGTCCAATTTGTCATTTTGTCCAAATTCTATTGTTGTGTTTCCAAACCCATTTTGTTGGAAATTCTATATAAGTAAGTTGTCGAGTTTCTTCATATGTCTTATTAATTTCCATCCATTCAGTTAGTGTTATTTTTTTGTTATGTGGTAAATTAATTATATTTTGTAACTATTGATTCTTATTAAATGTAATGTTTTGCATGTTTGGTAGATGAATTGTAAGTCGTTGAATAGCTAGATTTCTATGATGTATTACGTTTTCAATTAATCTCCAAATTGCCTCATAGGGTGTAACATATCGGCAATTAAGATATGTTTTTATTTCATCAATTTCTTTTGTCTTTGTTTCTTTTGTAGTATCTGTAATGTTTGTATTTTCAATAGCAGCTCTTATTCTGTCTGGTCCTTTTGTTAAATATTTAAATAAGTATTTTATGAGTATTGACCGAGTACATATTTTAACATTTATATGAGCTTGATATTTTATACATAATGTACAATTATATGGGACAACAAATCTGTTATCAAGTTGGATTCCTTTTTTAATAGTATTAAAAGTAGATTCTTTACGTCGGTAACTAACAAAACCATTTTCTTCTATGCTTGTTTCATTTTTATATTGTTTTGGAAATTTTTTAGTGCATGTTGAATTTTTCATACATGGAGCATTTGTTTTTGCATATCCACACGAACCATGTATCATAAAATCAGTAACAACTCATATTCTGGATTTAGAATTTTGTTGATATAATTTTATCTATCTGTATTGGATCTCGACATTTATTTTCTGTATGTAACCAAAATAACATATGACAATAAGGTAGACCACGTTTTTGGAATTCAACAATGTATAAATCTACAATAATAATAAAAAATATTGACATAAAAAGAGTTAGAAACATATTTTAAAGAAATGTAAATATTTTTTTTTTGCAATAATAGAATTGAATATAAAAGTTTAGGGTAAAATAAAATAATTTACCTGCTATTATGGTCCCAAATATCTGTCCATATTTTATTGTATGTAATAAATGATCTAATTTTATTTTAAAAATTCTACTTATGATATCTAGTGTACCATTAGATTTTTGTCCCGGAAGTAAAGCTATAGGATTGCATGTAAATGTTAAAAAAATTTCAGGATTTCCATAATGTCTACATATTGCCATTACGTCTTGATAGTTTTGAATCATATATCTTGAGCTTCCAGTATGAGATAATGGTAAAATAATTCTTTTTCTAATTGTTTGAGGGTTAGTATCACCTTTAGTTATAGCATCTTGAATACCTTTATAAAATTCAGATCTCAAATCATTTTAGTTATGTCTAATAAAGTCTAATCCATATTCTTCAACAGTAGCATAGGCATATGTAATATATTGTTGAAATAGTCTACCACTTTTAAACAATGTATTTCCTTCATTTAAATGTTGTTGTAGTTGAAACGCATAAAATGATCTCATTGAAATTTATTTTTTAGATGGTTTTGTCCCTACAAAATTAGGATTTCATCCTGTATTAGTCTATATCCATCTTCACCATATGGAAATAATAAAGGATATTGTAATAACATGTAAGATGGATGGAGTTTATTAATTCTTTGTAAGTCACCTGTTTGATTACATATAATAATATCTCTTCCTTTTTCGTATTCACCAATATCACCAACAATTAAAGTTCCTATATTTGTTGAAGCTGGAAGATCATATTGTGTACCATCCCCTTCTTGTCTACATATTAATCTTAATTGCATTGATTGGGTTTTGTCAGTGTTATAAAATTTTTTAACAAACCTAAATAATTTAACTAATATATTTATTTCATCTAACATTGCTATTAATTTTGTAATAATATTTTCATTTAAAGAATCTGAATTATTTGTTGATGTAAATATTGACATTCTATTTTGAATTTCATTTTCTGTATCATAAATATATAATTGTGTAAATTTTGGAGGATTGTTATCAACTGGAAGTAAAGATCCCATTAAATGATGTGTCTGACCACTAATCTTGAATAAATAAGGTCCCAATGTTTCATTAATATTTGATTGAATGTTTGCTCCAAATGATGTAAAAGAAAACATTGAATTATACATTCTTATATTTTTCCTAAAATGTGTACTTAGATTTCCACCATAATAGTTTAATAATTCATCTAAAATTAGTGGTGTTCTTCTTTTAGAAGGTAATTTTATTTTTCCATTCTGACAACATGAAGAATATTTATGTGGATATTTTTCTGTTCGTTCATTATTCCAAAATATTGCTCCACAATGTTGAGTCACAATCTCCAAGATCAATATATGCATTTGGATCACCTAATTTCATAATTTCATAAATAATTTTAAATTACTTACAAATAAAGGTGTTAACAATTTAGAAATAAAGATTTTAAGTTTAGGAATTACTTTCTTCAACCAGCATTGTATTTGCCTGTTCAATTGTTAGTTGTAAAGGAATCTGAGTATTGATGAAAGTTCCACAAAACTGTGTATGTTTTGTTTGACATGTCCTTATGTTTTCTGAATCTCACTGATCCATTTCGAACGTCCTCCTTTTTTTGTTCTTGACACTTTTCATAGGTTTTTGATGGAGAAAATTTTGGTTGAGCTTTCTTTTCATTTTTATTATCTGTAAATTATATTTAAAACAATTTTAATACAATAAAAAGTTTTTTAGTTAGTAAAATTATTAATAAAATTTAAATTTTAAGCATTAGTTTATTATTTTAATATATATTTAAGTGTTTTATGCTCAATTATGATGGAACACATCAGAGAATTTTTTTAAAGTGTTGATAGAAATATATTTATTAAAACTTTAATGTAATTGTAACATTTTTATGTTCTATAGTTAACAAATATTTGTCTAAACATATATTCAAATTAATAAAAAAGAAGAAATAATAGATATCAAAAATGGTAACATAAATGAAGGTAGTCAAAAGATATATTTAGAAGAGATATATAATAAAGAATTACATTTTTTTTTTGTTTTTAAATTATAATAGAAAAAAAAAAAATAGTATAAGCATTTTATAATTTGAAAATAATTTTATATTAATAAGTAGGTATAATATAATTAATACTATAAAAGAAGTATAAACAAATATATATTATATTATTAACGAAAATAATCTATTTATATAAAATTTATATAAATATTTTATCATTAGATAAAATGAAATATTTTTTTAAAACTAACGTTAAATTTTTTTTTTCTAAATCTTTAAAAAACCTCTTAAGTATATATAATAAGTTAAATATAAATAATTTATTTTTAATGTGTTATATATGTTAATAAATTTATTTTAAACAGATATAAAATATTAACAGTGAATAAATAAAACGTTTTAGTCGTTACAAAGCTCACATTTGTAGTTGAGAAAATTAAGCACAACTCGAGTGTTAGGCGCACACAAATGCTATTGAAATTTGTAATCGGTAGAAATTGAAACAAAACAATAAATTTGTTTCAAATAACCACAATATATTAAAAATTTGTATTATTAATTAATACATATATAATAAATTTGTGAATTGTAAAAACTAAAAAAAAAAAAAAAAATTATTTACAATAGATTCACGTTAATATTCAAATATTGTATATATTTACACTTTTTAAATTATACTTTTGTATATAAAAAGTAATGTTGCATATTGTATGAGAATAACATACATTCTTTACATATTGTTTACACTGTTTTCGTAAAAATATCTTGGAAATGAACTTTTGAATGTTATATTGTTTAGATATTGTTTAGAAAGATGTAAACAATATTTTCATATAAATGTTTTAAAACTAAAAGTTTTAAATGTTATTTTGTTTTAATATTATTTAGGAAGATAAAAAACGTAGGGGAAAAAATATTCCACTGCAAAGACATTCAATTGATGAAGTAATAACAGAATTGATTAATTAATAACAGAAGCAGCATTTAAGGACTAAAATGAGAAATTGTCCGTTTAACAAAGTTAAATAATAGTTTAAGTATTTATATTTCACTACTAATAACATATACTAACTAAATTATTAAAGATTTTGTACTAACAACGAAAAAAAAAAAAAAATCGATGACATAAATAATACAAATATAAAAACCATAAAAGAATATTTACAACCGTGTGATTGGAACTATACTGATTTGTTCCATAAACAAATAAATAGATTCAATTGACGAACCAAGAACAAAGGTAGTGATAAAAACAGTAGATGAAAAACTCTTTAATAAAATTAGATGAAGATATATTTATACATGTTACATGAAAATTGTCATATGTATCAAAAGAAAATGTTAGTAGATTAATATAAGAGCTTATTACAAATATAATTATAAATATATAAAACAATGACCATATATATTAATAACTTAATATGAACACTTAACAAAACATAGTAATATAATACATAAAATTTAAAGGACATTCAGAAATAATATGAAAGAATTAAGAAACAAATACCTTAAAAAGTTTCTTTTTAACATTAACAATGGCAGCAGGAAAGTAACAGATATTGTAGTAGTGACAAATTAAGAAGAACATAGAATGGGGAAAAATAAGAAAGATAAAATATCAAAAATCTTATTTAAAATAGTCAGATGCATAAATAATAGTTTAAAAAAATAGATGAGGAAATTAAATAGATAAATATAAACAATTTGATTCAGGTATTTATCTTTAATTGCTAACATCACGCATTAAAAGTAACTGAAATAAGATTTAACAATGCCTTTCAGTGCCAGCTGAATTATTAAAAATATTTATAAAGATTAAGAAAGGAAGAAGAAACGGGGGGAAAAAACCGACATAAAAATAACTTAAATTGGCAAACCAGCAATAGAGACGATAGTAAAGAAATAGAATGAAAACCCTCCAGCAAAATTAGATGAAGAACAAATCATTTAAAGAGTACAAAATGATAATAAAAATAGTATATTGTTGACAAAACTAAATAAATAAAAATATATAAATCTTAAATAATCTGGACAACGTCAAGGCTTGCTATTTCATTATAAACAATTATTCAATACATGGTAACAATAAAAGAAAAATACTACATCATTACCAAATAAGAAATCATGTTAGAATTAATACAAATATAATCATAATAACATAAAACAATGAACACATATATTTACAGTTGAATATATACAATAACAAAAACATAATAATATAATAGATACAATTTTAAGAACAATTAGAAATAATATGAAAGAAGTAAGAGAAGAGTACCTTAAAATAACGATGAAAGTGGATACAGTTGATGTAGAAAGAGTAAAAAAAACTCCAAAACAGAGATAACAAAAAATGGAGAGAAAAAAACTAACTATTGAAAATTGAAGAAAAGAAAAGAAACAAAGAGGATAGACGATAAGTGTATCACAACGAAAACAAAAACAAAGCAGAAGACAATGAATATGAAAGGGGAAATAATATATTTATAGGAAAAAAATAAACTTTCGAATATGTGGCGGTGGTAAATACTGAAAACAAAACTTAACATCACCATTGTTACGCTATAAACAAAGCGTAATAATTTGTTAAAAACAGGTGTTACGCTGCATGATAACAACCGTGAAACACAATGAAGAACCTACAGAGTGAAAAAAAAAGTAATAATTTGTTAAAAACAGGTGTTACGCTGCATGATAATTACCGTATAATAGAATAAAAAACCTGTAGAGAGTGAGAAAAAATAACTCATTAAAAAGAGTTACCTTGCACAAAAAACAAATGTCTAAATATTCCCGAATAATATAACTTGCAAACAAATATAAAAACATGTAATAATTAGTAAAAACAGGTGTTAGACAACGTAATAACCAATAAACGAATAAAAATTGACGAAAATAGAAAGAAAAAAAAAAGGAAAAGTAAGGATTTATTATTTGGAAGACGTAATGAACAAATAACCGAAATAAAAAACAAAGCTAAATCTACAACAATACTAACAAATGTAGAAAAATGGAAAAAAAAAAAAAAAAAAAAAAAAAAAAACAAAAGAAAAACAAAACTACAAAAAAAACAAACATAACAATGATTTAAAAGAAGAAAGAAAAAAAAAATGTATAAAACGAAAAAATAAAAAAAAAAAAAAAAAAGAAGTCAACCAGAAACGTAAAATAAAAAAAATGTTTAAAAACAGGGAACAAAAGAAAGCAAAAACATGTCCAGATCTAAAAAAAAAAAAAAAAGGAAACCAAATCTACAAAAACAATAACAGATCTAGAAAAATAAGCAGAATGATCTGAAAAAACAAACCGAAAAAAATGAATCAAAAAAAAAAAAAGAAGCCAAATCTAAAAAAGAAATCGAAAAACAAAACTACAAAACAAAACAAACATTAACAATGATTCTCGAAAATCTTACGAAGAGAAAGAAAGAAAGAAAAGGAAAAAAAATGTATAAAACAGAAAAAATAAACCAAGATAAAACTCACAAAAACCTTAACCCATTTGTCAAAAAAACAAAAATATGAAATAAACCCTACAAAAAACACAACAAAATCCAGAAACATAAAATGGGAAAAAAATTAGAACCAAAACATAATAAACCAGAGAAAACCACAAAGAAAACAAAGAAAACTCATGAAGAGAAAACGAAGAAGAAGAGCCTCGGTGAAAGAGACATTAGATGCAGACGTAGAATCAAAAAATGAAAGAAGCAAGAAGCTTCTTGAGGAAACTAAACAAAAACCATCGCAAAGAAAATGAAGGAAATGAGCCTCGGTGATTTTGGAGAGAACCATCATGCTTTAAAGAGAAAACGCTCCTAGTTAAATTACTTAGACATAAACTAGCCCTCAGAGATGAAAGTAATTTTTTGAACCTCAACCCCACGGACAATAATACCAAAGATAGACCAATATGTGAGGAACAACATGAATGAAAAGAAATGAGCCTCGGAGAAGAGAAATTTTAAAACAAATGAAAGAAGCAAGAAATAACACCTAAACTTAGCTATTAAAATATAAGGAGACGTCAATACATAAAAAGGCCCCATTCATTTCGTTGATTCGAGTTTAGAATTTGAATTTTGGCATATATTTTCACCATAAAAAATCCTCTCACAAACAATCACATCTAATTTTTTTTTCCTATCTCGCTATTATTATTAATTTTTATAATATCGTTTATGTACTTTAGTCATGAAAAGCGTATATATTTTATATCTCACATAAAATCACATCTCATATGTGTATTTTCGTTTGTGTGTGTGTGTATGTATAAAATGATAGAGGAGAAAATGATGCTTTTTACAAAAACTTAATCTCAAATCAACGAATAAAATGATGCTTTTTACCCGACAATATGTGTATTTTGGGGAACAACTTTTATATGATTTCTTAAATTGGTGTAAAAAATGAGGCCAAAAAAACCGATTTTCTTAAATTTGTGGCAGTGTTAGTTTTTGCAAGTTTGCCTATGGGCCACTTAAAAAGTTCATTGACTCCATGATTTGGTTTCGATTTTGTTTTCTCTTAATTCTATTGTAGATGAACAACAATGAAGATGTGGATATCGAGCTTGATGAGGATGTGGTTGAGCTAAAGGCATTGGTGGCCAAAACCTCTCAAGAAGAAGAAGTTAAAATCAAAGTTTTGGAACTTTTTGACATCCTTCCTCTTGGTCCGGACAAAAAGAAATTAGATTTTTGAACAGGTAACATGTTAAAGCATATTAAAACTTGTCCGAGATGACACTAGAGATATTGGTCAAATGCTTATTTCTCGTGATAAATAAATGAAAGAAGCAAGAAGCTTCTCGAGGAGACTAAAATTTTCTTGATAAGAAGAACCCACCACAAACAAATGACAAAATGTGGTTTGTTGCCTTTTCATGGTGAATTTTTTCATTTGCAGGTGCGAAAAGTATTGACCAAAAAGAGAAAAACACGGGAAGGAAAAAATTTGAGGACAAAACAGTAAAAATAAATTGTGGTCCCACCACTCTGCACACTCTAAAAGGACACAGATAGTATTAAAAAAACTTGAACAGAAAATAATATAGGCAAAAATTGAGGTCTTGTTCATTTCATCGATTCGAAGTTTGACGAGTATGAAGATTTTTAGGTTTTACAAGGACAAAAAAACTCTCGGAAAATGTCACATCTTAACTTATTTTTTCTCACGGTGAAAAATTTTGGGAAAGAGTTGAGAAAAAATATCACATCTCAACTTGAATTAAAAACTCAAATCCGCAAAGTGAACGAGACTTGAAAAGTCACTATTCTAAAAGGACACAAGCGGTATAAAAAAAGGCATCAACAAACAATAATAGGTACAAAATCGGAAAGTCAAGACAA
This sequence comes from Morus alba, assembly GCA_012066045.3. NCBI lineage: Eukaryota > Viridiplantae > Streptophyta > Magnoliopsida > Rosales > Moraceae > Morus > Morus alba. Next base: position 7,948,791 of record CP050230.2, on the reverse strand, counting down.
TCATAGGAGCAAAATCAGAAAATCACTGTTCTTAAAACAGTAACTTTCCTACCTCCTTTAATGTCCGAACATTGTTCGGACATTGTTCAACGATGCTATTTATAAAATCGAGGGGCCTCTTTCATTTAGGACTGACACCTAAATGCTCCACTCAAACCTTTTAAAAAATAAAACAATCTGAAAAGTGAAAAGCGTTATACATCCACACTTATAGAGGCTTTAAAAGCGCAATCTGTGTCCATATCTACAACAATAATGCATGGATAGCCCGAATCTTAGCCCCTTTTATAACAGATCTGTTCTACTTTACACCGATTGTGAGGATCCACTTGTGTTGATTCACTAGGACGAAAGCGCACGAACAAAAGAGTACTTGAAAAAAAAAAAAAAAAAAAAAGGTTTCTTTTTTTCAACAAATTCTCAATAGTAATGAATAATGCAAGTAATGCTACTTATATTATCAACGTTTTAATATCAGTGCTATATAATTTGTCATCTTTATATTGTAAATGACAAAAGATTTTATTTCTAATTGACTTGGTAACTTTTTAACACTTAAAAGAAAGAATGATAACAAATCATATGCCAAGTCGTTTAAACTGAATATATATATATATATATATATATATATATATATATATATATATTAAAATTTGAAGCCACTAGTATTTTTAGTTGGTAAATTAAGGACCCGTTCACTTCGCTGATTCGAGTTTTTAATTCGAGTTGAGATTTGATTTTATGTGAGCTTTTTACTGTAGCAAAAAAGTTAGATGTGATTGTTTGTGAGAGCTTTTTACTGTAGTAAAACTCGAATAAGCGAAATGAATGAGACCCTTAATTACCCCTTTTTTCTACAAATGAAGATACTAAATGGAAAAGCATCACCAATCACAGCCTACAAAATTCTGAGTTTGTTATGTGTGATTTGATTTCCCTTAAAACATCAAGGACAGATCAGTAAGATGAACGTTGATTAGGGGCATGGGTTAGGATACTTTGAGTGAACCTTGTTAATTTCCTCAATTATTTCGGGTGCTAGGTTAACCTTGCACGCATCTAGAATCTCCTGAAGCTGCCAAGACTTGGTAGCTCCGAAAACAACACTCCCGACAAGAGGATGTCTCAAGACAAAAGCTGCCACATCCCAAATAAAACACAGTTCAGAAATATAGAGTTTAGTGATTGACAAAAGAGAGCATACAAAGCAAATGATTAATTGATGGAAATTTTCTCGACTCTATTTCAGAAAGGTTTATTAAGAGGTACAGAAAACTCATAGCATTTTCCAATAAAAGACATGTACACATGAGAGAGAGAGAGAGAGAGAGAGAGGAGGAGGAGGGAGGGAGAAACATCAAACCAATTGCAAGAGATACTGGATGAAGACCAAATTTATTTGCAATATCAAGGTATTCCTGTGGAACATAGATCAAGCATAATAGTATGTCAGAGTAATGAGCATGCGAAAACAGCATGTGGGATGAATTGAAGATAAACATCAATGTGGTCAAGTAAAAGCAAATGCAGGAATGACAGATTCTTCAGCAAAACAAAGTGAAAGTAATTTTTGCATTATCAGCTTTCACAACCCACAGCTTTGAACTGCAGATAATGGTGAAATTGCCAACATTGAGTAGCAAGACTAAAAGAGCATCCACCTTAGGATCCCCAAAAAGGAGCACGACAGCAATTAACACAAACACACAGAGAGATATTTGTTTTATATATACACTAGTCACGTTGTAAAAAAAAAAAAAAAAAAAAAAAAAAAAAACGTACGTATTAAATTGCACAGAGAGTGTATTGCTTGAAAGACAATTTTGAGCTTCAGACAATAGTTGCAAAAACGAAGGTCAAAAGCAAGACCTAGACGAATGTGCATACCACAGTAGCTGCTTTTATGATCTTGTTGGATAGATTGTATCTGGATTCCCCTTCTGAATACCTTCCTGGGAAAGAAATAAGAAAACACGCTACATGAGACATCACCACTAGACTAAAGAAGATTGCCATATATCCAACGATGAATTGAACATAAAACACCTCTAAAAATATTTAACCGAGCATCTCCTGGACCTCCATCAGGCAAAAAATATTTCCCAGAAAGTATACCCATTGCAAGGGGGCTGTAGGCCAGTAAGGCGATCCTGAAAAGATTAAACAATCCAACAAACATTAATTAACCAGAGGATGGAATATTTGATGGTCCTTCTACAAGAAAGTCATCTAATCAGATTAGAACTCAATATAGAATAGCCAAGAAGCAGGTACAAATATTCCATATGGAAGTAGCAATAAACAAAATTTTGAAAGGAGAAGAAACTGTTAGGATCCTGCTAAAAGTATGAGCTTAGCATGTGGGTTTATAACCACTTGGGTTCCCTCTCCCTACAAGCTAGTTTTTGGGGATGAGTTCTACGCAAGAGTTGTAACAATTAGTATTAGAGCATGCCCCACCTGAGGCCCACATTGCAGAAGGGGCGACCTGGAAAGACCAGGGTGGGCCATCCAGAGTGGGCCGCCGTGGATGTCAGTGTCGAAAGTATGGTTGTATGTTAGGATCCTGGTTGAGTCCCACATTGCTAAAAGTATGGGCTTAGCATGTGTGTTGATAACCACTTGGACACCCTCTCCCTACAAGCTAGCTTTTGGGGATGAGTTCTACCCAAAGGTTATAACAGAAACATATCACCAACTGCCTTAATTATGTTCTAAGTTGAAAATTGAAATAAGAATACCAACTTTGTTATCTTGCTCGCACTGCCAGTTAGAGTTTAAGGGTGAAATATCATAACTTATCAAAAAATGTGAAAATATCCATTTCCAGAATCTAAATCTTCTTTGCTAGTTGTTTCATACGGTGCCTCTGAATCATGGAAAATGACATAACAATATATCAAAGTTAAGGCCAACTATTACAATCTGGTTATCAAATACCTCTCGTGATGACAACATTCGGCCATTCCAGAATCAAAAGTTCGGCAGAGCAAGTTGTATGAGTTCTGTCACATACAAAACAACTTTCTTCAGCTCAAAATCTAGAGAAAGACGGAGGAACAAGATCACCAAAAATAAAAATAAAAAATAAAAAAATAAAGGCCTCAAAAGATTTGAACTGAAATGATTTATAGAACCTGAATAGATATTATTTTTGGATGGCAAGGGTCTCGTTCAGCTGCCTGAACAAACTTCATAACACCATATGGTGTTTCATTGCTGAGACCAGCATATCTGATCTGCAAACATAACTTTCCTTCTTACTTGGAAATTCCATGTACTTGAAATGTAACCGTAAAGGCACAAGCCATAGTGTCAGACTTACCTTTCCAGCACTAACAGCTCTACCAAGAGCATCGAGTTGTTCCTCTATACTAATTGAACAAAATTGCCGGGTTGGATCATAATCCGTTTCTCCAAACATGGGGACATAGCTACAAAAGAAATAATGAAACTGAATCAATTGAAGCGTCATCAACACCCCAAGAAGCATCGAAACAACAGGTTTATTAAACTAGGCACAAAGTAAATCAACTGTCTGCCTAGATCCAAATCAAGGAAGGATCCACATACAAACCGATCAGGCCAATGAATCTGATAAAGATCAATGTAGTCTGTCTGCAGTCGCAGCAAACTGCATCAAATCAAAAATCAAAATACCCATCAGACATAACACAAAATCTTCAAGCGTGAACTACACGAAAAAAAAAAAAAAAAAAAAAAAAGCATGTTCATCTCAATTCAAGCTAACAAGAACAAAGAGCACAGAAAAATTGGAACACGGTATACTGGGAAAACATGTGAAACCTATCTATTCCAGCACTCTAGCTCAAACGACAACTTCACAGTCGAAAATAGCCCATATGAAAAACTTAAAAAAGGAAACCCAACCTATTGTCAATGGCGTCTGTGATATTTGTGGCATCCAAGCACTCTGGCCCTCCTCGAATCCAAGTCATCTGCCCTGATGGTCCTGAGACCTGCATCAAGCGAAAGAATGAAACTTTTGTTTCGATGCGAAAGAATGAAACTTTTTTTTCGAAGCAAAAGCGAAACAATCGGCATTATCAAAGTGAGAAACCTTGGTGGCCAAGACGACGCGGTCGCGAGAGATCTTGCGGTCACGAATCCAACGGCCAAGGTAGTCTTCGCTCCGTCCCTGAGTCTGGGAACGCTGAGGAATTGGATACCTGCGAAAATGCAATTACTGAAACCCTAGAAAAGCGGATTTTGGAAGGAATCATTATCGTATGGAGAGGAATTGGATACATTTCTGCGGAGTCGAAAAAGTTGATTCCGGCGTTGGAAGCTTGGTCCAGGAGGCGAAACGACTGAGAAATCGAGTTCTGCTCGCCGAAAGTCATGGTTCCTGAAAAGGAGTTTTCGACACAGTTCGAGAACGGGTTTCGGGCGGGAAGAAAAGAAAATAAAAGGAAGCGGAGTGAGGGAAAGAGGAGGAACCGAAGCAGAGCCTTGAGACGGAGAGTTGAGGGGCGAGATTGAACATAGGAACCGCCATTGCTGAGGAAGATTGATGCCAAAACTATGTTCGAAATTTGGCCAGAATCGAGGCGTTGGAGGGGCTTAATTCTTAACCGAGGAGCGAGAAAGAAACTTCAAAGTTCAAACTTCGGATAAAAGATAAAGTGCAAAAAAAATGAAATTATTAAAAAAAAGAAGGGACTTTTGTTTTACTAAATAGTTTTTTAGTTTCTACAGTAAAAACTTTGGAAATGCACATCAAAATTTTTCGATACAGTAAAAACCCTGTCCGAATCGAAAACCTCTCATGAAGTGAATGCCTAAAAAAAGGTGGAGATGAGGGTATCGAACCCTGTACCATTTGAGCGCTCTACCATTTGAGCTACATCCCCATCGCTTGACGTTTTACTGATTAAAATTATTAAACAAAAATCTTAACTTTTACATTATCATTCGGTGACCTTTATAAAAGCAGAAGGGATTTGATCCATGACCAACGCGACAGAAACCACACCTTAATTCACACGATTGTGGTTTATCAAGCCTTAAGGACAAATTTAGGGATTGTTCTTATACAATTTATTCTTTCGTTTTACACCACATTAATATGTTATATTATATTATACAATGTTTGATTTAGAATCGTATTAGATTATTTCTCATATTAAATTTTCTCATTATTCTCTCTCCTCATTTTCTCCCCACATTTTCCTCATTCTCTTCCCACATTTTCTCTCTCCTATTTTTCTCTCTCTCATGTGGTTTTTCTAATATATGGGTCAGGACATAAGTTGGTCATCATCAAAAGGCCCATGTTCTTTAACGGAAGAACATGCTCTGAACAAGCCCCTCACTAATTAGCCTCATTTGCTCAAATGATGTAACTTCCAACATTCCATCATGCATATTTTCTGAGCGTAATTATGATGAGGTAGGTCACGTGTCTTACATCAACTTGCAGCTAGTAAAAAAAAAAAAAAAAAAAAAAACAAAAAGAACAATTTGATTATGATGAGAATCAATAAGGTAAAATGAGAAATTTTTGATTTAGAAAAAACAACATAACATCAGAAAGAGATTAACATGCCACTTCTCTTCTCTCTCTCTCTCTCTCTCTCTCTCTCTTATCTGGGCTACAGATTAAAAGTTAACATGGCATTCTAAATGTGAATTTTCCCTAACCTCAATTGCCACCACCCTGCCAATGGATGCTTTGGATTCATTCCACTTCACCTGAGAGAAAAGACCATTCTTTTCCACCAGCCCACCAATCCAGAAGGCCAAGCAGCATTTAAAGAAGACCAACCCAACAATGTTCAATGTTCATATTATCATTGCACAGAAGATAATTTTTTAAATTATTAAAATTGTATGATAAATTATTCCAAATCTGAGCATCCATGTAGAACTCCCATGAGTATACATTATCAGAAAACATTGCAAGTTCGAAAGAGAATATATGCATGCCTCTATAAGTGTTCAACCCCTCTGTTACTAGCTCCCTCACACACATATGTTAATAAACGTAACTCATTTGAGTCCTTGTGCAACGAGTGCATTCCCAGCTCGATTTCATCAGAAGAAGAACAACCTAAAAACGAAATGAACAAGGGTTGAAGAAGCAGATTAGTATAAAAAGACACCAGCATCATAATGACTAAGCCCATTGGAAAGTAACATCTATAGAGAATGCTCTGTTAAAAGAATCAAGATCAACAACTAATTACGAATCATATGTGACCTACCTGAGGTGTTCCTGCACTAGTTGCTGCCATAGCTTCAGCACACGTAGTACTAGCTGCGAGTTGAAGTACACGTAAACAGCTAAGGCGTACACGATCTTTTCCTATCCTGTAAAAAACCATCGGGTAGCATCATTTGCAAGTTGATGGTGTTTGCATCATTTGCATCATTTGTACAGGGAGGGCAGTAAATTCAGACACAATACGATAAAATAATATTAAAATGATACGAAATAAATAAATTTAAACTGCATGATTATTTATTAGATTAACATGAATTAGCACGAATAATATAAAAATAAATGAGTTAAATTCATAAATTAGATTCGTATAAATTCGCTTAACCCGCTTAACTCGTTTAATTATACAGACTGTTATTTAGTCAACATGAGATAATACAACCCGCCTGTTTAAACTCATATACTGATATACACGACTCTGCCGCCTCTTTCACAACCCCTCTCTCTGAAACTCATATTAGAGATTTTAGGGTTTCACCTCTCTCTCTCTCTCTACCTCACTTTCTTCTTTACTTTCTCTGTCAGTCCTCTGATCTTCTTTCCTCCTTCTTCATTTCACTCTCTTCCTTGCACTCAAGCAGTCTTCGATCTTCTTCCTGACATGTAAAGGGTCTTCTTCTCGACTTCACCTTTTTCTCCTCGGCGTTTAGCTTTTCTGAGCCGTGGGTTAGTTTTTGTATTTTCACACACACACACAATATATATATATATATATATATATATGTATATGTATGTATGTATTGTGTGCTATTTTTTTCTCTGATTTTGAAATTCCTCTGTCCTTTCTCTAACCCTATTTCAAAATTTTGTTCTTCATCATCAAAATAACTATATAAGTTATTTGTTATTTGTAAAAAATAATAAATCAATGAAGTTGTGGATGAAATTACTGTTGAATATTAATGGGTCAATTTCTTATTAATTTCAAAATTCTCATAATCTCAACACTTCAAATATAATAAAAGGTAACATGAATTTTATTTATATATTGACATTTCTTATTTAGTATATATATCATATATAATATTATAATGCTCTTTTCTATCTATAAACTAAGTTTTACAATAATTCTATGAATTGTTTTGGCCAATAACTACATAACTAACAATAAAACAAGATTCTAAATTCGGTTTGTTTTTAGGGATGATTTTTTTGAAGTTTTTTTTATTCACTGATTTTTTACTCAGTATAGTAGTACAACAATAAAGATTTTTACATTTCTATCTTACAAATAAATTGTGGCATGCTCATGCTATAAACTTCCTTTTATTAATAAAATATTTTCTTTTTTTATGAATAAGTTAAAACAACTAGAAACTTTTAAAACGTAGTAAGCAACTTGAAACTTTTAGAGCGTAGTTAGGAATTCAACTTTAAAGAAAACATTTTTTTATATTTATTTTATGTTTTATGCACTTAAACATTCAAATGTTTGGTCATGTTTTAAAAAACACACACACACACATATATATATATATGATAATCTAGTTGTATCATATATATATATATATATATATATATATAAATGTGTGTTTGATATTTGGATATTTTTATGTATGTTGGCTATTATGGAAAATTAGAGAATTTATGTTTTTCTTATTATATAGTCGTCAGATTTTAACTACAAGTGATATTAAGTAGTTAATTAATATTAATTTTAAATACAATATAAAATTTCACTATTTTTACTACTTGAGTCATAAACGTGTTTTTTTGTGTCGACCTGTCATGACCCATTTAGTAACTATGTTTGCGTGTCGTGTCGTATTAACCGTGTTATTAGTATTCCGTGTTCATATTTGGGTTTCTGGCGCGTTTGTTAATCATGTCGTGTTCATATTACTATAATCGTATTGACCTAAACACGACACGTTAACACGAATTGCCAGCCGTTGCCAATAGGACACTAAACAATAAACCCCACTGTTGCATAAAAATTACCTAACAGTGGGGCCAAATCAAACTTTTCCTATCCTATAAAAAACCTCAATTCCCTAAACCCTCTTTCCCGTTCCAAAACCAAAACAAAATCCACATCAAAACCAAAACGCCAAAACGAAGAAAAAAAAAAAAAAGCCCTTTACTAATCCTAGTGATGTATCCGCAGGGCTCCATTTTCTTGCCCTTCCAAACCTAATGGGTGCGTTTAAAACTCATTTTAAAATAATTTTATTTTTTAAATGAAAATGAAAACGAAAACGTTTTTAATCTCAGACATAAATTATTTTTAAAAATGCATTTGGTAGTTTTATCAAGAGATTATTTTCAGTATAAAAATTCAATTAATGTCTCTCTCCTTCTCTGCTCGAGAGATGAGAAAACGAAAACAACAAAAAAAAACGACTAAAAGTCATTTTTCATTTCTTTCTCATTTTACACTAAATTAAAAAATTATTTTTATTTTTATTTTTTATTTTTATTACGCCAAACATTTTAAAAACGTTTTTATTTTTATTTTTTAAAAAACGTAAAAAACAAAAACGGAATCAATTCCCAACACAACTAATATCTCCCTTCCAAGACCAGTACTACAACATGAACAACAATGTCCAAAACAACCTCAACACCAAACTTTCAATTCAACAACAGATTGGTTTCTACCCCATTATACAACTTTCAATTCCCATCTCATCAAGAAGTCCAAGACAATCATGTATGCCTTGTAATGGAGTTATGAAAGTTATATTTTCACTTTCAAAAAAAAAAAATCAAAGAAAGAAAGCTATATTTGAACACAACTTGTCTGTGCAAATAACATGATCCATAATTCCTCTTATGCAAACATTTTAAGAAAAACCAGTATAAGCAAAGTTTGGGAACAAATGCATCAATGGGCAGATAATGGAGACAAAAAAATAAAAAATGAAAGTGGGGTTTTTGAAATTTGACCAGAGGACAAAGAAATACATTGAATGGCAAAGGAAACAATCGTATATTCTTTATTTTGCTAACAATATCTCACCTCCTGAGTAACCAAATATGAACAATTGTAAAAAATATTCCATCCAATGAAAGTTTTCATGAACAACAATTGCAAGACAAGAACCAAATATGTGAAAGACCATACTGAAAACAAATAAAAAATCGAAGTATTTGCAGCCAAATAGAGACGAGGCATATCTAGTCGAATACACTCAACACACAAGCTGAAAGGAAAATTCAAATTTATTAACAAAATAAATCCAAAATCAAAGTATTTCCTCTATTCATCTAAATCCCAGGCTACAAAACACCAGCAATCCATTTTTCGGTTATTAAAAAAAAAAACAAAAAAACAAACAGACAAAGAGAAAAGAGATGCAAGAAATTGGCATAGAAAATGATGAACTAGATGAGAGATTCCTTAACAAATTCAGAGTATCACTATCGGACGACGCTGAGGTTGGTGGATATTCAGACTTTGGGAAAACCCTAGAACTCAGAGAAAATGCACAGAAATCTTACTGAAGAGGACACGAATGACGTAGAAAAAAGACAAAAATGGAGAAATTGAAAAACCCTAGACGAAAACGAAGAAGAATTTCAAACAAAATTACCTGTATGATCTGAAATAGAAAAATCTTCGGAGGAGTTCAGAGGAGAGATCACACCATCGAGATTTCTCACCGAGAGAAAAATTTGTTGCCGGAAAACTCCATTAGAGGAGCTCGGAGGAGTTGGAGGAGCAAACTCCGGAAGGAGAAGAGGCCGAGGAAAATGTCGAGGAAAGATAGAAGGCAAGAGAAAAATGTTCGAGAAATAATAGGAACCTAATACAATACAACTTAATACAGGCTTTTCTTTGTATATTATCCCATACAAGTGTATTGTATTAAATTAATTGTGTCCTATCATTTTATATAATACAATGATACAATCAAATACTGTACAATTTTAAAATAATACAATACAGAGTCTTAATACGGCGCGCCAAACACGAGCTAAAGGTGTCAAAATTCTCGACTGTAAGCTGAAATCAAACAAGTGTACTTTCAAAGGCATTAACAGGAACAAAACAAAATGGGCGAAACAGAATTATAAAAACAAGTTTTCTTGCCAATGAGGAAAATTGGAATGTTCTGAAAAGCATATCACAATCAAAGGATTTGTATCATAACATTGAGGACAGCAATCAAACCACTCAACAAGAGATAAAGTAACCGAGAAAAATTAGTATGCATCTGTATTCAAACCATAAAACAAATTTATCCCAGAATTTGAGTTTACACAATATTAAAGGGGTCACAAGCCATGCAATAGATAAAAGACCCTAATCTGTTATCACTCTCTAAACTACAACATAAAAGAAAGGAAGCCGTCTAAAATTCTTGTGAAGCAGAACCAATATCGCCTTTCCCCTTTCCGATCTTCTTAGGCAAGAGGTTCTGGTGAATGTTCGGCAAAACGCCTCCATTAGCAATAGTAACAGATCCCAAAAGCTTGCTCAATTCCTCGTCATTACGCACCGCAAGCTGTATATGCCTTGGAACAATACGGTTTTTCTTGTTGTCTCTCGCAGCGTTCCCAGCAAGCTCCAAAACCTGCCAATTGCCATTGTATTTCTCATCATATTCCAATTTGAATCTTATTGAAAATTATTCAAACTGGAGACCTAGTTTTTTTTGTGCCAAAGATTCAGTACCATCCTTTTACATCACAGTAACAAATAAGAAAATCGGATGAATTGCAGTTTTCTCCAATATTTCCGAAGATCATGACTAGAAATCTTCAAAAACTCCTAAAACCTTGATTACTTTTTCACCGATCAGACATTGAAGCAATCATACAAAATTCATCCGATGAATTAACAAAAACAAAAAACGCAAAGAGAAAGAAAGAGAAACGCCGAATAAATAAAACCCTAGATTTCCCCTTTTCACCCATTTTCCCCCAAACAGTGAATCGCCAACACAATCGCAAAATCAAAAACCAAATCAGAGTCAGAAACAGACCTCGGCGGCGAGATACTCCAAAACGGCCGAGAGATAGACAGGCGCGCCGGCACCGACGCGCTCGGCGTACTTGCCGGCCTTGAGGAAACGGGCGATACGGCCGACGGGGAACTGGAGACCGGCCTTCTGAGACCTGGAAACCGATTTGGAGGCCTTGGGCTTGCCTCTGCCGCCCTTGGTCGAACCAGCGGTGCTCATTTTTTGGGATTTTGGTTTGGATCTAGAAGCACAAACCCTAGGAGAAAAATTGCGGACAGATTATCAAATTTCAAAACAGTGTGTTCTGCCAGCGCTTTCTGATGGGGTACCTGTGGAAGAATGTTGTATTTATATAGAGAGTGGTTTGGAGAAAATCAATTCGGTGCTTTGATGTAATTGGTTGAGCAGGGAAGGTGCGGATTGCCAACGTGTAAAAGTGGTTTCTGTTTACTTTTGTGGGGACTGATGTTTTCGGTCGTCTTCTTATAAGAAAAGGAGGGAAAATAATTGGAGGGAGGGAACGGTGCAGCCGTGCAGGTCGTTCATTTCACACCGACTTAAATTTAAAATTTAAATTTTATTATAGTAAAAAAATTTTAAATTAAAAATTATAATCAGTCAACTAAATAAATTCGTAATTAATTTGAATAATTACTTTAAGCCTACGAACTGGAACATCAGGCTTCATAGTAGCCCAACTTGAAACCCATAGCCAATTAGCCATGGTGAATGACCCCTATTTTTTTAGGTGATTTAGAGGAATAGGCTTTGTTCTCGTTGTATATCTGTTAGCTGAACATATAATTTGGAGACCATCTTAGGATCCGTTTGGTTGGGGGATTCGTCCACCGATTCAAATCATGATTCGTGGTTCGCTATAATGATTTTTCTCACAAAAAATACACATAAACCGAAAATGATTCAAATCACATGATTCGAATCCCTGAACCAAACGGATTTGTTTGGTCCACTTATCTTTTGAAAATTGAGAAGTCTCGATCATATGATGAGAACATCATATACGGTGTAATTTCTAATATGAATGAATTCTCAGAATTTTTTTAAAAAACTCAAAGACTATCTAGATTATTAGAATGATACTATCTCTTGATCGTCTGAGATTAAAGTCTGCAGGTTCCTTTCTTTTTTTTCCTGCTATTCAGACGAATAAATAATTAGGCGTACTTAACTTAATTTACACTTTTTTTATTAGGCAAGGGAGGAAAATAATAAGTTTTGAGTGCTTAATTAAAAAAAAAAAAAAAAAAAAAAAAAAGGGCAAAACTTTTGAGAACATAAGTAAATATCCAAAATTTAAAAATCCCGAATTTGCAACGCAACAAAAAAATAAAAACATGCACCCCTATTTATGTACATATTACTTGAAAGCTGTACATTTATTTTCCATATTATCTTTCACCCTCAAAACCTTATGAGAAAAATTTGAACTCTTGTTGTGTGTTGCTCCTCCCAACAGCGATGGTCGCAACATACGGAAAAAATACAAAACAAGACATGTAGAGGGCATGTGTTACTTCACTGATTAGAATTGAGACGTGATTTTATTTTAGAATTTTTTACTGTAGTAAAAAGTTAAATGTGACTGTTTCTGAAAATTTTTTACTGATCCGTTTGGTTCAGAGATTCAAATCATGTGATTTGAACCATTTTCAATTTACGTGTATTTTTTGTGAGAGAAACCACTGTAGCGAACCACAAATCAAGGGACGAATCCCCCAACCAAATGGACCCCTACTAGTAGTAGGTCACGTATAAGGAGAGGAGTTTTTTGTTTATCCACGATGGCCATCATCTTAAATATGGAGATTATGTTTGAGCTAATTCTCAATTGTCTTATTGCGTGTTAAGGATTTATAAGTTAATATCTACTTATTTAGTAAATTAAAAAAATTAACAATTATGCATTATAATATTTTCTCCTTTCTTTTTCTTATTTATAAATTAAAATAAGAGTAATAGGTACATATGGTTTCTAATTTATTCAAGATGTGAAAATTTAGTCTTTTTTTTTAATTTTAACAAAACACCCCCTAATCTTCTTAAATATATTCAATTAAGACATTTCTATTTGTATCTGTTAAATTTCTAATAGTAAATAACTTGTGATTCATCATTTGATTTTCAGCTAAAAACATCAAAATAACCTAAATTTTCTCTATAAATTCATTTAATTCACTAATTTAAATTGAAATATGACTTTATATTAAATTTTTTATTGTGTATTTATGTAAATTTTTTTACTATAATAAAATTCAAATCAATAAAATACTCTTCTTTCTATTTATTTTATTAATTGGAATTTAAAATTCGAATTTTGTTACAGTAAAAAATTCTTATAAATAATTATATCTAATTTTTTTATTACAATAAAATTTTTTTATATAAAATCACATTTTAATTCAAATTAAAAACTTAAATCAACAAACAAAACATACCTCATATATCTCATTTTCTTTCAAATTTCTTAGCAACCAAACATCTAGCTTAAGGTTGATAATCAAATTTTCAGATTTTTGTTTTACACAAGAATAACCCCACTAAAAATAGATCAGCAAATCGATGGGAAAGAGGCGACAGACAGAGACATCGGGTCTATGATCGATGGGGGCTCTACAGTGCCGCGTTCTTCTGCCGGTTTGATGGAGGATGAAGCATTGCTGCGAAGGAGGCTGGACTTTTGCACCCTAACAAAATTATATCAACATCATGCACATGTTCCTACTTAATCATCCCAAAATCAAAACCTCACTTGATTTTGTGACTAACAAACAACCTGAAATTAATTTACCAAACTTATTAAAGACAATCTTTCTCTCTTTGTTCTTCCAAGTTTCCTCACCCCCAAAAATCTATTTCCCGGTTGTGCTTCGAATTTGAGCAGCAAATCCAAAGTCCAACCAAATAAATAAATAAATAAAGAACAAATTGTTTACAGAACTTCCATACAATTTGTTCCATTGATAAGTGTCAAAAGGGCGACATATACGATTAGAAAACCAAGAGAAGCTATCCGTAGAAGTGCTTTACAGAGCAAAAGCCTACTTTCATTACAATAACTACACCAACGCTAGTCAGCAACAATTCATCCAAAAAGTTAAAAAGATCTAAACAAACATCTAGAACTCCTGAGAAACAGATCCAATCTCGCCCTTCCCTTTCCCGGTCTTCTTCGGCAGCAGAGTCGGGTGAATGTTCGGCAGAACGCCTCCGTTCGCGATCGTCACAGATCCCATAAGCTTGCTTAACTCCTCGTCATTCCTCACCGCAAGCTGGATGTGCCTCGGAATTATTCTTGTCTTCTTGTTGTCTCTCGCAGCGTTTCCAGCCAATTCCAAAACCTAATCGAAACAAGAAAAGGTCAGCAATCGATCAATATCAAAACATGAAATTAGAGGAAAAGACGATCGAGCAAACAAAAGCGAACTAAGCCAACCTCGGCGGCGAGGTATTCTAGGACGGCTGAGAGGTACACCGGAGATCCGGAGCCGACGCGCTGGGCGTAGCGGCCGGTCCTGAGGAATCGAGCGACGCGGCCGACGGGGAATTGGAGGCCGGCCTTTTGAGACCTGGACACGGACTTGGTTGCCTTGGGTCTGCCTCTGCCTCCCTTGATCTCGGTGGATTCCATGGCGTCGGCTTGAAGGTTTGGGGGATTTTCTGCACTTTGGGATTTGGAATTTGAGTTTTGGCGGGACGAGAATGGCGTTTGAGATTTTGAATGGAAAGACGAAGGCCCGGGTTTGGTTGTTTATATAGCGGGGAAGAGATGACGGTGATTGGTTGGTTGGGTAAGGCAAGGATCGCCAACGTGGCAGATTTTGCTATTCCTCTTAATTATTTCCATGCTGGCGGGAGCCGCAAATTGGTTGAAAATTAAAACGGTGTATGGTGAATTGTCACGACGTCGTTTGGAGAGAACGTTGTGTTTGGCAATCGGAATAAGCTAATCAAGTACGAGCATAATAATCCCTGAATTTATGTGAACAAATCACAAATGTCAAATTGAGGTGAGAGCGAGTGTTTCCAATTAAAAATGAAGTGAAAAATTTAACTAGCAAAAAAAATTAAAATTAAAAATGAAGTGTAATAAATCTAAATAGCAGGACCTATGAAATAACACATTTATTTCTTAACACAATTTATAACATTTATCCCTTTTTTAAGGAAACACATATAATTTATATCTAATCTTCCGTGCCCTTAAAAAAATGGCGGACATTATCAATCTTTCTGTAGTGTTGAGCATGCTTCTTTTTATTTTGAAAGGAGTTCACATTTAAAAAATAATTAATTTTTATTTGACAAAGGATAATCAAAATAGGTGGATTGAATTTTCATTTATTACAGCCTATAGGTTACATGTCGAGTATTTATCTGTTCCTTGTGTTGTTGTGCTTTAACAAATGTGCCATTTTATTTTTTTCACCCAATTTCTCCCCCTCTTCATCAAAAGAAAAAGAGCTCCAGCTGCGTTGCCATTCTCGTGCAGTGGCGGAGTCACCTTAGGGTGAGTGGGGCGGCCGTCGTAACTAGAAGTGAATATCAGGATTCAGGTGGGTGAGTCTTTTGAGATTTTTCAACCCACTTAAACTTATTTAGGTAGGTAAATTTCAAATTTAACCCACTCAATCAACTTATTAGCTCACCTAATTAAATTTGACTGAGTTAAACATAATACATAAATAAATAATATAAAAACAAAATAAGATTAATCATTTAATCCGAAATAAGAAATGTATATGAAAAGAAAACTAATTTTTATCATAATATTAGTCTACAATTGATGAAATTAAGGGTCAATAGCCGAGTTAAGAGTCTTCAATTAAAGAGATTTTACTATGAGTTATAACTTGAATAAAGTTGAGTAAAGTTGAGCATTTTAAAAGAACGTGAAAAAGTTATAATAAAATTTTTTTTTTTTTAAAGTTACAAAAGAACAACCTAGACACTAAAATTTAGAAAATAAAAGATTCACTCGTTAATGAGAGCTACGTTATTTGTCGTGTTAATGAAAGAAGAAAGGGGTGAGAGAAACGGGGGATGGAAGAAAATACATAGAGAATAGAGGAATAAGTGCTCTAAGATGTTCTGTGATCTCTCCGTTGTCATCTTGAGGGCGTATGGGCTCTTGTATTTGTTATCGATAAAGTGCTCTGAGTTGTTTTCTATTTTTTTTTTTGTGATTTGACTTTCAATATATTTGTTTTATTTTTTAGTGATATTTAACCTTATTTAACATATTCTTGTAATATTTAGAATTTTGGGCTACTAGCTTTATTAAGTGAAATATAATTTTATTTTATGGTTTTTGAATATTTATTTAAGTATTATTAGTAATAAGCATAAGTTGGCTTTGAAGTTTTGATGGGAAGGTATAGGTGAACAAAGATGTAATAAGGCAAAATATATGGAAATGTTAGAAAAGGCCACGTGGGCATTTAGTTTGGTCACTCATACGAGGCAACAATAAAACCTCATCAAGTTTATATGTATTATATGTATATAAGAGAAATAAGTTTGATAATCCTACGATTATGAAAAGAAAATAGAGAAAAAGAAACGAGAGGAAAATAAAGGAAAAGAGAAGAGAGAGGGAGAGAGAAAGATAAGAGAATGAAAGATTTCTATTATCCACTAGTTAGTATGTAAATATAATTGCATCACTTGTGTTGGTTTTCGAAAAGATTTTAGATGCAAAAGTGTGCAGTTAACGGATCGTGTCTAATAAAAAATTTTATAAAAATTTGAGATACTTTATAAATTATAATAATTTATGTATGAATAAATTAATCAAATTAATTTATTTACTTAGCGAACGATTAAATCGATAACTAGAGTTCTTTGACCACGAACGTTCCTTGCTCTAAGTTAGATTAGAACACCCAAATCTTTCTCGTCAATTTTTTAAATCTACAAAGACATGTGTGTGGACACACCGAAACAATGGTTCTCGTGGATCCGTTGACCTATCAAACTCTGGAGGTGCCATTTTCTTAAACCTCACATACAATGGTTCCCGTGGGACCATTGCCCGGTGCCTTATCTCGCCCCTTACTGGCTCTTGGGGTTCAACCCTCTCTGGGGGTTGCTCAGGTTGGGCGGCTTATGTTGGCACAACCTATGGAGGGGTGCTCCTTCAACCTGCTGACCCTGAATCAACTAGGTAAGCAATTCACGTAACTGTCTGCTTTCCTCAACTTGGCCGGCTATTTGCCCCCTGAGACCTGCTACTTTCTACATTTTTAGGAAAAGTGATTATCATGGGATTCATTTTTTTTCATTTTAAGGTAATTTTAATTCTACCTAACATAGTATTATTCAAATTTATAGGAATCTCAAAATCATAAGAATATTATTATTATTATTAATATTAATAATATTATTATTATTTATATTATTTATTATTATTATTATTATTATAAATCTTAACAATTAAATACTGTAATATAATATTTTTAAAATTAAAAAAAAAAATTATATATAAAATTAAATATAATAATGTATTATTTTTAAGAATTATATTATTCTCTGTAATTTTCTTGATAATATGATTTCTATTAATTCTTACGTACTAAACGCCCTTTTAAATATTGCGCTTGCTCTTGTGCTCCACCTATCGCATCACCGGAGGTACTCGGGATTGCCCGGAGGTGTCCTGGGGTGACATATTCAGATTTATTGCAGATAGAAACAATGGCGAATGACAAAACTGATTAACCTTCACACTGTAAAAAATGCCAAGAAAGAAGTAACACTGCTGAAGAACTAAAGAAAACACACCTCAAAAACAAAAATCTGAATTCATTTCATGAATCCATAGTCTATAATGTACATGGTACACAAAAACTGATTTATCAAGCTTAATCGGTTGAGGAGCGGAACATACACAAAACAGAATCCGTTCTCTTCTCTCTCTGTTTCGCTCTACCCCAGCACTGAAACGAAAACCACGTAATTAGCTATGTACAAATTAGAGCGCTTTACCAGAAGCACCTCAACAAACACAACAATGGCAGCGTCTCAAGCCCGCTCTTTCTCACGACACAACGAGCGAGCAACAAGAGCCGGATGATTCTTGAACCCATCCAGATTCAGAGGAACAACTCCCTTCAGACTCTTCCCGTTCGCCCGAGCCCCGTGAGCTATGAGCAGCATCGCCACCGCTGCATGTCCCGCCTCCACCGCGCAGTGGAGCGGCGTGTACCCTGCGTCGTCGACGGCGTCCACCTGCGCCCCATGGGTAAGCAAAACCCTCGCGCACTGGATCCTCCCCTTGAACGCCGCCCTGTGCAGCGCCGTCCAACCGTTCTGGTCCCTCCCGTCCACCGCCGCCCCCTCCGCCAGGCAGCTCTTCACCCCGCTCACGTCGCCTAGCCTCGACGCCCGGTGGAGCGCGTCGTTCAGCCGCAGCAGCGGGAGAAGCTCGGCGTGGTCGTTCTCGGCGGCGAGGGCGAACGCCGTCTTTCCGTCTATATCGACGGCGTACTTCGCGTTGGAGTGCTCCAGTAGGGTTCCGACTGCTTCCAGGTGGCCTGCCGCTGAAGAATGGTGGAGCGGCGTCCATCCTCTGTCGTCCGCTAAATCGGCGTTTCCGCCGATCGAGAGCAGGAATTTTAGGGTTTCGACGTGGCCGCGAGCGGCGGCGACATGAATCGCAGTCCGAGTATCCAAATCGACCGAATTCACGTTGATGTTCGACCTGCTCTTGCAGAGAATTTCAATCAAATCGACTCGGTTCTTCGCCGCCGCTTCGTACAAAACCTTGTCGATCGAGTTATCGATTTCGCAACCGGACGCTATCAACACCTTCACTACCTCGATCTTGCCTGACATGACGGCCGAAGATAGCAGCGATCTTCCATCGGAATCTCTGAAGTTCACATCGCCACCATTGTCGATCAGAGCAGAGACCAAATCCGCGTTCTCCGATCGCACGGCCAGGTTTAGCAATTTCGCGAGCTGAGACTCGGAACACCCCGAGATCGCTTTATTCAGAGAGGAATTCACCTCCGGGACTCTGGTGTGATGAGAGATCAGAAACTCGACGACCTGTGGACCGACGAAGGAGATAGGGATGATGGCGTCCCTGAACACGTGGCGGCCGGGGGCGGAGAACAGACGGCGGAGATCCTCCTGGTGGGCCTTTCCGGTGGGGAGCATGGCGGAACGGACGGTGATGACGTCGTGAGGGGAGCGGAGAGGGGGCTGATCCGACGGCTGAGAGAGAAGCGTGTAGGTTGAAGAGGACAGAGGCGGGATTATGGAGAAAGGTTGGGGAAAGGAAAAGACACCAGGATTTGTGGTGCTGAGAGAGACTGCGACGGTCATGGTGTGCATGAGGTTCGTCAACCTGAAGACTGCGCTGCACTTCTGGCCACTCTTGAAGCTCAGCTCCACCTCCTTCACGTCTGGCTTCACCAGCCTATCCATGGTGAAACCCTGGTCTTCCTCTCCTTTCTGTGCGGCTTTTTTCTAAGCTATGTTTGCAAGACTAGAAAGTGTGAGACTTGAGGTTGGTTTAGGTGGAAAATGCAGACAAGAAACGGTGATGTGCGGTGCGTTGATCTTTCCCTTTCCTTTTCTTGGAAATATTTTGCCATTGTTTTCACTTAATTATTTAGTGCTTAAACCTGATTAATTAATGAACAAATCTTGATACTACTTGTTGGTTTAGGTTAGGGACTGAAAGCGATTGGCAGGGAACATGTTTTTTTTTTATTTATTTTTTATAATGAGAGTCGTTGTTAGCCTGTTTGAATACAGGAGCGCCCCCATTTTTCCACAACGTGAGAACATGGAGATGAGTACTCTCGGTGGCTTTTGACAGGCCAAGCAAAAAGACCAACTCAAATTTTCTGACCAAAGTTTGGTTGATTTAAAAGTATTTCCAAATTACAAGGTCCGACCTTTCTCATTACTCTACACAAGACTGGACCAACGAGACTAGGCAACTGGTAAGTGCCAAGTCTAATTCCACTACCGGGAATAATACTCTACACATTTGTAAATAAAAAAAGGGCATCTCTATTGTGGGGCACCTAGGATACGTAATAAGAACGGTCTGATCTTGATCTGAGAGTTGATAACAAATGAACTAAAATGAAATGCAAAGTTCTGGATCCAAAGGTATCATTACTCACCGTTTATTTTAACGCTCGATAATATTTTTTCCCTCCCTCTAGGCTATATAATTTCAGCCGTGTAGTTTGTGGTCATGTAGGCTATATAAACATAAGTGACGCCTTACTATTTGACTAATGGTTTTTTTTTTTTTTTTTAACTTCCATTAACTAGACAAAAAAATATTCATGAGCTCATGTTGTCAATTTCCATTGGCCAGATAATGGTTGCTTCATAGCAGCAAAAGGCATCAACTGTTCATTTATTTATTAGTCATCAATAGGGTGTGCATTTTTAAATAATACCCGATTCCCCATTTAAGATGTCGGGTTTATATATATATATATATATATATATATATATATTTTTTATTTTGGTTTTTTTGGAAGCATTTATTTTTATCGATTTTTTTTAAAATTTAATTTGGTTTTATGTGTGTGGCAAAAAGATGTGATTGTTTGTGAGGGTTCTCTTCTGTTAGTCGACTACAATTGTTTCATACTGATATGGAAATATCTTGTTCATCTTTGAAGTAATTTTAACTGTTTGGTAGATTTTTGGCTAAAAGGAAGGAAATGAACAATATTCATGGTCAAAGACAAGGAAAAGATCGCACATGCAATTTCTAGAGACAAACAATGGCAGGTCAAGCCGGGTGATTATCGAATTCATAGCGGTCTCGAACAAGATAGCTTTGTGTTTCAAAATTATAAAGAATATTAATATTATATTTTTATAAAAATGATAAAATAATGCCATAAACTAACTTCTAGCGAAATTATTTTATTAAAATTTACTTGTAAGTTTTAAGCAGGATGGTGATTTAATATTATGGTCCGTTTATTATACCGATTTAATTTTAAATTTTAAATTTTATTATAGTTAAAAGTCACGACTTTTCATCCCCTTTGGTACAGTGACAAAGCCTGGGATTTTTAAAAAACTTACAGTTTTAAGCAAGGAGTATATAATGTTTGTGTGATAATACTTTACTATGGAAGCCAGCTAGTCTAGGTGACCATGCATGGCTCCATCTGTATTGGCAAAGGGGTAAAATGAGGAGAGCAAACTTTTTAATTTTTTTAGTAGAAAAAAAATTGTTCTAAACTTTTTGGTTTTTGTTTTTAAGGAGTTATTTTTCATTTTAAATCTAACATTATATTAGGGGTGAAGTAACATTTTTCATGCAACAATAAATTAGTTTGTCATTCTCTTATTTTAGTAGGAGATTTTCTCCGATAAGTTTATCAATAGTACTAATTTTTAACTGTTAATCTGTTAAAATCACATTAATTTAAAAAAGTTAAGTAGAATAGACTGTTTTTAATATAGATTTAACGGTTAAAAAGTTAATAATCATTGACAATTTATTTTTTTTCTTATTTATTTACTGAGAGTTTTTTTATTTATTTACTAAGGATGAGGGTTTTCAAATTGAAGTTTCCAATGGGCTGGACCTCCACGAGTGATTTGTTACGGAGGGAATTACATATTCTATCCATTTAAGTCACTGGACTAATTAAAACTACTCGTAAAAGACTTTATCCCTTTAATTTTAGGAGGTACTAGCAATGGATGCGCGCATTTACGCGCATTGCAGTAAGAGATAATTTTATATTTTAGAAAAAGTTAATAATTTATGTACAATAGAAATAGATTTTTTTGTATATTTATATATGAATATATACATAGGACATTGTTATATAAAGTTATATACAAAAATTATATATATAATATATTGTTATATGAGATTATTTATAAAATATATATAAGATATTGTTATATAAAGTTATTTATAATATATATAACTCTTTCTCCTTCTTTGTTTTTTTTTTTTCAACTGTAAAATATAAATTTTAAAAGATATTAGTATTATTAATTGAAAAAATTGAAAATAGTAGGATTTAGAAGTAGTTACGTTACCTGGTTCGTGGATGTTTTCTTGGTTGTTCTATTTCTTATAACTTAAAGGATTACATAAACAAAAAAGATTTGAAATCAAGTAAAAATGAAGGGTTTGTATATTATAAAAACAGAATGGGAAAAGGAGGAGTCAGGCTTTGGAAGAAGGAGGTGATATCAAAAACAAAGGAACTATGTTGACAGCAATCTCTGGACAAATCATATAGAACTCAAAATATGGGACTTTAATTTTGATCATCATCGCCATGAAACAAAGGAACGAAAAAATAAAAAGACTAAATATACATAAAGGGTATGAGATAGACATATTACAATAATTATCTTGCTCATAAAAAGTGATAAATTACAAAATTTATCAATAGAACAATCATGAGTACTATGGTTAGACCAATATTAGCAACATTTGTTAACTGTAAAAATAAATGTTACTAAGAGAGATGTATATTAGATATGTATATAAATATGTTACTGAGTGACAAATGAAGCATGTATGTTGCCAAGAAATGAATAAAGTGCAAGCAAATACACAGGCATATTTAAGCGGTAAAGGGTAGGGAAAAAAAGGGCGGGGGCAAAATAAAATAAAAACAATCCAGAGAAATTGATAGGATTTATTAAGAATAAAGGAGCACTTTTACCAATATTGTACATGAATAAGGGATACTAACTAAACAACAATGGTATACATCAATAGCCATGATAAAAGGAAAACAATAGATATTAATAATGCTACAAAAAAGGAATATATATAATATCAACAAAGAACATCAGACAATTATTGGCAAGGGCTATTGATGGTACCTGAAATGCTCCAAACACTGCTTTAATTATGATATATCAGAGGGAACAACCGAGAATATGGCAATGAAAAACGCAGCAGTGTGCAATGAAAAATTTGAAAAGATATAACTAAGTGTAAAATAATAAAAGAAAGGGATAGATGAAAATTGAGAACGAGCAAACAAATTGCAAGTAAAATACAAAATAAGGAGAGTAAGGCAGAGAATAAGAAGGAAATGAGACTATATTTAATAAAACATCAACATGGGAATATTTTTATTTAGTAATTACTGTTTAGGTAATCAATGCTTTCAGTGATGAATGGTAAAAATATAAAGGCATGCATTCCAAGCATTTCTATTGCCATGTGCTAAGGAAAAATAAAGAAGTGGAAATAGTAGTAAGAAACCGAGTTTATCATATAGATTATAACTTGCATATCATAGAAATTGAATGAGCAAAGCAACATATAGATTTATGCATGATTCACCTGGTGCATCAACATAGAAAGGTAAATAGAATAAATGTGCTATAAGCGTAAGGCAAAAGCAAATCTAAGGCCAAGTATAAAAATCAAAAACTGTTACAAAACATGAATATCACAGTGTTTTGATGTAGCAATTATGCCTTAGATATTTAATATTCTCAGTAATGTGCAATGAATAAGCAAACTTATGTATCTACAGTGTTTTTGTGGCTGCCTACTAAGGGCAACTGCACTTTTTGTGGCTACCAACTAAGGGCAACTGCACAAAAACACAGAAATTAATAAGTTATTGTATTTATTGCACAAATTATAAAGTATATGTCACAAAAAGTGAGTGATTGGAGTAAAATATGAATTTGTCCAAAGGCTACTAGGCTTAATTAATTAAAAAAGGGACAAAAACTTTGATTTCATTTGATATGTAAAAAACAGTAGAAAAGTATAGACCAATTAAGGGAATATGATGAGATTAATGATGCGATAAAATTAACACTAGCAAGTGCACCAATCGTTCAAGTAATAAAGTGATGAGTAAGATATCGTTTCCCAATGAGGATTGGTAAAATTCACAAATAAAATGATTAAACCGACTATGTTATTCGAGATTGTGAAATTGGGAGTAATGTGAATTAAAACTAAGTAAAGATTAAAAATTAGAAAATGTAAGGAAACAAGATTTAAGAAAGAAATTCAATGAGAGAAAATGTTAGAGAGTTGATTTCACCTACACCAATTCATCCATAAGCTCAAAAGAATGAATTTCAATTATTATTATCCATGACATGGTAGAATTCCCTAATGTTTAATTATCCATATTTCGGGTCTAATAAACTATCACATATATTTTTAACTTCAAATATCCTTATTTCAGGTCTATTCTAGATTAATTCAATATGAGATGCCTTAGAATTTGTGGAATCATTTTTCGGTTAAATCTCTCTCTCAGTTACAATTTAAACTGACCACATGAATTTCCTTAAATCCCTATTCGGTTACTCCTCGTCCATTCATGGCATGTTCTATATTTTGCTTGAATATTATTCACATCCAAGATTCAATTCACAATTTGATGTTTCCTATCACATAGCTTCTCTATCCGAAACATCACTATGATCAATTCCCAAATTAATAAATGAAAAGCCCTAAGAACAATAGAACACACCCTTCACGGAAAAATAATAAATTGCAACTCATTCAAATTGAAACTTAGAAATCATAGGTTCGGATCCATCAATCTCTAACTAAAAGTATTAAACCATAACTAAATTAAATAAAACAAAGAGAATTCCAAGAGACATCACCATGCTCTTCACGAAAGAAGAAAAGAAGAAACAAGGGTAAATCCCAATGGCCGAACTTTACAAATTGTTTCTCCACCAGGAATCAACCACCACCAAAGATAAATAATCCCTCTAGGCCAACTCTAAAACTCTCGCCAAATCCCCTTGAAAAGCCCTGGGTTAAACTCCTTTTCCCCTTTTTCTCCCTTTGGAAAATCCCAGCAACAACCCCTCTAGAATATCCCTGAAAAACTCTCTCGGACAAATCTCCGAATTCCAGCCAAAAATCTATGTTTTCCCTCGGAATAAAAAAAAAACCCCTGGAATATCCCGGATCTTCCTCTAGTTTTCATTTTCAAACTCTCCCTCGAGATAGGGTTTTCTCCACAGAAATTGCAACTCTCTATCCTCTCCAATTCAGCCCCAATTCCAGCGTGCAACCAGAGGAAGTAATACCATATGGCTGGGAGCTGAAACACACTGTCGTTTGGCTAGAATTAATCTCCTCCTCCGTGTGTGGGCTTAATGGGCTGGAATTTGGGCCTTTTGCTTGAATGAAGCATAATGCTATTTTGTATTGGCTGGAATTAATCTCCTCTTCCATGTGTGGGCTTAGTTGCTGGATTATTGTCCTCCGTGTGTGGGCTTAATGGGCTGGAATTTGGGCCTTTGCTTTGTGGGCTTTTAATGGTAATCTGTGGTAGATTATCATGCTTGCATTCATCCTGCAAAATTAGATTAAGAAGACATCAATTTGTCAACAAAACACCTTAAAACTAGCTAATATTAAACTTGCAAGAGCTTAATAAATCGATATAAAACCAACTCATCAATTAAAAACCAGAAAAAGCGGAAGACAAAATTAAGGAGATGAAAAAAGATGAAAAGATTGGAAAAAGAATAGAGCCCAAGTTTGCACCTTAATTAAAAAGGATGGAGAACATTGTCTTAAGAAAGAGAGAAAAAAAGAAAGAAAAGAACAACACAGTGATTACATTATAGAATCTGCAACAATGAGAGCTGCAAATCTGTATGTCAATACTTGAGACTTAAGAAGGTAAAAAAAATTTAATAATAATAATAAGTAAAGGGAAGAGAAAAACCAATATATGATACACGTAAATAAGTTTTAACTGTAAAGGCCTAATGCGATATTGAAGCTAAAGGGCAGAGAATAGGAAAAAATAAGAGAAAAATGACTATTATATAGATAAGGAAATGTCCCTTATAGTCCATTCAAATATTGAAGCTAGAGAGAGGAAGATTTGGAATCAAGTAAAAATGAGGAGTTTGGATAGTATAAAAATATAATGGGAAACGGATGGTTCAACCTTTTGAAGAAGGAGGTAATGTTTGATGTAACAATTATGGCTTAGATATTTAATATTCTCAGCAATGCACAATGAATAAGCAAACTTATGTATCTATAGTGTTTTTATGGCTACCTATTAAGGACAATTGCACATTTTGTGGCTACCAACTAAGGGCAACTGCACAAAAACACATAAATTAATAAGTAATCATATTCACTGCACAAATTATAAAGTATAAATCACAAAAGATGAGTGATTGGAGTAAAATATGAATTTGTCCAAAGGCTACCAGGTGAATTAAAAGAATGGGCAAAAAGCTTTGATTTTATTTAATATGTAAAAAACAGTACCAAAGCAGAGACCAATTAAGAGAATAGGATGAGATTAAAAACTAGAAGAGAGAACTGAGGAGATGGAGGAAAACAAGAAGATTAAAAGAAAATAGAGGCCAGCTGTGCAGTTTAATTAAAAAGGATGAAAAATATTATCTTTAGAAAGAAAGGAAAAACAAAGAAAAGAATAACATAGTGATTGCATTATAGAATCTGTAGCAATGAGAGCTACAAATATGTACATCAATGCTTGAAACTTAACAAAGGGAAGGAGAAAAACTAATATATGATACATGTAAATTAGTTTTACTGTAAAGACCTAATACAATATTGATGCTAAAGGGTGGAGAACATGAAAAAAGAAAAGAAAAGTAGACTACATTATATAGATAAATAAATATCCCTTGCAGTCCATTCAAATATTGAAGCTGGAGATAGAAAGATTTGAAATCAAGTAAAAATGAGGAGTTTGTATAATATAAAAACATAATGGGAAAAGGTGGACTCAGCCTTTGGAAGAAGGAGGTAATATTAAAAACAAAGAAACTATATTAACAACAATCTCTGGACAAATCATATAGAACTCAAAATATAGAACTCAATTCTGATCGTCATCGCCATGAAGCAAAGGAATGAAAAAATAAGAAGACTAAGTATACATAGGGGATCTGAGATAAACATATTATGGTAATTATCTTACTCATAAAAAGTCGATAAATTACAAAATTTATCAATAGAACAATCATGAATACTATGATTAGATCAATATTAGCAACATTTATTAACTGTGCAAAGAAATGTTACTAATAGACATGTATATAAGATATGTATATAAATATGTTACTGAGAGGTAGATGAAGCACGTATGTTGCTAAGAAATGAATAAAGTGCAAGCAAATATATAGGCATATTTAAGCAGCAAAAGATAGGGGAAAAAAGGGGGGGAAATCCAGAGAAATTGCAGCATTTATTAAGAATGAAAGAGCATTTTACCAATATTGTACATGAATGAGAGATAATAATTAAAAGTATACATCAATAACCATGATGAAAGAAAAACAATACATATCAACAATGCTACGGGAAAGGAATATATATAATATCAGCAAAGAACATCAAAAAAGTATTGGCAAAGGCTATTAATCGTACCTGAAATGCTCCAAACACTGCTTTAATTGTGATATATCACGAAACCAGAGAAACTCAGAGATGGTCAGACACAAAGAAATAAAAAAAAAAACAAGGCAGTAAATGATGAATAATGAAATGAAGGAGTAAATAAGCAAAAATGAAACAAAGATAAGGATAAACAGTCAAAGGTACATGAGTAAAAGAGCACGACAATAAATGATCATGGGTGGAACGAAGCAGTAAATGATGAGGGACAAAATAGAGGAGAAAAGCTGACAAGAGCAAGAGAAAGGAAAGGGAGAAGCACAATGAATGAATCCAAAGTAACACTCTTCATAAATAAAAAGGCCAAAAGCATGTATAAACAGTAAACAACCTATAATAACACAACACGTAATAGGGCATAGTCAGTTTACAGAGGGTAAAAAATTTAAATTCGTTAATTAAATCACAAAACCAATACACTGGTCATTGTAAGAGAAAAGAGGCTGAAAGAGAGAAAAAAATAATAAGAGGAAAAACAAGTAAAAACGACACAAAAACTGGGAACTCAAAATTGCTACAGATTACAGACAATTGACATATCATTCAATATTTTTACAGTGAAATGAGAGCAAATGATGAATCTAGCAAAACAAATCAGTAATATAGGCACCACAATTCAGCATATTAATAAATGAAACAGAAAAAATTTGAGATATCCTGCCCGCAATAGAAAAGGAGGCAAAAGAAATTCTAACCATGTAAACAGATGTCCTGCAACAAAAAAATGACACAAAAACTGGCAACTCAAAATTGCCACAGATTACGGACAATTGGCAAATTCATCCCCTTTGGTATCGTGACAAAGCCTGGGATTTTTAAAAAACTTGCTCGTACAGTTTTAAGGAAGGAGTTTATAATGTTTGTGTAATAATACTTGACTATGGAAGCCAGCTAGTCTAGGTTAACATGCATGGCTCCATCTGTATTGGCAAAGGGGTAAAATGAGGAGAGGAAACTTTTTAATTTTTTAGTAGAAAAAAAAATTGTTTTAAACTTTTTGGTTTTTGCTTTTAAGGAGTTATTTTTCATTTTAAATCTAACATTATATTAAGAGTGAAGTAACATTTTTCATGCAACAATAATAAATTAGTGTGTCATTCTCCTATTTTAATACGAGACTTTTTCTAATAAATTTATGAGTAGTATTAATTTTTAACTGTTAATTTAATTAAAATTACATTAATTTAAAAAAGTTACATAAAATAAATTATTTTTAATACAGATTTAACGGTTAAAAAATTAAAAATTATCGATAATTTATTTTTTTCTCATTTATTGACTGAGGATTTTCTTGTTTATTTTTTAAGGATGAGGGTTTTTAAATTGAAATTTCCAATGGGCTAGACCTCCACGAGTGATTTGTTACGGAGAGAATTACATATTCTATCCATTTAATAGACTAGAACAGAACCTAACTCCACTTCTTTTTTTCTTTATCCTGCTGCTATCCTCTCAACAGGTCAGTCAATATCAGTAGTGGAAGAAGCAGAGTAGTCCCCTGGTCATCAGTTAGTAGTTGAATAATCCCAGTAGTGGTCCTCTTGCCTAGCGGAGTCAGCCCTTAATGGACAATGATAGGCAGACCAAAGATTGCACATCGCAGTCTAAGCGTGCTTGCTTTGCGCACCAACACAGCAGAATTTGAATCCCTCAATCTCGGGCGATTCCTGGATTGAGGAATCTTATGGCCACCAGGGAGAAGCATCCTCTTCAAGAGGAGCGATACGACCACATGCAGCTCCCCAAAATATAGGGGGTCAGGGGAGTTCTGACCCGGGTCGCGGGGGGGATTTAGCCGACGCGGTACGCCTTCTCATCAGTTGCAGGGTTTGGTGGCCCGAAATTGACTTGGCTTCGCCAAAAGGCCTCATCTCTAGAAGCCCGGCTCGCGAGGCGTCCCTCTCGCAGTAGGGTTCCAAACCTCGCCTCGCTCTTGTGACATGCTATGTTTCCCCTCTTCAAATCAAAGAGAACAAATTTCTCTCTAGAGACGGCCAGGGCCCTGGTTTGGATTCATTCGTCTTCTCGGTCTTCCTTTTGAATAGTGGGAGCAAGATTGAATCTTTGCAATAGTTTCCATTATAACAAAAGAGAAAGGGAGACCAATCAAGCTTGACACTCGCTAATTACCCCGCTAGACGCCTTACCCCTTACCCCAACCAATACCATGAAAGCCCTACCATAATATCAAATCTGACCTTCCCCCCAGAATCCAAGAAAAAATAGCGGTAAGTGCAAGCCCGAATGAAAAAACTCACTATTAGAAGCGGGTTACCTATCCTTTTATAAGTCACCTGGCATACGCTCCAGCCCTGATCCAAAAAGGACAACAACAATTCCCCTCTCTTGAGTAGAGCCCTCAAGCCTATCTAATACAGAAGAGAAGGAAGTTAGACGACATTAGCAAGGGGCTTAGTATTGGTTTTCAGCTATTGGTTCCTTTTTGTCTATTAGGGCTTAGTTGCTAAGCGGCACCCTTGCCCAGGCTTTCCGAAAGAACCAATTTCCATAACCCAGGGAGTCCATGGAAGAGCTGGTGCCAATGTAACTAGTTAACAGAATGAAACTCAATTTTTTCTCTTTTTTTGGCTTACGGACTCACCACTTGTCTGTCGTTTTAAGCTTCCAAAACAAGCAGAAAAACAATATACTGTTGTCGGTTCAGCAGCTCGAAGTTTATCGCAATAATAATGTCAGGTCAGTCACATGACTCATCCTCTTAGTCGAGCATAGCTAAGGCTACCATGACGCTACGCTGCGCCTGCACTGACGTGACTTGCAAACAAGGCTGACGCTATATAGCCATATACCCAACGCTCGGGACTAATTAAAACTACTCATAAAAGACTTTTATCCCTTTAATTTTAGGAGATATATTGATCATAAATTAAAAGACTAAAATACCCTTATTTCCAAACCATAGTTTATTTCCACTCTCCCTCTTCCGCTCACCCATTGCGTCGCTCGTCTCGTCGCTCTCTCTCTCTTCACCCTTCCTTCCCCGGTTTCTCCTCTCTCTCTCTCTGTCTATTCCACACTCTTTCAGTCCGTCGCCGGTTTCCTTTTCTCCGTCGCCGGATCTGGTTAGATCTGCTTTGCAGATCGACATCTCGAGATCTCTCTCTTCCTCGCGATCTTGGCGAATATCGGCTGTCCACCGCCAGATCTCTCTCTCCTCGCTGTTCGAGCCGCTATTCTGATGCCGCCATCATCTTCAATGAGAGGCCACCATCTAGTCGGATATTCGATCTCCTCCAAATCGTCAAGATCTGTAATCATCGGCGACGGCTCAACGAGAACGAGGCTGGCGAGGACCTCGTGGCGGCTTTAGGTTCTGCGAGTCCAGAGATGGCCATGACGACGCTGGTCTTAGGGTTTCCGACCAACAGCAGGAGCAGAGACCGCCTTGTAAGGACTTCGACTTGGCCTGCTTCCTTTCCTACGCTTCCGTCGGTATCCATGAGGAGACGGTCAAGGTTTCGTTGATTCTTTGTTTTTTCTTCCTTCTTTAACTTCTTGAAACTGAAATTTCGTGTGATCTGATGGAGATGTTCTATGATTTGTTTTGTGATATGTTCTTACATTGATCCGGATAGAGACAGATATTGAAAATAACAAATTAATCTCTTAGTTTATGAATTGATTTTACGTTGCGAAGTGTGATTTCTAGAGAAGAAGAAATTCAGAGTTGTTGTGGAAGCGATAGAACTATATGTGTTATTACAAATTGGCTATTGTACTTATTGGAAATCTGGCTTGGTGTTTCTTTTTAGGCTAAACTATATATTTGTCTTGTCTGATATCTTCTTTAGAGAGTAAATTCTAGAAGTTTGTTTAGTCGAAATTTGATCGAAAATGGTTGTTCGATCAAGTAAGGCACTGTTCGATCAAGTAGAGCCTATTGAATAATTCTGGTGTTATACTACTTAGACATAAACGTCTAGTCATTTGTTTAAGCTATTTGACTATGACTTTCGTGGTGGTGGTCTCTCTGATAACATCGAGCTGTGGAAAAGGAAGTCGGCAATGCTTCACGGGACAAGGATAAACAAGAGTTGATTTCCAGGGAGAGAAAGAATAGACTTGACTTTGAGCAAATGGCCGTTTTCGCGAGCAGATGGAGGTATATTCTCATCATCCTAAAACTGTTATCTTTTAAATTAGTTTGCCGCATTGTTTTCAACTTAAATTCACTTTAGACACTAAATTTTCGACTTCGTTTTTCGTCACTCTTATTTGCGTAAATCTGCCTCTTGGTTGGTTGTGTAAAATACATGTAAATAAATAAGTTTATGTATCCTTGTTTGTGGATTAAGAAATGGGCTTTTCCACTTTTGAAATTGCTTGAAATTATGCACGTTGAAAGAGAATACAGGAGCATTTTCCTTTCCTTTGATGCATTATGATTGATTAATTATTGTTTGTTTGCAATTTTGGCGAGTTGTAATTGGTAGTTTGGTGTTGAATCCGAAGAAACAAATGGAATTCTGTTAGTGGATTTTTTTTGATCGTTTGGTTTTTGATGACAGAGTTGTGTGTGTGTGTGTGTGTGTGTGTGTGTTTTTTTTTTTTTTTTTTTCAAATAGTGTGTTGATAATTGTTTGTGAGAAAAATACTCCACGTGGCCTAAACACGCCTAAAGCTCATTTCTCCCTCCACCATTTGGATGATAACCATACGATTCCACGTGGCCTAAAATTGACCACGTCGGTACCATGAAGGTCGAGGGAGACAGAGGTCACGCCTAAAAAAGCATTTTTGTGATCTTAAAAGCATAAAAGGAAAAATATAAGGGCTTAGTTTGGTATTGTTTTTTCTTCTTAAAATCATAGGATCTTTTACTTGAACAATCCAAAAAGTGTTGAGAATTTTAGGTGTTTGAGAAACTATTAAATCTCCTAAAAAACGCTTGTTGAATAATTTTTTAAGAATCTACAATCAAAATCAGAAGCAGCTTAAAGACAATTTTAATTTTTAGATTGCGGGAATTAGCATAATATAATTCATGAAACTTTCATAATACCCAATACTCTTAATGAAATTTAAAATTTACAATCTTCATGATTTAAAATTTAGACTTGTAATGTAATATAATATAATATAATAATAATATTGTAACAAATAATATCATAATTATATTAATAACTCTAATATTATTATTTTATTATATAATATGATATTATAATAATAATATAATTATAATTATAATATTTAATTATTATTTTATAATTTATAATATAATTATAATATATATAATTATATTTATTATTTTATAATATATTATAATATTATATTATATTAAATATAATTATAATTTTATTATATTAATAATATAATTTATTATAATATAATTACATGGTTATTAATATAAATCTTAAAATTATAATATTATTATTTATTTATAATATAATATATTATTATATAATATAATATAATTATAATCTTCTATTATATTACAATTGAAATATTAATATTTCAATTATAATATGATGAATTGAGACGGTATTTTGTAAATACGTAATTATCTTGAATATATGAACTATTTCTTTATTTTTTGTTCGTCTTGAAGGGACAAAAGAAACATCTTGTTCTTTCTTCAACAATTTATGATCTCTAGTGGACCTCTCAGTAGAATTCAAACTCAGATGAAGTTCTGACCATCTGTTAGAGAAAAAAGAATGAATGGATCTTGTATGATTCCTAAGAACAAGAAATTCTTCAACTTCTTCCGGAAGCAAATGATTATTCATCTGCTTCTCACGTTCCGTGAATAGCCGGGACATTGAGGAATATTCAGAATGACATTTAGGGGCTCAGCAATAACCGAATATTTTTGTCTGTAATTACGAAATATTTGATTCCATCCATAAATTTTCTTCCCTATGAGTTCTAATCTCAATAAAATTGTTAGGTCTTACTGTTCATATGTTATGATATAAATATATCACACTAATTTGTTATGTATGGATATAAGCTACTAATATATTTTTTTTCCCAAAGTGAGTTCGCCGCCAACTGTAGCAGCACCATCCGCTAAAATTTGTCTCTTTTTAATACATTTACCCTTTTCATTTTGGGGTGACGGAGGGATCATACCATTCGAGCCTTTTTTTTCATTCTTTTTCCAGAGGTTTGGAGAAAGCTCCAATCAATAGGAAAAAAAACCTCCCTTCCCGAAATGTAATATTTCTTTTGTAATATTATAATATGATTTATAATATTGTAATTATATTAATCATTTTAATAATATTATTATATTATATATCATAATTATATAATATATTATTTAATAATAAATTTTATTGTATTATATTAAATATAATAATAAATATACACTATATTATAATATATATATTATATTATAGTATAATATAATATAACCATTATTTTTAATTATTTTAGTTATTATTTTAATAATATTATTATGTTTTATATCATAATTATATAATATATTATATAATATTGGTTTTTTATTATATTAAATATAATAATATATATTATATTATAGTATAATATAATATAGTCGTAATTTTTAACTATTTACATCAATTTAACCTCATAATTTATCAAATGTTATTATATTGATTTTAGAACTAAGACAGTTACTATAATTATAGTTTACCAAACACTAAGCTCTCTTTTGTAAAAGCTTTTTTTTTTTCAGCACAACTAAAAGTAATTTTTTCAAAATCTACAACACTACCAAACTAAGACAAGAACCAGTGGATGTAGCTCTTTTTTGATAGAGTGAATCACTATAAATCCGTGTCTTTTTACTTTCGTTTTAACGACAAATCAATACATTATTCCATACATCTCCAAAACAAACGCAATCAGTTGCATTACTTCGAGAATATAACTAGTTTTGGCTGGTAACCCAACGGTCCACCGAGAGGTAATCCGGCGTAATCTTGTTGATGAAATTTTACCGTCAACAATAATGATCATAATTTGTAGATTGGGGATGTCTAAGGCCTCATTCGCTTTGCAGATTCTAGTTGAGATGTGATATTTTTGAAAGCTTTTAACTATAGCAAAAAAAGTTAGATGGGACATTTTCTGAGAGCCTTTAACTGTAGAAATCTAGAACTGAAAACTCAAACTAGTGAAACGAAAGAGGCCTAAGTTCATAGTGTTTGTAAGGTTTTTTTTATTTTGGTAGGCGGTAAATGCACTGGCGCAAGTCCGATGGCTCATGGTGGTGACTTGCAGTAAATATTTAGGGCTCGTTTGTTTGTTGCGTTTAAATTTATAGCTTTGATTTTGCTACAATTTTTTTTCTCATAAAAAATTTAAATTTCAAATGTCAAAATTAAAAATCACTAGTTTAAACACATGACCAAACATGCCCTTTAAGTTTTTTTTTAATTATTTTTGTATCTTTGTAAATCAGTGAAATGTCGTAATTAGTTTTTTTTTTTTTTTGTATTTGTCTTTCATATTTTTAGTATTTCTTTTACTGGGAATGATTATGTTTGTATAAGTCAAACACAAATATGAAAATAGAAATGTAATTTGACAAATATGGCATAAATTGAAAGACTATTTACATAGTTTAACAGATTAGGATCGGTCGGCAACTTGGAGAACTACGGGCCGGCTTAACCTGTCAAACTATGGATCATAAAGTCAGACTATGGGCCATAGTCTGACAGACTATGGCCGACGATTGGCGTAACTTTTTAGATTATGGGTCATAGTTTGACATATTGTTTGTAGGGTTTTTTTTTTTTGGCGGTAAATGCACTGGCGCAAGGCCAATGGCTCATGGTGGTGACTTGCAGTAAATATTTAGGGCTCGTTTGTTTGTTGCGTTTAAATTTATAGTTTTGATTTTGTTACAATATTTTTTCTCATAAAAAATTTAAATTTTAAATGTCAAAATTAAGAATCACTAGTTTAAACACATGACCAAACAAGCCCTTAAGTTTTTTTATTTTTATTTTTTTATCTTTGTAAATCAATGAAATGTTGTTATTAGTTTATTTTTTTGTATTTGTCTTTCATATTTTTTAATATTTCTTTTACTGGGAATGATTATGTTTGTACAAGTTAAACACTAATATGAAAATAGAATTGTAATTTGACAAAATATGGCATAAATTGACAGACTATTTATATAGTTTGATTGATTATGATCGGTTGGCGACTAGAGAACTGCTGGCCGGCTTAACCTGTCAAACTATGGATCATAGTTTAAGAGACTATGGGCCATAGTCTAACAGACTGTGGCCAACGATCAGCATAACTTGTTAGACTATGGGTCATAGTTTGACAGACTGTTTGTAGGGTTTTTTTTTGGTAGGCGGTAAATGCACTGGCACAAGACCGACGGCTCGTGGTGGTGACTTGCAGTAAATATTTAGGGCTTGTTTGTTTGTTGCGTTTAAATTTATAGTTTTGATTTTGCTACAGTATTTTTTCTCATACAAAATTTAAATTTCAAATGCCAAAATTAAGAATCACTAGTTTAAACACATGATCAAACAATCCCTTAAGTTTTTTTATTATTTTTTTTATCTTTGTAAATCAGTGAAATGTTGTAATTAGTTTATTTTTTTTGTATTTGTCTTTCATATTTTTTATTATTTCTTTTATTGGGAATGATTATGTTTGTACAAGTCAAACACTAATATGAAAATAGAAATGTAATTTGACAAAATATGGCATAAATTGACAGACTATTTACATAGTTTGACAAATTATGATTGGTCGACGACTAGAGAACTACGGGCGGCTTAACTTGTCAAACTATGGATTATAGTCTAACAGACTATGGGCCATAGTTTGATAGATTGTGGCCGATGATCGGCGTAAGGTGTTAGATTATGGGTCATAGTTTGACAGACTATTTGTAGGCTTTTTTTTTGGTAGGCGGTAAATGCACTAGCATAAGGTCGACAACTCGTGGTGGTGACTTGCAGCACATATTTAGGGCTCGTTTGTTTGTTGCATTTAAACTCATAATTTTGATTCTGCTACAGTATTTTTCTCTAAAAAATTTAAATTTCAAATGCCAAAATTAAAAATCATTAGTTTAAACGCATGACCAAACGGGCCTTTAGGTTTTTTTGTTATTTTTTTTTTTATCTTTGTAAATCAGTGAAATGTTGTAATTAGTTTATTTTTTTGTATTTGTCTTTCATATTTATTTAGTATTTATTTTACTGTAAATGATTATGTTTGTACAAGTCAAACACTAATATGAAAATAGAAATGTAATTTGACGAAATATGGATCATAAATTGACATACTATTTACATAGTAAGACAGACTATGGCCGGTCAACAACTGGAGAACTGCAGGGCGACTGGAGATGGGCCATTATTTGACAAATTGTGGCCGACGATTGACGTAACTTGTTAGATTATGGGTCATAGTTTGACATACTATAATTGGCGACAAACATAACCTGTCAGATTATGGGTCATAGCCTGGTAGACTATGGTCGGTGAGCTGTCAAAGTTTCGTCGTCGGTCGCGAGGGACCCTGCTAGACGGTCGTCGGAGTTTTGCCACCAGTCATCGGGTCACTAGAGACTCACCGGACTGCCGTCAGAGTTCTGCTGCCCGTCGTTGAAGACACGCCAGACAGCCGCCAGCCACCGGAGCTCCGTTGTCAGCCGCTGATTGGAGACAACCAACATCTTGTAAATTCCTTTGACACGGTATTTTAATAATCTATATATTAGGCTTAGTCTAAAAGGGCATAAATAAAAAGGTTAATGTTTGGGAATTAATAATAGTTTGGTGATCCATTTTGAGGGGTAATTCTAAAAATCTCTCTTTGTTATTGGGTTAAATAGCTTTAAATGGGCTTATCAAAACAATTAGCAAATATGTATGAAGGAGTTGAGAGACTTGCGGTAGCTAACCATTATAGGTTGTTAGATTTTTGCTTCAGTGTCTTTTTAGCTTCGTCGGACTAAGGACTGTTTACGTTATTCCAATGCAAAATTTGAGTATAAGAAGACAAGTAGAAATATCAAAGTTATTTGGAGTTGTGGCATCAAGATTAAATAAGATACAATGTAGAATTTAATTAAAATTTTGATAGTTAAGAGATATTTTGCAGCCGTATTTTTAATTGTTTACTCGTCTTTTTCATCCCATAAGAATATCTCTAAAAGAGTTTGTTTTTTTTTTTTTTAAAAAAAAAAAAAAAAAAAGGAAATCTCTGGTAGAGTTAGTACTTAGTAGTAGTTAGTGGCGATTTATTTATATCTTTGATAATTAATCTAAAAAATACTTTGAAATGCATCTTAAAACTACCCTGTTAATTCAGCAGAAAAACTACCTTGTTACAAAAGCTCATGAATTACATTCACTATGCTTTACAGCTGATTTGTCTAATTGAAATATTGATCATTAATTCCATCATTGGCATCATCTCATGGCTATCTCTACCTTGTTGAGATCAATTAGTGATTTTCATTGTGACCATTTATTATTCTCCATTTGTCCTCTTTAAAAATTAAAAAAAAAATAAAAATAAAAAAGACACTATTACCTCAAGCTAATACAAACGGAACAAAAAGAATTAGTTGCATACTTAAAAAGAAGAAAAATGTTGGTTCATTTCACAGAATGAGTCGAAATTACAAGTGGATGAATAAAGAGTAATCTAAAAAGAATGGTAAATATATGTCCTTTAGTAACATAATTTCAATGAATATGATGTCACTTGTTATCGTTTCATACTTTTTTATGAAATCATGAACGTCTCATTATCTTTTGCAATCTAGCCTATAGGCGACAAAATTGTTCTAACAAGCGACACATCTTTGATTTTCCTTCCCTAATGCGCCGCCGCGCCTTTAAGAAAAGCACAAAAAAGTCTCCGTCTTCTCTCTCCTATGTGGTGACGCTTCAAGCCAATTATATGTAAAAATGTATACGCTAGTGGGTCCAGGGGCCTGAAATATCGTAATCACAAAAGGCCCAAATTTTGTAAAGACGAATGCAGGCTGAGCTGGCCACTGGGACACCAAAAATTGTCATATTGGGAAAAATTTTAGACATATAGCAAAATTTTTTACTGAAATATAGGAAAAGACTTTAAATATTATTTTTTGAGGTAAAAGATTGTAAATATTTCACGAATAACATAAAATTATTATTATTGAATAATAATATACGTATTTCTATACAGCTCTCAAATTTAACCGACATAATTAGAAAAATTATCTTTTGACCCATCATGATTTGTTGTCCTATCCTATTGTCTCTGCAATTAAATTTTGATCCATTATGAATTGTTTAAGTATTTTTAATCTTTTATTGTTAGATTCTTAAATTTAGATGGTATGTTAAATAGTTAGTAGAAGAACATAGAAAAAAAAAAAAAGGACAACATATCTATTATACATCTATTTTTCAACATTAGGAGTGTGACGATAAATTAGATTCTAAATTGATGGTCTTAAATAATTTACAGTGAAAACTGGTAAAAAAAAAAAAAAAAAAGCAACAAAAAAAAAGTGGGAGCTATACTTTTCTTTTTTTTTTTTTTTTTTTTTTCTTGGATGAATGAGGAGATAACGACTTATAGCATAAGTTGATTTTTAGTGTTTAGTAAATCTTTTTAAAAGTATTTTTTGAATAATTTTTAAAAATTCTACAGCTAAAATCAAAACAACTTAAATATAACTTTAGTTTTTAGATTGTGCGGGAATTAGTATAGTATAATTAATGAAACTTTCATAATACCCATAATACCCCTAATGAAATTTAAAATTTACAATCTTTCTAATCTAAAATTCAGACTAGTAATATAATATAATAGAATATAATAGTAATATTGTAACAAATAATATCATAATTATATTAATAACTCTAATATTATTATTTTATCATACAATATGATATTATAATAATATTATAATTATTTTAATAACATGATATTATAATTATTATTTCATAATATATTATATATTATATTGTATTGATATAATTATATTTATTATATTATTAATAATATAATAATTAATATAATCTTATAATTTTAATATTATCATATATTATATTATAGTGTATTACAAGTTATGGTTATATAATATATTAATTATAATATATTTGTTTAATATAAGATAATAATTATTAATAATATAATATATTATATTATAATATAGTTGTAATTTTTAATTATATTATAATTAAAATATTACTATTTTTATGTAATAATGTAATTATATTAACCATTTTAATAATATTATTATATTCTATATCATAATTATATACTATGTTATTTAATAATAATTTTATTATATTATATTAAATATAATAATAAATGTATATTATATTTTAATAATATAATATAATCATTATTTTTAATTATTTCAGTTATTATTTTAATAATATTATTATATTCTATATCATAATTATATAATATATTATATAATAATAATTTTTTATTATATTAAATACAATAATACATATATATTATATTGTAATTATATATTATATTATAATATAATGTAATATAATATAGTTGTAATTTTTAATTATTCATAATAATTTAACTTTATAATTTACTAAATATTATTATACTAATTTTAAAATCAATAAAACTACTATAATTATAATTCATTAAAATTATTTCTTTTTTAACACAATTAAAAATATATTTTTTAAAATTTATAACACTATAAACTAAGTCAACAGCCTCCAACCAACGATTCATTAAAAAAAAAAAAAAAAAAAAAACGCTTCTACCGTTTGACTATTCAAACTGAGACACCGATTTTTCACAGCCACAAAAATAAATAAATAAATGAAATAGAGCTTAATTCATTTCATCTGCTTGGTTACTTTCAACCAAACACGGAAGCATACTCAAATATAGCACCTAAAAATATCTTGGAAAATAAAAATTCCTCATTTACAGTAATTTCATTTAAATATTATTAAATCTTTTTTTTTTTTTTTTTCATTTTACTTTTGTCGAGTCCAAATTTAAGCTAATAAATGAGATTTGAGAAGTTTCTATCAATAACAGTGAATAGTTTTTTTCAATTGTTGACATCTTTTTTTAATCAAATAGATAATTGAAAAACGAAAATACATTTTAGAAATTTATATTAATTTCCGTTTAGTGAGTGACGATAACAATTTTAGCGTGAAGACTTTTTTTTAGCTTCTCCAATAGTATTAGAAAAAATAAATTATCAGTAATTTTTTTAAATATGTATAAAAAAATATTTATTTTATATATTTTTTAATTTAATATAATGTTAATCATATCTAATTATCATAAATTGAGACTACTAGTAGGATTGTACTAAAAGAACTCTCTTTTTTTTTTTTTTAAACAAAAAATCCCCAAAATCTTAAAATAGTTGCAGAAGGACCAACATTTATAACAAATGTCCAATTTTGGACCGAAATTTTTAACATGTAATGCACTTGATATGGTATGTGTATATACAAAACGACGCTCTAACCTTTCATCCACCTTCTCCAATCCAACGCGGCCACGCCTCTCCTCCGTGGATTCCACTACTACCTCATCTTGAACTTCAAGCTCCCAATGCCCTCTTTACCGCTACCGGCAGTTCGTTTGTAATGTTTTCAAGAGGAAGTTACTATCTTGCCCCCATATTTTATTGTTTCCTCCAATAACATATTTTAATTCTATATTTCATGTAAAATGTTTAAAATGAATTATGGCCATGATTTTTTTTATTCAAAGTGTTTATGAAAAGAAAATACTGCAACAAAATTAAAATTATAGATTCAAATACGTATACTAAATGAACTCATACGTAATTTTACGAAAGGTGAAGATGCAGACAAGCGCTGAAGGGCAGAGGCTTATACTCGCTCATAGCAGTGGTTTTTAGTTAATATCTCTCTTTTTAATTTTTTTTTGAAATGATTTGGAGAGTATCTTATTAAGTTTGGCTAAAAACGGATGCTCATTGATTTATTCTGGCTTAAATTTAGTGACAATTATTGTCTTTTCATCATTTTTTTTAGAGATTTGAGATGTTTTTGCCAAAAAAATAAAATAAAAATAAACCAACGAAATATATTGTCACCTACCAAACAATTTGGAAACCAAACGAATTAAAAACCTTGTAAACGTGACTATCGAATGGTTTTGGATAATTTTTTCCACCAACGATAATTGGGCTTAAAATTGCTTTTCCAAAAGAAGAAAAGAGAGAGAAAGAGTAAAAAAAAAAAAAAAAAATGGAAGAAAATATTAATAGCTCGAAAGAGAAAAAAAAAAAAAAAAAAAAATTGGAAGTCTGAAACATCTGGTAAATGGAATCGAAACATTTTTGCACTCAAAGGGGGAACCAATTATGGACATCGTTGTCTCCGGACATCTTGTTTTTTTTTTTTTTGGAATGGAAACTAATTTTGCTTTCAACTTATCAATTCCGTCATGGATGTCATCATCGTTTTCTACATTATTGTTGGTTTTTTTTTATCATTATTTTTTTCTTTTTTCCCCTGATAACATAGTCATTATCCTTAACCACTAAGGAATTCCATAACGTGATGACTGACCAAAAAAAAAAAAAAAAAAAAGAGAGAGAACAAATTATCCGTTGATACAGGATAATAAAGTTGAAAAAAAATAAAACAATCAACATTAATGCCTTCTTGTTTGGAGATTGTAGGGAGATGCCTAATGCAACTAATTTTGATAGGTACATCCACTTGGGACTTTTGCCCTGCCATGTTTAGTTTGAGGAGTGCTTGTATCTAACTCTTTAAGTGCTTTAGATATACTTCTTTTTTAGTATTAGAATATAATCCCATTATTTTTATTTTATTTTATTTTTTTGTCCTATATATCATGTTTCGTGTATCATGATCTTTGTTTCCATGACTAGACAACTTCATTAAATGATATATTTTTAAGGCCCTTTTATATAAGACCATATACTTATAATGTAAGTTTTTTTTTTTTTTTTTACATTTAAATCTGATCAAAATCACATTAAAAAAAATGTAAAACAGACAATTTAAATATAAAGTTGATAGTTAAAAATAAAAACCTATCATGTAATTTTTTTTTACACTGTTAAATCTAATTAAAATCACATTAAAAAAATAATTTTATTCTAATGGAAAATTATCACATTCAAGCATATTAGGATCTATGTGCCATGTAAGTGCTTGTACCAACCACTTAAGACCAACCTCTTCGGATATCAAAAGTATACTTCCATTTTCATATGTAAGATGATACAACTTCCCAATGGTTATGCATAGGTTACAAGCCATAGGTGCTTATGAGTAATGAGGGAACAAAATTGTCTAGCCTTAGCCTATGCAAATTAGGTCTACTCATTTTATTACTCTGTTTGCAACGTTACAAAAACAAAATTGCTTACCCATTAATAGCTGCTAAGTTGTCGTCATGGTTAATTTGTCATATTTGCGTTGGTGTCCATAAAAACTGAAAAGTCATTTTTCACCCCACTTCATAATTGGAATATATTGATTATGGGAGGACTTAAAAGTACTATTTTTTCCCATTGAAAAATCTTAAGGTCCCGCTTGTAAGTCGTAACCAATAACTAAAATTATCCCCAATTGATTAACAAGCACATGACTTTGTTATCTAATTATTGTTTTGTAGCCTGCTGGGACAAAGTCAGCAACATTATGTCACCTTATATAATATTCTACAACCATTTGTCCAAATTTTATAATATTGCATAACCCAAAAGAAACATAGAGGACAAATTGTTTGTTTGAATAATAGAACTTGTAAATATAGCTAAATTTGTTCAGCCTCATCATTATGATTGTTTAAAATTGACCCCGTTCATTTCACTGATTCGAGTTTTGCTACAGTAAAAAGCTCTCACAAACAATCACATTTAACTTTTTTGCTACAGTAAAAAGCTCTCACATAAAATTACATCTCAACTCGAA
This sequence comes from Morus alba, assembly GCA_012066045.3. NCBI lineage: Eukaryota > Viridiplantae > Streptophyta > Magnoliopsida > Rosales > Moraceae > Morus > Morus alba. Next base: position 7,905,309 of record CP050230.2, on the reverse strand, counting down.
TCAACGAACTAAACGAGCCTGTAATTTTTGTAAAATTTTTAACTAATCTCTAATTTGACTCCCCAAATGTCTCCATAATATAATCAAAGTTTTTTTTTTTATTAGGGCAATAAAATTAGTTTTATATATACAAATTGAACCAAAAGTCATCCCCCATCCATGAGCTTTTGGATAATCACCATTTTAAAAATATAAATTAAGCAAAAAAAAAAAAAAAAAAAAGGGAGGAAGACTAATTTTAAAAAAAAAATTAGTCTCACAAACAATCACATTTAACTTTTTTGCTACAGTAAAAAGCTCTCACATAAAATTACATCTCAACTCGAATCAACGAACTAAACGAGCCTGTAATTTTTGTAAAATTTTTAACTAATCTCTAATTTGACTCCCCAAATGTCTCCATAATATAATCAAAGTTTTTTTTTTTATTAGGGCAATAAAATTAGTTTTATATATACAAATTGAACCAAAAGTCATCCCCCATCCATGAGCTTTTGGATAATCACCATTTTAAAAATATAAATTAAGCAAAAAAAAAAAAAAAAGGGAGGAAGAGGTAAATAGGCCAAGACTTGAGATGAATTAAAATTAATTGGCCAATAGTTTATATAAGTTAATAAATAGGTCAAATTACTATTTTCGTCCATAACTTGTCTAGTTATGAACCATAACTTGACAAGTTATTGTCCATAATTGTCCATAACTTGTCTGGTTATAAACCATAACTTGACAAGTTTGTCCATAACTTATCTGGTTATGAACCATAACTTGACAAGTTATGACCTATTAATTTTTATAACTAAAAATTGACTTATATATTTTTTTAAGTTTTTCATATTGACCTGTTGTGTAGCAGTGAATTTAGTACCCTTTTGGCTGAAATGATTTGGGGCTGCTTACAAATTTTGGTCTTACCAAACAAACAAAGCATAATCCAAAAAAATATTGATGTTTGTTGGATGAGAACATTTGGAGGGTAAGTTGATTTTATTAATATACGTGATTGATGTTTTACTTCAATCAAGGTGAGAATCTAATCGCCGAATAGTTCAAATACAATGTACAATGGCTTTGATGGTGGCTTTATTTTTGTTTTGTTATGACCAAAATAAGAGATAATCAATTAAGCCAAACATTCATTGTACGTGGCTTACTTTGTCTTTGCATCTAGTGAAAAAAAAAAAAAAAAAAAAGTTAAAACATAGTGGATTGTAAAGGGAACCCCAAATTGCAACAGTTAATGCAAATCCAACTATATGGATGCTTTTTTACTTTTTATTTTTTTTATTTTTTTATTATATTAAATATTTGTCAGTGCATACATGTGCGGTCATTATTAACAGTGTTTCTTAATCTGGAATCAGAATAGTTTTTGGTTTTTTAATCAATTTTTGTTCAAAGGGTTCTCTGGAATTTGTTTTTGTTGACACTTGACAAGACATAATAATTAATTTGCAAATATCCATTAACAATTTGGAAGTCAATCTCGATTCTGAATAACTTTGCTATGAATAACCATAGATCATGATATTCCAGCAAAATAAAAAAAAAAAAAAAAAAAAAAAAAACCATAGTTCGTGATATGTCAAATCAAGTATAAATATATTCAGATCAATTCTTAGATAAAATAAAATAATTAAAAAAAAAACTTCTGTTTAGTCGCCTAAACATAAAAGGATATATACAAGTTTAGTAAGCACAAGATAAGGTTCTGCCATATTGCCCTTTTATATGTATATAATGTTATTAAAACTAACGATATAATGGCTTTTCCCCAAAGATGCTATGGAAGAAAAGGTACCGTTGACCAAAAACAATCAGCTAAATGGGTATAGAATGATTTGACTGAAAACTGGAATTTCTTCTTATTCTCATCAAACAAAAAATAAAAACATCATTATTATTATTATTATTATTATTATTATTGTTATTTTTAATGGATGCATATAGTGATCATCTTCTCCCGAGGCTATTAATTAAATTAAGAATCCGTTTGATTTTTAAATTTATTTCTTGATTCAAATTATGATTTATGATTTATTATAATATTTTTTTTAATAAAAAATATACATAAATTAAAAATAATTTAAATCACATAATTTAAATCTATAAACTGAATTGACCATGAACAAGAGAGAGTGAGAGAGATACTTATTTATGTCCTCCAGTTAGTGCAGTGTCTGAAATCTTTTGGACTCAGAAGAGAACACGAATATTTCAAAATTACTCATTCCCAATTTATGGCTTGACCCAATCGGCACTAGAAGCCAAAAGCTGTTCCTAGTTGTTGACCTAACGCACAGGAGGCCAAAACCATTGTGGCCCGCATGCTACTAGACATTTTTTTTTTTTTTTTTTCTTTTTTTTTTTTAGAAACAAAATGAATATAAAAATAATAAAAATAATAATTAACTTCCAAAATATGCAAGTGCATTGTTTAGATGTCTGATCCGGACACTTCCAATAGAGAAAAATATAATAATAATAATAATAATAATAATAATAATAATAATAATAATAATAATAATAATAAATTGCAACCAATTATAGTTTATAAACATCCATTAGGAATATGATTCCTCTTGTACGAGTTATCTTGAAAAATTATAATCAGTCTATCTTCAATCTTTCAACCGTATTCTTGAACGCGCATTGCAATATCAATGTTATATTTGTCGTATAAAAGTATGAAAATGAAATACTTAACGTGTTAGTTTATTTTGCATTTTAATATCTAATACTAATTTAAATGTTATATGGACTTTTTTTTTTTTTTTGCAATAATAACAGAGTTAGAAATTGTAAAATTAAAATAATAATTTAAAAATATTTTGAATATAACAATGTTATAATTGATTAAAAAAAAGGTTGATGCATTAACCAATAGTGAATAAATTTCAAAATTTGAGATTTGCATTAACCAATAGTGAATAAATGTTAAAATTTGAGATTTGCTATACTTTGTGTTAAAATTTACCATTAAATGTGCATTTGCCGAATTTAGCATAGTAAATAGCATTACATTAAAAAAAAAATTCACTCAAATAGTAAAATTTAATATTTGACACATCAATTTTACATCACATTGAATACATTTCTAGCATGAATTAATCACAACATCACATAGTCCAACATGAACAATATAATATGAACACTTTAACATTCGTATATTGTAAATAAATTTGGATTGATCTGCGTTCTTTTAAAATTATTATTACATAAAATACATGTCTCTTTACATTTTTTTTTTTTTTTCCCTATTTTTGAAGGAGCCTTTAATTTCTACGTATTCCGTGTAGACCAATCTTACATTAAAAATCTTAGATTGTATATATAAAATCTCAGTCTTTTGTATATAAAATTTTGTGATGATTTGTTTGACCTCATGATATGTATATGTCATATATTGGATTGTATAGAATGCATAAGAGTTTTCTTAAAGCGACAAGGAGCCAAAAAAAAAAAAAAAAAAAAAAAAAAAAAAAAAAAAAACCTATGAGAATTATATCTACAATGACATAAATAAAAACAAAAAATTTGATTGAGACCAGTTTTAAGCACCAATTAAAATAGAGAAAATGGACCTCTCTTATAAATTTTATATTATAAAAATGTTTAACTAGAAGATTTAAATTATGTGATTTAAATATTTTTAATTTACGTATATTTTTTATAAAAAATATTATAATTAATTATAAATTATAATTTGAATTATGAAAAGTGACGTTGACGTTGAGCGCCAACAACGCCCATAGTTTTGTTGTCTTAAAATAAGGGACGAAGGGTTCACATTAATATCGACGTGATTTTTGTTGGAATAAAAGTACATCGGCAACCACATTTGTGATGGGTATGGGTATTCAACAACATGTACTGTAGAAGCTTCCTTTTTTTAAATAGAGAAAGGGGCAGATAAACAAACAAAGGGGAAAAAGAAAAATAGAAAGGGAAAAGGAAGAGCACGAAAAGGGTGTGCGGATAAAGAGGGAAGGCGAATGCAACACGGCAAATACATGACTTTTGTATATAGTGTCCCTCTCTTTCTATGTGTGTGTGGCACGTGCTCAGCCATTCCTCGCATAAGGACAACGTATACATCCAAATATACTAGCACCATCTTGCTTTTATAAATATTAATTACTTTTTAATAAAAAACAAAATAAATAGTGATACTGTTAATTTATGATATTTTTATGATAAAATACGATTTTATCGTTGAGGCTCTTTTAAATGTTAAATTTGTATCGACTTTTGTAAATATTACGTGTTTTTGACGTGATTATTTTAATCAAAGTTCACGATAAAAAAAAATAAACATGTACTATTAATAGAGAAAAAAAAAAAATATATCAAGATTTAAAATAAATTAAAATTAATGAATTAATAATTTATATAAGTTAATAAATATATTAAATTATTATTTTTATTAATAATTTGTCTAATTATGAATTATAACTTAATAAGTTATTGTCCATAATTTATCTAATTATAAATCATAACTTAATAAGTTTATTTATAATTTATCTAATTATAAACCATAACATAATAAGTTTATTTATAATTTATCTAATTATGAACTATAACTTGACAAGGTATGACCTATTAATTTCTATAATTAAAAATTAGTTTATATACTTTTTTAAATTTTTTATATTGACTTATTTCTTATTATTTTCGCTATTAATAATGATACATGATGATTTAAACTAACACTATGTTTGATTTTATTGTTAGACATAAATTTAATTTTTTATAAAAAAAAAAAAAAATTGTTAAACTATGATTCAAACTACAAATTAAACAGTTTCCTACATGTATTTGAATTGTTATTTGATTTCTTGGATATCAAGGATCATTATGAAAGGAAATTTGGCTGGCAATATGTGGAGTGTGGAGTCTTTTGGTTATGATTGCTTAGACCCTTTTTTGGAGCATCATGCCGGTCACTCCCTCATTTGACCAAAGCAAAACGACCAAGAAAGAACATGATATTATAGGCTGTAGAAATGGGTAATTGTTGAGGTTGCCATATGGTATTTTTTTTTTGGCTTTCGAATGAATCGCCGTCGTTCCATATATATGCGACCCCACGTAACATTTTAACTTCCGGTTCATGTTTAACAAAAAAAAAAAAAAGGAAAAAAAGTGTGCTTGTTTTTGTTTTTATAGAGAAGGATACGCAACCCATTTTTGCAAACTTTTTTTTTTTTTTTTTTGGGATTTTTTGTGGTGAAAATGGAAAGCCGCCTTTAAAATATTGGCCGACGAGATATAACAACAAGAAGATGACAAGTTATATTTTGAAAACGTAGTTCAGGAGGCAGCCAAATGAGTAAAGACAATAACATAATTGGCATGACCATATAAAACATAATCACTTTGGGGATAACGATTCGAATCATAATTGGATTGATTTTGACCATATAAAAATAATCACTTTATCTCAGCACTTAATCCCCGGAAGAAAAGGAGTATTGGGTAACAATAGTGCATATTTATAAACGTTAAATTTTATTAAAATCACATTAAATTAAAAATTAATACAAACTTAATAAGTTAAAATATGATGGTCTTATTACTTAGGCATTTATTTTTTTTTATCATTGAAAAAATATTTGCACTCATAATTAGTACGAAAAAAAAAAAATGCAACTCTTGATTTTTTTTTAACCACGTAAAGATTGACTCATAAGTTTTTGTTGGACATTACATCATAATTGGTGATATGTGCAAATGATTTGGTGAAGGTTTAATTGATTGAAAAGGTATGACAATAATCACCAATAATTAAGGACGGAATTACAAAAACGATAATCGGGAAAGGAGTTGAGGGATACCAAAGTCATTAAACGAATTATATTATTATGTGATGCGGCAAACACAAATTTTTTAATTTTAAATAATAAACTATAAAATTTTAGGTAAAATCTCTAATTTAATATTAAATTAGAGTGAGACATGTATATATTTTTTTAAAATATGTATATTTACTCTTTCATATATGTATATTTTCTTTAAAAATATGTATATAACTGTTTAGATAAATTATAAATATCACACCATATTATACATATTTTAAAAAGAAATATATATGTACTTAAAAAAAATATACATATTTAAAAAAAAAATAGACATGTACCACTCTAATCCGATACTAAATCATAAACAATTCATAAAATTTTATTAGATTGCATATACATATATATATATATATATAATACAAATAATAAAAAAAAAATTATGGGGTGACTGTCTCTCTAAATTACAATGTTATTTTGCATTGTGTTCCTAAATTATTAAAGATATAAGACCTGTTTAAAAAATATACTTAAACAATAATTTTTAATTTTAAAATTTAAAATTTAAATTTTTTTTAACATATAAATATTATAAAAAATTAATAATTTAAATTTAAATATATAAAATAAACAGGCTCGCAATAACGTAATTTTATTTTCCATATCTCCAAGAACACAAAAAAATCAACGGTTCCCATTACTCAAACTAGAAAGTACAAAAAAACCAATAGTTCTTCTACTTCTAGTTCTAGTTTTCTTGTTTGTGTGTTTAGGCCGAGCCAAAAACACCACCGCGGCGAATATGGGACCTCTCTTTTCCCATCAGACAAATCAGCGGCGGGGCAACGCACCGGAGGCGGGACCCACGCGTGTGGGCCCGCCCCACTAGAAAAATCTAAATCAACTCCCTCACCACCCCACTGATGCAAAGTATACACACGTGGCGCTCTCTCAGACATCCGGAGCCCCATCACCGAGGGGGGATAGAGATTGGGGAAAGGGCGGGGGGAGGTTTTTAGAGGGGGTCCCACAAAGAGTTTTTGATCATCGTATCAGCTCGTTTAAAGAATATGACTTTATCATATGTGCGGTCCCAGCGGGAAAACGTGAGCTATATCCGTTCTCCACGTGTCCGTAGCCGAGACGAGAGAGATGAGATGAGGGAGAAGATGAAGAAGAAACGGGCAACAGATAATACGACAAAATTTAATGCCCACATTAGGAATTTTAATTTTTGAATTAATATATTTATATAAAATTTCAATTATTTATAACAAGAAGGAAATGTTTTATTTTTTTATTTTTATTTATTATGACCAGCGCCCTAGGCTCTGACAAAAAACATGCCGTCACGCGCTTTTCGCTAGCTGACAAAACACGTGTCGTCCTCAATGGCACTTTCGGCGTTTTTCTGGGGGAGTAAGGGTAGTTCGGGGATTTTCGCTAGCGGAAGTTGAGCAAAAGAGTCGAGACGGAACCCCCGTTTGTCGTCACGTGCCTTGGCGTCGGCCGCACGCAGGAAACTCTTGTCTCCTTCTTTTTATTTATTTTATTTTATTATTTTCTCTGAGTTGTTTTTTTTTTTTTAATTATTTTATCTATCTCTCTCTCTCTTTTTTTTTTTTTTTTTTTTCTTTTTCTTTTGGCCTTTTTCACAAGGGAAGGAAATTGCATCTGTTTCTGCTATTGCCACTGTTGCCCGATTTTGACTAGTTCCAGAGCTGTCTAGAGTGATGGCATTTTTTTCTTGGCCAATAGCGTGTTGCAATTTGAGAGGAATTTAAAATTGCAAGTAGATTATAATAATTAAAAATAAAACAAGGAAGTTTTCAATAAAAACCAAATTTCATAGTTCAACAATTTTTAAAAGTTTCTTCATGTAGTGTTGTCCAATGGTTTTATAAAAGGTTTACTTAGATAATAGAATATTTAAAACGTATAATTATGAATCTAGATCGCTTGAAGCTATAAGTTTCTATTATTCTATAGCTTAAAGACAATTAATACATTATCCAGAAAATTAATTAATAAATATCACCTCAAAACTTTTGACAATAGTATAAATGTAGTCTTATTCCTTATAAATAATATCAACTTATAATTTTAATAAATTTTGTTAAATTATATAACATCTTCTACTCTTAAGAATGAAAACTTGAAAGTATAAAATGCAAATTATTTTTAAGAGGAAGGAACAAATAAAGTACACAAAAAAAATTTATATAAAATTATATTTTAATTTAAATTAAAATTTTAAATTAATAAATTAAACGAATTCTTAACATGTAAAAAAGTAAAAACAACAATAAAAAAAAAAAATTACTAAAGAGAAATAGTTGGCAGTAAGCCAAAACCGGCGTGTCAGTAGCCAACCAACCCAAAAACACCTTTTATCCCATCCACACAGGTCAGAAAAACACAACGCACACTCTCTCTTTTTCAAAAAAAAAAAAAAAAAAAAAAGAAAGGAAAAACAGAGTGGTCGTACTTAAACAACAATAATAATATAAAAATAAAGGAGAAATAAAGAAAAAGCCAATCCAATTATTAAATTGAAAAAAAAGAGAGAGAGAGAGAGAGAGGGGAAATTGGTGGGACCCACAATAAACAGTATAATCCGGCCGCCCGCTTTGTCGTCTCTCTCGTCTCCGTCCACCTCCGTCGTTTCCCTTGCGTTTTGACTCTCTCTCTCTCTCTTTCTCTCACTCTCTATACGTCTTTTATCGTGGAACCCATTACTCTATTTCTCTCTCATCTTTTTTTTTTTTTGATAATTTATTTCTCTCTCATTTTATATGTGTACTTTCTTTCTCTATTACCTTTGATCTATGTTTTTTTTTTCCCCTTCTCTCTCTATTTCTCTGTCTGCGTGGTGTCTGAGCGAGGGCTGCTCTTCTGTTCCCCCTTGTTCCAGAGAGAAGAAGTGTCTCTTCCTGGTTCGGTAACCCCAAAACTAGGAATCAATCCAATAGCCTAATGCAACTTGTACAAATTTCATAGACATAGATATTGATATTGATATTGATATTGATATTGATATAGATAGATAGATATATGTATATATATAGAGAGAGAGAGAGAAATAAAGAAGGAAGAGAGAAGAACACCACACGCCTTCCCCCAGTTCAGTCCACAAGACAGACTCACTTCTGCGCTAATTTCTTCTTCCTTCGCATTTCTCTTCTTTAATAATTCTCTCTCGTCACTCACGTACGAGAGAACTGAGCTGAGCTGAGTTTAAACTCTTAAGCAGGGCAATGAACGCCGTGTAGCGTCTCTCTCTATATCCCTGTTTCTCTCTCTAAATTCGGGGTTTTGTGAATCTTCCTTCTTCTGAAGCGACTCTCATGGCCGGTGATAATGAAGTCAACCTCAGTGAATCCAAGGTAAAACGCTTGCTCTTCTTATCCAGATCAAGCGGATATGTTAATTATCGTCTTGGGTTTTGTTTTGTTTTTCTGATTGTAAGCGACATGGGAAAGTTATTTTATTTATTTTTTTTAATGTGATATTCCATGGGCATTCCTGTTCATTCCTTGGATTTCTCTGTCCCCCCATTTTTTTGTAGACCAGAGCTGTAGACTTTTTTAAAAAAATTTCTAAATTGGTTTTTGATTTCCTTCTCTCTTCCATGTTAATATCCAAATTTCTTGTTAACCAAGCTAAAAGACGTTTACCCAAAGTTCTCTTTACTAGCTTTTTTTTTTTTTCCCGCAATTTGCCCTTTTGAACAAGTCCTCTGCTCATCTTTTCTGGCGCTTTCTATCCAATTTTCCTTTTCCAGAAAGATAAAAAATGTCGGTTTTTAGTTCTTTCTTAACCCGCTCCTAAATTCCCATTTGTTTCTTATTTGATACAGAGAGTAGTTCCTCTCAACACATGGGTACTAATCTCCAACTTCAAGCTGGCTTACAATCTCCTCCGCCGCTCCGACGGAACCTTCAACCGCGACTTGGCCGAGTTCCTCGACCGGAAAGTCCCCGCCAACACGATTCCCGTCGACGGCGTCTTCTCATTCGACCACGTCGACCGCTCCACGGGGCTGCTCAACCGGGTCTACCAGCCGGCCCCGGAGAACGAGTCCCAATGGGGAATTGTCGACCTCGAAAAGCCCCTCCACACCGTCAAGATCGTCCCCGTCATACTCTTCTTCCACGGCGGCAGCTTCACCCACTCCTCCGCCAACAGTGCCATCTACGACACCTTCTGCCGCCGCCTCGCCGGCATTTGCGGGGCGGTCGTCGTCTCCGTGAATTACCGTCGATCGCCCGAGCACCGGTACCCCTGCGCCTACGACGACGGCTGGACCGCCCTCAAGTGGGTCACCACAAGAAGTTGGCTGCGGAGCGGGGAGGATTCTAAGGTCCACGTTTACTTGGCGGGTGATAGTTCCGGTGGCAACATTGCCCACCATGTCGCGGCCAGGGCCGCGGAGTCGGACGACGTGCAAGTCCTCGGGAACATACTTCTCCATCCGATGTTTGGCGGCGAAAAGAGGACGGAGTCTGAGAAGAGATTGGACGGCAAATATTTCGTGACAATTCAGGACAGGGATTGGTATTGGAGAGCTTATCTCCCAGAAGGGGATGACAGAGACCACCCTGCTTGTAACATATTTGGCCCAAGAGGTAAAAACCTTGAAGGGGTTGAGTTTCCCAAGAGTCTTGTTGTTGTGGCTGGATTGGACCTTGTTCAAGATTGGCAATTGGCTTATGTTGAAGGGCTAAAGAAATCAGATCAAGATGTTAAGCTTCTTTATCTAAAGCAGGCCACAATTGGGTTCTACTTCTTGCCAAATAATGAACACTTCTATACTCTAATGGAGGAGATTAAGAACTTCGTCAATTCTAACTGTTAATACCCATTACCTTTAACTTTACCCTACAGGCAGCCATACATAGTCTCAGGAGTTGAAGAAGAACAAGAAGAAAAAGCAGCTTTGACATTTCACTTGGGTTTTTTTTGTCCCCCCCTAGTTTTACAGTTATGATGGTGTGTAGATGGATGTAAGATTGTGTAGTATTAATTCTTACTTTTTTTTTTTTTTTTTTAATCAAATTGTGGTGGTGTTTTGAGAGTTTCAGCTGATCTTGATCTGGGGATAAGGCTAAGGTTTCATCAGCACAGCTTGAAAGGATCAGAACTTCATGAATGGGATTTGGCAGAACCACCAAGATTCATACATAGAAAGAAAGGACTTTTTTTTACCCTGGATAACTTTCTGGCCACGAATGACGATGGATAAAAGGGGTAAAAAAGATTTTGGTGGTTTTTTTTTTTCAGTTTTTAGTAAATGGATACATATAAGCACTAATTTCAGGGCATGAAATGGAATTGATCTCCGTTCTGTTATGAACTTGTATGTTATACGTTGTGTTCTAGAGTTAATATATAAAGATCTATTGGTTTTTTTCTTCTTAATTTCTGCACTCAGGTTGTTACAATGAATTTTTTTTTTTTTTTTTGGATTAAATTTTCTTTTATTCCACCGATGAACATCTTGGCAAATAGTTAAAGAGAGTGGCAGTGTGACCCGAAAATATTAATATTCAGAATGTTTTTAGTGTGAGCTGACTTTTTGTCTTTTGTGTTTTTCTCTGTTTGAGTTGAGACTTGACTGAGTTACTTGGTCTAGTAGTGAATAAGCCAGAACCGTAAAAGCCTCATTATCCATGCTAGGGTAGTTGATGATTTGCCTTGTTTCGAAAAAAGGAGAAATAGGTTGTAAAATCACACCTCAATCAGTATTTTTTTTTCTTTTGCTTCCCATTAAGGACTTTGAAGTTTGCTTCAGAAAGGCAGTACCAAAAGTTAAGAATGAAAAAAACAGGAAAAGGAGAAGAAAACAAAAACGTTTGTGATTTTCTTGGCCGTCTAGTTCTAGATAGTCCAATATCTTTCTCAGCGTGGCCAATTTCCAAAGACCAAAACAAAATCCATTCGTTAGAATCCAAAAGGGGGTTACCAAAATTTCTTGTTGAAAGCCATTATTGGACACGAGCTAAAATCATTGGATTTCTCCATTCTTCTACATCATATCTGATTAAATTGTTGTCATCTCGTGATTGCTTGTTTAGTGGTTGAGTTTTGGAGGTACTCTCAACGATTAAAAAAAAAAAGAAAGAAAAAAATCCAACAAAATTAAAAAAAAAAAAAGAAATTTTCTTTTCGGTAAGTCTCTTTATCAGATTTAAAAAATATACAGAATAAACATATTTAAAAATTAAAAAGTAAATAACTATATGTAATTTTTTTTTTTTTATTCTATTAGAGAAACTCTTTAAAATTTAAGTGTATGTTTATTTTATAATTTAAATTTAAAGCTTAAATTATATATATAAAAAAATATTATATTAAAAAATTAAATTTAAATTTTTATAAAAAAAAAAAAAAAAACACTTGAATTGCCACTCGGACTCGTGAAATTTTCGTTGGGATTGCTTTTCGGGTGTTTAATGGCCAGTAATCGGTAAGAACAGCTAAGCTTGGATAAAGACATGGAACCGTGTCTTTAATTGACTTTGTAGGCCTTTGCTTAGAATATATGCTTTAGTTTGCATTTCCTCTCACCGAGATATTCACTTTAATGTGAAATTTCTCATTTTTATTTTTATTTTATTCAACCTTTCTTGTTCAGGTTGTCATGGCTTTCCCGTGTCTTATTATGAAGTTTCCCCTGCAAATTAGCTGTTTGTGTTTCATTTGCTTTTGAAAGCATGTCCTAATACGACAAAGAGGGAAGTCATTGTCAACAAAAGAATGGTTTTTTTTTTTTTTTTTTTAATGGCGATTATGGACAAAAAACCTTAATTTCTTTGGTCAGTCACTTTACTTTTTTTTTTTTTTTTTTTATTTTTTTTAAATGGCCCAGCCACTTTACTTTGGGCATTAATCTATTTCAGTGGGTCATTGGTTGCGGTTTTGCGTGTCCACATTTGGTTTCTTCTCATTAACGTCCTTAGTGGTTAATCTTTATTATTCTATTCCAACACGAAAGACCTTTATTTTATTTTGTTGTTTTTTGGAAAAATCAAAGTCATTATATTCGATCCTCTTTGTTTTTGTACCTAATCAACTTGATTGGACACTCAGTTATGCCAACACTGCCGGTGTTTTTTTTTTTTTTTTTTTTGGGGCTAACCGGGTCAAGTTCCTCTTATGACCCTCTTGTTTTTGTTGTCTATGCCAAATATTTCTAAAAAAAAAAAAAAAAAAGAAAAGAAAATGAATTTTAACAAATGAACTATGAAGCTTGTATTTATAGTAAGCACGAAAGTCAAAAACTCTACAACAAAAAATATAATTACGAAATCTGTCTAAAGATTGATAGAAGCGTATTATAAACACAATACAACTTTCAGGTCGGAAAATGAGCGCTTGCTTTCGTCCTCAACAATTGGATTGGCAGGAATATGGCATGTATTGACAAAATTAAATTTAGTTAGAATGTCAAAATCTATAAACATTGTTAACCTACTTAAATTCAAAAACTTGAGAAAGACATAACAGTGCTCTATTTGCATATGGATGTGGACATCCAATGAAAAATAATGATGAATTGATGATGAGAATAGCCTAGATTTTTTCTGTTCTTTTATGCTTAATTAATGTTTTTTTTTTTTTTTTTTTTCGCCCCTATCGGTGGCCAGAAACTCACAAAAGTTTATACAAGCTCACTTCAAGATGGAAAGAAAGCTTTGGTTTTGCCTTTCCCAAAACATAATTTGTCCCCCTTTTTTTTGATTTTTTTTTTTTGTCCCATTTGTCCTGTGGTGTGGTCCATTATGGGTGCAAATTAAGCAACTATTAGCTATCTAATAAGACGGATTTCTAGCCGTTTCGCAAAATTAAAAAGTGGGTCATTTTCTTCTTCCATTACATATCACAATTGAATATATATATATATATATATGATGAGTCTTTAGTCCGGTACGCGGATTAAAACGATAGTTGTATATTTTTTTATAAAATATGTATATTTTTTTTAGAATGTGTATATTTTTTCTTTAAAATGTGCACATATTATATATTTTACTAAAAAAAGAATGTACATCTTTTAAAAAAAATATACACATTTTTAAAAAAAAATATACATATTTTATAGAAAAATATATAAATATCAGTGTCAGATTAAAAATTCTGTCTATATATATATTGCTGTTATCAATTCAAGTTGAAAAAAAAAAAAAAAAAAAAAAAAAAAAAAGCTTACACTAAGAGAATGTGTGAGAACACGTTGAACGGCAAGCATAATAACATGATGAAATTGTTGGAGCGTGATAGACAAAGTGAAGCAAAAAACAAGTAAATAAAAACAAGAGATAAAACAAAAGCGATTGATGCCATGCCATACAGATTGGACACGGAGAAAAAGTGCAAGATAAGGTCGCGTTTGTTTCTTTTTACAAAAGCTTCTGGAAAAAGTAATATTTATGGGGAACGAGAAAAAAAAAAAAAAAAAAAAATCATCCCACCACTTGTAATGTTTGAGTGCACCTTAATTATACCGATTTTCCTTTTTATTTATTTTTATTTAATTTAAGCTGTTTGTGATCGCATTTTTCCTGTTTACATTACAATAATTCTAGACTCTTCAATGTTAACACAGAAGATTCTAACTTCCAAACGTCAAGAAAACGTTAGCTCGAGATATATATAATATAACATACAAAGAGTATTGAGGAAGTTTCTTTGCTTTTAAACGACAATGTTGAATGTCAAATTGGTAGGGTTGCTAATGTTTTTTTTTTTTTTTTTTTTTTTTTTTTTTTATTTTTTTAATAAAGGAAATTGCATTACAAATAAAAAAATACAAATACTAATTTAAATGTAAAAAATCTCAATTTAAATAACGACTCAACCACAACCATAAATCGAAATTATCAGTTGATTTGTTTGAAACCTTAACACACAAGATTCTTAGTTCCAACGTCAAGCAAACGTTAGCTCGTGCTATATATAATATAAAGAGCATATTGAGGAAGTTTCTCTGCTATTAAACGACAATGTTTCAACCAACGAATGTCAAATTGGTAGAGTTGCTAATGTTTTTTGTTTTTATTTAAGGAAATTGCATTCCAAATCAGAAAGATACAAATACTAATTCAAATGCGAAAAAACCTCAATACAAATAGCGATTCAACCCCAATTATAAACCGAAATTATCAGTAGATTCGTTTGAAATGTTTACGAAATAAAATGTGTATTAAGTTTCAATAAATTAAAACTGAAAAAGTACACAACAACTAATAGAGCAAACAAATAATTCTTTTAAATACACCCATATAATCAATCTCGTAAATGTGTACCAAGTTTTTTTTTTTTTTTTTTTTTTTAAATCAATCTCGAGAGGCCAAAAGCCACCATATATACAATTATTAGAGTTGTAATGTTAAAATACGAGGAAAGAACATGTCGTACTAGAGAAGAAAAAAGAATTCTTGGATAGGGTAAGAAAAAAAAAAAAAAAAAAAAAAAAACCCATCATATATACAATTATGAAATGTCAAGGAAAATCAAGTTTCATTAATATACTTTTTTGATATGGTCTTTATAATAATCCGAAAGTTCAAAACTGTGCCTAACTTGGCGGTTTTTTTTTGTTTTTGTTTTTTTTAAACTTAACCGTGAAGTTCTCCTTTCATTTTCATTTCTTACAAATAAGATTGTGACTAGATATGAACAAAATACCTTATCAGTTTTGAACTGAAAGCAAACAGATAATTACGATTATAAAATTATCAAGATTATCAATCCACTCATCCACTCATCCACTCATAAGCAAACAGATAATACCTTACAAATAAGATAAAATTCGTGCACTTTTAAAAGTATTTATTAAGATTATCAATCCACTCATCCGAGCGATACAACCCATTAACCAAAGCCCATTTCGTAACATTATGAGCCAAATCGGTTAACTCTCGTGGGATCTAGAAGAACTTGAAAGCAAACAGATAATTAGCAACTCAAATAGAATCTTCAACAATTCGTTTAGGGGGTGGGACTTGGCTATCTTTAAGGGGTGGGATTAAGATCGTCTGTGAAAGAGATTGTCTATCACCGATTAAAAATGCTTTTTAATGCATCTTCACCCCAATGGAAAATTATCATGTCTTTAGTAGTATGATATAATTCCTTCTTTATAGGTAATATATGATATGATTCTTATGTATTAAGATTCAAATCTTCATATGGTCCAAAAAAAAAAAAAAAAAAAAAAAAAAAAAGAGAGGAAAGATTCAATCTTCATCCTATCAAGAGGGTATTCTTTTTTCATACCCTATAAAAAGATTTTCCTATGAATTTTACGCAGTACAAGAGAAAAAAATGTTTTTTTTTTTGTTTTGTTTTTTTTTTTTTTTTGTTGCCCTACAGTTAACTAAGAAATAATAGAAAAATAGTTCAAGCAATCCGAGATTAGTCAATAATAAATCTTTCAAAATGTCAACTTGACAATGGCATGACCCGTGTTTCCAACTATTATTATCCCTCTCTTTTGTTTTAGATTAGAATCCGACACCACCCTCAGTGCTTTCAGGGATTGTGCTTTAAGAAAATGATAAACAATAATGGGGATCTTTATTTGCATAGCTGTATTGCCAAAAGAATAAATACCGCTTAATAGTTGTATCTTCTCTGTCAATTTAGTACTCTACAAAATTGTCAATCTGGTAGCAATACACGAGGAGCGCTGGGACTTTGAGCAGCCGAAAAATAAAAAATTGTTGCCTGTCTGGTTTTGGTACAACCTTTTTCTTTAAACTTCCCTAAGCATTCAGTGTTTTTGGTAATGTTGGTCCGTCAAATAATATACAGTTCTGCAATAGAATATAGTCAACAGATTAGATTCGCAAACATATAGAAACATGATGATATCAGCCAAGAAAAAAAAAAAAAAAAAAAAAAAAAAAAGAATAACAGGTGTTAAAGTTAAAACATTCATACACACGCAAACGTGCACAAAGTGAGAGTTAAAATTGAATAAACTAAAATCTGATGAAGATCACTTGAATGGTTACGCATCTAATTGAACGGACAACAAATGAAAGAATGCTGCAATATAAGGTGAGCCTCGTCAAGCTTATTATGGTTTAATGAACATGTACTTGTATTCTGCTGATAAGTTCCACATTATCAAAGTCATTATAGGTTTCAATAAACGTGAGTTACACTCTAGCAGATGGCAGTGTTAGTGAAGTTCCATCTCCTATATCGTTAAAGAAAGATGAAAGTGACAAAATGATATACATATATATATGTAACATGCTTCTGATGTGATGTTTCCAATACTTCTATGAGATTCAGCTGACTTGGACAAAACAAAAGCCTTAGGACAACTGGACAAGATACAATGTACTGGACCAAAACATTTTGAGGTTGGTAAGAAGTAGCAGTTAATGAGAAGAGAGAAATAGAGGAACACGAGAATCTAGTAACAAGGAATCATCAATCATCTAAAGAAGGAACACGTCAGACGGTAATAACTTTTCCATGTTTGTAAACTGTAATACTCAAAGGAAGCATTAAAAAAAAAAAAAAAAAAAAAAGAAAAAAAAGAAAAGAAACTAAAGCAGCCTCTTTCAATATGGAAGAGCAACAAGAAATTTTAACAAAAGTTCTAAGGAAACATATAGTTTACTTGCCTCTATTATATAAAGAATCAAAAAGTGCAAAACCATTCCTTCCATTTTTTCACTTCTCCTATTCCGTCATCCAAATAAGTTGTCTATAATTCTTAAAGTATAATCTCAGATAATGGATTTGTACTTCGATCAGAAAGATTCTTCTAGTCCAAACAATTATTGGTAAAGTCCCTTTGTCCTGTCAACAACACTTTTCATGGTCCAGAAGCTAAACCAATTAGAGATAGTTGATGTCAATCGCTACAACAACCAGTCTCAAATAATCCAAAACCACTTGTCAAACCTGTTTTGTTTTCCCTATGACCACTTCCAATAGTTGGGAAAGAAGATCAGTAGTTACCCTCCAGAGAAAAGATCACTAGTTTTACTGGTTCTACTAAAGAGATCAAGTAACAAAGAGGCACAATAGTGGGTCATATGACACCTTCTAACCCAAGGAGCTGATGGAGTGATGAAACTGACAATGCAACTGATTTTGATTCAGGCCTTACATACATTATAAATATTAAACGTAACAAAATAATTGTTTACATCATTACCAGAAAATCGTTTACATCACTACCAGAAAATGTTAGGACGTTGTATAAGTTATAATAAATGGAAGAAAACAAAAATTTTAGAGCAAAAAAGATTTTAGACCAGATACGTACCTCTTATTGGTACTGAATCCCCATTGCATCTCTTATATGATATGAACCATGCACAAAAATGGACTGAATGCTTTATACAACATCTAGCATAAGAATGCGATTATGCAATGGCTTGATCATGACGGTAAGACAGTCATAGGAATTTCATACCCATGCTTGCACATTAATCCTATAACCTGTGCAGCCCTATTTCTTTGACCAAAACTTAAATACGACTTATATAAAATCCAAAGTGTTCTTTTGCTTTGGCTTAAGTTACTATTCTCCATTTCGTTAAGGACACTCTCCATTTCTTCCAAACGTTTTTCTGATGCATACAAAATCATCTTACAGTGGTACAAGGACCGACATATTCTCCATCCAGCAGATTCTGCACGCTTAATAAAAGTTGCAAGTCTATCCACTGCCTTGCAACGGAAATAAGTAGTTGTAATGGATCGCATCACACCTATTGCTTGTACAGTCGTTTTACGCTCAAATGCCTCGTCTATTGATTTCTCCATTGCTTCTATCCAATCCTCTTCAGCATAGACCCTAATTAGCAAGACATTCAACCAAGGTCTATAGTCCTCTTCCGGAATATGCCTCATTAGTTCCTCAATCTTTTTAATTCTTTCTTTGCTGGAACTCTTGCAGTACGCACATATCATAGTTCTGATCAGCGGGTTATGCTTCTGAGTCATATAATCTTTTACTAATTCATACATCTGTTCCATCTTTTCTAAATTACCAGAATGTGCGTATCCCCGTAGCATTAGCAAGTACGTGCTGGTACTAGGCTTAACAGGGCCCTCCTTCATCAGTTGAAAAGTTCTTTCCATATCATCCCACATCCAAGCTCTAATATACCCAGTAATTAGCGCATTGTATGTACTTAAGTTAGGAGAGAGATTCAAATCCTCTATCTCCTTGAAAGTTAACTTCATGTGATCAAGTAGCAACAATCGACCAAAGACTAAGATAAGAATGTTGAACGTTGCAATAGTAGGACTGCAATTCGGATCTCTCTTCAGGGCCCGAAACAACGACTCGCACTTATGGGCGTAACCATTGAACATATAAGCAGTCATCAAGGCGTTATATGTCGAGGTCGTCCTCAGTTGCTTGTTTGCAGCCTCGGAAAACAGCTCAATAGCAAGACCAATTTTCTCGACTTTACCAGCAAGTGCAATACCCTTGGCATACTCTTCTTCTGTCATTGGAAATTCACAATCTTCTTGCTTTCTTCTCCAATTAAGAACCTTACAAGCATAATTAAAATCTCCATTATGCCAAAGCAAACAAAGATAAGCAAGTGTGAAAATTCCAATGTTCTTTGCAATGGTTTTCTGCTATACATTTGATCTTTCACGTATTCATTGATAAAGTTACTACCTTTTGGTTGGTAAAAGGAAAAAGAACTACCCAATAACCATCTAACACTAATAGGCTCATTTATTCCTACAATCTTCATTCAGAATCAAATAGAACCAACACATAAACTGCCACAAAAACCAAATTTATATTCTCATCACTACAAAGCAAAAACCAATTGGATTACGTAAAATACCGAGCTCAAAGAAACGAAATTTACACTGAAGTTCAAAATTTCTGGTATATAAATGACGAAAAGACAATTAAAATATGGAATACAAGCAGGACAAAAAAAAAAAAAAAAACCTCTAGGGCTAAACTCGGGCGCGAATCGAGCTGTTTCAGCAAGTGCACCATGGCGGATCCACCGGTAAACCTCCGCAGCAACGGACCGCAATTCTCTTCAAGAACCCTAACGATCTCATCGGAGTCATGAAGGTTCCGAGCGAGGGCGTCCCTGAGTTGGGCGACCTGTTGCGCGAGATCCTCTATGAGTGTTTCGCTTAACGTCGTCGGGGATTTGGCGGTGAACAAGCGGTAGATGTTGGAGAACGAAGCGGAGGAATCGAAGGAAGACGACGAAGAAGAGTGGGTGTCGGCATCAACATTGAGGTCGCGAACGGAACCGTGATTTGCGGATTTGTTGAGGGTGAAGAGGAAGTGGGTAAGGCTTCGGGGATTGGAGGAGCATCCATGGCGGATCTCTGCTCGAGCGAGCTCTGAGACCTTCCACGCTCGCTTCATGGCTGGGTGGTGAGGGATATCTTCTTCATGCTAGGGTTTTGGAAGGGTTTTGGCCATGGAAGATAAGGTATCAGAGACTGAGGGAAGGAAAGGGACTGTGAGATGTTGGGGTCACGGAGAAACGACATCATTTTGGATGTGTCGGGTAGGAGCCGCTGGGCTCAATTTTTAGTTATAGAAAGATGTTGGGGTCATAAACGGAGAAACGACATCATTTTGATGATGTGTCGTTTAAATATATATATTTTTTTCATGGGCTTGAAATCTTTTTGACGACATTGTTTTTTTTTTTTTTTTTTTTTTTTTGAAATCATGGGCTTGAAATCATTTTGACGACATTTTTTTTTTTTTTTTTTCTCAAAAGAAAACTATAGTCTCACTTGTACACATAAATTTTAGTGTCATTCTCAATTTATTCTCCAAAATTTATAAACTTTATTCTATCTACTGAATTATGAATTAATCCAATTTAACAACTATTTATTACAAATTATATTTAAAGAAAATATGAAAAAGAAATATGAGGTTATTGTTGTATCTTCCTTTTGTTTCTAATATAAATTATGTCAAAAGAACACGTAACAAAATTGCCTAATATTTTTCTGTTTGTTTATAACATAAATTTCTAATATTGATGGATTAATGATACTATTTAAGATTTATGGAGTAAAGTGAAAATAAAAGTTGTTAAAGTTCGAGTAACGATATAAGAATGATCTTGGGTATAAATTATTTTAATCCTAAAAAAAAAAAAAATGATGGCACGTTAAGTTAGATACATTCACCTTTCTCATTTTGACTACTATGAAAGTCTTAAAAACCATATAGATTGGTTGACTCAATCTCTTTACGTTGATAACTTTTATAAAATTAAATAGTTAATTCTAACAATGATCAATTTTCATTTATCTTATTTTAACACCTAATATTCTTTTTTAAGATAAATATGATAATTTCATTAAAATGTCACTAAAGGGTTATAATACATGACTGCACCAAAGCTATAGGAACGAGTGTCACCCATAAGATTAGACATTAGAAACACACCTTTAATTCAATAACGGGGAGGACAACTCTCAAAAGTGGTTCTATAACATTTGGCAATAGAAAATCGACTCAAAGTGAGCCAGATTTTAGTCTTGTAATAGACCTCACACATGCACACATATTTCAAACTAGTAGCGGCAGGGAAGCCAAAAATGGCTGATGGAGAAAACACCATAGATCGAAAGAGAGGTGGGTAAACCACCCTTTAGCTGGAGGAACACATCGGGAGATGGGGAAACCATCGCTATTATTACAGCAAAATAAAGAACAAACAAACTACAAAAACTATACACAAATCTACAATCTACACAAGAGAGATCTCGTTGGAGTGGTGTGATTGTGAACACCATGAGCAAGTAATTCGCCCTAGTTTGCCCATGAGTTTCTAGAGTCCAAGGTTTGTGAACACCCTCCAAAGATCATGTCAAACCATTGAGAAACTCATACCTTCACAAACTAGATCTAATGAAACACTACTTCCTCTAGTCACACAGAGCCAATCACCTTGTAAATCGTCTCGCTGCGAGGTCAAAGGATGGGTTTTTATGACCAGAGGTCCAGCTCCGCCAATGAGAAAAGGCTGAGGAGAAAATGTTTTAGAAAGAAAGAGAGCGTCTTAAGTTGTTATACCTAATATTAATATTTAAGATATAATTATCTTGATACTTTTGAAATAAGCTTTTTTTTTTTTTTTTTTTTTTTAGCTCCAAGAAATACTCTTCTTTTCATTTTACCCTCTAAACTATTAAAATGTTTGCTCTGATCCGCCAAGGCATCGCCAATCTGCTGCGAGACCTTGGGAAGCGCCTTTGTTCACCTACCACCTTTGTCGGGTCAGAGGTTGGACATTAAGCGGGGACCGAACACGAGGATATCCATGCCAAATCCCCCATTTTAAGGGAAAAAGCTGGCTACCTCGGGATACAGTGGCTCTCTCATTTGTCGCCTATAAATAGAGGCAACACAACTCATTATATTTTTAGAGACATTATCACCGAATTTCTCAGGAGTTGTAATCTACCGCATATTAATGCAAACACAAGTGGATGTAGGCAAAAGATTTTCGAACCACTATAAACTCTTGTCTTCTTCTTTGTTTTTTAACTCTTAATCTGCGATTATTTTGGTGAGATTAGCGCGAAAGTGTCCTTGGAGAAGTAATTATTTGTTGATCAAAATCCACCATCAACAATTGGCGCTAGAAGGAGGGCCTCGAAACCCGAATCAATCCAACGATAAACATGGCTCCAAGGAAGACTCGCAGATGGCGGCTACTCAGAAAGGCCAAGAAGGACAAGCCTCGACCCAAAGGGGGGAACCAGACGGACCCACCAAGCGGTGGCACAGGAACTGTCGAGGCACGACCCCAACGGGGCTCGGCCACGGGTAAATGGGAACCCCCAGATCGCCTCGACACTGCTTCAGCGGCAAGGGAAAACGCTCACAATGGGTCGAGAGAGGATGGCCACGCACCTTCGCCGGCGTGCCAGCTGAGGCTGCTCGATGTCACCCCTAGAGGACGCTACCATGAACCCTGAACGCCGGGGAACCGCATACCAACCAACGTGGTGAGACGCCGAGGGGTCGGGTGATTAGGGGCCAATAACTCGCCCGCCAGGCTCTAACAGGTCCTCGAAGCAGACAGCGGGTCATGAGGCTTAAGAGCCCAAGAAAGGCGTATAACGGCCGAGGGAGGCCTCCTCGACCGCAAGAGGTCCCACGAAAGGACGCTGCCCTGCAGAGTCCTCGCCCTGGCTCACGGGACGACGAAGAGAACAGTTGAACGCCGGGCGCGAAGCGGGCGCACAGCAACACGAGAGGAAGAGCTAGTCGCCGAGACAAAGCCTCTGGCTGAGAAAAATGGCCAGACTGGAGAGACAGATAGGCAGTCGGCTAAACAACTTTGAACAAGTTGTAGGGAAGGTCGCAGAGGCGGTAAACGTCGACGCCAAGATGTATACCTCCCATGACCACCCCTTCACAGAAAACATTATTCGGGTTCCACTTCCCGACAAATACAAGCCTCCTCCTATCCCACTGTACGATGGGAGGAGCGATCCCGACGACCACCTGGAGGTCTATACGGGACACATGGTCCTTCACGGATATCCCGAAGAGGTCATGTGCCGCGCATTCAGGAACCACCTCTCGGACTCTGCTCGGAGATGGTTTAGGTCACTAAAGCCGAACTCCATAACGAGCTGGGATGACCTCAAGAACGCCTTCCTGACCCAGTTCATAGGTGTGAAAAAATATATCCCCCCGAAGCAAAATCTCTCGAGAGTGTACCAGGGACCGAATGAGTCCCTGAAGGATTGGATAGCTCGGTTCCTAGAGCAGGTGGCCGCTACTGAAGGGATCTCTGATGAGGTGGCCCTGATGGGAGCCTTATCAAGTATGAAGAAGGATATCCCGTCTGATCTGACCGACCTCGACCGGAGGCCACCACCTGACCTACCAAGAGTTCCTGCCAGAGCCCAGGATTCATTAACGCCGGAAGAGGCCAAAAGGGCCTTAAAGAGCAAAGTGGTGGTCCCACCAAAGAAGAGGCGCGGCCAATCAAACGAGCAGGCGGGAAGAAGGCGCGAGGAAATCCTCGGGTGCAGGCCGAGCCGAGGTATAACCCGCCCGAGCAATAAAGTGGCAACACCTCGTCGTGGCAAGGTGCCACCAAGCGGACAAAGCTGACAGAAGTATGACGCCACACCCCACTAACAATGGGATTGAGGACGTCTACCATGAAATCAACCACCTTCAGGTGCGCCGTCCCCGCCGTTGAAATCGCCCACCCAAAAGGAACCGAACAAAACACGCGGTTCCATGGCGAGGCGGACACACAACTGGTGAGTGCTTGACCCAAAGATGAGATCGGAGAGGTTGATCCGCGATGGGAGGCTCAGTGAGTACAGAGCCGACCAACGACCCCACCATGATAGAAGAAACCGCGATGCCGAGAGGGGCGAGACCGCAGACCATTTTAACCCGTGGCGTGATCAGGACTATCTTGGTCCATACCGGGCGGCTCTGGGTCGAAAGCACATAAGGACTACGAGAGAGGCTAAAGAAAGGTTGACGGAGGGTTTGTTGTTCCGTTACAGGGAATCAAAGGCCAGAAGAACCAAGACGCCGAGATAACATTCTCAGGCATTTACCAACGGGTCCACTTTCCACGTAGCGGCGCCTCGTAGTGGAAGCCATGATTGGCAACCACCACGTCGGGCCGCATCCTCGCCGACAATGGCAGCTCGGTGGACATTTTGTCGCCGATTGCCTCGACAAAATAGAATCTCCACGGACGAGGCTGCAGAAATGGCCAGCCGCTGTATGGCTTCACGGGGATTGTGTAATCCCGAGGGAATGATAGAACTGCCAATGACAATTGGGGACCGACCACACCTCAGCCGTAATGTCACGGTTCTTGGTAGTGAAGGGTACACCAATACAATCTTTGTCATTGGTCGACCGACATTGAGGGCACTGAGGGCTGTTACGTCGATCTATCACCAGCTTATTAAGTTCCCTACTCCTAGTGGGGTTGGAAAGGTTCGCGGAAACCAGTATGAGTCCAGGATTACCTATTCCGAGACAATTCGTCACTATGCCGAGCCGACCCAAACAAGACGGGAAATGAGGATGGTCTCGACGGGCATTGATGAGACCGACTTGGACCCACGACTCACGGAGAAGAAACGGGGACCAGGCCGGTCGAGGAGTCGATCGAGATTCACGCGGTGCGATAGAACCAACGAGGAAATTGAAGATTGGCTCTGAGCTTGGGGGAGAAGGCCCAAGAGGAGTGGTCACGTTCCTCGAAGACAACCTCGGCGTCTTTGCACGGACGCACGAGGACATGGAGGGATCAGCCCTCGATGTGATGAGCCACAGGCTCAATATAGATGAAAAACACCCCCCAAAGAGGCAAAAAACGTCGACCGATGAATGCCGAGGAGGTACGTTGTTTCCACGGGAAGAGGTCGACAAACTAATCAAGAATAACTTCATCCGGAAAGTTCTGTACCCGAGTGGGTGTCAAAACCCGTCTTGGTGCGGAAGCCTAATGGGGAGCGGGACATGCGCCGACTTCGCCGACCTTAATAAGGCATGTCCGCGACGACTTTCGCCTTAGGATAGACCAACTGGTCGACCCTACCACCGGGCATGAGTTGCACCGACTTCATGGATGCCTACTCTGGCGGCAACCGATACCGATGTTCCACCACTTATCGGAAGTGCACACGTCGTTCATCACCCGGCTGGGGCCCGTGACCGGTTATAAGGTCATGCCCTTCGCCTTGGAAGAACGCTGGAGCAACGATTAACGCTTCTAGTTAACAAGATGTTCGCATACGGATAGGTAGGACCATGGAAGTGTACGTGGATGATATCTTTGGAAGAGCAGGGGGTCTAAGCGATCATGTAGGACCTCAAGGCGATGTTCGACGACTCGGGAAATGCAGAATGAAGTTGAAACCCCTAAAATGTGCATTTGGGGTTAAGTCGGGAAAAATTCACGGGTTTCATGGTGAGTAGTCGAGGGATCGAAGCCAATCCTGAAAGGTTCAGGGCACTCCTGGACATGAAATCGCCACGAAGCCTAAGGGCGTCCAGGAAGCTAGCGGGCTGCATAGCCGCACTCAACAGATTCATATCGAAGTCTACGGACAAGTGCATCCCATTCTTCGACACCTAAGGGAAGCAAGCCGTTCAATGGACAGAGGAGTGTGAACACGCATTCCAACAGTTGAAAGCACACCTCGGAAAGCCACCACTCATCCCGAAGCCTATGGAAGGAGAGGTCTGCGAGCCTATACTTGGCGGTTTCTGAACACGCCGTTAGCTCGGTATTAGTCCGCGAAGAGGATAAGGTGCAGATGCCCGTGTACTACACGAGTAAGCGCCTCCTCGACGCCGAGACCAGGTATCCGCAAATGGAAAAGCTCGCCCTGGCGTTAGTCATAACGTCGAGGAAACTGCGCCACTATTTCCAGGCTCATAGTGTCCAGGTCTTGACAAATCAGCCCCTTAGGCAGGTATTGCAAAAGCCCGATGCTTCTGGGAGGCTCCTCAAATGGTCCATAGAGCTCGGCCGGTTCGAAGTTGACTATAAGCAGCGGATGGCCATCAAAGGCCAGGCCTTGGCGTATTTTGTTGCGAATTCACCGGACTCCCCGACTTAACGGAGATAGTCGAGGCGACACCTCGATGGAAGCTTTACGTCGACGGGAGCGCGAACGACAACGGCAGCGGGGCTGGCCTAGTGCTGCACACCCCGGAAGGTCACAAGATAACCTCTGCCATTAGGTTCGAGTTCCCGGCGTCCAACAATGAAGCGGAGTACGAAGCCTTGCTCGCAGGCCTCAGACTGGCGGAACATTTAAAGGCAGAAGCCATAGACATTTACAGCGACTCGCAGTTGGTCGTGAACCAGGTAAAAGGCCAGTACCAAACGAGGGACGAGAAGATGGCCGCCTATCTCAAGAAGGCAAAAGAAGCCTTAGGAAAGCTCTCCGCATATGATATACAACAGGTGCCGAGGGCAGAGAATAGTAACGTCGATGCACTCGCCAAGCTGGCCACCTCGAAGGACGCAGAGCTACTCAAGTTAGTACCTGTGGAAGTGTTGAAAGTCCCTTCCACAAAGGGGAATCCAGAAGTCCTTGCCTTAAACAGCCAGCCGAGCTGGAAGGACCCGATCATAAAGTACTTGCTTGATGGCGAACTTCCAAATAACAGACAGGAGGCAAAGAGGTTGAGGTACCAAGCGGCGAGGTATACAATGCACGACGGGATTCTCTACCGACGCGGTTTCTCGACGCCATTACTCCGATGCCTGGATGACGAGGAGGCGAAACGGGTACTCTCGGAGGTGCATGACGGGATATGTGGCAATCACGCGGGTGGACAGTCCCTGGCTTATAAAATCTTGAGGCAGGGATACTATTGGCCCAACCTTAAGAAGGACGCCTCCGACTACGCGAAAAAATGTGAGAGTTGCCAAAGGTATGCTCCTATCCCTCGACAGCACTCCGAGGATCTGACATCTATAGTCTCGCCATGGCCATTTGCCAAATGGGGGATCGACCTCATTGGGCCATTACACAAGACCCCTGGGGGATACAAGTTCGCAATTGTGGCGGTCGACTACTTTACGAAGTGGGTCGAGGCAGAGCCATTAACGACGATATCAGAGGAGAAGTGCACTAATTTCATTTGGAACAACATAGTCTGTCGGTTCGGTGTCCCACATTCTCTCGTGTCTGATAATGGGAAACAGTTTAATAATGACAACACCAACCAGTTTTGCGAGTTGTTAGGTATCCATAAAAACTTCTCCTCTGTCGTGTATCCTCAGTCTAATGGACAGGTCGAGGCGGTTAACAAAATTATCAAGGTTACGCTGAAGCGTCGACTCGGCAACTACAAGGGAAAATGGGCCGACGAAGCGCCTAAGGTCCTATGGGCATACCGGACGACCAGTGGGACAACAACCACAGGCGAGACACCGTTCTCAATGGCCTACGGAATGGGCGGTCCTTCGGTTGAAGTATCAATTCCACTAGCGGTGACCAGTGCGAGGCGAGTAACGTCGGCGAGATGGACCTAGAGCTCGACCTCCTTGAGGAAAAGGCGCACGGATGCCCAACTAAGGCTCGCCTCCTGATCGACAGGCTAGGGACGGCCAGGTATTACAACAAGAGGGTCAAGCGCAAGCAATTCAAGGTGGGAGACCTCGTCTTGCGAGTGGTAACTCCCAACACCAAACCTAAAAACTCGGGCGCATTGGGCCCGACTTGGGAAGGGCCCTATCGGATAAAGGAAGTCGTGGCAAACGGCTCCTATCGACTTACCGAGGTTACCGGTCGAGACATCAAGCACACTTGGAATGCCGACCAGTTGAAGCTCTACTATCCATAGTAAAGTATCGCTTGACCTTGATGTAACTTCAACACTTAGACAATTTTTTGTTCAAATTTTGTATACCTCTACAAGTCTAAGGGGTCGATATTTTGTATACAAGAATAAGAGTTCAAACTTTTTGGAACCTTTTTGGGGTGTCACGCTCGACTATTATCCATCTTTGCATATCGACTATTGCAGATTCACTAACTCGGCGTCGAAGATATGTCTTGACTATCTTCGACGAGGGGGTAGTGAGGACAAGGCTAAAGGGCTAAAGTCTACCGGTTGCCTCTAAAGGCAGAAGAGCATGGTAAGCCTAGCTAAAGCATGTTCAACAAACAAATTTTTCTAAGGCATGTTGACTAGCTTAAGCATGTTCAGCAAATAAATTTTTCTAAGGCATTCATCAATACGCATTAACCGAGATAGAACGGAAACAGGCAGAGAAGTGCATATGTGTATAAATAAAAGTGCATAAATAAAAATTGGATGTCTCGACCTTATGGTCATTACAAAATTAAATCAATGTCTCGACCTTAGCGACCTTAAAAAAAAAAAAAAAAAAGGAGAACAGAAGAAAATCTCATGGGAGGCCTCCCCTCGGCATTATGCTCCTCGTCCTTCCGGGTTCCCAGTTGCCGCATCCACCTTGCTCGGGCGCCATCCGCGCCATCGCTCCACGGGCTCACCCTCAGCAGGCACCACTTCCTCGCTGTCTGATTCGTCGAGGAATGCCAAATCGGCGTCCGATCGCTTCTTCCGGAAGCGGTCGAGAATCTGCTCGCCCGGTGATTTCATGAGGTTGAGTTAGGCTCCTCGGGATTCGGGTAGTCCTGATAGTCCTCGAGCCTTTGGGAAACCAGCTCCTCGAAGGCCGCCGGGACTTGAATTCTCGGCGTCCTCGGCGACCCGCGTCCTTGTAGCCTCTTGGGACGCCTTATAAAGGATGCAATTAAAGAGGCAATGGACCCATGGGTCCTCGGATCTGAGGAACTCCTCGACCGCCTCCCTTTTCTCGCTTGGAAATCGTCGAGAGGCAAGGAATTCCTCGGCCTTTCTGGCATCCCTCTCTGAAGCTGTCGCATCTTCTCCCCGACTATCGCCTCTCTTCTAAGGATTTCACCTTGGTCTTTTCTAGGTCGAGCGACGACCGGAGCTCATCCCGAGGATCCCAAAAGGAAAGTATCTCC
The DNA here is from genome assembly GCA_012066045.3 of Morus alba. Lineage (NCBI taxonomy): Eukaryota > Viridiplantae > Streptophyta > Magnoliopsida > Rosales > Moraceae > Morus > Morus alba. Next base: position 7,875,982 of record CP050230.2, on the reverse strand, counting down.
TCTTGAGCAGCCGACGGGGTCCCCTTCCAGGAGGGCAGCGACTACCACGTAGTTCAGGAGCGTGGCCCAGAGCCTGCAGAGAGGGGAGAAACATGTTAGCCAGGGTGAACAAGTGCCGTAACATCGCCGACCAACAAAACGAACAAACGGAAGGAATGCGACTACGAGGAGATCTGGCGGATGACAGCGGCGGTGGCGGTTAAAGGTGTCCATCTTCGTGAACTTCTCCCGTGATTCTGGGTTGAAGTGTGAGTAGATGGCCTGGATTGGCAAGTCAAGCGATCGGGAAGGCGCAGACAGCCGGGTCAAATTGGCGATCGACAACGCCTCGTCACTGGAACATGGGGTCATTTATTTTTGACCCGGCATCTGCGGGGGCCCCAGTCAGATGAGACCTCCTTCCTTGTCCCGACGCCGGGCTGTCGAGTGGGCTCCTCACCACGGTCAGTCGATCGACTCCTCGACCCTTGGCCTCTTGGAGCCGGGGTGATGACGAAGACCCCACGCGATCGCTGTCTCGGCGACCTGGCGAAGCCTCGTGCGGGTGTCTGGCTTGGCTCGCCGACTTCAGCTCGAAGCCCCAGCCGCTTTCTCGGCTGGGAGGGACGTTGTACTTCGCGTCTGAAGGGGGGCTGTCATCCCAAGAGGGAAAGCATTATAACAAAGCATCTCTCGACGCCACAACAATATCCTAAGGCGACTTACGCTCGACTTACCACGAGAAAAGGAAATGGTGGGACAACAGAAAGCTCGACCGGGGTTGGAGGATGACCAAGCGGCCCGTAGGAAAAGGCGGTTACGGGCTGTATTCAAAAGCGTCCGTGCTCCGTAAAGACTGGGTTGAGAGAAAGAATATGTCGACGCGTCCAAAGCTTGGGCAACCCGGTCGGTCCACAACCTCACCTGCACAGCACGTAAAGCATGTTGGATCGACATCCGTCAAATTAATGGCAGGAAGAGGTAGCACAAGTGAACCTACAGTATTTGTTAAAAATGCTCTGCGTCCCTATCGTACGCCCCAAGTCGAGCGGATGACGGTTAAAGTTGCCACCAATGAAGAAGAACTGCGGCTTCCACCCATGGCAACTCGTAGTCTTCTCGACGACAATGGGGGGGACTGGTGGTTTGGCCTTGGAGTTCGCCCCAAGGTAAAAGAAACCCCGTTGGCGGGGAGACGCCCTGAGGGAATAACAATATAAAAACTCCTCGACGCTTAGGTCGAGGCGTAAATATTTCCTCCACAGGATGACCATGGAGTTTATTACGCCCGCCCGGTTCGGGGACGGTGGGGGGAGAGATCTTGTGAAGGTTGCAGAGGGCCTTCACAAAAGGATGGAAAGGCAACGTCTGTCCCAAACTAAGTGACCGAGTGTAAACGGTCACGTGGCCGGGAGGGGGATCGTGTGCCCTGTCGGGCGCGTCGAACGCAGGGGTAGAAATGATGCGGTCGATCCCGCCTCCGAAAAGCCTTTAACGCGTCGAGGGCGTGATCTTGGAAAGAGTTGACATCCGCCGCCATTTCCGTGACGCCCCTCCGGACGGTGCCTGGCGATAGCGCGCGAGTCCTCATAAAGACCGATTCGCTTCCTCCTCCGCCTCAATGGAATCACGAGATCGCCCATCGATGCAAGGGCAGGCGCCGACCCCCGACGTAATCTTCCACCTGGCGGAGGAGCGAATCGGCGCTATCGATCAACGAGTCGCCGACGTCGCAGCCTTCCTCTGGGTCTTCTGACCTCAGAGGTAGAAGCCTCGACCCCCAACCTTCCTAGGCATGATAAAAACAAGAAAAAGGAAGGTCGAGATGAGGACTCAATGGTCGAGGCCAACAAAGATAGGGCGTAAAAGACCCTAATTACGAGCCGTAACCCTCGACGCCGAGCCCATGGGCGGAGAAGGATCCGCCGCAACAGATGGGGGAAGCTTGCGGTGGCCCCCGGGACCCGTAAACAAGCACGACAACCCCCCGACGGGCCGACTCAACCTGCACGGTTGATACCACGGGTCGGTCGTCTGCACAGCACACCCTAGAGAGGTATGCGAGTCATTTCTATTTCTAACCCCTTTTTTGTGATGTAGGAACTCAAAGGAAAACCGGATCCGCACCGGAGAAAACAAGGGAGTTGAGAAAAACTTACCGGTATTTGCGAAGAGCTCGGGAAACCGAGAAAGGAAAGCCTGAAGCACGGAGTGTGAGCGGCGGTTGAAGTCGCAAACGGTAGTTTCTGGCAAAAATCCGGCAGAATAACGGCGTAGGCAAGAAAAGGTAAACCGGAGAAATGCGATATAAGGGGGTATTTATAGGCCTGGACTCAGCGGTTTGAAGGGCGACGAGTTCAAACGACGCCAAATCTCGACCGTTGATTTTGAATCGCCTTAATCTAACGGGCGATCCGGCGTGGCGCGATCCACGGGCCGATGAGAGCCCGAGCAATGAGTACGATCGACGGTCCCGGTGCTTCCCTCGACCGCCACGTGTCATCCGGGTGCGGAGAGAGACCGCTGACATGACCGACTTAGACCGCCCACAACCCGAGACCCCTACAAGAGTTGTAGCACAAGAATGATGGCCTAGTACCCCTCGGCCGATACGGTGGCGAAGGGAATCTTCACGTGGATGCCTCGACCACTAATAGCCAGGGTGGCGCGCACGACACCCCTAGGCTGGGATAGTGGTGTTACACCACGGTCGAGCTACTCGACCATCCAGCTGGAGATAAGCGCCGAAGGACTCCTTACCGGGGCTGACCGGTGGCGCCGAGGGATCCACGTGTCAGGGCCCTTTGCGTCGAGGTGATGTAGGCGATATCGTCGAGGAAGTGTCCATGTGCCTGCGAGTCGGCGTAAGGCATCGCCAAAGTCCTTCTGCTGCGGCCAGGACAGGAGGCGCCTTGTTCACCTACCACCACCTTTGTCCGGGTCAGGAGGTTCGGACATTGGGTGAGCAAGGTGGTTGGTGACCGAGGTCTTTGTTGGCGGGGATATCCGGCTGCCAAATCCCCCATTTTAAGGGAAAAAGCTGGCTACCTCGGGATACACAGTGGCTCTCTCATTTGTACGCCTATAAATAGAGGCAACACAACTCATTATATTTTTTAGAGACATTATCACCGGAATTTCTACAGGAGTTGTAATCTACCGCATATTAATGCAAACACAAGTGGATGTAGGCAAAAGATTTTCAGCCGAACCACTATAAACTCTTGTCTTCTTCACTGTTTTTTAACTCTTAATCTGCGATTATTTTGGTGAGATTAGCGCGAGTGTCATTGGAGAGAAGTAATTATTTGTTGATCAAAATCCACCATCAACATAAACGTTGCTCCAACGATCCATCTGTGATATTATTGTGCTCTTGTTAAAAAATGGATGGAATGAGTGGATGAGACGTGTTTGACGATTTAGAATTCTTTTTTTGGCAGGCGTTCTTTGACATTTTGGTGGGAAAAAAAAAAAAAAGAAATTTTAGTTTGTTCTCCTTCTTCCCTTGACAATCTAATCTGGAGATTTAGAGATCCCCAAGTTACATAACCATGTTTAGGATATATATACAGTTTTATACTTTTAAGAGAAACGACATTATCTTTTTGAGTCACGTATCTGTTGTAAGTGTGAGAACGTTATTTTAAAGTTTCGGTATAAAACTCAACATAGTAATAACAAATTTGATATATGAATGTGTCATTTTCCCAACTGCAAGAAAGGTGTTGGCTCAGTTTAAACAAAAAAGAAAAGGAAGAGAGGTTGTTCGATATTTCAGGCAAAACCATCTTGTTTTCATTTTTTTATTGATTAAACGACATGGAGTTATCATATTCCTAAAGAAACGACATTGTGTTGGCACGCCTTTTTCAAGTTTTGGTTGTAACGGCCTCACCATAAACGACATAAATCGATTTATGCGTAACGACAGGTATTTTTGTCTAAACAAACCATGGGACGCTACCTAGTCGTTTGCTGAAAATTAGGAAGGATAGCGTGTTTCACGTTTCACATTAAATAAACGGACATGTCGTTTTCTAATCTCTTTGACCGTTCACTTTAGACGGCGCCGTTAGTGTTAGGTAACGTCTCATACTACGTCATAAATTTTAGCCCACGACTAAATTTTTTGTTCACAATATTACAAAAATATTTTTTAACGCAATGTTTAATATCTAATCTAATATAATTTAACTAGTGTAGTTATCAACATAACGGTAATTGCACTCCTATTTCTACTATCTATACACGATACATCTATACATATTATTATATATACTAAAAAGAAAGAAAAGATTCACTATTCACACACTCACAATTTCTTATTCATTGTACAGTAATATTTTTAAAATTTTGCTTATATCCCCTTCTTTTTTTGAGTGTGAATTATTAATTTTATCCTTTATTTCTTCTCTTTTCCCTTCTCTATGCATAGGCTTTTGCGTATTTTGATATGAGATTGTCACATGTCAATGTCCAGCTGGCTAAGAGAAAAAATGACAGGGCCTACTTTTGCAAAGTTGCTCTCTTTCCCCCGCTAAACACGCTTCTCTTGTGCCTTTCACGAGCAAATCACAAACGTCAAAATTTTTAATCGAACGGTTTCAAACTATTTCTGATTTATTTTTTAAATTTTTATTTTTTATTATAGTTATTTACCCTTTTGAATTGATTTGGAGTTTAATTTTGTCCGATTTATCACCGTTTTATGCTAAATTTTTTATATTATAAAAATTTCTAACTTTTTTATATAATACAACAGTATTTTTTACAGCATCGCGCAAACTTTTAGCTAGTCTAATTTAAACAAACATAAAAAGCAAAAAGATTGTCTCTTATTTAACCATGTATTATCTTCTTATTTATTCTTCATGTTTTGATTTTTATTTTATTAATTCTTTTCACTTTTCTACAATTTATTTTTATCATTTCATATTTTTTTTTCTTTTCTTTTGCCTATCATCTTTTTTTTTATATTTTTTTTCTAATATTCTTTCACAATTTATTACTTTTTACAATATCTTTTTTGAAATACTTTTTTAAACTTTCTTTTAATTAAAATAATTCTTTTCATATATATCTCTACTTAAGTTTTTTTTTTTTTTTTTTTCAAAATTCTAATATAATTTTAATTACTTTTTGATGCGATTTTTTGAAATATTTTTTTTCTCTTATTCTAATTAATGGACTTCAATCTCGTCCAGTTCTCTGATTTGAGTTTTTAATTCCAATTTACTACAGTAAATACTCTCACAAAAAGCCAAATTTAATTTTTTTCTGCTACAGTAAAAAACTCTTACAAAAATTACATTTCAGCTCAAATTAGAAACTCAAATAAGAGAATTAATTTCTAAAAAGACCACATGTTTTGACACGTGATCGACTCAACTAGTACATACTTAAGAGAGTTAAAGAGTTGGCTTCTAAAAATGTCATGTGTTGGCCTTCACTTTTTTTTATTTTTTTTTATTTTGTTATTCTCTTTATTTTTCTTTCTCTTCTTTTATTTTTAGGCTGTTCTTTAATATTTTTTTCTTCTCGCTTTTTTTTTTTCTACTGGCCCCCCACGAAATATAAGACGAAACATACTTTTTATAAAAAAAAAATATCTATATTTATAACCATGACTTATTGAAATAATTTATATCAAAAAGTGCATTCTAATCCTTTTTTTTTTTTTTTTTTTTTTCTCATTTTAAAATTTTTATTTTTTAATTGTGTCTAATTAAACTTTACTCTCTAATATGCTTCATTTAAATAATTTTAAATGTGTTTGCTTAAATATATTTTTTTAAATATATGTGTCTAAAAAAATGTAACATATTTAATACTAACGCACGAATCGCGTTTTTCAACTGGTAAAGAGAAGTATTGGAATCTCCCAATCTCGAGTTAAAAAAAATAGTTAAAATTTAAATAAATACTGTTCATAATTTATCTTCTTTTTATTGCTATTAAAAAAATTAAACAAAAAAACCGACAAAAAAATTAATTACTATGTGGGCAAGTGCGTGGTGGTCAGTGGAGGCGAGTATTAAGAGTGAGAGTGGCAATTAGAACTCAACAAACAGCTTTTGTGCGACGTAGATAAATGTTTCACCACAACTCTGCTTCATAGTCTAATCCCTATAATAAAACTCTCACAACCCATTTCCTTTGTCAGATTGTTGAATTTATTATATCCATCAATATTATATACTAATTTCCTTTTTTGTGTTTTCCTTTGTTGTATATTATCCCCTCGTCGTATATATTACAGACCAAAATCTTGGGACCGACAACAATCTCAGCTTTTGCAAACTTCACAGGATTTTGTAAGTTCCTCTTGAATCATTCTTGACTTTTTTTTGACAATTTTTTTTTTCTTGTTTTACGTGGCTGAATTAGCATTGAATTTCAGTGTTTCTTTAAGGGGTTTATCTTTTTGTTTCTTGGAAGCGATCGAATTATTGAATTCTTGGTCTTGAATTCCGTAGATTATGGTTTCTCTAATAGTTCAATTATGTGATTCAGATGTTGTTTTGAAGAGATGATTTAGCGTTTACTTGGTAGATTATGATTTTGCTGTACTGTTGAGGGAATTGTTAATTCATTTTTGTTAGGTTAGCTTTTGTTTGGATAAGTGGACAAAAAGAAAAACATCTCATAAAAATTTCACAAGAAAATGTTAAGGAAAGTATTTTCAGACCTCAGTTCAGTTCATGTAGAGGAACGTGATGCACTTTTTCTTCAAGTTTTACTCCATATGATGGGCACTTCAGAGATTCTTTTTTCTTTCACATTGGGTATTAAGTTATTGGTAATTTCTTGTTTTTTATGGCCTGTGGCTTTTTGTCTTTGCAGTGTTCCAATGATTAGAACACAAGTGATGGCAGTGATATGAAGAAGGTTCAACTTCATTTTGACTGGTTTTTTTCTACAAAATATTGTGTGTGGTCTTACTAGAATGTATGTTACAGCTGACGCTGCTGAAGTTGATGAGATGGGTTATTCGATGAGCAGACTTGAGTTAGAATCAGAACTTTGTGATGTAGGGAATAACATGCCCGAGGTCAGTAGTAGTAGTAATCAAAGATCCAATAGGCCGTTGAGTAAGTTAGACCACGAGATAGCCCAGATCACGAAGTTAAGATCAGGACCTCACGAGCTGCTAAGCCATGTTGGACCGGGGAAGAGGGAGCTGCCGGTGTCCACGGTGAAGATGCTGGCCCGTCGAGAAGGTAACTACTCGGGAAGAGGGAGGTTCTCGTCCGCAGATTGTTGTCATGTTTTGAGTAGATACTTGCCAGTTAATGGTCCATGGCTAGTGGACCAAATGAAATCTCGCGCCTATGTCTCGCAGTTTTCTGCAGATGGTTCTCTTTTTGTGGCTGGGTTCCAGGTAATTTATCTACTTTGACAAGAGTACGTTAAATGTTCTCAATGGGAAATAGCCTAGCAGCTATTTTGTTTGTAAAGATCTCCTTGGCAATAAAGTTGAGGAAAAAACAACCCAAAAACAATTGTTTCAAAATGCAAATATTTAGCGTAGAGATATTTTCAAAATGTTAAGTTGGCTCCATTGGTTTAAACCTGGAGGTTGAAATCTAGTTTCGATACTTTTACTCTGTCTCATACCATTCTATCTGTTTCTCAATTTGAATGAAAATTCGTTGCAGGGAAGTCATATTAGAATATACAATGTGGATAGAGGTTGGAAAGTGCAGAAAAACATTCTTGCCAAAAGTTTGCATTGGACTATTACCGATACATCACTTTCCTCGGATCAACGTCATCTTGTAAGTACTGTTATCTGTTTTGGTAGCTGGGACAAAGAAACAGAATCCAACTAATATTTGTTCATATGTCCTGTTTAGTGCTTAGTTTGCAGAATAAGAGACGAGCTAGTGATAGCATATTTAGCATGTGTGGCATTTTAATTTTTCAAAAGCTGTTTTATATGGCCTCTACGTTTCAGACACACTATTTCATTGTTCTTTCTGTCGTGCTAGTAATTTCATCTCATATTAGCTTTATATTTTTGTAATTTTAGGAATTTCTCACAAAAGGCAACAGTGTACATATTTTTGTGTTTATATTTGTTGATAATCTTATCTTTAATCAAGTCGTGTTCTGCCATTGCAGGTTTATGCCAGCATGTCCCCTATTGTTCATATTGTTAATGTCGGGCCTGCTCAAACAGAGTCACTTGCAAATGTTACGGTATGAATTATTCAATTGAATAGTGACATCTCAAGTTGCCATTCTTTTAAAATGAAGGGCAGAAATTATGGAAAATTATATAAGCGAATAAAATGGGATACTGCATGCATATGTAGTAGTCAATGCAAGAAGTGTGATTGTAAATGACTATTGCTTTTGGAATACTGGAATTTTCTCTTCTTGGGAAATTCCATGCCTGATATATGAAAAGCTCATTTCTTTTTGCAGGAAAAACATGACGGTTTTGATTTTTCTACTGAGGATGATGGAGGGGATTCCTTTAGTATCTTTTCTGTAAAATTTTCAACAGATGGAAGAGAACTTGTTGCTGGAACTAGTTACAATTCCATACACGTTTATGATCTTAATGCAAATAGGGTGTCCCTTCGTATTCAGGCGCACACGGTACATTAACCAAAGCAACAGAAATCTTGTTTATTTTATAATTGACTGTTGTTCGCATAATTTTTGGTTAATTGGAAAATTTAACGTGGAGCCTGTCATGTGTGTTGCATCTTCCCATTTGTGCTGAGAATTCTCATTTTTGTGCAAAGTGCTATGTTTGTGTGATTCATTTGATCATATAAAAAGGGTAATTCTATGTTTAATACGTTTTCCATTTTTGCAGTCTGACGTGAACACTGTATGTTTTGCTGATGAAAGTGGCCACCTGATCTATTCGGGGAGTGATGATGCTCTCTGTAAGGTAATTCAGAACCATAAACACACACACCCACACTAAAAAAATGCTCCAGTTCATGTATGTACTTCTAAGTTTCCTTTCCACAAAAAAAAAAAAAATGCTTGCTGCACAAGTAATCAGCACACAGGCTTCTCCACCATTTCTGTTACTTGTGTAAGCTCTAAAACTAATTGCTGGGCCACTCTTTACAAAGCTTTACACTCGCAAAGATCACTTTTTATAAAGGCTTTAGACTAGTACAGGACCACTCCTCAAAAAGAAGCTTCTCTTGTTCAGCTTTTTTAGGGAATTAATTGCCGTATCCCAGGCCCAGGGAAATCAAGGCTTTGGCAAAGCTTTGTGGGACTCTGGTATAGCCTCATACCTTTAACATCTAGGTGGCCCAAAACAGGCAATTTCCATTCTTAGTAACAAAATTAAGGCATTAGTCAAAAGTTTACTTTATAAGTATGGAATACCATCTTGGACCACAATGTTCTGGACTGTGTCTGTCTATGACTTTTATAAAACTTAATGAACCTGTATGAATGGAGTGGAGGAGCTTAGTAAAAAAATCAGCATTCGTTCATTGTAAATCTCTCTTTTATTCCGTGTTTGAACTCAGTTGTTAGATGGAGTAGTGACAATCCGCTATGCGATTTTAGTTGGCATATGATAAGCCCCCAATGCGTTTCACCTATGCTCGACGTAAAAAGGAGCAAGGGCAGAAGGGTAATTGAGGTTACTCACCCTTGAGCTGCGTGTAAAGTTGTTAGCTAGTCTAGGAAGGGCCGGGGGGGAAATTGGATACATAGGGATTGTTGAGAGTTAGTTATTGGTTTAGGAGATAGTCCCATTTTGGGGAACGAATAAAAGGGGATGAATGAGGTACTACAAGGGTAGCTGGATTCTGATTGTAATTTTGAGCTTTGCTGTAGGGGGAGAAGCAGATCTCTCCAATGTCTGCTGCTTATCTGTTCTTATTTATCAATTTCAGTCTAAATACAATCCAGCTCAATTCCATTTTCCTGCTAACTTTGTGTTTGATTCATTTTCTTTCCAAATTCTGCCTTGGTACTTATCAGTATACTGGTATGCACCAATGACATTATGAGAATGCAGTAGTTATCAAGGATAATTTATAGCTTTTTGTAGGTCTGGGACAGACGTTGCTTTATTGCTAGAGGGAAGCCAGCAGGTGTCTTGATGGGACACCTAGAAGGTATTACGTTCATAGACAGTAGGGGAGATGGTCGTTATTTGATTTCAAATGGTAAAGATCAGAGCATCAAACTTTGGGATGTCCGGAAAATGTCATCTAATGCTACTACTTGGTATGCTTACTTCCTGACTTGTCATGTTGCTCTTGAAATCCTTCTTTTTCTTCATGTGAAAGTTCACCCTTTTTTCCGTTCCTTTCTTTCTTTTTGGGGGCTTGAAGTGAAAATTTGACCTTGGTACTATTATTTAAAAAGTAACTTCAGTAAGGAGTTTATAAAAAGTAGATGCAATATAAAAAGGGCTTGTCTATAGGATTGGACTTCCTATTTTATGCCATCATCTGGAATGGGAGTTTGTGCATGATATAAAAAGGTAAAGTTGCAAAAGTGAGAGAATGTTATATACAAAGTATACATGCGTGAATAATGTACCGAAAATCCATTTTCTGAGTGAAGGAAAAAAAAAAAAAATCGTTGGCTGAGCAGCCCAAGTTTTTTGGATCTTCCTATGAAAAAGTCAACATGATTATGGATTCCTGTAATTACAACTTTTGTTTCCCTATTTATTAATATTCTGAGAGTGCAACCATTTTGTTATTTATTCTTTCTTTTTGTATATTCAGCCTCCCAGCCTTTAGGAATTATGAATGGGACTACAGATGGATGGACTATCCACTCCAAGCAAAGAAATTGAAACACCCGGGTGATCTATCAATCTTTACATATAGAGGACATTCGGTCCTGCGTACTCTCATTCGCTGCTACTTTTCGCCAGCCTATAGGTAAGCCGTGATCACATGTAATCTGATAATTGTTCAAAAGTTCACAAGCTGATTTCCGATGCTGGTAATCGTTCAACTTTTTGTTCAACAGTTCGATATAAAGCTATTATACATATGCATGAATTCCCAATATCCAATTATTGATTTGGAAGCATTCTGTAGTTTTGACACATTTTGGCACTACTGATGATAGCTCGAACCTTCAATTCAGATGTTTCTTCTGTTTCTTGAAATTTGCAGCACTGGCCAGAAGTACATATACACGGGATCTCATAATTCTTGCGTTTATGTATACGATTTGGTATGCAATTAAATTTGCTACTGGTTTCTTGTTATCTTTCTAGTCTTTTATTCTGTGTGATCCGAAACCAATATCATCTAAGCTAGTGGGGAAGATGGAGAATGCAATTCTTTTCCCTTATTTCTGTACTTTCCACTGAAATACCCTCACCGATGGTCACTGGTCAGCGATAACAATAAAAGATTTATAAAACATTTACTATCGCCTTTACTTTTGACCACCAAAAGACGAGCGGTAAATAACTGTAGCAAAGCTGAAAATTTCATGCATGTCAGTTTTAGCAAATGTTCCCCAACTAACCTAAATGACCTGATATGAATGGCTTGTGCCAACCTGGAATATTATGAGCAGTGTGCTTTCTCGTGTCTTCACTAAAGTGTGTCTTTTCATTTCACTGGTTACATGTTACGTTGCAGGTAAGTGGAGCCCAAGTTGCTACTCTTAAGCACCACAAATCACCTGTGAGGGATTGTAGTTGGCACCCTTATTACCAAATGCTCGTGAGCTCCTCTTGGGATGGAGATGTTGTCAAATGGGAATTCCCAGGTAACGGAGAAGCTCCGGCGCCTCTGAGCAAGAAGAGAGGACATTACGTTTAAGAAGACACCATATGGTTTTAATGGAGGCGAATCTTGAAGTAAGATATAAGATGGCATACATTTATTTGTGTAGTAGTTAGGCTGTTTTAAATGATCAGTAATGTGTGGTTGCTGGAATTTGTGAAACCCTTTACCAAAATCTGTTTTGTACATAAATAATTTCACTTATTTGTATCAATCAAAATCATGACCCACGTTGTCGTAAATTCGTGAATAAATGCTTCAACAAATGAGATTGCAAACTGTTGACTTGGCTGCCGTTTTTGTTTATTTTTCATTCAATGTTTTTTTCGTGCATATGAGAAAAGGAAAAAGATACAATTGAACATATCTATATACACATAAACTACTAGTCAAGAGCTAGAAGAATAAACAGTACGCAAATCAAGAGTACTTGGATAAAATCTTTCTTCTATTTACTTTTTGATATCTCATGCTTAGGAAGTAATCTCATACAGTCACACGTACAAAGTGTGTTTTTGTGTGTGTGTTGGGGGTGTGGGTGGGTTGTTCCCTTAAAGGCCAGAAAATGAAATTGAATAATAGATAGGTAACACATGAAGCAAAACCCCTATACAATGTCAACTTCCATTGTCCAATTATCAGTCTAAGAGGGACCCACAAAAGAGTATCCTGAAGTTATCTTAGTGGGTCCTGAAAAATGATGTAGAAATATCAAGTAATGACCCTTCTTAGCTGATGGACAAAAACATTTCCTCAGAAAGGCACTACACAACGAATAATAACATAATGAGGGATCTTCGGAAAAGAAACTTAAAGATGGAAAAGTGAGGGCCCTTCTAATGATAATGATAAATGATAAATAAGGGTCCGTTTGGTTGGGAGATTCGTTCCCTGATTCGAATCATGATTCGTGGTTCGTTACAGTGATTTCTCCCACAAAAAATACACGTAAATCGAAAATGGTTCAAATCACATGATTCAAATTCCTGAACCAAACGGACCCTAAATGAACAAACGCAAATTTGAGGACCCCTCTTTGGTAGTCGACAAACTTCTTAGAGAGAACCAAGTCCCACAAAATCAAAGGAGACAACAACATATCGATCTTAGACAAATAATCATTAGCATTTATCGGTCACCAAAACAGCCTACTTGTGCACTACAAGCCTCACTGATATTATCTTCCTGCCCTTAACGTATCTTACCAACTAATCTAGTTGATTGCCGTCTTTTGAAAATTTATGATTGGTGGTTGCAGGCTTAACCTAAATAATGTCTGCATTTAGCTTTAATGCACTTTCCTTTTTGACAAAAGTTTTTGCTTGTGTGAGTTTATAGTGTGTGATTGTTGTTACATATTTGTTTGATCATATGAGATTGGTTGTGGAGTGACACAACTCATGACTGAATCTTACAAATCAGAAAATGGTAACCAAAAGCAGCGAGAGATCCTAGCACTTTGACCTGCATTTTGCCAAAACTGCTCATAATGGAGACATGGGAATTACGTTTAGAACATTTGGTAGAGACCAAATTGTATAGCCCCCAACAGCAAAAGACAAGAAACCGCAAATAAGTTAAAAAAGAAAAGTCTCTTGGATTGACCCTTTTGCAAACTGATGACTATGGTCTCATCCATGTGCCACAAGGCTTTATGTTTTCTAATTCTAACCCCCACCTAATCTTACCCTCTTCACATGTACCCATATTCCATACATTCCTTGCATTAGAAGACACCCAATAAAAGGCAAAAGATGACTCTAATCTAATTATAGATTAATAAAATGATGTCACTATAATTAGCTATTGCATTTGCTTAGCATACTGATCGATTGAAAATGATTTTTTGTTTTGTTTTTATAAATCGGTTAATAAAAATACAATTATGTGCTTCAATTATTATTAAGTAAGCATATCTACAAACGAGTAGATGATAAATGTAGTAGTTGGCTCCAATGATGATATTGTCATCTACAAGAACCCGTGCGTATCAAAAAGCCGAAAAGCAGTGGACCATCATTGGAGTCCCACATATCTCTCCTCTTCTCCCAAAATGAAATGAAAAGAACTCTACATGGAAAGCATTTCAGCCTTTTATGCTATCATAGTAACGCTAACCATTAGTGTCCAACTATTTCAGAGCCCGTTTAGTTCGCTGATTTAAGTTTTTAATTTGAATTTAAATATGATTTTATGTGAGTTTTTTACTGTAATAAAAAAGTTAAATGTGACTGTTTGTGAGAACTTTTTCTTGTAACAAAACTCGAATAAGCGAAATGAACGGGCCTTACACTTTACAAATTTAGGAGGTGCATAAATCTCATATTTCAATAAATGATTATTAAAAAAAATACGAACAATCACTCAAATTAAAAATTCACGACATACATTGAAATGTTTGAGAGCATGATCGATATTAAACACCACAACTAATAGAAAGTAAGGTGACATTTGGTTTATGAATTTAAAACTATGGTTCATGATTTTAATATTTGAAATTTAAATTTTTTATGAGAGAAAAATACTATAACAAAACTAAAAATCATGAGCTTAAATCAAGTAGAATATTTAAAACAAACGTCACTTAAGTTTTATCATGAATTACATATTGTAAGATTTATTTTTTATTAATGTGCTCTAGTTCAATATTTAAAGGCGTCCTTTACAAAAAAAAAAAAAAAAAAAAAAAAAAAAAAAAAAAAAAAAGAAAGATTATTGTCAAGACAAGTCAATATTTTTTTTTTTTTGAATTTGAAGATGGAAAAGTTTGAACTCTACACCTTATGGTAGTATTAGGTGTGAAATTATCAAAAGATAATGCGTGCAAGGTTGCAACTATGGACTCTTTCTCTTGTGTCACTAGAAACCCATTATGCAAATGATTTATTCAAATACAAGATCTTATATTTCCTAAGCCTAGAGATTAGACACTTCACATTACCAATGGCATTGTTTTTGAAGCGTCTACAAACAAAATTGTGTTGTAGTTCGGTAAAGTAAATGCCATGCGCTGCAAAAACACTGACATTACCACTAAAGAAATACTCAACGATCAAGTTCTGAGCCAAGAAGTAAATGAAGACTATTTTCAAGCTACACACGTAAAGCTAAAAGGCAATAGCATGAATTTATATAGATATTAATTATCATATTAATACCATATACCATACATACATACTTATGTGTATATATATATATATATATATATATACATATATATATATATATATCATACACCAACAACACATATCTTTGTCCCCAAAAGGATTGTCGTATTAAATAATAACATAAATCTTCAGCCTCCCGTGGATTGATGATAGCATTTAACTATTTCTCTCTCACATCCACACTTCACAGGATGATCTTATTCTTCATCATTTACCCACAAATTTCACGCACACAAAAAAAAAAATTAAATTAAATTAAATTAATGAATCAAAAAGAACCCCCCAAGGATTATCATAATCCCAAACCCATCCCACTTTTCTTTTCCAATTTTACCCTCGGATATAATATGAGCTTCCAGATTTACCCCTTCCACTCAATGCACTGTGATGTTGGCCTGGTTATCTGCTTCCCAGCTCTCAACGGGCAAGGGGTCTGTACGGGCGGTACCATGCAATTATATTGTAGACACAGCGAACTGCTCAAAGGAATCTCAGCCGTCGGACTAATCTGAATACCGGTCAGATAATTGTGCTGTAAGTAGAGTATCTGTATACTGGCGGCCAATAACCGGTCCACGAAAGAAGCCGGTACTTGACCCAGGAACCGGTTGTTGTTGAGGTAGAGATTCTCTACGGTCGAGAACAGAGGTGATATTTCACCTGACAACCTGTTGTAGCTCAGATCAACGGTCGGGATCGTGACTTGATCAACCGGCTGAACCGGACCGGAGAATTGGTTCCTCTGCAATTGGAGGTTGGCTATTGGGTAGGTGAATACCCGACCCGGGATTTGACCGGTGAACTGGTTTAGGCTCAGGTCAAGGTAGTTTAGCCGGTCGAGCCGATTAAGGAGCCGGTCCATTGGACCGGTGAACTTGTTCCATGAGATAGAGAGGTATTGGAGAGAGGGAGGGAGCGAACCGGGAGCGAACGAACCGGAGAGACCGTTGTGCTTCAAGTCGAGGCGGGCCAGCGATTGGGAGAGAAACGGAGGGACAGAACCGGAGAGGTGGTTGTGGCAGAGAATGAGGTTCGTGAGCTCCGGTAGGGTTCCGATCGCGCGGGGGATTCCTCCGCTGAGCTGGTTGTAGCTGAGGTCGAGGGTTCTGAGGCCGCGGAGGTGGCCGAGGGTCGCCGGGATTTCGCCGGAGATGAAGTTCCGGCTGACGGCGAGGAAGCGGAGGTTTTTCAATTGCGACATTGACTGGGGAAGTTTCCCGTAGACCCGGCCAGAAACGATCGAGAACTCGGCGAGCGCAGAAAGCTTCCCGATCGCCGGGTCGATCCGGCCAGTGAGGCCCGGGGAGCCAGCGCGGGGATCGCCGAGGTTGAGGGAGATGACCTTGTCGGCGTTGCAATAGACTCCGGCGAAGTTGCAGGGGTCGGCGGTGAAGTCCCAGGAGGCGAAGAAGTTGGAGCCCGGGAGGTCGTGGAGGGCTTTTCGAATCGACTGGAGAGCGAGAAAATCGAGCGGGTCGAGAATGGCGAAGGCGATCATCACATTACAGTTGAGAAAACAGAGAGAGAGGATCAAGAATCCGAAACCCAAACCCAAAGTCCTCTGCTTTGCCGCCATTGTTGGGTGAGCTTGTGAAAAGAAGAAGGTGATCGAGTGGGGTTTTATAGTAGAGAAAAAGGGTTGAAGAAAGTTTAGCTTTTCCGTGAGAAGAACCTGCTTATATCTCGTGTCGTGGGATACAGCGTGAAAGCTTTAATGGCGGAACTATCAGTATCAAAATCTCTCTCTGTGATGATTTATAGAGTGAGAAATAATAAGTAGAAGAAGAATTGGATTTTTGGCTTATAGAAGAAGCAAAATTTCTGTGAATCTTCTCGCTGTTGATCAAATTCTGATACTCTTTTCTCTCTCTCTTTCAATGACACTGCTTTTTCATTATTTTGGCTTCTCAGAGAAGACGCTTGTTCTTTGTTCTAGAGCAATGGAAGGAGAGACTGATATGTTTTTATTTTATTTTTATTATTTTTTAGGGGAATTTATTTGTTTTTTTTATAGTTGTCTGTTTTTTCTTTATTGGGGATTGGGAGTCGGGGCAAACGGTTGTCCGAGCCTACGTGGGAGGCGTGGTGTCAGGTTCGGAGGACAGCTCAGCACGTGTGGTTGAGGTGGTTCGGGACGGAGATCACGTGACCAAGGGATTACATTACAACGAAGCGAAAGGGGCTGTTTTGGCGCTAGAGTGACAGTTGGTGAAACGGGTATGTTATGTCTCCGGCATGTGAGGGCGACGCGTAAGCATGTGAATGGTGAAAACGAATGGAGTATTAGGGTAAAGAAAAGGAGAGGGACAGAGTTGTACGAGGGCTCGTGGGTGACAGCTTGCGGTGGGTCGTCCGTTTGCCCTGTGAAAAACCCACATTGTTTTACCCCTTTTTTTAAAAAAAAAAAAAAAAATTACGAACTTGTTTGTTCTTTGTGCGCCAGACTAGGACACACATTTTTTTTTTTTTTTTTTGGGTGTGCAGTGCCTTCAAAAGGACGAACAAAAGGGAATTTCCCGTAGTTTGGTCTTGGTGTAGAAATTGGAAGTTCTTAATTAGAAAAGAGAAAAATAATTTTAACAGTCGCATTTAATTTTTTTATTATAATAAAAATTTTTTACATAAAATTACATCTTAATTTAAATTAATTAATTTAACGGGTTTAAAATTTATTAATTATGAAACCAAAAAAAAAAATCTAACATTTGTTTAAAAAATCAACCAATGATATGCAGATTCTGCAGCCCCCTGTGCACTGATCGTTTTTTTTGGGTTTAGTGAAAAAAAGTCATCTATTTAAGAACACTGTTTTATTGTATTGGAACATGATGAAATAGTAGAGTTAAAAAGAAATAATAATAATAAATCTTAGGAAATAGGAAGCCAAGCTAATTGCAGCCAAACAATTTTTGGGTAATTTTTTTCTTTTCGTTTTTTAGTTTGGCATGGACAGTCAAAGGAAAGGAGAACGACGGGCGTAGTCGTTTTCATTCTGGCATATATATATATATATATATATAGTCTTTAATCCGGCACTGATGTTTGTATATTTTTCGGTAAAATATGTATTTTTTTTTTAAATGTGTATATTTCTTTTTGGTAAAATATACAATATGTACACATTTTAAAGAAAAAATGTACATATTTTAAAGAAGAAATATACATATTTTATAAAGAAATGTATAACTACCGTTTCAGTCCGCATACCGGACTGAAGACACATCCTCTATATAATATTCTTGCAATTCTCCAGGCCTTTTTCCTTGAAGCCAAAGGAAGAAAGTACTACACATTACTCCATAACAACCCAGGCTTTGGAGTCAAAAGAAACTTGTTAAAAAAGTTAACTTGTTTCACAATCTTCTAATGATCCTCTCTAGTTGTCTGTACCACTATAACCCTACCTTGGGGTTTGATTCAAGATTTTTTGCCTTTCAGAGTAGTAAAAAAAAAGAAAAAAAAAGTACAAACTCAATTTCCGTGTCTAAGGGAGTCAAAAGATATCTATCTTAGGCCAAATCGAGTAAGTCTGGTTTATCAAGTGGATATGTCATGTGCACGTTTAGCTAATGTGTTAACAAATTGTCGTTTCTTGGTTCAAACGACAACCTTTAGAAGCTGACCAAAGTTGCAAACGACAACCTTATCTTTTCTTGCATCAAACTGTAATTTGAATCATGGTTCATGATTCGCTACAATATTTTCTCTTATTAAAAATATACGTAAATTAAAAATAATTCTAATCACATGATTCTAATCTATGAACTAAACGTCTCATTATTTTCCTCCTAATCATTTGTAAATAAGGAAGTGTTGGTGAAAATAAGCAAATAAGTTTAAAAAAAAAGAAATTCATGAGGAGAACTGAGAACTAAATATACAGAAGATCCAAAGAATGCAAAAGTACTTATTTTGTGGAAGGAGGATAAGAAGGAGATTTGGCATGTTACTAATAATGTAATACAAGATAGACACAAACAGATGCACTGCCAAAAGGAAACCTTGTCAAAATAGTAAGAAACATACAAAAGGATTCAAACCGCACGAATTTGTGGAACAATTCTCTAAATGCCAAATTCTAGGAATTAATGTCTCTGTTTGGTTCGAAAGGAGCTCAAGCAGGGAAATATCGTGGTGAGTTCAGTTTTATCTATTAGTAGTTGATTGAGTGTTGGCAAAATTTTTAAAAAATATATATTTGTCTTCATACATCATCTTATTTAGCATCAAATATGTGGTAACACGTAAACAAGTGAGCTTGATATTATCGTATGAAAACACCCAATGATTTTCACAAACACGATAGCTTTGTCCTTTTTTTCAAAAAAAATAAAAATAAAAAATCACAATACGATAATACGATCAAGTGAATCTAATGCCATCACTTAAAAACGTAATAACTTTTACATATGTGAGGTTTTTATACTTTAATGGCATGTTTACGAGAATGAAAATTAGGAATCAGAATTAACTTTATGTTTACTTATCCATTTTTATCTTGAAATGAGAGTAAGAATGTGTGGGTTCCTCACTAATTTAGAGTTGAGAAATGTGATTGACATCCTTCAACTCCCACCGGATTGACACTCTTAATTCTAATAATAAATGTGAATTATGATTTTACTTTTAATTTTACTAACAAATTAGATGATCTTATTGGTATATTTTTCGCAGCTGACAAAGATCTAGCCATATTACAAGCTAATTTGTATCAACAAATGATGAAAATTGATGGCTTAGACGATGATCGAGTATATGATGCCACTAATATTTTGGTAACAAGGTATGATTTGCTACATGTATTTTACAACATTTCAGATCAACTCAAGAAGGGATACATCCTTAAAATTCTTAGTCGTGAGGTTTAAGTGTTCTTATTTTATTTCATTATTATATTTTTTTCTTTAAACTATTTCAAAATTTATTGAGAAAAAATAATTTAAATGATTAATTGGGTGAGATTAAAAAAATCTAATTACTAATTAGTTATCATAATATTAAGATAGTTAGCATAATATACAATTTTTTTTTAAGTTCAATAAATTTATAACAGTTTATTCCGATTCTAGGTGTAAGTAAACGCATGAATGAGATTGTGACTGATTTTGACTCTAATTTTTAGAATATAAATAAACAGCTTATTCTGATTCTAATTTCTGAATCCGATTCCTATCCACTGTAGATTTTGTCCACTTCGATTTATGTTCACTCCAATTACGGATAAATAAACACGCCATAAAGGATTAAAATAAGATCAAATGAATCCAACATTATTAATGTGACAGCGTGACGGATTTTTAATCCGCGATGCATTTGTACATTATGATCGATTTTTAATAATGGAGTTTTTGGCTGGTAATAGTTGGAAGCAATCTAGAGCAACCCCATCTCAAGATGGGCCACCAAAATCTGTTAATTTCTCATTGAAAAGGGGTGCAGAATGCACCAACTCCAACAACCGAAAATACCCACTTCATGGTTTTGGATTGGATGTGGCACTAAATGGTTCCTCTTTTTTCTATTATGGATTTACATGCCCTTGGACTGCAAATCTTCTTCTTCTTCATCTATTACCAGCATATGTACATTTATGTAACTCTGAGCGAGATGTCCTTTTCATCCAGCTACACAATAACCTTTTGTAACAAATCAACCTCCTGCTTTTCTGGTCCCTTATAGTAGCTTTCTACTTTTGTGCATGTGAAAAATGGTAAAGAGTCAAAAGCTTTTCTATCTAATCACTCAATGTAACCCTATAATTTATGAATTTCACATGAGTTAAGTTAGCTAACGAAAT
This sequence comes from Morus alba, assembly GCA_012066045.3. Lineage (NCBI taxonomy): Eukaryota > Viridiplantae > Streptophyta > Magnoliopsida > Rosales > Moraceae > Morus > Morus alba. Next base: position 7,855,286 of record CP050230.2, on the reverse strand, counting down.
ATCTAAACATCAGAATCATAAAGAATAATAATAATTTTTTTTTTAAAAAAAAAACATGGGGGCAAAAATGAACTTGACTTTTTCGTAAAGTTAAGAAATGGACAGTCAATAATAGATCACGACCAGGCATAAATTCTACCTCTCCTGCTACTGAATTATATGAGGAATTAGCTGTCTAAGAGCTCAGAAGAAAAAAAGCTTCTCTGTGTTGAGTGATTTGGTGTTTCCGACAGGCTGAAGTTTTCTTCAAGCAAAAGGTTTGGTGATTTGATTATAATTTTACTATCACCTTTATGGGTAGAGTTTAGACCTCCGTTTTGTTTTGAGGATTTTACCTTGATTCTGGATCATAATTCTTAAGTTCGTCATTATAGTATTTTTCTCTCATAAAAGATTTAAAATTTAAAAATTAAATTCATAAACTATGACTCTGAACCTATAAAACAAACGTCAATAAATATAGGTTTATTACCAGGCTCCATTCTGAATGGTCCCAGCCATTGTTTCACTGGGTCTGTGCATGCAATCTTGCAAGGAAATGTATGAAGAAGAATAAAAATGGGAAATTTAAGATTTAAATGACAAATTAAATAGCAAATAATACTAAAACTCTAATAGATGCTAATGCACTTAAGAGGTAATGCAGAGACTACCCAAAAAAAAAAAGGGGGCCACAAAACAGAAATTAGCAAATATCCTTTGTAATCACTATAAGATTTCTGTCGTCACTTTCTTTTTCTCCCATTATATGTCGACATAAGAAGGGCAGAATTCTAAAATAAGAGAGCGAAACTTAAAAATTGAGTTAAAGCCTTAAGGGGGACTGATGATTCTTTAATCGTCTCAAAAAGAAATTTACAAAATACCTTGGGTGTGTTTAGAATTCGTTCCAAAATGATTTTATTTTTTGTATGAAAATGAAAACGAAAACGTTTTCATTTTCATTTTGAAATCATTTCTGAAAATGTGTTTGGTAGTTTTATTTCGAGATTGTTTTCAGTTTAAAAAAAACTTAAATTGTGTTTGGTGATTTAATTTTTAAATACATGTAATAATATTTAAAATAATAATATATTAAATAAATTATAATATTAAATATATTAAATAATAATAAAAGTGTGAGAGTGTGTGTGTGTGTGGGTGGGAGGGGCAGTCGGAGAAGAGTGGGGTGGTGTGAGAGTGTGTGTGTGTTATAAATTATAATATTAAATATATTAAATAATAATAAAAAGTGTGTGTTGTGTGTGTGTGTGTGTGTGTGTGTGTGTGTTATAAATTATAATATTAGGGCAGTCGGAGAAGAGTGGGGGGGGGGGTGGTGCGTAGTCGCAAAAAGAGTGGGCGGGGGGGTGGTGTAATCGCAAAAGAGTGGGCGGGGAGGGAGGGTAGGGGTACCAGTCGTCGGGGGGGCAGTCAGAGAAGAGTGGGGGTGGGAGGAACAGTCAGAGAAGGGTTGGTGGGGTGGGGGAAGAAAAATGGAAACAAAAACGATGCTTAACCGTTTTCAATTTTGCTGAGTTTTTTAAAAACGTTTTCAGTTTTTGTTTTTCAAGAAATGTGACGCCAAACACATTTGTTAGAGCATTTTCAATTTTTTGTTCTTGAAAAACGTAAAAAAAGTTTTTGGAAATTATTCCAAACAGGCACCTTGTGTTTGACCAAAGTTATGACACAACTTGATGTCTAACAATAGAGGAAACCCAAGCACAAGCTATATGAATTCCATTGTTCTATCTGATCACACTTTTAGAATATCATCAAACTGCCACAAAACAAGGTCTAGCAAAAGGAGGCAATTCATGCTACAACTACTCTGTCATACAAGGCCTACACTAAAATCTTGCTAGTGCTTCTATATAAGGTTTTTTAAGAACAAGCAAATACATCTCAAAAACTATATAACTGGTGCTAGATTATGTGTACTATAAGCAAGTAACACCAATAGTATTTGTTTATTCTATCACTGGGATTGATCCACCAGCTGCCAAAATCTGTTGCTCCAGCTGAGAGAAGAAACATTACAGAAAGAATATAACTCAGAAATAAAGAGAGATAAAATGGAATCTAATAAAAATAGTGGTTAAAAATAAGGATATGATGCACTTTACATTTAACAGTTTTTCAAGCTTGTTCTTCAACACAGAGCATTCTTGTTGCAATTGTTGCAGACATATCAAACATCTGCAAACATTTACATTATCCAGAATTAATGTGACAAACAATCATGGCACACAAACTGATAAAGAGGATAAAATTGAATAATTAATCAGCCTCCAATGGACTACAGGTTTTCATAGTTTAATCATGAATTAAGCAGGATCAGTTTTTCTTTTTCTTTATTTATTTATTTATTTATTTATTTTGTTTTGATTCAAAGAAAAAAGCATACTGGTCACTGATATCTTAGCTTACAAAGTTGGGAAAAGATTACAATCATATCCATAATAGTATCCAATTATGAAACATTGCTTCAAAAGAAGCAAAAGTTTCTCTTTTATTAAAGTGTAACATATATGAGTATTAGCTGAACCACATAAAAGATTTTCCCAATTAGAGAACTTTCAAAAGTTGAATTGGGAGTAAATTGAAAACAATGCCTCTTTCTATACTGAAATCTAACATATCTTTTAGCTTTTATCTTCTTTTTGCCCCCAACATTCAACAAGTCTAACACTGTTACAAAGGCCTCAATATATTCCTAAACCTTGAAAAGTTTACTATCTAGGACGTTTTATATTTATTCTTTTGTGGCTAATAAGTTAACAAGTAATATTCATAAATTATGAGTTAATTGTTCCAATTCAAGAACGACAATTAGGGTTTTTTTTTTTTTTTTTTTTTTTTTTTTTTTCAAGATTTAAATTTACAAAAAACTCTGCAGAAAATAATATGAGTTAAAATAAAAAACACAACTCACCCTTCCAGGTTCTGGGCCTCGCAGTAATTTCTGAAGTTAATGCATACATTCTTTATCCTCATTGCACCAATGCTGTTTGTCAACAAAGAAACAAAAAATACTATATTAGAAGAAAAATTTTTAACCACTTGATAAAAAAAAAAAAAAAAGGGGTGTTATCTCGATTTTCTATTTCCCAAAATGTTAATGATCACTTTCAATTCATAAGCAACTTTTTCTTTAGCCGATTTCCTTACAAACACACTGGCACATTATGTACCAATACCACTTAAACTTACACATTGAATTTATAAAGAAACAAAAAATAAAAAATAAAAAGAAAATCAAATGAAGAATTAAAAGCATAAATAATATATACCTGGCACTACTGCCCTTGAACTGATGAACATAGGCATCTACTTGCTTGAAGTCCACAACCTTTTGTTCACTGCAGAAGTGAAGACTATAATGGCCCATTGGACACACACAACAGTTGTATAACATAGGCCCACAACCAATAATAAAACAAATAATAATATTATAGTACAGACAAAAAGGAGGAAAAAAAAAAAAAAAAAAACTCACAAAGCGTTGGCCATGTTGTTGAGAAGCTTCTCAGAGTCTTGAAAGAAGAGAGAGACAACCTCGACCACAAAATCCGGGCTGTTCTCGTCCTGCAGTTTCTTCAGCTGCACAAACTGGTCGTCCAAGAATCCCTTCTCACAACCCCAAAAAAAAAAAAAAAAAAAAATTATTAAAGAACATGGTTTATAAAATTACACAATAATTATAGTAAAATCAGCTTGGTCAATAACACAGACATAAGAAAATTAAGGAAGAGCCCAAAAGAAAAGATCAGCATAATATAATTATTACTACGGTCAAGAAAATTCACAATTTTTGAATGGTAAAAAGAAAAAGAAAAAGTGGTGAACCTCTTGACGAAGATATTGGAAGTAATCAAACCATTGTTTTCGCCACTGAGAAATAGCGCCGTCCATGGTCTGTCTTCTCTGGTTCTTGTTTCTTTCAAATAAGGATTTTAACAACCATCCAAATGGAGGAAAAGGGTGTTTTTGAAAGAAAGTTTTTGGAAGATCTAAAATGGACAAACAAGGTAGAGACTTGAATAAGAAAATGATTCAAGCAGAAATGGAGGAGTATCTGAGAAAAGGGTTTTAAGGATTTTTGGTCTTGTTGGACTGACAATTGAAGGCCATTACTGATTACGGTGCAGAATTATTACCAAATAATGGTCTAACCTTTTCCCTTTAATTATTTTTTTTTTTTAACCCCTTTTTTTTTAATATTTAATAATGGTTTTGTGCTCTCCTTTTATAGAATGTTTTTCTCTCTCTCTCTCTGACCTTCCAATTTTTTATTGTACGGGCACTTATCCCTTCTTGTCATCCACTAACACAGCGGTCAAATATTTTCTTAAGGAAAAAAAATTGGAAAATATCAGGACATATCACTGACAATCTGACATATAAAATGAAGAATTATTTTCTAATAAAAGGTTTTATTTAAAAAAGAGGTTTTTTTTTCCCTAAAAACCATTTTTGGAATAATAACCATTTTTTACTAGAAAAAAAAACTACGCAGCGGAGTACAGGATCCGTTCACTTTATCAATTTAAATTTAAAATTTAAAATTTATTATAATAAAATTTTTTAAAAAATAGTCATATTTATTTTTATTAGAGAGAAAGAGAAAAATATGTCAAAATTTAAGATGAATTAAAATTAATAAGTTAATAATTTATATAAGCTAATAAATAAGCTAAATTATTATTTTTATCTATAATTTGTCTAGTTATGAACCATAACTTAATAAGTTATTATCTATAATTATCCATAACTTGTTTAGCTATGAACCATAACTTGATAAGTTTATTAATAACTTATCTGGTTATGAACTATAACTTGACAAGTTATGGTCTATTAATTTTTATAACTAAAAATTAACCTATATACTTTATTAATCTTTCATATTAACATATATTTTACTATTTTTTAAAACATAAAATTACATTTTAACTTAAATTATAAATTTAAATTAACAAAGCCAACGGTCCATAATCACTACCATTTGCATTTTCTCTTTTATCTTTTATTAACCAAGAAGCAGGCCATTATCTCTAATGATAATGATATTGACCGACCATATTAAAGTCGTATTTGTACGTCCTATAAAACAGAGACACACACATGAAACCGTGTCCTTAGCAATACCTTGTAATTTTTATTGTCCTTTAAAACTCCCACAGAAGATAGAGTGGGCGTTTAGAACTGTATTTTAAAAACAGATTTCACGTATTTTAAAAAAAAAAAAAAAAAAAAACGAAGAGACATTTATTTAATAAATATTTTTAAAATAAAAAAAAAATAATTTTTTAAAAAAATAAAAAAATTAAAAATTTTTTTTTTTTTTTTTTTTTTTAGTACTTATTAATTATATTATAATATATTAATTAATAAATATAATTTTATTTTTTTATTATACTCAAAATAAAATCTTAAAAAATTAACTAAACGTAATTTCATAATCGGTTCTAAAATGATTATTAAAATAATCTTATTTTTACTTTTATTTTAAAACTAATTATAAACGTATCCATAATATTTTCATTATTTTCTTTAACTTTTTAGAATAGGAGATGAGAACACTTAAAAAATATATATTTAGATTAAAAAAAAACTATTTTGGTTGAAAAATCTAGAGAAATATATGATATTTATAGATATTATAAAATTTCTGTTTTTATTTTTCCTTAATATCTATTATAACTTTAAAGATGACGGAATTATAAGATAAATTATACAAAACAAGATAAGTGCAATTTTCTTCATTTACATTGCGCCAATGGAGAGAAAACTTGTAGTCATGATTCATGGCAGCACTTAGTGAAATTATCAAACGAATATTTTCTGCTTCTCTTTTTTATGTGTATCACATATATTGGCTAGGTGCGTAGAAGAAGATAAATCAAGTAACGGTTTAAATGTCAGCATTGCCAGCAATTTTTGTTCCTTTCTTTTTCCGTTGAAACCGTACGTACTAAGTTTAAAATAAACGTTACTTTTTTGCTAATAAAAAATAGGAAAAATGCACTAATTTGGTGTTTGAAATTTGGTAAATGTTGTATTTACTGATAAATAATTTAACAGTTAAAAGATTGAATATGATAAATATTGTATATACTTAAAAATATTGTTGTAGTTATAAGTTTGAATCTAATAAATATTATATTTACCGGTAAATACTTGAGTAATTTCAATTTTAAATATGGGAAATATTGTATTTAGCAATTAATATTTTAGTAGTTACAAGTTTGCATTTGATAAATATTGTAATACCTTTAAATGCTTTAGTAAATACAATTTTAAATATGGTAAATATTGTATTTACATGTAAATACTTTAATAGTTATAATTTAGAATCTAGTATATGTACCGGTAAATATAGTGTTTAATGGCCGCCAGAGTCGGTGGTAGGATCTTCTGATAAATATTATATTTACTAGTAAATACGGTATTTACCGGTAAATACAATGTTAAACGGTCGCCGAAGTAGTAGTAGTCAAATTTTCATATAAATATAATATTTACTCATAAATACTGTAATTATTGGTAAAGACGGTCTTTACTAGTAAATATAGTGTTAAACGGTCACCAGAATCGGTGCCTGAATTTTCGGATAAATATGATATTTACTAGTAAATACAGTGTTAAACGGTAACTGAATTCAGTGGCTGAATTTTTAAGTGAATATGATATTTACTAGTAAATATTGTATTTATTGGTAAATACGATATTTACCTATAAATACAACGTTAAACAGTCGCCAAAGTCGATGGTCGGCTTTTTGGGTAAATAAGGTATTTATTAATAAATATAGTATTAAATAGTAAATACGGTATTTACCAATAAATAGTGTTAAACGGTTGCCGAAAAGCACTCACCAAAAAATGGTCATCGTAAAACGGTCATAGGTTGCAAAAAATGGTCTCCGGTCACCGGTTGCCAGAGCCGGCTACCGGTCCCGATCATGGTGAACTTGACTCTAATCTACCTATTTTAAAAAAATGCTATAATTTACTGTTTTTAAAAAAATAAATGTTTAGAGGGAGGAGTGAGGTAGAAAATGAGGTTTAGAGGTATTTTTGAGTTTTTAATAATATTTACAACTAAAATATCAAATTATACTACAATTTACTATTTTTAAAAAATATGTTATAATTTACTATTTTTTAAAAAAAATGTTTTAATTTACTAATCACTTTACCAATTATATACTATTTCTCAAATGCTATTTGCTCAAGCAAATGAGATTATTTCTCCAAGTCCAACCCACTTGGACTTGGGAGATGAAGGGGTTGGTAATTGCCCATTGGTATAAATTTTTTCCCGTTTTGTTCCAATAAAGTCTATATGGATACATATGCCTTTCCATTTACACACAAGTTCCTTTGAATCCGCGCTTATAACGCGGGGTTACAAATCTACTATGTAGAGTCACATGCATTGATTTTGTACCGATTTTGAAAAAAAAAAAAAAACAAAAAAAAAACAACAACAACAACAACAAAAACAAAAATCTGCTTCTTATTGTAGTAAGTTTGGTTTTCATTCTATATGATGTACGTATTTAAGTATTCTTTTTTCAAGAGCTGTTTGACAACCCGCTAATTTGAGGAGTGATTCTCCATTACTCAAGGCATTGTCCCTTTTGGTTAGACAACTTGGTGTCTAGATGTGACTTTTTATGAGAGAAAACATTATAATAAAAATTGGAGTTGAGATTCGAATCGGTAAAATAAACCAGGCCTCAGTCTCTTTCAAGGAGAACTTTGGCGTCAGCTCTCCACCACCCCCAACAAACGATATGCTAAGTGAACCACTAACAGGCCGAAGGCCGGAGGAAGGTAGACACATGACAAGCACGATGGTGTCTTGTGTCTCCACAAGTCAAGAATGTTTCATGGACAATATTGACAAGGGCTAATATTGCGTTGGCCGTTTGTCCATGAGATTCTGGCTATGAGATTGTGGCATGTGCTTGATGTCTGCGTGCGGAAGCTCTAATATAGGGCATATGTCGAACCTAACTGGGGCCTCATAGAGCAGAGCAACCAAGACGTGTGCGGACCAACATGAGTCGGCTTAAGGTTTGGCCACACTCATGGATTTGATAGTCAGTGCGGTACAAAAGGGACAATACTAAATTGGGCAAGCATATGTGCTGCAACCATCAGGGGGACAGCGACATTTCTATTAGGATGCAGAGCCTCTACATGTGGAAGCAGTTGTAGACACTTGTGAACAAGACTCAGACACGAGTAATTCTCATTGATATGAATTAGGATGAATGATTCAACCTAGACAAAAGTAGTTCCCATTGATATGAATAAGGACTCAAGAGCCTGTAGAAAGGCTTGATTGTGAAGAAGGCTCAGCGGCTCCAATCAATGGAGTCTCGATGCCATTCGGTTGTATTCCACAACAAAAGTCCCGGACCGTGACACAAAGTACAAATCCTACCTATAGAGAAGCTAATAAAGCTACTCCTGGTTTGATTTCTCATGCTTTTTCTTTAGACAATTAACTATTTGGTAGGAGGAATCTCCTCTACCTACTGTCTAATTTTACTAGATATTCTAAATTATTAATAACAGATCTCTTTTTCTCAAAAAGAGTGAAAAAAATTCATTTTCCTATCTAATTATGTAAAACGTTAAGACGCACATGAAACACAATCTCATATTCATCTTTTTCCCTTGTCATTCCTTTTCATTTCTTAATTTCAAGAACGACAAATATTGTTATACAACTTGGAGAGAACTTGTTTTCACATTCGATCATCTGTACAGACAAAGCTTGAAAAAATTAAAAAGTTTCAGGACGGGGAATGCAAAACCAAATCGGCTTCCACCGAGGGCATACACACTTCTTGTCACCACAATCTGCCCCCAAGTTTAGCATCCTCTAGGAATTTACAGATTTCCATACAAAAATTTACAAGAGAAATAGATATGCCTTACCACATCAACAAGCTTGAACAGTTGCACCCACATAAACTTTTATTTACAATGTGCATTGCACTTCCAACGTCAAACAATGTTACATGGCATGAATCAAGCGACTTTCAATAGATCAACCTGCCACAATGTTGAAGGAACAGAGAGAGAGAGAGAAAGAGAGTTGAATTATAACACATATATGAAGAAAAATATATGAAACAATCAGAGATGTAATAAACTCAGGACTTGTTGCAGCTTTAGTTTCAGAATGTTATACCTTCTTCAGAGAAGGAAAATATGCCTCCCAGCATTTCATCACTTTCCCCATCCTCAGGTTTTTCTTTTTGACAATGGCTTCTGCTGTTGTCAACTTCATCAGTTACAATTTCAGTTAACCCATGGCATCCATTGTTATCCATTGTCGTACAATGTCCCTCTCGAAATAACTGTCCAAGATCTACTGGATGGTGCAAAACAGAAGACCCCTCGGAATTAGTGTTCATACTTGATGCATGTTGGTCAGAAACCAAAAGTGAGGCGTCAGTACTACTGGTGCTTAAAGAGGCAGCTCCTTCCCCAGAACCTCTTCCCAGAGGAGGCAACTTACTGCCTAACATAGGTAAACCATTAGTGATACAATTGTCAACTTGAGAGTCAATGTTTTTTCGATGAGCAGAGGGAGGGCAGAGAATGCTCAAGGATTCATCATTTGGCGTGGATGGTTCAAAAGCTCTCTCTTTTCTTTCCTGGTGATTTGGGGTATGATAAGTGGCTGAATACAACCTCTCGCAATTTATTTGGTCAAAATCAAGAAAATTCTCGATTCTTCTTGAAGAACCTGGTTGAAAAAAAAAAAAAAAAAAAATTGTCAGTAGAAGTTCAAGAGGACACCATTTGTTAAAGATGGTCGAACTGGTACAATTATGTTTTTAGCTGTGACAACCTCTAGCAGAGCAAATTAGGTGGACATGCTATGCCAATGACAGAACTCAGAAATGGTAAAGAAAGATGGTTTAATTCATAGACCATTGTGAAAACACTAAGCATCTTAATAAAGTACTTTCTTATCGAAATTTGTTCGCATTCTTCTACTGAGATTACAGTTTCTACGTTGCTTGCAAGATCTTCATTTCTCGAGCAATAACAGATAATTCATTATCCAAAACCAAAATAGTCGACAATGCAATTTCATCTAAAGTATCTTTCCAACAACTTATGTCTTACCACCATCTGAGCTTTCTGTGGAACTAAGTGATGCGGGCTTTGAATGACAAATAACAGTCTCTTCAGTAATCTTCTCATCTGTATAATGTGGTCCTGGAAATGTCGAACTGGGATATCGTACCCCAAGGAATCTGAATCATTAGACCAAGCAAGCTGCCAATAAATAACGGAGTACAGGAAAACAAAACAAAACAAAACAAACAAAAAGAAAAAAGAAAAACTATCCTCTCACAAACACAACAAAACAGTACACATGTCGCTCCAATAATCAAGAGACATTTAGCAAGATACAAACATCAATATGTCAATTCTACCAAAAACAATCATCAATATTTCAAGATAAGACTAGATACGTAAAATGTTTTACAGCTATTAGAATTCAGAAAATTAAAGTGACTATATATTAAATGGTTGTCACCTGTCATTCCAGCTTGATTTGATGCTATGAAAATGGTCAAAAACAGGCAACAATTCCTTTTGTCTCATTTCAATTTCATGAACAGGTAACTTTTCAATTTCGAACTCTCCACTATCAAGATTATCAACTCTTGGACAACCCATCATATCAAAGCAAATCTAGAAAAAAAATATGTAATCAATAAATGAATTACAGGTAGCAAAAACCAATTAGAATAAGAGCGCAATAATAGATCTACCTTTGATTTCTGCCATATAGGTAACCTCAAAGCACTTATTTGCACCTCAGCATTTGATAGGTACCAGTGGGACCTCTCATAAGGCTTTCCGTTGTAATTTTCCACTATCTTTTTCTCCCCATCATCAGCATTTATGTCTGATTCTAGTCCATACAAATTCTTGGAGGCTGGTTTATTTTGAATCGTTTCGGTCACATCTTGTCTATCAAAGTTGGTACCTAAAGGACAGTCCTCTCTCTCTGGCCAATCTGATCGTCTACATACATCCCACCATTGAATAGGTTCAACTTTCACTCTCAGTTCATCCTCCTGCATGGAAACAAGTGAAGCTGAATGGACACCTGAACCAGCTTTACTTGGTTCTACACCAATTGATGGCCGAAGTTCATGTTGAACTACATGACCAGATGGAGTATAAACTAAAAGATACTCCAACGAATCAGCCCTTGAGTTACCATGCTGAAGACTGTGAGATAGAGAATTATGAAAGACAGCAGCAACCGCACCAGATGGCACGAAAACCTTTCCTGTTGGAGAAGCAGCAGTGTTGTTGACTGTACTAAGCCATCCAAAACTACTATATTTTATCCTGCTCACAACAGAAAGCACAGTGGGCTCAGGGGGAGGAAAAGATTGTGGAGTAATGATGTATGATGACGTAGACCACCATGGTAGAGACAAAACAGGGTATAGAGATGGCTCTTCACCCTGAGAATTAAGAAGTTGAAATCCAGCATCGCCACCAAATGGGGATAAAACAAAAATGTGGCAGGTCCCCTTGGATGAGACAATTGCAATCCACTGACTATAATGACTAAAACAAATATCTTGTATCATCTGAGAGACAAATAAACATGGAAAAGAAAAAATGTGAATATAACCTTACAGCATAATTCTGGATATTTGAGAGGAAAATTCTGAAAATAAATTTATTTACTCACAGCTGAAGTTATCCCTCGATGCAGTTTGTATAGATGCACATGAGAAGAACTCCAGTTGAAGTTTTGAACACCGGAACCATTGTGGGTAAATGAAGGCATTATCCGAAAAATATTTATATTGTTCCCATATATAGAGGCTGTAACCAGAAGGGTCCCACTTGGATCAAAACACAGTGCAGATATAGGACTAGTATGAGCTTTAAACTGTGAGATAATTGATCTAGAAACAAAATCTTTGACAACAACCTGCAAGCAAGAAAAAGTAATAAATCAATAAAACTTATAGCTTAAAAAAACCAGCGCTTCAAAGTAATGTTATTGAAAGAAGAAGGGTTATAAAAATTAAAAATTAAAAAAAAAAAAAAAAAAACACACACACACACACACACACACACACATTGCACACACAGCCAAACAACAGACTAAAGCAGTTATTCTTTTGAAGTGCATGTAATAATTGAAACGCTAAAGTATATACAATAAGACACTGACCGTTCCAGCATTATCCATCTCTGTTCCCGCAAGCCTGCCAACCTTCCAGCCAGAACTTGATGAAACGGGAGAATTAGACCCATCAGGAAGCAGCTCTTGGCAGTATTTGGACAAAGTTTTGTATCCCAAATCTCCCAGGTTGATTATTCCAGCAGCCAAGTGTTTGCTAGACTCCATTGCATAACGAGCCATCAAATTACCACCACTTGGTGATGTCGATGGACTAACTCCTGGTGAAGAAGATAGACTTTGTGGGCTTACTCGGCCATTGTTTGACACCAGTGGGCTATTGGACGCATATGCCAGCCACCTTGGACCCACAGCCATTGGACCATAACCAACATTAACACCATTTGATCCTTGTCCCGCCAGCTGAGGTACAGGATAAGTGAGAACACTGAACTTGTTCTCAAGAGTGAGGGCATCAAAGCAATAAATCTGCCAGTGAAAAAAAGAACGCAAGTTAGTCACTTATCCGATGAATAGTCAGATCAGTCAAACCCAAAAAAAAAAAAAAAAAAGTGGTATGATCTTAATATCACAGTTAACCCTGCTTTACATGTGTAGAAATCATGGGAGCATACCAGACATACAGAATACCAAACCGTTGCTCCATTCCTAACTATTACAATGGACTCCGAGATATTAAAGTGCAATTAGTAATAACGTTCATGCCAAAACTCTAGAACCTCAAAGGAAACAATAAATATACTACCATGCAGTCAATACCATTTTGTTGGTCCCTGTCCATTATAACAATTGAAACCAACCACATAATCAGTACTTTGGAATTCTACATATCCATAATATGTATCCATGTTCTTCATACAGAAGAACGATAAGAAATACATGTCATGTCATGTACATGACTTAATTCATCATCACAGATAAGCCAGTGCTTACTTGAGTGGCAAGACCAACAGCCACTATCCGAGGACTGCATCTAACCATACACACAGCTGACCGGAATCTGAGAACATGCACATAACAATGGGACCTAAGGGAATAAAACTGAACGTTTGTAGACGAGTTGGCACAATTTCCGGACATGGATTCCCCACCGCCATTTTTGCATACCCCAACCGACTGGGTACCATTTTGAATTATGGTCGAACAGTTGGTGTAATCCCCAGCAACAACCAGCAGAAGTGGATGGGAAGTTCTGTATCCTTCCTGGCCATTAGAACTTGCAGGATAGGGCTGCATCTGTAAGAATGATACTGCACCATCACGCTTCGAAACCAGTTCGCTATAGTTAGAAGCATCCTCCACATCAAAAACTTGGAAACCATTTTGGTAACCAAGTAACAGGACACGTTTGAAGACAGATGGACCAAGCTCTAGCCTGTCAAAGCCAGCCCAGGTAACCTGTTTACCAACCAAACTAAGATCAGGACCCACTACCACATCTTGAAGCAACAAACTACATAAAATTTCGCATAACAGAAGATGTTCAACTGAAGCTAAAGAAAGTCTAGTTTTTATACAAGTTCAGGTTTGGTTTGGACACTTGTAAATTCTGCCCAAGAAGTACAAACATAAAGTTGGTCACTTTTTGAAGCCTAAGGGTAAAATTCAACTCCACACGTCTAAATCTGAGCGCCTTGCCATATCAAGCAGTTTTTTTCTATGAACATTCTTAAGTTTCCCAACATTAATTATTACATTTCCGGGTTAATGAGAATTAATTACATTGCACCGCCCTAAAGCTAAGTGAAAAGTTCTTAATTCCCCTAAACATATCAAATTAACAATAATCTTAATTTCTCATCATATATCCTTCCTATAAAACCATGAAAATTGAACCGTACAAAGCGTAATAGAACAAAAATTCGAACTTTATGATAGCAGATTCCACCAATTTAAGAAATCAATTCTAACGAGAACATGAAAAAAAAAAAAAAAAATAAAAATAAACCAAGCGACGAAATCGGTGAGAAAATCGCAAACCTGATCCTTCTGATCCTCGGAAGAAGCGGCGGAAATCGTGGCGGCGACCGAGGCACCGGCTGAGCGGACGGTGGAAGCGACCGAGCCGGCATTCGACGACACCGTTTTGAGGCAAGACGATATGATCCTGAACGAATTCGGCAAAAGGCCGTTATTCCTTCCCTTCCCTTTCTTCATCCTCCACCTACCGCCACCGACTCACCCGAGCTACTACTACTTCTACTACTCTCTCCACAACCACCTCTTCCTCCTCCCTTCACCTCCGCTGCCGGCGCAAACTCCAGCTCCGAAGACGCCGCCGACGAGCATGTCTTGTCGCCGACGATCGGAAAGACCATCCGATAATCGCCGTGCACTCGCTGATCGCAAGCTCTTCCGGTTTCGCTTCCTTGGAGTTTGTTTGACTTGAGAAAAACAAGGCTAGCTCTTCAGTTCGCCCCCTCGGTCCCTCTCACAGCTCAGCTTTCTTTCGCTCTCTCTCTCTCTCTCTGTCCCTTTCTCCCACAGTCCAATCTCTCTCTCTCTCACTCTGTGTTAGACTCACAGACTTCTCTGTAGTTTTTGGTTTGTAAATAATAATGTTAAGCAACCGAGTTTCTATTTACTCTTTGTTTCGGGGTTCACTCTTTAAAACAAGTTTATAATTTCATGGATTTTCCTCTGACGCCCGAAGATTAAGGCAAATGGGCGTAAATCCGGTGCCCACCATCCCAATCACAGTGAGAGGCGAGAGGGAGGGAAATTTTATATGCGTGATGGTGCAGATCAGAGATTTTTCTCTTTTTCTTTTCTTTTTTTTTTTTTTCTTTTTTCTTTTTTCTTTTTTCTTTTTTCTTTTAATGTTTTAAATCGTTTCTTTCTAATTTCATTCGTTGTTAAATGTGAAAAACGTAAAGAGAGAGAACTTTTATTTTTATGTTGTGTTTGTTATTTTTGTTGTTAATTTCTCTATTTTCAAAGAAAATTAAAAAAGTACTACTCTAGATATACTTGGGTACTTTTATTTATTATGACATCATGGGTAAAGTTATTTTCATTAATTACAATGAGACATCTGAACTTCATCTTTTTCGAGATTTCATTGCTGTTTCTTGCTTGGGCATCAAGTGAGACTCAAGGCCCGAGGGACTTCTTTTAAGAAATGCCACAAAATTCATGTCTTTGGATAGAGAATTGGCATAAAACAAGGGTGATAATTCTTGGGAGTGAATCATATTTGTGACTATTTATTTATTAATTATGTTAAAAAATATTAATTTAAACACAATTTATTTATTAAATATATTAAAAATATTAATTTAAATACGATTTATTTATAAATCGTATCAATTTATATAACTCGTTTAAATTATATATTGAATAAATAACTAAGGTCTCGTTCATTTCACTGATTCGAGTTTTCAGTTATAAGTTTTTACAGTTAAAAGCTCTAAAAAAATATCACATTTACCTCTTTTTTATTATAGTTAAAAGCTCTCATAAAATGTCACATCTCAACTCAAATTAAAAACGCGAATCTGTGAAGCGAACGAGGCCTATAATAATGACTTATTTAACACGGTCAATACATGTTTAACATGTTTATTAGTCAATTTATCTTTTTCTTTAAGAAAAATAAATAAAATTTACCTACAAATATTAAAAGTCACATTATTTGTATTTAATATATCATATAAACTTGCATACATATTATTATATTACATATAACAGATATAGTTAATCGAGTCAATTCGTATATGGAGGTCAACCATAACTTAACTTATTTATTAATCGTGTTATTTGTGACAACCTGATTATGAACCAAACCCATTAATAATAAACCTAAATCCGCTAATTTCGTATGAATTTCAAATCGTGTCATTGTATTACTACTCGAATTACCAACCTTACATAAAACATCATGTCATATCATATAATTAAATAAAATGAAAAATACACTATAATCTACTAATATCAAGTTAATCAAAATTTATTTTTCTTAAATTGATATGTGTTCGTGGATAGCCCATCAAAGTTTTACGCAAATTTTATGGGGACACCGTTTAAAATTTTTTAAAAAAATAATAATAATTTAAGGACATATAAAAGTGTTTCTTTAGAACATACTAATATAGCATTAAGAAATTGTATCCTAACCTATGATATCCAACATGATACTCATAGTCGCTACTATGATATCAGTCGGTGATTACGGTATCCTATCATGACGCTAGCCGATAACCTCTAGTAGATATAAATTTATTATCCAATTTTTAATGTGTATTTGGTATATAACTAATTAAATCATACCACATTATTTTATGATAAGTATAAAAAAATTACTTAAAAAAGTAATTTAAATAGTCCGTTTAGTTCGCTGATTCAAATTTTTAATTCAAATTAAGACGTGATTTTATATGATAGCTTTTTACTGTAACAAAAAAGTTAAATGTAACTGTTTTTTAAAGCTTTTTATTATAATAAAATTTAAATTTTAAATTCAAATCAGTAAAAGACACGGAACTTTAAATTTTTTATATTACATTATATGATTTAATTAGTTAAAAATTAATTAAGACACATTACCCAACATATTTGACTGCCTTCTAGTAATCCACCAAAAATCATTATTAATAGAGGCAGTCTACCGTACTAATAAAAATACCTATAAAGACCAAAATAAACTACATGAATTTATATAGATTTATATATACTGGCGTAAGGAATGTCTCAGTCACACAGTCACCACAGAGGAGTTACAGAAGATTAGTAGGTCCAGAAATTCTAAAAGTCGTGGAGGAGATATAAGATCTCCCTTGCGAGGAGATTTGGAGATATCTTAGCAAGTGAGGTCCCAACAAATAAATTTACTAGCCATATTGAAATATAACAAAAAAATAGAATATTTTGAAAATAGTAAAAAATAATAATATTAAAATAATTATTATATCATTTGAAGCATAAGACATATATCATTAAAATAATTAATATGTAACTCTTACTAGTTTTAAAATATTTCAAAACAAAAACTTGTTTGCATTTCAACCTCACTCTTATAAATTGGAAGGGTTTGATGGATTGGGCTGGGCTGGGCAGTGCTCTCGTGTGGTCAAGCTTGACTTAAGGCCTATTTAGTTCATTGATTTAAGTTTTTAATTCGAGTTGATATGTGATTTTATGTGAAAGCTTTTTACTGTAAAAAAATTAGAGTGACTGCTTCTAAGAGCTTTTTACTGTAACAAAACTCGAATCGGTGAAATAAACGAGGCCTTAATGTTGGGTGTATACAATGAGGGCGGGAAATTATATTCTTTTTTTTCACCCCTACAGATATGTGAAATTGTGTAATTATCTCTATCAAAATTTTCAACTAGGGTTAGTAATCTGGGTAATGACATGATGATGTGACTCAAAATCCACACAAAATTAGCGGATTTGAGTTTATTATAAATGAGTTTTAGTCATAATCGGGTTGACACGATTAAAATGATTAATAAATGAGTTGAGTTTGCGTTAATATTTTTGACATGTTTAATAAAAATAGGTCGTGTTCGAATTTTTAATACGATTAATAAACGGGTTGACACAATATGACCTATTAACACAAATTACCACTCTTATTTTCAACCCAAAATAAAAAAGTATATCTATCAAAATTGGTCATGTTTTAAGTATTGCTATGTGGTCAAATGTCTAAACTCACCACGACAAGAAAGAATTTCATCAGGATGGCATCATTCCTTGCCATTTTGCATCGTTTTCGGATTGTGATGGCTCTAAACCCTGGCCCGTTTGGCATTGGTTGTAGAGGTTACTTTTAACTTTTATAAAGAAATTATACTAATGGTATGTTTACCTACGCGTAATTAGAATGATTATGAATCGGAGTGGGCAGGATTCGGAGTGGGAAGGATTCGGAGTGAGGAATCGGAGTCAGAATAAGTTGTTTACTTAGTGATAGGATTCGGAATCAGAGTCATTCTAAATCTCATTCATACATTTACTTACACTTAGAATCAGAATGAAAAAGTGTAAAAGTACTAATATACCCTTTAAATCAATTTGATATTTTCAATTTAAAAAATATATTGTGTACTTATTATATTAAAATTAATTATAATTAAAATATTTAGTGTAATAATTGGATACTAAAATAATAAATATAAATTGTACAATTATTTAAAATATAAAATAAATTTTAAATAAAATAAATAAAAATAGAAAACTGTGTTAAAAAATAAAATATATTATTAATTTATTAAAAAATAAAGTACATATTTATTATTTTAAAGTTAACAATAATTATATTAATATTATAATATTAGGTAAATAAAATAATAAATATATGTTGCATTTATTATTTTTTTAATTTTATTTTTAATTGTGTATTTATAAGTAAAATAAGGGTATAACAGTAAATTAATATTAATATTAGAAATAGGAATCACAATCCCAAGGGGGGACATGGGAGTGCTAATCTCATTCCTCAATCCCAAATTTGAGTGGGGCCCACTAATCTCACTCCCAATTCCAGGATAAAAAAGAATAAGTAAATATGAGATTGACTTCCATTCCCCACTCCCATTCTTCAATCCTGGTAAGTAAACATGCCATAAGTTAAGGTGGTTAGTAAATTCTTTTTTTGTCCGATAACTTTTAAAAACTACTTAAATAACAAAATTTGAGAAGTAAGGGGTTGTTTTTGCACAACATCTTCTTGCCATTATCTAAAATTATGAAGATAACTTTAATAATAAAACTTAATTTTTAATCTACCTTATTTACTTTTCCATATCAAATTAAAAAAACATATATTTTTAAGATAGTTATGTACAATTAAAAATCTTTAACAAGTATACTATCCTAAATTTTATTTAAATATTTTTAGTAATTATCAAAATGTTTAAAATAATAACAATTAATAAGAAATTTAATAGATGGATAATTTTTCTCAGTTAATTAAACTAATTTATTTTTAAGAAATATTTTAATTAATAATTTAAAATTATATTTTTATATTTTAAATATTGACCATAAAAATAAAAATAAAACTAACTATATATGTGCTAAAGTATGTCTACTTTTGTGAGTATACATCTTCACAATAATTTTATACACAGTTTACCAAACACTTAAATTTCTACTTTTGATATTCACAGCAATTTTGTAAAAATATTTACTAAACACTTATATGCTTCTGGTCACAACAACTTATTATTAACAACACATCAACAGTAAAAATTTTAAACAGCACATCAATGTCAAACTAACCCCTTATCATTATCCTCTTTCCATACATCTCCAGTTCTCCATTTTTTATTAATTGAAATATCAACTTAAATTATTCTATTAAGGGTATTATTAACTTCAATTTTAAAAAAAAAAAAAAAAAGAGTATGCATGGTAACTCTTTTTTTTGGGGCTGAAAATACATAATTACACTTGTAGATGAAACTTTTACCCAAAAAGAAAATACAAAAGATTATAGAAAAAAAGAATTGTAACATGCTATAAGCAAAAATGACTTCCCAATAAATTACCATGGGTTGAACAGCCTTTTTGGTCTGTAGTTTGTAAAACGTTCTATAACATTTCTCTATAAGTACCCTGTAAATCTTTGTATATATACATAGATTGGAAAGGCCTTTTCATTCTCTTTTTCTGTTCTTCAACGTTTGTGTATGTACACGCATGTCGATCGTTGAGAAACATATCATCAGTCGTTTTTTTTTTTTTTTTTTTTTTTTTTTTTTGGACTGAACTTAGACAAATATCCGTAAACTATATATAATTCTGATGTCTCACTACTCCTTTCATGAACCTGTCCGTAAACTCTGAGGACTGCGGAAGCAAAACCCGCCGATGCCGAGGAAGACGAACTCATTCTTGGTTGTGTTGTTCTAGCCTTCTGCATTAGTGAGTTCCTCGAGAAGTAGCTTGCGGAAAAATGGAATTCGGTTTTTCTTCATGTACTTCAAACAACTAAAGTCACCATGCAAAAGCTCAAGAACCTGCACCCCAGATTGCAATGCAAATCAACTTCATATAAACATGTTTTTTAAGTATTAATCACGGAAATATTCAAAATCAAATTGTCCCGAGATTGTTTTGGTTAACGATTTTGACCATCCTGATTAAAAAAAAAAAAAAAAAAAAAAAAAATCAAACTAGGAAGAAACATCCTTTTTTACCACCATACCAAAATGCTCAAGAAAAGCCTTGACATCTCCACAAGTTCTTAAATATGCATCTCCAAATAGGTTACATTTTGACTAGCAATAACCATAAAGTTTGCTTGTAACAATATATCGTACCTGACTCATACTCGGACGTCGAATTGACGACGGTTGTATGCACAAGGAAGCAGCCAAGAGCATGAGAGTCACTTGCCGGGAGTTGTAGTCATCAGCTAAAGAGGGATCAACCAGCTCTCTTATGTCACTCTTTTTCAGCAGGGGTTTTGCCTGGAAATAGAATTGAAATACACAAATTAGAATAATCAACAGGCATTCGTATAATAGAAACTTGCAGCCATTTTATACTGAAATTTTAAGTTAGAAAACCACACAACCTACCCATAGAACAAGGCTCTGGTGGGAGTAATCTAGAGCTCGGCGTCCGGTGACCAATTCCAATAGCAACACACCATAGGCAAATACATCAGTTTTCTCATCTACTATGCCATGGAGCAAGTACTCGGGAGCAAGGTAGCTGCAATAGCAGAACATAACAAGATCAATGCTATGCAAATGCCAAAAGCTTTGATGGAAGACAATAAAAGAAGAAAGGAAGTAAAAGGTTTGCGAACCCGAATGTGCCTTCGAATTTCGACACAGTGTGGTGAGTCCACTGCTGTGGTAGCCATTTTGCAAGACCAAAATCACAAATCTGCATAAAAAAATGGTTGAAAACCCCAAATGAATACACAAAAACGAGGAAAATAATGAAAACAATTCCAAAAAGAAATTAACAACAGCTTCGTGAAGGATAAAATGGGAAAGTAAAGTTATTTAGGTCATGACTGTCCTCTCTTATTAGTACCAGTGTCTTGTAATAAATCTTAGGTTGGGCTTACTGATTTAGTGTACTTAGTAACTTTTTACTATTTCTTTATCAACATCGGATTATTTTTAAATGGTTAAGATCTGACGAGGTACTAGTGCCTAAAAATTAAAAGTTAAGGATAACAGCCATGCCTAATTATTTATAGTAGAAAAATCAACAAGGGTACCTGAGGCTCAAAGTCCTCACTGAGCAATATGTTTGCAGCCTTGATATCTCTATGGATGATTCTCCTTTGACAACCCTCATGAAGATATAGTAGACCCCTAGCTGTTCCCAATGCAATCTTATACCTAATGCCCCATAGCAACTTCTCCTTTGAGCAACCTAGAAACAAAAGCACATACAAATTTTGCAACTCTTTTATCTCAAACGAATCAATGGATTTTATGAGTTAGTTTTTATTGAAGCAAGACAACCAAGAAGTTTTAAGCTAAAGTACTAACCATAAAGCATGGAAGCTAAGCTCCCATGCGGAGACAATTCAAGAACGAGGTAAAATCCTCCTTCAACCCCATAGCCCATCAACTTAGCAGTGTTAGGATGGTTAACGTGAGCCATGATCCCGATCTCCGACAGAAAATCCGCCGTAATCTCATCCGGTGTTCCCCGCGTTAGCCGCTTAATCGCCACCAGTTGCCCATTTCTCAAACGGCCCTTGTAAACTTCAGCATAACCTCCCTTTCCAATAAGATTTTCTACACCAAAAAGAAAAATTATTTTTTAAGAAATTATTAATTCTTTTGCGCATTTACACAAACAGATAAAAGAAATGATAAGATTATGCCACAAACCAGGGCTGAAATAATTGGTCGCAACTTGCAGCTCATACAAATTAAAGTTCTTCCATGGAGACTTCAAATGGCAATCGGATTCCGACCCGAATCTCGAGGCTATAATTTCCCGGAAACTACTGCTCATTCTTCTGGAGAGGTTCATGACGTTGAGAGAATGCATTGTGGTTAAAGGCTTCTTCGAACTAGTTCTGAGTAATTTGAAAAACCAGTGCCATTTAGAAGATGTGGAATTTTTAACGCCTTCGGAATCAGGGTCTTTTGAAGAACATGTTTCTGAGGAATCCGAGCTCCTGAAGTAGTCCTCGAGAACACAAGTGGGTGAGAAAGTATCGTCTTTTTCCTTCATATTCGAAGCTATTTTCACCTAAAGAAAAACAGAGTAATATCGTCACATTAGAGAGAGAAAAAAATATAGCAACACAAAAAAAAAATGGAAAAATGGAAAAATGGTGAAGATTTATACTTTGGGAAGAAACAGATTATGAGATTTTCTTACATAATTCTGCTAAAGTCAATAAATGGGTTTTAGAATTCTGAAGAAATATAGAAATGTTCTGCAAAACGGAGAATGAAAAACAGAGAAGAGTAAGCCAATGGAAGAGACGAGAAACGGAAGGAGACGAGAAAAGGAAACGACGGGATTCGGAATAAGAACAAAGAAACGTACAAATATCTTTGAAATGTTTGTATGTATGTGAAGCGGCGAAGATAAGCATACCGTAAAAGACGTAACCGACGGTTCTTCTTTGTTGTTTTCTTCGATCGAAAAGGTGAAAAAGTTACACAGGAGAGAGAGAGAGAGAGAGAGAGAGAGAGAGAGAGTTTCAGAAGAAATTAGAAGAAGAGATCGAGGACATGGATTCAGAGTTACTAACGGCTTCAACGATGACCTCCTTTTCAATGTTTCCCGGGTAACTAATCACAGTTTTCTTTTATTAATATAAATTCTTCTTCTTTTTCTTTTTTTCTTTTTTTTTTTTTAAAGCAAAGTTTTTATTAGAGTTTAAATTATTTAATAAATTAAACAAAAAGCATTTGAGACACATGAAATTGGCGGTTTCGGTTAATGAAAATCCTCTTCTATCCGTTCACTGGTCAGAGACGGCTCGTTTTGTAAAGTCCTATACTGTTGGATTTTTCGCGTAGAAAATTAAAATTTCATTCATTTTATTAATTTAAATTTAAAATTTAAAATTTATTATATAAAATTTTTTAAAAAATAATTACATTTTTTATGTAAAAAATTATTATATAAAATCACATTTTAATTTAAATTAAAAATTTAAATTAACAAATTAAACAAATCCTGATACTTTGAGATTAATTGGTCAAAATATGTCCTAATACTTATTGGCGGCATATAAATAACACAAGGATTGTTGATATATACAGTCTTGGTCATTGATGTGCATAATAAAGTAATGAAAGTAGCACTTTTGTTAAAGTAGCAGTTTTGTTTATCTCAATTTTGCAACCAATTCTTCTTTGACGTCTAGAGACTAGAAGACAGTTATTCATATTTTCCAAATTAGTGTTATAATTATAGTAATTATGGTAAGCTATTAATAAGACGTTTCTAATTATTATGAGCTAAAGAAAACGGCGTTATCTTAAGGATACCTGGCATTAAGGATTTATTTCACCTTTTCAGGGGCACATATAATACATGGAGAAAGATCCTTTATGGCAAGGAGGGAATTATTATTATTATTAATTTAAATTCTGTTTATTTTATTAATTTAAATTTAAAATTTGAATTTTATTATAATAAAAAATTTTAAAAAATAATCACATTTAATTTTTTATTATAATAAAAAATTCTCATATAAAATTACATTTCAACTCAAATTAAAAATTTAAATTAATAAATTAAACGGACCAGAAATTTAATGGAATCAATTGTGAGGGGTAATTGCCGATGCCTTAAGCATGTATCAAACAACATATATGTAGAATACTTTGCTTCGTAATCATTACATATGTAATGATATGTAACAATTACATTCCCCATATATATATATCAAAACGTACCGTCACGCAAAGGGGATTTTTTTTTTTCTTCTGAAATCATTGCACTCTTCACCCACAACTAAAGTAATTCTTACTAGTATATATCTATACAACATTTCTATATATATTTTTTAAAATTTTGTTTTCACATATTATATTTATTGAATGAATGTCTTTTTAAAATTTTAGAATCGCGTGTATGTGAAGCTTGTAGATACGAATTAGATATTAATTTATTAATCTATTATATGAGGTTGATTCAAATATAAGTAGAGTCAATACTAAAATCTGTTTTTGGTGGGTGGCTCCTTTCCGTCGATCTTTTCCTATCTTAAAGCTGCTTGTGGTTATAAACTGAAGATGGTTTGCTATTTCAACAACCCTTATTAATTGTTTTTAATTCTATTTTGGTTTCTTTTTTTTTTTTTCCTAATTAAAAATGTTCAAACAAATAATTTTTTCTTGTTTCTTTTGCGTGGTTGAATATAATGTTGGTATATCATGTAATTAATTAAGTATCATATCATATAGAATGGACTAGTTATAAGCTAGTCTACCTTTTCTTTTAATTAAAAAAAAAAAAGACGCCAATTGGTCCATTTTGTTTTGTCCTTCAAGCTTTAATATAAATGCAAGTTGATACGATAATCTGTTGTCTTATGTGATATTTTCTTTTGAAATTTCTTTTATGTATATTCAACTACACGAAGGACGTAACACTAATCTTGGTTAGATGATTATTGACGGAAAAAAAAAAAAAAAAAACCCGGTATATATGAGGAATCGTTTGGGTGGTGATGTATCCGATTTTTGATTTGGCACTGGTCTAGGAATCATTATGGGATAGTCTCACGATACTCCAATTATAAATATGATTTTTATACTTCAAGTCACAATTATTATCACGTCCTCCATTGTTCACCGTGTGTTGTTATTATAAAGCTATACTCAAACAACACAATAATTCACAACTTAAGTACCTATAGAAGACTAGGAGGGGGAGAGAGAGAGAGAGAGAGAGACAAAATTGATAGAAATTCCATATATTTTTGTCATGTTAGTTTGTACCTTATTATATAACTATTTATAACTGCATCTATCACAAAAGGAGTAAGCACAAAATATGAAAAATCTTTATTCGATTATTTACTATATAATAAGTTACATGATTACTCAATTTCAAGATATTGAAAATATTTCATAATATTTTCAAAATTATACTTTTTTTTATGTCTCGTGAATTTTATTTTAAATAAAATTCAGACGTTGACTTTTAGACTGTTCACCAATATAGACTCCTTAAAGTCCAACAATTATATAAAAAAAAATTTGATTAGATGGAAAGTGAAAATTAAGATGTTTATTCAAGATTATTATTTACCTGCGCACATCATGTACCCTTAATTAAGATGGAGAGAAATTAATTCTTCATAGTGTATCAAAAATACAATAACCTATACATTTTTATGTTGCAAATTTTAAATGTTGGAGCTATATAAAAACTTATAAATTTTGAATGTTGAACTTATAAAATTTATGATAAACTTGTGGATAATGTGGGGGCACCATCGAATATATGTATATTCATTTATATATAGCGAAACTTTTTTTCTTTTTTTTTTCTTTTTTTCTTTTTTTATTAAAAGGGGAGCAACACGTTCTTTACCGATCTTCGGAGATGTCAAAGAAAAATCCATATTAAATATATGTACATTAACGTAATATAAATGTATGCGTAGATAATTCAAACAAACAAAAAAAGAAAAGATGATGACCGCAAATACTTTCTTGTGCAAGTTGATAAGCACAATTTTATGCTTCTGATAATCATGAATTACAGATCAACACACAATTATAACTTGCATGTGTGGCATAATTTGTTTCCATTACTGGGTTAGAGTTTAAGCATTTGTTTATGGGTGGAGGAACATCATGATTGCCAGCTTATTTGATAAAATTAATTTATTTAATAAAAGATTGTCATATTATAAGAAGATGATTTATAAACCTATTATTGGTGAAAGCTGTGGCAAATTAATATAGTTTCGGTTATTAAGCAAGCTTTCTTGATGACTACGTATACATACATGCATGTATATATATATATATATATATATATATATATATATTGTAATGGCTAAAACAAAGGCTTAGTTTGGTATTACTTTTTCATCCCAGAATCAGCTTCTGTTTGTAACAGAAGTTGATTTTAGTGTTTAGTAAATCTCCTCAAAAGTGATTTTTGAAGAATTTACAGCTAAAATCAGAAGCTTAACTTTAGCTTTTAGATTGTGCGGGAATCAATAGAGTACAATTAATGAAACTTTCATAATACCTATAATACCCCTAATAATATTTAAAATTGACAATCTTCCTAATCTAAAATTCAGACTTGTAATATAATATAATATAATAGTAATATTGTAACAAATAATATCATAATTATATTAATAACTCTAATATTATTATTTTATCATATAATATGATATTATAATAATATTATAATTATTTTAATAATATGATATTATAATTATAATATGATATTGTAATTATTATTTTATAATATATTATATATTATATTGTATTGATATAATTATATTTATAATAATAATAATATAATAATAATTAATATAATTAAATATTAATATAATTTTGTAATTCTAATATTATTATATATTATAGTGTATTACAATGTTATGATTATATAATATATTAATTATAATATATTTGTTTAATATAATATAATAATAATTATATAATATATTATATTATATTATAATATAATATAGTTGTAATTTTTAATTATATTATAAACTGAAATATTAATATTTCTTATGTATTATTATAATATGTTTTATAATATTATAGTTATATTAACTATTTTAATAATATTATTATATTTTATATCATAGTTATATAATATGTTATTTAATAATAATTTTATTGTATTATATTAAATATAATAATAAATATATATTATATTGTAATTATATATATTATATTGTAGTATAATATAATATAATTGTTATTTTAATTATTTCAGTTATTATTTTAATAATGTTATTATATTCTATATCATAATTATATAATATATTATACAATAATAGTTTTTTATTATATTAAATATAATAATAAATATATATTATATTATATTATATTATAATATAATCGTAATTTTTAACTATCAAAAATAATTCAACCTCATAATTTACTAAACGTTATTACACTGATTTTAAAATCAGTACATCTATTATAAATATAGTTTACTAAACACTCAACTACTCTTTATAACATATAATTTTTCTTTCAGTACAATTAAAAATAATTTTTTTTAAATTTACAACACTATCAAATTAAGCCAAAGTCTGTTGTTTGTTTTGTATATATTGTATTCATTCACATGCATCCGGTATTTGTTAGTTGAATACCCAAGTCGGTGGAGACTCGATCGGATAAGGCGGGCTTGGTGAAATAAATATTATTAATACATAGGATACCCATGCAGCCAAATATCACCAGTTCTGTCCCTCTATTTTGTTGCAACATGCAATACTATTTTCCTTTATTATTTTCTTTTATTATTATTATTATTTTTTAATTTTGCATGTTGAAAAATTGCTTGACTAGAAACTATAACTAATCAGCCCGAAAAAAAAAAAAAAAAAAACTTAATTAATCTTTGGGTCATCCTTCCGGTGGGTGGGTAAGACCACCCCTTTTTAGTTTTCAGGGCAAGCAAAATAAAAGTAAAAACGTTTTTTTTTTTTTTTTTTTTTTTTTTTTTTTTTTTTCATTCACTTCTCTCGTATTTCATATACATGATTTTTTTTTTCTTGGCTCAAGCACATAGCATAATTCATTGTGAATATGCCAAATATAATGAATTTTTCTAAGCACTTAGCACTTAGCACTTAGCAGTAGACAATGATCTTGAAATTAAGGAGTATTATTATTCCTACTTGAGGAGCTTAATTAATATAGGTAAAGTGGGGCGTACAGGACAACCTAAAAACAATGGATTCCGTGGGGATTTGATTCATTACAGAAAACCTAATTTGTTTCCATAAATTAAAGTAATAATAAGTTTATCATTGAAATAGGAATTCATGTGTGTGTGTATATATATACACACATTCAACTTTATATTAATATTATCGGTCGCCTCTAGCTAGTAGACGTTTGAAAAACAGTTAAACTATCTATATATCTTTTTTAAAAAAAAAAAAAAAAAAAAACTATATATCCGACATATGTTTTTGATGCAGTATTGAATATTAATCACGCAGAGTCAATGGCTTCATGAAGCCATGAAAAATTGCACGTGCAGATTTGACTAGTTAAAAATCTCTATTTAATTTATTAGAATATATATTAGGTGTACTGTTCTAAAACGTGACAAACTCTACTTGGTTTGAATTCTGATATAGAGTGTTAAATTGTCACACGGAACTTAATTTATTTCACGCAAGTAAATTAGGCCCTCATGCTTTCGTTTTGTTTGATAGCCATAATTACGGGCCCGTTTATTTGTTGATTTGAATTTTTAATTCAAGTTGAGATGTGACTTTATATAAGAGTTTTTTACTGTAGTAAAAAAGTTAGATGTGATTATTTGTGAGAGTTTTTTACTGTAAAAAAACTCAAATTCTAAACTCGAATCAGTGAAATGAACATGACCTAACCTTTTCTTTTAGCCTGAAAAGTCAGTTAAGGCCGGTTCACAAGTGTGGATATAAAAAATTAATTAATAATTAATAAAAGGATAAAAAGAACAATGGATGTGGAGAAAGAGGTGGGGACTTGTTGGAATTTTTTTTTTTTTTTTTTTTCACCTGAAAAAATGACATTGATACGGTTTTGTTTTCAACTATTAGATATGTATAGAAAATCTCATTCAAAATGAGACACATAAACGCATCAAATAGTGCCACGACCGCACTATTTAACGTGACAACAATATGTAAACCGAGATAATAATAATTTTTTGTAAGTGTAACGATTCTTTCGAAATAATTTTTCTTTTCAAAACATTTAAAAAAAAAAAAAGAAAACCGAAACAACCTAGCTTCCTCCTCCTGTCATTGTCAACATTTCACAATTTGTATACTTCTATATTTTGTTGTAATTTTAATCAAATTTAACTTATCGAAAGACCATTAATACCCAAAAAAGACTACCTTTTGAAGCCATGCTATCCATGAACACGTTGATGGAACGTTGAACTACCAACTTGCTAAATATCATCCGTTTTGACAACTGCGCAGCCCAAAAGTCCTCTTACGTATAACTAGTCTAAGTTTTGTAATAACGAAAATTACTTTAATGAGACATGATTTTTATTCTTTATTTTTTATTTATAATTTTTTTAATTAAATAATTATATTAATAAAAAAATATTTATTAAGATTCCGTTCACTTTGTTGATTTGAATTTATAATTTGAATTGAGATGTGATTTTATGTGAGAGTTTTTTCTGTAATAAAAAAATTAAATGTGACTGTTTTTAAGAATTTCTTACTGTAATAAAACTCAAATTTTAAATTTAAATTTGTGAAGTGAATAAAACTTAAGAATTATAAGTAAAAGTCCATTCACATATTTTTAAGAGTAAATTATCTTATTTTTTTCAATAAAACTTGTATTCGAAGTCCAAGATATGAGCCTTACCATGCACGTCGTCGTTTCAGTTGTCGTTTTCATAATGCCTTTCCACGTATGAATACAACTGATATAAACAATTGACGGCACTTCCTATTAAACACGTGTTCACCCGATGTAATGAGCAACTAAACAAAATGTGATTTGACGAACATAAATGAGAGATTCAAGCAAAAAAAAAAAAAAAAAAAAAAAAGAGAACAAAAACGACAAAATATATAAAACCATATAATATAAAACAATTTTTTTTTTAATTAATGAAACCTGCTTCCAGTAATCAATATCATTATGATTTACGACGAAAGTTACAAGTGTGTTTATGAGTTCCTCACGGCCGAGGGGGAGGAGTATTTAAAATTTTCAGTTATTAATGATAGGAACGTAATTATCTAGGTTAAATTTTAAAAATTATTTATTAATTTTTACACCACATTGGACTAAAAAGGCAAAAACTACTAATGAAACAAAAATTAAAAAAGTAATTTGTCAAAGTGCTTAAAAATTTAGGCCCCGTTTATTTCGTTGATTTGAGTTTAGAATTTGAATTTAATTTAAATAATCACATCTAATTACAATAAAAAAAGCTCGAATTAAAAACTCAAATCGTGAACAAATAATCACATTAACTTTTTTTTTTAAAAAAAAATTCTCACAAAAAATCACATCTCTTTTTTTGCTACAAGAAAAATTAAAAATCAAATATCAATTCAATTAAAAACTCAAACGGGTGAAGTGAGACTATTATCACAATGCTGGAGACTAACACAACTAATAACTCAATAGTATTTTTTTTAAATGGTATTTTCATACCAAATCTTTCTTAACATTTTTAGCATATCATGATAAACTTTTTCATTTTGATAAACTATCTCTTGAATTTTAAATTTTTGATAATTTCCCTTAAACTTTCCTACAGTTTCAATTTGACTCTAATTAATACTTCATTTTAAGTTAGTGACAAAAATACCCATGTGCAACTCCCATTTTGGACACTTTCCCCCAAAAAATTTCGCGCACTGCTAACTTTTCTAGTTGAACTTCTTAAATTTTAGCAATTAACACTCTTCTTTTCATCACTCATTAGACAGCAATATTAATTTGAGCCATATTGTAATAGTTTGATAGTTAAATGTCAAAATTTTTACTGGTCGAGCTAAATGTCAAAATTAAAAATGCAGAGAGTAATTTAAAAAAAAAATAGTAAAAAATAGGTTAATATGAAAAGTTTTAGAAAATATATAGGTCAATTTTTAGTTATAAAAATTAATAGATTATAACTTGTTAAGTTATGATTCATAGTCAGATAAGTTATGGACAAACTTGTCACGTTATAATTCATAGTCAGACAAGTTATAGGTAATTATGAATAATAACTTATCAAGTTATGGTTCATAACTAGATAAATTATGAATAAAAACAATAATTTAATCTATTTATTAACTTATGTAAATTTTTAATCTATTAATTTTAATTCATCTCAAATTTTAACATATTTTTCTCTTTCTTCAAAAAAAAAAAAAAAAAATTTATGGGGCACATCCGCCTGAATTTTCCAAATATTTAAAAGGTTAGGTAAAAAGATTGTCGTTCGAGGGAACCTCTCTTGAACCTTCCCCAAGCTCGCGGCAGGTGGTATTCCCAAACACTTCAAACTTCATACTGTCATAACTGGTTGGCTGGCTGACTGCCGAAAACCGAAAAAACTCACTCTCCTCACTCAGTCAAACCCAAATGCCCATAATCCCTTCTCTCCTCTTCTTCTCCATCTACATTTCATCCCCCATGAAACCCTAGCTTTCTCTCTCTAAATCCCTCCAATGTCCTTCTCACGCTTCTCTCTCCTCCTCCTTTTTCCTCCTCCTCTCCTCCACCGTCCCCGCCGCCGTCTCGCAGCAGAACGCCACCGTCTCCTGCCCACTCGACTTCTCCGTCCTCCGCAATCTCGTCAAGAACCGTGACGGTTCCTCCCTCGACGTCGCCACCACCTGCCGCTACCTCCTCCAGAGCCTCCGCCTCGTCCTCTCCGACCACCTCCGCCATTCCAACAACTTCCTCCCCCCGATCTCCGCCGCCGAGTCCTGCTGGTCTGCCTATCAAAACCTCACCGCCGATTCCTTTCCCAATTTCGACATCCGCTCCTCCTGCGGCTTCGAGACCAGCTGGATCTCCCAGGGATGCATGAACATCACCACCAGGGCCGAGTTCGACGCCGTCGTCCCCAAATCGGCCCGCGACGACGTTGTCGCCAAGTGTAACCAGTCGCTCATTAACGGCTCCCCCTGCGCCGCTTGTACCACGACCTTGACCGACTTGCCGGCTCTCTATCTCACCGGTCCGTCGGTCGGAAACGTCTCCGATTGCACCGGATACCCGTCGATTTACGCAGCGGCGTTCGCGAATTACTTGGGCCCCACCGATGTAGGCACCGCCAAGTGCTTGTTCTCGCTGGACTTCGTGACTCAAGGATCTGGTAAGAAGAAAAACAAAAAAGTTGCTATTTTGGTCGCTGTTATTTGTTCTGGATTGGGGTTGCTGCTGATAATAGGTGGGGGTTGGTGGTTGTGGTGTAGATATAAGGAGTATGAAGTGAAGAAGAGGAGGGAGGAGCTTGCGGCGGATAGAGAGAGGGGTTTAGGCTCGGCGTTGGACTCCATTAGTGGGAGTACCAATTTGGTAAAGTTCACGTTTGATGAGATAAAGAAGGCGACTAGGAACTTCTCTAGAGAATACATAATTGGGAGAGGAGGGTATGGAAATGTGTATAAAGGCATTTTGCCTGATGGTACTGAAGTTGCTTTGAAGAGGTTCAAGAACTGCTCGGCTTCTGGTGATGCCAATTTTGCTCATGAAGTTGAGGTTATTGCGAGTGTTAGACATGTCAATCTTGTTGCTTTGAGAGGCTATTGTATCGCCACTACGAATTTCGAGGGTCACCAGAGGATCATTGTGTGTGATTTGATGAAGAATGGGAGTCTTTATGATCATTTGTTTGGGTCTCCGGATAACAAGCTTAGTTGGCCACTTCGCCAAAACATTGCTTTAGGGACTGCTAGAGGGTTGGCTTATTTGCATTATGGTGCTCAACCGGCGATCATACACAGAGATATTAAAGCTAATAACATTCTTTTGGATGAGAAGTTTGAAGCTAAAGTGGCAGATTTTGGACTAGCGAAGTTTACCCCGGAGGGAATGACTCATTTGAGCACAAGGGTCGCCGGGACTATGGGGTATGTTGCCCCAGAGTACGCTTTATATGGTCAATTGACTGAGAGAAGTGACGTGTACAGCTTTGGTGTTGTGCTTCTCGAGCTTTTGAGTGGGAAGAAAGCTCTGCTGATGAGAGATGATAACCAACCATCTCTTGTGACCGATTGGGCGTGGGCATTAGTGAGGGAAGGGAGAGCTTTAGATGTAGTGGAGGATGAGATGCCTGAAAAGGGTTCTCCTGAAGTGTTGGAAAAGTATGTGTTGATTGCTGTTTTGTGTTCTCATCCTCAGTTGTATGCCAGGCCAACAATGGATCAGGTTGTGAAGATGTTGGAAACGGACTTGTCTGTTCCCTCCATACCTGAAAGGCCTATTCCTCTGGTGGCTGATATTGATGATATTGAAAGATCTATGAGCAGTAGTGGCTCAGGCCACAACTCGAGTTCTGCTGGCTTTCAGCAATATTACGGTTAAAAGCATATGCCCTTTTGACCATAAGTAAGAAAGGGCAAAAGATCAGCTTTCAAAACAGAACGGTGGTGATTGGAATGGCTCGAAAATGTCGGGTCATTAACTCATTGCTTCCATTGATTGGTATGCTTACCCTGATTCTTTTTGGGCTCAAGTGGTTCCTGATTCTGGAATTTCCCATTCGGATATGGAGCAAGTAAACAGGCTTGGTTGCAAACTTTGTAACTTATTGACGCTCCAACTGGTTTGGAGGCTCGACCGTTTGCAAATAATGCAAGCATACCAACGCTGTAGTTGTATTGTATCATAGTCCATGCCATGGTTTTGGTAGAGTTGTATGTAATAGGGATACGCCACAGATTCTTTTTTTTTTTTTTGCTAGAATTCTTGTTTGTTTCTTGCTTGTGCATATATTGTTTTTAGGTCAAGGTGGTGCCTTTTTTTTTTTTTTTTTTTTTTTTTTCTGCTGTGTAGTGGTGGAGCCAAAAAATTCGTTCAATGGTATGAATTAAATTAAGAGTGTTAATTTACACAACTCAAGCCAGACTTAAATTGTGTCTGTGAGAAAAAAATACGGTAATAAAAAAATTAAATTTAAATTTATATGAGAGAAAATATTGTAACAATATGATTTGAATTATAATTTGAATAATGAAATGAACAAGATTAAAATTTACAACTAAAATGATATTATAATTATTCTAATTCAGTTTAATTCAATTTTTGTGGTTTACCGTGTAAAATATTATGAATTCACATATTATTATGGTTGATTTTTGGTTTAGTTAGTTTTTTAATTTGAAATATATGTATATTAAATTCAAAAGTTAAATTTCAGTGGTATAATTGAAATTTTTTCAAAAATTTAAGTGTAAATGTTGTAAATTAATAATTTCAGTGGAGACAAAGTAAGAAGAAAATTGTAAATAAATAAATATATATATATATATATATTTGGGATTAAATACAAAGGGGCCGGTGCATACGTTGTTTAGTAAGGCCAGAAATTGTGACTTAAATGGTTTTGTAATACCCTGCTCATTTCATATTTTCAAAAAATGAATAAATCTAGATAGATAAGATAAACAATAAAGATAAGCTCTTCTTTATTTTTTATCTTATCTATGATATCTCTCTGGATGTTGAGACTGGTTGACATGGGATATAAGTCATGTTATACTGTTGAATGACAAGCTCTCAATTATCTATTTCTGTTTATAGAGAATTCATGTGTTTGAGAGTCCCAGATGATTAATGATTAAATAAACCAAGATCTTACCATGACTGCAATTTTAGAGAGACGCGAAAGCGAAAGCTTATGGGGTTGCTTTTGTAACTGGATAAGCAATACTGAAAACCGTCTTTACATTAGATGGTTTGGTGTTTTATGATCACTACCTTATTGACCGCAATTTATGTATTTATTATCGCTTTCATTGCTGCCCCTCTGATAGATATTGATGGTATTTGTGAACCTGTTTCTGGATCTTTACTTTATGGAAACAATATTATTTTTAGTGCCATTATTCCTATTTCTGCAGCTATAGGTTTGCACTTTTACCCAATCTAGTAAGCAGCTTCTGTTGATGAATGGTTATACAATGGTGGTTCTTATAAGTTAATTGTTCTACACTTCTTACTTGGTGTAGCTTTTTAAATGGGTCATGAGTGGGAACTTAGTTTCCGTCTGGGTATGCGCCCATGGGTTGTTGTTGCATATTTAGCTCCTGTTGCAGCTGCCTCTAAGAATCTCTGGTACTTTCAACTTCATGATTGTATTCTAAGCTGAGCACAACATCCTTATGCACCCATTTCGCATGTTAGATGTAGCTAGTGTATTCAGCAGCTCCTTATTCAGTGCTATGCATAGTTCCTTAGTAACCTCTAGTTTGATTAGGGAAACCACAGAAAATGAATCTGCTAATGAAGGTTACAGATTCGGGCAAGAGGAAGAAGCTTATAATATTGTAGCTGCTCATGGTTATTTTGGCTGATTAATCTTCTAATATGCAAGTTTCAACAACTCTCGTTCTTTACACTTCTTCCTAGTGCTTGGCCTGTAGTAGGTATTTGGTTTACCGCTTTAGGCATTAGCACTCTGGCTTTTAACTTAAATGGTTTTAATTTCAACCAATTTGTAGTTGATAGTCAAGGTTGTGTAATTAATACTTGGGCTGATTTCATTAACCGTGCTAATCTTGATATGAAAGTTATGCACAAGTGTAATGCTCATAACTTCCCTCTAGACCTAGCTAGGTAGAAATTCCATCTACAAAGGGATAAGACTTGTATATTAATAGGTTCATTTTATAATTTTGAATTATTGTTGGTTGTGAGCAAGAGGTGGCATTAAACAGATTTGTTGGGGTAAGGTGGTTTTATGAAATTGCTAAGATATAAGAATTACATGGTCAAATTTGAGGTGGCTTGATGGCATAGAATCCAATCATTTGCTAGCACGTATGTTCTAAACTTCTATATGACAACGAATGCAACGAATAAAAGCATCGTTGGAAGCTTAGATCGCAAGTGTTTGACATTCGGATGCTTGCCGAATACATGCTTAAACCATACATATATATGTATGGAATTCCTAGCCAACTTCTAGGCACGTAATGGAATAAAATAAAAATTAAAAGAGAGAGAGAAGAGGAAAATGAAAAATAGAAGAAAATAAGGAAAAATAGGAAGAGAAAGGAAGAGAGAGTTTTTACTTTGTACCAGTTATTTATAAGTAAATTTTTCACTATATCACTTAACAATAATATGTTTTTAAGAATGTTTTCGGTTTATATATGTTATTGTTATTATGTTTTCATGATAATTTAAAAGTATTTTTTTAGGTATAATGTGAAATCTTGTGCATATTATAAACTAAGTGAAATATGATAATGGTTGAATCCTTGAGGAATAAGAGATTTTAAAATAAGAGCTACATAAAAGGGGTTTTAATAATACAAGACTAATGTTATACCATAGGGCCCTACATGTTAAAGAAAATTACTTTGAAAGTAAAAATTAATATTTATAGTTTATTTATTGGGTTGTTGCTCATATAGTTCATATATTGTAGGTAAGCAAGATAGAAGTTCTAGTTGGTTGAGTAATAATAATCCGAGTCTCTTAATTAGTCTAGAGATATTAAGATTAGAAATTTATAATCTTAAAAATTTTGTCAAGGATTATATATGTTATAGATATTATTTTTCTATTATGCAATATTATTTTATTCTAGTTAACGTTTTTTATAAGTTAGTGGATTGTCAAGCTGCTAGGCGTTATAAGTTTGCTGTCTGAGAAGAAAATAACAAACTCTTAACTCACTTAGCATCAGTAACGTTGAGAGGAAGGCTATGCTTGGTAAGAGGGAATCGAAATTATAATGAAAGAATGTTAAACAACCTGAGGAAAATAGATAGAGAGGAGAAGACGAGTTTTCTTTTAAAGCCTGTTTGATTCATGAATTAGAACTATGCGATTAGAACTATTTTTAATTTATGTGTATTTTTTATGAGAGAAAATGCTGTAGCGAATCACGAATCATAATTCGAATCAGGAAATGAATCCCTCTATTAAACATCACCTTAATGTGTTCTGGTAGTCTAATCTTTTCATTTGGAGAGATTAACATTGTGGTACTTTGAAGAACTTTGAAATTCCTCACTCATTTAATTCTCTTTTCTATTCTCTCCTCCCAAAATCTTTCCACTAATTCGCTCACTCATCTCCTTCCTTTCATTTTTCCTTCCTCCCAAACAATCTCATAACAAGAGGGTTAAGTTATTTCTTCAAATTTTGTCAGAATTTCTCTTGGTTTCTTATATTCCTCTCGGTTGGCTAGTGAACGAAAATTAGGAGAGCGTTTGGAACTTGTTCTAAAATGATTTTATTTTTTGTATGAAAATGAAAATGAAAATATTTTCAATCTCTGATAGAAATTATTTTTAAAAATTCGTTTGGTAGTTTTATCAATAGATTATTTTCAGTATAAAAAAACCCATTATTGCCTCTCTTTCTCTCTCTCTCTCCACTTGAGAGAGAAGAAAATGAAAACAAAAAATGAAAAACGACTAAAAATCATTCTTTATTTCTCTCATTTTACACTAAATTAAAAAATTATTTTTATTTCGGTTTTTTGTCTTTATTGCGTTAAACACCGTTTTTAAGATGTTTTCATTTTTTCTTTATCAAAAAATCTAAAAAATAAAAGCAGGATCAATTTTAAATATGGCCTAGAATTTCTTATTTCTTCCTCGACAAGATATTTTATAATTTTATTTGTGAGAGGTGGCAAATACTTGTTTATTGAGCTGCATGGTTTGGTTCCAATCAAAATGCTGGTAACTAGAAGTTAGTTTACATTTTCAAAGATGCAAACGATTCCCCTTCTTATTTTGGCAAAGATGAATTGAAAACAAACTCACGGAATCAGCTTTCACATGCCAAGGTTCGCTCTCTCATCTCTGGGCCAGGAGTTTCGAAACGCTCTTTGGAGGTACAAGTTGGCCCAAAAGCTGCCAAAAAAACAAAAGGAAATAGTATAAAATAGGCTAATATGAAAAGCTTAAAAAAGTATATAGACTAATTTTTAGTTATAAAAATTTATAAGTCATAACTTGTCAAGTTATGGTTTATAACTAGATAAATTATGGATAAATTTATTAAATTATAGTTTATAACTGGATAAATTATGGATAATTATGAATAATAACTTGTTAAGTTATGGTTCATAATCAGACAAGTTATGGACGAAAATAATAATTTAGCCTATTTATTAACTTATGTAAACTCTTAGCCTATTAATTTTAATTCATCTCAAATTTTGGCCTATTTTCCTCTTTCTCCCAAAAAAAAAAAAAGAAAAGAAAAAAAAAACCCAAATGGCTTTAATTTAAACATAGCCCAATCTGAGAGTTTTTCACGAGACCAAAATTTGATCCAAGCTTCAACAAACAATAATGGGAAATAATAAAAAATAGGTCAATATGAAAAGGTTAAGAAAGTATATAGGTTAATTTTTAGTTATAGAAATTAATAGGTCATAACTTGTTAAGTTATGGTTCATAATCAGATAAATTATGAATAAACTTATCAAGTTATGGTTTATAACTAGATAAGTTATGGGTAATTATAGACAATAACTTGTCAAGTTATGGTTCATAACCAGACAAGTTATGAACGAAAACAGTAATTTAACCTATTTATTAATTTATGTAAACTATTAGTCTATTAATTTTAATTCATCTCAAGTCTTAACCTATTTTCCTCTTTCTCCCAACAATAATTTATAGCTAAACAAAAGCATTGCTTAACAATTCACTTGCCCGTATAATACTCATGAATTATCTCAACTTTGGTACTCAAATCTCTCTTTTTTGCTTTGCCTCAGTTCATATAATTCCTTCTAATAATCTAGCATGAGGGGACGTGACGTCCTTTTTTCTTTTTAGAAATGAGTTGAATTTTAAAAATTATTAAAATACTAATATTAAAATGGGAGAATAATTTATATTAACAAATGACTAACAATAGTACTTGGAATAATCTTTTTAATATTTTGATAAGAAAAATTTGTAAAAAAAAGAAAAAAAGGAAAAAGATGATAGTATTGATATTAATTAAAGGCATAGAAGAAAAAATGTTAAAATAAAAATAGAGACTAAAGTGATGTTGACTCTATTAATTGATATTATTGACATTAAGATAATATCCTTAGTCAATTACAAAAATATTAATAAATTATATCTAATTAATATTCATATTATTAGTTTATATTCATATAAAGTAATATTAATGTAAGAGATTAAATATATTAGCATAAAATATTATTAATTAAAATTTAAAAAAGCTAAACAAACAAGGTTAGAAAAATAAAATGAAACAAATAAAATTATAACATCAATGTTTAATAATGGTTGGGACAAGAGGTTGAAGTAACCACTTTATTCCTCTTCATTTTCGCGTGTGAGAGAAATACATAATCCAAGAGAAATCTTGATTATTGTATTAAAAAAAAAAAAAAAAGAGTTGATTTATGGTGACCATTAGATTGAAGGTTGGAGTACAAAACTCTTCTACCTCATTCTCCCTTTTTTACATATCTTATAGACTAGCTGAGTTACGTGCACGTCTGGGGAATAACTTTTTAATTCCATTAATTAGAGTAGGAGAAAAAAAGAATATTTTAAAAATCTTTTTAAAAACAAAATTAAAGTCATACAAGAGTACTAAAAAACGTTAAGTGGGGAAACATTTGAATGGAATTATTTTAATTAAAAAAGTGAGAGAAACAAAGTATTTCAATGTAAAAAAAAAAAAAGAATGCGATCGTCAAATAATGTTGGGAAAAAGGGTCAATAAAAAAAAAAGAAATAATAAATAAATAAAGGTCAAAGAAAAAGATAAAGAAAAACAAAAAGATAGGAAGAGGAAGGTTTTAAAAAAGAAAAAATTATTTTAATCAAAATAATGTAAGAAGAAAGCAAGTATTTCAAAAAAAGATATTATTTCAAGAAAAAAATAATTGT
The DNA here is from genome assembly GCA_012066045.3 of Morus alba. NCBI lineage: Eukaryota > Viridiplantae > Streptophyta > Magnoliopsida > Rosales > Moraceae > Morus > Morus alba. The sequence continues at coordinate 7,815,394 of CP050230.2, read as the reverse complement.
TAAAAAATATTAGGGGACGAAGAAAAAAGACAAAAAACAAAAGAAATAGAAGAAAAAATAAAAAGAGGAAAAGTTTAAAAGGATGACGAAAAATTAAAAACAAGATGGAGGCCATGGCATCCTTAGGAGCCAAGTTGAATTGGCTACTTTGTATACGTTAAAAATTAGACTGCATGTACAAATGCATCTTTTTTTTTTTTTTTATTGACCTAGTATTCTTTTAAGAGTTTAGTTTAGTAAAAAGAATATAAAATAAAAACTTAAAGGAAATAAAGTGTTTAGTGGCGCACATTAGAAAATAAATTATTTATGAGATACATATGAAAAAATAGTATTTAAGAGGGTTGTAAGAATATAAAATATTTAGGTAGAACACATTCGAGAAGATATGATATTAATAAAACAATTAAAAAAATATTTTATAAAAGTCACATTTAGAAAACAAATATTGAGTAGGCTCACATGTGAGAGAAACTATTTAAAATGAAGATAAATCATAGTGATTTTATTATGAGATAAAAGCAGTTGAGAGTACTACTAAGAAAAAAACATATGTAAATATGGCGAGAACAAGTGTATAGAGAAACACATAAAAAAATTTAAACTGCAGAAACTTTAATAAAAAGAAAAAAAATAAGAATATTGTTTAAAATAAATTATTTTAGAAAGGGAGGAAAATTGTTATTCCAAAGAAACATATCGTAAACAAAATTAAACTGCACAGGAACTTTGGAGAAAAATTAGAAAAAATTAAAAATAAAAAGAAATCATGAATTATTTATTTATTTATTTTAAAGAAAGCAAAAAGGTGATGCCCATGTGTCAAAAAGAAGGAGAAAAGGCTCCATATAATGCCACATGTCAAAAAAAAGGAATACATTTTAGCTCTTTTATGTATGTACTAGATTTGTAACGTGCTCTGCACGTATTATCATGTTAAAAATATTTAAAGAATTTATTATTTATCGAATAATGATAAATTTATTTATACAACTATTTAAGAATTTTTTTAATTTATTTTAAAAAAATATGTATAAAGATAACAATTGATGAGAAAAATTAAGTAGGGGTACTTTTGAAAAAAAATTATTTTAAGCAATCAAAAATAAAATAATAAAACACGCAAAAAGAATTACTCTCATAAGAGTAAAGTGAAGAACAACATATATTTTTTTAAAAAAAAAACATACCAAAAAATTACAATGTAAAAAAAAAAATCACAAAAAAATTAAAGATAAAAGAAGGAAAAGAAAAAAGAGTTAAGTGGAGGGGCTGCCACATAGAAAAGAGTTTTTACTCTTTTATATATTGTTATATTAGATTAGACTAGTTAAGACACGTGGTCGATGAAGAGAATAATTTTGTAAATTTAATCTTGCATTGATTAGCAAAAAAGTTTGATTTCACATTGAAACACATGGCATACTTAGAAGTCAAAGTTCATAAGTGGAGTAGGAGGAGAAAAAGTTTTTAAAAAAATCACATTGAGAAAAAATTATATAATAGTTTTTTATTTTTATTAAAAACACTTAAGTGAGATGTATTTAAAGGAATTTATTTTAACTAAAAGAAAGTGAGAAAAATAAAATAATTTAAAAGAAAGATATTGTAAAAAAAAAAAAAAAATTAACTGCCAAAAAATATTAGAAAAAAAGCAAAAAAAGGTAAATAAAAAAAAAAAAAAAAAAAAAAAGACAAAAAGATAAAAAGTTAAAAATGAAAAAAGAAAAAAAAAAAAAAAAAAAGAATTAGAGTTACATAAGAGTTTTTTATAAACAAAAGGGAAAAAAATAGACAGAGAATTAAGAGATAATTAAAAGAAAGTATTTTAAAAAAAGAATTGCTAAAGAATATTAGAGGAAAAGACAAGAAAAAAAGGCAAAAGAAGAAAATAAAAAAATTAAAATACAAGTTGAAAGAAGAAAAAGAAGAAAATAAAAAATAAAAATACAAGTTGAAAGAAGAAAAAGAAGAAAAGGGGACAAATTAAAGAAAAAAAAACGAATTATGTGAACATATGACTTTTCTATGGGCCAAGTCCTAGGTAAAAGAAGAAAATAAAAAATTAAAATACAAGTTGAAAGAAGAAAAAGAAGAAAAGAGGACAAATTAAAAAAAAAAAAAATTATGCGAACATGTGACTTTTCTATGGGCCAAGTCCGAAAAAAGGAATTAAGATGTAGAGAAGCTATTGGAGAAAAGAATAAATAATAAAAAATTTAAGAAAGGACGTATTCATAAGAATTTTTTTTAATACAATAAATTAAGGGAAAATATTTTTAAAAAATATGTTAAAATGTTTAGAAGAAGAGAGCGCTTGAAAATAAACTAAAAACAAATAAGAAAAAAAAGAATTAAAAAAAAGGAAAAAAGAAAAAGAAGGGAATAAAAAAAAAAAAAAAAAAAAAAGGAGGCCAAATAAAAATTAAAAAATAAGAAACGAAAAAAATTAAAAAAGGAGGATGAGGAAAAGGTTTACCACGTGTCCATATGAGAGAAAAGAGCATTGTGACAATTGGCTCTTTTTATATACGTTAGAAAAGAAAAAAAGGAAAAAAAAAGATATGTTTAGTTTACTAATTTAACTTTTTAATTTGAATTAAAATGTGATGTTATGTGAAAATTTTTTATTGTAACAAAAAATTAAATGTGATTATTTTTTAAAATTTTTTACTATAATAAAATTTAAATTCTAAACTCAAATTGACGAAATAAAAGAGACATTTCTTATCTCTAATTCATAAGGAACAAAAAAAATTTCACATGCACTTATTTTTCGTTCATTTTATCAATTTGAGTTTAAAATTTAAATTTTATTATAATAAATTTTTTTAAAAAACAATCCTATTTAATTTTTTTATTACAGTAATAAATTTTTACATAAAATTATATCTTAATTTAAATTATAAATTTAAATTAATAAAGTAAACAAGACTATAGAAGGTAACTAATTTACAAGATATCAGTAGTTTCCTGACGAATGATTATCGGATGAAAATGGGATTTGAGGTCTTGTTTGACTGGAACCTTGCGTTAAATCGTTCAAGGCATTGCAACCAGAAATCCCAGGTCCCACTCCCCACGAAACGGGGACCATGAATGAATAACATTCACGTCATTTGGATATAATCTGTCGATAGGAAGTACAACCATAATTTTGCTTAATAAAATGACATTATGACAATGAGCCTTTTCTTGTCCTATTCCATAAAAAGTTTTCAGACTTGATAGGCCATGTGCTTTGCCTGATTGGTCCGTGCAACGGTGCTAACCAAATCATATCCTTTCTTTCCGTGCGGCGCCAGGATTTTGATTTGGGCATAAATTAAAAATGTGAAAAATAGTAATAAAATCAATGCCTGATACTTTTGAATGAATAGTTTATGTGTGTATATACATATAAATAGAACATAGTTTTACTAAATAAATTGAATAAAAAAATTATTTAGGAGGTTTATTTTATATACGAGAAAATAATAGTTATAAGTGCCGCAAGAACAAAGAAAAAGTATGCAGGGTACATTTGAAAAAATATATATTACTTCAATAAGGTAAATTTAGAAAAAATGTATATATGAAAAAATAGTAATTGATAGGGTTTTTTTTAAAAAAATTCTTGATTAGTGACACATTTGAGAAAAAATATTTTAATGGATCACTTTTTGATATAGCTTAGATTATATCAAAAAAATATTTTAGGAGAGAGCAATTCAAAAAAAAAAAAAAATTGTTTCCATAAGAATAACTTAGAGAAAAAAATTCAGTTAAGTACATTTAAAATTAGAAGATTTAGGATTAATTACAAAAATTTTTCAGAAGTATGAAATTGTAACAAATAACCTCTTTCTATTAGAGTTTTGGATGGAAATTGAAATGTAATTGATTTTTGGTACATAATTTGGGGTTATTTTGGTCATTTAGTTGTTCTATTTCAATAAAAAAACCTGTTAACCTATCTCAAATTTGGAGGTTTTATTTATAATTTAAGTCTGTGTGGATATATTTAAATTTTTATTGATAAAACGGGCCATATATGAAATTTTTTTAAAAAAGCATACCCTAAATATCAAATATAAAAAATTCAGGGGGCATATTCCCCCGGGCCACACCTCCCTCCGCCACTGCTTCCTTGTCAATAAACAATTTGCTAATTACGTATATTTGCAGGAGTTCTAAACTGAGAAGTCACTCTGATGAATAGCAATCATAGACCAAACCTGTGAAGTTGGAAAAAAAAGACTTTTGAGATTGGTGCTTACTGTCCATGTATGTTTATATGATCAGAAAAGGAAGTTTCCTTGCTTCTTACTATTCTTGATTTTTAGTCCTTCTCTTTAAATCTTTATTTTTTCTTTTTTCCAGATAAGAAACCAAAAGGGTGGTACTGCGACAAGAGAAAGAAAACATGGCCATCAAAGAGGAGGAGAAGGAGGAGGTAAGAGAGCCACTCATAACTGTTGAAGATGGATCATCTGCTCATGAATACAGCAAAGACAATCCATGGATGGTTTATTTAAGCACGTTTGTTGCAGTTTGTGGCTCCTATGCATTTGGAACTTGTGTAAGTTCTTACTTAGTACGTCTCTTCATGTACTATAATTGAAACAAGTATTATTATATGTTTGTTAGTGATTTCCTTGTTCTGAGGGAGGGTCTTTGTTTGCGTGACAGGCGGGTTATTCATCACCTACTCAGTTTGCTATAAGAGAGGATCTGAATTTATCTTTAGCTGACGTAAGGACACTAATCACTTTCAATGAAGCCTAAAAGAATTTTCATTTTGGGATTCAAGCTAAATTTTGAATGCATATTATGATTTGTGGAAATAAAACTTGGTTGAGTACTTGTTTTTAGTTATTTCATGAGGGAATACTGATCAAACTTGCTCTAAATTTAGACAATATTATGCAACTTGAGAATGATGGAAAACTTATTCTTGTGATTTTTTTTTTTTTTTTTTTTTTTTTTTGGGTTTTGAAACTGAATTTTTCTTAATTCCCATTTGTGTTTGTATACAGTACTCTCTGTTTGGCTCCATAGTGACTTTTGGTGCAATGATTGGAGCAATCACAAGCGGTACGATCGCCGATCTCATTGGTCGAAAAGGGGTAAGCAAGGCTACTTTATGTTTAATCCCTTGATTTCAGAAATTTTATATTCCTAATTTTTCTCTTGTCGTGGACATCTGATATTATGATCTTGTACCTTGGACTGTATGTGCAGGCCATGAGAGTGTACACTGCTTTCTGCGTAACAGGGTGGCTTTCTATTTACTTTGCCAAGGTCCGTAAAATCTTTAGAAAGAGTACATTTTTTAGCCAATAAATGTAAAAAAATTGTTTGGTTTACCTATTATTGAATGGTATAAAAGGAAGCTTTGGCTTTGGACATCGGAAGACTGGCCACAGGATATGGAATGGGAGCCTTTTCTTATGTGGTGTGTGTCTCTCCTAATAGTTTCAACGTCCTCTTTTGATTTGGTAAAACATTTTACTTTTGGAATTTTTTTTTTTTTTTGACAACTTTGGTGATTGTTTTGTGGATGATAAGGTACCTGTTTTCATAGCTGAAATTGCACCCAAGAATCTTAGAGGCTTACTGACTGCTTCAAACCAGGTAAAAAGAGTTTTATAGTCTCAAATGGAATTACTTTTCTTTTTTTCTAAGTGGGATTGGTATAGAATTGAATAATCTAGTATTTGTGTTCTTGTGTTGCAGTTCATGATCTGTGCGGGCGTTTCTGTTTCCTTCATTATTGGGAATTTACTAACATGGAGGGCACTGGCATTAGTCGGTAAATTGACAAGTTATCCCTATGAAGTCTTAATTTTAGCAAATTTCTCTCTAAACTTAATAAGATATTACATAGTGTTGCCAGATTGGTGAAGGATGTTAAAATTTGAAAGGAGACGGCATCATGCACGTGACATGATATGCTCTGTTGTCCCCCCAAATTTCAGTCTCTGTCTTTGTACAAACTCATGTGACTTGTAAGGAGGCATTTCTGTTCAAATTTTATTAGTCATCATTGATTTAGGGGCACTCTACAATACTTTATTAAGTTTAGTGGATAACTTATGAAAAATTAGAAGTTAAATGCAAGTTTCTAAGTCCCAAAAGTTTAAGAGGCAGAAACCCCAAGTGCCCTTTATTAAGGTCAGAGAGAATACGACCCTTTAATACTCACTAGAGAAGTATCTGCAGCACTTATTCCATGCGCCGTTTTGCTTTTCGGTCTCTTCTTCATTCCAGAGTCTCCAAGATGGCTGGTAAGAAAATCACAAGTTTGGCAAAAAGAACATGGAATTAATCTCTTTTTTTATTTATTTATTTTTTTTTGGCTTATTCTTTTGCATACGGTTATACCATCATTGTGGATGCAGGCAAAGGCGGGACGCCACAAAGAGTTTGAAGCTTCACTGCAGAAACTACGCGGCAAGGATGCCGACATATCTCACGAGGCGGCTGAAATCCAGGTTCTTGTCTTTGGTTACTGAACTTTGCATTTATCCTAGTCCATTTTGAAAATGGATTGATGTTTTGAAGAGGATATTTATTTACAAATGAGAGATACCATTTTTGTCTTATGCAGGATTACATAACAACACTTGAAGAGCTTCCTAAGGCCAAACTATTGGACTTATTTCAAAAGAGATACTTGCGCTCTATCATTGTAATAATTTTTACTTGAACCAACCATAGAAGTTATAATTATCCTTCTTTAAGTTTTTGTTAACTTTTCTTAATTGGTTTACTAATGATCAGATAGGACTTGGGCTAATGGTTTGTCAACAATTTGGTGGGATCAATGGAATATGTTTCTATACCAGCAGCATCTTTGAGTCAGCAGGTATATAGGCCTTTATAAAACTTCTGAACAAGAAATCAAAATCATTGGTTTTATATCCTTTACATGAAAAAACAAAACAAAAGAAAAACAGAAAGCACATTCTTTTTTTCAGTTTAAGTTGACAGAACTATATTAAAATCTTCACCATGTCCAATCAAATCCCAGCCCCAAGCAGATATTTCCGGTACAAACCGAGTTCTGTACGTAACATTTAGCTTCTTGTGTTTATGATATCCCAGGATTCTCCCCTACCCTTGGAACTATAATATATGCAATCATTCAGGTTTTTCTATTTCTTACTATCTTTTTTCCCTAGAGATTTACTTAGTTTTCTTTTCGTAGCAGAAACATCCTTATCTGATTTTCTTTCGCAGGTTGTGGTTACTGGCCTTGGCGCAGCCGTGGTCGATAAAGTAGGAAGAAAACCTCTGTTACTGGTAAAACACTATATGCTCTACTCCAAAACTTTCTCATTAAATCCCATTTTCAGGTTTAAAAAGCTTAACTAGTCTGTTCAATGCACCAAAGGTTTCTGCAACAGGATTGGTACTAGGCTGCATACTACCGGCTATTTCGTTTTATCTGAAGGTAGTTTTTCAACTTTGGATCCAATAGTTTTGTTTTAAGTTTATCCAATTTTATTTTTATTTGGACGAGTAAGGTAAATCCAATATTAAAATGGCTAGAAAATCGCTTTTTTTTTTTTTTTTTTTTGTTGTTGTTGTGAATTAGGCTCATGAATTGGCACTCCAAGCAAGCCCTATACTAGCTGTAACTGGCATAATGGTAATCTATCAAATTCATTGTCACATAATGTATTTGTGTCTCCCATTGCAAAAGTGAAACATCAGGGATTTTGACAGTAATTTTTTTTTTTTTTTTTCGATCTCTAGCTTTACATAGGGTCATTTTCGGCTGGAATGGGAGCAGTTCCTTGGATTGTAATGTCTGAGGTAAACAAATTTGTATAGATTTATTCATTCCATCAAAAGATGAATATTGATTATTTCACCTTTATGAATATATTTTCATCTGCAGATTTTCCCTATAAACATCAAAGGACAAGCTGGAAGTTTAGCAACATTAATGAATTGGTTTGGTGCATGGTTGTGTTCCTACAGTTTCAACTTTCTGATGGCCTGGAGTTCCTATGGTAAGCAGAGGAACACATTTTCTTACTTTTTCCCACCAAAAAGGATATTAGTTGAAAAAATTCTGTGTAGGATATATAAAAAACAAAAAACAAAAAAAACAAAACAAAAAAAAACCTTATCGGTTTTAATGTTTGATATTCATAATTGATCATATCTTTCTTTAGATATGAATTAAATGTTTGATATTCATAAAGTGTTATTACTTAATTATATATTTATTAATTTAATAGATATGATGGTTCATAATTAAATGATCTTTTCATATTTTAAGCTTAGACTTGTAGGTGTTGGAAATTTGATCTTTTCATATTTTAAGCTAAGACTTTTAAGGTGGTAAAAATTTGACTTGTTTAGATACGTGGTGCCAGGTACCTTCATTCTTTACGCAGTAGTATACGCTCTGGCTATATTATTTATTGTCACGGTGGTACCAGAAACAAAGGGGAAAACTCTAGAACAAATCCAAGCAGCCATTAATGTGTAAAGCATTCTTTTGGTGGGAAATTATATTGGGAATGATGTACTAGAAGTATGAGATATAATAAGATTTTTATTATTTATTTAATAAAAGAGTTTATTTATCATTTTATGTATATATATTTGTGAATATTTTATGAATATCAATGAAAATTTCATGATTATTTATGTGAACTTAAACATTGTATATAAGTGTTATATGCGAGAGGATAATGTTTAAGGATAATAATCAAAAAGTGATGTTCATAATGAATTTAATTAAAGTTCAGAATTTTTAATTAAAACATTACTAATACATGTCATTCCCATTTTGAATGGAACGGTGTTATCCACACTGTTAATATGATGAGATATTAAATGAGTGTATTTCGCATAATAAGATTATGTGGAATAAGGACACAGACAATATAAATTTTTAATAATTTTTGTTAAGTATAAAAATTCTAATTGAGTCTACCGATGGTCATATATAGAATGATCTTAATCTTGAGTTCTTAACAAACTCCTATTTATGGATTTGTGTCTTTTGATTTACTCGGTATGAATTTCGAGACCCTGAATCTGTTGGTTGCTGAATCGAATTTGGCGGCGGAAACTCAGCGGAAAGGCTGATCGTGTATAACAAAAATTTTCATAAAATCTTTGAGATACTCTATAGATTATATTAATTTATGCACGAATAAATTAATCCCATTAATTCATTTATTAAGAACTCAATTAGGAAAAATACCTGGAGGCTGACTCGGTTGATAACTTGAGTTCAATTGTCTTTCATGTCAATTCCTAGAATCCACGAAGACGTGTGTGTGGGCACACATAAGACAAAATGGGCTACAATAAACACTCGAATTTCCACAAACACCAACGCATGCACGATGTGGAATTTTTGGAGAAAATTTTTTTTCCTTTCTTTTGCTTGAGAATTTCGGCCAGCACTAACCATTAGGGCTAAGAAATTGTTTCAAAAATTGTTATCACAATTTTCTATCATTCTCATATTTAAAGAGTAGAAGTCAAACTTCAAAAAGGAATCAAATCTCTATCTCTAAGATAAAGCTTGTTAATTATCTCCTATTTGAATTTGGAACAAAATCTCCTCTTATTCTTATCCATTATGGCCGGCCACCTTAGGGGGATTTTATCCCTGTGTAGGTGCCAATATCAGATAAGGAAGGAAGAGAAAATCATTATTTATCCTATAGTCCAATTTTGACTCAAATTCAAATTCCAATTTAAGTCAAACTTAAATTAATTTAAATTCTAAATTGAACAACTTATCAAATAAGTTTAAATGGATAATTCTAGATGTGTTCAAATTCAAATTTAAATAATCACATTATTTAAATAATAATTAATTCTCAATTAATTATTTTCGAGTGTTTAATTTTAGAATTTTGTAATTCTAAAATTTCCATTTTGTCCTCTATGTCTGGTAGAATTACTAGGACGACGCGGGGACTAATGGACTTATAATCCTAAGCTCTAATAAAATTAATAATCAATTAAACACTGTAATTAATTAATTAATTAATTCTATTAATTCCAATAGTTACTCCACTATAAACTTGAAATGCACTCTCGAAATTACAGATATAAATTACTTCTAAACCGTGAAGTGTCCATTTGATATAGTCATTGCATATAGATCAATCCTCCATAAATAATTCATAATTAGAGTCAGGGAGAATCCGTTAACCTCTCTAATTATATCTTTATCCTTGAGTACCATTGATTCTCTAATGGGTAGTGATTCATAAAACACATTCATGAATTGGAGCTCCTACTGGTCCAAGTATCGAATCAACCCTCAAGAGAATTATTTATCTACTTCTTTCTCAAGAAAGAATGGATTCCATCTCGTATAATAACATTCCCAGCTACCTACTTCATCATGTCTCCAAAATACAAGGAATATGATTCATGGTCTCAGAATCCGTACTGAGTAAATCAAAAGACACAAATCCATAAATAGGAATTTGTTAAGAACTCAGGATTAAGATCATTCTATATATGACCATCGGTAGACTCAATTAGAATTTCTATACTTAACGGAAATTATTAGAAATTCATATTGTGTCTGTGTCTTTATTCCACATAATCTCATTATGCGAAATACACTCATTCAATATCTCACCATATTAACAGTGCGGATAACACCGTTCCATTCTAAATGAGAATGACATGTATTAATAATGTTTTAATTAAAGATTCTGAACTTTAATTAAATTCATTATGAACATTGTTTTTAGATTATTATCCTTAAATATTATCCTCTCGTATATAACACTTATATATAATGTTTAAGGTGACATAAATAATCATGAAATTTTCATTGATATTCATAAAATATTCATAAATATATGCTCATAAAATAATGAATAAACTCTTTTATTAAATAAATAATAAATATCATATTACATCTCATGCTTCTAGGACACCATTCCCAACAGAATCCTATTTCTTGTATTTTGGAGACATGATAAAATAAGTAGCCGAGAATGTTATTATACGAGATGGAATCCATTCCTTCTTGAGAAAGAAGCATATTAATAATTCTCTTGAGTGTTAATTCAGTATTTGGATTAGTAAAAACGCTCTGGTTCATGAATGTGTTTTATGAATTACTATCCATTAGAGAATCAATGGTACTCAATGATGAAGATATAATTAGAGAGGTTAACAGATTTATTTATAGAGGATTGATCTATATGCAGTGACTATATCATATGGATACTTCATAGTTTAGAAGTAATTTATGTCTATAATTTTGAGAGTGTAATTCCAAGTTTATAGTGGAATAACTATTGGAATTAATAGAATTAATTAATTAATTAAAGTGTTTAGTTAATTATTAATTTTATTGGAGCTTGGGATTAGAGGTCCATTAGTCCCCACGTCGTCCTTGTAATTCTACCAGATACAAAGGTTAAAATGGAAATTTTAGAATTACAAAATTTTAAAATTAAACACTCAAAAATAATTAATTAAGAATTAATTATTATTTAAATAATGTGATTATTTAAATTTGAATTTGAATTGTGAACATAATTTAAATTTATCCTCTTAACCTTATTTGATAAGTTGTTCAATTTAGAATTTAAATTAATTTAAGTTTGACTTAAATTAGAATTAGAATTAGAATTAAAATTAGACTGCAGGATAAAAGATGATTTTTTGTTTCTTCTCTATTTGTAATTGGCGCCACACAAGGATGAGAATCCCCATGCATGGCCGGCCACATTAAGGATAAGGAAGAGGATATTTTGTTCCAAATTCAAATATGAGGTAATTAACAAGAGATTGAATTCTTTCTAGAAGTTTGACTTCTACTATATAAATAAGAGAATAATAGAAAATTGTGACACAATTTTTGAACAATTTTGACCTAATTTTTAAGGGTGGTCGAAATTCTCCATAGAGTGAGAGGAAAAATAGTTTTCTCCAAAAATTTCACATAGTGCATGCATTGGTGTTTGTGAAAATTTGAGTGTTTATTTTAACCCGTTTTGTCTTAGTTATGCCCACACACACGTCTTCGTGGATTCTAGGAATTGACGTGGAAGACATTAGTTTTCTAAACATAAGGCTTTGGAGCAAGAATTCTTCGAGGTCAAAGAACTCAAGTTATCATCCTAATCGGCCGCTAGGTATTATTCATAATTGAGTTCTTAATAAATGAATTAATGTGATTAATTTATTCGTGCATAAATTAATATAATCTATAAAGTATCTCAAAAATTTTATAAAATTTTTTATTATACTTAATCCGCTATCCTCACGCCTTCACATCCGAATTCAATTTGAAAACCAACAAATTATTCATTGTAAATTTGAAAGCTCAATTTGACAAATTGAAAAAGGAGGCCAAATAAAAAATTAAAAAATAAGAAAGGAAAAAAATTAAAAAGGACGATGAGGAAAAGGTTTGCCACGTATCAATATAGAGGCTCTTTTTATATACGTTAAAAAAAAAAAAAGAGCACTTTCTAAGGAACAAAAAAATTCCACATGCACTTACTTGGAAGGCAACTAATTTACAAAATATCAGTATTTTCCTGACGAATGATTATTGGATGAAAATGAGATTTGACGTCTTGTTGGACTGGAACCTTATGGCTGCAAAGCATTGCAACCAGAAATCCCAGGTCCCACTCCCCACTAAACGTGGACCATGAATAACACGCATGTCATTGGATCAAATCTGCCGATAAGTACAACCATAATTTTGCTTAATAAATTGACAATGAGCTATTTCTTGTCCTATTCCATAAAAAGTTTTGAGACTTGATAGGCCATGTGCTTTGCCTGAAAGATTACTGCCTTTTTTTCAATAAGCCAAATCATATGCTTTCCTTCCTTGCAGTGGACTCTTTTAAAAAATGGACCTAAACTGAGCATTCCTTTAAGTCACTAGGATCCAAAGTGAAAATTTTAAATGAACGGCCCTCTCATTTAATGAAACTATTCTGATTTCCCAAATGGCATTCTTCTCTAAAAACAAATAATTGAATATTAGAGGTGGAAAAAAAAAACTCTCCAAAACGTACAAATTTCCTCTCGTCCTAAGCCAACCGCACCGTTTAAAGGCAACCGTCGACCCCGCCCTTCACAGCCAAAGAAGCCCCCTACCAACGTCCATCGTCAGTGGCATCCATTTTCGTTCACAGTCCAATGTTGTTTTTAGCATTAAGGAGAGTAAGCTCCAAGCTTGGTAAAATTCTCGAATCCTCTTTTTTTTTTTTTTTTTTTTTGTCTTATCAAGATTCATGTTATTTGGTTGCCACTTCGGAGTTGTGAAATTTGAAAAATTGAAGAAATTCATGACAAGTTGAGCTGAAATTTTCTTGCCGGTGTGACCAGTAAGAAAATTTCAAACCGGTCAGAACAATCGTTCCAGTAAGAATGAGCTGATCAGCCCGTATGTTCTTACTGGTGTAACCAGTAAGAAAATTTAAAACTGGTCGGAACAATCTTTCCAGTAGGAATGAGTATGATACTCACTATAATGTTTTGGATTTTGTAGCTTTATTCCATTATATCTGAAAGAGTTATGGGCGTTGGCCTATGTTGAAACCATATATCATGTACCAAGCTCGTCAGAATAGGACATTCCCCACGACATATAGGTTGAAAAAGTATTACCTCTTGATTTCACTAAAAAGTGTGGACCAATTCAAAAAACCAGGTTTCCTTTAGTGAGAGAGCACGAGAGAGCTAAAAGGAAGCAACTACGCCAGGAAAGCTCAAAAATGATGTCCCCATTGGAATAAGTGTGGCTGTATCCATGTTTTTTTCAATATGTCGGAGCTTGTGGTTTTTTTAGTATTTGAGTTGTTTGAATATGAGTATCAATATGACTATGATCGCGTTTATGTAGCAATATGTCGGGACTTGTGAATTTTGCATTGAATTGTAAATTCTAACCGTTTTTACTAGTACCAATCTGAAGGGTAAGAGAAGTTCTAAAATCATACTATAACTTCTAACCGTTCTAACCGGTACCAATCTAAAGGGTAAGAAAAAAACATAATTTTGACACGTGTTGCAACCATTTTTAACAGAAGAAAAGTTCCATTTCTAATAGAAGAAAAGTTCTAAAGCTGTACTGTAATTTCTAACCGTTCTTACAGGTACCAATCTGAAGGGTAAGAAAACAACATAATTTTGACATGTGTAACAACCATTTCTAACCGTTCTTACCGGTCCCAATCTAAAGGGTAAGAAAGGAACACAATTTTGACACGTATCATGGTCATTTCTAACCGTTCTTACCAGGCCATTTTGAACGGTAAGAATGAAAGACAATCAACAAATGTCCTGGGTCATTTCTAATCGCTCTTACTGGTACCAATGTATAATGATTTGAAACTTAGTTCAACATCACTACTAAGTTATAAAAGTCATTTCTAATCGCTCTTACTGGTACCCATGTTTAGTGTAATCACGGGAGACTTGCATTATGGTAAATCTCGACCGCTATCTTCTAAACAACACAAATTAGATGTAGTGTGATCATGGAAGTCAATCATTATATTTATAAATTATAATTTCACAAGTTTACATGATGGATGCATTATTGTCCAATGTAACACCATTGGAACAACATAAATATAAGATCTTAATCTTATTAAAGATCTCCATGTAATGATCAACCGTTCTCAAATGTATGATCTAAATTTTAACTTCTGTAATTTTGTCTCACTAATTCTTTTCTAAGTTTTAATTTTACTTAATTACTTCTTTATACAATACGTTAAACTTTAATAAAAAAACAAACTAAAAAGAAATTCCAAAACCTTTCTGACCGTTCTTACCGGCACCAATGTGGACGATAAGAACATTACACAAAATGCATAGACCCCTCGGCCATTTCTAATCACTCCGACCGGTATCAATCTGAACGGTAATAAAAGTTCTAAAGTCATACTTTAACTTTTAACCGTTCTTACTGTTACCAATCTGAACGGTAAGAAAAATGAACACTCCACCTAGATCTCTCAGCTCATTTATGACAGTTTTGACTAGAGATGTCAAAAGGGCCGGGCTGACATGTAAGAAAGGCCTAGGCTGGGCCTCATGTAACAAATGACCTCCTTATGTTAGAGTTTTGGATAGAAATTGAAATGTAATTGATTTTTGGTACATAATTTAGGGTTATTTTGGTCATTTACTCTTGTATAAAATTTATTTGCTTTAGTTCAACAAAAAAAACCTGTTAACCTACCTCAAATTTGGAGCTTTTATTTAAAATTTAATTTTGGGTGGATATATTTAAAATTTTTATTGATAAAACGGGTCATATATGAAAATTTTTTAAAAAACCATACCCTAAATATCAAATATAAAAAATTCAGGGGGCATATCCCCCGAGCCACACCTCTCTCGGCCCCTGCTTCCTTGTCAATAAACAATTTACTAGTTACGTATATTTGCAGGAGTTCTAAACTGAGAAGTCACTCTGATGAATAGGAATCATAGACCAAACTTGTGAAGTTGGAAAAAAAGACTTTTGAGATTGGTGCTTACTGTCCATGTATGTTTATATGATCAGAAATAAAAGAAGGAAGTTTCCTTGCTTCTTTCTATTCTTGATTTTTAATCCTTCTCTTTAAATCTCTTTTTTTTTTTTTTTTTTTTTTTTTTTTTTTTTTTTTCCAGATAAGAAACCAAAAGGGTGGTGCTACGACAAGATAAAGAAAATGGCCATCAAAGAGGAGGAGAAGGAGGAGGTAAGAGAGCCACTCTTGGCTGTTGAAGATGGATCATCTGCTCATGAATACAGCAAAGACAATCCATGGATGGTTTATTTAAGCACGTTTGTTGCAGTTTGTGGCTCCTATGCATTTGGAACTTGTGTAAGTTCTTACTAAGTACGTCTCTTCATGTACTATAATTGAAACAAGTATTATTATATGTTTGTTAGTGATTTCCTTGTTCTGAGGGAGGGTCTTTGTTTGCGTGACAGGCGGGTTATTCATCACCTACTCAGTCTGCTATAAGAGAGGAACTGAATTTATCTTTAGCTGACGTAAGGACACTAATCACTTTCAGTGAAGCCTAAAAGAAATTTCATTTTGGGATTTAAGCTATGTGGAAATAAAACTTGGTTGAGCACTGATTTTTAGTTATGTCTTGAAGGAATACTGATCAAATTTGCTCTAAATTTAGACAATATTATGCAACTTGAGAATGATGGAAAACTTATTCTTTTGATTTTATTTATTTATTTTTTTTTTTTTTGGGTTTTGAAACTGAATTTTTCTGATATTCCCATTTGTGTTTGTACACAGTACTCTCTGTTTGGCTCCATATTGACTTTTGGTGCAATGATTGGAGCAATCACAAGCGGTACGATCGCCGATCTCATTGGTCGAAAAGGGGTAAGCAAGGCTACTTATGTTTAATCCCTTGATTTCAGAAATTTTATATTCCTAATTTTTCTCTTGTCGTGGACATCTGATATTATGATCTTGTACCTTGGACTGTATGTGCAGGCCATGAGAGTGTACACTGGTTTCTGCGTTACAGGGTGGCTTTCTATTTACTTTGCCAAGGTCCGTAAATCTTTAGAAAGAGTACATTTTTTAGCCAATAAATGTAAAAAAATGGTTTGGCTTACCTATTGTTGAATGGTATAAAAGGAAGCTTTGGCTTTGGACATCGGAAGACTGGCCACAGGATATGGAATGGGAGCCTTTTCTTATGTGGTGCGTGTCTCTCCTAATAGTTTCAACGTCCTCTTTTGATTTGGTAAAACATTTTACTTTTGGAAAATATATATATATATATATATATTTTTTTACAACTTTGGTGCTTGTTTTGTGGATGATAAGGTACCTGTTTTCATAGCTGAAATTGCACCCAAGAATCTTAGAGGCTTATTGACTGCTTCAACCGAGGTAAAAAGAGTTTTAAAGTCTCAAATGGAATTACTTTTCTTTTTTCTAAGACGGGTTGGTATAGAATTGAATAATCTAGTATTTGTGTTCTTGTGTTGCAGTTCATGAACTGTGCTGGCGTTTCTGTTTCCTTCATTATTGGGAGTGTACTAACATGGAGGGCACTGGCATTAGTCGGTAAAGCTTCTAATTTAAATTATGGTTTTTAGCCCTTTTGTCTCCTAAATTTTTGGTGCATTGACAAGTTATCCCTATGAAGTCTTAATTTTAGTAAATTTCTATCTAAACTTAATAAGATATTACATAGTGTTGCCAGACCGGTGAAGGATGTTAAAAATTGAAAGGAGAAGGCATCATGCGCTTGCCATGATGTGCTCTGTTGTCCCCCCAAATTTCAGTCTCTGTCTTTGTACAAACTCATGTGACTTGTAAGGAGGCATTTCTGTTCAAATTTTATTAGTCGTCATTGATTTAGGGGCACTCTACAATACTTTATTAAGTTTAGTGGATAACTTATGAAAAATTAGAAGTTAAATGCAAGTTTCTAAGTCCCAAAAGTTTAAGAGGCAGAAACCCCAAGTGCCCTTTAAATTATGCATTTGACTGTTATGACAAGTAGTCAGAGAGAGTACTACCCTTTAATACTCACTAGAGAAGTATCTGCAGCACTTATTCCATGCGCCGTTTTGCTTTTCGGTCTCTTCTTCATTCCAGAGTCTCCAAGATGGCTGGTAAGAAAATCACAAGTTTGGCAAAAAGAACATGGAATAATCTCTTTTATTTATTTATTTATTTATTTTTTTGGTTTATTCTTTTGCATACGGTTATACCATCATTGTGGATGCAGGCAAAGGCGGGACGCCACAAAGAGTTTGAAGCTTCACTGCAGAAACTACGCGGCAAGGATGCCGACATATCTCACGAGGCGGCTGAAATCCAGGTTCTTGTCTTTGGTTACTGAACTTTGCATTTATCCTAGCCCATTTTGAAAATGGATTGATGTTTTGAAGAGGATATTTATTTACAAAATGAGAGATACCATTTTTGTCTTATGCAGGATTACATAACAACACTTGAAGAGCTTCCTAAGGCCAAACTATTGGACTTATTTCAAAAGAGATACTTGCGCTCTATCATTGTAATAATTTTTACTTGAACCAACCATAGAAGTTATAATTACCCTTCTTTAAGTTTTTGTTAACTTTTCTTAATTGTTTTACTAATGATCAGATAGGACTTGGGCTAATGGTTTGTCAACAATTTGGTGGGATCAATGGAATATGTTTCTATACCAGCAGCATCTTTGAGTCAGCAGGTATATAGGCCTTAATAAAACTGCTTAACAAGTAATCAAATGATTGGTTTTATATCCTTTACATGAAAACAATAAAAAACAAAAACAAAAAGCACATTCTTTTTTCAGTTTAACTTGACAGAATTATATTGAAATCCTCACCATGTTCAATCAAATCCCAACCCCAAGCAGATATTTCCGGTACAAACCGAGTTCTGTACGTAACATTTAGCTTCTTGTGTTTATGATATCCCAGGATTCTCCCCTACCCTTGGAACTATAATATATGCAATCATTCAGGTTTTTCTATTTCTTACTATCTTCTTTCCCTAGAGATTTACTTAGTTTTCTTTTTGTAGCAGAAACATCCTTATCTGATTTTCTTTCGCAGGTTGTGGTTACTGGCCTTGGCGCAGCCGTGGTCGATAAAGTAGGAAGAAAACCTCTGTTACTGGTAAAACACTATATGCTCTACTCCAAAACTTTCTCATTAAATCCCATTTTCAGGTTTAAAAAGCTTAACTAGTCTGTTCAATGCACCAAAGGTTTCTGCAACAGGATTGGTACTAGGCTGCATACTACCGGCTATTTCGTTTTATCTGAAGGTAGTTTTCCACCTTTGGATCCAATAGTTTTGTTTTAGGTTTATCCAATTTTATTTTTATTTGGACGAGTAAGGTAAATCCAAAATTAAAATGCTGAGAAAATCGCTTCTTTTTTTTTTTTTTTTTTTTTGTTGTTGTTGTTGTTGTTGTTGTGAATTAGGCTCATGAATTGGCACTCCAAGCAAGCCCTATACTAGCTGTAACTGGCATAATGGTAATCTATCGAATTCATTGTCACATAATGTATCTGTATCTCCCATTGCAAAAGTGAGTTTTGACAGTAAATTTTTTTGAACTCTAGCTTTACATAGGTTCATTTTCAGCTGGAATGGGATTAGTTCCTTGGATTGTAATGTCTGAGGTAAACAAATTTGTATAGATTTATTCATTCCATCAAAAGATGAATATTGCTTATTTCTTTATTGATTATTTCACCTTTATGATTATGTTTTCATCTGCAGATTTTCCCTATAAACATCAAAGGACAAGCTGGAAGTTTAGCAACATTAATGAATTGGTTTGGTGCATGGTTGTGTTCCTACAGTTTCAACTTTCTGATGGCCTGGAGTTCCTATGGTAAGTAGAGCAACAAATTTTCTTTCTTTTTCCCACCAAAAAGGATATTAGTTGAAAAAATTCTGTGTATATATATATATATATATATATATATATATATATATATATAAACCCTTATCAGTTTAAATGTTTGATATTCATAAAGTTTCATTAATTGATCATATCTTTCTTAATTTAATAGATATGAATTAAATGTTTGATATTCATAAAATTTCATTAATTGATCATATCTTTCATAATTTAATAGATATAATGGTTCATAACTAAACGATCTTTTCAATTTTAAGCTAAGACTTTTAAAGTAGTGGAAATTTGACTTGTTTAGATATGTGGTGTCAGGTACCTTCATTCTTTATGCAGCAGTATACGCTCTAGCTATATTGTTCATTGTCACGGTGGTACCAGAAACAAAGGGGAAAACTCTGGAACAAATCCAAGCAGCCATTAATGTGTAAAGCATTCTTTTGGTGGGAAATTATTCATTGTAAATTTGAAAGCTCAATTTGACATATTGATTAGTGGAAGATGGCTTCAAAACCACAGAATATTATTATAATGTGTTAGAACAATCACAGAGCACACACCCTAGTAGTATGCTCTTTGTCGTACTATATTATTTTCCTCTAGTACTAAGTCATTTCCTTCAGTTATTATATGTACAATATATTCTTTGTACAGGTTTCCCATAGTCCTTCTGCCACGTGTATATATCTGAAACCCTACCACTCTTGTGTATTGTATATAAACTCAGTAATGAAATTGCCTCAGTAGGTTCTGAGTGTGCTCCCATTTTATCTAACAAATACGTATGTACAACACTATGGGAGAACCTACCACTCATAAATATAATATATAAAAATATATATATATATATATATATCCGGTTTATCCAATCTATATCACCAAATACACGAAAACACATACTGATAGCATACCTATATAGGCATCAATCTGCAAAATCCTCCTCTTCTTTAATTATATTCTTATGAACTCACTCACTTAAATAATTAGTAGACCAACTCACCTTTAAATCCTTAAAACGTAGTGATGCACACTTTGCTCATTCAATTATTCATGCACGTCTCAGTAGGTTACTCATAGGTTGTTTGGTTATGGGTATAAATCAGATAGTTTAAACTAGAAATCTAAATTTTTATCAGAAAAAAATACTGTAATAAAACCGTTTAAACTGTGATTTAAATCTCTCTATCAAACATGCTTAGCTTATAACCAAGCTTGAAGATTTTGAGAGAAGATTATACCGGTAATTGTAAAGAGTAGAGCAATAAAAGAGAGCAGCTTCCGTGAAGCAAATTAATATGATCTAGTACACCTGTGGTAGGTGACCGACAAGCTTCTTTGGCGGATCTTTTTTTTTTTTTTTTTTTTTTTTTTTTAAATCAACACTTTTTTTTTTTAATCAACACTTAGAAATGATATACAGATGACGACCACCTATACACGTATACTTGTATGTATAAAAGTACTCTGGCAAAATCCTAGAATTTTAATATGGCTGCGATCATGTTTGCTTTAAACTGGTCAATCTCAAGAATAATTTTACGAGTCAATAAATGATAAATATTCACATTAATAGATGCTATTAATGGTGAACATAAATTAAATAATCAACCAATTTAATCATACTTGCTATCCCAATGATACATCCTTGATTGCTAAGATAGAAGTTACATAAAAGTTTGGGCATTACATCGTATTGTGGTTATTTAAACTTTTTTTAGTTTGAACTATAAAATTTGAATTGTAATTATTACTGCAATTTGAATCAGTGTTTAGATACAGAAAATTAATTGAAATTTAAATTGTGACTAAAATTTGAATTGCGTTTGAGTAGAGAGTTAAAATTGTCATCAGAATTTTGTAATAAATTTTATAAAACTTTATTGTAGATGTCATATTTTAATATGTAATATGGATGAAAATTTGTTTATCTCTTTATTATATATGAAGAGTAAAAAAAAAAAATCACAATGGGAATTAAACGAAGAACATATAATATTTTTAAGCTTCAAATTAAAGAAAAAAATAAAAAAATAATTGTGTTTAAACTGTTTATAATAATTTAGATTGTTGAATTTAGAGGGCGGCGAATTAAAAAAATCAGCAACAAAAGAAAATAAAGTAAAAGTGATGGGTCTACAAGAGGTGATTATTGATTTTTGTTTTTAATTAAAAAAATGTACAGATTTTATTTTAAATTATTTAGTGGGTTCCATGCATTCTAAGGCAATATAGATGCAGCTCTTCGTTTCTTGACCATTTAGCGACTCTCTAATACATGATTGGGCATGCAAAAATGCTTGCTCCACCAAAAAGGCTCTTAAGAATATGCATCGTCAATTGTTATGACTGTACCAGCAAACAGGAGCAAGAAAAAGTCTAAACAAAACAAAAATTTACTAGTTATACGTATTTTTGCATGAGTTTAAATCTGAGAAGTCACTTGGATAGGAAGCATATAGACCAGACTTGTGAGTTGAAAAAAAACAGACTTTGAGATTGTGCTTACTCTCCATGTATGTTTATATGATCAAAAAAAAAAAAAGGAAGAAAGTTCCTTTACTTCTTTCTATTCTTGATTCTTAGCCCTTCTCTTTAAATCTTCTTCTTTTTGGTCATTTTATTATTTTTTTTTTTTTGTCAAACTGAATTTTTCTGCTATTTTCATCTGTGTCTGTACACAGTACTCCCTGTTTGGCTCCATAGTGACTTTTGGTGCAATGATTGGAGCAAACACAAGCGGTCTGATCACGGATCTCGTTGGTCAAAAAGGGGTAAGCAAGGGGACTCCATGTTTAATCTTTTGATTCCAGAAACTTTTTGTTGAGCGGCATTTTCAGAATCATTAAATGTGCAATAAATTCAAAGGTTCGTCGGAGCCCAAACTCTCCCGAGTCCAAGCGCTCCCGAGCTCAAGTTCTACCGAGCCCAAGCTCTCCCGAGCCTAAGCGCTCCCAAGCCCAAGCTCTCCCGAACACATGCTCTCCCGAGCCCAAGCTCGTCAGAGGCCAAGCTCTCCCGAGTCCAAGTTCTCCAAAGCCCAAGTTCTCCTAAGCCGAAAGTTCAAAAGTCGCGTGATGTTATCAAGTGAAGTAACCGATACTAATTGAATACATTGAATGGTTAAAAGTTAATTCTCATTGATTATTTATCAATTTTAACTCACAAAAAGGTGAAGAGCCTCATTATAATTAAGAGATAATAAACTCTCAAATTAATGGGAGAATTAAACTCTCTCAATCCTAATGTACTATAAATTTCCTCAATTTGAGAGGGAAAGACAGACACTCATTTTTTAAATACAATTGTCATGTGATTGTCTTTATTTTCATTTTATTATTCCTTCAGAGGTTCTTTGTGTTCTTCAAGTGTACTTCTAATTTCTTTAGATAATTTACTTATTCAATTCAAATTATTAGTCTAAGGATGCTGGATAAGTGTTGGACGAAATTTTACTCCAAACACTTTTTATGTTCATACTTTTTTCTTGTGGTGGATATCTACTACGACAATATCTTTTACCTTGGAATTTATGTGCAGGCTTTGAGAGTGTACGTAGCTTTCTGTGTTGCGGGGTGGCTTTCTATTTACTTTGCCAAGGTCTGCAATATCAAAAAAAAAAAAAAAAAAGGGCGCATTTTTTAGCCAATAAATGTGACAGTGTTTAGCTTACCAATTCTTGAAAGGTATACAAGGGAGCTTTGGCTTTGGACATTGGAAGACTGGCCACAGGATATGGAATTGGAGCCTTTTCTTATGTGGTGTGTGTATCTTCTAGTAGTTTCAGCGTCCTCTTTTCATTTGGTAAAAACATTTTACTTTTGCATAGTATTTTACTATTTTTGACAACTTTGGTGCTTGTTTTGTGGATGATAAGGTACCTGTTTTCATAGCTGAAATTGCACCCAAGAATCTTAGAGGATTACTGACTACTTCAAACCAGGTAAAATGAGTTTTAAAGTCTCAAAGTGGATTTACATTTATTTGGTTTGAAATTGGACTGTATCTGGTATTGTGTTCTTATCTTACAGTTCATGATATCGGCTGGAATATCTGTTTCCTTCATTATTGGGAATGTACTGACATGGAGGGTATTGGTGCTTGTTTTGTGGATGTTACGGTACCTGTTTTCATAGCTGAAATTGCACCCAAGAATCTTAGAGGATTACTGACTACTTCAAACCAGGTAAAATGAGTTTTAAAAGTCTCGAGTGGATTTACATTGATTTGGTTTGAAATTGGACTGTATCTGGTATTGTGTTCTTATCTTAAAGTTCATGATATCGGCTGGAATATCTGTTTCCTTCATTATTGGGAATGTACTGACATGGGGGGCATTGGCATTAGTTGGTAAAACTTCTAATTTACATTGGATTTTTGGCCCTTTTGTCCGTCCCCTAAATTTTTAGTGAATTGTAAAGTTGTCCCTATGAAGTCTGAATTTAAGCAAATTTCTTTATAAACTTAATAAAATATTACAAAATGCCCCAAAACCAAGGAAAGATATGAGTATTTGAAAGGAGATGCTGTCAGCATCATGCATATAAATGACGTGCTCCGTCGTCGTTTGAATTTGTATTCTTATTCTTCAAACAAGCTCATTTGACGTGTAAGGAGGCTTTTCTGTCCAACTTTTATTAGCCATCATCGGTTTAGGGGCATTCTGTAACACTTTATTAAGTTCAATGGATAACTTAAATCAAAAAATATAAATTAAGGGTAACTTGCAAAATCCTGAAAAGCTGAGGAGGCAAAAGTACCAACTACCCTTTAAATTATGCATTTAACTGTACTGAGAAATGGTCAGAGAGAGCATAGAACTCACTTGTGAAGTATTTGCAGCGCTTGTACCATGCGCTGTTTTGCTTTTCGGTCTCTTCTTCATTCCTGAGTCTCCCAGATGGCTGGTAAGAAAATCCCACGTTTAGCAAAAAGATCAAGAAAGTATTTTTTTATTTTTGTTTTTATTTATTTATTGCATATCGTTATACCCTCACTGTCGATGCAGGCAAAGGCAGGACGCCAGAAAGAGTTTGAAGCTTCACTGCAGAAACTACGCGGCAAGGATACCGACATATCTCAAGAAGCGGCTGAAATCCAGGTTCTTGTTTTCAACTACTAAAACCTTGGGTTCATCCTAGTCCATATTGAAAATGGATTGAAGTTCGAAGTGGATATTTATAAATGGAAAAGAGAATTTTTATTGCTTGCAGGATTACATAACAACGCTTGAGCAGCTTCCAAAGGCAAAAATGTTGGACTTGTTTCAAAGGAGATACTTGCGCTCTCTCATTGTAATAATTTTACATGAACCAACCATAGAAGTTATAACTCTCCTTTGAAGTTTCAGTTAACTTTTCTTTTTTGTCTCACCGATGATCAGATAGGACTTGGGCTAATGGTATGTCAACAATATGGTGGGATCAATGCGATATGTTTCTATACCAGTAGCATTTTTGAGTCAGCAGGTACAAAGCCTTAATAACGCTACTTAACAAGCAATCAAAAGCATTGGCTTCATGTCCTTCCCACTAAAACAATAAAACAAAATAGTGCATTCTTTTTCCAGTTTAACTGGACAAAACTGTATTAAAAATCTGCAACAAGTTCAACCCAATCACAACCCGAAGCAGATGTTTCCAGTACAAACCGAGTTCTGTATGTGACCTTTACCTTATTGTATTGATGATATGTCAGGATTCTCTTCCAAACTTGGAACTATAATGTATGCAATCCTTCAGGTTTTTCTATTCCTAGAGATTTACTCGGTTTCTTTCTACTAGAAAGATCCTGATCTGATTTTGTTTTGCAGCTTGTGGTTACTGGCCTTAGCGCAGCCGTGATCGATAAAGTAGGAAGAAAACCTCTGTTATTGGTAAAACACTGCATCCCTCTACTCCAAAACTTTCTCATTCAAATCCCATTTTCAAGTTTAAAAAGCTTAACTAGTCTGTTCAATGGACCAAAGGTTTCTGCAACAGGTTTGGTACTGGGGTGCATACTCCCGGCTATTTCGTTTTATCTGAAGGTAGTTTGTCCAACTTTGGATCCAATAGTCTTGTTTAACGTTTATCCAATTTTATTTTTATTTGGATAAGTAAGGTAAATCCAATATTAAAATACTGAGAAAATCGCTTTTTTTCTTCCAGGTTCGTGAATTGGCACTCCAAGCAAGCCCTATACTAGCTGTAATTGGCATACTGGTAATCTATCAAATTCATTGTTATATAATTTGCTCATATATTTGTGTCTCCAATGAAAAAAGTGAATATCAGGGATTTTAACAGTTAC
This sequence comes from Morus alba, assembly GCA_012066045.3. Taxonomy (NCBI): domain Eukaryota; kingdom Viridiplantae; phylum Streptophyta; class Magnoliopsida; order Rosales; family Moraceae; genus Morus; species Morus alba. The sequence continues at coordinate 7,789,727 of CP050230.2, read as the reverse complement.
TTTTGTTGGGTTGAAACCAACACAAGACTCAGAAATCAGAATGAGAAAGAACAGAATCAACACAACAGAGTTTTATCGAGGTTCGGACAAAGAATTTGCCCTATGTCCCCGTTGAGCTCCCTCACAAGAAGCTCTTCCACTATTAGATCAAATATTACACCCTCACAACTCACAAACCCAAAAAGAATCTCAGTACACACGAAAACAACCCAAGAAAGAATTCCCAAGAACGTTTACAAGAGAAAAAACCCCAAAATGCTCTCTGTTTTCTCTCAGCAACCAAAACGCCCTACAAAGTTGTTTCAGACTTTCTCTCTCTATTACAAGTGAAATTGTTCCACCGAAGAAACCACAATAGACTATTTATTCTAATAGTCAAACTAGACAGCACCGACTCACTAAGACATCCACGCGTGCACTTGTGATTGGCTGAACAAACACCTCTGGCCCCTCCTCATTGTAAACGACATGTCGCTTTGATCTATAACGAAGCTAACAAATAGATTGTTGTCATTTACTTGGAATTACTCCTTCAAAATCCACCTTGATTCCAAGTAAAAGCAATAATCCAGATTGTACTTCTTGTGAGGTCATGGCTCTACTTACCCTCTTCACGTTTTGCCAACACTGAGCAAGTCTAAGCACTTTAGAAACTTGCTCAGTGGAACAACTTTAATAGCCATATCTGCTGGGTTATCTTAAGTCCCTATCTTCTCTAGCTCAATTACACTTTCTTCAACCTTGTCTCTGATGAAGTGATGTCTCACATCTATATGTTTTGTTCTTTCATGATAAACTGGATTCCTGCAAAAATGAATAGCAGATTGACTATCTGAGTATATTATAGAAGAACCCTCCATGACTTTGAGTTCTTTCAGTAATCCTTGCAACCAAATAGTCTCTTTGAATCCTTCAACTCTAGCAATGTATTCTGTTTCAGTACTTGAAAAAGTTACCACTGGCTGTAGTTGTGCCTTCCAACTGATGCAACTTCCTCCAAGTGTCATGATGTATGTTGAAGTTGATCTTCTCTTATCTTTGTCACCTGTAAAATCAGAATCAACAAAACCTTCCAAGACCAAGTGATTAGAGTTACATTTGTAAATTAAACAATATTGCAATGTACTGTTCACATATTTAAGTAACCACTTTATTGCCTGCCAATGCTCATGTCCAGGATTGGACATATATCGACTTAATACACTCACTGCATAAGCCAAATTTGGTCTTGTGCAGATCATTGCGTACATCAATGATCCAAGTGCACTTGAGTATGGAATACTGGACATTTCTTGCTTTTCTTCTTCAGTTTTCGGTGACTGATCTGTAGAAAGTTTAAAATGGCCAGCTAATGGGATCCGAACTGCCTTTGCTTGATTCATAGAGAATTTATGTACTACCTTCCTCAAATATTCTTCTTGAGATAGACACAACACCTTTTGCTGCCTATTCCTCTTGATATCAATTCCCAATATCCGCTTAGCCCTTCCTAAATCTTTCATATCAAACTCTGAGCTTAGCATTTCCCTCACCTGATTAATTACACCAGACTCCTTACTTATGATCAGCATATCATCTACGTAGAGTAGAAAATATACTGCCCTTTCTGTTCCAGCATCCTTGTAATATAAACATGAGTCATAATCACTCCTCTTGAACTCCTCTTTGATCATATAATGATCAAAACCCTTGTACCATTGACGTGGTGACTATTTAAGTCCATAAAGGGACTTTTTTAACAGACTTACCTTTTCTTCCTTATTGCTTTCTTCAAAACCAGGGGGTTGTTTCATGTAGATTGTCTCATTTAAATCTCCATGAAAGAAAGCAGTTTTTACATCCATTTGTTTTAGCTCCCAATCTCTTTGAGCAACTATTGCTAAAACAGTTGTTATTGTATTATATTTGACTACTAGAGAAAAGACCTCCATGTAGTCTATTCCTTCAACTTGAGTAAACCCCTTGGCGACCAATCTTGCTTTGAATCTCTTGGAGTCACTTGCTGCAATTCCTTCTTTGATTTTATAAATCCATTTGCAGTCAACTAGCTTTTTGTTCTTTGGTTTATCTACCAAGGTCCAAGTCTTATTCTTCATTAGAGATGTCATTTCTTCGTTCATAGCTTGTTCCCACTTATTGGATTGAGGACTTGACATTGCTTCATGATAGCTCTTTGGTTCAAGTCCAACTACATCCTCTGCGGACCTGAACATCTTCAGGGGGTTTAATGTGTCTTTTCTGCTTGTCCCTTGTCAGCATGTAGTCATTTAGCTCCTGACGAGTAGGGGATGGTTGTCTCTAGGCAGTCTGGGGTTGAGCTGCTTCTTGACCTACTTGATGATTAGTTTGAACCTCATTGGTTTGTTGCTTTAAGCCTGCTGTAGGCTGATTTGTTTCCACAATGGTTTTGAGCCTCAAATTGAAGCTCCTATGTTGGGGTAGGCTCTATCCCTACATCATTAGAGGAGATAGCAGTATCTTGTCTTTCTTTTAAATAGGGCATGTCATTTTCATTGTAAAGCACATCTTTACAAATGACTATACCCTTTAACACCCTCGAGATAGCCTAGAAAAATACATTTAATGGACCTAGGGTCTAATTTTCCCTCTCTTTAGTGGGCATATGCAGCACAACCAAAGACCCGGAGATGGCTTAAGTTTGGAGGTTTGCCAATCCAACATTCCTTTAGTGTCTTTAGGCCAATGGGCTTACATGGACACCTATTTATGAGGTAACATGTTGTACTGGCTGCCTCACCCCAGAATTTTTTGCTTGGGCCAGCTCCAAACAACACACACCTTACCCTTTCCATTATAGTTATATTCATCCTCTCCGATGTCCCGTTTTGTTGGGGTGTCTTTTTCACTGTTATATGCCTTAAAATACCTCTTTCAACACAAAATTTAGAGAACAGATTATGACAAAATTTCATACCATTGTCAATTCTAAGGGTCTTTAATCTCCTATTAGTTTGATTTTCAACTAATGCCTTCCATAGTTTAAATTTCTCAAAACATTCATCTTTGAATTTTAATAGATAAATCCATACTTTCTAGAGAAATCGTCTACTATGGAAAGAAGTTACCTGTGGCCTCCATGAGTTGAAACACTTTCTAGCCCCCATAAATTAGCATGTACTTAGTCCAATGGTCCTTTAACTCGGTAGGCAGAAAGTCAGAAGCTAAGTCTGTGTTGCTTCCCCAAAATGCACTACTTGCAGAAATTGAGTTGGCTGATTTTGTCCTTTCCTAGGAGACATTGTTTGCTCAGTTCTTGTAGCCATTTCTCGCTAACATGAGCTAGTCTTCTATGCCAAATTTCTTCTTGGTGATCATCTTTAGTTACTGTTGCAGCAACTCCATCAGCAGTGTTTCCAAGCAACACATAAAGGCCATGCAGTTTTTGACCTTTCATTACTGTCAAAGAGCCCTTTAGCACCCTAAGGACTCCACCTTCAGCCTTGTATGAAAAACCTGCATCATCTAAAGCGCCAAGGGAGATTACATTTCTTCTGAGGTCTGGAACATGTCTCATGTTTCTGAGTAGTCGAGAGGTTCCATCATGCATCTTTATGGGGATTGTACCAATCCCAATGACTTAGCATGACTGGTTATTTCCCATGAGAACATTTTCTGTCTTTAGTGTGAGATATTCAGAGAACCATTCTTTCTTGGGGCACATGTGGTAAGTACACCCTGAATCGAGTATCCACTAGGTTTCTGGCTTAGTTTCTCCCATTACCAATATCTCAGAACTATCATATCCCTTGGCCTGATTTGCAACTGCAGCCTCCTTCTCCTCAAATTTCTGCTCAAACAATTTCTTTTTTCATTCTTTGCAAAAACGCTTAATATGGCCCACCTTGTTACAATAGAAACATTTCCTAGGCCCCGATCTAGATTTTGACCTGGAATTAGGCCGAGTCTTGGGTTTACTTTGATCACTCTTGGGGTTTCTTCCTCTAGCCAGCAATCCCTCATCACCATAAGTGTCCTTTCTTTGGGACATCTCAAACTTAATCTCTAATTCTCGAGACCTGAGTGCTGACAGAACATCCTCTAAGGTAAGGCTCTCTCTTCCATACTTGATTGCATTTTTAACCTCCCTAAAATTCTCCGGTAGAGTGATTAACAAGATTATCGCTTGATTTTCCTCCTCCACCTTTTCCCCAATATTTGCCAAGTCTATAATTATCTTGTTAAAATCATCAAGATTCCTTTCAAGACTCTTACTTGTGTCCATTCTAAAATTGAAAAGACTCTCTTTAAGGTAGATTTTACTCGTGCGCGACTTAGTCATATACAATTGCTCAAGTTTGAGCCATACCTTAATTGCGGTGTCTTCCTCATTCACTTGTCTATGTACGTTGTCGGCGAGATAGAGGATTATTGTGGAATATGCAATTTCTTGCATCTCAGTTTTCTCCTCTTCAGTTCCTTTCACGTCCTTCATATCCCCAAGAGCTTTGGTGACCTTCTACTGTACCAAGATTGCTCTCAACTTCTTCCTCCATAAACCGAAATCTCCAGAACCATCAAACCGTTCTAGTTCAAATTTTGATGTACCCATTGTTATTTCTAGCGATCTCCACCGAGTCTCGATTTGCCTTGTACCAAACCAGGCTCTGATACCACTGTTGGGTTGAAACCAACACAAGACTTAGAAATCGGAATGAGAAATAACAGAATCAACACAATAGAGTTTTACCGAGGTTCAGACAAAGAATTTGCCTAACGTCCCCGTTGAGCTCTCTCATAAGAAGCTCTTCCACTATTAGATCAAAGATTACAGCCTCACAACTCACAAACCCAGAGAGAATCTCAGTACACACGAAAACAACCCAAGTGAATTTGTTCCACCGAAGAAGCCACAATAGACTATTTATTCTAATAGTCAAACTAGATAGCACCAACTCACTGAGACATCCATGCGTGCACTTGTGATTGGCTGAACAAACACCTCTGGCTCCTCCTCCTTGTAAACAACATGTCACTTTGATCTATAGCGAAGCTAACAAATAGATTGTCGTCGTTTACTTTGGAATTACTCCTTCAACTTTTTTGAACTCTAGCTTTACATAGGCTCATATTCAGTAGGAATGGGAGCAGTTCCTTGGGTTATGATGTCTGAGGTAAACAATGTTGGATAGATTTACACATTCCATAGGATGAATATTGATTATTCAGCTGGTTGAATATATATTTTTATCTGCAGATTTTCCCTATAAATATCAAAGGACAAGCTGGAAGCTTAGCAACAGTAATGAATTGGTTTGGCGCATGGTTCTATTCCTACAGTTTCAATTTTCTAATGGCCTGGAGTTCCTATGGTAAGTAGAGCAAGAACTTTTCTTTCTTTTTTCCCACCAAAACAGATGATGTAGTTCTAAAATTTTGTGTACGATATTTAACTATTAGATATTATTGAAGTTCCATTAAATTATCATTTTTTTATTAATGTAATACGATTTTGATGTGATATGATGGTTTTATAACCATGTCTTACTGGTAAGATATTTTTTCATACCTTACTACTGAATTTCTTCATGTAGCTATCTTCTTTCTTCTTTCTTCTTTTTTTGTTTTCCGAACAATGATATTTTCATATTCCAAGCCAAGATTTTTAAGTGCTAAAAATTGACTTGTTTATGTATGTGGTTTCAGGTACCTTCATTCTTTATGCAGCAATGAACGCTCTAGCTATATTGTTCATCATCACGGTGGTACCAGAAACAAAAGGAAAGACTCTGGAACAAATCCAAGCAGCCATTAATGTGTAGAGCATTATCTTTGTGGGAAATTGTTCTTTGTAATGTTGATTGCTCAATTCGACATATTGACTAGTGGAAGCTGGCTTCAAAAGCACAAAGTATACTGTAATGCATTTTCAGGGAATTTGAACGGATGAGTGGTGCAATATGCTTTTTCATTTTTCTTGATATTATTTTCTCCGGGAATAGATTTCACAAAGAACAGAACAACAAAGATGAAAACACAAATAAAAACACATATACACACACAAAGCACATATCATGACAAATTTGAGATAACAATTATCTCTTCAACTCTTGTATCAAAAATATATAGTAGTGTGTCTACGTAACATAGCTTGTCATGAGTTTTTACCTTGCATTTACATGATTTCTTTGATCACATTGGCTTGCTCCCAGATGGGGACCTTCAATTATCTATAAATCCAAGCATATAGCAACAAGAGAAGATCTTTCAAGAAAAGTAACAAATTCATGCCTTCGTAATATCTTCGGTGGTTTATACTGATTAGCAGATGATCCATTCTCAATGGCTACCTGTGAAAGCTTATCAAAGCTACCAGGCCTTACAATTATCATCAACAAAGAACCAACTTCACCTTTATCTCTCTTAACCCTGTAGAGACTTCCCAAGTTGTCCTCAAGTAAAGAACAAATCCTCCTCAGAACTAAAACCGACTCCTGCAACTTCTCCACAAACACATCTTCTTCTCTAACTTCCATTAGTACTTTTAATCGCTTTGGGTTTAATTCCAAGTCCAAGAAACTTGAAAACTCGGAAATTTCTGTTCCCATCTCATTTCTCATCACAAGTTGACAACTTTCGATTGCAGACATCAAATCCCTCTCGGTTATTATATCAGAAAGGAAATTTGGCGCCCTCATTACAAACTCCAATTGTGGAGAGGTATTATAGAAACCAACAACTCTCACTATATCTCCCAAACGGTACCGATATAATCCTCTGTAAGTAGTCACAACCACTTCATACATCTTCCCTACTTCGACACCAGAGAAATCAACTGTTTGTTCACTAACAGCATCAATCTGATCAGGATCAAAGGGAAGAAACTCAAAGTAGGCTGCAGTTGGGAGCATGACAAATCGAGTTGTCTCCGGGGGTTGCATAATATCCAAGTTAATGCCCACACAACATTCTGAAGCAAAGTAATTTGAACCTAATAAAGGCGTCTCTCCTAAATACTGCTTAAGTTTTGGATGATACTGTCTCATGCTTCCAGTGGTGACACACTTGACATACCGAACATTAGGCCATAACTTCCTCACAATCCCGTCCCAGCTCTTTCCCTCGCAAATCGATCGAACTCTCATGGAGAGATCAACTTGGGGACCACCAAGAACCTCAGTAACAGAACTTCTCATTGCAGCATCAGAAATTTCTTCACTGGGGACCCCCTTTTCAAGATCGCTGCATAGCTGATTCCACTTGGATTCTAGAAGGGAAAATGCTTTGATTAGGCCTATGGCATAAGGGGCAAGAATCCCGTCAATGAATTCGTAGTTCCTAAGGCCACAGAGAAGATGGCAATACAATTGGTGCTCAACATTGGATCCAAGATTGACTTCCTTGGGACTAGAAGTAAAGGCCAACTTAGACCAATTGGCATTACTCCTCAAAGGGTATGAGGAAGCAGCCATCACCTTAAAACCCCCTTTTGTAGTTGTAACATTATCAGCATAAATAAATAGTATAATCTTACTATGGGCTGAATTTCTTGGAGGAAACAACCTGATATGATAAGTTTCATAGCACACCCATCAAACATACAGACAAATAAGGAAAAAAAAAAAAAAAAAAGTATTTTTAAACGGAAAAAATGTGCAAAAATGTAAAATTTTTGTAACATATTTTCAGTAAATTCCTAATTTTGTTAAATTCAAAAGAAAAGGTCCCATTTTTACTTTTTAAAATTTTAAGAATAATAATTTACATGATTAAAATTTGATATATTATGTATGAATATTGGTAAACTAACGATTAATCAATCAATTTTTATCAAATATCAATCAAAGATTTACAAAAATCAATTTTAAAAAAAAAAATCTCAACTTTTTTTGCTCTGAAAAAAAAAAATCTTAATTTTACAAACTGGGAGACATTTACTTAAAATAGACTTAGAGAGAGAGAGAGAGAGAGAGAGAGAGAGAGAGAGAGCATTCACCGCAATTTCTTTTTAACACACAGAATTTGATTGTTAAGTTACCAACCTTCTAAGAATTGCAGAAGTCCCCAGATGAGCCATGTATGAGGCAGCTTTTGAGAGCGAAGAATCGAAATACGGAATCAACTTGGGCTTCATAGAGCTGGTGCCGGAGCTTTATAACACACATACAATATATACATATGTACACACACACATATATATATATATATATATATATATGTATGCGTACATATAACATAATCAAATTTATTGCACCATGTTAGAGACATAAAAAGCACAGCAAGGGGTGAGAAAGCCAACCTGTAGAAGAAACAGACGAGAGGATCAACGGACAGGAGAGGCTGATCTTTATCGTGATCAAGTCCGCCATCGGCCAAACGGTTGATGTCGTCGGAGTAGTCCTCGTAGGTGGACAACGGCACGACGTGGCGGAAGGTGGCTACGTCGAGCGGCGCATCGTAGCCACGGACGTGGCGCTGGAGGTAACGTACGCCGCCGTGGCGTTCGAGTATTGACTTCAGGGTCTCCTCCTGGTGACGCGTGGCGTCCCGAGTTGAGTCCTCAAGCTTCCCCAGGAGCTCCTCGTCCGTCATCGCAGAGTTGGCTGATGTCAGGTAGGCGGGATGCAGTTGGGGCACATGCCACAAAGTACGGAAGCGAGTTAAGGGTTAAAGAATTACCACCGTGAATCTAAAAATAATTATTTTTTTATTTACTTTACAAAACTATTTACTATCATATATTAAAAAAATGAAACAAAACGGACTACATAAAATAAAAATTAACCATATAAACATCATGCCTCAAACTAAAACATAAGAGTACATCCAGTAATATATATATCTTATAAATTTCTAATAAATATTTTCGTAATAATTCATATTTTTAAAATTAGGATTTCAATAATTTACATTACTTCGCGAGGAGCTAAACGTATGACTTCTATGTGGACCATCAGTAGCCCATTTAAATGAAGGCCCAAAAGATCATAAGCAAGAATGCCACATAGATTTCTCAACAGATGCGCCACCAATTTCAACGTCTCCTGTGATGATGGTCGGTGGTCATAGTGTCAAAATGGGTCGAGCCTAACAAGTCGGCACAATGCCAAATTCGGCTCAGCCCGCGTAAACATACGTGCCAATCATGTGTGCGCGAAATTTTTTTTTAAGAGTGTAGTAAATAGAACATTTTTAAATTAAGGATAAATTACACGTTTCTCCTTCGAATTGTAAGGCCTATCACAAAATGTCACTCCAACTATAATTTTAACATTTTTTCTCTCAAAGCTCAACAATTTTTGTAAATTTTTCCTTTCAACTAAATTTTTAGTAAAAAACGTCACGTGAAATGTAAAATCTAATAAAAGAATTCTTTACGTTAAGTTTTTTTAGTAAAAATAATACGTATTATACAATTAATGAGTATCATTGAACTATTTTTAACACACAAGTACTCTGTTAGTTCCTCCTCATTTAATAACACAAAAGTGCAATTACGAAATAGGAGTTGTCATTTTTTTATTACACTAACTTTCTCTTAATTTACTTAACCTAAGGAACCTTAAAAGTTCATCAATGGCAGCCAACAGAAATAACAGAAGAAAGAATTTAATAGAGATGAAAAATTTACAATAGTTGATGAAGTTTGAGGGAAAAAAGTTAAATTTAAAGTGAATAGTAAATTTTAAAACTATTTAAAATAAATAGTAGTTTATCAAGTAAATGTTTTATTTACAACTAGTAAAAAAAGTTTCATGTAAATCTTCTTTGTACAACTGCTAAAAAAATATTTTTTATGTAAATAAATATTTTTTACTATGTAAATTATTTTTTACTAGTTATAAATGACACATTTACATAATAAATTACTATTTACTTCAAATAGTTTTAAAATTTGTTGTTTACTTAATTTAGTTTTAAAATTTTCTAGTTACTACAATATCCTTTTTAAAAAAAAAATTAATTTTTCATATTGAACGTAATGAGTTGTGCGAAATAAGAATGAGTAATCTTGATAAATATCTCTTAAAAATGCATAGATCATGATTTTTATCTTTTATTCTTAGTTCATAACTTTTTTTAGTCAAATAATTACATTAATAAAATGATATTTATCGAGAATAAAAATAAAAATCTAAACTTATATCCTCTTAAGAATAAATTCTCTATTTTTTCAATAAGAATCCCAAGGCTATTGGGTTGGGCTAGATCTTCTTTTTTCTTATGCATATGCACTGTCCTATCTAGTAAATTAGGAATGATAATATAATAGATTGCTTACTAACAACAACCGGTGGTCATTATTAACGGAGAAAATTGTAGAATTTACCTTTAAGAGTATATAAGTCAAGATTTTTATTTTTTATTTTTATTAGTATCCTTTTATCAATATAATTATTTAACAAAAAAAGTTATTAATTAAGAGTAGAGGGTAGAAATCCTAATCTATGCACTTTTTAAGAGAAATTTATCTCATTTCCCCTTAATTAATTTTAAGATGTTTGGTAGATTACTAAGGATAATCTTGAAGATTACTTCTAATGATTAGTCAATTTTAAGATGTTTGGTAGATTACTAAGGATAATCTTGAAGATTACTTCTCAAGATTAGTCATCAATGATAGGGTAATTTTGACAAATATCCCTTTAAATAGTATTATTAAGGATTTTTGAGTCTCAACATTAGCTTATTAAATTTTACCCCTTTGGAATAAGTAATTTAACATATTATTATCTATATTTTGACAAATTACTTTGGCAGCGGGTCTCAAGTCACTAGCGGCGGGTCTCTGAACATCGGCGGTGGGCGTAATTTGACAGAACTATATATAATTTGACAGCTTATTATTAATGAGGTAGCCTAATATAGTAAAAGAGTATTAACTCTAAAATGATGTGTTTAAGGGTTGTAATTTTCTCTCAATGACAAGGTGGCCGTCGTTGATTTCAACAACATCTGGTAGAATATGGGTGATAATCTAGTAGATTGCCTTTAATGGTGAAGTAAATAACAAAAATCTGAACTCTCTCATTAGAGCGGCATAAATTACATCATACCCAATTATTGTGGAGCTCGTCAAGTTTTCTCTTGCTAAGAAGTAGGATAAAAAGATAAATAACATTTTCTTGAAACAATTCAATTAAATAGCATATTTACTAACGTTTAGTAAATAAATTATTTATCAGTAGATGCTATTTACATCTATTATCCTAAAATTTGTTGTTCTATTTACTTCTATTATCCTAAAATATGTTGTTTACTTAGAAAATGTTTCAACAATATGCTATTTACTACCATCATTGAGAAAAGGTGAAAAGGTTATGGATGGCCTTATGGATCGCTTGCAAGTCGCAATGGGCAAACTGTCTTGCCTCGATGTGGGATCCGTATGCCAACATTAGATAGATCTAAATGGGCCAGAATAGCGTGCACTACGGCCATTAATGTCCAAGCTCAACGCCCAGTCTTCTTTAAAGTGCACTGCATATAGGAACTTTTTTATTTTTTATTTTTTTGTGTTTCAATGAATGTATATTGCGACGGTTGCAGCTTCGTCATGGAGCTCCAAAGAGAAGGTGATAATGAAAGATAATAATAGTTTTTTTTTTTTTTTTTTTTTTTGAAAGGAAGAATATTTAAATTTTGAACCTGAAGAATTAGATATAAGCGTGGAACCAAGTATTTTTTATTTTTATTTTATTTTTTTGATATGGATGATTATGGTAGAATAATAGAACATGAGGCCCCCCTCCAAAAACTATAGAACTAGGGGTGGTGGGGAAGAATTTAAAAGTCATCACACATTCTAAAAATTTGAATCATTTCCTAAAACAATGTAAAGGTCACAATAGATAATTTACAAAGTGTAGGAGCAGGAAGAAGCTTCAAAACCACATGCTCTTCCTTGCATAAACAAACCACGCTAGACCTAATTATGCTTGAGGATCAAAATAAGTTAAAAAAATCTTATCTCTCACGTATGTGTTGTCCATATACCCTTTGATAGGGAAGACCCTGTTATCTTTACAACTTTCAGTTTCGATTCGCGCCGTTTTCTGGTTTCGTTTTCTTGAGCAGTGTCATCTACTTTTCTTATATCAACTTTGACTATATGGTGATCAGAAGTCCCCTTTGAAGAAAAAACTGAGTAAGATCCGGGGACAAACTTGTAGGGAGAGTTTGGGGAAGCCAATATGTAGTCTACTCGAGTTCCATATTTGCATGTCCCTTGTACACCTGCATATTCAAGTTCAAGTCAGGTTATTGAGAGGGAAAATTTAGAATATAATTTAGAACTAAAAAACGACTTAAGGAATGTTCTTTTTTTTTTATTTTTATTTCATACTTTGGCCTTTGGCTATCATCACAACAGACTCGCATTCTCCTGCAAAGTCCTTAGCATCTGTGTACTGTTTGCTCTTCAAATATCTCATTACTTCGACCTTTGGCGTTGGCTTTCCCATCTCCTCATAATACTGGAAAACATGATCCATAAAAAGGAATAAGAAAGAAAAACAAGGTAATTAATTACTTTGTTCCACTACTAACTTTTAATGGAAAGGAAATTGTCAGAGAAGAAAACAAACATTTACGATGTCTGTCCATCTTTCTTGTGAGTAATCCGTTTCCTCAAGGGAATTGAGACCTCCGACTAAAATGTGGGGCTCGTTGTTAGATTGGATTATGGCGTTTATCTGCTTCATCCGCCAATTCTCATCAAGATGGTCAAGGTGGGTGCAATGGAAGTTGATTTCTCCAACTTGGGGAACGTCTATTGTGGCCTTCAGAACATTTCTGCATATAGAAGAGCGATGCAGAATTTCATACTCCATTGTTTTGTAATGGTTCAGCAGTATTTTATTTATTTTTCCGTTTTTTGACAATTTTCAGCAAATGGGGTTTGAAAAGTTGGACTCTGTTCACTGCTAAATAACAAAAATAACATTGAAATCAAAAGATAATTAAATTGACGATACAGGGTTTCCAATAATCTCAAGTAATTTCATAAAATGACACAAAACTTAAAATGTATAAACATAGAACAGTTTGATGGATTTAAAATGAAAACATTTACGTTTATTTTTTGCTCTGATGAATCCCCAGGGGATTAAAGAACCCTTAATAAAACAAATCTGCTCGATTAAAACAAATCTCAAACAAATTCCTGGATTTGGAGCAGAAAACGACTTGCAAACTTCCCCGGAGATATTAACAGAAAATACGCAGAGCAGGGAATAAGAATTAGGCGTTTAGGAATTAGACAGAATATTTCAGATTTCTCAAGTTATTTATATCCCTCTTCTTTTACCAAATAAATCAAGATTTATCCATAATAAAAAATTCTTCACAATATGTAAACAGTTCTACGTCAACGCATACAGCTATTATAAGGTAGTGGTCCATACTGAACACTATTTATTTTAATTTTTAACACAACGTAAAATACTAACCAGATAGGATTGTGAGGAAAATTAAGCACAATCAGGAAATAAAAAATGTCTATAATTTAGACGCAGAAATCTAGACGGAAAGATCCGAGAAAGAGCAGAATGAAAAAGAGCTGGACAAAGTGGTAGCCATCGATAACAATAAGGTTATCAATAAAGATTGCTTTTAGCTTTATCGCAATATTTTACAGAATAATGATGAGAATAATTGAAGACTTTTACGAGAAAAGTAAAAATCTTTCGCCAACTTTTGCTTCCCCACAGTTGGGACCATATTTCGATTATTGAGCACTAAAAACCAAGAAGCTTCTTCGAAATGCACAACTCTTAACAGCCAATAAAATATAAAAAGAAGCACCATTATTAACCTTCTCCAATGAGTAACCGAAACAGAGGGAATCCGTTCAAAAAGACTGAGAGTTTTTTTTACTGTAAAAAAAAAAGATTGAAGCTTTTTTTTAATAAAACCATTACTGTAAAAGATTGAACTTTTTGCCATTACTGTAAAAGGAAAAAGAGAATAAATTTGTAAATTAATTACCTAAAATCAGTGTCGTCGAAAATCTTCTGACCCTTCCACCGCTTGATCGGCCATTTGGACAAGATGGCGTTGCCATACTCCGGAGCCCAGCTCTCGGCGAAGACGTAGTTCATTCCCAGAGCAGAGGCCAAATCGGACAAGGGTTTCATGGCTTTCTCTTCTTCTGCTTTCACATCTTGGAGAGCTAAAATGTCGGCGTCCAACTCTCTTAGAACTTCGAGAACCGTCCTCGTGCTTCTGTAGGAATCTTCGTCGGTTCCACTCCCAATATTAGCAGAAAAGCTCACACTCGATCTCAATGGAGCTTTTCCTCTGAGAAATCGGCTGATCGACGAAGAATCCTCCTTTCCGTCCTCGGAGAAGCTCAATTGCCGATTCCGAAGCAGAGAAATCTCGTTATCCGGCAAATTGATCGAAACCCTCAACTTCGATCTTGCGAACTTCTGTTGATTGGAAAGATTATCTAAATTATTATTGTTGTTGTTACTACTCATCGAATTCGGATGCAAAGGAGATTGCTTCAGAATACTCTTCGGACGATCGTTGAGAGACTTGGCTCGCATATTCAGATTCCTGATCTTCAAAACGTCGCCGTTTGTGTCCTCGACGAATCTCGCCACCTTGGGAACCGCCGGCGCCATGGAGAACAGAGCAGCGTTGAACGTCGCAATCCGCAGGGGCGTCTCCGACTTGGCGCCTCCGAATTGGCCGTTCGGATGAACCGCCGCCGAGGCCGGCACCCTAGGTTCGGTTTCGGCTCCGTTTCGGGCTTTGGAACTGGTCTTCCCAAACCTTCTGATGACGACCTTGGGCTTCGAACGACGGCGTATCGGCCATCGGAGGCGGGAGCAGAGGAGGCGGAGATTACGGTTGAGGAGTTTGAGCATTTCAGAGAAGTGAGTTTTTGGTTATGGAGTCGTCGACGACGACGACGACGGCATGTGTGAGTGGGTTAAAGAAACAGAGGAACAGAGAAGCGAGAAATTTGCAGAGACGCTTTTCGTGTACTTCTACACAATCTGACAATAGTTTCCCAATTTTTTTTTTTTTTTTTGAAAATCCCAAAATGTCTATTTATTAGTTCTTTTTGGCTAGAAATTGTTGATGGAAGAAGAATTTGACACTTGGCAATCAAGCATTGTTAGACTGTGACGTAGGGAGTTTTTTTTATGTGACAGGCAGTGAGGAGAGGAGATGCCGCCTCCAACTGCTCCATGAAGGAGCAAAAAATGGGGAATAAAATATGTGCGGGTGTTTCTATTGGACGGAATGGAAGTTATTTATTTTTATTTTCATTTTAAACTTTTATGAATAAAACTATAAAAGAGAGCAAGAGTCTATTTAATTTATGGATTTAAATTATATAATTAAGATTATTTTTTATTTATGTGTATTTTTTATGAGAAAAAATATTATAATGAATTACGAATTATGATTCGAATCAAAGAATAAATCAAGTACTAAATGAACCAAAATATCTTATAAATATTAAAATAATTGGAAAATCCATGTGATAAAAAATTCATCATCATTTAAATCACTGATTTGACTATAAAATACGGAGGATTTTATCCATTTTGATTAATGTGCACTATAAAAAAACAAATTCAAATTTTAGAAGAAAAACAAATTTTCAGATTTTTTACTTTTGTTCTCTTTTTTTTTATATATAAATATACAGAAGGAAATTGTTGTTTGTGTCATAGAGACCGGAAAGAATGATGAAGAAATCACAAAAAAGAACAAAAAAGAAATTAAAAAGAATTAAAAGGGAGAAAATAATTTTACAAAAATAAAAATTGAAAAGAATTAGAAAAAGGAAAGTAATTCAGAAAATAATATTAAAACGGGGGTACAAAATAACAATAATAAAAAAAGAGGGTGAGCAGCCAACAACTTCCATCGAACCAAGCCATGCAATATGGATGTAGGATTCTTATTTGGAACGCCACGTCACCTGAAAGCCGGCGTATCCAACTCCCATGCATCCTAGTGGTCTAGTGGAGTCCCACAATCCAATTTTGTTGACAATTAATAATTAATAATTAATAACTAAATATTACTAATAGCCTGTCTGTCTAATAGAGATGAATTCATTTACTAAAAAAAAAAACAAAAGAAAGAATAAATACTCATCATGAAATGGGTGTTACATTATACATATACTAAAAGAGAGGACGGAATCACTGTTCATGCTACAGTGAAACTACAGTGTCCTTCCTCTTTTAGCCCTGCATATTTGTTCAGATGATTTTTTTATTCCCGTTATGTCCTTTTTGACGTTAAATTACTATTTTGCCCTTTAGGTCAGTTTATTGTGCTTTGATTTGTTATGACCGTTTTGGTCATTTCCACTCACGCTGAGTGGATATGTTTTTGCGTTTTTCATTTGTGTCATTCTACAACCTTATGGATATTATCTCTCTTTCTTCGTTTCTGGAGCCATTTTTTTCTCTTCTGTTCGTTTGTTTCTGCAACCATCTATATATTTTTTTTTTCTTTGCAAGCAGATTGACTGTTTTTTCTTTCCTCTTTTTCGTTTGTTGATGGAGCAAGTTTTCTTTGTTCCTTATTTTTATTTCTGCAATAGTTAAGATCGTTTTTTTTTTTTTTTTTTTTTTTTTTTTTTTTTTTTTCATTTTTGGACTATATTTCTTTGTTTCTCATTTTCTTTTCTTCTGCAACCTTCTAGATATGTTGCTTTTCCATTTTTGTACCAGATTTATTTGTTTTTCGTCTTCTTTCTATTTGCAAATATATATTTTTATTTTTTACTTTTTATTTTTTTTATTTTATTTTGGTTGAACATGCATGGTCGTTTTTCCTTTCTTTATGCCGTTTGTTTTTTGGGTCTTTGATTTGGTTGATTTTTTTATTCGGTTTCATAGATTTGCTCATTTGTTTCAGATCTACATTCTTAATCATTGTATTTCTTTACTCTTTGGTCGTTTACTTTAGATCTATATTTTTACACCTTATTTTTTTGATCTGTTTGTTCTAGCTTTCTTGGTTTTCTGGGTTTCGATTTTTCGTTCATTTTTTCAATCATTCTTCTCATCTTTGTTTTTATGTTTTTTGTGGATATTTTGGGTTTTGTTATTTTGTTTATGATTTTTTATTTATTTATTTTTTGGTAGGTATATTTGCAAAAAAAAAAAAATTACTTTTTTTTTGTTTTTTTTTTTTTTTCAGAATTTCAATTTTTTTCTCCTGTTATTTATTTTTTCATCTATGTTTTTTGTTTACTATCTTTAAATTTCTGCGTGTTTGTTTAAGTTGTATTTTTGAATTTGAGCCATTATCTAATAATTGTCGGCATCTAAATGTATTAACATTTCTTTCCTCCCCACATGGAAGAAACACTCAAAAAACAGAACAATATTATATTTTATTTTGTACAATCTGTATATATGTGTGTAAATATGTTCGTACAAATTTTATATTTATCATATAAAATAATACTGTATAATACATGTGTATATATAAATACATTTTAAATATATTACATATGTATATATAAATACATTTTAAATATATCTATTATATAATAAAATATTATATTCTGCAGCAACGCGCAGAATACATACTCGTGTTTTCTAAAACAAGTAAAAAAAAGTCAAGTCTTAAGATTCCGTTCATTTCACCGATTCAAGTTTAAAATTTGAGTTTTATTATAATAAAAAGCTCTTATAAACAGTCACATCTAATTATTTAAAGTAAAAAACTCTAATATGAAGTTACATCTCAATTCAAATTAAAAATTCAAATCAGAAAGCTAAACAGGTCCTTTAAGTATAACAAATTTTTATTTTCTTTTCTTTTCATGAGTACTTACTCCATGAGGAGGAAAAATTGCTACATGTTTCTACCCAAAAAAAAGGCTGCTACCTATTGAAAATGAGGATTACCATCAGACATATTGTATTTGTATGCCTCCATCATTAATATATTTATTATGTTATTTCACGTTTTAATATAGATATTATGAAATTTCTATCTAGTACTTGGCTACAATGGAAGGGCCTTCATTAGAATTAACGACAGCGATATTAATTAATGTTCGATGAATGAAAATTTTATTTATTCTTAACTCAAAAAAAAAAAAAATCGATCGTTTAAAGCCTTTATTCTTTATTAATTACCATTTGTCTATTGAAACTTCGAGGATTTTTTTTTTATTTTACAATTTAATTCCACCAAATATATAAGAGGACGTGGGTTCAACTTCAACGGGTTTGTGATGGTTGGATCAAAGGAGAAAACAGCTGCTTCTTCTTCTTCTTCTTCTTCTCTCTCTCTCTCTCTTCTTTTTTTTTTTTTTTTTTTATTTTTTTATAATATGTCAATTCAAACTATATTGAAATATTATAGGTAATAGGTGTATAAACAGTACTATAATATCTCAATAATAAATAGCAAATAGTGTGAACTCTCATTTTGGCAATTAGCCCCATAAATCTTGTGGGTGCAACACATGGTAGGTAGTTTCAATTCACTTCAGATGGAAAATCACGTAAAAACCTAAACTATTTATTACTAAGAAAGACATGTAAGAAAATATTGATTAGATCTAAGATATAAACAATCGCTTTGGTAGTTCTGAAAAACCATATTAGAATATTTAAAATGGCCAATATTTACAATTATTGAAGATCTTATTTGCAAAACAATTGTTTTTCCAGAAGATCATATTATATAAAAAAAAAAAAAAAAAAAAAAAAAAAAAAACATTAGAATACTAAGAAAGACATGTAAAAAAATATTGATTAGATACTAAGATATAAACTATGCTAGTAAGTGGACTTTGGTAGTTCAGTGAGGGTGAATAAATCTCATATTAGAATATTTAATAATGGCATTATATAAATGCCATCAATATTTACAATTATTTTTTGCCTCTGAAGATCTTAGTTTGCAAAACAATTGTTTTTCCAGACTTTTATCTGATCATATTATATAAACAAACTGCTATCAGAAATCAACGCCTGCATTAAACAGCATTAAAAATACACACACACACACTCAAAAAGGTATATAATAGCAGAAAAGGCCAAGAATAATAGACAAACTTTTTGTATATATATGTGCTCAAACTTTTGTTTTATTAACAATAAAAAGAGATAAAAAGGGATTAGGTATCAGTCTACCCCAAATAATTTTGTGGGACTAGCTGGATTTCATGTATCAAGGAAGATGCCAATTGCCAAATGCATGGGTTTGGGCATAGTAGCAACTTCTGAGCTCAGCAAAATGACAGCTTTTATTTCCTGGTATATCAGGTGCATTATTAGTGGCTGATTTTGGTTCTCTTCACACAATCTCTGGGTCATCTGAGAGTCCAACGACACGCATATATTATTGTTTTCTTTTAGACAGAAGAAAGACAGATAGGGTTACCTCCAAAAGGTGACAATGCTGGGGGACCATATTCTAGAGTGGAGATAATGGAAATGATGAGAGCCAGAATATATGGTTCATTTAAGATGCAATTAAAGGGTTAATTACAGGAATACTACCAACCACAATTATACAATTTAAATCAAACGACACTTATGAAACAAGTATAACGATAATGTCTAAAAAAATCTTCCAACGATTTTTAAATTCATATCAGATATACTGTCTTATTTAAATCATACTATTACAATCAATCTGCAGCGACGTACATGTAAAATCAATGAAATGGTCACCATAAAAACTTTCTTAAATTATAAATGAAAAAAAAAAAAAAATAAAGAGTCTTAACTATTAGGGGGGGTGGAAATAAGTCAACTGAGTTGATGGGATACTAGATAATGGTTTAAGATTAATGTTGGTTTTGGGGTAATCTGATCATATAAGATGTGTGGTGTCACTGAGCTGTACTAGGAAAACTCTGCATTTTCCCCACAATCATATTTTTTTCTCTCAGTTATGTCCCCATGTCATGCATTTCTAGCACAAACAGTTCATAACTTAGGAAATGTTTGTTTCATGTATCTGTCTTTAATTCTGAATCATAATTTATGATTTTTACAGTATTTTTCTCTTCAAAAAAATTTAAATTTCAAAAATAAAAATTATAAATCATAATTATGAATTTATGAACCGAACATTATCTTAATTCATTAGATGGGTATTGTTTATATTTTAAAAAAAAAAATTATATTTCATAAGTACACCCCCGTTTGATATCATGAGCAATGATGTATAGACTATAATACTAACTCTAGGCAGTACTTCATATATTTACTCTAGCTCATCATCAAACAAAGAATCATAATTATTTCTACCAGTGCAAGCTGGGTAGTTGAACTTAATGTGATAGGCTATTCATATTCTTCATGAGAGTGACTATAGTCTGTACCCAAAAAAATAGGACCAGATTCAATTAATTTTGTGAAAAGAGATATGAAAGCATAATTCACATGTATGGTGACTCGAACATTATTAGTAAAGTTAAAAAGCAAGGGCTCTTAAAGTAGCTTGAAGTAGCAAGTAGTGCCTTAACAAAGAAGCTGGACCATTTGCTTCAACAGAGAAAAAGGACAGAAAAAATTAATGTGAGGTTTGTGTATTTGAGTAATTGTTGTCATATATGTCCATGGAGTCTCGCATTGGCTAATTGTGGGGTCCGAGGTAAGTGTGATTTTTTATATTATAAAAAATATAACTCTAGACTATATTACTAACTCTAGGCAGTAATACATATATTTACTAAAACAGTGATTTTTTAAAATGAAATTTAAAGTGTGATTTTAATTAGATGATTCTAATAAATTTAGAATTTAATAAAAAAATGTATGAAATTTAATGAAATTAAATTTCTATAACATCTCTTTATTAAAAATTATATTTAATCAGTAACCATTAATATAATCGTAACCGTTAAAAACTCGTATATATGTGTATATATATTAATATAAGAGCTAATTTATTTGGTTGTGATTTGTGTCTATTATTTGTTACAACTTATGGGTTCTTTAATCGTTTCTAATCACGGATAGCTGAAAAACGAATTAGACAAAACAAAGCATTTGTTTGTTTGTTTTCTTTTGGGCTAACAAAACAAAAAATAAAAATTAATGTATATATTAACTGAAACTTAAAAATCGTCGACAGCAGGGTTCGAACCTGCGCGGGCGTAGCCCAACAGATTTCAAGTCTGTCTCCTTAACCACTCGGACATATCGACATACGCTTAGGGTCCAGTAAAATAAAAATATATCGTAACTCTTATCTGAGCAATTATCTTCAAAGCAAAACCAAGGTTTGTTTTGTTTCAATGAGAGAAAAAAAAAAAAAAAAAAAAAACAAAAGTCAAACCAAAATCTCTCCCTCATCGAAAGAGTTATCAGCCCTTCGATAATCTCCATTGCTTAATTAAATTTCTTGGCCCTGCATAATTACCTAGCTCTTAATTTTTACATGATATTATTATTGCATTACTACTTCCCTAATGATGAGCTAAAATAGTGAACTTTCAAGAGTGAAAAAGGAAAAAGGTGAAACTTCCTCTTTGGGGGTTGTAAGAGATGTATCCATTTCTGTTTATTAGCAGTTTGGCTTTGTGCTGAGTGATGTTATTTTAATAAAGATCTTATGTAGATATGAGCCGCGATGTTTGTGAAATATTCTATTCAATTATTGTCCAAAAAGTAATCAACTTCTGTTTCAAAGATTGCCCAATTGTCATGATGACCTAAGGGGCCATCAGTGCATTGTCATTTTATGTTTGTATTGTTTTGACTTATGCATAACACAGAGATATTGAAATAATAATAGACAAATTACTGTCCTTTGCGCTTCTCTAGCAGGAATCATCACACCGTGGTTTTATATGCGATTATGGGGCAAATATTGCCGTTTCTTAATTCTGTTTGTCTTTTTACTTGATGTCGTTTATCGCGGTATTGTTTTGTCGTCGTTGTATTCTTTTTTGTTCTCGTTTTATAGTAATTGTCGTTTGTCAAGCTATTTTAAACGTTAATGTTGTTTTACAATGTTATTGTCGTTTGACAATAAACATGGTTTTGAGCTGCAATTTAGGCCTCTCGGCAGCCGAAGGTGGCTTGAGCTTAAATAAATGATTTGATGCAAAAGGTTATGGAAAAATTAAACCATTAGCATGCATGAGGCAGAATGATTTTGGGTACAACAATGGAATAAATTCACTGCTGTGCACTCACCAGTAATATTATAATTAAGAGCAAGAGGATAGTTTCGCATCAAAACTATTGATAAATTTCTTTCATCCATGCACAGAGAAAAGAATTCCGTTAGAATATACAACAAAGGAGCTACTTCTATGCATACAAAAGCATCCATTTCTATAGCCCTGTATAAAACAAAAGAAAACCCATTAACAAAGTTTTGCGGCCAACTCTTTTGACTCTATAAAACACTGAACTCTTTTTTCACCATCCCCATTCTTTTACTATCTTTTGAGGGCTGAACCCAAAAACAAAAACGAATTCCCAAAAGATTGTTGTCTTCTTGCTGAAGCAATTCCTTTACAGTTCACCAACTACGGATTGGCAAAGCGGGCAGTAATCCGCCGCAGAATTGGGGTCCTACAAGAAGGGCAATCTTTCATTCCCCGGGTCTCATGGAGCCCATTGCACTTTGCACAAAGAACCTGATGCAAGCATGGAACAAAAACCACCGAAATCTCTTCCGCGAGACACATGACACATTCTCGGTCTTGCCTCAAACCCCCATTCCCAAAAGGGTCATTCAGATTCATCGATTTCTTGAAGCCAGTAGAATTTTGGTTACCCTTCTTCAGACACTTTAATGCCATTAGATGATTCCCAAAGCTTCCGGTAGAGCCTCCTTCGAACTTCAACTTTGCTTCCAAGAACTTGTTTTCAAGCTTTCCAATGTCTTCCATGTTCTTCTGTTTATCAGCTTCAGCCTTCTGTTTGATACCATCCTCCTCTTTTCTCACCCGAATTTCCTGTTGTTCTCTTTCTTTCCTCACTGAAGCAGCCTGTGCGAGGATTTTTTCCTTTTCTGTCCTCTCCTGTTCACACCTAACCTGTGATATATACACCGTGTGTGTGTGTATATATATATATATACATAGTTTTTTTTTTATTATTATTATTTTTTATAGTAATGTTACCAGATGCAAGAAACAGAGTTACAATTCAAGGGGGAAAAAAGAGGAATCATAAATTTGTTAACTAAATATGCTCTGGAACAGAAACACATGATTTTGGCTGTAAGTATGATCAGAAAGCTAACAGAATAATATAAACAAAGCGAAAACATTTGACTAGAAGGTAGTAGGAATGGCTTGCAAATCACATGACGGAAAATTTTTATGGCATGGGGAATAGACCAATATCAGTTATCAGTCTTAACTTCCTAACTTTACTAACTTCATTTCTTTCACTGCATAATTTACAGGGTTGGGACGGATAATATAAACCACTAAACGGTTAATAAAAAGGAACTCCATATGTACCGTAGTTGTTCATGTTGATCATACAGAGAAAGGAAAAGCTTAACGTTCCAGTCCTCTGTATCTGGTTTATTGTCGCCTAGAACAAGGTTTGAGCCAAACCTATCCGGACTTTTATCCAAGTCTTAATGCTTGAGTTTGATCTCAAGTGGGTTTGGTGCGTGCGTGTGTACATAAGCAAGCACGAGCATGTGTGTGTACGTGTGTGTTTTGGAGGGTAAAGATTGAGTAATCTCTGTTAGTAAAACCATGACAAATTGTACACTAACTGGGATGTTTTAAATGTAAATAATAATGCATATTATAATAAGTATTACCTCCATTTGCTGGTGGGCATCTTTTGCCTTGTCTAAATCCTGTTGCAGAGTATCCACCTTCTTTTTCTCCGTTGCAAGCTCTTTGTGCAATAATCCGTTCTTCCCTTCCCATGACTGAACCTCTTTCCATGCCTTTTGCTCCCTTTCTAATGCTACCTGGTAACTCGTAGTTGATTCTAACGCCTTTAATCTGGCAACTCCTACCTCTTTCTTCAGCACGGAATTTTCCTTCTCGAGACTGGAAATAATCTTTTTACTATTCTCAACCAAGGCAATTATATCATTCAAACCATTTTCCATACCAGGCAGTTTCTTCACGATGACCTCCCATTGAGCTTGCTTATCTACTTCTGTTCCTTCCCTCAGTCTCTTCAAGTCAAGCTGATTTTTACTAAGCCTACGAGCAGCCTGCATAATCTTATAATTAGCCCACTCAGTCCAGCAGCGTATCTCATTTTGCAATTCCTGAAGCTGAGGAACTAGCTTCAAGATGAGTTCGTCCTTCTCATCTCGCGGAAGATACTTTCCCAAAGACTTCTGATATGGAATACCATCAACATATTTGGCATTCCCAGGAGACACAGAGGTCTTGACTAGGGAATTCAAATCAGATTTCTTTCCTGGAGGAACTTTCTTAAAAAGATTGGTTTCTGCTGTAGGAAAGGAAGATGAAGTTCCTTTCTTATGTAATCTTGATGATTTAACGCTAGTTTTTGTCGAAGTGGATGGCTTGTTGGCTGAAGCATTGTGTTTGTCATATGTGAAAGAGACTTTGCAACCTGAATCAAAATTTGAATTAGAAGATCCAAATTTCAAAGTTAAACCAGGCGTCTCAGGTAAATACTTCGGTCTCTTATCAAGAATAAGACCACTAGCGTTTGGAAGTCTTCCTGATTTGAATGAACGCTTTGCCCCGTGACCCTTGTAAGTTCTCCCCAGGTTTAATTGCTTCTGCAGCAGTGCAGTTATTTCTCTGTTGGAGGGTGCCTTTCGAACAGCTCCTGATTTTTCTTCTTCAGATATTTGAGATTTAACTTGCACGTTAACCCCAGCAGTGCCCAAGCATTTCTCCAGTCTGCCAAGCATAGACATCAAAGTCTTTTCCTCTTTGGTGAGATCTTCAGGGATGTCGGGGCTATTTGGTTTCGCACGTTTTAGAGCACTATTAAATGCTTCACTTATATAGTTTTGTGCTTCTGCTTTTAAAGAAGAATATGCAGATCCAGAATAGTTCTCTTCCAAGGAATCCCTGCGGACAGAATCCTCTTTTAACCTACAGGCTTGCAAGATGTTCAAGTCGCGTATCAACAACCACCACATTGCTTCCCCAGCCGACAAGAATGGCCTGATCTCCCTAAGCACACCAACCATCTCAAGCAGTGTATACGCCATCAAGTGCGGTAAATCGTCAAACCTATCCTCCATTAAATTACCAGCTTCCTTCTCTCCCTTCAAAAATGCCAGAGCATCATCTACAATATTTTTTACAGGGTCTTCAACTCCTAAAAAAAGCCCCCGCCTCGTAAGGGCCTTTACAGCGACTTCCTCACCATACCCATGTTCAGAAACCTCCTTAACCGCA
The DNA here is from genome assembly GCA_012066045.3 of Morus alba. Classification (NCBI taxonomy): domain Eukaryota; kingdom Viridiplantae; phylum Streptophyta; class Magnoliopsida; order Rosales; family Moraceae; genus Morus; species Morus alba. The sequence continues at coordinate 7,764,433 of CP050230.2, read as the reverse complement.
CTCCCGTAAACTGAGTCCAAATTATCCAACAGTAGAACTTCAAGCTGACTTGCAATAGGATCATCCCAATCCTTATGTTCAAGCCCTCCTACCGTTTCTTCTTCATACTGGTTCAACCCCATTTAGAGTAACGAGACAATTTCACCAGACAACACTTTTGTCTGCTTCCAATACCACTATCAATCATCAACTAAACCAAGCCCAGAATATCTTCAACACTTGACTCTATAGCCACAAACCTTGTGTAGCCAAACAAGTCAGGACAAAAAACCAGAGATTTACATTTATGTTTTCTTAAGGGAGAACAAAAAACAAAATTTGCAAGGAAAGTATGGGGAATATGTAAAAAAAAAAAAAAAAAAAAAAAAAAAAAAAAAAAAAAAAAATCATAACTATACTAAAAAAAGATAACAAGAAGAAAATAATCATACCTGAAGAGATGAAAGAACGGAAAAAATAAGCTGTACCCTGTAAGGAAAAACTAAACTTGATCAAAATAAGACCTACCCAGAAATGAAAGTTACATTATAATCAGGTCCCAGTGAGCTAAAACCAAGAAACAATGCCAAACAAGTACACACAAAATATTTTAAAGAACCCACATCTCAATAAAAATGCAGTGCCAACATCATTAAACCATTAAAATCAATTCTAACAAAAACATAATTGATATTCTAGATAGAAGATTGAAAGCCCAAATGAAAAAAAAAAAAAAAAAAAAAACCGTACCAAAATAAAAGCAACCCAGTTCAGTTGGAAGCGCCATTGATGATAAACACAAGCGGGTTTTTGGATTTTTATTTTTATTTTTTTAGTGTGGCCTATCAGGGTCCTCCATTGCCGAGTGGCTGTGTTTTGTGTGACAGTCGTTTCCTTTTCTCTTTTTCTCTTCTTCTAACACTGTCACCTTTTCGTTTTGTTTATATAGGATGCAATTTTAGGAAGGAAAAAAAAAAAAAACCTTGGCGCGTGGGGACCAATTGCCTTACGTGCTAAATTGTGGTAGGTTAAGCCCTTAACCTTTTTTTTTTTTTTTTTTTTTTTTTTTTTTTTTAAAGGGGAATTAAGCTCTTAATCTTTGTCTTGTGATTTTCACCGTTAATCTATAGCACTAATATATTTGATTCTTTTCAAAAATAATATATATTCGATAAGAATCAATTGCATCAATTAAGGCATTTTTTATTGTCTTCGCGTTATCCTAGTGGTTTTTTTTTTTATTATTTCTATTATCAACATTGTATATTAGTTTTATGCGTTACTAATATCAACACACATATATAAAATCAATAAAACTTAATGAAAATCTAACTATTCAAAAATGTACATTTTAAAATAAATATATCAATTTTTTGTATGAGTATTAATTTTATTATTACTATACACACACGATGGTTAAATTTAATATGTCATTTAAAAATAAATCATGCGCATCACATTTTAAGTTTTAACCACTTAATTTAGACATAACACGCGTTAAAAGTTAAAAATTATAAAAATACAGACTTAAATAACCTTTTGTTCAATTAAAGTCCTACTATATAATATCTAGATTTGCAAGCGGTATGCAATAAGTATAAAGTATATGCGGTGGTTATGAGAATTTAAACCTATCGCTAGCCTTAGACGTGTTTTCAACGTAAGCTCGAGTACTCTTTCCCCTAAGTTTTAAAAAAACTAAAACGTATCTACTTGGCTTTAATCATTTTTTAAAGACATTACTCAAAACAAAATAAGAATTCAATTTTGAAAAAGAAAACATTTCAATATTTTATGTTATTCGTATTTATTACAAGGTTTATGTAATGTCAGTTGCCCTTAGACATCCATCGTGCGCAAGTCCTCGCGTCTAAGTATTGCCCATAAACATCCTCGTGCCCAAGCTTGACATGCCTAGATTGGTCGCTTCTAACCCCCATTTGCATCTGCCTCCACCGCACTTAAGTCTACACGCTATCTTATCTTATCTAGAATTATAAATTTGAATCAGACTAAATATGCCGATTTAAAGGCCACCATTATTAATTTAAGCTGGGCCGTCTCTCTCCTATTTAAAGTTTTAGGCGGTTCATATTGAAATTTTTATCCGGACTATTAGACACCTTTATTATGTTAAAATGATTTATTCCCTTAGTTTTTTTTTTTATAGGATTCGGTCTACTATTAAAATATTGAAAAATAATTAAAAGCCAAGCGGCAAAAGACAAGGATTTGAAATCTCCAACTTTGTTTTAAAGAGCCATTACAACATCACTCGTACTAATTGAAATTATGGAGAAAAAAGAAAATAGGTTAAGATTTGAGACGAATTAAAATTAATAAGTTAATAGTTTACAAAAGTTAATAAATAGGTAAAATTACTATTTTTGTCTATAACTTGTTTGGTTATGAACCATAACTTGACAAGTTATTGTCTATAATTTACATTTTTGTCCATGACTTATCTGACTATGAACCATAACTTGATAAATTTATCCATAATTTATCTAATTATAAATCATAACTTAACAAGTTATGACCTATTAATTTTTATAATTAAAAATTAACCTATATACTTAAATTTTTTATATTAACTTATTTTCTACTATTTCTCTTGAAATTATTACTACTTTATAAGCATTAAAAAGATAATAGAGAGAAGAAAATGGATCATTAGATGGGGGCGGAGCCACCCCCCTGGTGGGCTCCCATAAATTTTGGCCCAAAAAAATATTCTATAGTTTTGTTAATGATTTGCCCCACTTAAAAATCTTGTAATTGCATTTTTTTACATATTTTTCCTAAATAGTTTCTACTACCCTTCAAATTTTAACTTTTAAGTTTACTCATATTTCATAATTCATTAAAAATGTTTCACCTATAACTTAAAGTTTGACTTTTAAACATACTCATATTAAAATATAAGTCCGAAATTAAAAAAAAAAAAAAAAAAACAACAATTGCAGTACTACATAAATTCATAATATTCTAGATATTCACTTAAAAAAGTGAATTGAATTTAATTACAAACGTAATTCATTTGAGAAAAAAAAAATACAGATATATAGAAGAAGATAATTAAAAATAAAAAATATATATAAGAATAGTTGCACTAATAATTTAAGTTCAATACTTTAGTTTTAATCTCTGCCCCCTGAAATTTTTTTTCTGGCTCTACCAATTTAGATGGATACTCACCTTTTTACATTCATAATGTAAAGATCTAGATTTCGGTACTTCCCTTTCCTCATTAGTTCTACCTTCAATTTTTGCACTCATTCACAAAGACAATTGTCACTAATGATTGGGTTTACTCAATAAGTGACCACTGATCATCAGAGTCAATATAAATTTAGGCTTTGTTCACTTTGTAGATTCGAGTTTTTAATTTGAGTTGAGGTGTGACATTTTCTGAGAGCTTTTCACTGTAGCAGAAAAAGTTAGATGTGATATTTTCTGAAAGCTTTTTACTGTATAAACTTACAATTGAGAACTCGAATCGGTAAAATAAAAAAGGCCTTAATCATTGTCTGGTATCAATCATTCAAATTACTTATAGCTATCCACTGATACTAATTGTTAGAATTCTTGATCACTTACCATGCAACTAGTCACCCAATAAATGGAGGGACATTTTGAAACTATCTATAAAAAAACTAGAAAAATCATCACATATCCAACAAAATCCGATTGAATCCATTTACACCAATGACCAAATCCTTGGATTAGAGCAAATCTCATTAGTGTTTAAGCCCATGGGCGGAGGAGAAAGAAGGATTGTAAATTTGATTGGGTATCACTTTAAAATTTGAGGGCCCGTTATATTCCCGCGTACAAATTAATAATTCCGATTTATGGACAAGAATTTTATGAGAAAATTATTAGTGTGAAATTATTGAATTTAAATTATTTGTAAGAAGAAAACACTATAACATAATTAAAATTATAAATTTAAATATATTTTTGTTTAATTTACTGATTCAAGTTTTTAATTCGAGTTGAAATATAACTTTATATGAAAGTTTTTTATTATAGTAAAAAAGTTAAATGTAACCGTTTTTTAGAGTTTTTTATTGTAGTAAAACTCAAATTTTAAACTTGAATCGGTGAAATGAATGAGTTCTTATTAAACTGACTCTAACTCATTCAACCCGTGTTTTATGTACACATTAGATTTAAATCTTTTCACATAAATGTTATATTCAAATTCCGAGTTGCGGCATTTCTTTGAAAAATGATGCATTCAAAAATTAGGATATGCTCCCTTCTCAACTAACAGTTTCTTTTGTTTTGTGCCCTGTTAAAGTTAATATCTAAAGAGAGCATGAGAGGGGAAGCAAAATTGTTCTAGTTTTTTTTTTTTTTCAGAAAAGACAAAAATCATTTTTTGCCCCTATTCCTCCAGATACTCCAATAAAAATATAGTAATTATCAAAAAAAAAAAAAAAAAAAAAAAAAAAAGTGACCAACGAAAATGGTCATCATCCATTATTTACCCGGCACATGAAATTATTTACGTTGTAAATCATCAGTAAATAAATCGAAATTGTCATGACAAATCTACTACACATCTAATAAATATAAACGTGTTTTTAAAATAGTTCTAAATTCGGCTATTTATGCAAGTTATCCCAGACATTAATATACCAATTTTGATACGCAGCCAATTTCAATATTTCATAATTTATAGTCTAAATTCGATTATTTGTTTTTTGTCGTTCAATTTGAGGGTGAAATATCATTTAAATTACTAATCTATGACATTAATAAGTTGTTTACTATTATTTTTAGTATGGAATAGGCCTTCTAATCGTTGGGCATTTTATTTTGAGAGAATAAGGAAAATAGGTTAAAATTTAAGATGAATTAAAATTAATAGGCTAATAGTTCACATAAGTTAATAAATAAGCCAAATTATTATTTTTATCCATAACTTGTCTGGTTATGAACCATAACTTGACAAGTTTCTCCATAACTAATCTAGTTATGAATCATAACTTGACAAGTTATGAACGGTTTTTATTCATAACTTATCTGGCTATGAACCATAACTTAACAAGTTTGTCTATAACTTATCTGGTTATAAACCATAACTTAACAAGTTATGACCTATTAATTTTTATAATTAAAAATTGACCTATATATTTTCTTAAATTTTTCATATTAGCCTATTTTCTACTATTTCTATTTTATTTTTTAAAATCAAAAGCTCGAAAACTAGAACAATTTTGGGAGTCAGGATGCCAATTACCCAAGCATAGGCTACCGACAAGCTCAACTCAAGCATGGGCTACAAGAAGTATCCTGGACTACCCACAATCCGCAGTCTTCCATGCTTCGAACAAAATACTCATCACACCCACAAGGCCACAAGTGATAAACAACTCTATCTGGAGAGTGAAATCACATATTTATCGTCTCATTTTCATGTCTTATTGGTTAGCTCTCCAATTAAAATTTAACAATTCTTACTAAGATTTTATTCACTTCACAGATTCGAGTTTTCAATTCGAATTGAGATGTGACATTTTTTGAGAGCTTTTCACTGTAGCAGAAAAAAATTAGATGCGATATTTTTTTGAAATTTTTTTACTGTAGAAACTTAAAACTAAAAATTCGAATCAATGAAATGAACGAGGCATAAATTACTTAATATTTATAGTATTTAGTCTCTGTTCATGTAATCGAGATGTTAAATTTCAACGGCAAGTAAAATAAGTAGTTGAGGAAGGCACAATGAAACACGAACAAAAATAAGGATAACAGACTTAGAAAAATCAGGGTTGATAGAGAAGAGGGTGGATTCGGCTGACATGTGTGGCCGCCCCACCCAATTCTTGAATAACAGTTGCTCTCTAATACCTCGTCCAAGGGAGAATTTAATTAGTCGATCGAGAGTGTATTATATATGTTTACTAATCTCTACAATGTATATTCTTAAAAGAATTCTATATAATATACTTGTGTCTCCGGATAGTATACACATACGTATACGCGTGCATAAATTGTGTATCACTCTCCTGCTTACGTTAATGTAGTTGGTATCTTAAAAAAAAATGTAGTTGGTGGAATCATACGGTTGACATTATTATAGAATTTGAGGCTAACGATCTCATTTTTCTTTCCTTCTTAGTGATTGAGATCGTTATTTCACCTAATTTATATTCATATTCTCTTTAGTTTTGACAAGTAAATCCTATACACAAAACAGCTGAGCAGTGGGGTGTTAGCCTGCAGTTTTGTCAGAACCGGAAATAGAATCCTTCAACAGAGAGAGAGAGAGAGAGAGAGAGAGAGAGAGACAGAAATCATTCCCACTTGGTCTCTAATCTTTGTCTTTTATCTCCTAAAATGTTAGCAGGGATTAAAAAAATGCTAGTATAATTTTTTTTATTTTCTTTATCATTTTTTATATTTATTATTTAATGTATAAAATTTATTAATAAGATATATTATTATTTAAATAAAAAATGAGATAATAAAATTTATATGTCAAATAAAAAATATAAAAAGTGATAAAAAATAACAAAAAAATAACGCTATTATTTCTCTATTTTATATTGGCTTTTAAATAGAAGAGTAGGCTTGTAGATTACATAATGTTAGATTACATAATGTTAACTTTTTGTCCCTTTTCGCAATAGCTGCCAAATAATCTCAATGGTCGTATTTGCTTCCTACAGAAACAGAAATCATTATGCCCTAGTAGCATACAAGATTGCAATGGTTTTGGCATTGAGATTCCATTTGCTTTTGATGAGAATTTTACACTAGCATGTGTGAAACAGATTCCACTTAATTTGAATCATCGCATTTGTTTAAGGTTGTAGTATTTTATTGACGAGATATAGAAATCCAATATTTAGAAATATACACTATCGTAGAATTATTTATCGATGGAAACCGATAGAAAACTCTCATTATCGTTGTCTTTTTTATTATAAAAACCAATAAAAAAAAACTCTATGTTTTTACCAAAACTTGATTTTTCAAATAATTCACACTCAAATTTATAAGCATGTTTGTTTCATTAATTTAAACATAAAAATTTGAATTAAGATTTAAATTTTATAAAAAAAAAAAATAAAAATATATATTTTTTTTTAAAATAAACGGGGCATATATTTTTTACAGTAGAGACGTTAAAGAAATATTTACTCATTTTCTTTGGAATTCTTCTTTTTCTTTCATAGAAGAGTTTTTTCTTATAAGATTAAAAAAGATAAAATTGATAATTTCTTATTATTAATTGACAATTTACATTATAAATTATTAATTTTAAATATTTTTTAATTTAATGTAATTTTAATTAAATTTAATGGTTAAAAATTAATCATATCACTTAAGAAATCCTAGTAGAGATTTTTCTTTTTTTAATGTCAGTTGGGGAATTGCTCTCAATTCATTATAAACTAATATAACTGCCCTGTAAACGAACCAGAACACCAATTATTAACGTTTGTAAATCTCCATTCAGCAAAAAAAAAAAATAATAAAAAAAAAAAATGTAAATCTCCATTAAAGATCTTCTAAAGTATGCACTGTTGAAGTCTCACACTTGTTCCACAAGCTTTATGTTGTCGGTGGATTTGCTGTTGTGGTTACACGTGTGGTGATAGAGACAGCAGACCAAAGACAAAAAAAACTATTTCCAAAGGACCTCAAAAATGCAAATGGAAATGGCTTTTTGACGGGTCAAAAATAACTTAATAAGACAGATTTTAACACTAAGATCGTTTAGTTCATAAATTTAAATTATGTAATTTAAATTATTTTTTTTAAAATAATTTTAATTTTTTGAATTAAAAATAAAGTGAAAAATATTTTTAATTTTATGATAAAATTTTAAAACTTATTTTTAAAAATAACAATTGTTAATAATATGTTTTTATTTAAAAATAATTTTTTTTATATAAAAAAAAAATAAAAATAATTTTTTTTTAGACAGAAATTCTTTTTAAAAATATGTTTAATAATTTTAGATTATTTTTAGTATTAAAAAACTCAAAATAAAAATAAAAAATAATTAAAAATTATTTTTTTTATTTCTCTCACATTTTATACTAAATTAAAAAATTATTTTTATTTCTTTTTTTTTTCTTTAATTGTGTCAAATACCGTTTTAAAATTATTTTTATTTTTTTTCTTGAAAAATATGAAAAATAAAAATAAAAATAAAAATAATTTCAAACACTGTAAATATATCATATATACTTATTAACACATCAATATCAATAAGTTATTAATTAAGATATTAATTCTAACATCCTTATTTATACGATGTACATAATTTTTGTTCATGTGTACCATTTTCTGCCACATGACAAGAGTACCATAGGAGATGTGGGTTCATTTAAACTTAAAAATCCATCCATGTCTATCTTTTCTTTTAGGGCTTCGTTTTGTCATTTGCTTAAATGCACGAAAGATGCAATTCAGTTTTTTCAAAAAAGTTGAAAGAAAACGAAAGAAGAAAATAAAACGTGATATATGACGAATGACATTCTAAAACTTCAACGAGCATTACAAGTCATGTAAGCAATTATGAGGGTGTAAATTAATCACGCAAAGAGACAAATTAAGCTTACCCACGTAAAGCATAAACAGATAATATATACCTTCATTAACTCAAAAAGGAGCTTTGGATTATATGTGTCACCGTCAAAGCTACTAACTTTATTCTCCTGAGATCATTATATATCCACCACTCATTGCACATGCATGTAACATATGTCAGAATCATAAAGTTTATTATAGCTTTCGGTTAGTCAAAATAATAGAATGAACCCATTAACCAAATACCTCAACGACAAATATAAAGGGCAAAAGGCCATTCCAAAAGGGAGAAACAAAAAATTGCGTGAAAGATGTGCATTATATAAATCACATTTCTTATCAAGTTGAGGAAATAATATCTTTCAGAAAGAGATAGAGATAGGTGAATAAACTTCAAATAGATGGTAGTTTTTATATATATAAACAAGTTTTTAATGGTTATATTTTTACATTAAATATAAAATTTAATAACGTGATATAATAAGAATTTAATATTATATATATATATATATATAGAATTAGCACGTATATATCAAAATAACATGTAATCATTTTCTTATCTTAGGAGTTTATTAGTTGAATTTCAAGGATAAAATATTATACATGTGATAAAATATTATGTTGACACAGAACAAAGTATGTAGATTTTAATTCTTTTCAATTTAGCGATTGATGTGCTTTGATCATTGTTATTACTCACATTTTGATTTTTTTTTCTCTTTAATTAATGAAGGTCTCGTTCACTTTACCGATTCGAGTTTAGAATTTGAGTTTTGTTACAGTAAAAAGTTCTCAGAAATAGTTACATCTAACTTTTTTGTTACAGTAAAAAGCTTTCACATAATATTACATCTCAACTCAAATTACAAACTCGAATCAACAAAGTAAACGGGCCTAAAATTCCACATTTTGATTTTGGTTCTCTTAAGCCTTCCAAACGCAAATCTAAATTAACATTGACAGTTGAAGATCAACGCATTTTCTTTATAATAATTACATGTTCGGAGAATAAGTATTTTTTATTTTATTCTAATAATAATAATAATAACAGGAGTTCATACATGGTTTGAAGTTATTTTCAAATTCGCTTTCAACGATTTCGGTGTTTTGATCTGTATTTGTATTGCCTTAATAACTCATCAATTTTTTTTTTTGGGAAAATTTTATTTTGGTACATTCTATTTTTAAAAATTTCATGTTGGTACCTCAACTTTTTTTTTTTTTTAGAGACACTAATCACAATAAAGCTAAGAATAAAGTGGAACGATTATTCATAGTTTATTTTTTTTAAGATGAATTAAAATTAAGACACTAATCATAGTAGAACCATAGCTAAGAATAAGGTGAACTATAACGATTATTCATAGTAATAATATTCTATATTCTATAACTAAAAATTGACCTATTTCCTTTCTTAAGCTTTTCATATTGGCCTATTTTCTACTATTTCCCAATATTCTATACCAACTGTACCAATTATATGTCGAATAGGCTCCCGTTCCCAAGTTAATGTCCATCTTTATGAATGACATTAGTACACAGGTTGGGACAAACCTTTTTCCTATTGAACAATGTTCCACTGATTAGGCAGGGACAGGATTCGAACCTGCAGTCTTCAAGTTATGAGTCTGATGAGTCGACATATTCCTCTACCATGCTTCTTCCCTTTCTCTGACATGAAATTTTTTAAAATAAAAAGCTATCAAACTCAAATTTTAATATAACAAAAGGTGGCAAAATGAAATTTTTTTTTTTTTTTTTTTTTTTCTGAAAAGAACTTATGATATCACATATCAACTACTATGTATTTTTTTATCAACAAACTTTTATTAGTGACTAATAAATGCATATAACCTCTTAAGTTTTTGTAACTAAACAAACTTTTATTAGTGACTAATAAATGCATATAAACTCATAAGTTTTAGTCCCAATAATGGATCGTCCTATTATTTGAATACTCAGAGCAACAAATAAATATATCTGAAAATAACATTATATCTAATACATTGATTTGAAAATCAAAACTAGTCAATTTATTTATCTGAATTTGAGTTTAAACTTCGGAAATAGTAATCTAAAATTTAGATTATATAATGTGACATCATATAATTCATAATTATTAGTGTGAGAATTTATAAGAAAAAGAAATAATTATATGTCTACTTAGTTATCTCAAACAGCCGTCATAAAGTTAATTCTATTGGTTTTGCATGAAACGTGCATATATTATGTTTTAATAATTGAGACTTTAATGTATCAAATAGTATATAATTAATCATATTATACTACTTCATTTGAAAAGGAAGAACTATATACCCTATGTGTTTTGTTATCTAAATTATAGACTTTTGACCAAAGCATTTTACAACCTCTTTTGCTTCGAATACTGATTTGAATTGAACCATGAACCACAAGGCCTACGTACACTGGAGGGGCCAGCTCCTCCCATAACAATTCACAAGTTAGCAAATGAATATTTTCCTCCCTTCATTAAACTGAATAAAGGATTTGCATACAATAGATTCTAAGGTTCAAGAGCTAAAAGATAACAACAAACTTAACAAACAAAATGCTAGGAATACATGGTGTGGGCACAACATTTGCCACAATTCCTCATTTATGGGTAGTTCTTACTCCGTCTAATTCTCAAATGTAAAAGTAAACAAAAGAATTTAAAATTAGGAATTTAATTTCTTTTATTGAAATTGAATTTCTGATTAGTAAGTACGTATTTATATAGTAAAGATAGGAAAATAAATTAAGTAGAAATACATTTGGAAAAAGAGCAAAGAAGAAGAAAAAAAAAAGTATTTTAAGGGCCTATTTAGCTCACTGATTTGAGTTTTTAATTTGAGTTGAGATGTGACTTTATGTGAGAATTTTTTATTGTAGTAAAAAAGTTAAATGTGACTGTTTCTAAGAGTTTTTTATTATAACAAACCTCAAATTCTAAATTTGAATTGATAAAATAAACAAGATCTAAATAAGTACATAATAATGATTAAACTACACAGTTACCTTTAGCAAAAAGAAAAAAAAAATCCATAAAAAAAAAAAAACAAAAACAAAGTTGAGACAACATTAAAAATATTATTTTGATAAGAGCAGAGTGAAGAAAGAATGATTTTAAAGAAACGTTTGTACATGGTTAAAAAAAAAAATTGTGAAGGATCATTTGACAAAAGGTAAAAAAAAAAAAAAAAAAAAAAAAAAAAAAAAAAAACTGAAAAGAGAAAAAAAAAATCAATAAAAGATAGGGGAGTTTCTCTTAATTTTTATTTTTCACCGTTATATTTATATTAAAAATTATACATATTTTTTTAATTTGATTGTGATTTTAATTTAATTAAGCACAAAGAAATAATCTTACCAGACCCCTACTAGAAACAATCCCAAAAACAATAGAAAAAAAAAAAAAAAATCAGGAAGAAGCTGCCACTTGGCCAAAGTAGCAGCCGAGTAAAGAGCAAAGATCAGTTAAAAAACTCCCTAATAATAGGGGCGTTATGCAATGCAAGTGGCTTGAAAAATGTTCATGGTTTTACCCTTGATGCTAACTACTAAGCTTCCATTATCCCCACCTTTTTGAAGGTCGCCTGTTTTTTTAATCATTTATAACAAACAGGAATCATATTATTATTATATATTTGAAGGAAAGATTTGAATTTTAGTTGCAGTAGGTTGTAGGCTGATGGTATATTTGGCTGCATTTCCTTGATTAAAAAAAAAAAAAAAAAAATGGTGGGCTCTAGCCTCTAAGCTTCGACAACAAAAGATGGATACAAGTTTTAGGTACAATTTTGTTTGTCCTGTCGCATTTATCTTTATGATGGAAGTAAACATTCAATCACTATTCTCATGGTTTGTCCTTCTTCCTTTCTCTTTCCCTGCATTTTTTAGTCTTACTTATTTATTTATTTAATTTTTTTTAATAATGCATACAAATATATGTCCCTAATCGCATTGTGGGCATCCTTTATATCCACAAATGGCAACATTAATTATAGTATTAATGAGGCATTGAATTTCTTCATCTTCATCATCATCTTCTTATAGCTTTATCAAATTCCATGTCGGATGTTTTGTTGCAGATTACTTGAAATGAATATTCCCATCACATTTGCACGCTGAAAAAATAATATATATATATATATATGTACTAATTAGAGAGATCAGATAGCTTCAAATGACAGTTGAGGAATTTAAAACCAACACCATTAATAATGAGAAGAAGAAGAAGAAGAATGTGTTGGTCGGAATTCGGATAAATAGTGAAAGCAGAGAAGTGCTCAGTTGGGCTCTTGTCAAAGTTGCAGAACCTGGAGATTCTGTAATTGCAATCTACGTTCGCCCAAGTTCTGGTAATGAATTTTCCCAGTTTTATTTATTTATTTTTCTTTTCTCTTAGTAAATTTAGTGCATTATTTATTTATTTATTTTTAAGTGCAGATCATGCTTTGAGAGAGAAGCCCGCGTTAGATGATTATCTAGACGTGTACCAAGGCCTATGTAGCGTAAAAAAGGTGTTCTTCTTCGTTGTCATTTCACTTTGCAAAATGTCAAATAATACTTCTTGTTCTTGTCAATTTTTGAGTTTTTAGTTTTGATTTTGACTATGGTTTTTTTTTTTTTTTTTCCCAATTATTTTAGGTGGAACTCATTGGGCAGATCATGACAGGAAGTTCTGTCAGAAGAGTTCTAGTGAGAGAGGCAAAGAATTATGATGCTGTGGCTCTGGTTTTGGGCATTAGTAAACAAACCACTCTTGGGTAGGGACAAAGCTTAAAACCCAATATATATATTGTTTTTGGTGATTTTTTTTTTTTTTTTTTTTTTTTCCTCCAGGAGTAGAATTTCAACAGCAAAATATTGTGCCAAGAGAATCTCTTCAACCACTGATGTTGTGGCTATCCACAATGGGAAAATCGTTTTCAGAAGGTACAGCACCAGCAGCCAACTACCAGGTTTGGTGTTTGTTTTCAGGAAATAGAAAAACCAACTACTCGACTAGTAATACTGGACTACCATTTCTTAGAATAAAGAAAATTGACAAATTCTGGTCTCAACTTTGACATAGGTCTCAAAGAGGATGCCAAACCAAGCCTTGCACAATCTGAATTGGGCGACTCTGATGTTGAGACGGAGACCGTAGCCTCCTTTTCCAAAACGACTCGAAACTCGCGGGACAGTCCAACACATGGTGGTGAAGACTCAAGGAGTGACAGTTTCATTTCAAGATCAGATTCTCTTCTCTCAACAGATTATTGCTCTATGGACAATAAACCTGGTTGGCCTCTACTTAGAAGAGCAAATTTAGTGGCCCCACAAATGCCAAAGGCAAGGAATGAGTCTGTGGTTCAATGGGTAATGAATTTACCAGATCGTTCTCCACTTCATCCTCTTCAGTGTTCAACTATTCTAGAGAATTCCAATATGGAAACAGAGATTAGTGACAGCACAAAGATCAGATTATCAGCTTTTGGTGAGGCGCCAGAAGGATTGAAAAAGCTCTTGCAAACAAGCTCATTCGGCTGCAATTATTGGTTCAGTCTTGATGTTCTCAAGACTTCAACTTGTCAATTCTCTTCAGGTTTGTAATATATATTCTGTTGTTATGATCATTTAGACTTCAAACTTGTGTGATTTGCCTGACCATATGCTTTTTGCATTGACAGAAAATGTGATTGGAAAAGGAGGGTCTAATTGTGTGTACAAGGGTACTCTTCCAAATAGGAAACTAGTGGCGGTAAAGATTCTCAATTCATCCAAAGAAGGGTGGAAAGAATTCGCCCTTGAATTTGACATAATCTCTTCCTTAAAGCACAAGCATATTGCTCCTTTGCTCGGTGTCTGTGTCGAAGATAATGCTCTAATTTCGGTGTATGACTTCTTCCCTAAGGGAAGCCTAGAGGAAAACCTACATGGTAAAGCTTCACTTTGGCTCATCTTCTTTCTGTTTACTTGCAAAGATTGACCAAAAAAATGAGATTGTTAAATGATTATTGATAGCTTTTAATCGATCACATATTCATATGTCAGCTCTAATGATTATGTATTATGTGACAATTTCTGATTGATTAAAGGACTAGTCATGTTTAGCATTTTTCTAACGCGAAATGCGACATTCAATCTTAGGCAACAACAAGGACAAGGGTGTATTGTCATGGGAAATGAGATATAGCATTGCTGTTGGGATAGCTGAGGCCCTCTACTATCTGCACAAAGAATGCCCTCAACCTGTGATTCACAGAGACATAAAGACTTCAAACATCCTTCTCTCAGATGGGTTTGAACCAAAGGTGCTAGCTTCACTTACTATCACCAAATATTCAAAGTATGATATGTTTGATTCAGATATTCCTTACTAACTGGAATTGCATTTTTTTCTTATGTGGGCAGTTGTCTGATTTGGGTCTTGCTATATGGGGCCCAAAAACTTCATCTTTTCTAATTGAAGGCGACGTGGTTGGAACGTTTGGTTATCTAGCACCTGAATATTTCATGTATGGGAAAGTCAGTGACAAGATTGATGTTTACGCTTTTGGTGTTGTTCTTCTTGAACTGTTATCAGGAAGAAGGCCTATTGGCTCTGATTGTAATGGTTCCAAGGGACAAGAGAGCTTGGTCATGTGGGTAAGTTGAGACTAAACTAACCTCACAGAAGCCGAATTTAAACTTTGGACCTTTTTCCGCGGTGGGTGTACATGCCTATAATTTATGCTTTTGAACGTAAGTTCTAATCAAAATCACAATAAAATCAAAACATATACACAACTGAGAGAACCTAATAAACATCTGACAATTTAGAATAGACTCCTTAAAACTTTTATTTCCAAAGAACAATGTTCTTTTGTATGATGGATAGTATTGACATAGTGAGATTGTGCGGTATTGAGCGCAGGCAAAGCGAATTATAGAGAGCGGGGATATAAAGAGCTTGTTGGATCCAAATTTGGATGGGAAAGTTGACGAGCTTCAAATGCAGAGAATGGCCCTTGCAGCTACTCTATGCATCACTCAGTCAGCTCGGCTTCGTCCTGGTATTAGCGAGGTAACAAAATTTGCAAAAGAGTTATGAGTTGAAGTTGTAATTTAAGTTTGTGTTTAGATGTGCACATTTGAGTTATGATTTAAATTGAGAATCTATTAGAATTTGTGTTTTAGTGGATCAAAACTTAAATTTGTATTTAGATAGTATTTTAATAAAAATTCTATAGTGATGAAAAATTTTAATATGGTATATGGATAGGGTTTTATTCATCTATTCGTTGTGAACGCATAGAAAAAAAATATATCTATCAAAATGAAAATGAAAAAGTTATGACGTTTTTAGAAAAAAAAAATATTATTCATTAACTTGAGTTTGAGTTTAAGAATTTGAATTGAAGGGAAAACTTGAACATAGATTTTAGCCCTAAATTTAAGTTAAAACTCAAGTTGAAACTCAAATTTTACAAACAAATGTGAACTTAAATAAAGTTATAGCTTGAGTTTAAACCTTTTTTGAATTTTATTTCAAAAAAATAAGCCCTTAATTGTCATATAGTCTAGAATGATTAATAGTAAAGAATAAACCCATTACGATTACTAATTTGACGATTGATCAATTTCTTACTTTCTTCGTAAATTCTGGTGAAGATATCATTTTCTTAGTTTGAAAATGTGATGGAGTGAGGATTATAAACTTACCTTTTTTTACCCTTCAGATACTAAAGCTATTAAAAGGGGACAAAGATGTAGAAAAGTGGACAAACTCCAAAAGTGAATATCAACAGGATTCAGAGAACCAGGATGATAAAGATGATGAAGTTTATCCAACAACAAGAGCAGAGTTGCATCTGGGTGTTGCTTTGCTTGATGTTGTTGATGATGATACGACGTCGTTTAGTAGTAGGAGCCACAGCATTTCATTGGAGGAGTATTTCAAAGGAAGGTGGAGTAGATCACCAAGTTTTGATTAGATTTTTCTTTTCTTTTGTTACACGATTATTTTTCTGATTGCAATGCGACTTTTGGATAATGTAATTTATGTTAGTACAGTATCGAAAAGTGGACAATGAAATGTGCACCCAATTTTGAGGTGGTTTGTAGATCAGTAAATAAATAAAAATCCCATGTATAATGGTAGTATAAAACAGCAAAAAATTACTGGGAAAAAAAATTAAAAAGTGCGTTTGAAAATTTTTGGTTTGGCTACTTCTTGTACATTCTGGTTTTCTTTTTCTTATAAAAATCACGGTGTTAAACACTATTACTAATAGAATGTGAGATATTTATGGGTCTTAACTCACATGTTGTGTGACTCACATTTTATTAATGAGTTCGACGCTCTTTCTTATATGTTGGTATAAAAAACACACGTGTACTTTAGATGTTTGCCAATCCAACTTCTTGGCCAATGGCATCTTTCTGAAAAACTTGTGAATTCTAGAGTGGAGATGCTGATAAAAGATTGCCATCACAAAAATGAATTAGGATCCATACTCAATGCCTTGAATTTATATAAGTATAATAAAATTTGTCAAAGCTTCTGTCACTATCTTATCTCCAACTCATTTTTTTTTCTTTTTATTTTAGGGAAAATAAGCAACATCATATCATGGACAAATAAGTGCAAAATAGCCTGTTTGAGATAGGTGTTATCTTATCTCTAACTTAATCATTATTCAATATTCCTTTAGCAAAAAAAAAAAAAAAAAAAAAGAATCATTATTCAATATACTTCTTTAATCTCTAATATGATTGAAGATGTCAATATAGGCTTGGTCCTTGCCGTTTGAAGCTTTAATTTCTTCATGCTCATTCTAAGTTCGAAGTACTATTTGTATAAATAAGAATTCCTTTCGTTACATGATTTTTTTTCATATAAATAGATATAGAATTTATGGAGTAATTACTTAAAAATATATTTTGTGCAACAGTCATTTTTACTGATAGAAAAGGATTCCATAATCTTGAATGGATTTTATCTGGGATCGCAAATCCCAAGTTTGGCTTCATTGAAACTTCAAAAGGCCTAAAAACCGTTTTTGCCACGCACGTAACTATATACCTTATACTCTTTCTTCAATTGAATGGAATTGTTATTGTCATTTTTTAAAAATGTTAGACACGTATTCATTTTCGTATTTCTTAAGACGCTCCATATTTTTTCATATCCACTCTATTCCAATTATATTAAGTGAGAGGAGAGCTTTCGCTATTAGTTGCACTTCTAATATATATATATATATATATATATATATATTTTATAACACTGTTTTTTATTTTTAATCACTGTCAGTAAATAACATACGTAATTATAAAATATACTATCATAACTATTGATAATTACATAAAAATTTGACATTATAAAATAATTAAGATCATAACTATTTATGAAATATTTTTATTATTAGGACTATTTTTATAAATACCTCCTAAATTATGTACATTGTTTTAAAGTGGCCTCTAATTTTTTAAAACAGTTTAAAATACACTGATTTACAGAAAATGGTTCAAAATGTCCCTTGAGTTAAGTTCCATCCATAATGTTAACTGAATGCTAATGTGGCAATGCCATTAAAGATTTATAAAAAAGTATTTTAAATTACACACTTTAATCATTAATTAAAAAACCCATAAATCACTCACTCTCGCTGAAACTTTGTATCCTTTTCACTCTCAAAATGCAAACCAAAATGGCAGCCCATACTCATCGTTATCATCGTGAGCATAGCCCAACCTCATCATCGTCCTCGTCGCAAACCCAGATATATCGAGCTCTCCACTGTAAGCACTCTTCTGCCTCTCACCGTCGCCGGACATGAGGAAGAAGAAATCTTGGTTTCTCAAATCACAAAGAAAAAGTATTGGGGAAGATATCCCTCGAAGGAGAAGTTTTTTTCTTAAAAAAATAATTGTCTTAAATATTTATTCAGTAAAAAATAATCTAATAATAGTTATGTTTAATTTTTAATAATTAATTTACTTTTTCAATTCAAGTAACTTTAAATATTTAAAATGAGTGTCACCTAAAGCAAATTCGTTATAGACGGAAGTTGACAAAATGAGTATTTTGAACTATTTTTTATAAATTAAAAGATATTTTGAATGATTTTAAAACATCAAGAAACACTTTAAAATAAAATACATAATTCAAGAGATGTTTATGAAAATAATTCTTATTATTGCAGTGAGAAAATTAACATTGTTTATAAGCAAAATAAACCCTTGTCCACTATGCATTGATAGTACATTGGTGTGCATGTCCCACATTCCTCTACCACTTTTCCTTTTCTTACATGTGTGGTTCAAAATCACTTGTTTTTCTTCCACGTCTGTTTATATTTTTAAGCATGGTTTATTTTATTAATTTAAGTTTTTAATTTTAAATTTTTATAGTTAATTTTTTTAAAAAAATATCATATTTAAATTTTTTTATTATAATTAAAAATTTTTAAAATATATCACATCTTAATTTAAATTAAAAATTTAAATATATAAAATAAATGATATTTTAATGTATTTTCTTTTCTGTCCGAAGTCCTTGTTCATTTATATGTGCAATGTACCTGTATTTATTTATTCATTTTTTTACTGAAAAATAATCATCAGTGCCATATCATCCTCATCTCTTAACCACTTTCGAAATCCTGGGCCCATAAATGGAATGGAAAAAGAGAGAACCACTCAAAGTGTTAATTTTTATCACTTGTTCCACAAGATTAATTTTTATCACTTGTTCTACAAGATTAATTTTTATCATCCTCATCTCTGCCACTTTTCCTTTTTCTTGTTTTTGTTGACTAGTATAATTACTTGACTAAAAAAATATTAATTAATTATAAATGATAAAAGTTTAAATTTATGCCTTTTAAAAGAGTATTTAGCTTTTTTTAATAGAAAATATAAACCCAATCCTATTTAAAAAAGACCTAATTTTTATGCATGTTACTACATACCTAACACCGCACAACACATTAAATGAACAGAATTTATAATGGAGTTATAAAGTATCAAACTATAGACGCATTCTAAAAAAGAAAGAAGAAGGCATTTTCACTATTGCATCAATCCATTAATGATATTTTCGTAGGAGATTTGTATTGTTTAAAATTTTCTTAGGAGTATCAATTTGATCTTCAAACTTTTTTATATCACCTGTAATATTTGAACTTTAATTTATAAGAAAAAGAAAATCCATCTCTGACTAAATTTTAGATAAATTTTGATCATATTAAAGTTAGTTTAGGGGCAAATACTAAATTATAAGGGAAAGTAATATAAAAGATTAATATAATTTGGGGTCATTTCTAATATTTTTTTATGTGAAATTTACAAAAACTGCCAATATTTCGTTTTTCAACTTAAACATGAATGTCTTTTAGGTGACAAAGTGGGTTTTTCTTATTGCTCGAGAATTCTCTTACCTTGTAGACCAATCTACCTAATAATTTGCTTTTTTAAATATAAATATATATTAATCTCGAGACACCTTGAAGATGAATTTTAAACTGAGACATCTCGAGTAACATGAGAAAACGTTTATAAAATGTTACTAATGAGTTTAAAATTACGACATAAACTAAATGTAACATAAGAAATAATATTACAGTTGCAAATTATTAAAAAAAAAAAAAAAATCACAATTGCAAGTTTGGGTTGCATGCCACGTCTGGTGACTTGAATGGGCACTTTACGTCACGAGCATGGGTAATCGGTCAGAAAAGATTAGCCGGACCCGATCTTAAAGCCTAGTGACCTGAAACTTTATAAGGTTTTTTGTTTTTTGTTTTTTTTTTTTTCAAGGAGAGAATGTGATCAAGATGGGTTGACCGAAAAAAGACATTGGAATCAGCTCATTTGATCAGTCCAAACTTTCAACTCTAGTATTATCGTACAAAATTAAATATTGTAGGCTATGTACAATATAAATACTAATGCAATGAAAGTGTAAAAATGATATATTTAATATATTATTTTCATTTGTATTTCAGTGCAAAGCGTTATTTTAAATAGTTAAAATACCTTTTGCCATAATCAATTTTTGAAGTTGAAAAAGTAAATTTTGAATTTTAAAATAAGTTAAAAATACAAATGTTGTAACGATTAAATGAAAGTAAATATACTAATTGATAACAATTAAATATTAAATTTACTACATGCTCTCATAAATTTGTCATAAATACTAATAGTACATTAGATAGTGATTTTCCTACCTAAATATTTAAAAAATATTGTATTGGAAATGCTCCAACATTCATGTGGTGTATTATAGAGATCTACATTGTCATGTCGACAAATAGACTCCACATGGCCACTGCCTACCACGACAGACAACAAGTAGGAGCTGACAGTTGAAACATCAGCTTTTCAGTTGATTGAGGTTCAACCGTTTCAAAGACGAGTGCTTTTTGTGTAATGAGAGAGACTCAGATTGCTCTACATTCTAAGGTAATCCTTGAAGAAACACTTAGGAATAACAAGCTTGTAATGTTCAAATGGCAAAGACGGCGAACCCTACCCTGAAGGGACCGGCTACATGGTCAGTGGTCTTAAGGAGCACGAACAGATTATAGCCTCGCCTGTATAAGCCATCGCCCGAGAAGGCTCCTAAAACCCCCACAAGTTGTCGAGCTTATGTGAGGATCAATGGACTTGCTATCCAAGCAAAGTGGAAGCGGAGAGGGCAGCATAAATAGGTTTCTGACTCAAATCCTAATCAGACCCCCTGAAGCGACAAAAGAGAAATTCCAAGGTTACTTATGGGTATAAACAAAACTAGTGGTCAGAGAAATGATTACCGGCTTGTTAGCCACCCAAAATAGACCAATAGGAAATCACGGGAAGTCACAAAGCCGCAATTTTGGGCAAAGTAGGTAGATGAACGATTAGAAAAACATTGTATAGCTACAGTCTAGATGAGTAAGATAATAGGCTACTCGAGAGTAACCACAAGGTAACCTTTCACCTCAGTTTTCTCTAATATGTAATCTGTGAGATATAAAAGGGGCATGACCCAATAGAGAAAAAAAAAAAAGTTACGAGCATATGAGAGAACTAAACCCCTTGTAATGAAAAAGAAGAGACAAAGAAGAAAAAAGAGATAAATTTCTCAAAGTGGATGTAGCTCTTACATTGAGAGTGAACCACTATAATTCTTAGTGTTCTTATCTTTTCTTTGAATTTCTTGCTCATTCTGAAAAAACCCATAAAACCTATGCACAAATAATTACACTTTATTAACCTAATTTAATCAAATATAGAGCAGAAATTTGGACGCGATTTAGCCGGTAATCTAACTGATTACCATACGGTAACTAGATAGATATATTCCTATTAACGAAATTCTACCATCACAGTGTGTATTATAACAAAAATTTAAAAAAAAAATTATTTAAACTTATTATTTATATAATTTAAAATAATTAAATATCACTGTAACTTTTTATTTATTATTATTAATTAAATTATAATTATTTATTTTTAGTGGAGTCACATAATTTTTTTTTACAATCGCAGAGTAATATTTTTTGTTTTTTGTTTTTTTTTTCCCAAAATGAAACCCCACCTCCCACTCATGGTGTGCCCAAACCTGCGTGAGAGGCGGGGTTCAACATTTTTCTCGTTCAACATTAATCGTATTTTGCAACAAAGTCCCCCAAAAAGGTGTAAATTGATTAGCCAAAAAAAAAAGGTATAAACTGATTAGCCAAAAAAAAGGTATAAAAAATTGAAAGCGGCAAACAAAACTCTTGATTTGATTTCTGATTTTTCTAGAAAGAGAGAAGAAAAGGCCTCGTGGAATCTCTGAGTCAGTCGTCTCCAGCCACAGCAAAACCTGGTACGTCCCTTATTTACCATCGCCACGTTCGTCCACCAACAACTAGGGTTTCCTCACTTCTCGAACCACACTTCCTTTCTCTCTGGTTCGAACATCATATCCTCGTTTCTTCTCCGATTTTCTTCTTCGTCCTTTTAATTTAGGATTCTTATAATCATTTTTCTTTCCCAAGGATTTGGATCTTCCGTGCAGTTTTTTTTTTTCGTTATTGATTTCTTCATGGTAAGTCCTTTTCGCGCTTCTTCTCTGCTTGAAATCTTTGACTCTTTTTATTTGCATTAGTTATCTAGTAGATTTTGCCTCTGTGAGTGAATAATCTCTGTTTTTCTTATTTCGGTTTTTTGGGGTTTTGGTTGGCTTCCTAGGTTTAATTTCTGTGGAATTCATTGCGTTCCGTCGTTGGTACTGTCGTTCTGTGACTTTGAGTTTGTTGGGTACTTCAATTATCCATCTGGGTATTGTTAATTTCAGTCTAGGGCTCAGAAATTTGGGGAAGATTGAAAGTTTAAAGCTTTTTAGTGCTTTTTCTGGCTGAAATTCGTGTCTTTATATATATTTTCTCTGTGATTTCGTTATCACAATGGACGACGGTGAGGTTGATTTCTCGAACCAAGAGGTGTTTTCGAGTCCAAACATTGGCGGTGAGCTTCCAAGCAGTTGTTCAATGGATAGCTTCTTTGATGAGCTTCTTAAGGACACTCACGCTTGCACTCACACCCACACTTGTAACCCACCTGGCCCTGACTTCTCCCACACCCACACTTGCTTTCATGTCCATACCAAAATTGTGCCTGCCTCCGGCGAAGACAAGGCTGCGTCGGATGACACCGCGGAGTCTACAGAAAAGAAATCGAAGAAACGCCCGCTGGGCAACCGTGAAGCAGTGCGCAAGTATCGTGAGAAGAAGAAGGCACGAGCGGCGTCGTTAGAGGATGAAGTTGTGAGGTTGAGGACTATTAATCAGCAGTTGCTGAAAAGGTTGCAGGGTCAGGCTGCTCTGGAGGCTGAGGTTGCAAGGCTCAAGTGTTTGCTCGTGGACATCCGTGGAAGGATTGAAGGGGAAATTGGGTCTTTTCCGTATCAGAAACCTGTTAATCAGCACCTTACGAACACAACCATGCCTGGGGCCTACGTGATGAATCCATGTAACATGCAATGTGATGATCAGGTATATTGCCTGCATCCAGGGATGGATGGAAAATGTGATGGTGCTGTGTTGAATGGGCAAAGTTTCGGTGGTTGTGAGTTTGAGAGTCTTCAATGTTTAGCAAATCAGAACTCAGGATCCAAGGAGCTTCCTGGTTGTGAACTTGGAAATGTGTCTCATGTCAATTCTTCTGGCTCAAGTAAGAGGAAAGGTGAACCCTAGAATGGCACTTTCTGTATTATATTCTTTCTATTACTTCGTTGCTGACTTTGAAATTTTGTATGATTAGTTAATTCACTTTGCTGGGATGTTATTCACATTTTTTTCTGGTGTTTATAGGTGATCTTCTTAGTTTTGTGAGTTTTTAGCAGAAGAAAAAAAAAACAAATTTTGAGAGAAAAAATCTCAACTTAAAATCACTTAATTTTAGAAGCTAGTCGATCTAGCAATGCATAGGTGGTTGTTGAGGCCGCGGTATATGATATTTATCTTTGATTGTAAGTGTCAGTTTTTTCAAAGGCCGCGGTATATGATACCGTTGTTCACTTGTTATATCTCTTCCCGACCAAGTATATACTGGTTTGCAATAGGAGTTGCTGAGTTGTGTTGTTGGTTCTTGGATTATTGTTTCATGATTTGTATTGTCTTTGGGTTCGACCAGTTTGTATGCAACTATAGACCTATGGTTACTTTTGATGAATGATGATCATTACAATCATGCCATGGTGCGGGACCATCTATAGACAAGAGATCAGCTCATGGAAAAGACTCTAACACACACACACACACACACAGTCTTTCGTTCAATGGAAAAGATCAGCTCTCTAACACACACACACACACACACACACACACACACACACACACAAGTCTTTCGTTCAATCCAAGGATTCTAGCTCAACTTATTTGGCTAGTAAGATGTGCGAGAGGCTGAGCCAACCTGTTCAAAATATAATTCTGTCTCTTGTAATTAATTTCCACTATAGAGAGAGGAGGGGGAGGAAGACGGAGATCCGTAGCATTTGGTTTTATTTGGCAAAAGAATTGTCCCGCTGCATAAGCTTGCTATGTATTGTGTGTTCTGTTTTTTGTTTCTTTTTCTGTTTCTTGCTAATCATCTTTTTCTCTTGATGATGAACTGTACCTGAGTTCATTGTTTGTAGCTTTCAATTCTCTCTCTCTCTCTCTCTCTCTCTCTCTCTCTCTCTCTCTCTCTTTGTTGTCTCTTGTTGTGATTCTGACCGTTTTGTGATTTATTTTAATAGGGGGGACTCGCCCAGCGACAGCAAATTGAAAGCCTGCGAAGGTGGCACTGGATTAAGCATCAAGATAGATATCTATAAGAAATTGTTGTCAAACTGCAGCATCAGCTTTCCCTCAGGTCTTTTGAGTTTTTTTGTTTAATACTCTTTTTTTTCCCCTTCGAATTCAAGTTTTTAACCAAGATATAGGGTACTTTGAACTGGTATGATTTCTGATACCAGCCCAATGTGCCTTGGTGGTTCGGTCAGCTTATGATCTCAACTCCGTATGTTTTGTAGAGCTCAAAACCTTAATTAGTACATGTGTTGTCAGTGGAACTTGTGATGGGATCAACTTTATGGTTTTATATAAAGCTCAAATCATTTTGAGTTTTAAAACCTATTATTTTCATCCTTATGAATTTTATATACTTTGTTGATTTTCGTTTCAATTTGACCAGTGTATTTTGCAATTTGTTGCCATATTCTACTTTTCTGTTTTTAGTTTTACTTTTCTTTAGCTATAATTTCCACTTCCTCAGCATTTAAACTCTTTGATTGCTGAATCACAGAACATTGGAAGATGGGATGTCTCTCATGTTTCAATTCTATGAGCTGTGAAACAAGGTGAGTCACATTCTCACTTCATGAGATCCAAATTTCTGATTTTGTGAAAGGATCACTATAGTCTAAGAGAGTTTGCTTCTTCTTCTTTTACCGTTTTGTGTAAAGTAAGAATGCCAGATTTCTTTGTGAAGGTAAAGCATTCTCTTATTGAAGAATGTGCCCAACAATTCTTGTCATCATCAAATTTAAGACTGACGCATGGGTGAATTGCACGTGTTTGTTTTTTCACTGGTGCGTCTGGCCATTGGAATCTCTTGCCACTGTTAGGTAGGTGAATAAAGAAGAATCTTTCTAGGCTTGTTGGCTTTCGATTGTGGTGGATAACTTATTTAGCTGATCTGGATTTCACTCCGAACAGCACACTTGACTGAAAATAATAATAATAAAAAATTAAATCTTTGGTTATGATTTGTCTTGTTTTTTGGCTAGTTGTTTATTGAAAGATTCTCCTTTTTTTTTTTTTTTTTTTTTTTTTCAAAAAAAAAAAAAAAAAGCACAAGTAAATAAGAGATTATTCTACCACCTTTTTTTTTTTTTTTTTTTTTTTTTTGAATCTTACAAGTCATGCCACCACATCCATTTCACTCTCTAACAAGTAAAAAATGTTTTTGAAAGAAAGGTGGTAATGGAAAAGCAAATTCCTTTTCAATCTCCTTTTCTTCTCTTTAAGCAAAAAGTTGTTAGCATCAGAGTATTCGAGACGAGCATACGTCTGTATATAAAATGGTGCAATTGTGCGTGACTCGGACAAATTTGTAAGCTCAACTTCATGGTCTGAGCGTGAGACCTCAGAGATAAGCGGTATAAACCAAGGGAAGAAAGTTATGGGGAAAATGGGATGACGATACTCTTTGGATGTGTAATGAATCGCCGGTTGCATTCAATTGCGTGGGTGTTTTATGCTTTTTGTGCGCAAAGATGGCGTCAAAACAACAGCCTCCATTTCTCTAGCCAGTCAACAATAATGTTAATTTTCTGGTCCTGTTCGTTGTCGACGCGTTTGTTTTCTCCTATGTTAAAAGTTTGATTAATCAGTACAATTTATTCTTAAAATATTAAACAATGTCCATTCCTTGCGCGTAAGGTCGTTACATTGGAGGATCCTTTGTTGGGTGCACATGAGGCCACCACAGGGTACTTTTCATATTCTATTTATCATAACAGGGGATGAAAGCGATAAGTGGCGCATTTATTTGTGATAGTTCAGTCCATTCCTTGGTCATGTCATATTGCAGGAGATCTCAGTGAAACTCTCCGTCTTAGACCCAACCGAAGCAACAATGTTGCAACACTCTTGACTTTCAAAGATCTGATCACACGACCATATGACTTGATATTTCAAGTTTAAATGTGAAACCTCAGATGGCGAAGCTCTTCAAACTTTCATATTGAACATAGAAGATTATAACTATTTTCATAGTGACTACATGATTAACAAAGTACCAGGCATCCGCAAAAACCGGTTTTCTGAAACAAAATAAAGCATAAAGAAGACCTAAGATGCTAACTAATCTCTCTAAGTCCTGTAAATCATTCACAGCGAAGGGATTCGTGTAACCCCACCAAAATCCCACAGTTCATTATCCAGGTGAAAGAAGAAAACAAAAGGCTGTCTGAGAGTTCACTGCTCAAAGGCACCCAGGCGAGTATTCAGATCAGTCATCAAGAGCACAGCCACCGTACTCATCGCCGTATATACTGTCAGAAAGTTGCCAGACTTGAAGAGTGTTGTCTTCAGCTACACTTGTAATCACCCACGGCTCATGTTTGTTCCAAGAGAAATCTGATATTTTAGCTTTGTGACCCCCATGAGAAAAGAGAAGCTCCGGAGGGCCATCATCGCTGTCTCCCTCCAACTGCTCATCCCCAATCCTAAAGGCATCATTGCAAGAATTCTATTGTTATTACTTTTCTCTAATGACTATAGTAGGAAGAAATAGAAAGACTGGAACCTAAGAACTACCAAGCATTGTATTGCGTTTGGCCTTTCTCTTCACCACATTACCAAAAGAATGAAGGCACTAAAAGCAGATTCTAACATCAAATACCTGTTAAGGTCCCAAATCATGAGCCTTCTGTCATCAGCAGATGATGCCAACACCGTTTGGTGATTAGGATCCCATTCAACCTGAAATACCTCCTCTCTGCAAAGAAACAAAATTGAGGATAAGGGAATTTCATTTGTTCAATATGTTTGTTAAAAGTTTGTAACGTAGAGAAGAGAATTTTGTAATGTAAAGCCTAGCAAGTCTATGTAAACTAAGCAACAATTTGGTAGAGAGAATAGTTGCATGATTCAAGCGACAACTACATTGGCATATGACATAATTGCAACATAATTCTAAAGATAAGCAAATGGGAAAAAAAAAAAAAGAAATCATACTCGTGACTGCTTAAAACATGCAACGGCTCTGTCAACTTCCGCATATCAAACAAACCAACAGTCGTGTCTGAAGATGCCGTAGCCAAAATCCATTCATTGTATGGATTGAAAGAAAGATAATTCACCTGACATTAACCAATAAGTATAAGAAAAGCGTGAGTAAGATGAGGAAAATGCTAATGCAAATACTCAGTCGAAAACATCTCTATCATTATTCTGGGAACGAAAACACAACAAGAAGAAGCTAACAAATATCTTATTACGACTCACTAGCGTCTTCAATGAATCCCCTCATGTTACCATGAGCCAGAAATCCATCATAAGAGCTAATGAGAAGTCCATAGGTAACAAATCCTCGCTTACCAAATGAAAATAACTTCACTTTATTCTTCCAGCTCCTAATACTCTTTAGGTTAATAGAACTGAATCCTCTTATACCAAGAAGTATTTTAATAAGTTTATACAGTGAGTTTCTGTTCATAGCATCAAAAACAAACACATTCAACATTCTGTCCAGTAATCGGCCTCCTATGAGTAATACCAAATAGCGACCATTACGCCTACCATATAGGGTTTTAAAAATTTTTAACACTGCATAACCTCTTTCTCGTGAGCTTTGACAGAGTGTTGGCTCTGGTTTGTGCGCAAGTCCCAAATGATCAATCTGCAATCATCTCCAACAGACCCAAATAAATTCTCATTCTTCCAATGCCACGACACGTCTCCCACCACGCTTTCGTGACCCTGAAAGCAAAATCAACAAACAACGATTAACAAAGTACTTAAAATAATACATCATTCCTTGGACAAATAACGAAGTCCAAAAATCACCTCATAAACATGCATTGGATCAAGCACTTTCTCTTCAGCCAACGCAGACACATCCCACAAACATATTTTACTATCATGTGAACCGCTCAAGATGTAGCCAGCCTTTCCGGGGTTCCAAGACAATCCGTACCCTTCCTTGTCGTGGCCCCTCAACCTCAAATCCGGATCACAACCACTTTGCGGCTTAGACTCCTGTTTGGCACAATCAAACACGTACACCTCACAGCCACTCGTCTTCGCACCGACAATAGACCCGTTCTGCGGCATGTAACGTGCCTTGTTCACCTCCCCATCAACGCATATCTTTTGAGTAATCTCCAGCTATAGACACAAGTCAAACCAACAAATTAACAATCAGATATTTATTTTCACAGCTACATTTCAACAAATAGATAATAGGCAAAGATACAACTCCAAGAATTCGCTCTACAAATTTAACAATCTCTCCACAAAACCCACGAGATTATTCTTGAAAACAATTAAGCAAACAAAAGAAGAATCGCCTAAGAAATGTCGTACCTTGGGCATAATAGTGTTTGGGTCACTGGTGTCGAAGGCGGTTTCCGATGCGGTGGCGGGAAGGAAAGCATCAGCGACCATGAGAAAATTGGAGACGCCATCGGAGGTGTGGGTCCCGAGGACGAGCTTGTGGACGGAAAGATTAGGGTTTGGGTGGGGAATTGGGGCCAAAGGGGACCAATGGACGGTGAGAGAAGGCCATTCGAGAGGGTGAGAGATGATGAGTTCGTACAATAATGGCGAGTTCTTCTTCCACACGGTGTACTCCTCCACCACCTGACCCAGACCCGCGTCTTGCTCGTCCGCCATGGATGCGCCTCTTCTTTCTTTCGAGCTTTTCCCGCCGAAATGGAACCGCCAAAAGTCCGAAAGAGTGAATTGTGAAGTGGCTACAGGCTACAGCATCTTATAGTATAGAGTCCAAACAGTTGGGCTTGAATTGATGGGCTTTTATCCCAACGTGCGTTCAAGAAAGTGCTAATAAATGTATGAGAAAACAGAAATTTTACTAGATGACCATCAGTCATCTGCTGATGTCCAATCGAGTTTTATCAATATGCGATTCTTTATCGTGTACTAGTTGAGCCATATGCTATGTACATTGTAAATAACTTTAGGAAGAAAAGAGGAAAATAGACTAAAATTTGAGATGAATTAAAATTAATAGGTCAATAGTTTATATAAGTTAATAAATAGGCCAAATTATTATTTTCATCAATAACTTGTCTAGTTATGAACCATAACTTGACAAGTTATTATTCATAATTATTCATAACTTATCCAGTTATGAACCATAACTTGACAAATTTATCCATAACTTATCTGGTTATGAACCATAACTTGACAAATTTATCCATAACTTATTTGGTTATGAACCATAACTTGACAAATTATGACCTATTAATTTCTATAACTAAAAATTGGCTTATATACTTTCTTAAACTTTTCATATTGGCTTATTTTTTTTACTATTTCCCATAACTTTATAATTTTTTGATTCCGTGTTAAGACATGAAACTTCTTTTGAAGTTAAGTCCATTAATTGGACCAAAAGAAAAATATATTTTAAAAAATCTTATAAAAAATTGAAGTTATATAGTTTTTGACCAAAAAAAAAGTACGGACATATTTGAAAGAAACTATTTTAATTAAAAGAAAGTAAAGAAGAAAGAAAGCATTTTAAAAAAGATGTTGTAAAAAACACGAGAGAGAGAGAGAGAGAGAGAGAGAGAGAGAGCAAAGAATAATAGGAAAAAAATAAAAAAGAAATTTGGCCAAAGAAAATAAAAAAATAAAAAGATTTAAAAAGAAAAAGAGAAAAAGAAGAAAAAGTTTTAAAAGAGAGAAAAAGAGAGAAAGAGAGAGAAGAATTGTCAAAGAATAATAGGAAAAAAAATAAAAAAGAAATTTGGCCAAAAAAAAAAAAAAAAAAAGATTTAAAAAGAAAAAGAGAGAGAATAAAAGTTTAAAAAGAGAGAAAAAAAAATACGGAGGTCAACATGTTTTTTTAGGAGTTAAGTTGACTTGGTTGTTTTTGAATACCTTAGATGTTTAGATTGAGGAGCTACACATGACAGTTTAGAAAGTGATTTGTAAGAGCACTGTATAAAAACATGTGCATAAAGACAATTTTTAATATGATACAAATTACGTAGATGAAAATAAATTAAGTAGGAGCACATTTAAAAAAAATTACTTTAATTGTTGACAAAAAAATTAAAATAAAAGCACATGCATAAAAAATTACTTTCATAGTAGTAAACTGAGCAAAAGTTATTTTGAAAAATTTAATGTAAAAAATTAACAATATAAAAAAAAAACAAAAAAACAAAGTACATTTAAAAGATAAAAACTAATAAAAATATAAAGGTAAAGAAAGGGGAAAAAATAAAAAATAAAAAAACTAAAAAATAAAAAAAGAGAAAAAAAGAAAAGACGCTACGTGACAGCCTAATAAAATAGCACTATTAGAAAATCGTTTAAATTATATTAGATTATTATCAATTTACAAGTTTTGGTTGCTATAATCACATACTCAACTCAGGAGAAGTCAGAGAGATAAAAATTCGGCTAGCTCACGATTATTAGATATGCAACACGAGACTTGTCGACACCATGAAACATTGGATCTATGGCCTATCGTGGTCATCAACACCGCTTAACGCTTAAATATGTTTGATGTGGTGAGTTACCGGTAATTAGGTCAACACTGACACTAGTGAGAGACAAATTTGGACGTGAGAAATATATTTATCTTTCAGCAATAACGAAATTTTTTATTTTTTTTATTTTTTTTATAATAACGAACATTACAGGCCTTTTATTATTTGAATTTCACCCTTAACTTTAAAGCTATATTTCGATACGAACTAAAGAAAATAAAACACATGAATGATATAGACATGGACCGTAGAATCTTCCTCGACGTGCTTTCACTAAAGTTGTGGCGTGAGGAATTCCAACATCCCATCATCTTTATCTGACATTATGTCTCTATCTTCATCAAAAGCAAAGCTTAGAGGAAGAAAAAAAAACAACTGAGATTTTTTTTTTTTCTTTAAATGAATGAATGAGAATTTGATGGTTATCATTATTATTTTTTTTTTTTTTTTTTGGAGAAAAAGGACAACAACAACCTCCTATTTAATACTACGCAAGCTTGCAGTCAAGGACAACAAAAATAGCAATGAAAATTAAAGTAAATTAATTCAACTTAATAGAAAATACGAGGCTCTAGAATTATCTATTGGTGCTAGAACTTTTTATCCCATTTGTGTTTAGTTAGAATTACTATTTAAATTTTTATCATAATATTTTATCTTATAAAAATTTAAATTTAATAATATTTTTATATCATTAATACAAAAAGAAAGACGCATGTTTTTACTTTTCTTTTTTTTTTTTTTTTTTTTTTTTTTTCTCTAAAGACAGAAAAACATCAGTATGCAGAGACTCAAAAGATATCTCACTAGATTCAACATGGTAAATATATAAAAACAACAACACTTCGATTCTTAACAGACCTAATCACAAAACTTCAATCAAAGTAAAGTAACCCAAAAAATACAGTAGTGCACAAAGATCAAGATTCTTCTACCAAACATCTATTGGCTCTAAACAATCGAGCATACAGGAGATAGTGTAGGGAGGATCACATGATAGAACAAGCGTTTGCGTTTTCATCGCTGAAGGCGGTGGTGTACCGCACCTCGGTGGAGCTCGCACGTGCGAGCTGCGAGATCTGCGGGTCCTGGGCATATCGCACGTACCCAGATGGGGCCTTCTTGTCGTAAACCCCAGCCGCGTACGGGTGCTCAACGACGTCGTATGGCACGTAGGGCCAGAGCTCTGCCTTCTTACCCGTCCGATATGCGACACGTGACACCACCTTTGAGGGGTCCACATATCCGACGACTGTGACCTTGTTGGCCTTGCGCTCCACATCTACCTGTTTCACACCCTTCATTCCCTCGAGCGCCCGCTTCACCTTCCGCTCGCATCCTTCGCAATCGATGCGGACCTTGACCTCCACCGTCTGATCAATCGAAAACCATTACCATATTAAAATTATGAATGATGTGGGTAGCAATCACGCCGTTCAATTTGTACATGACGCGTGGTTCAATCAAGTATACTATTAGTCATTGGAGAATGACATCATGACACGACATCGGCCGTTAACGGACAAGATAGCACAAAAACTCAGTGGCAACAACTCACTAGGAGACGATCATTATTGTTTGGCACTTACTATTTTTTTTTTTTTCCTTTTTTCCTTCTTTGGTTTTTCTTTTTCCTACCTTTTTTCACCCAAAATCATGACGCAGAGCCGTAGTTAATGGGTTTTTTTTTAGATATACTCAAATTCATAATTTTTAATTTTATCTTTAAAATTTAAATTTTATATAAGAATTTTATGTTATGATAAATAAAATTAATAATTTAAAGTTAAGTATATGAAATAAATTACCCTTAAATTATTTTTCATTCTATTTTTATTTTATTTTTGAAGTGCAAGTGATTAAATTCATAAATTGGATTTGTCTGTTTAGCAAAGTACTACGGACTATATAACTTTAATTTTCTATTTTTAATTTTTTTCATTGTTTTGCTATGAAGAACTTATTTTGGACTCAGAATTTCAGTAAGTACACAAATGCCAGTAAATGTACTGGTGAACTTCAGAAATAAAAAATATATAATAAGCAGTTCGGTTTTCACGTTTTTTCTAATTTGATGCGGTTATTAGATCTAAACAAACTTATATACTCGTTTTCCAAAATCCTTATAAAAAAGTAGCTTCAAATATTAACAAACAATTTTCATGGAGTAAGGTCTTTTCTGCTGAGCTTCATGAAATAATATAGGATTCCAAAACTTATGAAAAAACAATAACAATATCTGGCCCTTCAGAACCTTAAGATAACTAGAAGATCTCTTCGCAGTTCAAATATTTTAACCAAAAGAATTTCTAGCAAAAGAATATTTTAACCAAAAGAAGATAATTTGTAGAAGAACTTGAAAGACTAATTCCACTCCAACAAATCTAATGCATACGAAATATAGAAATCAAAATAGGATTATTAATAAAGTGCTAACCTGCAATTGCTTGCGCCTCTTGAGCTTGGAACGGCCGTGAGAACAATCAAAGAGATACGAGAAATGATCTAGAGCTCCCATTTCTCACTTACTAGAAACTTTTCAACTCGACAACGAAGATTGGAAAGAAGAAAACACCAAATAATTTTTTTTAAAACAAGTAGGGCAATTTGCAAGAAACCTTTTCAGAGAGAAAATGATAGGAAAGTGGACATATGACCAGGTAGGAGGGTTCTTCCACTTTATATAAGCGATGATTTCTAAATATCTTCTCTCTCACTAAGTCTACGGGGTGAGGTGACGAGGTGGCCCATGAAAATAATATAAAAATTGACCTGTTAAAAATCTAATTTAAGCGGTGATTAGCAAAAAATAAAAAAAAAAATTAAGATCTGCTTCATTTTAAAGGTTAAATTTAAAATTTAAATTTTATTATAATTAGAGTCTATTTAGTTCGTTAATTTAAATTTTAAATTTAAATTAAAATGTGATTTTATATGAAAATTTTTTATTATAATAAAAAAATTAAATGTAATTATTTATAAAATTTTTTTACTATAATAAAATTTAAATTTTAAAATTAAATCAGTGAAATAAATAAAATTTAAATAATTTTTAAAAATAATTATATTTAATTTTTTTATAATAAAAAATTATTATATAAAATTATATTTTAATTTAAATTAAAAATTTGAATCTAAACGGATTTATGTGGTATTTTTTACTGTTTTGCGCCACGTGTCCACGTTAGGCTCGGATAAATATGTGACGGTTAGAGGCCTGATTCCCGACGATACTGTCCAGGAAATTGTCTGTGCACCGACCGTGTGGGTCCCATAGGTTTGGCGGAAATGGGTATGTGTGGCCCCCACTTGGTTAATGGATTCATATCGCGGGTCGCAGTCGTGAGTGAATCGTCGCAGTTATTACTTTACTGGCCGCAACACTTATCAGTTACGGAGTGATTGTCGTCTCGTGCAGGGAGTGGGACCAGATATTTACAAAAACAGGGTCCCACTTGTGTGCTGGGCTTTGAATCCGAGACTGGATAAGGGACCGTGGTGTAGTGTGGCGCGTCCGTAGATTCTTTTCCATTTTTGTTTTTCTTTTGAAAAAATTATACTAGATAGTGAAATAATGTTTAATTCATGAATTAAAATTATGTAATTAAAATTATTTTTAATTTATATATATTTTTTATAAGATAAAATATTATAATAAATTATGAATTATGATTTAAATTAGAAGATAAATTTTTTAACTAAAAACTTTATAATTACGTATTTAATGAAGAATTGACCATTTAAATTAAAACGATTTGATGTAAAGATCTTTATTAATGATCAAATTTTATTTGATTCACTTTGTTATTTTGTAAGTTTGGACGGAAGTAAAAATGTCCGTAGAAATAGCATCTTCTTCTGCCACCATGTGCTTGTGTGCATGCATATACGAGAGAAGACACCTAGGCCTAAGTAGTGGTCCAAAGGAGCCATGGACCCCTTTTTTTTTTTTTTTCATGTGTGTAGACCATAATTTCACAATCTTTTTCACAACTAACTTTCCTCTTTTGCTTTTTTTTTTTTTTTTTTTTTTTTCATTTTTTTGGTTTCTAATCGAATTACTTTAGAGAGCAAACATACGTGATTAATTTGGAAGTTAGGAAGGAAAAAAAAAAACAATTCTTTGCCCTTTGGTATGTGTCGTTTTCTTATTTGGTTGGTTCATGCAAACCTAAGTTAATTAACATACGTGGCTTAATCATTACAAGCCACTTCTTCATTTATAAGGGTTTGAGTAGCTATTAAGCAACTAACGTGGACCTAATATTGGTATGATTTTCCTGCTGTAATCCAACCTTTAAAAATTCATTATTGATTTCACTTTATCAAACCGCCCAAGGTTCATCCGTTTCATACTTGACTATTTGCAAGTCTTCTCAATCATTCGGGTCGATAGATCGACTATTATATCACGTTACTTGCATGAAGTCACGTCATACCAAAAAAAACAAAAAAGACAAAATTTTTTCAGCGTTTTATCAATGCAATCCTAAATTTCTAGTTGCATAGTTGTAAGATAGAGTTTAAGATTTGTGATCACCTTAAATCCTGTCTTCTTCAAACTTGGACCTGTTCTCTTTGCAGCTCCATATGATATGGTCGGTGTTCAACATTCCTTTTTCAGGGATTAAAGGGTATGGCTTATAAGATTTTAAAATTTGCCAATTTGGAGACATATATTCGTAGTAAATAGGCGAAATGTACTTGTTGCTCCCCCCTTTCAAATTTTCTTTATAAAGTTATAGGTTTAAATGTTAAAAGCATCGCCAATGTTTTGGTTGATGTGCAAATGGAAAATTTAATATGTAAGTGTAAAAAACGCTTTCTAATGGAGTGTTATTTGTTATTTAAAATTTCTTATATGTTATATTTTGTGGTAAATTTTTTACAAAGTATGTCATATGTGAAATTTGGCATTGATTATTATTGGTTGAAATGATTAATTTTTCATATAATCATTGCAATTTTTACATTTTCTTATTCTTTTAAAAATAAAATTTTATTTTTATAACATTTAAAGCTTTAATGATTATAAAAAAGGTAGATTTAACTTTTCAAATAACATTATGCGTTACAGTAAAAATGAAAATAATATATCATATTATTCTTTTTAATGCTAAATATATTATTAGTATTAACATTAACATTAGAGATGATCTTAATAACTTAGATAACCGAAGTCTCACATTCTTTTTTTTTTTTTTTTTTTGGGAAAGATGAAAAATACCATTCAAAGTGGTAAAAAATTATTTAGTGAAAATATTTTATTATTATTATTATTTCCTTTTCGAAAAGAAATTCCCAAGGTCTTTTAAGAGCTTTTGTGGATGGGCCTTCATAAATAGGACCACTTGTTTTGTTGCAAGTCCCATCCATTCCAATGGTAAGAAACCCAGTTGAAGCCCATTAAACCTCACCACCCATTGCCAGATGGAGCCTGACAATGTTTCCCATTAAACTTCGAATCCGTTTATTTTATTAATTTAAATTTATAAATTGAGTTGAGATATAATTTTATGTAAAAATATTTTATTATAATAAAAAGTTAGATATGATTATTTTTAAAAAAAATTTACTATAGCAAAATTCAAATTTTAAATTTAAATTGATGAAGTGAACGGGACATTTTGTTCTTCTTTTCTTTTTAATAATTTTTCTTTTAGCCAAATTCCAAAATCACGTTCGTCCTACTTTACCCGACAAGTTAAGGAAAACTTTTCGCTATGATATGAAAAAGATTCAATTGGTAGGAAACAATTTTTAATTGGTACATTTGTTTAGTTCGTTAAATTATCATATTTTTTTGATATTTGGTTTTTGATAATTCAAAACTACATTTTAGCAATGGCACATTTTTTCATATCCTTATATTGTATATTCCTACAAATTCATACTGTACCCTGTTGTGAATCAAATTTCCAGACACCTACAAGATTACCATTAGTCGGTGAACAAGAACTTTCTTGTCAAGCAAAATTGAAAAAGTATATCTGTACTCCAAAATATTACCTTGTTGTTACTTTAGCAAGAAGCCGAATATCGTACTAGTAGCTATTAAGTTACTAATATTAATACGGGGTTGTTGAAAAAATGACATCCGTCATATCTTTTATTGCTCTTGCTGTCAATCAAAACGACATCATTTTCTCTTCTTTCAATGCCGACATAAACGCATGCTGTCAGTATGTTTAACTATTTACAGTTAAAACTTATATTTAATGAAAATCATAAAATGTGTTTCTTACATCATTTTTAAAAAATTTACAATTAAAGTTAAAAATTAAAAATAATTTTAACTTTTAAATTATATAAAAATTATTTTAAAATATAATTAATAAAATTTTTATAATATTAATAATATCTCTAAAATTAATATTTATATAATTACAATTTATTAAATACTAACTGTTTTATTTTTTTTTTATAACAACTTTTTTTTAACATAATTAACAATAACTTTTATAAACTCTACCTGCTACTAAATTGGCGCTTTGTTGTGTTACTTTCAATAGATTGTCGTTTTCGAAAGGACAAGTTTTTTGTTTTGAGCTCAGATGGAAGCATAAAGCGACACCTTATTCAATTTTCTTGGACGTGATGTAAAATGTATCAGTTTCTGCATGTGATCTCGCTCATTAAGCGGCCGCCAGGCTAATCCTTTATTTTCTCGTGCTTCGTTCTTCTGCAGATATTAACGCCAATCTACACACGCGAAAGTGTGTGTGTATGTATAATATATACACAAAATGCATGTTCACACGTAGTTATTAGAGTAACTACTTGCTTAACTACGTGTTAAATAATTTGCCCTTACGTAATTATTATCTGCAGCCAATTAAAAGGAAATTGGATATACCTATATAATCCTTCATTTCCTAGATCTATATAGGTCGGATCTAAATCTCATATGTGACAAAGCTAAAGAGGTACATATACATCATGGATTACTTTGTCCTATTAACTTTTTTTTTTTCAACCAAATTTCATACAAATCTCATATTATTAAGGATGACACATCCTAATCTTTTACTTATAACAAGAATAATAATAGAAAAAAAGAGGAAAAAAAAACACGCGCACACACAAGAAATTCGATTAGTTTATAAGAATATCCTTTAAAATGAAATTCTTTTTTATTTTTACCTCTTAATATTAACTTATATGTTTTTATATTTTAGATTAGAGCTAACTAAAAGGTAGAATTTTATTAAAAAATAATAATAATTTCAGTAAGACAAATACTTAAAAAGATATAATCTATATTTTCTCATGCAAAAATACCTAGAGGCCTTAGGCCTCCCTTTATGCTAACCTTGCTTTGATGGCCTGTGTTAAAGTTCCAGAATAACTACAAGACAATATATGTATATAAAATGACTTTGATAAAAGACGAGAAAAGTGGGGGTGGGGTTTGAAAGCCACATACGTTACTTTTGTAAAACATATGCTCAAGGACAAATGTATATTCAATTTTGCCGTATTGGTTTGATCAACTCCTACAGTATTATCAATTAATGTTTCCACATGGATGTGCATATCCTATGCCCTATGCACTGTCCTGGGAACTTAAAGTTTGTCGGTGTCAAATATTTTTCATTAGGCTTCTTCTTCCTTTATTTATTTTTACCTATTTTAGTCTTCCCACTTAATGCTAAATTGTTAAAAACCAATTTCATGGTTCCTTTTGTGAGTGTAGAGTGTTAGTTGACGCACTCTAAGACCAAGTAGGCCTCGATAGAAAGAGATAATGTGGGCTTCATTGACCAACATATTTTGTAGACAAGAAAATACACCATATAGCACATTTTATATCTATGTTTGAAGTAATTAACATATATTTTAAATAATAATAAATTATAACATATTTTCATTTTACTTTTAAAATAGAAAATTATTTTACCCTCTAAGCTTTCCGTGTTTGTTTACCCCCTCTCAAATTCATTTTAACATCCTCTCTCTACATCTCTCTCTCGTTTCTCTCTCTCTCTACAAGATTTTTTTTCTTCCTCTTCAATCTTCATGACAACAACAGCCTTTCCTTTTCTCTCTCCTCTCTCTCGTAGATATCTCTCCTTGCGTCGGGAGGGATCTTCACCAAGACCGGCCGCCATTTAAGATCGGGATCCGCCATTTTCCGTCCTTTCTTTGTCCTCATCAAGCTAGTCACCGACACTGATGAGATTTGGCGATCATGCTGACATCACAAACTAAATCCGGCCAGCCGAGATCTCAATCGTCATGAGGATCGGCTTCAATGAAGATGGTATCGACGCTGTTCTACGCATGGAAATCGTTCGCTTTGCTCTGCAACCGCGATATTATCTCTGGTTTTGTTGAGTTTTGTTTAGTTTTCTTGGGTTTGACAGGTTTTGGGCTTACATCTTGTTTGGCCAGCAAGGTTTGGGCGACGAGGCATGGCCGATAGGGTTTGGGCAACGAGGCATGACCGGCGAGGTGTGGCCGGCATGGTATTGTCACGCCCCGAGGTCGGGGTCAGTGACGTGGAGGCTCGGTTAGGAGTTAAAGTAAAACATTAAAGAAAATTCTCAAACAAGCCTTCCGTTTAATTGAAAATAAATCACAAGGAAAAGACTAAAACTCAAGCCTCTTACACTGTTCAGGGCTACACCCACAGGAACTATCCACATTATTTTACAGTATCGTACACACATGAACGTGTAAGTAAACATTACAGACATCAACCAGAGTCCAGAAATCCAAATATAAGAGTTTACATAATTTACAAATTCTTACATTCGTACACAACAAAAGGATGAACATAATTCTCGCTTAACCGAGTGGTAGCAACTCGGCTACTCCGCATTGCTCCTAGAGTCACCTGAGAGGGGTTAACATTTATAAAACAATAAAACGTGAGTGAAAAGCCCAGTAAGATATATTTTGAAATAACTTTGTAAACGAATAAATAAATAAATGATTAAACTATGAAATAAATATAGACATTCAGTTCCAACACAACAGCCGGAACCTCACATCCTTTTTCTCAAAGGAAATATGAGTGAAAATCATCGTATTACAGGCATCAGCAAATAATTTATATTATGATAAATTACTTACACAACCAAATGCGCAAGCCATCACCCCCGGGCTGGGTTTCGGGTCTTGCCCTCAAGGATGCACTCTCCACATCCTATCTAGGTCATCAGCATGTTTTCCGGTTCACAAGATCTCTTGTCTTAAGAAATCATTCATTAAACTTTATGAAACCGTTCATTATACTCCCATGAACTACAACAAGCCATGGGGTTAAAAATGTTTTTCTTTCGCAAACATGCCCTTTCTTTAAAACATTTGCGAGGTCAAAATCCTTTTTGAAAACATGCTCATAAAGGAAAGGGGTAAGAAATCCTACTTCATAATTATCAAACCTGTGGCTAACAATGCAATATTATGGCTTCTGCTTCCTCAAGCCCCTGAATCCGAGTCCTTTGCTAACACTGATACAAGACAACACTTTAGGATCCAATTCACATTCCTAAAGCAATTTCAATCTCAGTTATACCATTTGATTTTCTATTAGTGTGCCATAATCAATTTCACGTTTCAAATCATCATTCCAAGGGTTTTAAATTCCAAAACATGGATTAAAGATGATAATCCATTTACTCTAGGTCCACAAATGTAGCTAATTTGGACTCTCCTAAAAAATCGGGTCAAAACAGGGTTTTCAGGCAAAACATGGTGAAACCCAGTGTACACCAGTCGACCAGTGACAGAGCACTGCAACACCACCGGTCGACCGGTGGTGTGCAATTTGGTTGACTGCATTGGTTAACCGGTAGACTAATGCAGTCCGGTCGACCTGTGAAGAACAGCAGGGTGAAGAAAGCCCGCGAAACCAACCCAAAAACCTAAGATTTTAGTTCCAAATTGAAATATCTCAAAAGAAAACCACTAGATCTGGGTTCTAGGTCCTAAAACAAGTCCAAAGAATCCAAGATCTCTAAATTTTACCACAGTTTTACTCAAAAACTATCAAAATCTATTTCGAACCAAAAATAAGTTTTTAAATCTGAAAACTTAAGATTCAAGAGAGGTTTTTCAAAAATCTTACCTTGAATCCTTCTCTTGACATTGAAAACTTCTTAGAATTCCTCTTTGGTTCGAAATCCGGTTGATTTCGAAGCAAAATGGAAGAGAGAGAGAGAGTGAGAACGAGGAGTGTGGGAAAACGACAGGAGAGAGAGAAAAGGCACAAGAAGGAAAAGGAAAGGAAGGAAAAGAAAGAGAAAAAGAAAAGAAAATGGACATATATCAACATTTTAAAATAACAGTCCAGAAATGTGCACATACACACTTCTGGGTTAAAATAAATATTGAAAATATTTAAATACCTTGAAACTATTTAAATTGACACGTCAAAAACATTTATTAAACAATAATCAATTAATTAAATCAGATTAGGCACACTAATAAATCTTAATGACCTCAATTAATCCCATTTAATTCTTTGGGGTGTTACAGGTATAGGCTGCAAGGTGTGGTCGGCAACGTGCCCAACAAGTTTGGGCTGGTGGGAAGAAGAGATTTGGGGTTGATTTTAGGGTTAGCTTTTTAATTTGGGTTTTATTTTGGGGTCGATTTTGTAATTAAAATAATTTTGGAGAAAGTTTCTGTAAAGAAATGACTTATTTGTCATTTTTTAGTTTTATATTTTTTATGTTAAATTAAGACCCAAAAAATAGATTTTTTTTTTTAGTAAATATGGTGTATTTATCGGTTGTCAGAGTCGACTGCTTGATTTTCAAATAAATACAGTTTTTACTGATCGTCAAAGCTGGTCTCCAAATTTTCAGATAAATATGGTAAATAAAGTATTTACCAGTAAATACGGTATTTACCATTCACTAGAGCCATTCGCCGGATTTTCAGATTAATATAATAGAGAAAGTTTTTGTAAAGAAATGACTTATTTGTCATTTTTTAGTTTTATATTTTTTATGTTAAATTAACACTCAAAAAATATTTTTTTTTTTTTTTTTTTTTTTTAGTAAATATGGTGTATTTATCGGTTGTATTTATCGCTTGATTTTTAAAAAAAATCGATTTTTACTAAGCCAAAGTTGGTCTCAGATTTTTGGATTTTTAAATAAAATTTACAAGTAAATTTTTACTAATCGTATTTACCAAAGTTGGTCATGATTTTCATATGAATATGGTAAATATAGTATTTATTTACATTTAATAAATGGCGGATTTTCGGACAAATATGGTAAATATTTATTTAGTAAATATGATATTTATTTTCTGATAAATAATATATACGTTAAATGGTATTCTGCGGTAATATGGCATTTCGAATCATTTGGAGTCGACAATTGGATTTTCGGATAAATATGATATTTACTAGTAAACACGATATTAAATGCCTAAATTTTTCAGGATAAATATGATATTTATTTAACAGATTTACTAGTAAATACAATAATGTGTTAAAGGGTTGCACGAGTCGGTGCCTAAAAATAAATATAATATTTACTAAAAAATAGTTTTTGTAAAAAGGTAAATACAACGTTAAATGGTAAATGGCATTTTCGAGTAAATATGATATTTACTAGTAAACACGATATTAAATGGTAAATATGATATTTACCGCTAAATACAGTATTAAATGGTCGCCGAAAAATAGTCTTTGAAAAAGGTCATTGGTCGCCATAAAATGTTCACAGGTCGCCGGAGCAGCCACCGATCCCGACCATAATGGGCTTGACTATATGCTACTTATTTTACAAAATATGCGGACTATTTTTAAAAAAAATTGATGTTTAGAGAGGGAGAGTGAGGTGAAAAAGGAGATTTTAAGAGTAGTTTTGAGTTTTATTTTTAAAAAAATATACTATAATTTACTAATCACTTTACTAATTATGCTATTTCTCTCCGCCTCCCTTAATCGACTCAATGTTTTCAACAAACTATGGGCTCAGCATTGATCTATGTCTACAGTCAATAAATATAAATGAGAGCACATACATACATAAACATATATACATATAGCATATATCTTAACCGCGTTCAACAGTCAAAAGACTTGAAAGTAACAGCTTGAAGACAAGAAGGCTGTATATTCAAAGAAAACTCGATCGTTTGTAGTCTTGACAACGATAGCTACAGAAGGGAAGAAAAACTTCTTGTTTATGTGGGAGCGTCCAATTTGAAGAAAGAGATCAGAGGACGACCTTCTAATAAGTAATTATATCAATTGTGTAGACGTGTTTATCTTGGATTAATTGATTCTACCCAATCGATCTAAATAAAGTGTGCACCAGCTGTTATTGTAGTTATTTTATTAGTTATATAGTTATTGTATCACGTGGTTAAGTTTCACCTTAATTATGCAAATGATCAGTTCCTAAAGAAAAGCATACAAATCAATGTTTAGTTCACCAAACTTCACCGCCACAAAGCACTTCAGAATTAAATATATTTTATCTCTTAATTTGCATCATGAAAGCGATTTGGTATGAGAATATCCTTCTCTCTCTCTCTCTCTCTCTCTCTCTCTCTCTCAATCAAACTTGGCATGTTTTACGAGTTTGTTTATTGTGTTTTGTCGACTTAATTTGCAATAATCTTATTATAAAATGGAAAGATACTAAACAAAATATGCATGCATGATTATAACAAAATGTTAGGGCCGAAGAATAGTTTATCATAAGGTTTG
This sequence comes from Morus alba, assembly GCA_012066045.3. NCBI lineage: Eukaryota > Viridiplantae > Streptophyta > Magnoliopsida > Rosales > Moraceae > Morus > Morus alba. The sequence continues at coordinate 7,720,481 of CP050230.2, read as the reverse complement.
AAATATCTGTAAAATAAAAGTATAACACAAAAGAATTCAACGAAACAAACTTGAACATTAGAAACGGTCAAATATTCAAAAAACATTGTTAAAGCTAATATCAGTTACGTTGTTGGAATCGAGCTTCTTGGAAGCGAGAGTAAAGTCAAATGTTGAAAAAAGCAAAAACGTTGATCATTATGCTTTAGAGAAAAGCTAGGTGCTATGTATATTTGGCACGTCCATATATATGCGAAAACTATGGATATATATTATATATATAATATATATATGTGTGTGTAATTTATTTGATTCAATGCTCTCATACAACCACCAGAGTCATATTGTCCTCGTGATCCGCATATACGGACAAATATATGAACTATGCCAAGTTTTCTAAAGTTAAAAAAGGAAGAATAATAAAAGAAAAAACAAGAACATTCATGTAGCTTAGTCAAAGATGCACGAGAAGAGGTATACCCAAAAGCTAGTGCTTTTTTTTTTTTTTTTTTTTTTTTTTTTTTTTTTTTTTTTTTTTAAATCTTTCTTTTTTGTGGTTTATTGGCATTAAGGAATTTGGAGAAAACTTTCACAAGAGTTGCGTGTGACTGTCTGCCATGTAGAGTGTGAAGTGTGAACACTGAAAATCAACCCCCGACGTTTTGTCACATTAATTAACTCTTTTTCTTTATGAGAGCATCAAACTACATGAAAGAAAAAAGAGTGCTCTTCCCAACAACTATTTTTTTTTTCTTCCACTATTTCTTTTATTAACGAGTTTTAGGGTAATGGGGTTTATTAATTCTTTATGTCTCTTTTTTGTTTATTATTTAATTACTGCCATAATGTAAATGTAATGGTGGTTTACTAGGGAGGGAAGACTCATAATTGCTTAGCCCGGCTTTTTCCTCAAAAAGAAATAGGATATTAAACTATACATGCATAGAGTAGCACTACCATATTATAAAGCAACGCACGGTGCAATATTAGCAGCCACATTATGCATGATAAGACAAGTTTGATCAGTTCAAAATATTATCCCTTCTGCCACTAAAGACATAGTAATTATACAATTCCCATTAATTTTTTTTTATTTTATTTTTATTTTTATTTTTATTTTTTTTACACTTTAGTTTTATTCAACCCATGACTTTAATTAGTTGGTGGATCAATGTAAATGTGCTCAAAAAAATATCCAAAAAATCACATTGTCGGCTAATGGTATCATTGTTTAAATTAAATAATGGACTCCACTTCATACATATCAGATCCAACCTCTCCATTATAAGATAATAATTTTAGTCTATGGTGTTCATCATGCAATAGCTCCAAATATCTTGATATGGGCCAAACATGTATAATAGCGTACGCATTGGTTTGAAACTTGACTTTCAAATTATTAAAACTTCTTGGGTGAATTTGATTGGGAACACCCACATAAGATACGACTGCTGCTCAAACAGAGACAAAGGAAGCAACAAAACAAAGCTCGTTGTTGTGAACATGACTGCATTTTCTCCAGTTCTCCTTTTTTTTTAAAATTTTTTTTTTTATCTTTGAACATAATAAGGATCTTACCTTAGGACATGTACAAGGTATATCTAGACAAATCCACTTACAATACGGCCGACTGAGTGGGCCCCATGTTGCTTAACAGACCATTCTCAGGTCAGTCGTCTTGCTTGCATATTATCAAGTCAGTGGATAACACTATTACAAAGTGATCTTGTTCATGCCAAATTAGGTCTTGCTTTTCTTTTCTTTCTTTTGGATGTTTTTTTGGACTCTCCTTTTTGGTGGGGCATTGGGGGGTGAAATTTTTGAATAGACAAGACCACATCTCTTTTGAAACATGGGTGATTTGTTTTTTTTTTTTTTTTTTTAATTTAATTCTCTCGATATGAAATCAGAAAGCTTTTGGATTTTTCTTTAATTTGGACCTAAGCGTGGGAGAGTTAATCCTGTTCGGACGGCAGAGAGGGTTATACTAGTTTCGATAAAAAGTAGGTAATTTACAAGGCGTTTGCTCAGAACCTTCAGGAAAAAAACAAACAAAAAATGAAAAGAAGAGGAAAAAAAAAAAAATCAAAAAGACTTTGAAAGTGCACCATGTTTATCACTTGTCCAAATGCACTCAGCAACATCATGGAAGTGTGGTATGTCATTTCATAGAGATTTCTTATTTAATTTAATGGTGATGGGTTTGAAAATAGATACACATGCTTTTAGAAGAACATGCTTTTCTTGTTGGCCGTACCTTAAAATCATAGCAAATGGACATAATGCAGCAATGCACTTCCATCTTAATCACTATTTCCTATGGCAATTATCTGTCTATATAATAATAATACCAATTAATAAATTAATAATAATGTGCGTATTCTCTCACTGTCACACTGTGGTTTTTGTCACTAACGTGGTGTTTTTCCAGCACCAATGCCTTTTCATGTTTAGCTCTATTATTAGGACTAAAAAAAAAACAAAAGAAAAAAGATGTGGATTGATCAGTATTGCAGTGCGTCCATGTCACTTTGCCTAAAGCTATAAAAACAAAGGGAAGCAGTTGGGAAGTTGCAGAAAGACTTTGCATCGAATGATGAGAAAATGGGGCTTTGGATTTATGTGGCACCTCACGGCATTAATAAGTGCCTTTTTGAAAGAAATAAAATAAAGAAAGAAAGAAAGAAAGAAGGAGATATAATAACAAATAATTCAATAATAATAGTAATAATAAATGAAAAATGAAACAAATTGAAAAAGGGCTATAACATTAGTCAAATGATGGGAGCAATGGGTTCACATGGATTGCACCATTGGGTGCAGAAGGAGCCACCCCAAGCATAGAAATGGCTCGTGGGTTGCGGTGGGTGGGCAGCACATGATGTGAGAATTATGTGGCCCACGTAATAAAATAATAGTCCATTAATATTATTTATTTAACGGTTTAATAATTATCTTAAAATCTTATCGGTTATAAGGAGTTATAACTCTTATTAATAGATGTGTCTGCATCTTATGAAAGAATGTGTACTTTGATGGAAGACACTAATTCATGATTTATAAAAAGAGTCTAGTCCTCTTTTTACTCAATAATTGTATATCTTCTTTCCGTCATAAAAATACATTAGGATTATAGAGAGTTTAGAGAGAGAAACTTAGGGCGCGTTTGAAACTCGTTCTAAAATAATTTTATTTTGTGTATAAAAATAGAAATGAAAATGTTTTCAATCTCAGGCAGGAATTATTTATGAAAATGCGTTTGATAGTTTTATTCAGAGATTATTTTCAATATAAGAAAAAAATTGATACTCCGTTTAGTTTTACATTTTTAAAAACACGTAATAGTGATTTAAATAATATATCAGTTAATTAATTAATAAACTACCCAATCAATACACTAATAATTAATATAATATATACATATCTGTTATATGTAAATATTTTATAGTTACTACTTGTCTTGACATATGTAAAATAGTAAACAATTAAAATATCAATTACCATACACATATTATTAGTTAATTTATATATAATAACATAGTAATTAGCATTAGCAATAAAATACTTTTCCTAAGCATGTCAACTACAAATCAGTTTTTTTAGAGTACATTACAAATAATTAGTAAATAATTACAAATAAGATTACTTAGTGAATGATTAGTAAAAAAAAAAAAAAAAAAAAAGATTACTTAGTGAACATCCTGGCGTATATTACTGCCTTATATACTAATTCCACATTTCTTCATAATTTGACATATTATTCTTATACTAAATAGAGAAACACCAAAAAAAAAAAAAATCAAATACAATTCACTTTAAATTTTTTAAAAAAAAGAAATGCAAAAATTCAATTACAATCATCTTTCAAATATACTGAGATATACAAAGTTGTATGAGTGAGTAGAGCTCATCTTGCATCTTCATTACATCTCTCACTTGCACCTTATGTCACATATTGCAACATGGGAATAAGACCGGAAAAAATGAAAATGAGAAAAGGAAAACGATTACAAATCGTTTTCAGAAGTTTTGAAATTTTAGGAAAAAGAAAAAAACGTTTTCATTTTTATTTTTTGTACTATGCGATGCCAAATGCAATCTTCAAAGCATTTTCATTTTTTTATCTTCAAAAAATGTGAAAAAGTTTTTAAAATGGATTCCAAATAGGCACTCAGATTCTACTTCTACTTCAAACTCCTTGCGTAAGTGATCTTTTTCAAATGAAAATAATGAGTCAAGATACGTTTTTAATTCTAATTCTATGAGAATCATAATGCTCTAAGATCTCTCCATATTATACATTTAAAGTTTTACAAATGGGCCCACCACCATTACCATAGGCTTCCCACCTTCATGTGATTAATCACAGTCCCTAAGCATGTTTTTAGTTTTTACACCCCAATATTAAAAACAAACAAAGAAATAAGAAAATTATTGACAAAACTATTTCACAATTTACATAGAAAATGAGAGAATTCTATAGTAGAATATGAAATAAGGGGTTTTATTCTATAGTCTATGTAAAAATGGATTACTGCTAGTCTCTTATATTTTAGCTATTATAATTATATCATAATTTGTCTATTTTGTATACTTTTATAATCTGATGCGATTTTAATCAAATCTAATAGTTAAAAATTGAAATTATTGATAGGGCAGACTACTGAAGAAACTCCTATGAAACAATTAGAAAGAACACCCTAGTAGTATAACAATTTAAAATTATCGATCAACAATAAGGCTATATTGGATTAAGAAAATCGTGATGATTTGAGAAATTTGATAATAATAAAAAAAAAAAAACTATCAATTTATGATTGCGTCCTATTAATATTATAAGATATTGTTATATTCATTATAATCAAAATTCTCTTAGAAATAAAGAAATGAACGGATGATGAATTGATGATGCTTTTCAATGGCGTAGGGAAATGAGAAATGGGAAATAGGATTGCAATAATGGTCTTTATTTTTAGTTATCGTGTTCCATGGACTTTTGTGGTGGCGAACCGTTGAATTCTTCTAGCTTAGTTTATAAGTCGATGATGATGATGACGATGATACATTGAGAATGGGAATAATTTTTCTTTTCCGTGATTTGGGATGATGCTATGGAAACCGTCCATGTTGCTGTCCCAAGAGAATTGGCGTGGTGTCGGTTAAGTTTAATGTCCTATATTTGCATGTGCAAGGGCCAGATACATATATATATATATATATATATATATATATCCTTTTTTCCTAGGTAGGAGTTTCAAAATTCAAGAGCGTAAAAAGAGATAACGATAGGGGAAGAAAATAAGCAACAAAACAAATACATGACATGGCCTACACACTACAACAACAACAATACAACTATGAATTGTCCCGCGAAATGTTTAATCTAGAATTGCGCCACTTATGCGCTTCACCACTTTTCTTCTACCTTTTAGAATATAGATAGATATATATATATATATATATATATATATAAATATATAGATTTGAGTCTTTATCTAGTCAAATTAGCAGGGTCTTTGTCATCATTGCCAAAAACGTTATTTTTGAAGGCTGCTGCTTAGAAGCTTCTCGTGTTTGCGAGAAACCACTGGGAGGTTTCTGAATAATCAAAATCACCCTAAGAAGAGACAACAGTATTTGTGAAAGGTGATGATGAAAACGTGTGATCATGGTCGAGTGATAATAATGAAGCACTAATGCAGTCTTAATCTGCCTCGCTTTACATTCTTTGTAGAGAACCAAGAATTTGTTAATTGTGAAATCTCAAAGAAACCTCCACTAGTTTGGCCTTATTTATAGCCTAGGCTATATATATATATATATATATTCAATATTCATATTCCTATACAATTATCAACCCTTTGGTGAAATATTTATTTAATGCAACGTAAATCTTTTTGCTTATCCTGGGGACACCACAATAGGAGCTAGCGTGTTGCTTTCTTCACAAGGAGCATTTAAGAATTGGAAAGTTCAAACTTAAAAATCTGTATTGTCAGCTTTGGTATGAACAAATTCACAACAGATTTGCAAAAATATATAGTAAATAAATGCGTGATTGCATGGCAAGCGTAGTTGGACTTTTTTTTTTATCACAACCAAGAAAATATTAAAGTAGATATACCACGAGTTTAGGCAAGTTTCTTTCCTTGGTCCCCTTTAACATTCATATATATTTTCCTTTCTTTTTTCTAGAAATATACCTTATATTTTTCAAAGAACGTTGGGTACGTTTAGACTCACATATCTGCCCCACACCTAGAAAGATTTCTATACAGCAAAATTGTCAATAATAATAAGGGAAATAGTAAAAAATAGGCCAATGTGAAAAGCTTAAAAAAGTATATAGGTGAATTTTTAATTATAGAAATTAATAGGTCATAACTTGTCAAGTTATGGTTCGTAACTAGATAAGTTATGGACAATCTTGTCAAGTTATGGTTCATAACCGGACAAGTTATGGACAATTATGAATAATAACTTGTCGACTTATGGTTCATAACCAGACAAATTATGAACGAAAATAATAATTTAGCCTATTTATTAACTTATGTAAATTATTGGCCTATTAATTTTAATTCATCTCAATTTTTAACATATTTTTCTCTTTCTCCCTAATAATAATAATAATAATAATAATAATAATAATAATAATAATAATAATAATAATAATAATAAGTTATTACCAAAAGCGAAACTATAAGAGTCACCTTACCACCTAATTATCTATTAGTTAATAATATAAATTCCACGGGCTACACATAGAAAGTTCCCCAAAATCAAAAGTGTCCTAATCATTTTTTTTTTTTTAAAAGAGTTAATTACATACGTATCTATGCAGTGAATGAAAAAAGAAATATTCATAAATTGTGATATTTATATGTAAATCTATAAAATAACTTGTAATGACATTCTTATCTTTTATTAATGACTTTTAAAATCAATTCTACATATTCATAACCACATGCACGAAAACAAATATATTTGAAATGATATTATGTCAAAAACCATAATAATCGTAAACTTAATGCATTGATGCTAATGTTGAATTAAAGACATATCTTAACACATGAAGTTTTAAAATTATAATTTCGTGTAAATATTTATTTGAAAAAACACAAAAGATGTTTTATTTGTTGAAAAATTAATAAAAATACAAATGAAAGATTTTAAAATTAATTATTTTTATGTCCACTATGCAAGGGATGAAAAACAACGCATTATAACATTTTTATAACATTTTAAAAGAATGTTCAAAATTGTGAGTGTGTACATAAATATATAAAATAACGCATTATAACATTTTTATTTTTTTATTAATCACTCATAAAATTAGTTTCTTTTTATGAGAAAGAACCCTCTTAAAATTAATTATACAAAATCATAATCACTTTTAACACTTGTTTATTTCACCGACTTAAATTTTTAATTTTAGATTTTTACAATTAAAAATTCTCAAAAAATGTCATATTTAACTTTTTCTACTCGTTCATTTCGCTGATTCAAGTTTAGAATTCGAGTTTTGCTACAATAAAAAACTCTCACAAACAGTCACATCTAACTTTTTTGTTACAATAAAAAACTCTCACATAAAATCATATCTCAACTCGAATTAAAAACTCGAATCAACGAACTAAACGGGTAAAATAATATCACATCTCAATTTAAATTAAAAACTCAAATCCGTGAAACCTTAGGCCTCATTCACTTCAGCAATTTGAGTTTTTAATTCGAACTAAAATGTAAATTTATATATAAATTTTTTATTATAATAAAAAATATTAAATGTGATATTTTATAAAAAATTTTAACTATAATAAAATTAAAATTAAAAATTTAAATTGATAAAATTAAAAAGACCTTAAATGTGTTATGGTTTGAAGTTAGGAATAGCAAAAAAGTAAAAAGTAAAAAATAAAAATAGAGAAAAGCAATATAAAAATGAGGATCCTATAATTCAGCCTTTCCAGATGACCAAACTGACAAAATCTGTGATTATCTCTTTCTCTCTCTCTCTCTCTCTGATCCCTGAATCTCTGAATATATAAATACGGAAACTGACCCATTCACAGGGTCTCTCGTCTCTCACCTACTTTGGAATTGAATTTCTAATTTCTTTATTCAATTCAAAACAAACGTCCTCTTAAATCTCTGACCCGAGAGTTTAGTCACAAAATCTGCATGTGTACGTCGTTGCTTACCGCGTCCCATACATCTCTCTTTAATGCCCTCTAGACCATCTACATTAAAAAAATTTTAAAAATAAATAAAAATAGTCGTAAAAGACAGAAAAAAGTAGTTCCCTATTCTCTCTCTCTGCTTTCCAAGTTTTTCTCTTTTCGCCTCTATACATAGTTACTTTAATTATTTCCAACTCCTCTATTATTTTATTTCATTATTATTTAATTCCCACACACCATTATATATATATCTCGCCGACTCCTAGTCCACCACCTTTGTTTTTCTATACGTTTGTCTCAGACAGAGCATTATTTTAGGCGTACACAGAACAGGGCAGTTCAGAAACGGAAATACACATTTCAGGGGAAAAAAATATCAGATTTTTTTGGAGTTGATCTCTTGATTTCAAGAGAACCCATTTGAGTTTATGCATTATCGAAGGTGTTGAAACGATTTTGGAGAAGTTTCTGGTGTTTGGTTGCTCAGAAAATATGGCTATTCAAGCGCAGTTGTACCAGGAAAATCTTGGGTTTCCATTGTGCGGTTCGCAAGATTGGATGATGGATATTGGAAATAATGGTTGCGGTGCGTTTAACTTTAACCAGTTTTCTTTCGGTTCTCAACAAAAAAACCATCATCATCATCATCAAGATCAGCAGCAAATATTCATTCAAGAGTTGCAAAATCTGCAGCAGAAAAACGACAAGTTTTTGCAAGACAGTACTCCTCTATCAATGGCCTATTCCCAACGCATAGCGGAACAAGCCGAGAAGCAACGGCAAGAAGTCGATCAATACATCAAATTACATGTAAGAAACGTCATAATATATTTTATTCTTTCAACGAAAACGGGTTTGGATTCTGTTCTAATCATACTTATTATTTTTTTTTTTTGGAATTTCAGAATGAGAGTTTGAGATTGATGCTTCAAGAGCAAAGGAAGCAACTAATGACGACACTATTAAAGAAAATAGAACCCAAATTGCTAGCCCTTCTTCGAGACAAGGACGAAGAAATTGCACTAGCGTCTAAGAGAACAATGGAACTAGAAGATTTGCTTAGGAAATTGGAGAGCGAAAACCAGGCATGGCAGAGAGTTGCGCAAGAGAAGGAAGCCATGGTTGTGTCGTTGAACAACAGTCTCGAGCAGGCGAGAGAAATGGCCTCTTTTTGCCCTAGCAATGGCGCCGAAGACGCCGAGTCTTGTTGCGATTTTGGCATGGAAAACAGAGGAGAAGAAGAAAACAGAGGAGGAAAACAGAGTGTGATGGTTTGTAAAGCCTGCAATTCTCGAAGCTCGTGCGTTTTGTTGCTTCCTTGTAGGCACCTTTGTTCGTGCAAGGCTTGTGAGGCTTTCCTCGATTCTTGCCCCGTCTGTAGAGCGCCCAAGAAGGCTAGTATAGAGGCTTTGATTTTCTAGGCTAATTTTCCGGGAAAAAGTAAAGAGAAAAAAGAAAAGAAAAAAGTTAGACTGCAAATGCTTAGGTTTAAGCAGAGCGCGTATGGTTGATACTGATACTAGATATGATGGATATGCACTATGCAGTTGTGCACATATGTTAACCCTCTTTTCGATGCTAGCAATTTTTTTTTTTTTTTTTATATATATATAATTTGGAATTTGTTTTTTTTTTTTTTTTGTTCTTCCTTTTTATGACCTCTGAACCTGGATTTAATTTGTACTTTAAACAACCCAAATGAATTGAACAGAATTACAGTAAAGAGCATCTTTTCCTTTCATGGTGCTGTTACTGTTTTCCACTTTAGTTTTTTTTTTTTTTTTTTCTTTACCGTTGTATAATTTTTTTTTCCTTTATCAGTTATGTTGCATTGACAGAGGAAAAGCAGTGAAAGCAATTGTCAGATTGAAACTGTAGCTTTGTTTTACGCCACAAGCAATTTTCCCGGATGAGAGCAGTATTTTTTGTAATTGTATATTTCACTTTGATAAGTTTGCTAAGAAAAGGGGTTGAGAAAGCTGGTCCCAAAGCTAAGATGAAAGTTGGGAAAGGGCATCTTTAGGTTTATTTATTTTGTTGATTTGAGTTTAAAATTTAAATTTTATTATAATAAAAATTTTTTATAAATAATTAAATTTAATTTTTTTATTATAGTAAAAATTTCTCATATAAAATCACATTTTAACTCAAATTAAAAACTCGAATCAACGATCCTTAATTACCAATGAACAAGATCTCAAATTAGCATCTCCGAGTCCCAACTTTTCTGCCTTTGGGTTTTTGGCCTTTTTAACAATGGAGGCATTTATGATTCCTACGTTTCTTGAGACTTTCTATGGTCATTATCATCGTTAGAGAAAATTAGAAAATGTGCTCACTATATCAATCCCTGTTTAGTTTTGTCATCCATTATAAATCTAGACATGGACGTCTAATTTTGGAAACAACACTTCCATCAAACTTGGTTGGTCGATACGACCCGTAAAAGAATTTAGATCGCTGAAATTTTTTCGTTGTTGTTGTTGTCGTCGTCTCCATTTGATAAAAAAATAATAAATTTCAACTATTTAAATAAATTTATTTAATATAATTTTAGTGCCATGTGTGTTGGCAACTAAAAAAAAAAAAAAAAAAAAAACGAATGAATTAAACACATCCACTATCTCTTAATAATCAAATTTTGGAATGACGTCGTGACCGAAGTTAAGTATCATCACAACCTTTTTTTAGTCCAATTAGAATGACATGATATTAATAGATAGATTATAGATAAGATGGTAATGATATGTGACATCTATTGTTTATTTAATGAGATGGACATTACATGTTCAAATGTGTGATGATGAATTGGACTAATTTGTCATGATTCAGAGAAAAAGAGGGTGAAAACCCAATATGGGTTAGTTGAGATGTACAAAAAATGAGGGTGGGTGGGGGTGATAATGGTATTGACAGGAGATTCTGGTCCTCCTAATAATCCGCTGCTTTGCAGTAGTGGGTGGAGGTGATGGGTCTCTGCGGCTTATCTGTCTTTATAACTCTCATCCATCGTGTGACTCTTTGATATTTTTTATTTTTATTTTTGATACGCACTTGTGGGTCCCACTCGAGATTTGGTGTTTGGCTGAGCAACGTCAATGAAGCTGCGGGAGAGGAAAAGATATTTAAAACTCAATCATTTTACGAATTTAAATTTTTAATTTAAGTTAAAATGTGATATTTTTTTAAATTTTTTATTATAATAAAAAAATTAGATGTAAAATTTTTTAAAAAAATTTTCTATAAAAATTTAAAATTAAAAATTTAAATTAATAAAATAAATGATATTTTATTTTTTATATTCGTATTTATTTTAAATTATAATTTATAATTTTTGATAATATTTTTTTTATAAAAATATATGTAAAATAAAAATAATTTTTAAACCATAATTTTAAATATAAGAATTTTGAGTGTGAGAGTGTAGTGAGTGGAAGTGAGATAGCATGTGATTGCCAAAATAATAATAAAAATAATAAAATAAAAAGAAAGGAAAAGAAAGAAAAAAGCGAGTGCCTGTACTAGGAAGGTTTGTTGGGCTGAGCCGGATGCTTTGTCCCAACTAGTAACTAGTAAGCTCGATCCAATCGGGCTACTTAAGAAAACATAATAAAGCCCAATAAAAGCTTGGGGAATGCAACGCAGCTTTGGATTTTCGTCACTTCAGTTAGCGTTTTGGATTTTCCCATTTAGAGGATTAGTCGAAATTAGACGAAATGGGTTTTTATCAAGAGTGTCCCCAATGATAAAAAGTAACGTACTAGATTATTAACGATCTTTTCTAGCGTCGGTCATTAAAGAGTAATCTATCGGCTTATCACCAGTAATTTACCAGGTTATTTTTTGTCCACTGAAAAAAGATTACAAAAGAAAACATCAACAAAACGAAACGAAAACAAGCGGTCGCTATTTTTATGCGGCTTTGTCTGCACTCCACTCTTTTTTTGGATTACTCTCCTCATGTAAAAACTCCAAGAACGTAAAGCTTACAAGGCAACAGAGTGTGAGATTGGATAACCAGAGTCTAAAACTTGTTTGGCCTAGTACAACCTCCAAAATAGTCGAGCTTTCCCCAAGAAATACTTGAATAGAGCCTCATTCCCTCGAGTAAACAAATGAGGCCGTTATCCTGATCAAATTCCAAGTCTAAAATCAAAGAGATCATAGTCTTATAAGCTCGAGTTAACCGGTTTAAGATCATGATTCTAATTCTATTAGTACTTTTCTCTTATAAAAATTTAAATAAAAAAATTCTCACAAATTAGTTCTCTTAAAAAAATTTGAACTCGGTATCAAAATATGTTTGGTTTGTTTAATCACGCGAACTAAACGGATCACTAGAAACCCATAACTCGTTCATCTTCACCCTTGCCATCAAGCGTCTGCTTCTAGACCGCTTTCAGTAATTGCACAAAGTTTCACCATCGGATTCAATTTGTGTTCTTCAGGGTCACCCCGAGTAGCAGACAACCATTAGCTTTATAAGGAACCCATAAAACAATCCATCTTTGTCATTTCCGTCTACCTTCGGAGCTTTTCTAGAAACCATTTAAAGTTCGTCTCCTGAAGTCCGCCACTATTCATCTCTGGTTTGATCTTGACTTATTGTTCGAGATAGCTCAATGGAGTTCTCTCGAAGAGTGAATGTTCCTCTCTCCATCAACCAATTCATTGCTCCTCACACTATTATTTGATCTCACTTGTTCCATTTAGATTGTTCTACAGTACTTGCGGTCATTTTAGGTATTTTGGCAACAAAAGGAAACCTTAACAGCCATTATCTCTAAATCTTTAAAATTTTAATGAACAAAAATTCATAAAATTAAAATTTTGTATGAATATTTAAAGTTTTTGGTTAGTTATAGTTATATTTATATAGTTTCATAAAATTGCCTTTTTATGGATTTTTGGTTCCTCTTTTACCCACATTTGCTGTAGTGAAGTAATTTTTGTGCTTTTTTTAGAGATGCATTGCAACCATTTATTTCTACCACTATTCATCAACTAAAAAACAAAAAAGAGCAACAACACATCCATAGAAATTCATAAATTTTCACGCACATCTTCAAAATTTAAATTTCATTCACCATTTAAGTCTCTTATCCTGTTATGGTGATCTAACTGCAAAAGCTTATGGTGAAAAAAAGGTAAAAATGAGGTTTAACGACATAATGGATGAACGGATTAACACACACCAATAATTAGAGTCAGAGAAATAATTAAAGGAGAATGATATGAATAATTGTATATTGCCTCAATCATGTGCAGTGTTTATATACAACACAAAGAAATCACTAAATCTATAGCCAGGCTCCAGGTGACATAACAGAAAGTAAAGAAAATATTACAAAACCTAAGAGAATTACACATCACGACAAAAAATAACAAACTACGGAAATATAGGAGGGAAAACTCTCTACAGCAGAGGAAGAGAGATCTGTAACTAATCCTCATGACTAATTCTCACCGTTAAACATAATTAGAGCTAATGAAGAATTAGCGCTACCTAACATCCCCTTACAAGCTCAGCATGGTTGAAGAGACAACATTGAGCTTGGATCTAAGCTTATAGAAGAATCCAGATGAGAGAGGCTTAGTAATAATGTATGCAATCTGTTCTACAGCTAGTATGTGTTGTACTGCGAGTTTCTTAGCCAAGACCTTCTCACAGACAAAATACAAGTCAAGCTCTATGTCCTTCGTTTTCGAGTGCAAAATGGGATTTGCACTTAATGAAATTGTACTTCGATTGTCACACCATACAATAGGAGGTCTAGTTTGAAGAATTCTCAACTTGCGCAATAAAGATTGAACCCTGATAAGTTCAAAAGTGGTGGTTGCCAGACTTCTATACTTTGCTTCTGTACTTGATCAGGAAATGGTTGGCTGCTTCTTTGAACTCCGTGAAATGGGACAAGCTCTAAGGAACAAGTAGTAACCAGTGGTGGACTTTTGATCATAAAGATTAGTAGCCCAATTAACATCACAATAAGCATGCAACAAAAGATTTGAGGACCAAGGCAAATGAAGACCAAACTGAGCAGTCCCTAGCAAGTACCGTAAGATCCTTTTCATGGCTCGTCAATGAGTTGTTAAAGGTTGTTGCATGAATTGGCACACTTTATTCACACTATAAGCGATATCAGGCCGAGTAACAGTCAAGTATTGGAGTGCCCTAACAACACTTTTATATAATGTGGGATTTTCCATTGGACTTCCTTCCTGAGTTGAGAGTTTGAGGCCACCAATCATAGGAGTGGACAGTGGTTCAGCTTCTGGCATGTTGACCTTCTGAAGTAAATATTTAATGTATTTGTGTTGATGAAAAAAAAGACCACCTTGAGTAGTATAAAAAACTTCAATACCTAAGAAGAAGGACAATCTCTTAAGATCCTTAAGAGAAAACCTATGATTGAGAAGAAGAATAAGCTTCTTAAGTTCAGAATTATCACTCACTGAGATTAAGATGTCATCCACATACACAAGAATAAAAATGGTGGAAGTAGTGGAAAACTTGAAGAGCAATGAGTTGTCTGCTCTAGAAGAGGAAAAACCAAGCTACTCAAGTGAAAATTTTAGCTTATCAAACCAAGTACGTGGAGCTTGTTTAAGACCATATAAAGCCTTGTTTAATTTGCAAACAAGTGAACCTTGGGGAGAATGCTGCTCATATCTAGGAGGCTGCTCCATATAGACTGTTTCTTGTAAAACCCCATTAAGAAATGCATTATTGACATCTAATTGCTTCAAGGACCAACCTCTTGTCAAGGCAATAGTCAACACCACCCGAATAGTAATTGGCATCACAGTCGGACTAAATATTTCTGAAAAATCAAAACCTACAATTTGAGAATATCCGTTCGGAGCAAATGTTGGTTGATCCTATTATGTTCCCTCTTCTACCCTATCCAATCTCTCATGTATGTGTTCGAACTCTGCCCTCATCATATGTCTCATCTCTCCCATCAATGCTTGCATTTGCAGATTCAGATTAACGGGTGGTGAAATCTCTTCGCTTGTGCTTTTCTACTGATTTTGTGAGATGATTGAAATGTGTTTCACTAGAAGAATAATTCACTCAAATTCACTCGTGTTTCACTCAATTTAATTTGGCTTTTACCCTCTAATATGCTCACACACTCTGCCTTTTTTTCACTTGTATTCTTTCTTTTAGTTCTTTCAAACAACCAATCGAGGCGAGACTCAAACCAAACGAAATCAAATTTTGTCACAGATTCTTCTTTTTTTTTTTTACACTCAAGATTTAAGGGTTCCAAAACTAATGAAAACAAGAAAATTTCGGCCATAAAAATTAGGTCGACAGGCTGTGCACCATTGAAGATTGTAGAGCTCAAAAATAGCTTCGATTTGATATATTATGGACCCCGTAACGATTCCTAGATCAAAACTTATAGCCGTTCTCGTGATTTTCCTTCTTTTCTTTTCTTCTTTTTTTTGATCGGTTTTAGAAACACTAAAACCCTAATTCACGTTTTCTAGGGTTCGTAAACCTAGTAGAATTCAAAATCAAGCAATAGAAATTGGACTTAAACTCAAAGCAAGTAGGGAGTTAACAATCGGATTTTTTTTGGCGAGTTGAAAAGCTAACCTTAATGCCTGACTTTTAACAAAGAAAAGAAAAAAGCAACAAACAAGAAAATGATAGGAAAACCTAACGATCTTAGGCTCTGATACCAACTGATACGAACCATGCCAACAACGTGACGAAACCTGATACCAAATCTAGATACGACCCAAGGTCTCTCAAGTTTGATGGAAACCACGACCCAAGCAAGAGCCTTGGTATAGTGTAGACGCCACAAACAAGTATAGAAATTATGTTTAATAAGTCAAGTTGAACGCCACAAGGAATCCTTGATAAGTTCAAAAAATTTTCTTCAAAAACTCAAGAAGAATATCTCACAATAAGAATAAACATAAAAACTGTTTTGCATAATCTGAAAGTCAGCCTTAAATAGCCAAAATTTTCATGAAGAGTTTTTAATTGTAAAAGTCCTAATCTACCCTTAATGAGATAAACACACCTAAAAATAAAATCTAGGAAGGAATCAGAGTTTGACTCAAAATATCCTTCCTCCTAAACACGCCTATAATGGAATTCAAATTTTAAATTGAAACTTAAAACTAAAAAATAGGATTACAATGAAATCAAATCTTGATCTGTAATCTTGACTTGATCCCTTACTGGAAAACATGCCCACATCAGCTTGGACTTCCCCTTGCACGTGTATCCCGGAATGAACATGCAAGTTGGCCATGCAATGGCTCAATGGACGTGTGTGACTGATTGGCTCTCTTTCGGATCAACTTTGATGAGTAAAACCAGCCTTTGTTCACCCTCAGGAGTGAACACTCTCTTTTCTTGTTGTAGAACTCTCTGGACTAAGTTATTCAACTCTTCTTTGAATCTTTTAGCTCGAGTCCTCGTCACTGGACCAACTGGGATTTGAATTGGATCGTGAGTATTCCTTGCATCCCCGATGTCCTCATCAGAAAGGGACTTTGAACTTTCAGGACTAGATTTGGGAACATTTATTGATAAAGGAAACATAGACTCATCAAATTGGACATGTCTAGATATATACAATTGACCCTCTAGACTAAGACATTTAAAACCTTTGTGTTGATTGCTATAACCCAAAAAAGTGCAAGCAACTGATCTAAATTGAAACTCATGAGTATTATAGGCTCCTACGCACGGATAACAAGCATAACCAAAAATTTTAAGCATAGAGTAGTCGGGTTTTACCTTGAACAACTTTTTCAAAGGAGTATTGCCATGAAAGACTGGAGTGGGAAGCTTGTTAATTAGAAAGACAGCAGAAGAAAACGCATCATCTCAGAATTTAAGAGGCAAAGACGCTTGAGCCAATAAGGTAAGACCGGACTCTATTATATGCCTATGTTTGCGCTCAACAATTTCATTTTGTTATGAGGTACGAGGACATGACAACCGATGATTTATACCATGTAGTTGAATTTTTTTTTTTTTTTTTTGCAAAGGTCTATATTCTCCTCCCCAATCTGTTTGATTGTTGGTGTGAGCTCCGTTGGACACACCAATGTTCCTGTAAGGTATTCTTCGAGTCCAAGTCCACTAATCCCTGCAAGGATCTGCTGATTCCATAGCAGAAAATTTTCATTACTTAGCTGAACTGAGCCGATTTGGTTTGCTAGGTTGACTATTTGTATAGTTGGTGTAGAAGAAGGATGGGCTGGGTTTGATATAGAAACATTGGAAAGAGGTGTTTGAGAGGATTCTTTAGTGGAGGCTCCGCCAACCTTAGCCATGGAGGCTCTGACACCAAGTCAGAGAAATAATTAAAGGAGAAATTATATGAATAATTGTATATTACCTCAATTTGTAATAGCTCATGTACAATGTTTATATACAACACAAAGAAATCACTGAACCTATAGCCAGACTCCAGGTGGCATAACAAAAAGTAAACGAAATATTACAAAACCTAAGAGTATTACACATCACGACAAAGAATAACAAACTTCAGAAATATAAGAGAGGAAAACTCCCCACAGCAGGGGAAGAGAGATATGTAACTAATCCTCATGACTAATTCTCACTGTTAAACATAATTAGAGCTAATAAAGAATTAGCGCAGCCTAACAATTAGGAATTTGGGAACTTATCACAAGTGATAAAATCAAGGGATCTGTGATGAAAATTTTCTTTAGGTTCGGCTGTCAGGAGGATGTAATTGTTGTTATGTTGAATCAAAGAGGCGTGACTGTTATATTGATATAAAACAAAGGTTCTCTATGTAATTTTCATTGCCTCAATGAGTTTTTTTTTTTTTTTTTTTTTTTTTTTTTTTGGGGTATCATTGTCTGAGTTTAACGAACAAGGCCGGAATCAAATCCATTCGTTGCTTTCCTTCGCCTTTTTCTTTTTTATTTTCTTGAGAATAATTCTTTACTTCATTGTATTGTCTCTTATTTATAATTATTGTTAGATTAGATGCCTTGAAAACTTCAAATCTCCCCTCCGATCAATTTAACAAAAAAGTAAAATTAAAAAGGAGGGCAAAAGGGAAAGATCCACATTGAATTAGCAGATCACTTTCTGTCAATCAAACCAATTCTATCTTTGCTTAAACAACGGGAATATCAAACAATTGAGAAGAAAATTGTAAAAATTTCTAATGAACTGACAAGATTTCATTACAGTGCCTGTTTGTTATTAATCTTGAATAAAAAAAAAAAAAAAAAACTGATAGTTGGTTTGTTATTTTGTGATTAAAAGAAGAAGAAGAGTAAATCAGGGTAATTTAGTGCCAGTTTGAAATTATTTCTAAACACGTTTTTCACTTTTTTTAAGAACAAAAAAATGAAAATGTACAAATGCGTTTGGCACCGCATTTTCTAAAAACAAAAATTAAAAACGTCTTTATATTTATTCTCAAAAAGTAACAAAAATTGAAAATGATTAAGGATCATTTTCAGTTTCGACTGCACTCCCACCCCCACTCTTGTCTGACTGCCCCCCCTCCCTTGCTGCCGCCGCTCTTCTTTGACTGTCCCCCCCCACTCTTCTTCCCATTTTCTCTGTAGTTTTCATGTATATAATGTTTATTTAATATATTTAATAATATTATTTATTTAATATATTATTATTTTAAATATTATTATATGTTTTAAAAAATTAAACTACCAAACACAATTTTATTTTTTTTAAATTGAAAACAATCTCGGAATAAAATTATCAAATACATTTTTAGAAATAATTTTAAAATGATCATATAAAAAATAAAATTATTTTGGAACGAATTCTAAACGCATCTTTAATCTTTTCAGACTAATTATATGTCATGTGAGAGGTCACGTGAAAATTTCTGTGAGAAAAATAATAGAGATGGACAAAGAAGTGTTAATTATACTTATTTAGAGAATTTAAGGAGAATTTTGTTAAAATTAAAAAAATATGAATCAAATTGTAACCTATTAAATATGTCAGGGACTATTTGTGCCAATTAAAAAGAAAATCAAATCTGTGGAAATGTGGGCACACCAAAACGACACAAGAAGAACATAACATCTTCGTGAAGGTCACTCGCTTGTTCGTCGTCCAAGTGAAGCTTCTCTCTCCGCTGCAAAGGTTTCTCTTTCTAACTCTCTCTTTCTCAATGTCAATTTCCAGTTTAGCTTCCCTCTCATACCAGCAATCACGGGTCCCGTCAACGGTGGTTGAGATCTGGCTTTGGTTGGCCGATTTGAAATCAGTCCGATGTTTCTCTTCCCCAGCCTCTCTCTCTCTCTGTTTTTTTTTTTTTTTTTTTTTTTTTTTTTTTTTTTTTTAATCTCAAATGAGTTTGTAACGCGTTACTAACCGAAAAGAATGGATTTTCAATTTCGAAAATTATGATTTAATTCTTTTGGGTTTTTGTGGGTTATGGCAAGAATGAATATATATATATATATATATATATATATATATATATTTGTATATATATGGAGTGTGGAGAACATAATTGAATTTGTAATTTTAATGTATTTCATGCAGTTTCAATGGCGGGGAGATCAGTGCCAAGACCAAGAAAGCTATCTGTGTACCTCTATATTCCAAATATCATTGGTGGGTATTGAACTTCAATTCCTTTTTAATCCTATGCTACGTACATATTGCAAATTACTTGTAACTAAGACCAATGCCAAATTTGGATGCTTAGGAATCATATGGAAAGAAATGAACATGAAAATAAATGAAAAATATTGGTTATCGATGTAGCTTTTAGCTTTGAGTGGATCCATCTGCTTGATTGTGAAATATTTACGTAAGGGTCACATGACTCTAATCTGAGCTACTTAAACGACTAGTTTGTTGGGAATTATGATGAAAATAGTTTCTGAAACAGTCGAATTTTTGTGATTTTTTCAGACAACCATGAAATGAAACACACCCAAGTTTTTACCTTTCTAAGTACTAGTTTATTCTTGAACGTGTTTGTAGAATTCAGTTCAGTCCTTAGAAGAGATTGGTAAACTAAAAGACCCTTGATTGAAACCGCGATATGTAACTGGTAGACCCTTGCTGTTATTCCTGTGAGTTTATTGACCAATTCTACGAGTAATGGGGTGACAGGGTACATGAGGGTTCTTATTAACTGTTTTGCCTTTGCTCTATGCTTCTCCAACAAAAGGCTTTTCTCGGTTCTGTATTTCTTCAGGTACGAGTTAATTCTTCCAGAGCTTTTAGTTTTGAGTTTTATATTTGTTCTCCAGCGTCTCTGCATAGGAAGAAGTTTATGATTGAATTTACTTTTCTCAGCTTTGTATGTGATGGCATCGATGGTTGGTGTGCTCGCAAATTTAATCAAGGTATTGAACTGTGTTTTGGTGTGTTCACAGCTATAATTATGCGACTTACCAATCTGCACTTGGAGTTCATGGACCAATTAGCTTTGTATCTATTATGTGGGCAACAAACAGTAATTGATGTTAAACAAATGATGGCCGAAACCATTAACTTTTTATTCTCTGTTGTTTCAGTTTCTACCTTTGGAGCTGTTTTGGACATGATAACAGACAGGTGATCCTATAATCCCATTAACTCTCTCTGTCTCTTCCCTCTACTGTACAATTTGGCTATTGGTGTTGCAAATGCTTGTCTGTTTAACTTGAGGTTGTGGCTTTATGTTCTTATATCTCAGGATTAGCACTGCTTGTCTATTGGTAATCCTTTCCCAAGTATACCGGTAATTTTACCTCTCCATGCCCTTCATATTTAAGCTTTCTAGGTGTAAAATGAGCTTATAAGATTTTTTTTGTTTGTTCAATGCAGGCCTGGCTTGGTTTTCCTCTCACTGCTTGCGTTAGATATTGCCAGCCACTGGTTACAGATGTACAGGTAACTTTGTTTTTTTCACTTGTTTTGGAGTTCAAATTTGTCCCTGACGAGAGTTCTTTATTTTTATTTGGCTGACCTTCTAATACTTCTAATTGCAGTACTTTCTTGTCAGGCAAGGTTAGTCATAAAGATGTAAAAGACAGCACTAGTTGGCTTTTTAAGCTATATTATGGGAATCGGATGTTTATGGCTTATTGTTGCGTGGCGTGTGAGGTAATTCTATTGCCGTAGTAGTGCAATTTTATGTAACTGCAATGTTTCCCTTAATCTGACTGATTAGGCTTTACAGGTTCTCTATATATTGCTCTTCCTTCTTGCAAAGAACCAAACTGAGAATTTGATGGATGTAAGTTCTCTCAATTTCTTGATGTTTTCTCCACTAAAGTTTTCCGAGGATTTAAAAATGACCAACTTGGTTTCTGGCTTCCTTTTCAGGTTTTAGTCAATTCGACAAAACAGAATGTGCTACTTGGTGGTCTAGTTGGCGTAAGTTTATTTGGATGGGCGGTCAAGCAAGCTGTAAATGTTATTCAGGTAACTACTCGTAGTCTTATTTTTTCTAGAATGGCAATAACTAATATTTTAGAGTTAGAGTTCATGTCATGCATAGGATGTTATAAGAATGATGGAAACAAGTGTATGCAACACATTAGAATTATGGATCCAATATTTGGTAATAAAAAGTCGGAGATGCTATGTTATTCACCAGTTGACTCAAGTTTTGCAGAATTCTTTGGATAGCTTGTTGTGTTGGAATTTTACGTAAACTAATTTTTCTTAATTGGTATGTTGTGACATTCAGTTGAAGACAGCGGCAGATGTGTGCGTGCTTTATGACATTGAGAAAAAGCAGAGGCCCTAACACTTACTGATTTGTTGCCCAATTCGAGCGGCATCAATTATTTCATCCTCTGTTGCTCGCTTGTTCCCACTCAAATTTTCATGTTAACTTGTAGATGGGTTTGCGTTTAGTGATATAACAGCAGGGAAAACAAAAATCATCAATACTTCCGTGACATGTTTTGTCTTTGTTGGATTTTATATTTCCCTTTCTCCCCTGTTTTTGGGAGTGTATATTGTTCATCCACATAGCCTTGTTGCTATTTGCCTAATTGAGATTTGTATGCTGATGACGTGAAATGTTTATATATCAGAAGATTTTGCATTATTGTTTTTAACTTGATTTCTATAATTTGTGAAACACCTTTCATGCTATGGCGACGATTGGTACTAGGACGTCTACTCTTGATACCATGATTGTGCAACATGTATTGGCTAGAATCACAGAATTTGACATTCGTGTCAACTTTGAACACATGAGTTGCATTTGAGGTGTTTGTTTTTTCAAGTTTTCTATGGTACGATATCAAAATATTCACAATTGACAGAATTTAATTCAAATGCGGTAGTTCAAAACAGAGTTCTGTCGTTGGTGTGTTTGTTATTTTGTTTGTTATTTATTATTTATTTTTCATTCTTTGCTGTAGAATCTCATTCTTGTTCTAGCTTAATTTCTTGCTCTAGAATATCATATTATTGACACTGCATAATACGACTCGCTTAATCTCATGCTTGTAAGGTCGTCCAGAGACAAGTTCAAACCACAACATGGGCAACAAAACAAGACAATTTTGTTTGGGTAAAAGGTTAATTGCACCATTCGTAACAATACAAGAGTAAAAGAAGCAAAAGCGATAAGCCAATCCGGTCTCTACCATAAAAGAATTACAGATGCAGAAGGCTTTCTGTGTATATTACAACTAGTACGCTCTTAAAGGCAAGACAAGATAGCAAACGCGAATTTCTCGAAAACATGTTCATCTGATGAAGTTTTTGCTGTAAACAATTTGGAATGTCCTCTTTTAAGATACTTTTTCTAACTCTCCAGTAGAAGCTTGCAAAATATGAATCTTGAAACAAAGTCAGAAAAATCAATACAAGCTATACCCAAAGAACTGGCTGATGATGATGGCGGATCCGAGGGCAATTGCCACAAGGGAAGACGCCCAAGTCAGTTTCTCGGTAATTCTAGGCACCCTATCCTTTAATGCTTCACTACATGAGCCTATGAATACCGTGTAGCTTCCCATTGCAATTACAGTCCCAACTAGAAACATAATAAGAAATGCAGCACCAGCCCAGCGAGAAGGTAAAGCAAGAGCAGGCAAGATTATCATCAGTGCATCAGGTTGAAGCCCATGAACGATTCCGGTGGCAAAAGTAGCAAAACCAAACTTCTTCTTCTTCCCAAGTGTGGGGGTCTCAAGTGTTTCATAAACGCTAACATCACACTCGCCGCTCTCTAAGGCAACACACGGGGTGGGGACTTCTGAAGCTTCCCTAATACCCATAGCACCAATAACAAGAAGCGTAAGGCCAACTACTCTAGTACCCCAAGTTCGGATAACTTCAATGTGAAGCCGATCCTTCAGTAGAAGAAATACTAAGCCAAATATAACCTGACCAGCATCGTGTCCACATCCCCAAAGGGCTCCAACAGCTGCACTTTCCATGCGGGAACGTCCAATTGAGAGCGGAGCCAAAGCAGCAAGATGGTCAGGCCCTGATAATGTGTGTAAACAACCAGCAAAGAAACCAGTCCATGCGCTACTTAGTAGTTCAGTACGGAGCAGTCTTCCCCCAACGGCCGCTGCAGCAGCAGGGGCACCTGTCTTTGCTGTGGTTTGAAAACTCGCAAAAGCTGCCGGTGCAAAGATTGGTTGAAGAAAGATCATAGTGAGAACGGAAAGCATAATGCATCTCCCAGCAGTAATAGCCTGCAAATGTTTGCAGTGTGGAAACTTGTTAGCTCTCAGTACTAATATGGAGCCATAATGATGATCATATTGAAAGTTGATACTAACATCAGAAATTGAACGCCTTGTCATGAAAATTTCATCGTTTGATTAGTCACCTTATCAACTCGAAAGCATATGTTTTGCATTAAGGTTCATCATCCAGTTAGCACGATTAAGTAATTACATCTAATTTTTTATTTTTTATATTTCACAAACATATTCACCAATTAACAACTAAAAAGTGAAGTGGTCAAACACAATTTACACTTCAAGAAAGTTCCTCGATGTTATGTTTCTATATTTTCCTATAACTAACTCGTACAAAATGAATCGAAATTCGAAGGCCAGATTGGGGATCATTTTTTTTTTTTTTTTTTTTCAATCATTGTGCTAAATAGGGCAACATAGAGCTTAAGTTCCAAATTAAAAAACTCAAATGAGATCAATTCTCCGGTTTCTTTCTCCACGATTTCTCAGCAAACAAACAATCTATTGAGACCTAAACCCAATTGTCTGAAACTCCCATTTTCCCATGGAAATTGCATCAAGACAACGAAAACCAGGAACAAGAAACCACACAAGATTTGGACAAAAACAGAATTTTTCTTGAAGAAAACAAAAAATTGAGCAAACAATCACCTTGCTTTTCGCTGAAGCCCCAATTGAGATCTGTTTGGGAGACTGGGGTTCTTGCGCTGATCCATACGGAGACGCAGCCGAGGAAGAATACAGAGTCGGCGAAGAGTTCGACGGCGTTGGTAATGACGACGAAGAGGAACTCCGAAAAGAAGAAGAAAGCTGAGATGAGTTCTCAGATTTGCAGGAAAGCGAATTGACCCGCCTGAACTCGGGGCGAAGGGAGGGCAGAAAATTGAGCTTGGCTGAGTCGAAGCGGGCGAGTCGAGGAAGGAAAGGCGAAGGCTTGAGATGGAACTTCAAAGAAGGGGTTGGAGATGAAGAGGAGAGAAGCCTTTCCATGGCTTCCTTCCCTTTCAGTGTGTCTCCGTCTCTGCAAGAGGTAAAAGATTTTGCAGAGAGAGAGAGAGAGAGAGAGAGAGGAAGAAGGGTTGCTGAAGATAAAGTGTCGCTCAGAAGTTCAACAGAAAATTGAACATTTTCTTTGTCTCTGTCCTTTTTTTTTTGTATTTTTTAAGGCAATTATTTATTTATTTATTTATTTATTTTATACATTGGAAGCGCATATAATTTATTTCGTATATTTGGTATGCTAATAATGGGATTTTTTTTTTTTTTGTGTGGAAATGTTTGAGACTTGTTTAGTTTGTTGATTGAAATTTTTAATTTAAGTTAAAATATAATTTTATATGAGAATTTTTTATTATAGTAAAAATGGTTAGATATGGTTATTTTTGAAAAATTTTTATTATAATAAAACTCAAATTTTAAATTTAAATATGTGAAATAAACGGTGTTTTATTTTGAGTTAGTAAAAAAAATTTTTTTTTATAATTGATCCTTATAAATTAATGTGAGACTAATATAGCTCTTTTGTCCTTTTATTTTTAATTTATTTAAGTTGATTAATTTTGATAAGAAAGCAGTTATAATTAAGAGGTGAATAATAGAAATATAACTATTATAAACGGGTAGTTTCGTATTTTTTTTCTTTTACTAAATCATAAAGACGTGTAATAGAAAAAGTAAATTAGAAAATAAAGTAAAATAATAGGAATAAAGACGTTGATTCTCTTTTTAATTTTTACTTTATGGCGTAATGAGAAACAATTTCAATATTCATCTAGTGTTTATTAAATTTAAAAAAAGTAATATTATTAATATAATCACTAAAGGTCTATTTATACAATTAAATAGTTATTAACTACATAATAATTTATAGGAAAAAGGTTAAAAATAAGTTAAGATTTGAGATGAATTAAAATTAATAGATTAATAGTTTACATAAGTTAATAAATAGGTCAAATTATTGTTTTTGTCCCTAATTTATCTGGTTATGAACCATAACTTGACAAGTTATTGTTTATAATTCACGATTTTTGTCCATAACTTGTATGACTATGAACCATAACTTGACAAGTTTATCTATAACTTATCTGGTTATAAATCATAACTTGACAAGTTGTGACTTATTAATTTCTATAACTAAAAATTGAGCTATATACTTTTTTAACATTTTTATATTGGCCTATTTCCGTAATTTATAAAGGATAAAATAATTAAATGAAAATAAACTTATTAAGACAATCATTGTTCTTTATATGGGACCACTAAATTCTTATTACTCCCTTTGATTCAAAGTAGTTGCCGAAATCAATAGAATTCCCAACTTAAGACTATCCAAAACTTAAATTGGTAGAAGTTGAAACTCCCCAACCCACTACCCCAAAAGTTGGAAAATTCAGCTCTATATTTATTAATTCAAAGACAACGACCTCTACTCACAATATTTTATTGTGCCACCGTTCTTATTTATGTTGGAGAGTTAATAATGGTTCAATTCATTATGTGTGGGATTTTCATAAATTATGTCCTGCTCTTTAGTAATAAAAGTTTAATAAGGATAGAAAATAATAATATTGTAACGTACAAAAAAGTAAAGAGAAAAAGAGAGTGAAACTTGGAAGCAATTTGTTTGGTCTTGGATCATCCTCTTTTTTTGAGAAGATAAAACGTTAATTATCAATGGCTTGATGTAGTTTATTAGTGCCTATACGATGATGGTCAAACAATGACTTTTAGAGCACGTTTGATTGAAAAATTCAAACTGTGATTCGAATTATTTTTAATTTACGTGTATTTTTTATGATAAAAAATACTATAATAAATTATGAATCATGATTCAAATTAAAGAACGAATCTCTTTACTAAACATCCTCACTATGTATCCATTGTCGTAATCAAGAACAAACTTATGGCCTCAATACGGCCACAACAATAGCTAATTTAAAACAATAGTAGCCTCCACGTTACTATCTATGGTTGCCTTTTCATCGTCATGTTGATGTTAAATAATGCTCTCAAATTTTTTTTTTTTTTTTCCTACTCTAATAATGCTTTCAATTTGATAGTAATACTTGGAGGCCTTTGTGAGTACAAGGTGGCTTTGCGATTTTATGATTTTGAAGAGTGTTTCTAAATTCCCCAATACAAAATAACGATTCTGGTTGCTTATTTGTTAGTCTTTGTTCATTTAGATGGAATACAACTAATTAATCATAATTTATAATTAAATTAAATGTTATGGAAATAGAGGGGCCTAGGGGCCTAGGGGGCAGCTGCCCTGACCCAAATGGCTCCTTTACAACTCAAGCCCACTAATTTTTTTTTTTTTTTTTTTTTTTTAAAAAAAAAAGAAGAAATTTTCATATTAGTATCATGTGTTTTAACATAATTATTTTTTCATATTTTTATATTTTTAGTAATTTTAAATTAGTATTTTGACGTTTTAAAAAATTATTTTTTAATACTTTAAGGTTATTTTTTAAAATATAAAATGTTAAAATTATCCTTTTTTAAAAAAATAACTTTAGGGTAGTAAAAAATAATTTTTTAAAACGTTAAAATACCAATTTAAAATTCTAAAACCGTAAGGTATTAAAAGATAATTATATTAAAATATAGGGTACCAATATGAATTTTTTCTAAAAAGATTGTTGGCCCTGTTTGGAAATGTTTTCATTTCTGTTTCTCACGTTTTTCAATGCAAAAAATTGAAAATGGAAGTAAAAAACGTGTTTGGTAAAGTTTTCATCTGAAAACAAAAATGAAAACAGCTTTGTCGTTTTTCAGAATTTTGAAAACGGAAAAAAGCCGTTTTCGTTTTCTCGTTTCCATTTTCGTTTTCCGGGTTTCAGCTTTTTTTTTTTTCTTCTTCTTCTCCGGCTTCGTTCTTCAGGCGGGAGTCCGGTTCTTCTTCTTCTTCTTCGTTCTGGCTTTCAGTTTTTTTTTTTTTTTTTTTTTCTTCTCTCTTCTCCGGCCGAAGAAGAGGCGGCAGATCCGGCGAACACCACCGTCTTCTCCGACTGCCCGCCGCCATCTTCTCCGACTGCCCACCGTCTTCTCCGCAGATCCGGCGAACACCTTCGACTTCTTCTCTAACATATATATATATATATATATATACGAAAATGTCGTTTTCGTATATATATATATATATATAAAATGTCGTTTTAGATATATATATATATATTAAAAACGATATATATATAAAAACGATTTGTTTTCGTATATATATATATATATTTAATAATAATATGTTTAATAATAATATTTATTTAATATATTTAATATTATTATTTATTTAATATTTAATATTTTAAATATTATTATATGTTTTTTTAAATTAAACCACAAAACGATTTCGTTTTTTAAAACCGAAAACAATCTCGAATAAAATTACCAAACGCATTTTTTTAGAAATGATTCCAAAATGAAAATAAAAACGTTTTCATTTTCATACAGAAAACAAAAAACGTTTTGGAACCAATTCCAAACGCACCGTTATTTCAATATGTTAGAAGAGAACGATCTCATTTTGAGTTTGAGATTTATATATATATATATATATATATATATATATATATATAGAAAAGTTCCTCTAACCTATTGTATAGTTTTTATTTTTTTATTTTTTTTATTTTTTTAAAAAAATTTCCACATAATAATGGCCTTTTTATGGGGTGGTTGGAGCCTGGAAGCAAATCTGCAATGGGTCAAAATCTTGATTGTAACAAAAGAAGGTGCGTAAATAGCAACTTAGCAATTTAAAGGGTGTAGAGATTTTAGATTTGGACCTATACGGACATCTTAAGAGTTGCAAGAGATAAGCCGTAGTGTACAAAAATGCTGAGGGAGCTTCAACTATTGGTCGGAGAACGTCAGCTTTGGATCAAAGCTTAACACACAAATACCCACACACGCAATGCCTCCACCCGACACGAACACTCCTTGCGTTTGCATGCGCACGCCACGCGCATTCACATTTCACCAATCGACAAATTTGGTAACTTATTACGACCTTGTTTAAAAAAAAAAAAAAAAAAAAAAACTAATTTCTCACAGTTAAATATAGTTAAAATTACGTCACGTTAAAAAAATATACATAATAAATAATTTTTAATACAGATTTAAAAAGTAAAACACTATTAGTAATTCATTTTTTATAGTAATAGCAAAGAAATTCTAAAAAAAAAAAAAAAATCTGTAGTACGAATTATTCTCTTTTTACTATTAGTAAGAATTGCTATTTTAATTATTAAAATAAATTTTTCATAATTATCTTCCCGTTAAAAATTTACGCCATGTATAATAAAACTGCTCTTATTCATGTATCAAACTTTTTAAAAATTATTTAACACAACCGTAACAATTGTAGAGTTTAAAAAGAAAATAACTTAATACAACTTTGAGTGATAAATGAGGAGAATTTGTGATAAAGTATGAAATGTTCACCGTTTTTAACTCAGAATTTCGGACTCTGCTGAGATTTAAGCAAATTAAATTATGTAATTAACATTATAGGAGGAAAACCATGAAGATTTATTCATTATAACAAGTTGCATAAGAGAGAGACTTATAAGTTATAAATGACAGCATGGAGATACCATAACAAGATAAAAGGAACAAGGATCACGAAAATCTCTGCAATTAGGATACGTTTAGCAAATTGAAAAGGAATGTAATGGGAAAGAAACGATAAAACAATTTAGAGTTTTTAAATAAAAGGCTTACATGATCACCTTTAATTCCGGTGGTTTTACGGAAGATTTATAGGCTAGTTTGGCATTTTGGTTCACGTTAAGAAAATGAACAAATATCCCTTAGAATGTGTACCCCTTTATTTCATATATTTAAACACAAATAATTGATTTTGCTACAATGTATTTCTCTCATAAAAAAACATAAATTTCAAACGTCAGAATCTGGTTTGAGTATACCTTCCAAACAAGCATTTAAATTTTTATTATTTACTCTTGATTCAAGATGTAAGTTTAGGCCGCTTGGCCGGTCCGGACCCGGTGGCCTAAAAAGAAATTTCAGGTCGGCCTGATTTGACCTTAAAAAAGAGAAGGTCGACCCAGTCAGACTCCAAACTCAAAAAATTTAGGACCAATCTGAAATTTTATAAGACTTTTTAAAAAATCTTTAAAAATATGATGTTTAGACCGGACCAGTCCAGCCCTAAAGAGGAGAGGGTCGGCCCATCCCGGCTCCCGACATGAGCAAACAATTATGAGCATCGGGTCGGTCCATTTAATTCGGCCTAAACTTACAGCTCTACTTTTAATTAACACTCTTTAATCAAAGAACTATATTAGTCAAAAAAATATTAATAAAAAATAAATGATAAAAATCTTGAACACTACGCTAAACAATTTTAGAGGGTAAAGGCTTGATGAGCTCAAGGAGACAATTTTTTATGCAGAAGACTTGATGGCTGAGATTAACGCCGAAGCTTTGCGGTGCAAGCTAGAAGGTGAAGGCACAAGTCAGGCACTGAAACTCCCCACAACTTCATTCATTGCATTTGGCAAAGCTATAGAATCTAAGATGGCGGATATCCATGATAGATTAGAATATGTTTTGGCACAAAAATCTCTTCTGGGTTTGGAAAATGCTGTACAAAACTGACCTCTACGTAGATTGCCCGCAACTTCTTTGGTAGAAGAATCTGGTGTTTATGGTAGGGACACTGAGAAAGAAGCTATTATCAGTTTGTTGATATCGGATGATGTTAATAGTGACAAGGTATCAGTGATTCCGATCGCGGGTATGGGCGGGATTGGAAAGACCACTCTTGCTCAAGTTGCTTATAATGACGATAGAGTGACAGAACATTTTGATCTTAGAGTTTGGGTTTTTGTATCTGTTGAATTTGATGTTCTTGCGATAACAAAAACCATCTTTGAGGCGGTCACCTGTCAAACATGTAGTATGCAAGACCTAAATAAGCTTCAAGTTGAATTGAAAGAGGCTTTGAATGGGAAGAAGTTTCTTTTTGTTCATGATGATGTGTGGAATTACGAATATTGGAATCTCTTAAAGTATCCTTTTGAACTCGGAGCATGCGGAAGCAAAATTATTGTGACGACTCGCAATGTAAGAGTTGCATCAATGATGGGTACAGTTCCGACTTATCATCTACGAGCAATATCCGAGGAAGATTGTTGGAGGGTATTTGCAAAACATGCTTTCAACAATGCAGGCTTAGGCGCGCATCTTGGTCTACAAGAAATTGGTAGAAAAATCGTTAAAAAGTGCAGAGGCCTTCCTTTAGCAGCAAAGTCCCTTGGTGGTCTTTTGCGATGTGAATTGAGTTATGAAAAATGGGAAAGATCATACTAGTCTGATGAAGAGAATGACATTCTTCCATCTCTGTGGTTAAGTTACTACGATCTTCCATCACATCTAAAGCGATGTTTTGCTTATTGCTCAATATTTCCCAAGGATTATGAATTTTCTAAAGCAGAATTAGTTTCCTTGTGGATGGCAGAAGAACTTTTGCTACCTCAAAAGAAGAAGAGGATTGAAGAAGTTGGGGAGCAGTATTTCGAGGTTCTAATATCAAGGTCGCTCTTTCAAAAATCAAGTTCTAGCCAATTTCTTTTCACCATGCATGACCTAGTGAATGATTTGGCTACATTTGTATCGGGTAAATTTAGCTTGAGATTGGATGACGATGACCTAGAGATTTTAGATTTGGACCTATATGGACATCTTAAGAGTTGCAAGAGATAAGCCTTAGTGTACAAAAATGCTAAGGGAGCTTCAACTATTGGTCGGAGAACACAGCTTTGGATCAAAGCTTGACACACAAATACCCACACACGCAATGCCTCCTCCCGACACGAACACTCCTTGCGTTTGCATGCGCACGCCACGCGCATTCACATTTCACCAATCGACAATTTCGTAACTTATTACGACCTTGTTTAAAAGAAAAAAAAAAAATAGTATGCACGACCTATCAGTAAGATTAATTTCTCATAGTTAGATATAATTAAAATCACATCACGTTAAAAAAATATACATAACAGATAATTTTTAATACAAATCTGATGATTAAAAAGTAAAATACTATTATAATTCATTTTTTATAGTGATAGCAAAGAAATTCTAAAAAAAATATGTAGTACGAATTATTCTTTTTTTACTATCAGTAAGAATTACTATTTTAATTATTAAAATAAATTTTTCGTAATCATGTTCGCGTTAAAAATTTTCAGCATGTATAATAAAACTGCTCTTATTCATATATCAAACTATTGAAAAATTAATTTAACACAACCGTAATAATTGTAGAGTTTAAAAAGAAAATAACTTAATACAACTTTGAGTGATAAATGAGGAGAATTTGTGATAAAGTATGAAATGTGCACCGTTTTAAACTCAGACTTTCGGACTCTGTTGAGATTTAAGCAAATTAAATTATGTAAGTAACATTATAGGAGGAAAACCATGAAGACTTATTCATTATAACAAGTTGCATATGAGAGAGACTTATAAGTTATAAATGACAGCATGGAGATACCATAACAAGATAAAAGGAACAAGGATCACGAAAATCTCCGCAATTAGGATACGTTTAGCAAATTGAAAAGGAATGTAATTGGAAAGAAACGATAAAAGCTTACATGATCACCTTTAATTCGGGTGGTTTTACACAAGAGTTTATAGGCTAGTTTGGCATTTTGGTTCACGTTAAGAAAAGGAACAAATATCCCTTAGAATGTGTACCCATTTGTTTCATATATTTAAACATAAATAATTAATTTTATTATAGTGCATTTCTCTCATAAAAAACATAAATTTCAAATGTTAGAATCTGATTTGAATATACCTTCCAAACAAGCATTTAAATTTTTACCATTTACTCTTGATTCGAGGTGTAAGTTTAGGCCACCCGGCCGGCCCAAACCCGGTGGCCTAAAGGAAAATTTCAGGTCAGCCTAGTTTGACCCTAAAAAAGAGAAGGTCGACCCAACCCGACCATAAGCTCAAAAATTTTAGGACCGACATGAAATTTTATAAGGTATTTTTAAAAAATCTTCAAAAATATGATGTTCGGGCCAGACTGGCCCAGCCTGAAAGAAGAGAGGGTAAGCTTATCCGGCTCTGACCTGGGCAAATAGTAACGGGCCTCGGATCGGCCCATTTAGATTCGCCTAAATTTGCAGCTCTACTCTTGATTAATGCTCTTTAGTCAAAGAATTATATTAGTTAAAAAAATATTAATAAAAAATAAATTATAAAAATATTGAACACTGTACTTTTAGAGGGTAAAGTCTGTAATTTACTTGGTTCCCTCCTCTCTTCTCTTCTTCATGTTCTGTCTAGTAGCGGGTGCCGGGTAGCCAGTTTTCCTCTTCGAAAGTTCAAGGCTGAGAAACAGATCCAAGTGAACTAACACAGGCCTAGTTCAAATGATAGGCCCAATCTAATCCAGTTTCCAATCCATTCGTTACTGGTCAGGTTTGGCTTTGGTACTTTGATAAGAGGGCGGGAAAATAAGGAGGAGAAAATAGAAGGCAAAGAGGGAGCAAAAAAAATTAAAAGATAAAAGTTTTTTACTCTACCAAACATAGGATGAGCCATTATTTCTATGTAATCAATAATTAATCACTTGGAATAGAAGCAATAGTATTTCTTTACTATAAAAATGAATTATTGAAAAGGATAAGACGTGTATCAACACCACAAAAATATACAAAGTGTATTATTTGTTTAGCTCCCGTAATTGAGTTGAATTCTTCGATAAGCCATTAATTTTCATGTTCTTGTGTGAATTTAGGCCTCGTTCACTTTGCGGATTCGAGTTTTTAATTTGAACTGAGATGTGACATTTTCTTAGAGCTTTTCACTATAGCAGAAAAAATTAAATGCGACATTTTCTGAGAGCTTTTTATTGTAAAAACTTAAAACTAAAAACTCAAATCTGAAAACTCAAATCAATGAAATGAACGAGATCAAAACTTAAATTAATTTTCATATACTTCAGTGTAAAATGAGCCGTCAATTACTTCAACTCAATGTTCTAGATTTCAAAAGCAATGCAATATAAAAATGGCTAATCTAATCGCCTAATTGGCATTCATTCAAGAAGTTTTTGATTCACTTAAGAATCGAAATTATGAAGAAGAGGAGAAACCATGGCCCTCTGTTCTTGTCCCAACTGAAAACGGTATCTTGTGGGTCCCACATGTCTCGTGTCATCCACATAACCATGCCACGTCATCATTATCTTATACACTACGTGAGGTCCAAAAAAACTTCAAAAACATGAAGCACTCGTCTCCAACTCATCTCCACCTCTCAATACACACACTCGACACTATCTACATTCCAGAAACAGCACTAGTCCAAATCCAATGACCCTCCGAGCACAATATCAACCCAAACCATCCAATTAAAAACAGGTCAACGAAACAAAAAGTCAAAAAGTCAACTCGTTAGACGAATCACGAAGCTGAAGACCACACTCTTATGGTGAACCCCATCTAACCCTTTAACCAACATTTTAACACACACGGTTTCTAAAGCCGCTAGTTCAATAGGCACGTTCAACACCCAATAGCACTCTCTCAGCCACCAAGTTTTGGTTAGGAGCTTCAATGGCGAAACCAGTTTCGATTGAAGTGTGGAACCCAAATGGGAAATACAGAGTTATCAGCACAAAACCCATGCCCGGAACTCGCTGGATCAATCTCTTAGTTGAACAAGGCTGTCGAGTTGAAGTAATACATGATCTTCATTTTCTTCTCCGTTTTCACTTTAGAGATTACTTCTTCTTCTTCTTCTTTTATTTTTTTGTTAATGGAATTGTTGATTTATTTTCGTGATTAGATATGCACTGAGAAGAAAACAATTCTGTCTGTTGAAGATATCATTGCGCTTATAGGCGATAAGTGTGATGGAGTTATTGGCCAGGTAAATTTGTTATATATATATATATATATATATATTCTTAATATTAGAATGATCATGGCACGCGATGGTTTATTTTGTATTTTGTTTTAATGAATTTTATTTTGGTTATTTACCAGTTGACTGAAGATTGGGGAGAGACTTTATTTTCGGCACTTAGCAGAGCAGGTGGGAAAGCTTTTAGCAACATGGCTGTTGGCTATAACAATGTTGATGTCAATGCTGCTAACAAGTATGGCGTTGCCGTTGGAAACACTCCTGTAAGTCAACTCTCCCAGAGCAATTATTAATATAAAAAAGGAAAACTAATAGCATATAGTGGTTCACTTTTAATACGAGCTCTTACGTACACTTTATACCCGTTCATTTCATCAATTTGAGTTTAAAATTTGAGTTTTAATACAATAAAAAACTCTTAAAAACAATCACATCTAATTTTTTTATTACAGTAAAAAAATTTTACATAAATTCATATATCAATTCGAATCAGCGAACTAAACAAGCCCTTTGTCTTTGTAGATTTTTTTCTATATAAAAAGAGTATTAAATGATTTTATGCCTCTCAAAATACTCTTAAAAAAATTCAAACAACGATTGACAAAAGAAAATATACAATATAATTAGACTCCGCATAACTCGATTATTATTATTTTTTTAGTACTATGTGGAAAAGTTAGTTGAGCCTTTTTAGCTTCTTTTCCCATGACCAATTTTTCACACACCTTAAATAGTACAAAAAAGTTATTGTAACTATAATACGTATGTGGTGGTGGGCGTGTGCTTTGTCTTCATGTCTTCCTAACTTACAATTGGTCGTTTACGTTTGATTTGAACTTTGAAGCTCACGAGAAGAAGGGCAGATACTGATATAAATTCATCGCTCAAATGTGCAGGGAGTGCTTACAGAAACTACGGCTGAACTGGCGGCTTCCCTTTCTTTAGCGGCCGCGAGGAGAATAGTGGAGGCAGATGAGTTTATGAGAGCAGGCTTATACGATGGATGGCTTCCCAATCTGTGAGGCTGCCATGATATTAACTTATTTGGCCGTTTTTGTTGCATCTTTGGTGAAACTCAACTGAAGTTCAAATGGTTTATTACCTTAACAATTGCTTGAATTTGTCTACTTTTGACAGGTTTGTGGGAAACTTGCTTAAAGGACAGACTGTTGGTGTTATTGGTGCCGGTCGTATTGGATCTGCATATGCCAGAATGATGGTACTTTCGCTTGTAAAATGCCACAATCACTTATAGTTTATTATCTAACATGCATTGTTTCAACTGTAACAGGTTGAAGGTTTCAAGATGAACCTAATTTATTATGATCTGTACCAAGCTACACGGCTAGAGAAGTTTGTTACAGGCATGCATGTTTAAGTTCATTTAAAAAAAAAAAAAATGAAATTAGAAAAGAAAAAGTTGGAGCGAAAAATCTCAAGGGACTTGTTTTTTGTACTTGGTATCTTCTTCTATTGCAGCTTATGGTGAGTTCCTAAAAGCCAATGGTGAAGAGCCTGTGACCTGGAAGAGAGCATCTAGCATGGATGAGGTTCTCCGAGAAGCGGATGTGGTACGAATAGGATTGCTCATTCTCTTCCTAAAACCTCATATTTTTCCTTTATTATTCTTGGTTAGGAATTAAATTTCGTGTCATTGATGTTCTTTCCAGATAAGTCTTCATCCTATTCTGGACAAAACCACTTATCATCTGGTCAACAAAGAAAGACTTGCAATGATGAAGAAGGTGAGAATTTGAATGTTTCTCGTATATATAACAATATGTTCTTGGCTGAAAATTGTTCAAGTTTCATCTGTAGGAAGCGATCCTTGTAAACTGCAGTAGGGGACCTGTCGTCGACGAAGTGGCTCTCGTGGAGCATTTGAAAGCTAATCCGATGTTCCGAGTTGGCCTCGATGTCTTTGAGGTAAAATAAAAAAATAATAATAATAATAAATAAATAAATAAACAAGAACCGCTTCTGTTCAAATTCAGATTCCTAAAATTAGAATAATAATAGCTAATCCTTGAGATTGTATCAGGATGAACCTTACATGAAACCCGGGCTTGCAGACCAGAAGAATGCTGTTGTGGTACCTCATATTGCTTCTGCTTCCAAGGTTAACTTTGCGTAGAATTATTCCACTGAATTGAAATTCAAGATTTGTCATAATGCAAAACATTGTAATGATATATTCTTTCGTTGTTTGGTTATGTAGTGGACTCGTGAAGGAATGGCCACACTGGCTGCCCTGAATGTTCTGGTATGCAAATGTTAAACTAAAGGATCAATCAAAATCTAAAATTTTAATTGTCTCGTGGTTGTCTCTGTATTCAAATTCTTGAAAATGTACTAAAACGTTTTTGGCTTTACATTTTCAGGGAAAGATTAAAGGATATCCGGTCTGGTCCAACCCGAACCAGGTGGAGCCATTCCTCAATGAGAATGCTCCCCCTCCGGCTGCCTGTCCTAGCATTGTCAATGCCAAAGTCTTAAGTAGGTTCTGTAATCCTTAAACCTCACGCAATAGTTTAACTTAAGAAAACTATTAAAAGAATTTGGGCTTTCTATAGTCTTGAAACATTTTTGTTTTTTTTTTTTTTTTTTTTTTTTCATATCAGGTTTACCAGTCTCAAAGCTGTGAGCATGGGAAGTGAACATTGATGAGATTTGGGCCTTTCTAATGCAAAACGAGAGTAATTTTTCGGGATGATGGAATGCAGGCTCTAGTGATGATAAGCACAATTCTAAAGAGCATTAACAACCAATCTGTTTTGCCAAATATAAAGTGTTGTTATTTGTTACAAGAACAGATATATTATTATTATATATGTTGTTATGTACTGCTAATACTAGCTTTTTAATTCTGCCAAATATAAAGTGTTGTTGTAAACGTTTTTGCATAATGAATCTGTTCTGCGCACAAACATATTTTGTTAAGGAAAACTATATCCTGAATTTTGATAAATAGAATTCGTCCAACCAAACATTCCCAAACTATACATACATTTCTTTACTCGACATTGGAGGAAACAATCTTTTACAATCTTTTATATTTCCTACTGAATGGGTATTATTTTAACCAGAAGATTATACCAACTTCTATCAGATTTGCGTACTTCAAAAAATCTGATCTAACTAGTAGAATAAAATTAAACAAAAAAAAAAAAAAAGAAAAAGATAATCAACACCACTCTTGTTTAACTAATTAAACATTTTGTGATGGATGAACTTAAATACTAATATATAGGATTGTGTGAGATTTTATTTTTGATGATTTTGTGTATGATTTCTATATGGTGATAAGTAAATTTGGAGATATTTTTAAATTTAAATTTGGTTAAATTTTTTTAATGATAATTGAGTAGGGCCGGCAATATGGGTCACAACACAACTCAATTTCGGATTATACCAATCTAACCCGAACACGATAAGAAACTCGTAAAAAACTAAAATATATATATTGTTCATTACATATTTTAGATTTTTTTATGAACTTGTGATATCATGATAATTATATTCAAAATCTTATACTATTATTTATTTAATTTTGATGTATGTTATTGTATTTTATCGTGTTATGAATTTTAAGCTATTTCTAAAATGTAAAAAATTAAAGAAAAATATATAATTTTCATGTCAATTTTGGGTTCACGGGTCAATTTCGTATCACGGGTAATTTTTGTATCGTGTCGTGTCGTGTCATGTCAATCCGTAAAGTGGTCGTGTCGTGTTTGTGTTATAGTTTTTTTAAAAAAAATCGGGTCACAGATCGTGTCTGGGTTAACTGTAAATTTAGGAAGAAACAATCAAAACACGACATGTGACACAAATTATCACCCCTATAATCGAGTAATATATCTCTTCGAAAAAAATCAATTAAAATATATAATATTGTTTATAAATTTATTACCGTCCAAATCTTTTTTTCCCAAAAAAAGTACCTTCTAAGCTTTGATTCAAAGGAATAAATAAGGGTCGTGGGTCCTGAGCAAAAAAAAAAAAAAGAATACTAATAATAATAATAACAAATAAGGGTGACTTGGCAACTTACCCTCATAAATCATAATAAAAAAATAAGAGAAAAGACAAACATCAATCGAATCAAAATCGGAAAACTCATTCGGAAAGAGGAAAAGAAAAGAAAAGATAACGCAAACCTTGGCCTAATTCAAAAAGGAAATACCTTCGAAAGAGAAAAGGAAAAGAACATAGAAGAGAGCTCAATAAAATGAAGAAAATAAAAAAGCTTATTTGCTTACGTCACCTCATTTAGACTCCGAAGCGGAAACAAACAAGCCGTTGCGACTTGCGCCGTATAAACACCACATTGATCCCCACACAATCTTCATTCACAACCTCTTTCTCTCTCTCTCAAAAAAAAACTCACAGAGAATAACGCAGCGCTAGGATTTCCAAAATCTCTCTGTACAACACCAGAAAGAACGATGTCGTCGTCTTCGGAGGAGAAGAAGAAGACTATGATAAAGCTGAGGAGCTCGGACGACCAAATCTTCGAAGTCGCCGACGAGGTGGCGAAGATGTCGCAGACGCTCAAGAACTTGGTGGACGACGGCTGCAGCATCGACCTCCCCATCCCGGTGACCAATGTCTCTGGAAACATCCTCTGCAAGGTCATGGAATACTGCCAGAAGCACGTCTATTCCGCCGCCGCCTCCGCCGATAGTACTGAAGGGCTCAAGTCTTGGGACGCGGAATTCGTCAGTGTCGACCAGGCCACTCTCTTCGACCTCATCTTGGTGAGCCTTTTTTACCTAATCCTTTTCGCCTTATTTTCTTTAATTTTGCGTTATTAATTGTTCTGTGGCTGTGTTGTGAGTAACTCTGATGAATGTCCATTAATTTGTTACGATTTTGCTTTTTTCGTTTCTTGAATCTTCATTATTTTTTAGTTATTTTTTGTTTTTCTTTTTTATTCACGAAGGTTAATGGTAAAGTACTAAAATCAAGGGTTTGGTTTGCTTTTTTTTTTTTTTTTTTCTTTAAATGAATTAATCCGTTTCTTCTTAAATGATGTTGTATCTATATATAAACGATATATATTCTTTTGCCTTGTGAAAAGTTTCTTTGAAATTGAGAATGTTATTTGTCTACTCATGTTTCTTGGATACACTCTTAACCACTAATTAATGTCACATGCTAACTTTAATATCTCGGAATTACACTACTACTCTTGTTATTCTTGTTTGAATCACAATATAATTTTTTAATTTATTATAATATTTTTTTTCATAAAAATTTACGCTTATCTTACTTTTGTACGTCTCGTGATCATACATTGACGTGGTATTTGTGTTATGTTTTACAGGCAGCGAACTATCTGAACATCCAAAGCCTGCTGGATCTGACTTGCCAGACAGTGGCAGACATGATAAAGGGGAGGACTCCTGAGGAGATTCGCAAGACTTTCCACATCAAGAATGACTTCACCCGGGAGGAAGAAGAGGAGGTTCGTAACGAGAATCAATGGGCCTTTGAGTAGCACCACACTACCAAAAACTCCCTTCACCGTGTTACTAATGTCATCTAGGAATGTTTGATAGATGAGTTAGGAGCCCGTTTTCCTTTTTCTTAAGCGAAGAGTTTGCTCTTCTTTCTTTTGTTTTTCTTACTCCAGTCAATTTTTTTAGTTTTCAAGTCTTGGAATCATGTTTCCTTAGGACTTAATTCAATGTGTTTCCTTTTTCTTTAACCTGATCCAGAAATAACATAAACAAAAGTTTTCTTTAATCGTTCTCTTGTAATTATTTTAGCAATGCACAATCGATAAATCTATATAGAATCATTACAAATACCCTTCAATCTTCATTTTCCTTTCGGCAATCGCATTCAATGTATCAGTGGCACAAAATAAATTAATCTATAATTTAATCTTACAGGGTTAAAGATTTATGATTTGGCTTTTCTATTTCTAGCAATTTTTCTTGATATTTTCTCATTTGATTTTTTAATGAAATTATTCTTTTTATCTAGCAGAAAAGCAACTAAGATGATCACATCGTTATTTAAGAATGTGATAATTGAAAGTTCAAAACGTTTCTCAAAATAACTATCATATATCGGCTATCACGTATCTAAAGATAAATGTTTATAATGTATACAATTTCAAAATTACAAATTTTCATTTAAAAAAATTACAAATTTAGTTTTAACACTCATAATTCAACATTCAAGTTCCTTAATTTTTTTTGTTTTAAGATTTTTTAATCTAAAAAAAATCATTAAAAAAAAACCATTTTTTTTAAAAGACAATTTGAGTATCAATTTGTTTGTTGCATTATTGTCTTCTTTAAAACTTCATTTATGTTAACTAGAGAAATACTAGTATCACCGGTGAATGCATAAAGTCGTGATAAAAAAAATAATGTTAGACAAAAAGAATGATATTAACATTTTTCTTCTAAATATTGGGTACTTTACACTTGGGATTCCAAGCAATAATTCAAGCATATTGTTGGGAACTATCATGGGTGTCTTCATTGTCACAACACAAAAAAAAAAAAAAAAAAAAGAGCTCAAATAAATTGCAAGAACTGATTGATGTATTTTTATTTTCTTTTATTTAGCGTAATTTTGATCTATTTTGAAATCTTTCTTTTTAGTTTGATTAGTGACGTAAGTCGTAAGAGGAAAGAGAAAAAGTGTAGATAAAAGAGAAGAAGAGGAATTAGAGAAAGAGAAGAAACGAAGATGAAGGAGTTTTAATTAATCCATCAATATCATTAATCATACATAAAAATAGTGTTTATTGCAATCACAATCTTTAGATCTCTTTGTTTTATAAAGAAGAAAAGACATAATTAGAAAGGGGAATTAAATAACATATGAATAGAAAAGTGAACTAACAAACAATTGAAAATTACCGGTTACAATTAAAGGGAAACTTGACCAAATATTTTTAAGAATCTTATTCAAATTTTCAACAAAATCTTTTAAACTCCACTTAAACTACCAAAACAACTAAAACTCTTTCACAAACTATTTTCTTTTATGATTTCAAGAAATTTAAAACCTGATGAAAATAAGTTAATATTTTTAGTTTGGTTGATAGTTTGTATTTCAAACCAATCAAATTCACTAGGAGATCGGAATATGCAGAACGATCTTTAGGCCCGTTCACTTCACTGATTTGAATTTGTAATTTGAGTTAAGATGTGATTTTATGTGAGAGCTTTTCACTGTAATAAAAAAATTAAATGTGACTGTTTCTAAAAAATTTTTACTATAACAAAATTCAAATTTTAAATTTAAATCGGTGAACTGAACGAAACCTTTGTTCATCACCAACTTCTTTTCAGTTCACATAGACAAGGCTTTCTTTTATGGGAGTCATCGGAG
This sequence comes from Morus alba, assembly GCA_012066045.3. Taxonomy (NCBI): domain Eukaryota; kingdom Viridiplantae; phylum Streptophyta; class Magnoliopsida; order Rosales; family Moraceae; genus Morus; species Morus alba. The sequence goes on along the minus strand of CP050230.2, from coordinate 7,678,383 downwards.
GAGGAATGCTTGGTTGTTCGGTTCTATATTCATAGCTTTTTTTTTTTTTTTTTTGGGTGCGTGTTTCTTGATGTAATTGATTTGAAAATAGTTCTTAAATGGACTTTGCTTGGTGTGCATTTTCGGAAAACCACTGATATAGCTTTAAACTGGTCTCATATTTTATTTTTTTAAGGTAATTTATATAAATAGTCCCTTATCTTTTTAAAAAGTAACAGTTTAATTCTCAATATTTTTTAATAAAATAACCTTAAATCTCTTTAAAAAGTGACAATTTAATTTTTTTTTTGTTAAATTTTTAACAGTATAAGTCATGTATATTGCACATGATCTCATAATAATTAAAAGGTATTTTAATAAACTGAATAATTTATTCTTCAACAAAAATTAAAATAAAATTTTTTTTGAAAAATCTAAAGAAGTCATTCTGCGACATCCCTCTCTCTCTTCTTCCCCACGTGAAAATCTCTCTCCTCCGCGACTCTCTCTCTCCTCCATGACTCTATCCTTCGTGACCCCCGGCCACTCTCTCTCTCTCCCCCCTCCGCGACCCTCCGGACCTCTCTCTTCTCACGACTCTCTCTCCTCCGCTACCAGATCCATGACATGGGAAACAAAAACATCTCTCATCTCTCTATAATATCTCAAGCTTGGCGGCGTGGGAGGCGACAGGCTCGTCGGTAGGAAGATTCACGTGGTTAGCGCTGGCGTTGAGGGGAGATTCGTTGTGCTCCGGTTCCCCTTCGACAACTTTGCGTGAGGAGCTCGAGTTTTGACAGCTTTGTGTGCATTCTGGCGACTTTGGCGCCGCAACTCGTGATCTTCGTTGGCAACAGCTTGAGATCGACATGGTCGGCATTGTTTATCTATCATTGTTTCGGCAACGTGCATTCCGGTATTTTTATGGGGGCATTTAAGTCATTTTATTAAAAAAAGAGAGTCTCATGGGTTTCCGTTTGGTTCGTGGATTCAAATCATGTGATTATAATTATTTTTAATTTTACATGTATTTTTAATGAGAAAAAATACTGTAGCGAACCACGAATCATGATTCGAATCAGGAAACGAATCTAGATACCAAACAGACTCTTAATATGTTATGTTAAAAATTTAACAGAATTAGATAAAAAAAAAATTAAACTATCACCTTTTAAAGAGATTGAGAGTTTTTAAAGAGATTGAGAGTTATTTTATCAAAAAGAAAGAAACAGGAGAAAATATACCAATATGAAAAGCTTAAGAAAGTATATAGGTCAATTTTTAGTTATAGAAATTAATAGACCATAACTTATCAAGTTATGATTCATAATTAGATAAGTTATAGACAAACTTGTCAAGTTATAGTTCATAACCGGACAAGTTATGGACAATTATGAATAATAACTTGTCAAGTTATAGTTCATAAACAGACAAGTTATGGACGAAAATAATAATTTGTCATATTTATTAACTTATGTAAACTATTGGCTTATTAATTTTAATTCATCTTAAATTTTGACCTATTTTTCTCTTTCTCCTCAAAAAAAATTTAAAGACTAAACTGTCACTTTTTAAAAAAATTAAGGGTCTGTTTAATTCGCTAATTCGAGTTTTTAATTTGAGTTGAGATGTGATTTTATGTGAGAACTTTTTACTGTAGTAAAAAAGTTAGATGTGATTGTTTGTGAGAATTTTTTACTATAGTAAAAAAATTTTAAATTTGAATAAGCGAAATGAACGGAACCTAAGACTATTTATACAAATTACTCATTTTTAATTATACTCAGAACAATTACTCTCATTAAAAAATAACAAAAAAAAATATAACTTTAAAAATGATTTCAATACGACAACACCATTTTCAAAAAACTCTCATTTCCGATTCATAGTAAAAACAATTGCTTCCAAATAGGCTTGTAACCTTTTGTAATACTTTAAAAACGAAGCAGCATTTGATCACTGTCATACCAAAGCAGACACTAGTTTAAATCTAAACGGCAACTCGTCCTTAAAAACCTTGAAAAAAAAAAAAAAAAAAAAAAAAAAAAAAGTCCTTAGAAACCTTTAAAATAAGCTAAGCTAAATTAAAGTCTAAACTCTAAACTGAAGGAAACTTGGGAGTCCCATAACCTCCCTCGCGCAATAGGCTCTTGTAAAGCTCACACCGCTCATTGGCCTCACAAAGCTCCCCCCTCAGACGCTCCTTCTCCGCATCCCACTCCAAGCTCTTTTCCGCAAAATCACCCGTCACAGACGAGTAATACTCGCACCGAGCCTCCGCGTTCTCGAGCTTCTCCTTGAGCTTATCCTCCTCGCTTTTCCATCTTCTCCACCGTTTCTTCCACTTGACAAGGAGCCCCTTCTTCTCGTCCACCAAGTCTTTGCTCCTCTGCTCTAGCACGAGCAACACCGACTGCTCGTGCTCCGATTCCGACTCCAGCGCCGTCACCTCGGCTTTCAGCTTCTCAACCTCTTCCTCGCACTCGTCTCTGTGTTGTTTCAGCGCTTCCGCGTTGGCCATCAGGACGGACTTCTCTTTTGCTAGCTTATCGAGTTTCGCAACGAGGTCCTCTTTCTCCACTTCCCATTTGATTTTCTCTTCTCTCTTGTTATCCTCGCTCTCTAGCTTGGCAAGTAGTTGTCGGCTCTTTTCGAGTTTTGCAGTGAGGCCCTTTTTCTCCGCTTCCCATTTTGTTTTCTCTGCTCTCAGAGATGTGCTCTCCTTGCCCAGCGTTATAACCTTTGGGCTTTGGTAGTTGATCGTTTGCGTGCTCATTCCTGGAGTTGGTAATGAATAATATTGACCAGGAATATGGGGAATATTATTCATCATTGGCGTGTTCAGTAGTGGAGTTGGACATAAATGTGCAGGGAAGGGGTAAGGGAATTGGTTTTGGGACAAAGGATAAGTAGCACCAGTCATCAGGCTCGTCCGTTGAGAAAACTTCTGCCGTTCGTTAGTAGTACTTCCAAGTTTTCTGCTAGTTTGATCCTTTTCTGATGATTGCTTCGACATAGATTGACTTTTTACTTTAGCTTTGACATCGGCTTCTTTAGGTGGAGATTCATCGTTTGCTTCTGTTTCAGCGTCTTCTTTTGATGGAGATTCATCTTTTGCTTCAGCTTTGGCATCTTCTTTTGATGCTTCTGTCGATGGAGATTCATCTTTGGCATGATCTGCATTTGATGCTTCTTTTGATGGACATTCATTTGTTGCTTCAGCTTTGGCGTTCTGTAATGAAAAAGAAAAGATTGGTTAGTGCTATCACTTCCACCCAATGGCACTAAAATAAAGCAATGTACTATATGTAATTTTTTTATTTTTAATAAAAAAATAAAGATAGAGATTATTATACATGGCTCCACAATATTTTTTCTTCTAAGATGTCATGTGGAACTTCCAAGAGGTTTATGCAAACCAGAACGATCTCACTAGTTCGAAGTACTAGGTGTGAACGCGAACATTTGACAAACAAGAAAGAGAGGTCATAGAACAATCGTTCACCGATTTTCATGATATGTAAGTGCCACATAGTTCAACACAAATTTTCTAGTGCCGTTTGGTTCGTAGAATAGAAATCTAAATTTTTACGAGAAAAAAACATATGAACCAAACTACGTCCAAATAAGTTTCATATATTAGTAGTGATGATCGGTAACATTTAGCATTTTCCCACCAACTAAAGTGAATAGGATGCAATTGCCCTATTACACGCAAAATATCAATCTTTGACAAGATAGATATGGTAATGTTATTAATTATTTGCAAATATTGAGCATTATATTGATAGAAAAATAAGTAAATGAAAAACAAAAGGGACTTACTTCAACATTAGGACTGATAACATCGAGAATGAGCTCAATGAAATTTATGAAGTAGACTGAATTGGTTACAGAGAAGAGACAAGCAGCTAGATACCAACTGGAGGCTGCAGATTCATGATTAATACCGTAGGCTATTAGAAGCAAGATTGTCACCGCCCTCTCAAACCAAAATAGATACTCAGTATCCTGCCAAAAAAAAAAAGGTCAAATTCTGTCTATATATATATGTGTGTGTGTTTTCAAGAAAAGTTCTGAGTCAAACAAATATGTGATGCAAATAAAATTAAATGTAACCTATATGTCGTACATGTACATATGAAGCTGACATATTAGAAGGAACTACTAGAGACATTTGACAAGAAGTTGCAAGTTTAATTTTTTTGACTGATGTATGAGCAATTTACAGAACATGAGCCAGGATTTGAAGTACTATGAATTGGAATTATGCAAATTGCAATCTTTAGACTTGCGCACGTCTAATGTTAAATTGCATATTGCTTTTGATCATTGGTAGCATTTAATTTTGCATACAATCAAAACAACTTTCTTTTTTTGCAAGAAACATCAAGGGTTGTTAAGTTTTCCTTTTGAAAGTGAAATGAAAAAAGAAAAATTGGTGATTTCCTTCAGCAATAGAAATCTCCACCGCTGCATACAGATTTCTTAATTTGATCAAACAATCACGAAAAAAAAAAAAAAAAAAAGCTCTTATCACAAAACACCCTTTTGCTTTCTTTTATACACAGACTTACCTTAGAGTTAAGGATGCGAGTACTAAAGGTCTTCGGGGTATTATAAGTAAGCATGTCCGACAAATTTCCTGGCTTTATAAACTTAACCACGAGTGCCGGCACAGCAAATGATCCCAATAAAATATACAAAAAGTTCTTAATCACTAAGTTAAGAACGGAATTCAACGGCAGCGAAGCTAGGAGAATTACTGCCAATCGAAACCAAAAGTGGTAACAACGTCCCTGCAAAATACAATATCGAGTAATTAACACATAATACTAATACCTCGTTTGGTTCAAAGATTTGAACAAAAAGTATGAATAGAAATTCAAATTTCTGGTGAGATAAAATAACTTAACAAAAAAAAAAAAAGTTTGAACCGCCAAACAAACAGGCAATAATTTTATAAAAAAAAAAATAATAAAACTAACCTCAGTAGGGTTAGGTCCGTAAAAAGACGAACCGGGTAAAAAGACCTTCTGCGGCAGCTTCTTCAGATGTGCCAAGTAAAGCATATTGGACAGTGCAAAGTAGGCTATGGCCATGTACCAAAAGCTACGCTCGGAAAACACATGTTGTGCTGCCACAAGAATCATTGCAAGTCGCTCAAGCCAAAACGTGCAATGTCGATACAGCTGCAACAAGATAATTATTTATTATTTATTCAAAACAAAAATTATAAGAAAAGCGCAAATTACATAAAAGATTTATTAGTGAAATAGTCAAAAGAGATACTTACTGATGATATCATTAGGCCATGTAGTAAGCTTTGGGAATGGACTAGGTAACCGATATTCGTTAAGGCCAAGAAAAAGAGACACCAAGATGTGAAATTGGGGAACAATATGAGAGTGAAAATAAGGAGCCTCTCTGTCACGAAAGCATAATCCTCAAGCTGGTCTTGAAGGACCCCTCTCTCTCTCTTCCCCTTCGCCATTTTTCTTTTCCATTGGCTTCTCTTTGTATACATGGTTTATTTATATATAAAAAAACAGAGTCTTGAGTAGCAAGAAAGTTTTTTTTTTTTTTTTTGCCCTTTTTCTTTTTTGGAACGAAAATATGATGGTTGTCGTCCAAGTCCAACCAGATAATGCCACGCTAAAATGGGTCTTACTGATAAAATTCTCTGCTTTTTTTTTTTTTTTTTTTTTTCAACTGTTTGTTTGATTTTTAAAAGGAGAGTTTACTCCCTTTTTGAGAGGAAAACAGCCCAAGGAAGGAAAGGGAGAGAAAAGGGGAAAGAGAATCAAGGATTTATTTATTTATATATTTTGGAGTTTTTCTCGTAAATTAATTTTATTGAAAGTGTTAATTTTTAATTATTAAATTAAATTAAAAAATATTTAAAATATATAATTTTTAATACAAATATAAAGGCTAACAATAAAAGGTTATCGGCATTTTTTTTTTTTTTTTTAATTCTAGTAGAGAATTTTTTATTTTTTTTTCCAAAGTAAAAAGAGAATTCTTTAAGGCGCATTATAGGGTGTTATTAGCCACAAAGGGGCTAAAAGCAGCCATGGGTAATAGGGGATTCTGCCACAAAGGGGCTAAAAGCAGCTATGGGTAATAGGGGATTCTATTTACCAACAAAAAGAGAATCTTATTTCAATTCTCACAAAAAAGAAAATCCCGAATGGTGATCTACTGCCTTTCACCTATTTGAGTTTGATTGCAAGTCGTCTCATTTATTTTACTAATTTAAGTTTTTAATTTTAAATTTTTACAGTAAAAAATTTTTAAAAAATATCACATTTAATTTTTTTTATTATAGTAAAAAATTCTTAAAAAATATCACATCTCAATTTAAATTAAAAATTTGAATCCACAAAATAAATAAGGCCACCTTTTTACTATATTGTTTTTCTCATAAAAAATAAATGTTTGTTTAAACATATGAAGTAAATAAGCCAATAATTCGAGTAATTATTAGAGTGTTTTTTTCACGCAGCTTTCTATCTATTTTTAATTTTATCTCTTTTAATTGAAGCCTGAAGGGATAATTTTCAAGTTTTTCCTCATTAGAAAATTCCGTATATCTTATTTTCAAATTGAAAGCCAATTTTGAATTTAATTTTTTATAAATATGTTCCTATTCAATACGGGCAATATCCATGAACCATGATACTAGGATTTCAAGCGCTTCAGACGCAAGATAAATCAAACTGTTTCGCCGTGCGCGTTTTGTTGTTTTTGTGTCTGTGACTTGTAGCTGTTTGGCCTTTCTTCTGAATGAAAATTTCTTTTTAGAAAAAAAAAAAATTTATATGATCTCGTTCATTTCATCGATTCAAGTTTTTAATTTTAAGTTTTTATTCTTTAAAAATATCACATTTAACTTTTTCTGCTACAGTTAAAAACTCTCAGACAATATTACTTCTCAACTTGAATTGAAAATTTAAATCCGTAAAGTGAACGAGACCTATATCTAGATCTATCTATAATAATTTATACAATAATCTATATTAAAAGGGATTGAGTAGCGATAATTTCACGCATAACTCTATGATGAATAATTTAATTTATTCGAGTTTTTAGTTTTAATGGTAAAAATTTAACATTTAGTTTCCTTGAGCGAGGCCTAAATTTTTCTCCTAAGTTTTTTTTTTTTTTTTAAAAAAATCTATGTCAAAAACACTACAGCTACAGTATTCTATACACAATAATAAGAATCATATATTGTATTTTAAGCGCTAGTTTTTTTTTTTTTTTTTCCGTTTTTCATCTTTTTTCTTTTTATATTTCTTCCCCAAAATTTTATATTTTTTTGATTCTTACCTTTCTTTTCAATTTTTTTATTTCAATGTTGCTCTGACGTCAGAATCTTTAAAATATTTTTTCTCAATTGTTCAGGAGTATTTTACTTTTTGTTTTAATTTTTTTATTTATTTATTTTTATTTCAATGTTTCTTATAAAATTCTTTTTTCTAAAATTTGCCCTTTAAAACATTTTTTTTTCTCTCAATAATGTCGATGAGTTTTTTTTTTTTTTTTCTTCAACTCCTTTGTTTGCGTGCTTATATATAAATTGTTCTTCAACCTTTTGCTTACATGTTTTTACTTTGATACTTGTTTTTTATTGTTTCTTATTAAAATATATTTTAAGTTTAACTCGAATCACAAGTTAAATTATTTGCACACATTTATATATTTTAATATAGAAACAATTAAAGAAAATGATTATAATTATTTTGTAAAAATAAATTTTAAAAAAACAAAAGCATAAAAATTGTGACGTACAAAAAAAATTTGCAAACGAAAGCGTGAGGCAATAATTATAAATTTTTCACTGAAATATCGAACAAAAATTGTAATTCCCTTTTGTTTTTACTCTCCAAAAAAAAAAAAAAAGTTTTAAATTGCCAAAATTCCAAAACGTTGCTTCTTTCCGTATGATCAAGCTTCGTCGCCACTTCCACAATTTGTTTGTTTTTTAAAAAGAAAAAGAAATTCAGAGACTTTAACTTCTTCTTTTTCTTTTAACCAACCAGGTCTCGCCACGTGGTCCCATCTCCCATAAGAGACAAATCGGACACTGCTTCGGCCGGAGCGTAGTCTTGTAGTAGACTCGTCTTTTTCCTCTTCTTTTTCTTCTTCTCTGAGAAATCGATATTTACTATTTGGGACTTGTTTCGGAGCTAAGTTAATCGGATCTCCGGCGAATTTGCCGGTGAAAATGGCCAATTACGAGCTTTTGCTAGACGGAGAAGACCGACCGGCGACCAACCGGAGGTCTCCACGTGTCGCCTCTCTCGATGTCTTCCGCGGTCTCTGCATCTTCGTGAGCTTCCTCTTCATCTCCTTTTGCTAACTCTCATTACTTCAAAGTTTAGACTTGATTCGATAATTTTTGCTTCTTTTTCATTTAAGCTTCGAATGATTTCTGTGCCGAGTCAACTACTTTCTAGTTGCTCTGTTTGTTTTCCGAGAAAAAGGGACACTAATAAGTTAGTCGAGATGTAGTAGAAAGTGAATTTTTGGTTTTTTTTTTTTTTTTTTGACAACGATATAGTAATGGCAAAATTTTTGGTGCGTTTCCAGCTGATGATGGTAGTTGATTATGGTGCCTCAATTTTTCCCGTAATCACCCATTCTCCTTGGAATGGCGTTCAGTTGGCCGATTTTGTGATGCCGTTTTTCCTTTTCATTGCTGGAGTTTCACCTGCGCTTGTCTATCAGGTAAAATATAATAGCAAAAAAGTTGTCTTTATCTTGTGATTAAGACAAGAATTTTGCTCAAAATTTGTACTTTCTGTACCATCATTCGTTTCAAATTTCATGGTTAGTATTTCACTAATGCATATTAGAAGTTTTGAAAATTTTTAAAACTTGCTTGTATATAATTCAGAAAGTGCCTGATCGACTAGAAGCTACAAGGAAAGCTGTACTTAGGGCATTGAAACTGTTTTTCCTTGGCGTTATTCTTCAAGGTAAACCCTTGTTGATAACTTCACCGAGTACTGAATGTCTATGCCGTGAAAAATGGCCATGTTTGGAATTGATCTCATTTTTGTTTTTCACATTTTTCGGGAAAGAAAAAATGAAAATGTTTTCAAAACAACGTATGGCACAATAAAGACAAAAAACAAAAATGAAAATGATTTTTTGATTTAGTGTAAAATGAGAGAAATGAAAAACGACTTTTTCATTTTTTGTTTTCGTTTTCTCCTATCTCGAGCAAAGAGAGAAAGAGAGACATTAATGAATTTTTTACACTGAAAATAATCTCTTAATAAAACTACCAAACGTATTTTTAAAAATAATTTATGTCTGAGATTGAAAACGTTTTCATTTTTATTTTTATACAAAAATAAAATCATTTTGAAACGAGTTCCAAACGCGCCCAAAGAATCTTAGACGGTTAATGGTGACTGCAGAACTATTTTTGTTACGTGAAATTTGCGGTTTTCAGTTCACAAGGCTCTCTCTCTCTTGACAGGCTTTTGTTGGTGTTGTTTTACTATGTTGTTTTTATTATTTGATGGTGTAGTATCAAAATTGCTATTGAAGAATTATTCTCGAATCTTGGTTGTTGGTTCATTTGGTCTCAGGGGGTTATTTTCATGGAGTGTCTTCCATGACATATGGTGTTGATGTCGAAAGAATACGGTGGCTTGGCATTTTGCAGGTGACTAATATCCAGTTAGTATATTGTGTGCTTAAATGGTAGAAAGATTGGACAAGTACATTACCAAAAGTATAGCGAATGATCATTAATCTGACGCACAAATCTTGCTTTGGATTTGATACTAATAGAACATTTAACATAACTATTACATGAAATTACATGCTTCTACATTTCTTGTTGCCCTTTTAATTTGAGGTTTCATTTGATTTCTCAAAAGCGCAATGGGGTTACGTGTGATCATCTTAGACATTTGCTTAGGTTACTACCTTTTTAAGCTAGTGTATCATATAATTAATCACTAACAAATGTTATTCATTTTCTCTACATTTTTTAACATATAGAAAAGAACTAAACTTGGGTTTCTTTTGTTATTTAATGCAGCGAATATCTATTGGATACATTGTGGCTGCTTTATGTGAAATATGGCTTTCACATCAAACGGGGTGGGAAATAGGATTCTTCAAGAGTTACTATTCGCACTTGTAAGATTATATGTTTGACTTTTTGTTACTTATTCTCTACTTTAAAAAGAACGTGTATGTATGAGAAATTCACCCCAAGAAGCTACTTGTGCAGTTCAGTCCTGTACACTGGTGACACTTGACTTGTAGGTATTGAAATCAAGAAACCATAAAGTTTATTCAAAGTTTTGAGAACACAAGTATTTTTTGATGTTTTAGACCAAGACCTTAAGGAAGTCATGAGCTTGATCCCCAACCGGTCTCGAGCAGTCAAACTACTCTACTCATCATTGGCCTTTGATAAGGTTCTTTACAGCCCCCAGCATTGGGAGTGACTTCAAGCAATATTTGGGTCATTAGACCTTGTCTATACAGCTATATCATTTCATGAGTGTCCTACAGATTCAGGAATTACTACTATTGTTCTTCTTTTTGTTTTCTGTACCCTGTAACCTCAAAATTTGTATCGACTTTCTAGGTGTGTTGCCTTTTCACTATCAGCAATATATGCGGGGTTATTATATGGTTTATACGTTCCAGATTGGCAATTTAAAGTGTCCCCTGCAACCTCTTCGCTTCCATCAAATGATAGTTCTGTTTACATGGTGAGAGTATCTCAGTGCTTCCTTCTTAAATTTGTTTGTTAATCTGCTGTGAGTCAATAATTTTATACTGGCTATGGACTAATCACATAAGTTAGAATTATGTTAAGCCAAATGAAAAGTTGTTCCAACACTATGATAGCTGCCTAGTTGCAAACTCTCAACGTGGAGCAGACAAATTGTCTTAATATTTCTCGCAATTGTTTCTAATTCTAGTCAGGGTGAGGTTGTCCTAAGATAGTCTTTCTTTTTTCTACCTCAGATTTTCACAGATCTTAAATGAAGAAAGCCATTCAATTAGTAGTTTGTACTTTTGGAATTTCTTTCTTTGAATAAAGGGACAAAAACTTTTATTTGATTTATAATACAATTATGTTGAATCTTGTGCATTAAGTATTTCATATTTTTTATTAGTTGTTTAATCATTCTTGATTCGTGCAATCATTCTGATTTCTTTGACATAGGTGAAATGTTCTGTGAGAGGAGACCTTGGGCCTGCTTGTAATTCTGCTGGAATGATTGATCGGTATGTTCTTGGTATCGGCCATCTGTATACTAAACCTGTTTACAAAAACTTGAAGGTATCCATTATGGGTGTATTTTGCTGTAGAATGCTTATGTCATTGATTTCTAAAACTAAAATATGCAGTAAAAGGATGCCTTATTCAAAATTTCAATTTGTAGGAGTGCAATATGACAACCAATGGCGAAGTTCCAGAGAGTTCACCTTCATGGTGTCATGCTCCTTTTGATCCTGAAGGTATTTTAAGGTGGTCAATCTAAAACTCTTTTCTCTTCACAATAATCCAAAAGAGTTCTCTCTTGTTAGCTCCGTGTCGGTTTACAGTATGTTTATGCTTGGTGCTCTTTCATGACTCAAACAAAAAATCAGTTAGTGGAAGAAACCAACAATTGGAACAGAGGTTTCAGTGGAGCCTTTGAAATTTAAAGAATACTTGTTTACTGTGTGTTAAAAGCACATTTAGTTGTTTCCTTTTGTATGCAGCAGTTATATCATATTCTTCTTTGACTTTGTTATTATGTTGCACAGTTCTTTAACGGCTGCTGTAACCTGCATAATTGGACTTCAGTATGGTCACGTTCTTGCTCAGTTACAGGTGAAAGCCTTGTTGATACATATAACATAATACAAGCATCAATCAAGTTGACCCTTGATTTGATCTATAATGCTTCAATGATTTGCAGGATCACAAAAGGCGGCTAGAGAGTTGGTCCTTATTTTCTGTCTCGATTTTTGGTATTGGATTGTTTCTAGCCTTCATTGGTACGCACTTGGGAATGTAATTTTTCCTTGAAGTTTAACATATACTTCGGGCAAGCTATAATTGACTGAGATGACATCACCAATGCAATCATATTTCTGATATTTTTTGACTTATCAACAAATTGATTGCGATATTTGATTTCTGATATACTTCGGTAGAGATGGAAATAACCTACTTTCTTTCCCTCCTCTCATGTTTTCTTTTTTCAGGCATCCCTCTAAATAAATCACTGTATACAATTAGTTATATGCTAATTACTTCTGCATCTGCGGGAATTACATTCTGTATTCTGTATCTACTGGTGAGTTGTAATGACTTATTCTAATGAAAGAGCAATATTTCTTTAAATCCTCTTCTATCATCAATCTAGAAAGTAAGTTGCTGCAGAATAACAAAATGGGGTTTTGTGCTTTCGACCGCAGGTGGATGTTTATGGTTTCAGGAGCTTAACATTTGTGTTGGAGTGGATGGGAATGCATTCCTTGAGTATTTTTGTTCTAGTTAGCTCTAACTTAGCTATAATAGCTATTCAAGGACTCTACTTTCGTGATCGTAAAAATAATATCGTAAGTATAGTACATAGATAGGCAGCTGCTATTCTCTTTTAACCGTAAGTCATTCCATTCATATCTTTTGATGTCCTCTTTTTGTAACAGATTCACTGGATTATAACGTGTTTTGTTAACAAGTGACGCGGTTGCTCAAGTCTTTCCTGCATGGGAAAAAGCCTTTACCAAACCTCAGGATTAATGCTCGCGGCACGATTAACACATGCAAGTCAGACATGAAGTGTTTATATGCAAGTTGTTCCGATAGTCGACAAATATCCATTTTTTGCCTGAGTTATTTGTACCGTCTCAATGGGGAAAAGCCTTGGCTTATATGGTGGCCAAATTCTTCCTTGAAAAGATGATGAAAGATAGCTGATTTTGATTACGAGAAGCTCGTAATAATGGGTTCAATGTTCTTTTCTTTTGTCTTCTTTAGGCATCCCTTTTAATAAGTTGCTGTACACTATTTCTTATATGTAAATTATTACTTATGCATTGCTGTAAATTATTTCTAATGGGTTGATGAAGCAGTACTATTACTGCATGTTTTAAAAGTTAGTATTATTATTATTATTATTATTATTATTATTATTATTATTATTATTATTATTATTTCTTGGTTGGTGTCTACAAGTTTAGTATTTGTATTGTACTCGTTAAACAAGTGTTCATCATAACGATAAACTGTGATAAACAAACGAGTGTTCAGCATTCAACTTCCGTGATCCTATATTTGGCGGTTGCATGCTTTATTGAATGATTAAATTTGGTGTCGATTAGGGTGGCTAGGATTCAAGAAGTAGAAATGGCATTTGGTTCGCGACGAAATATGATACAACTGTCTGTTTTATTGTTGGGTTTTTTTTTTTTTTTCCCCGAGTCTAAACCCCACATTCCAAGTTTGTTTATTGCCGTTTTATTTGAGAAGGCGTGCTATCCCCACGTGGAGAATGGTTAAAACAATAAAGCAAAGCTATACAAGTGTTTTTTCTCCAAATCAGCCGCAGGGTGCGCCGGACCGGTGTGTGTTGCTGTTATGATCCTTTCCGCTAAACCAACAAATGCAATCTAGAAACTAGAAAACAAAAGAAAGGCAAGAAAGAGAAAAACAAAGTCCAATATGCAAACGACATTAAATGAGGATACGGCAGAAAGAAAGGCAAGTTAGAGAAAAACGACATCAAATATGCAAGCGACTGAAAATAAAAAACGACAATAAACACGAATGACTACAAATGAGGAAACGAGAACAATAGCGAACGACTCCGAACAATATGCGACAAAATCTGGGATAACAATAAGGAGAAAAACAACGATGTAAAACGGGAAACAACAGAATATGAAAGATCGACGATTAATCAAGGAAACGATAACAAATGAGTAAACAATGATATCGGAGGAAATGGCAGAAACATAAAATACGACTAGAAGGAAAACGACGACAGACAGGAGCTGCGAATGAATAAAGAATGGTTAAACTCAAACAACAGTAAAGTGAAGAAACGACGATTAAAAGGAAACGACAGTAAAAAATAAAAGGATGGTGAAAAGGTTACAAGTCAAAAGAAAAACAATAACGATAGGAACAAAGCTGAAGAATAAACGAAGTGAAGTTCAGGGTGGGCAGAAACGTTGAAAACAACTACATAAATGGTAACGACAGACGATAAACAACGACGATAAAGAAAAGAAATGACAGACACGTGATAAAAGAAAAATAAAAGGGAAACGAAAAGGGTACATTAGCTAATATCGCCTTGTTAACTTCGCGGATTCGAGTTTTTAATTTGAGTGGAGATGCGACATTTTTTTAGTGTTTTTTATTATAACATAAAATGTTAGATGTAATATTTTTTGAGAGTTTTTTATTGTAAAAATTTAAAATTAAAAACTCGAATCGATAAAATGAACGAAACCCAAATGAATAAACAATCACAGAGATGCAAACGATAGAAGCGTAAAATACATCAACTAGAAAAATGAGGACAAAAAGGTCAGGAGAATACCAATTCGGAGGACAATACGGGGGGGAAAAAAAAACCGACGTTCACATAATTGAAAAATAAAGAACAAAATACTTTAAAATGAAGAACGAAAGAAATAAAAGAAAATGAAAAGTGAAGAAAGACAGAAAGAGAAGGTAGAACGAGAACAGACAGGACTACATTTTGATTCATTAATTTTCATATTACAAAGAATTCTCACCCTATTTTGAAGGGAAGAAATATAAAATAAATAAATAAATAAATAATAATAATACAAACGGGAAAGTAAACTAATTGAGAATTATCACCTAATTTACTTCTAATTGACGGCCTTGACAACCACAGAATCTCTAAATATGGAAAGAAATCACAAGAACCAACGTAATAAATCTCAACAGACACTTGAAAGATTATTGAAGTTGAGATATTTACTCCGATGTTGAAATTTTCATCCTTAAGTCCAACCGTGGTCATTTTCACGATCACATAAGTCAAAACAGAAAAATAATTGAGAGGGCGAGAAATTATTGAGAGAGAGAGAGAGAGAGAATATGTCGAGGGAAGTGCGCGAGGAAAGCCAAGCCCACCAAGGGAAGGACTACGCGGACCCACCACGGGCGCCGCTGATCGGCACGGCGGAGCTTAAGCTGTGGTCGTTCTACAGAGCCCTGATCACCGAGTTCATCACCACCTTGCTCTTCCTCTACGTCACCGTACCACAGTCATCCGCCACAAGAAGCAGAACGTCGCCGACGAATGCGACGGTGTCGGCCTCCTCGGCATCGCCTGGGCCTTCGGCGGCATGATCTTCATCCTCGTCTACTGCACAGCCGGAATCTCTGGCAAAACAAAAGGCACACTACTTCCCCAAACCCTCATTTCTTAGTACTAATGATGTTTTTTTGAAGGTGGTCACATCAACCCCGCTGTGACGTTGGCTATGTTCTTGGCGAGGAAAGTTTCGTTGATAAGACTAGTGGGTTACATTTTGGCTCAGAGGTTGGGAGCAGTGTTCGGAGTTGGGCTCGTGAAGGCCTTCATGAAGAACGAGTACAACAGGTTCGGCGGCGGCGCCAACTCCGTGCCCCGCCGCTACAGCAACCGCACCGCTCTCGGTGCTGAGATCATTGGCACCCTCGTCCTTGTCTACACCGTCTTCTCCGCCACCGACCCCAAGAGAAGTGCCCCGTGACTCCCATATTCCCCTACGTCTTTTCTTTTCTCTTTTTTGTGGTTCATGCATGGTAGATTTAGGTGTCGTTTTTGGTATATAAGTGTCGTTTTTTCAAATGGGTTTCAGGTTTTGGCCCCTTTGCCAATTGGGTTCGCCGTGTTCGTGGTTCACTTGGCCACCGTTCCCAGCATTGGAACCGTTATCAACTCGGCTAGGAGCTTTGTTGCTGCTGTTATCTACAACAACGACAGGATCTGGGATTACCACGTAAGAAATCATATATCTATACACATATAACATATTTACATACATGAGTATATTTTCTGCGGGGTAAGATATATACTGATGAATTTGTTATGGTTTTATTTGGCAATGGATCTTCTCGGGCGGACCATTCATAGGGGCAGTGTTAGCAGCGGCGTACCACGAGTGCATACTGAGGGCAGCAGCCATAAAGGCTCAGGGATCGTTCCGGAGTGTTCCCAGATTCGAGGGTGAAGAAACAAGCGCCATGTATGCCTATACAACCCTAAGGTATAAGGTAAGGTCCGCGAGTGTAGGGGCTGCCGACATAGAACATATGTGAGGCGGGGACCAAGGAATGGAGGTCGACGAATAGGTGATATGGCACAAGTCTAATGATTTGGTAAAGATTATTGAATCACATATGAACGCGAATGCAATGCAAACCATGAAAGTGTCATGCTTGAAATGATGAGAATGTAATTAATGTTATTTATGCCTAATGTCGTCGTTTGGTTTTGACTATATATTATATGTCACAAACATTTATTGATAGCACAAACAACTCAAACAGATGATTAATAGGCAGAATTTGTGAACATTAATTAATAATTATTTAGGATGATAGAAATGAGGATTATGTATAAACATGGTTAGTGATAACTAGAACAATATAATTGTAGCACAACTTAAATGTAAATATCAAGGTAAATGACAATAATGAGAAAAGACGTGAAACAGCAATATTAAATGATTGAACAAAAGATAAATAATCTCAATAGCAGCTATAGTAGTAAAGAATTGGTAATAATAGGAAAGGATAATTAATCTGCTAAAAAAAATAAAGAAAATTAATTGAATAAACGGACTAGTGTATAGGTAAGCACAAATTAATTGAATAAAATAATGAACAATTAAATGAGTAAGAGCAAACTATTAAAGTAGAAATTATCATAAGAATAAATTGAAGTGGTTAAGATAAATAGGTTAGCAGTATACTTTATTATCTATATTGGATGTCACAAAAATAATGGGAATTGGGAATAGTATCCAGAGATGAACATGGATATGCATATGACGTTACTGAGATAGGAAATAGGGAAATTGGATTTCTGGCTATGCTTGGTAAGCATGTCAAATTTAAGGGGACGTTTGGAAAGAGGATTTGGTCTTCGATTTAAATAATAATTTATGACTTGCTATAGTATTTTATCTCATAAAAAATACACGTAAATCGAAAATAATTCTAATCTCATGAATCTAATCCATGAACTAAATGTCTGACTTTCCTATATCTATGTTCAAGGGTCAACAGTGCCTAAATGAGGGTAGCTAGGGCGGGGTCGGGGTCTAGGCCTACAGGAAAACTCCCACAACTAATAATTAAAGGTCAACATGCCATGCCACCATTGTACCATATTTATGGTATGCCGTTTTCCTTCATTTAATCCATGTATCACTATAATGCTTTCCTTATTCTTTGCTGTTCCATGAAACGACACGACTCTGGTATAATGCTGATCTGTAAGAAAATCTTTGGCCTCGTTCACGTCGTGGATTCGAGTTTTTAATTCGAATTGAGATGTGATATTTTCAGTTTTGATATTTTCCGAGAGCCTACTAGAAAAAAACTTAGAAATTTTAAAAACTTTTTTGTGAAATTTAAAATTAAAAAACTTTGTTGAAATGAGAGGTGTTTTTATCTTTTAACTTGCCGCTTTATCATTAATTTGATAAGCAAGGTGTTTTAGGCTGTTAGTATAGTTATAAAATATGCCGTGAATTCAAGATTGGCGTTAGTTGTACGGACTATATCGCTTACAAGCCATATCCCACAATACTATTGCCGGGAGGAAATCTAATGTGAATCTCTAATTCTCATAATAATAAAGAAAGGGTAAGAAAACATTAAATAGCTAGGAACAACACGCTGAAGACTGTCATAAACAACAAGAACTGCAAAGAGAGAGAAAAAAAAAAAAAAAAAAAAAAGATAATGATGAACCGTTGATAGGGCTTTGTCTTAAAACATCATATTGGTATAAAAATATATTTATTATGTATATTTTTTATTTTAATGTGATTTTGATTAGATCAATAAAGATACCCTACTGGAAACGGTTTATATATATATATATATATATATATATATATATATACTTAAAATGATAAAAAAAAAAAAACATGCAATATTATTTTTACAATTGACCATATTTATGCTTTCAGATTTATAATTTATGCTAACTTTTGCCTTTCCTCGATCAATAATCAATTTTAACCACTTAAGAGCCACATGCCATTAATAATTTTTTTTTAAAAGGAAAGGAACTTGTAAAATATGAGGATATTTAGGTATTTTTAATAGTGAAAACTAACTTTTAACCGTAAATGGTATTTACTATGAATTTAAAATGAATAAATGTAATATAATTCAAAATATAAAGTATATGCTTTTTAACCTCAAAATGTATGGTACAAAAAAAAAAAAAAAATCATAAAAACTCCCATATATAAATCACAATACATATTAGAATAGCTCATAAGTGAAAGTAGTACAGTTGTATAAAAGATCTAGAAATAAAAAATAAAAAATAAAAAAATAATTAGTGAGAACATGTATGAAAAAAATAAAATTTTAGTGGGGTGAAATTGAAAAGTTTAATTTTTTAAGGGATTAAATTTTAATTTTAAAAAAAAATCAGTGGGGGCAGCTGCCCCCACTCGTCCTTTCAACAGCTCCGCCCCTGATAGAAACAACAGAAAGGCGATAATTGATCACGATGGAGAAAAACAAAAGAAACGTAAAGAAACGACAAGAACTATATGAAAACGAAACCGGAGAATAAACAACAGAGGTTTATACTTTATCGTTTACGACATTGATATTGGAAAACGGCAATAAAGGTAAGACAACACCGATGAAGACAAACGATCAATAAGAAGACAAGAAACGGGAACTAATAAAACAAATACATTTCTGAAGTATTTTGGCCGAACTCTTTGCCCAAGATGATACACGAAAACTGGAGCTGATTTTGATTTTGTGAAGCTCACAAAGAGTACTTGAACTTGAGCTTAATGGTTCAATCATTTATGAAAAAGAAAATTTGGATGGTTCTAATATCATCTAAGAAAAGATATAATAAAAAGAATGTTATTAGCTAAATGACCTCCTGTCAGAATCATAAATAATGCATGCATCTATGCATATATATACACACACACACATATGACCTATCAAATCCTCCAAATGGTCCCGATCAAATCCGAAATCATGCAAGAATCATTAGCTTGCAATAATTTGGAGGCTGAAACGTTAGAAAACCTGGCCTCGTAATGTAGCGTTTTCTGAAGTGGCAGAGTTACTTTTAACGTTACGAACCAACAAAACTTGTACCCTCAAAGTTCAGCCTATAATATGTGTACTTCCTTTAATCGTGTCGAATGTTATAGGTTGTACCATGTAGTAATCATCCTTTCATCCTCTTGCACTAATGAATACTTTTTTTTTTTTTTTTCTCTCTTTTTGCCACAAATCGTCAAAATTACAGTAATACTATACAACCTTAATGGAGTTTTTTTTTTTTTTTTTTTTTTCACATGTAGGTACTTAAATTACAAGAATATTCTATTTGCACAATGGACTTTTTTTTTTTGTGGGGAGCATATATGCTCTATCTATTTATTAGAATATCAGAGTCCTATTTATGATATGAAAAGGATATCCCTCTACACGACTAACATCTTTCACTCAAAAAACAAAATAACAACTAGGACCAAAAAAAAAAAAAAAAAAAAGAAATAGGTATTTTCTGGCCCATTCAAGAGTCCAAATACAAATAATAAAATAAAATAACATAAAATAAAAATAAGAATAAAAACATAATCCTCAGTTCTCACAGCTGATAAGGACTGAATATGTAAGGGTAATTTTTGTTTATACCAAAAAAAAAAAAAAAAAAATGGTTTGTGGTTGGTGGTTATTTCTGCTGAGTTTTAGAGAATTTTTTATAAAAAAGAATCAAAAAATAATTTTTTAATTGAATCAAACACTAATAATTTTTGGATGATCGACATAATTTTTTTTTCAAATAAAAATATACATAAATTAAAAATAGTTCAAATTACATAGTTTAAATTCTCTAACCAAACGTCCTCAATAATTTTAAGATGACGAGTATGACATAAAAAAAAAATATTACCGCAATGATGAGAATGGATATTAAAATAAATATTTAAATTAGACAAAGATAATTAGTCTTTCGTCGCTATACCACTGTTATAGGTGGTTCATAACCTTGTTACATTCACTTTTAAAGATTTAAGTATGTTGATATTTTTAAAATATACAGTGTTGACTTTTATTTAAAATAATCTATATCTATTTTGAGACAAATTTTAACACACAAAGTGACGCGTGTGAGTTTTGAAAAAGAATAAAATAATAAAAGTAAAAAAAAAAATAATAAAAAGAGATAGTTTAATATATGGATATGTTAATTTTTTTAATTACTAATTAAATATATTTTTCAATTTTTACATAATTTTATATAAATTTAATGTAAAAAAAAATCTAACAGTACGATAGTGTACTAAAAAGAAAAAAAAAAAACTCCAAAATAAAGAGGAAAAAACAGATAATCTATAATTTTATTTAGTTTAAAGTAGGTTATTTTTTAATTTTAAATGTTTAATTAAAAATTTTAAAAAATATGATTTAAATTTTTTTTTATTTATGTAAATTTTTTTATAAAAAATATTATAACAAATTTAAATTAAAAAATTAAAGTCAAATAACTTTACGTGGTTCAAATTAGGTCATTTTTTATTAACATTAGCGAGATATCGAATAAAGAAGAGGGTATTTTTATCAAAGCAAAGAAGATAAAAAAATAATAATGCACTTGAAAATTTGTCGCATCTTAGGCTGGCGCTCTCATAATAATCTCCCGTTGGAAAAGCTGCTGCTTTCTTTTTTTTCTGGGTTTCTTGGGGTCCATCTCTGGGCCAAAACAGAAAATAAACTGTTAGGATAAAAATTATTAAAAAATTTAAAGAAAATTCGTTCATTTAGGACAAGAAATTTTATTTTAATAAAAAATTCAAAACTACAATTTTTTTTCCGTATATAATTATATCCAATTTAAATTAAAAATTTAAATTAACGAATTAAATAAATTTTATAATTTTCTCTGGTGGCTGAGATGGAAAACTCTGGTCCCGGAAACCAAAAATTAAAAAAAAAAAAAAAAAATAGAGAGAGAAATATGAGGGGAAAAGAGAGAACTAGAAACCTCTGGAAACATCTAGGAACCGTCAGGACCTTGGTAAGATGACAAGTTTGGACAGACCCGAGGTGAACACTGGGATGTGGGTCCCAGGCAGGGGTACGGGTGGAAATTTGCGGATAACGATGAGGAGGGGACTGCAATCCCCTGCATTTGATTCTCAATCAATCTCCATGGTCTACCAGCTGGAGGCCACAGACCAATCACCATCATAGATTTGCTTGATCAAAAGATTGAGGTGTGGGTGGGTCCTACAGCGGTTTACTGTATGATTGCGCCGAAATTCGATTCCTCTGGAAATTTTTGAAACTAATAAAAAGACACAGCCGAAATGGAAACGATGACGAGTGTAATATATACTTGTTGATGTTGATCAAATCTAATGTATAATTATATATATAAATTTGAGTTTTGAATTCGGTGTAATTTTATATGAAATTTTTTTATTATAATAAAAAAATTAAATAAAATATTTTATAAAAAAATTTAACTGTAATTAAATTAATATTAAAAATTTAAATTAGTAAAATAAATGAGATTGTAATAATTTATTTTTTTTTTTTTCAATTTGACTTGAATTTGATTTAGGCAGTGCTTTTTTGATAATAAAAAAAAAAAGAAGAAGAAGTCATTTTTATTTATTAAAATTTATTTTTGGCTCATTTGATTATTTTTTTTTCCCTTTAGGAATGGCTCATTTAAATTATTAGGGGGCGGGGTTTTTAATTAGTTTTGATAAACATTTTATTTAAAAAATGTATTTGGATTGAAATGTATCGAAATGATCATTCCTGTCCTTAATAAACCACACATATTTTGGTCACATGTTAATTTTAATTTTAAGAAACTAACGCTTATATCAAATAGGGTGTATTTTTCAGGGGTCAATTATCATTCCTTTTCAGGAAACGGAAACACATTGATCATGAACGAGAAGTTCATAGGACAATAGTGCAAATATGTTATTGTAATTAACAATTTAATATCTGTTTAGTTAAACTTTTAGGTGATTTCATTTATCAATTAATATAAATAATAATTTTTGCCATTATTATATGGCGCAACATATTTTCCTTTCCGTAAAAAAAAAAAAAAAAATAAAAAAAAGAAGGTAGACTAGCTCCATCCCTTCCCTAACCCTCATTGTTTGTGTAAGAATTTTTTGGCCGCATTATTGAAACAAAAAAACATCTGATTCAATTTTACAAATTATTGTAGATCTAACATGACTCAAATTAGAGAGTGTCTCTTATTTGGTTCATAAATTAAAAATATGATATTATAATTATTTTTAATTTATGTGTTTTTTATGAGAAAAAATATTATAGCGAATCATGAATCATGATTCAAATCAAAAAATAAATTCTCTAACCAAATAAACTCTAATTAAGACTGTTAAAACACAAATCCAGAAACATTTTGGAGGAAGAAAAAGAAAGGACATGGTTATCACTGCATAAATCTATTATTTATGGGTAAATAAAAGTCTCGTTCACTTTGTAAATTTAAATTTTTAATTTTAAATAAGACGTGATATTTTTTAAAAAATTTTAACTGTAATAAAAAAAAATTAGTTAGATATTTATTTATTTAATTTAAAAAATTTTAATTAAACATAAAACGTTAAAACGTTAAAAAAAATTTATTTTTTTTTTTCCTTCTTTTCCTTGTTTTCAATTTTTCAAAGGACGAAAGAGGGAACATGATTCTCAATGCTTTTGACGCGCAGTACATCATCATAATGATTGGCATTGCAATAAAATATAATTCACCAAGGGAAAAAAAAAAAAAATATATATATATATATATATATATAAAGTGAAAAATAAAATAGTGCCGTTGATGGATAAGAACAAAAGGCAAAAGCAATCAATTAAAGCAAAAACCAAAACGACCATGACAATTATAATATTAAGATAGAATGTTAGGGGACATTTTGGTCAATGTGGTCGTGTTTCCATTGTCCACTGTCCAGCTCAAGTCCTCTGTAATCAAGATGGTGGGGAGTGTCATTATTGCAGCATTAAATTTTCGTACGTGATTGGTAATTTAGATCTGTTACGGTGGGGACCACATTCTTCTTTTCCAATTGTTTTATTGCAAAGTACAATTAAATTTTAATAAGCTAAAGTACAATTAAAGCTTTGATGCTTATTTAACCGTAAACCTAACATGAAATTCATCACCCAATATGAACTGTGTATATAAGGTCCGTTTAGTTTGTTAATTTAAATTTTTAATTTGAATTAACATATAATTTTATGTGAAAATTTTTTACTGTAATAAAAAAATTAAATGTAATTATTTATGAAAATTTTTTATTATAATAAAACTTAAATTAATAAAATAAACGGGACATAATACGTGACCGGATTAATTTTATGTATTTTATACAAGTTGTAGAGATTTTTATGAAAGAGGCGTTAGAGAATCACATTCTACTTTCGCTGTACATTTATAAAATAAAGGATAAAGGGGGCATGCTTAAAGTTGTTGCTTTTATTGAAAGCAAACTAATTTAGTGACGTGAGTTTAGTGTTGTGTAATAATGCAGCATATTACTAGAACTTTCAAATATGGATTGGCTTTAATTAGTTAGATAGTCTCAATAATATGTGTGTGTATATATATGCGCATGTCAACACAATATATGTATATGTATGTATTTGTTCGTCATAAGGAAGAATCTTAATTATAGACAAGACAGTAATGCATATATATGTGTATATGTATGTATAATATATATAATATTATAAAATATTAAAAAAATTCAGGAAGCCCGTTTAAGAGGTCCTTTGGGTTCGGAAGGACAGTCAAAAATTTTTAGGCGGACAAATTTAAATAACGGACACAAATTTAATTTTTTAGACAATTATAGATGGTTTGTCTAAAATTTTAATACTACTTATAATTAACGCAACGAAATTTAAATTGCTTGAAATAAATGCACCATTCTCCAATGAAAATAACAAAACAGAAAGAAAATCATTTATAATTATAAGGTCAGAGTTATCCGACTTCCCAATTCAAATATAAGTGTAAAATAACACTCGCAAACATCCATAAAAATGTCAACAAAGAAAAGCTCTCGAGAAAAATGTCAATCTAACTTTTTTATTTGAAAAAGCTCTCAAAAAACTCACATAATTATAACCTAATTTTATTTGGACTCACGTAATTATAACCCTATGAATCCATGATTAACTCATTTAATATAGAAATGTATAAGGGATTATACATTTCGTACTTGAACAATGCTATGCATATATATATATATGTATATATTTATACAACATATATACGTATATATGTGAATTCCGAATTACGAGATATGTATATACACAGAATTCAAGAATAATTAGGAGAATCGTCAATTCAAAAAGATACTTTGTTTGTCCAATGATCTAACAGTCATACTTTGTTGGTGGAGAAGTTTTATGACCTATCATCAATTTTGATTTCGTCTGGTGGGATTTTTTTATCTTAGGAACATATCCATTTAATTAGACCATGGTATGAAATTTAATTACTACTCCTC
The DNA here is from genome assembly GCA_012066045.3 of Morus alba. Classification (NCBI taxonomy): domain Eukaryota; kingdom Viridiplantae; phylum Streptophyta; class Magnoliopsida; order Rosales; family Moraceae; genus Morus; species Morus alba. The sequence continues at coordinate 7,653,591 of CP050230.2, read as the reverse complement.
TTTATTGAATGAAATCAAATCAACTAAGGATAAGATAATAATTGTAGAAAAACATTCACGTGATGAACAAGGGAAGTGATTTTTGTTTTATTTTCTCCTGTTTTTATACCAAAGATGACCTCTCCCTTTAAAAAAAAAAAATAATAATTTTGATAAATAACAATTGTGAATCAATAGATGACGGATGTCAATTTATAGAAAGAAACGCTTCACAATTTTTTTTTTCTCATTGTTTATAATGAGGTCAAAATTAATATGCTTTGGATTAAAGTGAATTTAGATATGTTAAAATGTCTTAATAAATTTAAAATTATGATTCATAATTTTAATTTTAAAAATTTAAATTTTTTATAAAAAATTTAAAAATATAATTTAAAATTAAAAATAAATTCTTAAAATAAACATCTTATAAGATTAGAGCAGAGCATAAAAACACAGATAATCCCTTTTTTTCAACGGAAAAAAAAAAAAAAAAAAAGGAGGAGGCAGAGAGAAGAAAGAAAGGACTTAGAGAGAGAGAGAGAGAGAGAGAGAGAGAGAGGGTGGTGGAGAGGTGGTGAGAAAGGGACAGCATGTAACCGTTGGAGCCGGCGTGGGGTTTGAGTTGGATTGCCGGGCATGACCTGTGACACCTCAGCACCTACCCCCAACTCCTCACATGGTCTCGCTGTACACTTCTTTGTGGTCCCCACCACTTTTCTCTGTCCTAAACAAACGTACATCCCATCCATCCATCCATCCATCCATAAAATAATTTTACATCTCTTAATTCCAAAACTACCCTCGCCTTATCCATAAAAAGACTGACCCTAGAGCTCTCAGACAAAGCTGTTGCTCATCATCAGTATCTGAGAAAGAGAGAGTGTGTGTGTTCTCAGACTTCGTAGCTAGAGAGAGAAACTTAGAGAGAGAAAGGAAAGGAAAGAAGAGATGTCGAAGGAAGTGAGCGAGGAAGGGCAAGGCCACCACGGGAAGGACTACGTGGACCCACCGCCGGCGCCGCTGATCGACATGGCGGAGCTTAAGCTGTGGTCGTTCTACAGAGCCCTGATCGCCGAGTTCATCGCCACCTTGCTCTTCCTCTACGTCACCGTCGCCACCGTCATCGGCCACAAGAAACAGAACGCCGCAGATCAATGCGGCGGCGTCGGCCTCCTTGGCATCGCCTGGGCCTTCGGTGGCATGATCTTCATCCTCGTCTACTGCACCGCCGGAATCTCCGGTAAAAATTCAAAAAAAAAGAAGGAAAAATACATCAACTTTTCCGAACTCTTCATTTCTCAGTACTAATGATTTTTTTTTTTGGGTTCTAAGGTGGTCACATCAACCCGGCTGTGACGTTCGGACTGTTCTTGGCGAGGAAGGTTTCGCTGATCAGAGCATTGGGTTACATGGTGGCTCAGTGCTTGGGAGCAATAAGCGGGGTTGGGCTCGTGAAGGCCTTCATGAAGAACGAGTACAACAGGCTCGGCGGCGGCGCCAACTCCGTGGCCGGTGGCTACAGCACCGGCACCGCTCTCGGCGCTGAGATCATCGGCACCTTCGTCCTTGTCTACACCGTCTTCGCCGCCACCGACCCCAAGAGAAGCGCCCGTGACTCCCACATTCCCGTACGTCTTTTCTTTTCTCCTTTTTGGGGTTCATGCATGGTAGATTTAAGTGTTGCTTTTGGTATATAAGTGTCGTTTTTTTCAAATGGGTTTCAGGTTTTGGCCCCGTTGCCAATTGGGTTCGCCGTGTTCGTGGTTCACTTGGCCACCATTCCCATCACCGGAACCGGTATCAACCCGGCTAGGAGCTTTGGTGCTGCTGTTATCTACAACAACGACAAGATCTGGGATGACCACGTAAGAAATCATATATCTTTATGTATATTTTGTGTGGGGTAAGATATATTCTGATGAATTTGTTATGGTTTTACTTGGCAGTGGATCTTCTGGGTCGGACCATTCGTGGGGGCTTTGGCAGCAGCGGCGTACCACCAGTACATACTGAGGGCAGCAGCCATAAAGGCTCTTGGGTCGTTCCGCAGTAACCCTACCAACTGAGGAAATTAAAAAAAAACATTATGCATGCACGTTCCCCCAGTAGAGAAGGAAGAACTGTGAAAAGATGATGTTGTCACACCTTGCCAATTCTTAATTTATTTCGTTTGTTTGTGTGTATGATGAAATATCAGGAGAATATGTTGATGATGGTGATGACCCTCCTTTTGAATTTTTCTTGTTAATTTCCTTAATATCTTTTTTATAATTTAATCTTTTGTTTGCTAGCTTTGTGGATCCCCTTTTGTATTTATTGTTCATGAGTAGCGGTGATGATGTTTTAATTTCTTCTTTCCTTCATCATGAATATGCTTCTTTCTTTCTCAAATATATATTGTTCTCTGCTTAATCCTCCAATTGTCTCTCCAAAAGAGAATTAGGGCAAAACACAATCAATTATTTACTACCAAAAGTCATTTTCATTTTCACTACCAAAGCCCGCCTTGAGTACAAGCTGCACGTGGCGCAATAAGGGTAAAAGTTGATTAATTTGGTGAAAGCAAAGGTGACCCTAAGTAAAAAGTTCATTAATAGGTTAATTTGGTGAAAGCCAAGATGATCCAACAAAGTAAAAAAGTTGATTAACAAGGGTAAAAGTTGATTAATTTGGTGAAAGAAAAGGTGACTTAACTCAGTAAAAAGTTCATTAATAGGTTAATTTGGTGAAAGCCAAGATGATCCAACAAAGTAAAAAAGTTGATTAACAAGGGTAAAAGTTGAGTAATTTGGTGGAAGTGAAAATGACCCAGCTATTGAACCAAACTCCACTGAAGAAGGCACCAAAAGATCAGTAGAAGATGGCGGGGGTAGTGGTGGTTGGGGGGGCCCAGAGGTGAAAAACTCAGCTTTTTGATTTAACCCATCTGGAAAGCTCTTTCCTCTTTTCTTGAAATGCTGGCAAAAACTGATTTTGACTAATGTTTGCCTACTTTAAGACTAGAGTCCAAAGGATTAATGGAATTCAGCCAATATAAAAGAGAAAAAAAAAAAAAAGGAGAACCCTCCGGAGAGATGATACTGATGGGATAGGAATCCTGTATATCTTTTATTCTTGTTAGCGACAACTGTCCCTTACAGAACAGTAAAATAAAGATTGCTTCGGGACATCATCACATGGGTGGGTAAAAGCTGATAAGTCCTGGATTTCCAAAAAAAAAAAAAAAAAAAGATGGTCCCTTTTCTAACGAGAGAAATAACCTTGCTAATTGTAACTACGATGGATTTAAAAATGATAAACGAACCAACAATAGTATTTAAATTGTGGGCAAAAATGTGATTGTTTTGCATTCCTTAATTATATTTTAATTATGTTCTGTAATTTTGACCCCTTTTCATTATCCATTTGATCATTTCCTTAGATCGGGTGAAATATTACATCATGAAAACAAAATAAGAAAATGAAAGAATAACTTTGCAAGTAGTAGTATGAAAATACACACTATTGATTAAGAAGTATAGTATTAAATAGTCAAATTAAATTTCTTTAAATTGTAATCTTTTTCTAAACCACATATGATTCCCATATTATCTCTTTCATCATGACTTTCTATTAAAAATTATCACAAATAAAAACCCATTCATTATTTTTTATAAACCTGAGGTGTCATATGATCTCTTTCATGGTTTCGTACTTTTCACAAATAAAAACCCATTCACTGATGTCTGAGGAGGGATCATGGTCCTCCTTTTATATATATATTATATATATATATATATATAGAGAGAGAGAGAGAGAGAGAGAGAGAGAGAGTGCAGAATGTGGTCCTGCGGAGTTTGAGGGTCAAAATTAAGATCAGAGCTGGCATTGGACAGCGTTAGGCATGGGTCTTCTTTGATCACGAGAATGCCAGTTAAGCAATAATAAGATAATACTTTTGTTTCAAAACATGCTTCTTTGGCATATTGAAAAGATTAGTAAAAGATGTTCTCTCTTGTTCTTGTTCATATATATATATATATATATATATTTTGGGCGATGGAAGAAAAAATAATGTTCACTCTTTATAAACAAAAGACACGTGATCTTATTTTACAGAGTGTTTGGTGGTAGGAACCAATTGCACGACATATATAATGGTACTAGTATCACCGAATGGCTAATGCATCTATTTCTTGTCTCCTTGGGCTTCCCTACCATGTCCCTAGCTAGGGCAAGAAACTTCCGAAAGTCTTTTTTCTTTCTTTGAGAGGGTGAGGAACAGTAATAAACTTGAGAAATACGACATGTAGCGAATAAATAAATAAAAAGAAGAAAGAGAAAAATAAGTTAAGAATTAGATGAATTAAAATTAATCGGTTAATAGTTTATATAAATTAATAAATAGGTTAAATTACTGTTTTTATTTATAACTTGTCTGGTTATAAATCATAATTTGACAAGTTATTGTTCATAATTCACAATTTTTATTCATTACTTGTCTGACTATGAACCATAACTTAACGAGTTTGTCAATAACTTATCTGATTATGAATCATAACTTGATAAGTTATGATTTATTAATTTCTATAACTAAAAATTAACCTATATACTTTTTAAACTCTTTATATTGACCTATTTCCTACTATTTTCGTAAATTAAAATAAAGAAAAAGCGCGAATAGGATTATGGGCCGGTGATGCATTGCGAGAAGCACGGTATCCCTCTGTGAAATGATTTGAATCTAACTTACAGATGTTGAATAAGAAAAATACAGCTAATCGTAGAGAGTTTGACATTCGAATATACAACTACGGCTAAGTACCATTACCCAACAACCTTAATCTACACGCCCTTGTCCATTCAAGTTAGGCCAGGAAAGAGAATGAAATAAATTGCATTTGTCCTCATTTTCTTCTCTTGTAAATTAGAAAGAATTAAGAAATGTACCCTTTTAACTCCACACTCTAGTTTTGTGTAAATTCTTTTAAAATTCCGATCCTCTTAAATAAATTAATATTTAAAGAGAGAGAGGCTCAGGGGAGGACAAATATCTCAATAGAAGAGAAATACTCTAGATTTCCCTATATATTAACTTAGATGGAAAACATTTTAAGAAAAAGATACAAAACTAAAGAAGTGAGTAACAGAGAGTACATTTCCTTCTTTTTTATTTGTATTTTTTCGATCTTAAATACATTGCATTCGTTATTTACCCATGCCTTGATCGTGTTTCTTTTTCCTTTTTGTTTCACTAAAATAATACGAGCTAGGGAATCTTACGGAAGATTACTGATTATATTTCCAACGGACTATTTTCTAGGTTCATATGCAACCCCATTTTACTTTTCTTAACAAGAAACTGCGGGTTTATACATGTAAAGGTAAAGTTGGGGGATTATATAACGGTCACAGGTCGATGGAATTTCCAATTGCTACAAAGCAGCAATACTAGAGATATCAGTAATCTAAAATAGATTGCAACATTAGATTTAAACAAAATCATCATATTATCACCAATCAACATGCACTAGCGACATGTGAACTGTAAGCTAATATTACAGATTCTCATTCTTCTATTAAGGCAAATATTTATCATTACATTTACCAGTATTGAAAACCACCAGAATCCCACTCGGACCATCCCATGTCTGGCAGATGAGTACTCTTAAAGCCTAGATAGGAATAAGAACACTGGAACATCTTACGGATTATCCCCCTAGTCAGGCAAAGCAGTGCCACGCTCAAGGTTGTTCTTGATCTCCAGCGTGTATCTACCAAAGGCTCGCTCAATCTTTTTGTTGAAGTGTTCGTTTCGGTCATTGATTGAGTCGATATCCTTCTCTTCGTGGAACCTCCTCCTCCTGCTAAATGAATTGCGCTTCGCGTCTCGGTCTTTGAGTTCCTTCACCATCTTATCTATCTTCTCCTCTGAGATCTTGGGAGCCTGAACAATAAAAACCAAAAGGCTTATTAGCACCTGATCTTAGTTAGACCTATACTGCAAATACACTAGGACGTCGACAATACCTTTCCATATTGGAGACTTGAAGCTTCACGGTAGAACTCTGGATCAGCTTCTTTCATCCTGTTATACTCTTCCAAATCAACCTCAACATTCTTTGTCCGCTTTTTATATGCATTGTAAAGGGTTTTCTGATTAAAAACTGTTAAAAGAGAACATACGTCATATTAGTTTTGCTTTCAGATCAAAACATGACCAGCCAGATGAAGAAAAAAAAGTAACAGATAAATGAGCAGAGATATGAACGTACCATCCCAACCAAACGGGGCAGGATCTTTTTCCCATTTCTTATATTTTGTCTCTGCCATCTCTTCCGTGTCTAGCATGTATGCCTTTTTCATATCCAAACCATTTGCATCTAATAGCTTTCCAATTCTTTTCTTCCTCTCCTCGAGCCATTTTTGTTTAGAAATGCCTCTTGACTCAGCTGGAGCTTCCATTCGCTTCCTTTCAGCCGCAATGTCATTTTGATTGTCTTTTCTCGCTTTATTCTACATACACAAATCCATAACCATAGTCGATTCCACAAGGTTTAGAAGTTTGTAAATGATCATAACGAAATAATTTCACTTCCACTCCAACCAAGCTTTAGTAATATTTGAAGTTCCGAAAAAGAAACTCACCATCTTCTGCCTCAATTCCCACAACTTCTTTTTCCTCCCAGTAAACATCTGGAAGTCTCCTTCCACGTTCTCTTCAGCAGGATGGTCATCATTATCATCAGATTGTTCTCCAAAATCTGGTCTTTCTTCGGAAACATCTTCCTCCTGATGCAGAGTCCCTGAGTTGGAGTCACCACTTGCTTTTACCCCTTCTGATAATGATACCAGTAAACAGGACAGTTAAGTCTAGATCCAAAATAGTTTCCATGATCCAAGAATGCAAATTGAACTCACTTGAAAGTTACAAGATAACAGCAACAGACTCTAAATTCAAAAGAGAACTGAATTGTGTTTGTAAAAAACTTTGAAAAGCTAAATTCTGCAACAAAATCAACTCCCTTAGGCTCATGCCAAAATCCTAACAGCTTATGTACATAAATTTTAGCAGAGGGAAGAGCAAAACTTATTGATAAAGTAAAAAAAGAAGCCCAAACTTTCTGAAGGCAAGCATCCAAAAACCTAAAACTAGGACTTAATCAACATGAAATTCACAAGAAAGTTTGACCCAATAATGATGGGGAAAAAAAAGCTAGAACATTAGAAACAAAACAGACAAAACTATTGATGTCCAAACTAGGAGTTATCAAACAGCAAACAATGCATTAGGAAACGGAGTACAAGAAAAAAAAAAAAAAAAAAAAAACCCGAACCTGATTGATTCTGAGGCATCCGAGCCTTGGCTTCAGCAATAACTTTGAAGCAGTAATCGCTGCACTCATGGTAAGGATTCGATGCATTTCTGCAATCTGGGTGTACTCTTCCTTCTTCAGACGTCATTTTGTAAGAAAGATTCTGATAAACGCAAAACTCCTCTAACCTGACTTTTAATTTATATTCCTCCCCAAAACCCTTGAAAATTTCAAATTAAGATCAGTCAGAAATCTCTTCCGAAAAAGAATTGAAATCCAACAAGGCTACAATATCATTATTTAGATTGAGGTTTCTCTTTCCTAATTATCAAAATTATGGTAATTTACCGAATCCCCCAAAAGCCGCAATCTTTCTGATAGAAAACTTAAAAGCCCTATTATTGATTTCCGGAGATAAAAACGGTAAAAATACGAGATAACAAATTCATTGGCGAACAATTTCTCACGCTAACTTAGAAACCTAACATTGGAGCTTGTAAATTCCAAATATCTAATAAAACTCCCAATAAGAAAAAAATTTCCGACTACTTTCGTTTATTTTCCGTCAACTTGTGAAAAATCAGAATCGCTGAAACAGAACCCGAAAAACCAGAGCAAATAAACTACTTTTTTTTTTTCCCTTCTTTTGGCGAATTTGAAGAAAGCAAAGATGAACCAGGAGGATCAGAGCGACAAACCTGAGAGAATTTCGCTTCGATGGCTAGGCTATGCTCTGTAGTCTGTGGTACCACTCAGTTGCAGATTTAGGGCTTTGTTTGCCGAAATTACGATGATGACGAATCCGAATTTGGGATTCGAACGGGGTATAGGTTTTTTTTTTTTTTTTTTTTTTTTTTTTTCAATTTTGTCGTTTTTGTTGCCGTTTATTATATTGATGTCGTTTTTTTTTGCCAGTCGTTTCTCCCATTTAATGTGGTTCATGTTGATGTCGTTTCTTCTCATTTATGTCGTTTTTATGGGATTGTCGTTTGTTATGTTGGCGTTGTTTGAGTTTGTACGCGTTTCTTGTTTTAACTGGCATAAGTTCCGTGCTTAGTTTTTATGATAAAAAAATATATTACCAATTTACACGGAAAATAGGAAAAGTTTTATTTAATTAAGTATAATAGTTTTTATTAGATTGTGTTACATGCTTATTTTTTTATTTCAGTTTAATTTTAATTATTAGGAGTTTTATTGTTTTGTGATGAAGGTCAGTCACGGATCTACATTGGAGTTTTATTGTTTTATTTGTTTTATTTATTGTTTGTTTGTTTAAGTCCTTGTTGAATGAATCTAGTTTCTTTTTTTTTTTTTTTTTTTTTTTGCTGGATAAATTTAACTTTTTTTATAAAGGTAATTTTGCTCAGGTGGCGTTTGTTGGAGAAAATTGAAAGGAAAAGGTTTAGGAATTTTATTTTAATAGAAAATTTATAAATTTTTTGAAATAACATATATATACATATAATAACGAAGTTATGATTTTATTTGATAAGAGAGCAACGTACAAAAAGAGGACGTGGGGAGGATTAAAAAATAACCCATGTTTGGAATTTTCAAAGCTAAAATAAGACAATTTTATAATTCAAACTAAGTACCATATAGATTACAAAGCTCAATGCTACATTTTAAAAAAAAAAAAAAAACAAAAACAAAAACAAAAACAAAACTTCGAACAGTAGTTACAAAAACAAGTGAAATTATGTCAAAGCCAAACCTCGAGTACAAACAAAAACGACAACTAGTAACAAGTCGACATGATCATTGATTCATGGCCATGGATCTTATCGCTATTTAATATTCATCATCTCTCGAACGGCTACCTGGTGAACTCTAGAGCTCCACATCGCCACACCCACTAAACTTTGTCGCATCTTCTCTTCTCGTACATGCTCTCTCCATCCTTCAAAAACCACCACTTTCTCGCACCCTCTTCTTCTCTTCTCAATCCCTCAATTAAATTCTTTTCAGAAAAAAAAAAAAAAAAAAAAATCTCCGAAATGGGTTCTCAGCATCATAGTGGCGGCGACGAGTACATAGTAATGTTGCCGTTCATGGCGCACGGCCACCTCATCCCGTTCCTCGCACTGGCCAACCAAATCCATCTCCGAACCAACTTCACCGTCTTCATCGCCACCACCACCCTCAACGTCCACTACCTGAAATCCACCGTCTCCTCCGCGGCCGACATCCGGTTCATCGAGCTTCCCTTCTCCGGCGCCGACCACGGCTTGCCCCCCAACGCCGAGAACACCGAGAACTTACCTCTCTCCAAGATCGCCCACCTGTTCCACGCCTCCCGCAGCCTCGAACCTCCCTGCCGGGACTTCCTCCGTGACACCGTCCAAGAACGAGGCCGCCCTGCGCTCTGCATCATCTCCGACGTCTTCCTCGGCTGGGCCGTCGACGTCGCCAGGAGCTTCGACACCGTCAACATCGCTTTCTCCACCGGCGGAGCCTACGGCACGGCGGCGTATGTCTCTCTCTGGCTCAACCTCCCTCACCGAAAAACCGACTTCGACGAGTTCACGATGCCTGGGTTTCCGGGGCGGTGCCGTTTCCACCGGACTCAGCTTCACCCGTTCCTTAGAGCCGCCGACGGTACGGACACCTGGTCTATGTTTTTTCAGCCGCAGATTGCGCTCAGTCTGAAATCTTACGCTTGGTTGTGCAACACCGTCGAGGAAATCGAGCCGTTCGGGCTTGAGATCCTCCGGAATTACGTCAATCTCCCCGTCTGGTGCGTCGGTCCTCTTCTTCCCCAAGCCGCTCTGAACGATTCTTCGTCGTCTCATACTATTTCCAGACGCGGAGCTGGGAAAGAATTTGGCATTTCCGCGGAGAATTGCCTCGATTGGCTCGAATCGCAGAAATCGAAATCCGTTTTGTACATCTCTTTCGGCTCTCAGAACACGATCGGCGCTTCGCAAATGATGGAATTGGCGATCGGATTGGAGAAGAGCGAGAAGGCGTTCGTTTGGGTGATTAGGCCTCCGATGGGGTTCGACCTGAGAGGGGAATTCAAGTCGGAGTGGCTGCCAGAGAAGTTCGAGGAGCGAATGAGGGAGAAGAAGAGGGGTTTGCTCGTGAGGAATTGGGCGCCGCAGCTGGACATCTTGGCGCACCGCTCCACGGGAGCTTTTCTCAGCCACTGCGGGTGGAATTCGGTGATGGAGAGCCTGAGCCAGGGCGTGCCGATGGTGGCGTGGCCGATTGCGGCGGAGCAGGCCTACAATTCGAAGATGCTGGTGGAGGAGATGGGCGTGTGCGTGGAGCTGACAAGGGGAGCGCAGAGCGGCGACATCACGGCGGAGCGAGTGAGAACGGTGATCAGCAGGGTGATGGATGGGGGCGGCGAGGGAGGGGAGGTGCGGAGGAGGGCGGAGGAGATTAAGTTGAAGATAAGGGCCGCCATGAGAGAGGAGGGAGACCAGAAGGGGTCTGCTCTTAAGGCCATGGACGATTTTGTGGCTTCTGTTTTAACAAATAGGGAACAACAAGTGACCAAGTAGAAATTTGGGTTGGTTTGATACGAAGATTTAAATCAGTGATTTTAATTATGATTTTAGAATTAAAATCATAATTTATAATTTAAGGTTTAAATCATAATTTTAAAATTATGATTTTAAATCATCTTAAATTAAGAGATGAGTGATTTTAAAATTATGATTTAAGTTAGTTTAAGGGGATGTTTAGTAGATGGATTCAGAATTTTTTGATTCATAATTAATGTTTGTTTAGAGTAATTTTGAATCATAATTCATATTTAGTGTTTAGTTTAGATGATTCTAATCATGATTTAAAATTTAATATGATGTTTTAAATCAGAATCACTCATGATTCTAAAACCACCATCATCTTGATTTAAGGTGATTTAAAATTCTAATTCTGAATTATGGTTTCAGAATCATGATTTGAACTATAATCATGAATCATGGTTTGAATCCTCACACTAAACGAATCTTAAAACATCACAGCAGGTTTTGAATCATGATTAAAATCATTCAAACTAAATATTAATTTTGAATCATGATTATGAATTACTGAACTGATTTTGAACCAGGATTCAGAATTATAATTTTGGATCCATCTACAGAGAGGGAGATTTTGCAATTCGGTTGCTGACCATTTTGCAGTTCAAAAAAAGGTTATAGTTAACAGATTTTATCCCAGTTTGTTTTCATGCTTAGTTCAGTTCAACTTAATTTAAACGGTGAGCATAGTTTAAATAACACAGTTTGAATTTATATTTAATAAGTACGCAGTTTGAATTATATTACCTGTTTAAATTGAGTTAAACTGTCTAACTTAAAATATAACTATACCGTAAAGATTAACCATTTAAACCAATTTTAAGCAGTAAAAATATGTTCAATCTCTCAGCTTTTCATACTTACTAAACTCAAATTCAAATTTTATTTATTGTTAGATTAAAATTTTAACTGCATATTCAAACATCAATTTAAATTACAATTTAAATCATATTGTTTGAATTTTTCTGTTAAAAAAAAGTTCAAATTAGCAAATTCAAATTTTATTTCTTATTCATATTAAAATTTTAACTATACATCTTAACGTTAATTAAAATTACAATTTAAACCGCATTGTTTGAATTTTTTTATACAAATAAAAAAATTTAAATCAACAAAATTTAAACCAATAAATTAATCAGAGACTTTAAAATGTTAGATCATTCAAGAGTGGATCGTCAACTAAAAAAGAGAATATATATATATATATATATATATATATATATATATATAAAGAAAAAAAGGTACATGGACCCTTAAATAGAATTCATAAATTTGAGTAGAAATTTGAATTCTTTGAACAAGAATTTAAAATTTTTAAGGAAAAAAAAAAGATTGTAACAAGAAAATTTAAACCGTGATTTAAATTTGTGAAACAAAGGGGTGAGAAAAAAATTGTAACAAGAAAATTCAAATCGTGATTTAAATTTGCAAAACAAAGGGGTTCAATTCTTTGGAAAACAGTAGTTCAATTAGTAAATTTGAAAAAAAAAAAAAACGAAGAAAAAGAAAGGTTAGTATATTCTAAAGGAATAAGGAAGACGGTTTTGTGCCTATTTGTTTTCGTTTTTGAAAACGTTTTTCACGTTTTCTAAGGATAAAAAATTAAAACGGAGAGGAAAAATGCGTTTGGTGCAACAGTTTATCAAAATTGAAAACAAAAACGTTTTTGTCCTTTTCTCAAAATCTGAAAACGACTTAAGATTGTTTTTGTTTTCTCCGTTTTCATTTTCTCTCTTCAATTTTTTTTGCTGCCCTTGACTAGTGAACTCTGGAGCCCAGATCTGCTTCGTTTCCTTCTCGCCTAACTTGCGCCGTTTGCTTCTCGGCTAAGCTTCTCCATTCCCTTCCCTTCCCTCCCTGACTCCGTCCCTACTGAGCCTTCTAAGTGGGCCCGCTACCCTTTTCTGCCGCCAAATCTGCAGACGGCCACATCTTCACCCACGAAGAAGCCATCCGAAACCACAAGTTATTCATCAGAAACAAACGGGTCCACGTCTGTGAATTTGTGCTTTTCGTAATTTCTTCTTTGTTGCGATGATTTTATTCATTTATTATTTTTTTTGGAGTTAGTTTTTGCTACTCTTGGGCTATGTTTTTTTTTTTTTTGGTTTACCCGTTTGTGTTCATCGTAATTCAGGTTTTTGTGTTTATTAATACCTGCCTTTGCCTTAATCATATGACCAAATAGATGAGTTCTAGTGGTTGCACGAATCAAGTGAAAAGCTTAAAATTTGATTGGTTTAAAACTGAAAAGGAAAAAAAAAAAAAAAAAAAAAAAACAGAGAGGAACAAAAATATGATCTTGATCAAGTTAGTTGCAAATGAAGATTTGTGTCATTTCTGGCCATTTATTGACCAACTAATAGTTTTTGGTCTACCTAAATTGTTAAATATCTTAAAGATTTTCTAGGTATTGATTTATAGATCTAAATGATTGAAATACTTCAGCAATTTGGTTTTTTCCTTGATGTTTGTAAACCTGAGGAGATATATGAAGAAAGCATATCTAAGCTTTAGGATTCAGAAGGTTTTATGATAATTTTCTAATTTAGGGTTATTTTGTGAAATTAATTTATTTTAGGAGATTAACAAGTATTTTAAGCTTTGGAGAGTGTTAAAATGTAGGAAAAACTATGACAAAATTTTTAAAAATGGTTTGGAGGGGTTTAGAGGCCATTTGGGCCATTTTGGGATGGCTGGGTGCACCATGCTACATGTTGTGGGCGCCCATCACGTTGCAACATCCTTGGGAGTGCACTAGTGGGCCGCTGGCAGCCCCTGGGGGCGCACCAATGGGGCACTGGCAGCCCCTGGGAGCGCACCAGTAGGGCACTGGGAGCGCTTCAGTGGGGCGTTGATAGCCTCTGGGATCATCTAGCTGATTAAATGTGAGATTCGTATATACGACAGTAATATAAACTAAGATTATTCACTAAGTAAACTTTTTTTGTACTAATCATTCACTAAAATATCTTATTTTAAATTATTTATTATTTTTTGTAATTTAATTTAATTTATTATATTAATTATTAGTGTTTTATTTGAAATTCAATTATTACTGATTTAATATATTATTATTTAAAATACTACTATATATTTTTAAAAATTAAACCACCAAACGTAATTTTAATTTTTTTTTAAATTAAAAACAATCTCAGAATAAAATTATTAAAAATATTTTTAAAAATAATTTTAAAAGAAAAATAAAAATATTTTTATTTTTATTTTTATAAAAAAAAAAACAAAATTATTTTAAAATGAATACCAAACGTACTCTTTATTTTTCATTCTTTCCTGTGAAGGAAATAGACAGTTCTTTAAAAACTAAACGTAGACAACGCCTTCAATACCAAACACTTACTAACGTCTTGTACAGTTGTACTAAAAGAATAAATACATAACTTTAAAGCCTTATGGCGTATTCTATTGCTTCATAGGTAACTATGAAAAGAGAATGACCCTAAACTTCAACGAATTACAAAAAAAAAAAAAAAAAAAAAAATACAATAACTTCTTTGCGGTTGTTTCACAAGACTCCATCCAACATGGATTTGCCATTGAGAGCTTCAACCTTGGACTTAACAGAACTAACAGTATCAGTCAGAACTGAAGATTTCAGCTCCAACTCCCTCAGATGGGCTTTGGTTTCAGCAATTTCCCTCTGGGCATTAGCAATCTCCTCCTCTTTCAAAGCCAAACCCTCCATCTGAGATTCTAGTTTCTTCCTCGTTGATTTTATGTCATCCTCGCAATTTGTCTTCGCTTCCTCCATGGCTTGATGCTGACTGATCAGCTCGAGGGTTTCTGCATTTTCACTGAGCACTCGCCGTAGCCAACCGACATCCATTCCTATAGATTCCGCGTCCTTGACAATAGCTAACATTTCTTTCAATTTGTTCTTTGACAGCTGCGCTGTTTGTGTAGTTTGCAACTCTTGAACCACAAAGCACACACATTCTAGATAATAAGATCGCATTGCGATTGATTCTAATTGACAACCCGCTGCTATGTCGCCATACTTGTCGAAGATCGAATGCATAATGGCAGACAACCTTCCCTTCACGCGGTATTTTCCCACTGACACACTAGCATCGGACGTTACCGATTGAACTTCGTCATCATCACTATCAACTATACCTGAGAAAGTAAAGCTCAAGGCCCCTGGGGCTGAACCGGTAGTTCCTTTTCTCGCTTCACCATTGATGGGGTGTGGACCTGCTCCAGTCAGCTCATTATGGTTTTCGTTCCCCTTCTGATGTAGTGGTGGCTCACTAGCATTGGATTTAACAGCTTCCTTTGGCGGGTCTTTGTGAGGACTGTGAGGATCAGCCTGTCAAAAAGGGAAGAATATGATTATATTAAGTAAAAAAGCGATCATACACCGAAATTGGTAAAGAACCTGACAGAGAGGGGGGGAAAGAAACCGTTGTGAGAATTCCAGATGCAGGTGCCAGATATGGGAAATGAGCTAGCTTGTCAATGAAAGGAGGATCTTCCTCGTGAATTTCTCCAGACTCTATATCAGAAGAATAAAGCTTCCCATTCTGTTGTTCAATCTTGTCTGAAGAAGGGAAACGTGCCGGAGGCATTGTAGCACTGGAATTGTAGACTCTATCTCGGGTGGGTGTGTTTACAATCTCTCGAGGTGGTGGCATTGTTCGGGATTCCGTCATCTTTTTCCTTCCCAACTTTATATTAAGGAGGGACCCTACAGTAATGAGAAGTAATTTAGTAAAAGGCATCTATCTGAAATGCTGACCAAGCGTTTGTTTGCTACTTGTAAAAGATCAGTCTGATTTCATCCAAAAACATCGAAAAATAACAGCAATCAGAATCTGAAGTATCATATATACTCAAAACATTATCAAAGCACCAACATGACTAATCAAACATGAAGACATAAGATTTATTTCCAGAACTACGCAAAGGTAAAAAGATCAGCCAAGAAGCAAAGGACCATTTTTCTAAGAGGCCTCCCATACTGCTTAGTTCTCTCGACTATTCAGTTTGATTACTCACACTATTTCCATTAAGAATTGCTTGTCCTTCTTTGCCCTTTTTACTCATTAATGCACTTTAAACGCAAAATTTACAATCCTTAAAAAAAGCATAAAGAAAAGGAGGGAAAACCTGATTCTTTTATTCCCTCTTGTCCTTCAGCTCCAGCATTTCTTTTGACGCAATTTTGATTACATTCATGGTAAGGATTAGATGCCTTAGTGCATGCTTGGTGCACTCTTTTTTCGTCATACTTTTTGTTGAGCACACCACCTTTTTTAACACTGCCATTATCTTACAGAAGAAAAAAAAAATCCAAATTGTGCACCTATGTTCAGTACTTTTCAATAGAAATACATGAGATACACTTTCCAATCCAATAATTCACTGTCCCTGCAAAGATCTACTATTCCTTTAATCTTGAACACAACATCTAGAAATTCTCATTTGAAATTATGAAGTATACATTTTTGTACCTACATCTCGAGGTTATTAAAAATTATACCATGTGTTTAGAACTGTTGCACTTTTATACATTCATATTGTCAATTTATACTCAATCTATATCGCTATATCTTTGTATCGTTTGTCAGTCAATTTTCCATTTTGACATGTGAATTTCAAGAATAACCTTAATCAGAAATTATGAATTCTGTTTGGTTACAAGAATAGAAGTAATACATCATTGAACAAAAAGGACATTCTCAAAATTTCACAGGTCAAAACAGACAATTGACTGAAAAGTGATATACATGAAGCATAAATTGACAATATAAAAATATAAAAGTGCAGCGGCTTAAAATGCAAGACATAATTTTTTAATAACCTTAAGATGCTGGGAATAAAAATATAAATATATCCTTTAGAAAAATGATACACATCATGAAAGAATATGCCGCGTGTGCATTCATAATGTTCATTTCATGATGTGCACCATCATTGCTCCATAACAGTACTGCGAATACGAAAAGAGGACCACAGGACACACAAAATAATGTGATCTTCATATCCAAATCAATCACGGATCTTATGACGGGCAGTCACCAAAATGAAAAGCAAATTATTTGAATTATTCATACATCAGAACAATGCAGGGAAAGTTTAATATGCTGTCAGATGGGAAAAAGAGAAAGGGCCAACAACCATTTTTCACTTTCAATAATAAAAGCAGAGCAAAAGTCGTTAATCTTTTATTTATATATTTTATTTCATTTTTCAAGAAGTAAACAGTAGAGCAACGAAAAACTTGAATAGCAGTAACCTGTTTTCTTCTTGGCATATATATAAATATACATATGTATGTATATTAATGGTGTATAATTCTAATGGAACTAACCTTTTTTCTTTCTATCCGTACGGCCCCCGCCTTCAGCGATCCTCTTCAAGCAGGTATCAGTGCATTCATGATAAGGATTAGATGCATAATAACAATCAGGGCGTACTTTTCCATTCAAAGACATCTCTTTTGTCCAACTTCACTTGTAAACCTACAAAACATGAATATAAACAAACACAAAACCAATCAAAATTCCTTAAAAAAAAAAAAAAAACTGCTTCAAAGAATCTTCCAAAATCATAACTTTTATTACCCTCAAAACAACCAAAATCTCACTAGAATCCTATTTAATTGCTTGAATCAGGGAGGGGGAAGATAGGGCTAAAAATTAATTGGGGCTATTTAAATGCATTTCTTTTCCCATGAAACAAACAGAAACCAAAAGCTATTTAATTGAAAACAATCTACTCAGTTTTAAACAACACGAAAAACCCATCAAAATAAAACCCGAGAAAAACATGAAAACCAAACAGGACACAAGGAGAATTAAACAAAAAAAAAAACAAAAAAAAAAAAAAAAAACCCAACACCTAGAAGAAGCTCTGGGAATTTCCTTAAACCTTCAAAAAGTATTCACAGAACACAAACTAATCTTCACAAAAATACCTCAAAATGGTTCAAAAACGGAGCTCTGAAAGGAAGTCTGTTTGTTGTCTCCCTCTCTCACTCAGAGACGATCAGAAATTGGTGGTGCACAAACACACAAATACACACCCGTCTTTCTTGACTCTTGACTTTGCGAGATTTCTCTGGTAAAGCTTTGATGAATTTTTGACCGATTTAAAGCGTAAGTTAATGGTACTTGGAATTAGAGGCAAAAATCTCCAAACAAGTAAATTCTAATATTTATAATGGGGACGCATGGCGCATACGAATCTGCCACCTTCCCTCACTGATGACGCCACTCGTGACTGGCCGTCTTTGACTTTCTAGACGCATTTTGCTTACCTTCTGCCTTCTTTCTCGTTTCTTCGGTTTTCTTCTTGTTGTTTTTTCTTTTCATTTTTTATTTTATTTTATTAAGAGCTTTTCAGGTACGGCATGAAAAATAAAACACCGAGAATTTTAGGATTTTTTTTATCCTCTTTTTTTAAGAATACTGACCTTTTTTATTTATCGGATGTTAAATTTATATTAAATTTAATTAAAAAATATTATAGATTTAACAACTGTTAAATAAATAATATTGATATTTTTAAAAGTACAGAAAATATTAATATTATTTCACAATTTAAATTAAAAATTTAAGTTATATATGAGAGAAAAAAATATTGTAATAAAAAAATTAAATTTAAATTTTTATAAAAAAAATATTATCATAATAAAATTTGAGTTGTGATTTGAATTTTTATTTTATATTTTTAAATGTATCACAGACCGTCAACTTTACATGATTAGAAAAGTCTTATAAGATAAAACACTATATTTTATTTTATTAATATTGTTGAGTGATCTTCTTTTGTATTAATTAATTATAATTAATTGTTATTGACACGTAAAGTTAGGACCACGTTTGGACAAATACGTTAGGTATTTCGGCTTATGTAATGTGAATGTGGCAAGTCGCCCCATCAGTCACGTTGTTCAATTGGAAAATGGAAGGAAAAAGTGAGGGGGAAATTATGAAACTGTGACCTAATGGAGGGCCAAAGTGATGGCATTGTCAATGCTTTGCTTGGGAGGAATAACGGAGAGAATGATGATAATATATATATATATATATATATTCCTTCTAGAATGTACTATATTTTTTGTGCTATTGAGTCGTAAAAAAACAATTTTGAGTTGTGGGAAAAAGAATATATATTTTCTTTATTGCCAGTTGTTGCATAATAGAAGTGTAAAAGAATTAACAGATGAGATCATTTTTAAATCTTATTCAATAGCTTGTAACAATCTACCATGTATTAGCCTAAGTTAACAGATGAGATCATTTTTAAATCTTAATCAACATAAAAAAAAAATGTTATTCAATAACTTGTAACAATCTACTATATTTGGCCTAAATTAATGTGGTCCACATTGATACTGGACAGAAGGGACGAGTGCTTATACTTGAAGGACGTGGTTGATTAGTTTCTGTACCAATTATTGCGGACCCATTTAAATAGAACTAATCATAGGTGAGAGCCACCTGGGCATTGAGAGCCATTTTGATCAAAGGAGATATCTTTTTGTAATTCAAACAAAATATAAGGTACCCCAGACGATTATTTATTCGCTATTATCATACTCTTAGTAGGCTTTTGGTGCTAACAAAGTTTGTGCCAAAAAATGCGAAAGTTAAATTTCTTTAACGGATTGTTTGACAGTAGATTTAAATTAAATTAGGGTTAAATAATGTATAAATTGACAGTAAATTTGAATGGTCTTATTCATTTCATCGATTTGAGTTTTTAATTTTAAATTTTTATAATGAAAAACTCTTAAAAAATATCACATTTAATTTTTTTATTATAATAAAAAATTCTTAAAAAATATCACATTTTAATTTAAATTAAAAATTTAAATTCACAAAGTGAATAAAGTCAATTAATCTCAAATTTATTGGTTTTTATCATACATCTAAATTTGAAAAAGAAAAGAGTAACTTTTTCAGAGAAAAAAGAAATTAGCTTTGGGATAAGTAAAGATCACATTTATTGAAAATGGCAAAACGCAATGATGACATTATACGTGAATAATACACCCAATATCTTGGATTTATATCCTTTAATGATGGCTCAATGCCGAAAATCACAAGTCACCATTATTTTGGAGAGGTTGATAAGACAGAAACAGTACACCTTAGCAATATAATCCCGCATAGAAAACTTGATTAAGATGAGTGATTGAATAATATCCCTTAGTAGATTCTCCACCTTTTTCCCCCGTTGTTTTCTTGCTTGGTGGTTAAGAGAAGTACGTGTAGAACATGGATTACTCCACCAATGAGACTAACGAATGACGACCCATCAAATTCAACTCGCAAAATGCAAAAGTTTAAGTGTTGTAAGACTGTTCACATTAGACTTTTATATACGTTGAAAATGGGCCATGGAATTTCTCCCATCAAACAAAAAGGGTTATTTGATTGGAAGGTTCGTCTTTTAATTTATAATTTATTAGAGTATTTTTTTTAAAAAAAAATATAAATTAAAAATAATTTTAATTTATGAATTAAACGTATTTTTATTATAACAAAAAAGAGTGAAAAAAAAAAAAAAAAAAAGAGAGAATTTATGATTGGAGATGTACTTTTCCCTTATTGGTAGGGTATTTGCAGTAACCACTAGATTAAGATTTTGAAGGGTTAAGATTGAAGCTATGCACCAAAATTTTGGAGGCTAAATTGCACGTGATTACACCCGAATTAAATGAGAAAAAAGGGTCCTTTCTTCCTCATTGACTGCAATTCTTGGACACCAATGAAACAACAAGACGCACGACGGCGACGGAGAACTTCAAGCGGCAGTGCAAACCTTCCTCCCCGACGGCGACACGGACCCAAATTCTGATGACGGCGGAACCGGCTCCTTCCTCGACGGCGTCGCGAAGCCGCCTTCCCTCGTCGCTCCCTTCCCCACAACGGCGAACTCTCCTCTCTTCAGTCAAGCGATTTTCCCAAATGGTAGCACAAACCCAATCCTCGACACCCACCTGAGAACACGAAGTGCCACCATCGTGGATCTGAGTTTTTGAACTCTGGACCAATGCCCCTCAAGCTCCACCCCTCGCCGCCGTCAGAAATTTCGGAGCTTCCATGCACCGCTGCGGGTCCGTTGTTGAGCCTCTCGCCTCTTGCCTCTCGATGGGTCTTTGCGAACGGTGGGCTGAAATCCGTGAAATTGATGTGTTTTGTCTCGCCGGAATCTGGGTTTTGCCTCGCCGAAATCTGGGTTTGCCTCGCCGGAAATTAATTTTGATATTCGCAATGGTGAAAATATGTTGTTTTGGAAATACGGATGAAACATAGCGGCCATTGGGTTCAGTACTGCCTTGGCACCAAAGGCAAAGTATCGCATAAGTTTTGGATTAAAATCTTCAAGTCTCTGATCTCCTAAAAACTTTCATTGATGTCACCCACAATAGATATGAGCTTCTGAGCACCCTCCGTTTATGATATTTTGCCTCCGTTAGATTTGCAGACGGTGGAGCTCACCGGAGGTGATGGAAGCACCGGCGACGAGTGGTTGAATATGACAATAGGGGAAGATCTGGTTTTTTAAGATCTAAAAAAAAAAAAAAAAAAAAAAGAATAAATTTTTAATTTTTGAGAATTTAAATCGTTTGTATTTAATTTTAATTCGAATCATAAAAATTATTAAAAAAAAAAATATAATAAATTAAAAATAATTTAAATCGGGTAATTTAAATTTTTACAAACTAAATTTAGTACTCCTTCGTATTAAAATCTGAGGGTTCTACACATTCACTCTACCGGTAGGGCAAAGTACAGCTCTCTATCAAAAAAGAAAGAAAAAAATAAACAAAGAAAAAGGCAAATTCAAAAACCATTTCCTCTCCAGACATTCCCAATGGCCATGATGCCGGTTGGCACCGACAAGAACTCGACGAGAGGCACGGCGGCAAACCGTCCCCCCACGGTGGTGACGGAGAACACCCCTACAGCGCAAACTTTCAAAAAAAAAAAAACCCCCATGCTTTAAATCTTCATGTTTGAGCCCTTTCTTCTTCTTCTTCGGGGTTGTTCTTTTTTTTTTTTTTTTTTTTTATGCAAAGTTGGATTGCTTTACTTCTCAATTTCATGATTCTCTCTGTTGTGTTGTGCACGCTTCGACTCGGCTACTCCTCGCGTGAGTAAGCACAATAAGATCGTGCATGTTCTCTCCAAAGTTTGCATTTTGATCATCATTTCCTTCAAGGATTCTTGTAAAATGCAGACAACATTATTTTGGGATTTGCCGAACAAGTTTTTTTTTTTTTTTTTTCTTTTTGTGAAATTGAAACTTCATTCAGAAAGAGCCAAAAAAAAAAAAAAAAAAAAAAAATCAAACTACACAACAACAACAGACCAGAGAAATAGAAATTAGGACCAAGGAAAAAGGCTCCAGCAATTGGGTTCAAAAAAAAGAAAAGCTCTAGCAATTGGTTGTTTAGTTGTAGAAAATGGGGATTAAAATTTTTGAAACCGAGAAGGAAAGATTTGTTGGAGAAGGGAATATTTGTTGTGATTTCTTGTCGTCGCCGTCGTCCCAGGAACCGGAGGAATCGCCGGAGCCGCCGCACCGGAGGTGAAGATGGGCTTGTTTAGGTTGTGCTTTGTTTTGTTGGGTCTTAATCCTCCAACATCCAAGCTTATTTTCTCCTTAATGAGCTCATTTACCAGCAGCATTGGATTGTGATGTATTGGTTTTATTACGAACCATACCGGTACGATCAAAGTACATCCCCTACCGTAGATTTTCCCTATTATTATTATTATTATTATTGGACTGCAGTCATTGTTGTTGTTGATGTTGTTATTATTATTATTATTATTATTATTATTATTATTATTATTATTATTATTATTATTATTATTATTATTATTATTATTATTATTATTATTATTATTACGTGATTCCATCTGCGTTTATTCGAGCATTACACT
This sequence comes from Morus alba, assembly GCA_012066045.3. Taxonomy (NCBI): domain Eukaryota; kingdom Viridiplantae; phylum Streptophyta; class Magnoliopsida; order Rosales; family Moraceae; genus Morus; species Morus alba. Next base: position 7,630,854 of record CP050230.2, on the reverse strand, counting down.
TTTTTTTTTTGGGGCTAAATTATTCGAACGTTACCGTGGATCACACAGAATATTGTTTATTATATGTGTACTTTTATAAGGTTGACATGAAGTGGTCTAACTGGGTTTGCTCAATTGATTTTTATTTTTCGGTTTCTTATAGTGTGCACATAAAGAAAAGTAACAATGAAATAATAGCAACAAGATAAATCATGTAAAAAAAAGTACTAATGGAATCCATGTATGTATCTAAGCAGATTTTGGGTACGCTTTAATTAAGTTTTAAGTGGTTTTAAGTTTCTTCTTGGCTTGTATTTGTAAGTTGTAAGTTGTAAGTTGTAACATGCTAATACTAAATCAAGCTAGAAACGGGAATAGAATGTTTTGGTTAATTTTAAATTTGACCCATAAGAAATAGAGGTTTTCTCACTTTACATCATACAATTTAAAATAGAACGATATCTCTCAAAATTATTATAAGTTGTAATTTTATTATATCCATTATTGATGCGTCATTTTTTTCTAATAATTTCAATCATGTGTCTATCATATAACTAACTAATATAATGGACACATGATTAAAATATGATTTAATTAAGTAATAAAAGTCACTCGATGAGCACACGTAATTAAAACCTAGGAAGAAAAGTTGATGTCTTGACCATGAAAATATCAAAGTTTTAACTTTAATACAACGTCGGAGGTAAGTTTTGTGATATTTTGATTTTCAGGGGGCAAGAGAAATTAACTCTAGAAACTTCTTTATAGGAATACTTCAAAAGAAAAAAGAAAGTTTCTTTGTGGAAATAAATAAATAAATTAATTAATTAATAAAGGAGATAGAGACATTCATACAGATATGCTACTAACACAATCCTAAATCATTAAAATTTTCATCAATTTCCGTCAAAACTAATTTACTTTTTCTTAATTTTATGCTATTTCTTCATGAACATGCATCATTGTTATATGAATGGAATTTATTAGTTGGATTGAAGACACCTTTCATCTAACTATATATCGGTGACAAACTGACTAATTGAGCCCATATATTCCTTGTTATAGTAATGAAGAAGCTGATGTATGTTTCCCTGTTGTGGTGCAAACTTGATTGAGTAGTTGAAACATGAAGCAATATAATAGTAAGCCACAGAAATAAATGAAAAAAACTTCATCGAGTTAGTTGGTGTTTTGTAGGCCTTAAGTTGGCTCATGCAATACCCCCCTCTCATCATTACCAACTCATATCCGTATGAAATCACTTTGGGGACGTTTATTTTCTATATCCGTCTATGATTCTGAATCATGATTCATGATTCTCTACAGTATTTTTTCTCACAAAAAATACACGTAAAATGAGAATAATTCTGAATCATGATTCTGAATACATAAATCAAACGCCCTCTTTAATTTATTTCGTCTCAATCCTCATATTTTACATTGAAAAATCCACACAAAAAAAAAAAGAGAGAGAGAGAGAGAATTATATGCCACAATGATATCTATATAAAAAAAAAAAAAGAAATGAAAAAGAAAGCATCTCTTCTTCATTTGTGTTTTTGAATCATGTGTTTTTTGTTTTTTTGTTTTTTAAATATGTATATTGTTTAATTATGATGCCAGTATGATGTTGCACACGTATATTGTTTGATTAGAAGAAAAATATGATGTAAAAAAAAGGAAGAAAAAAAAAAAAAAAAATGTAGAAAAGAATATTAAGGGGAAAAAACACTACTTCTAGTACAATTCTAGGATGACAATAGTGGCAGCTAGTATGACTTATTCATCCGCAACTAAAAAAGCGTCAGAATAATATTTGGGCAATGATTTCAGGCTTTATTTCTACTACTAAAACTGTTAGCTTTTCATCTATTTAGGGAACAACCAAAAGCCTGAATTTTTTTTTCTTTTTTTTTTTTTTTCCTCTTACCAATTTTATTACGCATAGTTTCTATTTACAGTCCAAAATTTATAGAGTAGTTGAAACATGAAAGAATAAACAAATCCCAAGCGAGTGAAAAACTTCAAGTTAGTTAAGGTTACAAAACGCCACACTCTTAGGTCATGCAACATGCACCTTCATCATAACTAACTTACATTTGTTTTTTGTATTAATAACGATTTCTTTAATTTGCTCCCCAAAATATTTGCTCTCTTCTTCCTTTAACAAGAAACGTTAGATATAATTTGGTTTTTACAATAATCTCTCCTTCTTTCATGCCTTGGCTGCAGTTTCACCTACCAATATAAGTAGCTACCAAGCTCCCAATATAGAATGATGATGGAAAAAAAAAATTGAGATATATAAGATGGTCTGAGTTGTATTAGTAGCCTTTTTCTTTTTTGTTTCTTTCTCTGAAATTTGCTGAGATTGGATACTACTGAGCAAGTTTGTATGGAGACATTCCTTTGTTTTTTCTGCTGTCTTTGTGTTTTGCTTCTTCTATCTTGTTTATATTTCTCTTTTACTTGGTTAATTGAAAAGAAGTAGCCAAAGTGTATAGATATATATATATATATATATATATATATATAGTCTTAAAAGCAACAAGAGACGCTCTTTACCTGCTTTCTCTCTCTCTCTCTCTCTTGGTGTTTGTGACTTTGTGAGTGTCTTGAGAGAATCCTTAAAAATAAAAAATGACCGGTTTGGTTAATAGGTTTGAAGAGAAATTTGAGTGGAAATTTAAATTTTTGTGAAGAGAAAACACCATAAACAAAAAAATTTAAGTTGTAGTTTAAACTTATAAAATAAACGGGCCGCGTAGTTTTTGAGAGATTTTGACTAATGGTATTTGATTCTTCAATTATGTTAAAGTTTCAAATTCCACATTTCTTAATCATTTCAGGTGATATAAAACGTCGTTATGCAAAGACTGATGGACAGGCTAAGACCCCTTTTGGGTTCAAAAGGATGGGATTATTGTGTCCTCTGGAAATTAAGTGAAGACCAAAGGTTAATTAAACAAACTACTGTACCTATAGAAAGGTGAGTTTGTGCAACTGAGTTTGACTTTTGGGATTTCCATTTTTTTTTCTTTTTACAGATTTATTGAGTGGATGAACTGTTGCTGTTCTGGGAGTGAAAATGCACAAAATGGTGGAGATGAAGAACTTCTTTTCCCAGTTTCTTCTCCTGTCCTCCCATGCAGGGACACCATGTTCCAGCACCCAAAAGCCAACTCTTGTGATCTTCTTTCCCAATTGCCAACTTCAATGCCTTTAGACTCTGGGTATTGCTTAGACCCTTTACTCCTTTGGTTTTGGTATGAATTTTTTTTTTGGTTCAATGTTAATGCTTAATCTTATCTAACCATTAGTTCATGAGCAGGATTTATGCACAGACCTTGATATCAAACCAACCCAGTTGGTTGAACTCTTCTAGTGCCACATGCTCACATGTTCTTGAAGTAAGAAGTCCAAATTCCACAAACCAATTTTCTAAAGCAAATCCATATTGAGCTTTAATTATATATTTATTTATTTATTTTTTACTTACTCTTCTAGGAATCTGTTGGGACCAGGGTCTTGATTCCATTGCCAGGTGGATTGATAGAGCTTTTTGTCACCAAACAAGTATGAAATTCTGTTCTCCAATCACTTTCTTTTTCACCCTTGTGTTAGTTCAAGTTGAAATAATTGAGAAAGCGATTATATGTACATATTATCCTATATGAGCCAGCATAAAATATTGTCTTTTCTTCTTTGGTTAAAAGAAAACGATTTTCTTCCCATGATAACTATCTTTCTGTCAGAGTTACTAACTTCAGTTTCTTTCACAGATATCAGAAGACCAAAATGTGATCGACTTTATCACGACTCAATGCAACATTTCACTTGAGCAAGAGGCCGTGATTAACATAAGCAACATGGAAGCGAGCTTTGGTGTAAACATGAACTCAATAAGTGAAATTCCATCAAAGTCATATTTAGGCAATGAAGTTGACAAAATGGATCCCAACAATCACCTGCAGCCACATATTTCCCCTGCAGCCACATTCGAGAACTTCTCGTACGACATCTCTGCTGATCGAATGCGCCTATGTAGTTCTCCAATGAACTTGCAGCAATTCAGTTATGGCTCAGAAAACAGACCAAGGAACGATGCCTTTTTCGAGTGTCAACACGATCCATTGCTTTCGGATAAGCAAATGGACTCTTCAATGGTTGCAATGCAGGCTTCCATGATAAGTGATACAACAAACATGCATATGCACTTCATGGAAACGACAGAAAACAAGGATCAACATGGCAATGAGAAGGATTTAAGCAAACCGGAGGGAGGACAGTCGAATTCACTCTCCGAATGCAGTGATCAGCTTGATGATGAGGATGATGGGAAGCACAGAAGAAAGTCAGGAAAAGGGGCTCAGTGCAAAAACCTTATTGCTGAAAGGAAGAGAAGAAAGAAGCTTAATGAGAGGCTCTACACTCTTAGATCTTTGGTTCCCAACATTTCTAAGGTAAATTATCCAATGCTTTTTTAAAAAGAGAGTTAAGTAATTACTAATGTTGGTTTTGCTTTCTCTTCTTTGTAAAAACAAAGTTCTTGATCACCATCACATAATTTAGTTGGTCGGTAAGGCTTGTATCCTCTGATCCAAAAGTCAAGAATTCGAGTCCTACCTCGGTGGGTCCAGTTTTCTTTGGGTTGTTTGTGGGCTCCATAATGTAGCTCGGGTTATCTGGGTACACCAACCTCTATCTGTATTTATTTTTCATCTCGGCCAAAAAACTAAGGCTTTGATCTTTGTTGATGCACAGTTGGACAAGGCTTCTATCCTTGGGGACGCAATGGAGTATGTGAGGGACTTGCAAAGGCAAGCAAAAGAGCTCCAAGACGAGCTTGAAGAGCACTCAGACAACGATGGCCTCAAGGACAATGTCATTAATGGCAAAAGAAAGAATGTCCCATCCGACATTCTAAGTCGAGATGATGTCAACTTTGGCCCTAAATCAGAGCATGACAAAGCTCCCAACGGTTTTCATTTGGAAACATTAAGCAATGGAAACGTCTCCAAACTTAACCAAGACTTGGATACTACTAATGACAAGGCACCACAAATGGAGGTACATTGTTTTATCTTCTCATCTTTTACCTTCGGATTAACTATTTTCCTTTTCTTTTAAGCTTAAACTAAAGTTAATAATAACGCGTTCGACTATTCTTAGCCGCAAGTCGAAGTGGCTCAGATAGATGGAAACGAGTTCTTTGTGAAGGTGTTCTGTGAGCACAAGCCGGGCAGATTTGTGAGATTGATGGAGGCTTTAAACTCTCTAGCCCTTGAAGTGACCAATGCAAATGTAACCACCTTCAGAAACCTTGTCTCCAATGTCCTCAAAGTAGAGGTAATGTTCTCCTCATACAATAAATTTTATGTCAGAAAATACATTGGACAAATTACAAAAGTTGGCCTCGGACTTTATGTGCCAATGACACCCCCTAAACTAAATAAAAATAGCAATATTAGTCATTCCAATTTTTTTTTTTTTCCTAAAGCTCAGGGGGTGTCGTTTGTACATTGCAAAGTCAAGGGCAAGTTAATACTAAACAGAGTCCCAAGGGGAATTTTTGTAATTTGTCCAAATACATGAAACACTGACTCTGGAAAAAAAAAAAAAAAAAAAAAAAAAACACACACACACACACACACACATATAGATAGAAACTAGCCAAAGGAAACCTCTTGTTGCTTAAAGTTGTTTTTTGGTGGCAGAAGGACAGTAAAACAGTAATCCAAGCTGATCACTTGAGGGACTACTTGCTGGAGCTAACAAGGAATCCATCAAGAGGATTGTCTGAGATGTCAAAGGCATCAGAAAATGGCAGCAGCATTGACTATCAACATCATCCCCATCACCATCACCAGCCCACATATTGATTTCATAACTAAGTTGCGGTTCTTCAAAATGGCAGAGGAACTTTCACTATCAGTTTTTTTAATAGTTGGATGTCTACTTAATAATCTATTTGTTCTCAAAGAAAAGGGCAAAAGGTACTTTTCATTTCAGCCTGTTTTTCTCTTCTTATTTGGTCCATAAGGACAAGTAATGGTTAATGCAAAGAATCTTTCATTGGAAATCTTCGTTCAAATTGGTGTCACATAAACTATAGCAGATACACAATAGACATCTCTCTATATTATCACAAAAACCAAAAGTACTAAACCAATGTCCGTAATTAACAAGAATGAAGGATTAAAAGTGGGTTTACAAAGACCTGGAAAGAATGTTATACTGCACCAAGTATTACAATAATAAAATCATTACATGTCTGTACCATAAATGATTGAACAACATCCCAAATGCCATAACATAAATCACAGTTTTCCAACTTTCACTCAACAAAGTGCCTCTAGAAGAACTGGTTGGTGGGGTTGCAGGGATTTCATTTGGTTGAGAAGATGGGGAAACATTGGTGGAATCAGTAGTATCAGAGTGAGTACTGGATTGTTTCACATCAATTATAAATCTCATCCCACCAAGGCAATGCCCATCAACATTGCATAGAAACCAGTACTTCTTGGCTTCAGTGAGCTTGACTCGGTCGTTTCCGCTATCATACTTTGCCAACACGCCGCTACTTGCATCGCATGATCGAAACGCTTCTTCCTCTACTTCATACACATCGTGTTGCTTCTTTACGTATTTGAAAACTACAAAACATATGAGATGAATTTGAGATAAAACATTAGGTTTTCTAGGGAAACTCATTTGGCAAAGGCAAAAAAAAAAAAAAAAAAAAAAGTAATGGAACAAAGAACAAGGAAACAATTGGTCCAAAAGGCAAAAACTTATGATTTAATTCTTCTGATGGATAATATACAAGGGTTGTAATGGGGGAAAAAAAGTCTAGGATTTGATCAAAGAGATCATACCAATAACATCTCCAACACTAAAATTGTATTTCTCCGACCAAGATAAGAAGTTGACCCGGCTGTTCCATTCCTCATCATCACCAACAATGTACTCTTCAGAGATTGCCTCATTTAGAAACAAACCGAAGACTGTGATGATAAAAAAGAAGCCTAAGCGGTTGAAGAATTTGCCTTCTCTCATTACTTCAAGGACTGGAAAATAATGTAGCAAAAGATGGTTGTTGTTTTTCTGATGAGATTTGATTGTGAAGCAGAACCCCCAATAATAAAAGGTGAACTAACATGATAGAGCATTGACTTTATTTAATATCTTCTTAAATAAACTCTGTTGGGTTGGAGAAGATTGTTTCATTGTCATTTAGACTTAGTCCCAACAAGGTACAAATCATTGAAATCAGATTGGTTTTAGTAATTATAAAGTTTAGTCAGACAAGCGTGTTAACTAAAAAATGAAAAAAAAAAAAAAAAAAAAAAAAACATCATTCATGTGTAATGGACACAAAATTATGATTGTGACTCTTTAAGGACTCAAGGCTCAAACAAAATAAAACTAGTTGTTGAAGAATAAATAAATTGATAGAATTTTTCTTAGTAGGGTCTCTTTAAAGTTTCTCTATATTAGATATGATCAAAATCACATTAAATTTAATAAGTATGTAAAACATAAAACTTATGATACAGATCTACTTTTTTGGTAGTTTATTTTTCAGTGTCTACCAGAAAAGTTCAAAATTAGTAATGCCCAAAATCTTAAACAATACCCCAATTGTTTTTATAATGGTTTGGACCGTTCTGATCAAGTTTGGTCTTTTTTGGCATGGCCTACTGTACCAACAACTGGGTTTGGACCATTTCAAAGACGGTACAGAATGAAGGTGATGTTTTATCTTGTTAATGATGATTTTTCTCATGGAAGTTTCTCTCTTTCTAGCATTAAAGAATGTAACCGGCTATTAAACAAAAGTTTCCAAAATCATGGTAGAAGAAGCTTTACACCAAAGATACATATATTTATGTGACTCTACAGATAACGATTCTTTAAATCTATTTAGTTTTTTTTTTTTTTTTTTTTTTTTTTAAAAAAAAGAAGAAATAGAAATAGAAAGAGAAAGGTCTATAACTATGGTCCCGTTTATGATAACTTATGTTTGTGTTTTAAGTGAAAAGAAAAGATAAGTTGAAGTTTTTTAATAAATATTTAGATAGTGCTTAAAAAAGTATTTTTATATTTAAGAAGGATTTTTGAATTTGTCTAGATAAAAAGTCAAAATCACTTATTGTTATAAGAATTAATGTAATAAAAAATATGGTTTGTTGTTCACAAATAAAAGATTAAAAATATAAATAAAAAAACTTTTCACAAGTATCAAGGAGATGACTTATTTTAAAAATGTTACTTTAAAATTATCCATCTAAATAGGTTCAAAAATAATTTTTAAACTAAATAAGCCAAAACAAATTTTTTTTTAAGCCAATCTAAACAGAGCCTATAAGCATTTTCTACTAAAGTTGGGTTAAGATAGGACCTTATTTTTTTTTTTTTTTTTTTCACTTTTCCTTTTCTTTTTTCTCTTTTCTTTTTCTCCTCCTCGTCTTTCTTTTTCTTTTTTTTTTTTTTCCTTTTTTAGCACAATTACTTAAATCAAAGACCTTCGTTGTGAAATTTAGGCCTTTTTCGTTTTACTAGTTCAATTTTTTACTCGAATTGAAAAAGTGAATTTATGTGAATTTTCATTATAAGAAAAACTTGAACATACAAATTCAGGACTACGACAAGAAAGAAAACGGCTACTCCATCCGGCTTTAATTTAAATAGATAGTATTGAAACTCCAATATGGACATCGATCAAGTTCTTATTTTTTCACAAAATGAAAATTAACAACTAATTAACTGAAACCAGACTCCCCATATGAGCGAAAGAACAAATGTCGTTTAACCTTTCGGCATTCCGCGAAGACTCTATAAGAGAGATCGGTCAAGTCAGTGTAACTCACAAGAATGAGCTCATCATTATTCCAAAATACAAATGGCCGATATGTTCGTTGAAGGTGATGAATCGTTAGATGTTTGGTCCTTGAAGAACCCACGCATTACGCACATTTCAATGGGTTTTTGAGGCGAACATGTAGATCTTTTACCACAACAACATATCCAACGGTAGAACTTGAACAAAGCAACAAATCCGTTCCACAAAGCAAAGCTTGTACGTCCTTTGTAAACATGCTTCGGTAGTAGAAAATTCATCATCATCAGCTGGCAATGGTATGGTTTGAAATTTCTCATCATGCACATCAAACAAAAGAATCCCACTCCGAGGGCGGCCTCCCTTTGCTAACCAATCAATGATTCCTTTGTGCTCTAACTGTTGGTTCATCACACCTGGAGCAATGGCTTTGCAAAATCGTTCTTCTATATTGACCTCTCTCCATGAGTCATGATTATCAATACCTAGTGTGTGTATTTCCCCTCCAACAAATTGCCCAAGTCCGTAAAAAATCCAAACAACTTTGTAAACATCACCATTTAAGTCGTGACCGATTCCTACCAATATTCTTTTCTTGCGTCTATCCCAAAGGCCAAAACACGAATTTGTCATAAGCTTGAACTCCCTGAGAGCCGGATTGAACAACATGATATAAGTTTGGCCGAAGCCACGCAAGCAGATGATGCCGTTACTATGAGAGCCAGGAAAAGGGATCGCATGTTGCTTTGTGTAAAATGATATATCAAAATTTTCAATAACAGTATCAATGTGGTCACTGTTGTCACAATTGTCGTCGTTTGTATTGCAGATCGTTGCACAGGTGAATTCACCTATTTCTGAGGAGGGGAGGTGGTGGCGGCTTACGATAAATTAAGGACGGTCTATCAATGTTATTCTTGAGATGTTTGGCCACAAATGTTTTGTCACAAATCAGTGTTGATATGACGATTCCACGACTTCTGAAGGCTTTTACAGCGTAATAGAGCATAAACAGGTAACCTTGTCGTGATTTCCACCCACAACTCCTCTGGTAAATCGTACCGGCATCGAGCCAATTTTTCTGAGTTCAACAGAAACAAAAATTGTCATCTACTTTTTTACATTTACATATTAAAGCATCATATAAATATTTTGAAATCAAAGAATTAGGCAAGAATTATTGCACGTTATAAATGACGTAGCCTAGCTGTTCTTTTCTTGCTGCGTATTTTCTAATAGAAGTTCTTATCAAAATATTCTTTAATAGAAGTTCTCCATAATTTTGTTGATTTAATTTTAACGTAAAAATAATGATGATGAAATAAAAGTGAACTGAAGCAAAAAATACCAGAAGTTGGACCGTCCAAGCTATGAGCAGATGTCTGGCTTTGTTGTTCCGATCGCTGAATAAGCTCAAGGGACAAAATTTGACCCGTACCTTCATAGCTTTGGGGGGAAAAGCAAAACCATACTTCAGTTTCTAGATTGCTTTCAAATTAAAGAACGTTTAAAGAAAGTCATCATGAAGCCTGACAAAGATAGTGATGTGGACCAAGATAGAAGAGAATACAGATAGAAGAACAAAACAAAAACAGAGAAGATGAACCATTAGAGAGGCCAAAATAGAACCACAGAGAGAAAAGAGAAAAAGAACTCGAGAGGAGGAAAACCACGAATCTCAATATTCATTCATTCATAAATCATTCTCTCTCTTAAAATTACAAACTACCAAACTTATAGGCAAAACCAAATACCAAAATAGGAAACTAAACCAAAACGAAACAAGGGAACATACAAATGAGACTACCATAATCAGATAGTTTATAGAGTACATGAAAGAAATCTTTTCAGGAAAGGTGAATGGAGGACTACTTAGACCCATAAAGACGTATTATATTTATTGAATTCATACCATTAACAGTAGATGAACGGAAGACCAGATAGGGACCAAGCAGTGACCACACCGCTGGCAACGGAATAGCAGCTGCCTCATCAACAACCAACAATTCAACTTGGGAAAGCTTTTCATGCTCACGCGGTTCTATGTACTGCAAGGATGTGGCAGAAAAATAAGCAGCTGCATAATCAACCAGCACATATTTAACAGAAATCAAAAGATATTGGGTTTAACTCAACCTAACAAAACCTGTTTGTTAGGGTAGGATTGCTCTCACCTTATTAAGTGGATCATGTCAATATCTCCAGTCAATGTGGGATTCTAATACGCCCATTCACGCACAGTGTAGACCATGCCAAACCACTGTGAATAAGTCGATATCAGAGGACCCAACATTGCAAAATTAGGCCTGCTTTGATACTAAAACCAGTCATGGATGGTCACCATTATGTAGATAAAAAGGGCTCCCAGAATCTTCCATGGCTGACGAATTGGAAGAATCCACGACCTGACGATTAGCATTCTGGTTGTTTCCCTTGGCCATCAGACTTGAAAGGAAAAAAAACAAATCAAAAGGCTAAAAGGAGATAGCGGAGCAGAGAATTTATCTAATACCATTTTACAGAAATTAAAAGATATCGGGCTTAACTCAACCTAGCAAAACCGGTTTGCTAAGAGAGGATTGCCTCACCTTATTAAGTGTATCATGTTAATATCTTTAGCTAATGTAGAATTCTCATAACATACAATATTTCAGAGCATTCGTTGGATTTCCAACATGCTATAACTAAAGCCAGAAACACTTTTACACTTAAAAAGTCTCTCCTATGAGGGGAGATACAAATCAATGTTAATATATAAAAAGAAACAACTTCAATATAATTATTTTAAAGTAAAACTAAAGCAGATACATATATAACATAATAATCTATTTTATTTTCTATATTTATTCCCCATCAACTTATTTATTAAAGGGCTAACTGAAAAATCATCACTCAGTTGTTCTTTCAGATTCTTTTAGGTCCTGCTCTGCCTCTGCTAACCTTTCCGATTCTTCAAATGGCCGATTCGGGCACAAAAGAAACATTTACACATGGCCCCGGTAAAGGCCCATATTTGGTTATAAAGTGAATCAGAAAAGTACAGCATATTCAGAAGGAATCGAATTCCTTCCAACTGAAGAAACAAGAAGCCAAAAGTTTTTACTTCTTTAGCGGGAACCAGCTTTTTTGACTTAATATGACAGGAACTTAGCAAAATACTCAGTTCATCATCCGTGTGTCTACACACAATTTACATGACGCGAGTGATAACGACAAACGCTCATCCAATAGTCCAGCTGCCTCCGAATGGGACTCTATCCGAAATTTCTCATGAACATCCTGAAATCTAACCTTTCTTAGATTCGTGTTTTGATAATAGCAACTTATGTCATGATTGTTGATGAGTTAATAATATAGCCAAGCATTAACTCTTCACTGAAATAATGATTTAAAAAAAAAAAATTAAATAGAGTACCCTCTAACTAGCACATAAAAGCCAAAATAAGTAATCAACACAGCAGAGCTGGGTTTATATTCAATACCATGACCATTGTGTCCAAGCTGATTAGTGAGGATAATGTACAAGTCAATGATAATAATATTATTCCACCACCTTCCGCAAGCAAACCACATACCACAAACCAAATCAAACCAAACTAAACCAAACCAAACCGCCCAAGTTAATAATCATAATAATAATAATAATATTATTATACTAATTTAGACATCGTTTATTTTACCGATTCGAGTTTTCAATTTTAAGTTTTTATAATTAAAAATTATCAAAAAATGTCACATTTCACTTTTTTTTGCTACAATTAAAAACTCCTAAAAAATGTCACATCTCAATTCGAATTGAAAATTTAAATCCACAAAATAAATAAGATCTTAATTTATGATTTGCCGAAGTCCAAACTACAAACTAAACAGTCCAAAAAAATTAGTTAAAAAATCGACCAACTTCTTTAATAATTTAAAAATAATTAATGATTTAATTCAATTTGACTTGGATTAAGCCATTTTAGCAGTTTGATTGAATTTTTGAACACCTTATAAGTGGGTTTAACACAAAATCCTTAATAAAAATTACGAATATTGAACAGGGTATGAAAAATAAAAGATAAAAGATATAAAAACAATTGCATGATATTTGTGTTGAGTTCAAATACTCCACCCCAACTTAAAATAAATAAAAAGGCATGAAATATTATTATTTTGCAAAAAGACGTCTTTTATAATCCCGAGGTTTCAAGGATTCAAGAGAAGTGAAAAATTATCAACTTTTCTTACACACACACAAAATGTATAAAAGTTGCAAGGGAGGAAAGAACCTGGTCGTACTGGGGATGCTTGTCGCCGAGCATAACGAACATTGAGCGGTGTCTGTTCTTGAAGCCATTCTCAATGACGGTTCGGAAGGGCTCCTCCGCCTTCTTCTGCATTCTTGCTTCCTTAAAGCTTCTGCCTTTACCAAATTTTCGCTTTGGTTATAGTTCTCTGATCTCTGTGAAAAAAAAAATTAAAAATTAAAAAAAAAGAAGGTTAGGCCTCGTTTATTTCGTGGATTCGAGTTTTCGATTCGAACTGAGATGTGATATTTTCTGAGAGCTTTTTACTGTAGCAGAAAATTTTGACGTGATATTTTTTTAGAACTTTTTACTGTAAAAATTTAAAACTAAAAACTCAAATCGGTGAAGTGAACGAGACCTATATATTCTGATTCGCTATTTAAGTAGTTGAATTTTTTATGACTAAATATTAAATTTTTAATGGGGTTATTTGACAAAAATGAATATCTAATAGTTTAATTAGAACTAGGTAACTAATTAATTAAAAATATTAAAATAAAACATGGAAAGTTTCTTAGCTATTTTCATACTTATTGCTAATAATTTTTATAAAATTTAACTACTAGATAAATTTATGAATATATATGTCTAAATGTACTAAATTGTTACTGACGGAAGCACTTAAATTTTAAAGAAAAAGTGAAAGTGGGAGGAGGAAAATTTTCAAAAAGAGTATATATACGTAAAAGTATTACTTTAAACATTAATTTCCTAAAATTTGAATAGAATGATTTTTGCAAGTAAAAAATTTCTAAATTTAAACAAAGCCAAAGATTTTGAAAATTCCTAAATTTCGAAAATGTTACTTATTTGTTTTGTTTTTCATTAATATTTAAAATTATCTCTAGTGAAAAGAAATTAAAGAAAATTTCATTTATGGCACTACTTATAAGACAATACTATTTGAAATGGTTACTATCAAAAGATGTTTAAGATAATAGGTTCAGAGTGTAATGACTGAGAAAATCCCAGACTTTAAATAATACAATTTATTTATTTAAGCTAAGGATTTTCCTAGAAAATATTATGTGATTGAAGGATTTATGGAATCAATATACATTATTCCTAAATTTCGTAACATATTTCATGTTAAGTTTATGTTTTCGATCAAGTAAATTCGATCGATAAATTATTGCCGTACTTTAAGGCGGAATAATTTTCAGTACAAGTATAGTTTGAGAATCTTAATTTCAAGAATCTCCAAACACAGCATGATGTCAGCAGCGTAAAAAAAAAACGCACTGACATTTTAAAGAAGAGAAAATCCTTAATTGCCAGACAGTTAGATTAAAGTCACAAGATAAATACCCATAACAGAAGGGTACAATGTGAGCTCGGGATTTGACACCATCAGAAACAATGTCATTCCTGGGATATGATGCAGAAAAGTTAAATGCAGAATTTGTTCAGTCTAGAATTAATTTCAAGACTTAAAACAGTTCAAGATATTACGCGAGTAAGAATTTAATGTGATGTCTAAGTAGTCAGGAATTAATATTGAACTGTAAATGAGCAGTAGAAAAGGAACTGTCAGGAACTAGAATTTCCTGTCGGCTAGGTACTTCCTTACAATCAGTATAATTTTTATCTGATTCAAGGGAAATTTAAGGAGACAAGAGTACAAGGGTAGGTGAGATTTTTCTCTCTCCTTCTCCACTTGGCCGGCCATGCATAGGAAAATAGAGCCAAAATTTGGCTAGTTAAGTGTGCTAGAAGGTTACATGTAAATGTGATGTGATGGGGTTAGGTTTCATTTTCTCTCCTTCCTTCACTTGGCCGGCCAAGCATAGCAAATGTAGAGCCAAAATTTAATTAATGGAGTGTGCAAGTGGATGACATGGTAAGGTGATGGGATATGAGTTGTTGAAGGGAATTAATGGCAAAGTTGCTTCTCCTTTTCTCCTTCCACAACCGCCAAGAAAGGGGAATTTAACCAAAATTTGGGTGAATGATGTAGGGGAATTAGTGTTAAAAAATAATTTTCAAGTTGCCTATAAAAGAAACCAACATAGGATAAGCTTCATTTTTTTTTTTCTCCTAGCTTTTTCCTCACTCAAAAATCCGCCATACCACCCATTCTCTCTCAAATATTTTATCTCACTCTCCTAACCTTAAGCCACTAGCAAAACATAGAAGAAGAAGAAGAAGATCAAGGGTTCTAGGAGGAGTTTAGTCAAGCATTTCTCCAATGGTATAAACTCTAAACCCTATCTTTTTATGCTCTAGTAAAGTTTGAGATGTAGAGATATTATTCTCAAATTTTCTTACACTCCTCTAGTTCCAAGCCATTATCCAACCTTAGAGGAGGAAGAATGTGAATAAGAAGCTAAGAGAAATCAAGTATATTGGCCTTCAAGGGTAAACTCTTAACCTCTCATTTTCTAGTAAAGTTTAAGTTTAAGAATCCATTAATGTAATTTGTGGTTCTTGAGGAAATAAGTTGTAATAAGGGTGTGTGAGTTTTATGTGGGTTTTGTGAGTTTTGAGCTTAGTTTTATATGGTATGCTTATTTTTAATCTAAGTTGCTTATTTTGCTTAGAGGAAAAATTTCCGGTTACTTTGAACGTAAAAATAAGGACTCTAGAGTGAGATTTTACGATGTTTCAAAGTTTGATCTTATAGCCCTTGATGTTTTGAACATTTCCTATGACTATGACAAAATCCAAATTTAACTCTAAAACCGAGTTTGAAGCCATTTTGTAAAAAAACGGACAAGAGGTCCAAACACAGTTTCGGAAAGAAAAAAAATGATTGCTACAGCATTTTTAAAATGCTGTAGAATTTTTTTTTTTAAAATGCTGCAACATTCTAGGTAAACAAAAGAAAAATAGCAGCCACTGTTTTCAGCTAAACGAGGCCTTTAGAGGCCGAATTTCAACTTTACCAAAACGAAAATTTTAGATCTCGACGAGACGAGAAGATTTCATGAAGAATGAAATTTTGAAACCGACTCTAAAAAATGCGGTAAAACGCAGATTTCAGAAACTGTACAGTTTTAACAAAACGAAACTAAAACAGATGTCGTTTTTTAACAAAGGTTATCAAAGGACCCAAGATGTGAGTTTAGTAGAATAATATGGTTTTAGACCTCACTTTAACGAGGAATAGCAATGAAGAAAGATTTCGAAAAAGGTTTCTACAACATAGTTTCACGTTGGTTTGTAAGTTAACCATAAAACGACTTGGGGAATAGTTTTCAAAAGTTGGTATTCGAAAAGAGATTTTACAACGGGATTTAAGTGCTTGTAACTAAATGAGTGAGTTATCATTTCATAAAAAAATCGAGTGATAGTTCTTTTAAAAGCTTAATAGTTTTCGAGCAAAACATCCCAACGGGCACCCACGAGCCCAATACGATAGGTCCGTAGAATTTTGAAGGTTGATGTGGGTCCAACGCCAGCATTGATCTAAGAGACTCCGTTTGAGTTTAAATTTCAACGGCCTACGAGTTAGAATGTCGTGAATAAGTTCTAGGCCGAATTGGGCCTTAATATCATAGTAAGTCCAATGAGAAAAATTATGGAGAATAAGTTACTAGATTGGATAATTGATTTCCAACCTAGACATAAGTACGTTAAGGGCAATTAAGGAAAATAAGATTTTAAGGATTTAATAAATCTATCCTCATAGTAAATTATCCTTCAGTAAAGGAAAGGAATACATGCCTTAAGTAAAAGGCTAGATTTCCTTCACAAGTTGCTAAATAGAATAGCAAACGACAATTAATCTGACACTCTTAATGGGTGTTCATTTTCAAGTAAGCAAGTAAGAGAATAGGCTGTTTAAAAAAAAAGAGAATTCCAGCTCTGTAAATCAGGTAAGTAGGAATCTCGCCTACAGTATGAATAGATTTTAAAGAAAAATTTACACATGTTATATATACATGTTTATGCTTTAAGTATGGTATACGATGCTATGTTATGATGCATACACATAAGCAGTGCACATGAATTATATGTGCTTAAATTAAGTTAATGTTATAGTATGCTATGCTAGGTCATATTGCATACACCTTAATAAGTCAAGAGGAACTTATAAGAATAATCTCAGTTGAGTGTCGTACCAGCCTCCGACCTAAGGGAGGTAATTCCAGCTCCACAAGGGAGAAAAAAAAAAAAGAATGTCCTCCGACCTAAGGGAGGCATTCAAGTTATAATCACGGTGTCGCGGGGGACCTTGCAAACCCTCACGTCCCGATGATTGCGCGCAAGTGGTACGTGAGCACTCGGGCCCATCAGTAAGAAAGATAAGATAAGATAAGATAAGATAATAAGACTATGATAAAACATCATAATCAAGCATAATCAGCTCATGCATATTTATACATGTGTACTTACAGTTATTTTGTGAGATATAGTTCCTACTTTGTCGATTAAAGCTCAATCGATATGTTCATGTTTGTAGGTAAGAAACCTATCAGCAATTCTTGAAGGGCAATGGTGAGCGGCGGATTTAATGGTGGAGATGGGAATGGATACCGCTTAACGCAGATTATTTTCCGCAAGATAAGTTTAAGTATAATCATGTATATATTTATATGATACAAAGTTTCAAGCATGTATGTTTAAAAAGGTATATGTACATATGTATGTTAGGAAAACTGATATTGTAGCTAACAATCTTAGTTTTGAGTATTTAAGTTTTAGAACGTTGCAATAGTTCATGCAACAAATAAACGAATTTTAAACATAACGGTTTAAATGATTGATTTTGAAAGGACTTTATAATGTACTTGAATTTAAGATTTTTCACGAAATCGGTTTTAAAGTCAAATGAGATGGCCAATTAAAATGACTAGTTTTAGAAAGGCTTTTAAAGAGTATTTGAAACAAGAGTTCAAATGCTATTTAATTTTGAAAGATATTTCTAAAAGGTTTTATCTTAACTAAAATTAAGAAAAGCTTTAAGAAATTTAGTGATTCACTTATTTGAAATTATTGTTACAAATTATGAAAGTATTCCTTCTTATGTTTAAAAAAAAAAAAATGTTCCGCAAATTTTAAGAAACTCCAGTAAGTACAAGTTAAAAAGTAAGTTACGGTGACGGCCTCATAGGAGGGTCGTCACAGTTGGTATAAGAGCCGGTATCCTGCCATCCTACTCCACGTCGTCACGCGTCTGCTTTGCCATAGTCCAAGTAAGTTAAAGTATGTTTATGTTAATTAGATTATAGTAGTTAATAGAGGCGGGCGCTTATTTAACAAGCAACCAAAGGTTAATATGTTCACACGATTAAGATCGCCCTATCAAGGACCATTCGAGTTTAACCGCCCCAGCAGGTTACTGTGTTGTGATTCCTTGGGCTAACAAGACGATACCTAAATAAGTGCAATCGTTGGAGGTGTCTCCTTTAACGATCGTTGCTGGTCTATGAAGCCAAGCAAAGTATGAAACCAAGCAAAGTATTGAAGCCAAGCAAAGTATTTAAGCCAGGCATAACAGTTTGAGAAGAAACTACCACCGAGACTCCCTTCAAGGAAGCCGTATGACTGCATCACTAGTAGCGGTTTTTCAGCATGGATCCATAAAGAAGGTCTTAATATGTAGCATAAAGGCGACGCTAATCAGGAGATGGATGATGTAACGCCGCCAAGTTAGATGTAAGTCACATTCTATGACTATATATATATATATATGTATATCTAGATGCGACATAGGAAATAGAGCTTCAACATTAAGCATTACCAGCTTATGGTAGATGTTAAGCGAACCACTTAAGATATAATACACAATGATTGCTAGCCTTAAAATATTTAGCGATCTCATAGAAAGTACCCATTGTCTAAGAATGTGTTGATAAGTAACTCCCAAAGACTATAAGTTAAGACAAATCCAAAAGAGGTTCGAAATGTTGAGAATCTCATTTGGATATAGATACAAGAACTAATGCAATGAGTTTAAATGTAAGTAGCAGTTTAAGTGATAAGAAAAGAACACCGAATGTCATGGACAAATTGAAGGATGTTGTTCTAGGTTGGTTTTTAACTAAACCAATCCCTCTACAACAACCTCAAGAGGAGGTATTCTCACTCTATTTATAAATGAAGAATACAGTTACGGATTTGTTTAAAAATCCGCTAAAAGAATTAAGATTGCATTAGGTAAAGATGATAAAAGCAAAAGTTGCCTTTACGGTGAAGGTATTGATTGACAGAAAATAAGTCATCCCACAATACAGTAGGCAAGTAAGGTATGACAATACACTGCCATAAACTTATCCATTAGAAAATCATGGATTAGATGTGCTAAGTTGACGCGATGCTAAGGTGACCACGAACAGAGATGTGTGATATGAATTAAGTGATTAGAAGAAGAATAGAATAGTACGAATTTCTCTAATAAAGGGCTAAACTTTTCTTATGACACAGTTTTGCCCAGTCATCGATATGCATAGAACCCAACTTATGGTATTCTCGTGAATAGTAATTCACAAATAAAATAATAAACGTGCTCACCTACATATCTACTCAATGAGATTAACTTGGGTAGGTGAAATCTCTTGATAAACGGGATTATAGCTTAAGAAAGATAAGAAACCTCAGAATTGAAGTGTGAATCATTATTAGATATTATGAAGTCACGAAATTATAAATCAAACTCTTAATAGAGGATATAAAAAGTAATCCTTTTAAAGAGTCAAAAAAAAAAGGGGGGAGAAAATCTCTCGCATAAGTAAAGGAACAATAAGGAGTAAGGACTCATAACTTAGTCAATATGATAAGTAAGTTAAAACTAAGATATTGGGGTATCAAACATACCAATGGTTTAAGGATTTTATTTTATATATACATCGCCCAATAATAAATAAGGGAACTTTATTATCAATTTAGGAATATAAAGAAAATGAAAGAAATTTTTTTTTAGTGTAATCATTCTTACACTAGAAGGATTACCTTATTGAGTTTAGAGGTTGAGGATTAGGCTAAGAATGATGAGTGTATAATCATTAAGACTACGAATTATACTCTGACAGGTACAAAGATCGAAAGACAGATGATCCTAACTAAAAACAAAGAAATCAGCAGAAGGTAATACTTTGAAATATACATATTTTAAGAAGAAATTATTATAATTTGTCCAAAATCATAAGTTTAAGATAATTGTTCTTGAGGAAAGTAAACATGAGATAAAATGAGTTTAAGAACTTGATTATAAAAAGGGTAAATTAGAAGAAAGAATGCTAAAACACGGAGATGGTATCTACTTAAGCGAGTTCATACTTTTGAAAGTAGTGTGAACGCGACACCAAATAAGAATGAAAAAGGGTAGACCCCTTAGAAAGACTCATAAAGCCTAGGACATAACAAATGAGTGAGTGTCACATCGTTAAAGGTTACATCAGTAACCCTAAAGGAAAAGATGATGTAGCTAGTCGCGTACGCGTAATAACTATCCTTCAAAGAATTGAAGGAGAGTTATGAGTGTTTTGTGATAGAAGCGTAAATAGTTAAAGCTACAAAAAAAAAAAAAAAAAGAGATAGGTTAGGTCGGATGAGGCCTATACACATATACCTTAAGGAATTAAGTATTGGAGGAAACCAGTTATTAAGTCTAAAAGATAAATATAAGGTCTATAAACCTCAAGCAATCATTTACGAAACTCAGGAAATAACACAGTCTTATCTTGTAGAAGTATGTGTTACGATAAATTGTACGAAATCTAGACTCATAAGGGTCTCATTACCCTATAAAACAAGGTTAGACATGGAAGATGCCCAAATATTCGTGACATGATATGTTATTCTGTCTCGAATTCTACAATAGGATAGAACAAGAAAGTATTACAATACAATTTTTCCACGCGAGAAGGATCCATGGTACCTCTAAGTTAGTACGTCATGTGAACTATTGGTTAGAGGAAAGGTAAAGCTCCAAATTAAGTGTATATATATATATATACACACACATATATACATAAGGAGAATAGTTAAATTGAGGCACCACAGGTTTTGATAAGAAAGCGCTTAGTGATTATGACTAACAAAGTAAAAGTGAGGATAGTCCATAATCAATAGGGAAAACTATTAGAACAAAGTAGAGAGCCTCTACAAGTATTGACAGTAAGATTGCTACTTCTTCACTCATACTCCAAGAGAAGGGCATAGTGCCCAGAAGAAAAATAGCATAAGTTAAATTCAGAAAAGATAGATTCCCCAAAGTATCAGAACAAGTATATAAACAAACTTTAGTTTCCACTATTATTAATGATAACAATTTGGATAATGGGAATCCACCAAGAAAATGTTAAGATGACATATTCTTGAGCCATTCCATATATCAAATCACGATCCAGATAAAGAAATGTAGGAATTAAGAGTAGAAAGGAAGTTGAGATCATGAATTAGTAGGAAAGAGACCTCATAAAAAAAAGTAAGGTCAATAATCTTAGTAAGATCCTCAGGGAAGAAACGCCAATGGAGGATGCCTTCATGTGAAGAATAACGAAAAACATTACAAAACTTTGACTTCATCCTAATTTTAAAGATAAAATTTTTATAAGTCTAGTGAATTGTAATGTCAAGAAGAATTAATAGAGAAATAGGTTTACTTATTTACGGATTTTTCCATAAATAAGCCGTGCATTCAATAGGTTTAAAACCTTTAAGTACACGTGCTCATATTAGAACGACGTGTAAAAATCAGTATGACAAGATATACGATGAAAAACCTAATAAGTATATATGAGTATGTTTAAGAGTACCGTGAGCCATGAAAAAAAAATGACTTCACAGTACACCATGTCAGATAGTAACTAAGAATATTGGCTATAAGGGTGTAAAGTTTCAAGTAACCTGTTTGACTTCAGATGAGTCATCATATTCCTAACGGTTCGGACAAATTGACGAACCAATAAGTAAGCACTCAATTTGTAATAACCAAGAATATTTTAAGATCTAAGTAGTATCATGAGTGTAGAATTATAGAATTATGGGATAATCCCGTGATTCAATATGTAGTATTACATTTTGAACTATGTAGTACCACAAAAAAAAAAAAAAAAAAAAAAAAACAACAACAAGGAGGAACATTCTAATCCAAATTATATGAAAGTAGTACATCACACTCAGAATTAGGAAGCTTTCACGACAGTGGTATCAAAAAGATCTTATGATAACCAGGACCAATATCAATAGATTTGATAATCGAGTCTCATTTGAATCAAGGATAGAAATGTGTAGTCTAAGTCCATGTTAAGTTTAAAAATAGTTTCGAGATCAGTCACGATGGATTTCGTGGTAGAGTTGCCTAGAATATCCGATAGTGACGATGCGATTTGGATAATCGGAGACCGATTGACAAGATATGCACATTTTTGCCAATCAAACTCAGTTATTTTATTAAGAGATAGCCATTTCACGAGTGTACATGGCGCAATAGGGTCAAGTTAAAGTTCAGTATAGCTTCCCACCGCAGACAGATGGCCAATCTGAAAGCACCATCCATACCCTAGAAGATATGCTGAGAGTATGTGTCATGGATTTTAAAAGGAACTGGGATAAAAAGTTACCTTTGATAGAGTTTTCCTGTGACAACCGCTATCACACGTCAATAGAAATGACACATTTTGAAACTCTATACGGAAGAAAATGCAAGTCCCCAATTCATTAGTATGAACCTGGGGAGAAGCATATAGAAATAGTAAACTTTAACAGGAGAACCACAGAGGATGTGAGACTTATCACACAGAGGTTTAATACAGCTCACGGTCGCCAGAAGAGCTATAACGGATAAATGCCGCAGACCCTATAGAAGGTAGGAGACTTAATTTTCCTGAAGGTGGTACCGATGAAAGGAGGAGTAAGATTTGGTAAAAGAGGGAAACTCAACCCAAGATACATCGGACCGTTTAAGATCCTTAAAAGGATTAATAAGGTCGCATATATATACTAGCATTGTCGCCAGAATTAGTTTATGTACATAACGTCTTTCACATATTGATGTTGAAGAGGTATGCGACAGATCCATCGCATGTATTGCACTAGGAACCTGTCGAAGTGCATGCAGTCCAGATCCTAGCTTACGAGGAGAAAACCTTAAGGAATAAAGTAATTCCTCAGGTAAAGTCTTGTAGTGAAATCATAATATTGAGGAAGCTACTTGAGAACGTAAAGAGAATATGAGGAAAAGCCACTGAGTTGTTCTAATTTTCGGGACGAAAATTTCTTAAGGGGGTAGATTAATGATCGAGAAAATCCCGGACTTTAAATAATACAATTTATTTATTTAAGCCAAGGATTTTCCTAGAAAATATTATGTGATTGAAGGATTTATGGAATCAATATCTGTATTCCTAAATTCTGTAACATATTTCATGTTAAGTTTATGTTTTCGATCAAGTAAATTCGATCGATAAATTATTGCCGTACTTTAAGGCGGAATAATTTTCAGTACAAGTATAGTTTGAGAATCTTAATTTCAAGAATCTCCAAACACAGCATGATGTCAGCAGCGTAAAAAAAAAACGCACTGACATTTTAAAGAAGAGAAAATCCTTAATTGCCAGACAGTTAGATTAAAGTCACAAGATAAATACCCATAATGTAAGGGTACAATGTGAGCTCGGGATTTGACACCATCGTAAACAATGTCATTCCTCGGATATGATGCAGAAAAGTTAAATGCAGAATTTGTTCAGTCTAGAATTAATTTCAAGACTTAAAACAGTTCAAGATATTACGCGAGTAAGAATTTAATGTGATGTCTAAGTAGTCAGGAATTAATATTGAACTGTAAATGAGCAGTAGAAAAGGAACTGTCAGGAACTAGAATTTCCTGTCGGCTAGGTACTTCCTTACAATCAGTATAATTTTTATCTGATTCAAGGGAAATTTAAGGAGACAAGAGTACAAGGGGTAGGTGAGATTTTTTCCTCTCTCCTTCTCCACTTGGCCGGCCATGCATAGGAAAATAGAGCCAAAATTTGGCTAGTTAAGTGTGCTAGAAGGTTACATGTAAATGTGATGTGATGGGGTTAGGTTTCATTTTTCTCTCTCCTTCCTTCACTTGGCCGGCCAAGCATAGCAAATGTAGAGCCAAAATTTAATTAATGGAGTGTGCAAGTGGATGACATGGTAAGGTGATGGGATATGAGTTGTTGAAGGGAATTAATGGCAAAGTTGCTTCTCCTTTTCTCCTTCCACAACCGGCCAAGAAAGGGGAATTTAACCAAAATTTGGGTGAATGATGTGGGGGAATTAGTGTTAAAAAATAATTTTCAAGTTGCCTATAAAAGAAACCAACATAGGATAAGCTTCATTTTTTTTTTTTTCTCCTAGCTTTTTCCTCACTCAAAAATCCGCCATACCACCCATTCTCTCTCAAATATTTTATCTCACTCTCCTAACCTTAAGCCACTAGCAAAACATAGAAGAAGAAGAAGAAGATCAAGGGTTCTAGGAGGAGTTTAGTCAAGCATTTCTCCAATGGTATAAACTCTAAACCCTATCTTTTTATGCTCTAGTAAAGTTTGAGATGTAGAGATATTATTCTCAAATTTTCTTACACTCCTCTAGTTCCAAGCCATTATCCAACCTTAGAGGAGGAAGAATGTGAATAAGAAGCTAAGAGAAATCAAGTATATTGGCCTTCAAGGGTAAACTCTTAACCTCTCATTTTCTAGTAAAGTTTAAGTTTAAGAATCCATTAATGTAATTTGTGGTTCTTGAGGAAATAAGTTGTAATAAGGGTGTGTGAGTTTTATGTGGGTTTTGTGAGTTTTGAGCTTAGTTTTATATGGTATGCTTATTTTTAATCTAAGTTGCTTATTTTGCTTAGAGGAAAAATTTCCGGTTACTTTGAACGTAAAAATAAGGACTCTAGAGTGAGATTTTACGATGTTTCAAAGTTTGATCTTATAGCCCTTGATGTTTTGAACATTTCCTATGACTATGACAAAATCCAAATTTAACTCTAAAACCGAGTTTGAAGCCATTTTGTAAAAAAACGGACAAGAGGTCCAAACACAGTTTCGGAAGAAAAAAAAATGATTGCTACAGCATTTTTTAAAATGCTGTAGCATTTTTTTTTAAAATGCTGCAGCATTCTAGGTAAACAAAAGAAAAATAGCAGCCACTGTTTTTTCAGCTAAACGAGGCCTTTAGAGGCCGAATTTCAACTTTCACCAAAAACGAAAATTTTAGATCTCGACGAGACGAGAAGATTTCATGAAGAATGAAATTTTGAAATCCGACTCTAAAATGCGGTAAAACGCAGATTTCAGAAACTGTACAGTTTTAACAAAACGAAACTAAAACAGTGTCGTTTTTAACAAAGGTTATCAAAGAACCCAAGATGTGAGTTTAGTAGAATAATATGGTTTTAGACCTCACTTTAACGAGGAATAGCAATGAAGAAAGATTTTGAAAAAGGTTTCTACAACATAGTTTCACGTTGGTTTGTAAGTTAACCATAAAACGACTTGGGGAATAGTTTTCAAAAGTTGGTATTCGAAAAGAGATTTTACAACGGATTTAAGTGCTTGTAACTAAATGAGTGAGTTATCATTTCATAAAAAATCGAGTGATAGTTCTTTTTAAAAGCTTAATAGTTTTCGAGCAAAACATCCCAACGGGCACCCACGAGCCCAATACGATAGGTCTGTAGAATTTTGAAGGTTGATGTGGGTCCAACGCAAAGATTGATCTAAGAGACTCCGTTTGAGTTTAAATTTCAACGGCCTACGAAAGTTAGAATGTCGTGAATAAGTTCTAGGCGAATTGGGCCTTAATATCATAGTAAGTCCAATGAGGAAAATTATGGAGAATAAGTTACTAGATTGGATAATTGATTTCCAACCTAGACATAAGTACGTTAAGGGCAATTAAGGAAAATAAGATTTTAAGGATTTAATAAATCTATCCTCATAGTAAATTATCCTTCAGTAAAGCAAAGGAATACATGCCTTAAGTAAAAGGCTAGATTTCCTTCACAAGTTGCTAAATAGAATAGCAAACGACAATTAATCTGACACTCTTAATGGGTGTTCATTTTCAGAAGTAAGCAAGTAAGAGAATAGGCTGTTTGGCGAAAAGAGAATTCCAGCTCTGTAAATCAGGTAAGTAGGAATCTCGCCTACAGTATGAATAGATTTTAAAGAAAAATTTACACATGTTATATATACATGTTTATGCTTTAAGTATGGTATACGATGCTATGTTATGATGCATACACATAAGCAGTGCACATGAATTATATGTGCTTAAATTAAGTTAATGTTATAGTATGCTATGCTAGGTCATATTGCATACACCTTAATAAGTCAAGAGGAACTTATAAGAATAATCTCGGTTGAGTGTCGTACCAGACCTCCGACCTAAGGGAGGTAATTCCACTCCACAAGGGAGAAAAAAAAAAAGAATGTCCTCCGACCTAAGGGAGGCATTCAAGTTATAATCACGGTGTCGCGGGGGACCTTGCAAACCCTCACGTCCCGATGATTGCGCGCAAGTGGTACGTGAGCACTCGGGCCCATCAGTAAGAAAGATAAGATAAGATAAGATAAGATAATAAGACTATGATAAAACATCATAATCAAGCATAATCAGCTCATGCATATTTATACATGTGTACTTATAGTTATTTTGTGAGATATAGTTCCTACTTGCTGAGCGAAAGCTCAATCAGATATGTTCATGTTGTAGGTAAGAAACCTATCAGCAATTCTTGAAGGGCAATGGTGAGCGGCGGACGAATGGTGGAGATGGGAATGGATACCGCTAACGCAGTTATTTTCCGCAGTAAGTTTAAGTATAATCATGTATATATTTATATGATACAAAGTTTCAAGCATGTATGTTTAAAAAGGTATATGTACATATGTATGTTAGGAAAACTGATATTGTAGCTAACAATCTTAGTTTTGAGTATTTAAGTTTTAGAACGTTGCAATAGTTCATGCAACAAATAAACGAATTTTAAACATAACGGTTTAAATGATTGATTTTGAAAGGACTTTATAATGTACTTGAATTTAAGATTTTTCACGAAATCGGTTTTAAAGTCAAATGAGATGGCCAATTAAAATGACTAGTTTTAGAAAGGCTTTTTAAAGAGTATTTGAAACAAGAGTTCAAATGCTATTCAATTTTGAAAGATATTTCTAAAAGGTTTTATCTTAACTAAAATTAAGAAAAGCTTTAAGAAATTTAGTGATTCACTTATTTGAAATTATTGTTACAAATTATGAAAGTATTCCTTCTTATGTTTAAAAAAAAAAAAATGTTCCGCAAATTTTAAGAAACTCCAGTAAGTACAAGTTAAAAAGTAAGTTACGGTGACGGCCTCATAGGAGGGTCGTCACACAGAGTGTGCCATATTGTGTGTTTACATGTGTTTAAATGTAATATTTATGCCCTAATATGATACTGCGCGCAGTAAAAAGTACAACAATCTACCTACCCTAATCGAGGTTAATAGAATAAAACTTGTAATTAATGTGTGTCAAAGTCAAACACATTTTTGACACACAATTTGTATCAGAAAACTTGAAATTTACTTTTATACGAATCGAGTTATTCAATTTGTGTGTGTGCATATATATATATATCCGTTAGAGATGTAGAAAAGTACTATGATAGTATATATGTATATAGAAGAATAAAATATATATTTAGAGAAAATTTTAAGTTTGATAGTCGTATGATAATGGTAAATATAACTTTCATAAAGGAGTAACTTTTTGATGTAATATCATAATATTGAAGCAAGTTTGATTTAATATAATGAATCTGATAAACTACTTTATAGTTATACATAAACAAAATAAATATTACACCAACATTTAAATTACACTAACATTACGATTGCCCACAGTGGATGAATAATTTTTTTTTTTTTTGATAATTTGGATGAATTGACATTTTTGTTATTTAATCAGGTTTCTTTTTTTTTTTTTTTTTTTTTTTTTTTTTCTTTTCTTTTCTTTTCTTTTAGGCAACACCCTATGAGGTGAGGAATGTAAAAGAAAAGAGTGGAAACCCTACACACATAAATACAACCCAGCAACTATCCCCTCTCTTAGAACTAATTAGGCTATTCTCATCTATTACTATTTTTGATGGATTCAGAAGATGACTCGTCACTCAATAAATGACAGAAGCCTTAGTACTATCATCTTTGTAGTTTAGTAAATTCTATCTCATTAAATTGGGACAATTTTAACTTATATCCTGAACAAATCAGTAGATAAGACTCAATCATCTCTAGCTGACATATACCTAACAAGACATGCGTAGGTGAAAGCCTTATCCTGAAATAATGAAGGTTGTCTTTTTGTAAAATTTGTCAAAAGTAGTTTTGTCTCTTTGTAAGAAATGTCAAAAGTAGAATAGTTGTGTCTGTCTTTTTATAAAATATGTCAAAAAGTAGTTCGTCCCTTTGTAAGAAATGTCAAAAGTAAAATAGTGGTATCTGTTCTTTTTAGATGGGAATCTTATCTTGTAAGAAAATTGTAATTAAGTTTCAACTAACTCTCAGCTTGATAGAGGCAGAGAAAAACTTGTACACATATCTCATAAAATAATATTCTCTCTACAATGAGTTTCTAAATCTCCGTATTTCTTCTCTAAAATAATAAATTTTGTTCTCTATATTATAATAGTTCTCATCCTGACTAGTATACTCCGTGCTTGTCTCTAGTAAAAGATCTTGTACATCAAAAAATTTAAGCCTAAAATTTTTGTTACGATCTTTATAATTATAAATAGTTAAGTATCTTTTATCACTAAATGCTTAGAGTTATGATGGACAAGATAGCTATACAATGAACATGCGCCTGATTCTTATGATTTTTAGTCTTGTGATTTTTAGAACTCGATGGTACACATAACTTGTCATAAATAAATAAGCTAATGAACATTTTTTAGTAAGAAAAAAGGGATAACGAATATACAACGAGACATAAAAGGAAATTGGCCAAATGAAGACTAAGGCCTCATTCATTCCGTCACTTTACAAATTCAAACATTTTCATAAAACTTTTCACTATAGCATAAAAATTTAAATGTGACATTTGCTAAGAATTTTTTATTGTAAAAACTTAAAACTGAAAACTCAAATCGGTGAAATGAATGAGACCTAAAAGAATGTGACCAGCAAATAAATAAAAAGGAAAAAAAAAAAAGAAAAAATAAAACGTATATACATAATATGAACTTTCAACTTAATTTCATGGCAAACTAAAACAAAAACAATCGGCTGCAAAACTCAGTTTTTTCATTCAGGTAATAATACCACCCAAAAGAAAATGGAAAAAGACACGAAAACAAGTAGTTAAAAAATACAAAGATCTACTAATCCCCAATCTGTCGCATTAACTAAAATTTTGAGAACACGGCAGACCCACATATTTTGCTTTAAGAAACCCAACTGCTTAAAATGGATAAGGGTTTCAGATAAAACACAAGAACGTTCTTGTTTTGTTTTGTTTTGTTTTTTGATCACAAATTAAATGAATGAAAGGAATTCATAAAACACCAACAGGCTTTACAGTTCACATTGATGAACATCTCGAGGAAAGGCCCCTTTTTTTCTCCTCCATAAAAACCCGAGAAAACGACTTTGAGCCGCCGTATAGAGAGTGACCTTGTTAGCTTGATGGACAAAGACTCGAGCAATTTGGCCCTTCAAAACCATTATCATGAGTGTTGCAGGTGTTCAAATTCACCACAGTCAGCTCCAACCTCACATAAAGCCGAGAAAAGCTTAGGCATAATCTTAGCTAACATCAACTTGAAACCAACTGATGTTGAATTTGCTTCACTTCTATCACTCAGAGAGGCATCTTTTGCCAGGGAGCCTATCAAGTAGCCGTTCATATATGCATCACAAGCCTTGAGAATGTAGTGACCACGCCTCCTAAAGTGCTCTTTGATAAGATCTTCAAAGTCCTACACATGCAAACCAACATGGAAACAAATTACCAAAACCGGCCGGAAAATACTGCCATTGATGAAAACCGAGAAATCTACAAGATCAAACTATGCAACAGAAGCATCAAGTGTTTCACAAATCAGTCTTAAAGGAACACTTAAAACTCAGTTTTTTACATTTTAAGAAGAAGATAAAACTAAACCGCAATTTTTATGTTCTGTCTACTCCTGTGTGCATGTGTACAAAAATAAGGAACAACAGGATTTAACAGATCACCTTTGGGGATTTCCGCATGAGATACATCATCGTCTTGCAGTTCAATAAGAAAGTATTTTCGTTGTATGACAGTGAATTTTTCTCCCCTTCAGCTGTCCCAATTTGTTTATCATACCCAGCTTCATTAAAGTATGGCTTAGAATTGAGCACCAATCCCTGGAGTGAAACTAGAACTTGAAGTATGCTTGATGACTTTGCATCCCAGACTTCGTTTCCTCTGCCAGTCCAAGTGTTTAAAAGGCTAAGACACACTTTTCCTTCCTCGTATAGATTCGGATTTATCCTCCACCCACCAGAATGATAGTAGGCTGACTGCAGCACAACAAGCCATGTCAGAAAACATACCTAGAGGGGATTCCTTTAATTGCTTCTTTTCCCTTTTTGACAACAAGATGAGTTAAAGCAAATAATAGAAAGAACGAAAGCTTCAGAATAGGAGATAGCAAATAAAACAAGGACGGCATTTCTTACTGGTGGAACATCAGGGTACTCCGGTGGAAGGTGAAAATCAAAGAAAAAGAGGCCATCTTGGTAAGGTGTCCCATATGCCCCCACTATGACAGCCCTTAAGAGATCCATTCTATCCTCATAAACTCGGACGTAGATCCCATCTGTTTAAAATAATTTTACATCAGATCAAGAGTTTACTGACAATGCATCATGATGGCACCAGGTCTATGAACATGTACATCATTCAACATGTTGACAAAGTGCATACCAGGAAGGTTATTTTGAAGGATGCTCCAATCCTGCTGAACCTTCTTAAACCACTTTCTTCCGTTGGTCTGCAAATGTCATCATAAAAAAGGTCTAAGAATTTGAAAGCAGTTCTAGCAATTTTCAGTAAAAAGATGAATGTTCTGGTCTTAAAGATAATGGGGGTAGAATAGAAATGCCTTAACAACTAAAGAGAGATGGAAATAATGCAAAATTTAAACTTAAAAAGCAAAATATGTTTGACAATTTAAGAGGGAAAATAAATACTTAAGAACCTTCTAATAAGCGTTTATTATCCAAACGGAATCTCTTCAACAGTATTTTTTCTCGTTAAGAAAACAAATATCGTCGTCCATCTCTTCTAATAGTTACTGCTCAAAGTTCTCCCTCACATAAAATCCTACGACTTGAATGAAAAGGAATTACCTGCCCATTTGCACCAAGAAAATAATGGTCCGAAGGTTCTTTAGCTATATCAAAGCGTTTGAAACTGCAATTCTCAACCCCTTTACCATCAGAAGCATCCGGTTCTTCAGTTCTCAAATGACACAAATTTTCTGCACTGTATAACATTTTGGAGGTACCTAAGGGAGCATGTTCCTCCCCTTTTCCATGTTCAGATTCAGTATCACCACTTTCAATAACAATAGATTTCTGAGAATTGGAACCAGAGCTAGAATCTTTCCCCCCAGAAGTCTCTGACACATCTTCATGCTGAACTTGAATTTCACCTTCATCATTCGAATCAAAACCAATTGGATATGAAATTTTTTGCCCTCGTGAGAATATTCCAGTGGCCAGTCTGGTAACAAACCTAAGTGCAGCCAAGGGAACTGCCAGGGCTGGATTCCTGCCTGAATTATTCTCTCTGCTCTCTTCTGCTTCAGAAAACATGTCTGAGACGGCATTTTGCAGTTCAACTTCCTGAACATCAATATGGCAGTTTTCATTCATCTCATTCAACAAGAAAGATGCCTAATATCTAAGGTGCTAACTGCTAAATAATAAATTTTAAATGGAAATATGGAATGCCAATTATGTGTGCAAGGAATTCATCCAAAGCAAGACGGACCTAGCCATTTGATGGGCTGGTATCTAGGATAAGGTAAGAGTTATAGTTTTTAATATTAATAGATATCATGTGACCACATATCAATCAGAAAAGGAAAAAAAAAAATCATTGTGTTGTCAAGGGAAATTGATTTTAAAACTTGCGATAATGGTTACAATATTCAAATAGAAACAAACCTCTCTAGTATTGTCAAGGGCATCCATCTCATCATCATCCTCAACTGTTTCCCAACTAGCAGCATCACTAACCTCACTGCCAGCAGCAATAGAATCATCATCATCATCTCGACCAACTACATATATTGCTTGAGGTCCAACCTAGTAGTAAATAAAAGAAATAAATAATTAGATAACCAATACTGAAATATAATACTAAAGCATACTCTATAGAATTAGTATCCAGAATACTGCAGATAAGCATTAGAAAATTGAACAAAGAAACGAGTAAGTTGGAAATCTCATAAGTATTTTCTCAAAGTCAATCGTTCAAAAAGGCTCCAAAGTTCAATTTACCCACTGTTTTCAGAGCAACCAATGACACCATTCAAATGATAACTAATTACTATAAGAAATATCCACGAGTACTAGTCTGCTCCTTCCCCTTTATCAAGTCTCAATATCCTAGTTTATACCTACATTTTTACAAATTTAACCCATTTAAAGTAGTTCTGTATACCACTAATCCACGTAACTTTATCAACCAAAAAAGCATTGCTGGCTTTATTTAACTGATTATATGCAGAATAGAAGTAAAAGTATGTAGCACTTTTGTTATTGACTCGATAAATCCAGGACTATCAAGAGCTCAACAAGGACAGCCTCTAAAAGAATGACTGCCGATTGATAAAGCCCGGGGAAAGAGAACTCAAGAAATGATACTTGAAATTGGAGAATGAAGGTTACCGTGGAAACCATTCCATCAGCCCATGTAACTTCAATGTCACCATCCTTGAGACTAGTTATGTGGCCAACCCAAGATAGATCTGAGAAATTTGCAGACGCATTTTCGGAAGATATGTCAAATTTTTTATAACCTGAGAACTTTTCCAGATTTTCTTGGACCTCATTCGTCTCATTATGCTGCTCTGAATCCTCTAGAAAGTCCCTGTCAGGAGCTGATTGTGGAGAAATCGACACCGGAGACAATCTAACAACAACGTCCCCGTAACAATAATCATAATCTGGATGCCCCTCAAGCTCGTATACACTCACAATCTCCTCTTTGTCAAACTCTCGAGGATCTTCGGGTCTGGAAACAGGTTTTAACCACCTTACACAGGCTGTCTTCTCTTTAGCATTAACACTTTTCACAACTCCAACACGCCTAGCTTCACAAGTATCTTCAAGATCATCCGAGGCCTTCTCGACCACATATTGTTCAGCAACAAATTCATGATCACCGGGACTATCAATTGGGATCAAATTTGTTGAACTGGCTCCACGTTCTGTTGTACCATCCTGCCATGCTACATCCACTTTTGTCTGGGTGTTGATAATCAAAACGGCTTTTTCAAAACTTTCTTCCTTCTTTCGTGTCTTCTTGTCTCTCCTGACCACAACTTTACGGATCTTTTTGCGATGAAGAGGCCAGGTTTCATGAACAGGCTCCTTTGAAACTGACAGTGAACTGCCACAGGAACTAGATTCGTTTGAAGCATTACAGCCATTATTCCTGCTGTCTCCATCCAATGCAGCTTCCATATCAAGATCCATGGTTTCATTATTGCCATTTGATTCTTCTAGAGCACTACCTTCTGAATCACAACCACTACCTACTTGTGTTGAATCTAATTCACCGTTGGCAGAATCATGAAGTTCCAATTTTGAAAATCCCTTGTCCAAGGGAATGGAGGACGATAATGTTTTTGGCGAGAAAAGACACCAGTCACCTAATTGCCAATTGGCGTGTGCAAAACAAGACAACAGCTTCAAGTTCTTTGGACTTTGCTCTTCGGCGGGGGTAGTGGATGAGTCTGGCCCATAGCCAGCAGATGCTATCCAATAGATAAAAACTGACCCAACAGTGACCTTTGTAACAGTGCCTTCCAATCGATTCGCTCTCCACAAGCCAGATAGCCACCTAGAATTCTTGAAAACTGATGATGAGCTTGCTCTCACACGCTGACCAGGGTAGTAAGGAAAATGTCCGTCTTCAAGAATATTCTTGGAAAGTGGTTTGAGACGCAGTGGCTCAGCTCTCATAACTTTACACACAGAACCATCGTCAAACTGCACCGTGACATTATCTAAAACATCGTCAATTCTTCCCAGCCAGGGACCAAGGACAACATAATCACCCACTGCGAAATCTCTTACTCGTTTCAATTCTTTGGTAGATACATCTTTGATGATAGATTCATCAGAAGCTAGCAAATCAACAGAAATATTGACATCCACCACAACACCCACTTGTCTAGTTGGGTCTGAAGCAGCAGCAACATAATCCCCATGTAAGAATCCTCGATCAATAACTGTTAGAGCATTGATGTTATGGGTGGATTCAGTTTGATCCATCCAAAGTACTCGAGCTTGCTCGGCAGAAAGTGGACCACTCTTACTATTAGCACCATTTCTATCACCACTCCCATCAAAATTAGAACTTTCATCGCCAACTCCTGCCTCGTGTTCACCATCCTCCTCATCATTGCCGTCATCATCTTCGTCGTCCTCATCATCAGTGATGCTGCTATCAGTATCCGAATCACCAGCAACTTCAGTAACAATTCCAATTACACCGGTCTCTCTTTTCACAACATCTTGTCTATAAATATATGGGGTAGCCTTTGTGTTCGTGACAACCTCACTCGTTATTTTAACTGCATTGCTTTCGTTAGTAGTATTTGGACCGGTGGAAGAATCATTCTGGTCCAAAGAACTACAGTCATCTGCGCCTGTCGCAGTTTCATTAACCTTATGAACAGTATCATTCTCTGCAGTTTCCATCCCAAAAAAAAAAAATCTGAAAATATATAAAAAATAAGTTTAGAAATCTACTATCTTAACATCATTCCAAAATCAGAATTTATCAATAGATGTTGCGTTCAAGTTGCGAGCAAGCTAAGAAGTAAAAGACAACAGCCACTACCCGTTTTCAAATTTTTATCATTTGTCACTTCCTAAGAAAATCCAACAACAACAACTAAGCCTCTTCCATTTGGTATTAAATCCAGCTATCATTTTCCGCATTCTAGTTTCATTCAACTCATTCCTTTCATCTGTTCATCTGCTTTATTGGCAAACATTACCAAAATGATTTGAATATTGAATTGACATAAAATTATAGCACAAACGTTTACCAAATTTCTGTTACCCATTTTCAACTGCTAATCCTCCGTGCTAATAATTAATATCCAAAAAAAAACAATAACTAAACAACAATTCAATCAGTTAAAAGGGAAGTTAATCATGTCATTGATCAAGTTACGAATAAAAAAAAAAAAAAAAAAAAAAAAAAAGTAATACGAAACCCAAACATTTACTTTTTTCTTTTCCTTCTTTTATGTTCAACTGAGAATCCAATCTCACAAGGAGACAATTTTCTCAGCAAAAATAAGCACATTCAAGATTCATAACAAACTTCAAAGCCAAATATATAAAACAAAAAAGAATGTCGTAATTCAATAAGAACATATCAAAAAGCGCTAATACAGCTTGTTATTTATCGAAAAAATAATCTATCAGAGAAAAATCAAAACTCAGCTCCAATCCGGAATAGTGGCACAACACCTCATAAGATTAAATCTTTTGAATGAACGCGAAATACTATTGGTGACATCAGAGATTAAAAAATACATAAAAAAATCCAAAAACAATTTCTTTTCAAAGATAAATATATGAAAAGGAAAGGCGAAAAGGCCGAAGAAAAGAGAAAAATAAAGGTTTGAAATCGAGCTCTGAGAGCGACGAAATTGCAGGATTTCAGAAGAGTTTTGCATAAGAATTACCTATCGGAATCTGAGATTTTGAGAAGACGAAGATACTAGATGAGATTGAGAAGAATCAGAAGAAGAAGAAGATTATGAAGATGAAGAAGAAGAAAGGTTTGTAATTTTTGAAAAAAAGGTGTTTTGGCAGGCGACGCTGGGTATTGTCCAGCTCGTTGAGAATATAATGCAAACAGAGAGGGGGAGAGAGAGAGAGAGCGAGAGAGGGATCAAAATGTAAGAGTAAATCGGTGTTGGGGGTAGATTCGTAAATTCGTCTGTTCGATTTGGTCCCCACGGGGTTAATCTGACATGCATGGAGCATGTGCTGATCCGAACATCCGCAAATGTGGTGGTGATTCGTGATGACCCTCCCACCGTTTGATGTAAAGACCGCACCGAGAGTCAACTTTTTCCAACTTGGTACAGGATAAGCCATAAATTTGCTCTTTTTCCTCTTCTTAAGAAAATTACACAAGTATACTTAAAAACCTAACTCACTAAAAAATATTTTTTAAAAAAGCTTTATCTCTAGTCTAATTCTAGTCTTAAAAGTATACAAATATTTACTAATATTAAAAGATAGAAATAAATAGAGACTTCAATTTAAGGGAATGTTCTTAAAAAATTTTTCTTTTTTTTTTTTTTTTTTTTTTTTTTTTTTTTTTTAAGAAAACTTTAAGAGAAATTTTTACAGGAGAGTATGCTATCTACTTTACCAATGAGAACATGTGCTTTTAACTGTTAAATTATTTTTTTAACGGTTAGATCTGTCAATGTTCGTATTAAAAATTTATAATGCACTATACAAATTGCTCATATTGCATATCTGATAAATGGAGCAAAATAAGATGTTCTCCTATAAAGACTCAAATTTAAAATATAAAAAGGCAAAGCATATTTTTGAAACGTTTTCGAAGTGAAGTATATTCTTAAAGTAATGAAGTCAAACGCTATTAACTACTAAATAATTTATTTACCCAATGTAGATAACTTTCAAAATTTTGTATGGGAGTTTCTATTGGGAATAATGTCTTAAAAATATGAGATATAATAGAATATTCATTATATATTTAATAAAAATAGTTTATTTATTATTTTATGTATATATATTATTTAATATTTTATAAATATCATTGAAAATTTCATGATTATTTATGTGACCTTAAATATTATAAATAAGTGTTATATGTGAGAAGATAATATTTAAGGATAATAATCAAAACGATGTTAGTAAAGAATTTAATTAAAGCTTGGAATCTTTAAACATTACTAATACATGTCATTCTCATTTAAAATGGAATGGTGTTATCTGCACTATTAATATGACAAGATATTGAATGAATATATTACGTATAATAAGATTGTGTGGAACCGAGATACAGACACAATATGAATTTATGATAATTTCCTTTAAGTATAGAAATTCTAATTGAGTCTACCAATGGTTATATATAGAACGATCTTAATCCCGAGTTATTAGCATGCTCCTATTTATGGATTTATGTCTTTTGATTTACTTAGTACGGATTCTGAGATGTTGAATCATATTCCTTATATTTTGAAGACATGATGAAGTGGGTAGTCGAGAATGTTATTATACAAAATGGAATCCATTCGTTCTTAAGAAAGAAGTAGATAAATAATTCTCTTGAAGTTTGATTCGGTAGTTAGCTATGAAGAGCTCTGATTCATGAATTTGTTTTATGAATCATTATCCATTAGAGAATCAATGTACTCAAGAATAAATATGTAATTAGAGAGATTAACGGATTTCACATAACTCTAATTATGAATTACTTATGGAGGATTAATCTATATGTAATAATTATATCAAATAAATTCTTCACAGTTTATAAGTAAATTATATTTATAATTACAAAAGTGCAATTCAAAGTTTATAGTGGAGTAACTTTTAGAATTAATAGAATTAATTAATTAAACAATATCTCAAAGGTAATTAAATAAATTAATAAGTAAATTTATTCATAAATTAATTTGACTAATTTATTCACACATAAATTAATGTAATCTACAGAGTATCTCAAAGGTTTATTAAAATTCATGCTATACACGATCTGCTAAATACACGCTTGCACGTAAAAAAATCCTTTTCAAAATCAACAGTTTTTCTCATATGACCAGAAAAATAAAACTATTGGTAGTTCTATTTTTTTAGTCTTTTTCAGCAGTCAGATGCGTATCAGAAACCATCTGTTCTGTATACTTTTTCAATCTAATTTGATTTTGATCAAATTTAACGGTCAAAAAACTGATCTTACCTGTAGAAACAAAAATGGCCTACCAGAGACAATCCTATTTCATATTTACTTAATTTTAAGAGTATATTATGTACTATAACTAATTTAAAATTTAATTTGTTTGAGTCATTTGTTTCCTTAATGGCTTTAGATTGGTTTTTTCATTATTTTAAAATACAAAAAAAAAAGAAGAAAAAAAAAGCGTTTTTATTTTTTTTTTTCAATAAGGATTTATAGTTAAAGCAAAGAAATAGGCTGTGCTTTCTTTAATCATGGGATAGTGTGTTAAGGAGTTTATTAAGGAAGGAGCAAAGGTAGCCTTTTCTGCCAAGCAAGTATTCAAAAAGGAAGTTCCTTTCTGTTGTTTGCTTTAATTTGATCCATAGGGAGAAATGTTGAGGAAAAGTAGAGTAATAAACAGAAATAGTAATACTATATGTATTTTATATTGCCCGTTAATTACTTTTTGAAGGAAAAAACAAAGACATGTGAGGGCAGTAACCTTTCAAATTTGTCATCATGGAATTAATTGTAGTTTGTCATTTAGACAATAATGATCTAAGGAAAGGTATAACTACATACTTGTGAAGAAGTGAAGAAAATAAAGCGTGAATATTTCAAAAGAAAAAAAAGAAAAAAAATAGAGATAGAGATAAAACACGATGAAGTTTAGGAAAATCAGAGATTCACAAACGTGTATTTTTTATAAAAAAAAATACTATAGTGAATCACGAATCATGATTCGAATCAGAAAACGAATTTAAATACTAAACATAAGTAAGTGAAATGTAAAAAATATGTGAGATTGACAACACTTTCATCAAGACAAATGCTCTTACGTGATTTGTACTATTTAAGATTCGTCACGATAAGCTCGTGAAGCAAGTGTTATTAATGAAAATTGTTTAATCCACTTTTTCACTAATTATGATTTACCTGCGCTTGTTGATTTAGTTTAATTGCATGTTGTTCTTTTGATTTTTATGTCAATCTTTTTGTAAGGGTCGACACTTAAAGTTATTAATGAATTTTGTTTTATTCTAAAAAAAAAAAAAAAAAAAAAGTGGTTTTATAGATATCTCGAGAATAATTATAAGTTGCAACAATAAAGGAAGAAAAAATTGCTCTTAAGCAAATTGATAGCTATAAAAGTTTATATTGGGAAGGTTGGTTAGATTCACACACTCTCTCTCTTTTTTTTTTTTTTTTTTTTTTTTTAATGCAAAACATTCATTCATACTCTTTTTACACAAATCTATTACTTTAAGATTATCTATAATTATTTTTATAAGTTTATTAGTTCTTGAACATTTTCTTTTTCTTTTTACAGCCACCATCCTATTTAAATTTGTTGTTTTGAATATTTCATTTCTTAATCTCTCTATTTTTTTTTAAGTTTTGGGAATGATGATTTTTCTCATACATGAAGAAACTTTTCTATTTTTTTTTTTTTTAGAAAAATAAAATAAATAATAATAAGCATAACATCAACATATCTGTTACATCTTTTCAGCCAAACAAACATAACTATTACATCAATTAAGGTATTGATAAAAAAAAGACAAAATAGGGAAAAAAGTGAATGCTAAAGAGTATAAAAAAACATGAAAAAAAAAACCAAAGAGAGAATAAAACATAAGGCCAAAATGAAATAATCATCCTTTAAAAACACAAAGTTATTGGTAAAATGACATAAAATTTGGGATATAATATGTGGGGTGCATTGAAAGGAAAAAAAAATAAGTAATTAGTTTTTTATAATAAAATTTAATTAAGTAATTAAGTCATTATAATTGTTTTTTTTTTTTTGTTCAACTTATGTGAGGTTTTTTGTTATAAAAAAAATTAATTTAAGAAAAAGTGTGGAGAGTAAAATGAGTGTGTGAATAGGACCGTTCTATTAGAAATTTAAAAATGCTTCGACCACTTTTAAAAAACAAATAAATAAACAAAGAAAATAACAAGAAAATAAAAAAAAAATGCTTCGGCCACAATTCTACATTAATAACTCATTAATTGTTTTTTAATTCCTCAAATAAAAGAAATTAATAGATCAACATCACTCATAAGTAGGATAATGCTAATTAATAATAGCTTGCACCAAACTCATGCTCTTTATTGATGGAAAATGAGCTAAATTTTGACGAATTCGTCTAGGATAATTTAAGATTCAAACATACCATATAATTTTTTTTTTCATCTCACTACCATAGGAGCTATATGGACACGCATTATAAAACGCGCTACACGATTATTTAGCAACATTGTCCATCATTAACAATTCTTTAACTACTAGTAAATTTTCATCTTAATTTGAGACTTATTAGAGTATACGCTATCATATAACAAATGATCAATTTAAAAAATTCCTCCTAACTATGATCATTATAACACTTTATCTCTCGAATTTCAAAACGTAACATTCGCTCTTCCAAACTTGTTTTGTTAACAAGTGTTTCTTTTCTGTTACAATGAGTGATGAAAATGTCACGTGTCACTTATTTAGTGAAATTTAAAAGTGTAATTACATTTATACCATCCTAATATAATTAGATCTCATAAATTAATTGACAAAATTCACCATCTTCGTTTCCATAATTCGCCGTCTTTAAATTTTTTGAGGACAAAAAAGAAAAGCTAGAAGAAGACCATGAATCTCCCAAAGAACCAAATCCTAATTCCACAAAAGATGAGAGAAAGTACACTGAAAATCACGAAAACTCGAAAAGCCCAGAAACAAAAATCGAAGAATAGAGCACGAGGAAGAAGAAGAGGAAGAAAGGGGGAAAAAAAAAACCTACCCATTAACAAGTGTTGTGAAGATTCACAAGAATCTGGTGTGCCCAAAAGTTTTCTTGGTTCTCTCAAACAAATCAAAGTGGCTCCTCAATCTTAAACTTGGTTATATTTATATACACAGATATATAAATATATATATATATATATATATAGACATATACACATGTATATATTAATACTTGAGATTTACGATGAAGATTGATTTTGTTTCTCTTATTTTTCTTTTTGGGAAAAACTTTTAACCCTAATTTCATCAACATAATCAATATAATGGATTAATCTTTTTTTTTTTAATTTTAGCATTTGAGTTTTTTAATCCATTTTTTTAATCACCTGGGGTTTCTACAGAATATTTTACGATAATACCCTACTCAAATAGGCTAAATAATTGACACATGTCAAATTCCGTCATTCAGTATAACAGAATGGGCAAAATTGTTAACATAACAAATTTCGAGGGGAGATGATGTTACGATTTGAAATTCAGGAGATAAAAGGCCCCGTTCATTTCACCGATTCGAGTTTAAAATTTGAGTTTTGCTACAATAAAAAGCTCTCAGAACCAATCACATTTAACTTTTTTTTTCTGAAAAAAAACTCTCACATAAAGTCACATCTCAATTTGAATTAAAAACTCGAATTAGCGAACTAAACGGGCCTAAAGTGTTACAAGGATCATAGTTTGAGAGAAATTTTTAAAATTAATCCTATAACAAACTCATAAAGTTCATATGGCAAATATGTAGGACAAAATAGTTTTTCTAGTAAAATAAAAATAAATAAATTACTGATAATTTTTTATTTTTAATCATTAAACCTATTTTAAAAACTTTTTTATTCTGCATATTAATTTTAACTTGTTATTTTAATTAAATTTAATAGTTAAAAACTGATTTTAACGGTAAAAAGGTCTTAATGGAGAAATTTCTACTAAATAAACAATGTATGATACAACTCTGATAACTAAAAATTTGAGAGCTACTGATTCATTTTCTTTAGTTGATACCGTAAAAATCTATTTAAAATATATTTAGAAAGTATATTTAAGGCCTCGTTCACTTGGCTGAATTCGAGTTTTTAATTCGAAATTTGAGATGTGATATTTTCCGAGAGTTTTTCTTGTAGTAAAAAAATTTTAATATGATATTTTCTGAGAGTTTTTTACTGTAGAAATCTTAAAACTAAAAATTCAAATCGGTGAAGTGAACGAGGCCTTAAATTATAATTCTTTATGACATTTAAAATTAATTATTATTATTATTATTATTTAAAGGAAAACACCTCCAAACCACGATGAAGATTTGGATGGTCCAGATCGACTAACAAATAGTAGAGTCCGCACAGTAGAACTCCCTTTCTTCACTTCTCTGAGGATCTCCCCATCAAATCGTGGTTAGCAGTAACACATGAGGAGCGAAACGAAGCCGGAGAAAATGATCGTCTGTGTCGCCGTCGTCGGCCACCAGGTGCGCTCACAAGATCGCAATTTAGCATTCAAAAATCTGTTCTATAAAAGCTATCAACAAGCCTGAGAAATTTTGTTAGGATTAACGAATTGGTAAAAAAAAATTTGGATTTGAACAGAACAATCCGCTCTACATACAGAGCTTTACGGATGCCGATGACGCTCTGAAGCTCCACCACATCGTCCACTGTTCCCTAGACGTTGTTGATGAACGAGGTACTCTCTCTATGTAATCTGTATTTTCGGATTATAATTTGTTTTTTTTTTTTTTTTTTTTTTTGGATCTGGTTTTGATTGGTGTATGAAATGCGTTTTTGCATTTGGGTATTGCTGATTTGATCAAAATTAGGATTTTTCTTATGTTGGAAATGGAAATGCTCTCATGAATTTGATTAAAGGCACCCCATTTATTATTCATCACACAATTATGGCATATATATGGCATTATCATAAAAACTGCAACTTCATGATAATGTTCACTATCATAACCAACGAAATTGAACAACAAAAGCTTTATGACAATCAACGAAGATGAGTGAGTGTGTCTATGGTACCAAAAACAATTTCGAAAACAAACAGAATCATAATATTATGAAAAAAGTAGACAATTTCTTAAATGAGGGTCTTAAAATATACAGTTTATGCATACTTCATGTGTGTTTGTTGTATAATCTATGATGGAGCTGTATACGGGTGCAGTGAACAATCCCAAAAAGTCTGGACCAACATTGAACGAGACATTTTTGGGCCTGCTTTATCCGACTGAAAATTACAAAGTGTGAGTACTATTTTTCTTTTTATAATTTTTCATTGGGCGAAAGATTGCTCATTGCAACTGTTTTATGGTCGTCTGGTGCGATTATATTTCTAGGTACGGGTACTTAACCAATACAAAGGTGAAGTTCATCTTGGTGACAACAGATTTAGATGTCAGAGATGCAGATGTTAGAAATGTGAGTTCGACTTTAAATCATATGTGATGCATGCATACTTCCAAAGATCAAAAAATTATACTCTTGACTATTATTATTACATAATACTCTTGCCGGGCATATGAGCAGGGCAGGGCACTTGGGCAGAGTGACTTTAAGGTTTGAGTTCATTCATATATGATCAGTTCAAATCAATTCAAGGGGTCATGATAGAGCAAATTTAGTTAGTTTAAGTTTATAATCAGTTATCCAATTCGTTTGTATGGGGATACTTATTTTTGACCAAGTGATGTGATTTTAAACAATACAATAACTTGAGGTCTTTCACATGAACATGATCATTGTCTGCTTCGGTGTCTTTATCATTTACCTTAAATCTAGGTACTCATAGTTTATAGTTTTCTGAAACTGGGTTATAGACGATTAAGATTTTTAGAAGATATGACACGTCTTGAATGTTCAACCATCAATATTGGTGTTTCTGTACCTTGTCCCCAATTTGCTTGTTTTGATGGCCCTTTGAGGGCTGAATCCCCAAACTGAACAAGCACTTGACTAAAGCCCAGGCCTTGAAAAGATCCAAAAGATCGTGAACGTGATAATAAAACAACTTCAAACTACGGTATTATCTTAGAGTGAAAGTGAAATTACGTTCACTAATTTGATTCGTGCGATTCTTAAAAGCTAATGTGTTGGATCAGTTTGCTGCTGGTGTCTCTCATTACAATAGTATTTTGTATGTATAAGAACCATGGAATATGAACGCTGACTTGTTCTTGTTGCCTCTTCTTCCTCTTCTTGATCGACATAGTTTTTCAGGAGATTCCATGCTGCTTATGTAGATGCAGTTTCAAACCCATTTCATGTGCCAGGTAAAAAGATAACCTCCAAGGCTTTTGCAGAAACGGTGAGCACCCTTGTCAAGTCATTTGGGTTGAGTTCTGCTGGCTGAAGAAGGAGCTAGAGTGGATTCGAATTTTGTCTCGTCTTCCCATATGAAGTTGGCGGATTTTCTTTTATTTTTCTTCTTTGTTTGGTCTGGGATAATCTATTTTCTGCTCAAGAAACGTTAGTACAGAGATTGTATCAAGTAAAGTTGTATCAAAATTCGAAGTTAACAACAGCGATTTCTT
This sequence comes from Morus alba, assembly GCA_012066045.3. NCBI lineage: Eukaryota > Viridiplantae > Streptophyta > Magnoliopsida > Rosales > Moraceae > Morus > Morus alba. The sequence continues at coordinate 7,586,297 of CP050230.2, read as the reverse complement.
TCGTAAAGGAAAAGGAACAAAATGAAGAAAACAGTTGCGCAACTCCCTGCTTGGCTTTATTTGATTAATCTATTCCTACTCCCCCCCCCCTCGGAAGAGTTAAAGCGATATGGTTAAAGTTGAACAGATTCTAAGGCAACGCACAGATGCATAGCAGAAGCCAAAAACAGGCATTAAGTTTTTAGCAAACACTTAAAAAAGGGAAGGAAATAGAAATGACACCAAATAAAATGGCATTCCTTTAAGATATGCAATGGAATGCACAAGGAAATGGTTTAGAACAGGGCATAAAAAATAAAAAATAAAAAATCCTTGTAAAAGCCAATTGCATAAGCAGCTTCTTACACTGCCGCATGCGTCGTTCATATAATTGCTTGCCTTTACCAGCGAACTAAACGAACAAATACAATTGCGCTTTAGAGTATGAAGTATGTATTAAATCACTAATCACTAGAAAGAAAAGCGGAGATCAAATTTCCTTGTCCGGTTAAATGCAAAAGATTCAGTACCTCTGCTAATTTAAAGCAGAATATTTGAGCGAAATAAACAAGCAGCCTCGGACAAATTGTAATTCAGAAAAAAAAGTAAAAAAGGCAGTCTCATAATTGGGATGATTAAGCCTATAGGATGACATGAATCAAATCAAACGGATGATTGGAAGTCAATCAAATCAAGAAAACTAGGGCATTCTTGCAGGGAATTACAAAACAGAGAAGCACAATTTGCTGACAGCAGTGCACAGTGAGCACACAAGTTCTTTTCCGGATTACTCTTATCAAAAATCGTCATCATCCTCCTCAGCTATGTGTTTGGCAAGCTCTTGCTCCTGTTGTTGTCTCTCCCTTCTCTTCTCAGCACTTTCTTTCTCCTTGTGGGAATTCGGTGGAAACCGAAGAGCACGCACTGCCTCATTATGCAAGTTGAGGCAAAAAGCAATCCTAGTGTCAAATGCAGTTTGAGGCTCGTTTGTAGAGTAGATATCTCCAGTTTCCTTTGACACCATCCATCCATTTGCATGATCCAGTGTCGCATCAATTGCACCATCTCGGATTGCCTTTGACACAATACTCTCCGCATCAGCAACAGGGTTTGCAGAGTCCAATCTCAGCTTTTTGGCAACATCAATCAGAGAGATTCGCGAATAAGAGATGCTAATGTTTCGTAGCCCAGTTCTTATCACATTATGACGCAACCTAACAATCAAATTGTGGGTTCGGTCCGAATTGAAAGTGTTAGAGAACTTGTCAGCTACACTTAAAAAAAAAGCTCCAAATCACCAATTCGCACAGCCTGAAAAGCACAGGGTATAAAAAATTAAAACGCAGCAAAAAAAAAAAAATAAAAAAAAATCAAGGCCATATTTCAGGCATGAGCGCATCCAACCCCATGCCTCAACAATGTGAAGCAAAGAGAAAGGAAAGTATACACTATTAGAGTCTTTGTTTTATATTTGAAAGCAATCAAACTGCCTTCTCAAACCATGTTGTTATTGAAAATAATAAATTTTAAGAGCGCAAGTTCAACAAACCAGACTTACATTTGTTAGTTCAAAATATGGCCTCAAAGCCTTCTCCATTCCCTTTTGCATAAAAACAGTTCTCTCAGGGATTTCTCCAAGCAATAAGCGGACAATGATAGCCCACTTATTACATTGAACTCGAAAACCAAGGGCCGCAACAGGAGCTTTCCTAGCTGCCTGCAGGAGGGACTCTTTTGCATCTGTATACTCCAACTGAATCGTTCTAATCTTGCCTAGGTAAAATAGGTAACGGCAAAACTGCAAGAAAAAAAATAGTCCGTCAAACATGCCACCTTATTGTTGGAGCCATTCCATAAAAAACCAAATCAACTAATCAAAACTCGGGAAACATTGGAAAAACAATTTATTCACACAAGAACAAGAATGCGGCATACAAAGAGAACACATGCATTGTTTCCTCTAATGTACAGGACCTAGCAATACAGTCAAGAAATTGACCTGCTGGTTTGAATGTGCTTCAAACCGGGGTGCCTTGGACCTCAACTTCTCAGCCTGGTCATACAGATTGTAGTGGAGGTAGTTTCGAAGTAAGAGATTAAGAAGTGTTTCCTGCATCACGTTACCACCCATGCATAAGAATCCACTCATATAAGCATAATATTTTAGGTAGTTGAATATTCACCTGACCCAGCTCATCATGGCGCAGTGTTGCAATACGGTGCAGCGCGAGAAGGTTTCTGTCGATTGAATGAAGGAAGAAATCAGTCATCAAATGCAAAAGTAATCAGCCATCCAATTTAATATACATGCATGTAAATACATGCACACATATCATATATATGTGTGCATATATATATATATATATATATATATATATATATCAAATTTTATCTGTCAGATGTATAGATGGGCATAATCTTAGAGATATGGATGATATGCACTCATCCACCCCAAGGAAATAGATATACAAAGCTGACACAAACAAGCATAAATTTATTGTGACTAAAAATGTGACTCACCCCCTAATTTCAGCAAGATCGCCAGTGAGCTCATAGGTAAAAGAGTAGTAGAAATATAACCTCGATGCCAAAACATCAATGGTTCTCCTATTCAGGTTCTTCAGTCGAGCAATGCTTGCTGAGGCACATGCTTTTGCCTAAAAGACAGCAAAGAAATGTCGCAAACAAACAGAGTAGGCCAAAGAAAATTAAAAAAAAAAAAAAAAAAAAAAAAAAAAAAGAAACAAGGCTCAGAATTGATTTTATGGCTAACCTCATTGTATTTCTTCTGATCAATTAGAAAAATAAGCACAAGCAAATAGCAGTAAATTTCTAGCTCAGGTGGCGAGTGCTTTATGGGAGCTTGAGTTGCAGATGTTGCAGTATCAACATCCATTTCATGGTCATTATCCTGCAACCAGGAGTTCAAAAACTAAGTGGTCCAGCAAATAATAATTTTAATAAAAGATAGTATTGAATCAAAAGGCCATGTCAGAATATCTGCTTATCCTCACACTCCTTTGAGAAAGAGACCATCTTTAAATAATAACGCATGCAGATAGATTTCACACAGTTCTGTTCTGCCCACTACAAATACTGGCCAATGAACGTATAAACAGATCAGAAAATCACGGGCCATGAAACTACTTTGTATGCCTAATATGAAATTTAAAAAATTTTCTAGAATTGACCCTTTAAAATTCAATGCGAAATCAACATTGCTCCCTTTGTTAAGTATTGCCCCTTTTGTTTAGATTGTTTAGGTTGATCTATTCTAATACAAGGGGCAGAATATGATTAAGGTGGTCAATAATATAAATGTGATTATTATAAAAGGGTAGTTTTGCACTTTTCCCCATCTTTTATGCAGCTAAACCATGCCACAGAATGCCACAATACCCTGCATTTCCTCAAATTCCCGGTCCCTAAATATCTTCTTTCTTATCAACATTGCGATGATCAAAGATGAAAATAAAACCAACAATCCACAAAGCTACTTCGTCAAAGAGCCGAATCAAATAGAAAAGAAAGATATGTTAAAAGGCAGAAGTCGCCAATCAGCTCAGGCCTTAAAACTGGAGTATATTTGGCCAAATAACTTAGCAATGAGCACGATTATCTTAAAATCAAAGATTAAGAAAGAACACAAGAAGACTTTACACATCGAAAAAACACAATATTGGCAAAATGCAGAAGAAATCCAGACTCAAAAGGGTTAGAAAATCACCTTTGGGAGATACGAAGATAGCCGAGCGTGCAGCTCGGATCCCGGCGCAAGAGCGAAATTAAGGAAAGCAGAGAGCACCGAAGACTTCAACTTTCGCCTTAAGGCCATTGTTAGGCGAACAGCACGCAGAATTCTTCGAACTTCCCGTCCAAAAGCGCCGGTCTCGATAAGCGCTGCAATCTCCTTCAAATCTGAACGCAAAAGCACGATTCCCAAGGACGCCATTAGAAACCGAAATTTCAAGCAATATCCAACGAATCTGGGGAAAACCTAAAATTGCTCAAACACCTCGAAGATAAATTATGGATTTCGAAATCTTACGGTGCAGAGTTGAAGGAGAAGTAGAAGCAACAGAATTGGAAGGATCTTGGAGCTCTTTCATCTCCACGTCTTGGGTCATCTTTGCAGAAACTGTAACCAAACAAAAATCGATGAAAATTGAATGAGAAAATGAAGGAAAAATTCAAAAGTAAACAGAGATGATTTGACCTACAATCGCAGAGAAAAAGCTAGAGCTGCTCTCGTTGGGAGGAGTTAGGGTTTCGGCTAACTTTCGTACACTGCAAGACCAGGGAAGGAGAGAGAAAGATGGGAAGAAAGGGGAAAGACGAGAGAGAGAGAGAGAACACCAAGCAAGTGAGTGTATAGAAGCAAGAGCATGCCAAAGATTAAACGTCGTCGTTTCTGAGAGTTAATTGTCTTGTCGATCAAGAAATAGAGAAACAACAAAAAGGGCAGAGTTTTTTTTTTCTTTTTGGAGTTTTTACTGGAGAGCAAACTACGTTTAGATTAAGATTCTGTTTGGTTCAGAGATTCGAATCATGTGATTTAAATTATTTTTAATTTACGTATATTTTTTATGAGAGAAATTACTGTAATGAATCACAAATTATAATTCGAATTGGGAGGATTTAATCTCCCAACTAAACATCCCCTAAATTTTTAATAGTCAAGTAATTAAGTACGGTGTGTTATAATTTTTTAATATGAATTTAAATAAATTTAATTGTTAAAAATTAATTTAACGGCTTGTTTTATAAAATATTTTGTTTTATTGTGCGTTACACAGATGTCTTTATTAATGAAGCAAAATAAGATTTTCTTTTTCTTTTTACTGATTTTCGTTTGTTCTTTTTTCTGAAATATTTTCTTTTTTCGCATGGCCCTTCAAAAACAAAATAAATAAATAAATTCGTATGGTTTTTTTTTATTTTTTTTATTTATTTATTTTTTGCTAATCAATAAATTCGTATGGTTTTTCTGTACACTCTGTACAAGGAAAAAAGACGTGCTAGTTGCCCTTACAGGCATACTCTCAGGAAGTATAATACATGTTGTTTTCATGTATGAGACGACGAGTCGTGTTGATGTGAAACCATAGGCTGCTATAAACGGCTTGCCGTTTAAACTTTAAGGGGAAGTTTTTGATTTTCCTCATCTTCAAACGACATTTTATTCATTAAAAAAAAAAAATGTTATTATGAAGTAACAAATTGACATTTTCTTGACATGTTAGTTTAGGTTATTAGAAAACGAATGCCCGTTTATTTTACCGATTTGAATTTAAAATTCGAGTTTTGTTATAGTTAAAAGTTCTCACATTTAATTTTTTTACTACAGTAAAAAACTCTCACATAAATTCACATATCAATTTAAATTAAAAACTCAAATCAGCGAACTAAATGGATTAACTTTACTATTGTTCTTCTTTTTAAATTTTTTTTTCCTTAGAACTAGACGACAGTCCATTTTACTTGCGTTCTTTTTCCGAGACTCTCTTTTACTCTAAAAAACTACGCAAGTACTATTTGTCGTTATATTAGACAACATAAATGTAGTTTAAACTTTGGGGAAAACGACATTGATCTTTTTACGTGTCCTTTTTAGTAAACTGACAAACCACACGGCACCCATGTTCTTAAAAAGATAATATTTAGTCCCTTTTTTTTGTTAGTGAGTTACTCACAATCTTGTTCCATCTCACACTGGATAGATGATTCAAGAAGAGCAAAATAGATGACACTTTATTTGTGTATCTAATCTCGTTTCTTTTCCAGCAAAAATAAATAAAATAAAATAAAAAACTATGATTTAATCTAACATAAAAGCCCATAAAACAGAATTGTTTACGGAGAATTCTCTATTAAGGCAGTGAATTGTCGTATTTTATGCATAATTTCCATTTATCTACTTGCAAGAAAACTTGGAACACTTTTTTTTTTTTTTTTTTTTGCCCTTTTTGGTTGTTTGAATCTTAACAACTTGTGGTTAATTGATAAACAATTGTGTAAAAACCGTCTAATTAGTAGAAATCAACAATATATAAAACGGGAATTAATTTCCTACTTAACATCTGTAGATAGCATGACTTGTATACATGAAGTTGAATCTAAGGAAGTTGAGCTTTCCACAATCATATTTAGCCTTCTTCAGCAGCAAACCAGCCATGATGGGAGCCAAAAATTTGTCCCTCAAAATGCTTATGATTTTCCCATCACTCCCTTGTATAAAACCAACAACATAAGCTGTAGCAACGATGTCAATGCTTCTCCATCTCCTCTCACTTGCATACTTCTTCAACCCCTTTTCGATGTTCTTGTATTCCTCTTCTCCTTCTTCACTTTTAGCCTTCCCTTTATGGCTTTTGCTTTTCAACAAGACCTCGCCGAGACACCTGGCTAAGACGACACCGTCTTCTAGTGCAACGTGACCGCCTTTGGCCAAGGTCGGTGTCATAGGATGGAGGGCGTCGCCAGTCACACAAACATTGTCTTTGCTAATGTTGCCCATAGAAGCTCCCAAGGAAGCCTATATCTTAATGGAGACGATAGACAGGCACCCATTTCTATGCTTTCAATGACATGTCTTACTTTATCAGGTACAATTCCAAGCTTGCTCATCACATACTCTCTCATTTTAGCGGGATGCCCTTCTAGCTCTTTCTCTACAAGACAACAACAAAATATAAATATTCTCTTTTTTGTTTTCAATGAGACTAAGGAACTTTGATGTTGCTTGATACACGACACGAATTCTATACGGTAGGAATACCTTACCAATAGTTGGTGTTTTTGAAATGTTGGATTTAGTCAAAGTCAAGTTCAAGATAAAAAAATCAAGTATAACGGTTTAAAAGAGTGTACTACCAGTGTGATATTTTTTCGGAACCCTACTAATGTCTTACATCACTTTTAGTGAAAAGTTGAAGAATATACTTTGCTGCTTACTCTAGTATAACTTGAATAGAGGAAAAATCACTGTTGAAGAAAGGAATCAAATGAAGCTCAGAATAATACTTACGGAGGGGTTTGTGTGAAAACCAATAAAAGGATCTGTCATCACAAGGCATGACATCAGATCTAACACCATGTCCTAAGAACTGCATGAAAAATGGCTCAAAACTATGACCAGTATTAAAACTTTCACACCCCCTAATAGCTGATCTCCCAGCCATTTTGCCATCACAGAGTTTACTCCATCACACCCAACCAACACCTTTTCATTTCACACAACAAACATTAGTACAAGCCATCAGATGTCTCTAAACCCGCATAGATATAAATATATAGTTATAAATTAATGAGACATGTTGAATGAAATCTTATAACAAGGTAGATAGTATTCCCTATTCCATATTTGGGATATTTTGTTTTATATCCCATATTTTAGCTTGGTCTTAATGAGTGTGCCATCAGCAAGATGCATCAGCAAGATGCACAAGCTTGTAGGAAGCCAGATTCCTGAATAGCAACCACCTTGGAAGAGTACCTTATGGTGCCACTTGGGAGTTCATTTGAAAGGGCTTCCAATAACAACTTCCTCTTCACACGTCGGACTTCATGTTCTCCCCTGCGCATAACGTGATGGTTAAAATTGTATTCTCTTCGAAGGGTCCATAACTAAGTGACATCTGAACTAACATCATGCGTGGGAGGCAGCATTTTCACTACAGTTACATTAGCTTACAGTTTTCCTTTGGCCTTAAATGACTTCTCTACTATTTGAGTTCCCGAAACCACAAAGTGACAATCCTATCCTGCCTTCAATTTCTCCTAGTTCAATATTTTGCTTGATAGATGTGTGTTTAATTAGCATTTTTTTTTTTTTATGGGAAAATAAAAGTTTTTTAAGGTACTGAGAAGATTGCGTAGTAGGCCACTAAAAATCTAACAGCTTTACATTTATGTCATATTTGTTTATTTAAATAATATAATATATTCTGGCAAAATATCAAAAATATACTACTATACTCTCAGAAGATGTTCGATCATCTTTGTCGTGAAGAAAAAAACAATCTCGTAGGATATTAGGCTATTTTCTGTTGAATTGAGTGACATAAATGTTAAGTTTATACCATAAGGTGGCATAAATATAAAGATAACATCTGTATTTTTTTGGTTAGTAGTTAACATCTTTATTCATGAGTTTGGGGTGGCCCGTTTACTACTTTTGACTGTGCAAGTGAGTTAAGGCTAAGAATACCGTGACAAAGAATCTTGTCCATCATCACATGATCATATGGTAATCAAGCTTAGGCTGCTACCACAAAGAAAAAAATAAAGGGGTTGAGATCTAATTACCCAAGAATTTGTTCATGTTGTTTGCAAAATTGGTTTCAAAATAATTTTATTTTTTGTATGAAACTAGAAATAAAAACGTTTTTAAGCTCAGACAAAAATTGTTTCTAAAAATACGTTTGATAATTTTATTAAGAGATTATTTTCAGTTTAAAAAAAATTAAAACTTCGTTTAATTATATAATTTTCACCCACTTGTTCAAAAAAAGGCATCTGTCCAAAGAAATGGAAACATAAAATGAAAAATAACTTTCAATTGTTTTCATTTTCTAAGTGATTTTATACTAAACTAAAAAATGAAATTATTTTCAATTTTCTCACTTTTTTTTTTCTCCAAACACGTTTTTTCCCCAATCTCATTTTTTGTCTTGAAAAACATGAAAACAAAAACGGAATTAGTTTCAAATCCGCTCTAAGCTTCTAATACCCAGCCTGCACCAAAAATTTCCTATTTTAGTTATGTTACATATACAAACACATAAAAATCTTTGCGTGTGTGTGCATATATATACATACATACATATATATATATATATGCACACACACACATGCAAAGATTTTTATGAGAGAGAGAGAGAGAGAGATTAGTGACTGTGAAGTCCCAAGGATGTTGTGAGGCCAGCAATCCCAGCTCCCACAATGAAACGTCCTCAACCACTTCCTTAAATTGATGAGGTGCCTCTAAAGATCAGATAATTGTTCCTTTTGTATCTCAAGGTTTCACAGTTCAATTCTAGAGGAAATGGTTTTACATGATTGACAATGAATCATGATCCTATATTGTGGGAAAGGAAGAAAATGAAGACGTCAACAACGACATAAATATGCCAATGTGAAAACGTCAGAAGTGAGAAAATGGTGGAGAATTCATGAGTGACCAGGTTTAAAGTCCAACAGTGGCTAATAATTTCCAAGGACAATTATTTTTTATTTTTTGTGATTGGATTGGACCTTTGACATTAATACTGGATATAGAAATCTATAGGAATGTCTCATAAATCGTGATTAATAAGGCATCAAGATAATTTATGTTACTTATCAAGTCAAACTTATAAAGGATGGAATTCAAATGAAATGGTACAAAAATACAGAAGTCATTTAAGTCATAAGTGAGGATAATTCTTCTGCAGGAAAAAAAAAAAAAAAAAAAAAAAAAAAAAAAAAGAAGAAAGAAGTGAGGAAAAATTCTTATTTGCTCTGTTGAAATAATTTACATTGGCTGTTGCTTTCTATTTTAGCAGCCATAATATCATCATATGAGAGAAGCTAGACGCTGTAGAGTAGACAAGTTTGGTACTTTGGACTACTGCGAGCCGTCAATAACAAAGAAAGTTTAACGAAATTGTTTACTTGAATTTCATTTATTTTCATGATTTGAGTTTAAAATTTGAGTTTTATTACAATAAAAAGTTTTCAGAAACAGTCATATATAACTTTTTTACTACAGTAAAAAGCTCTCACATAAAATCACATCTCAACTAAAATTAAAAACTTAAATAAGCGAACTAAACAAGCTCTTAATTATTGTCAGTTTTTAAGAATTGTTTTTTTAAATACTGTGTCGTATTCGTGATCCTATTAGTGTCCTGTAATGTTGTTCAATCCTTGATTTATGCCTATTAAAATTTTCCCTAATTATTAAAAGAGTGAGCCGTAACTTTCCCCCTTTTTTTTTTCTTTTTTTTAGGGAGAAATTAAGTTCGACTTTCCAAACATAGATTTTAAGAAAATTACCAGTATCGAATACATTTACACTTAACAATTTTTGACATGAAATTGAGAGTCCTATAATATTAAGGCCGCACAAAACACTGTCAAGACTTAAATTATGTGAACTAAAATAAAAATGAACACTGTGAAAGGGAAAAAAAAAAAAAAAAAACACACACACACACACACAAATGAAGCAAAAACCATTTTTAGTACAAACGAAAGCATAAACAAAAACAAAAGAAGACCACCAAGCATCACCGGCAAAAGCCTTCGACAAAAGGACAACTGGCGAAGGAGCGACTAAGGAACTTTGAGAGACACACGACAAAGTCGAAGAGGCGCTTCAAGCTGTAGCCAGGCCCTCATGCGCCATCACCATAGTCGCTGGAAGACAACACCCCCATCGCCAAAAGTAAGCCCACCATCAAGCGAAACAAAACCCCGAAGGCGCTTAAGCAGTAGACGACAGACGCGTTGGAAACCGTAGTCATAACATTCATCAACCAACCACCAACCCAAGTTTGATTTGTCCAAACGGAGCCTCTACACTACACACACTGTCACCACCACCGACAAACCCATGAAGCCAAAGGATGAAGTTTTAAGGCCGGGAGTTTAGAGGTGACCCGAAGCTCCGGCTAACGTCCCCCTTGTGTTTTCTTTCTTTCATTATGTAGGGAAAAAGTACAAAGGGTTTTGTTTACTTACTCATTTTCCCAAAAGTTTCATTTTATTAAAAGTTCATAGATTTTGATTAATGTTATAGTGCCTAGATTTATGCTTGTATTTCTTTATTGAGAAATCTTGCATAAACTTTCATTATATATTAGAATCAACGAATTTTGGTTTTATCACTAATTTATTGGCATTCCTGAGCAAATAATAGGCTAGTGGGTGCCTTATTTTATGTTTTTCTTAGTGAATCAATGGTTTTAGGAACATTTATCCATTTTTTTCTGCTTTTTTTTAATGCTTCTACGCTTCAACACTCTCTGGCTCCACATCTCCTTCATTTTTCTAGGTCGTGAAAAACCTTCTAAAAATGAAAAAAAAAAAAGGTAAAAAATGAAACCTATAGAGCTAATCAAGAGACATACATAAAAGTTACCATGCATGGCAGAAAACTTTTGCCATACCAAAGATCATTGGTTAATGCATGACCTTTTGGGATGACCTTTTGGGTTTTGGTTATGTGTACACGCCGAATTAAAAGGAAACGGTGAACCCTATAAAATTTGATAAGATATGGAAATTTAATTTGGGAGTTTTTTCAGTAGTCCACTTTATCGGTAGTCTCAGTTTTTAACCGTTAGATCTGATCAAAATCACATTAAATTAAAAAAGCATACGAAATACTCAGATTCTGATACAGATATGACGACATTGACGGTTGAAAAATAATAGACCACCGATAATTTATTTTTGCAGGGACTACAAAAAAAAGTCCAATTTAATTTTTATACGTATTTTACCCTTTATACGAGTTTAAAAGCAACTTATAAAGAATAAATGGCTATTTGAAATTTTGAATCCAAAAAATTTATGTGGTCTTCTCTTCTTCATACATTCGCTATAACACAACTTCACCAAAAAGAAAAGAGGAATATAACGAAGAACTCAAGACTGAAAGGGGCATTAGGATTGAAATTATAATTCTAGTGATAGGATTAATTATTATAGGCTCTAATTCCTCTCTGGCTTCTCCACTTCCTTCAAGACAACCTCTTCCTTTAACTAACTCATTTGATGGAGTAATACGCAAAAGCCGCAAAGTAGTAAAATTGGTGTTCTGTCTTCAACGGTGTCATAGAGTGGAGTGCCAACATAGAAAGAAAAGTTTCACGCTTCATGCAGCCTGTATGGGTGGATGTGCATTTGATTGCGGTTCTGAATTCCTAAATTCCATCTCTACATGTACTCTTGGATGTACAAAGTTCATGGCCATGAATTCTGGATTTGGTATGATTTTTTTTTCTTTTTATTTAATACCACGTGAGGTCTATAGCTTCTGTTTTGACGCACACACTCAGTACCCTTATTTAAGTGGTTAAGATATGAGCTATTTAGGTGATGTTTGGTTCATGAGTTTAAAATCACGGTTTATGATGCTGATTTTTAAAATTTAAATTTTTTGTGAAGAAAAACACTATAACAAAACTAAGAATCGTGATCTTAAATCAAGCATAACCCTTAAAATAAACGTCATCTTACATTTGTTATATACAGATTTTGTACAGATAAATTAACTAGTAATTTTCTAATTTTGACTTAAAGATGTAGAGCAAGTGGGAGAACGTATGGAAGTGATGCTACAACGGTTGTGAAATTATTTGGTCGTGATCTTCTCTTCTTTAATTGAGTCAGGAAGAGAGAGAGAAACCTGTATCAAATATTGTGTATTAGATGATCAGGAAATTACACAGCACGGTTCAATTTGTTTCCACATTCTGTGTCGATTTCGGCTGTAGTTTCACAGTTTCTCAGTGTGAATAATTTGCCAAGGACACTAACTCAAATTTAATTTTTGTATATTAATTAATATAGTATGTGAGATGTCACCTTTATATTGGGTATTTAAAATATTGACGTAAGAGATTGCATCTGCTATAATAAAAAGATGATACTTTACATTTTACATTAATTAGTATGCAAGAGTTGAGATATGAGTTGGTATTCTTAATAATGCTCTTCTTAGTATACTATTTTTTTTAAAGGAGTTTCGTAATATTTTTATGTTAAAACTGTTTAGTAATAATGATGAAGTATATGATTAAGGATATTGTAAAAATTAGTTTTTTTAATATATTTAAAGACATTGTCAAGAGTAAGGTGCGTGTTTTAACATCTTCCTTTTTCACGAATAACTACAGAAGATCAAATAATTGTCTTGACATCTTCCTTCTCAGAGTTCAATTCCAGAGGAAATGGTTTTAAATGATTAATGTTGATCTTCTACTCTAGTAGAAAAGAATTGTCTGAAGCAAAAAAAAAAAATAAAAATAAAAATAAAGGTGACGTCAACATGACACATGTATATGTGCCAATGTGACAACGTGATAAGTGAGGTTAGGTAGAGTATGTCTAATAACACTCAAGCTAGTTCAAGTAATTTGGTGCATAATTATGTGTATTTGTGAAGGTACAAAGTGTATGTATTTATATAATTTAAGTCATTATTTAAATTGTACATAAGAAAAAAAAATATTATAATAAAAAAATTAAATTTAAATTTATATAAGAGAAAAATTATAATAATATTATTTAAATTATGACTTAAATCATGACTTGAGTTATACAAATAAATACACTAATAATCTCATTTTTTATTAATAAATAGAAAGCTATAGGCCATACACCGTCTTCAAAGATAAAGTGTGACAATGACCAATAACTCCGAATGACAAATGTTGTTTTGGACATATGAAATTAACCTTTTCTGGTTTCAGCGGACAGAGGCGGCTCACGAGCCATCAATAATGGAGGAAAAAGAGGAGTTATAAAAGTCGTTTACCTAATTTTTTGTCGTTTTTATAGCTATTTTGTCGTATACATTACCCTATCGATACGTTGTTCTTTAATGTCGTTTACGTGATTTTCCCCTTTCTAGCCAAAAGTTAAGTTAATTGTTTTTTTAATAAATTTTTCATGCCAAAACATTAAATTTGGGTCAATAATGGGAAAATGAAAATTTTTTCCAACCATGTGGTCCTTATGTAGCTTGAAGATAATATGTGAAAACTAAAAACCTCAACAAAATCCCTAAAAATGATCAACATTTTATTATTATGGGTGCATAACATGTGTGTAAATTGGGCGCCATATATTCTCAAGATATGTTCTTTTGGAGTTATACTTGAGTGTAATTTTTAAGTTAAATTTGAGTTATAACTTAAGTTAAAGTTGTAACTTGAATAAAATTGAATAAAATTGAATAAAATTAGAACTTAAAAAGAACGTAAAATTAATTAAAATTGTAACTTGAGTTTGAACTTTTTTTAAGCTTTATTGCAAAAGAACAACCCTCAATTACTTCATCTGATTGTTTATCTCGATTTTCTTGGCATTCGTAAAGGAATCGTAGGATTTTAGTCCGCTAGAGTTAATCAAAAGACATGCCTAAAAGTTACCGCACCTAATCATAAAAGAATTTTCCTTCAATTATTGTGACTTTTTCCGGGAACTGATCAATAAGCTTTTAGTACTTGAAAACGTGCTCTTTTATCAACGTGTGTTTATAAATTGACAAACACCTATGTAAAATCTGTCTCTTTATCAATGAGTACGGAAAAAGGAAGATTTAACTTGGAAATGGGAATTGATTTCCTACCGTACATCTCTAGAGAGCACGTTTTGGTACATGAAGTTTGAATCTAAGGAATGTTGAGCTTCCCACAATCAAAATCAGCCTTCTTCAGCAGCAAACCAGACATGATGGGAGCCAAAACTTGTCCCTCAAAAAGCTTATAACTTTCCCATCACTCTCTTGTATAAAACCAACAACATAGGCGGTAGCAATGAGGTCAAAAGCTCCTCCATCTCCTCTCACTTGCATACTTCTTCAACCCCTTTTCGATGTTGTTGTATTCCTCTTCTCCTTCTTCACCTTTAGCTTTCCCTTTCTGGCCTTTGCTTTTCAACAAGGCCTCGCCGAGACACCTGGCTAAGACGACACCGTCCTCTAGTTAAGAAGACAGCCGCCTTGACCAAGGTCTGGCGTCATGGGATGGAGGGCGTCACCGGCCACACAAACATTGCCTTTGCTAATGTTGCCCCATAGAAGCTCCCAAGGACGCCTGTATCTTAATGGAGATGATAGTAAGGCATCCGTTTCTGTGCTTTCAATGACATGTCTTACTTTATCAGGTATGATTCGAGCTTGCTCATCACATACTCCCTCATTTTAGCGGATTCCTCCTAGCTCTTTCTACGTAAAGGCAACAACAAAATATAAATATTCTTATTTTTTCATAGGACTAAGGAACTTTGATGTTGCTTGATACATGACACGAGTTCTATACGATAGGAATACCGTGCTAATAGTCGGTGTTTTAAAATGTTAGATTTAGTTAAAATCACATCAAAATAAAAATATCAGATATAACAGTTTAAAAGAGTGTGCTACCATTTTTGTTATAGGATCTCACATCACTAATAGTTAAAAGTCGAAGAAGCTATTTTGCTGCTTACTTTGTTAGAACTCGAATAGAGGAAAAACTGTTTTTAAAGCAAGGAATAACCGAATGAAGCTCAGGATACTACTTATAAAGTGCGACTAATTACTTACCTTGGGCAGGGGAGAGATGAAAAGTCAAAAACCAATAAAGGGATCTATCATCACAAGGCATAGCACCAGATCTAAAACCATGTCCCGAGAACTGCATAAAAAATGGCTCAAAACCATGACTAGTATTAAAACTTTCACACCCCCTAAGAGCTGATCTCCCTGTATATGAAGCCTTCTTGAACCCCAGCCATTTTGCCACCACTGAGTTTACTCCATCACAACCAACCAACACCTTTCCATTTCACACAACAAACAATATTACAAGCGATTTGACGTCTCTAAACCACATAGATATACATATATAGTTATAAATGTGACGTGTTAAAAGAAATCTTATTACAAAGTAGATAATTTTCCCTATTCCATATCATATTATTTTTACCTTGGTCTTAATGACCGTGCCATCAGCAAGATGTACAAGCTTGTAGAATCCTGATTCCTCAATAGAAACCACCTTGGAAGAGTACCTTATGGTGCCACATGGGAGTTCCTTTGAAAGGGCCTCTAATAACAACTTCCTCTTCACACATCGGACTTCATGCTCTCCACTGCACATAACACGATGGTTAAAAACTGTGTTCTACCGATTGTGTATTGAACTAAGTGACTTCTCAAATAATATCATATGTAGGAGTCAGCATTTCGCTACATTTAGATTAGCTTACTGTTTTCTTTTGGTCTTAAATGACATCTCTGCTGTTTGACTTCCTGAAACCGTCGAGGAAGTGACATTCCTGCATTCAACTTCTCCCAAGTCAGTCCGACATTTTGTTTGATATCTTTGCGTTTAATTAGTAAACCATTTCTTTAGGAAAATACAAGGTTTTATTAACATCTCTATACATGAGTTTTTCAAAAAATAAAAAAAAGGCACCAGTGGTGTCCTCATGCCCATTTCTATACGTGAGTTTGGGTGGCCCATTTCTGGACTTTGACCGTGCAAATCAGTTAAGGCCACAAACTTAAACATCATCATCTATAGGGCCAAATTAAAGATAGGCTAAGGTTATAATGACAAAGAAACTTGGCCATCGCCACAAAAAAAAAAAAAAAAAAAAAAAAAAAAAAGGTTGAGACCTCATTACCCAAGAAGTTGTTCATGTAGTTTGCGAAGAGAGTCGCCAACACCAACAGCGTCCAACGCCTTCCAAGCATTGGTCCATGTTAGAAGAGCAAATCCTGTTATCCTCGAACTATCTGCTGATTCCAACACTAAGCTTCTAATGCCTAGCCTGCACCAAAAATTTTATTACTCTCGAGTTATGTTGCATATAGAAACTGTTATTGCAGGTATAATGTTCCGGTAATTTCACGCATGTAAATGTTACGCATAGAAACACATTAAAATCTCAGCATCTATGAGAGAGAGAGGTTAGTACCTGTGAAGTCCCAAGGATGTTGTGAGGCCAGCAATCCCACCTCCCACAATCACAACGTCCTCAACCACTTCCATAATTTAATATCTTCTTTTTTGACGAGGTGCCCCTAAAGATCAGACAATTGTTCGTTGTATGTTAAGGTTTCACAGTTCAATTCTAGAGGAAATGGTTTTACAATGATTAAGGGTGAATAATGATCTTATATAGTGGAAAAGAAGGATAATGATGTCGTCAACGATGACATATGAGGTCTAATATATTAATAATTTCCATAGACAAATTGTCTTTGGATTGAACCTTTGACTCTTTGACATTAATATGGGATACACGAATGTGTCATGTATCGTGATTAAAAATTACGCATCAAGATTTATGTCCACTTTTCCTAGTTACTCATCAAACTTAAAAAGGGTGGAATTCAAATAAAATGGCTCAAAATACTGAAGTAAGACAAGACGTAAGTGAGAATAATTCTTCTGCAAAAAAAAAAAAAAAAAAAAAAGTCAGGAAAAATTATTATTTGCACTCGTGAGATTATTTACCTTTGCAACCATATCATATCATATGAGAGTAGACACTGTAGACTAGACAAGTAAGAATGTCTATTATTATATATTAAAGAATAGATGGTCACGAAATTAACAAAAAGTAATTTCATTAATTAGTAACAAAAATAATTTATTTTTGTGCTTTTTCTTTCATAAGGATTATCATGTATATGATCAATAATATGTCTGAATTAAAAATAATAATAAAAAAAGAAACTTTCATGTATTCTTCATTATAGAAATTCATAAAGTATTTTTTTAAAGTTCATGAAGATAATTGTCTTTGTATCCCAAGGTTTCACAGTTCAATTCTAGAGGAAATGGTTTTTAATGATTAATGATGATCATGATCTTATATAGTGGAAAAGAAAGAAAATAATGTGATTACAGGCATAACCTAATGGTAAAATCACACATGAATCCGCTATAAGGTAAAGTTTTTGGATCCCTCCACTCCAATTTCTTTTTACAAAAATAATATTGATGACGTCAACAGTGACATATATAGCCAATGTGACAACGTCACGAGTGAGGAAATGGTAGAGAATACGAGTGACTAGCTTTAAAGTCCAATAATGGCTTATCAAAGAAAAAAGGTCCAACAAGCTAATAATTTCAAATTTTTCAAAGATAAATTTGGTTTGGAGTGTCAACTTTTTGCGCTAAAATTGGATGAATGTTTCGTGAATCGTGAATTCGTGTTTAAAAAAGATGTATGCCATTTTTATAAGATTATTTATGGCCACAATACAAGATGAAATACCCAAAACACCCTTCTATCATGCTTGAATACCATTTTCATCTCTCATTATTCAAGTGCTCAAAACACAATCAGTAATAAGATAGCCTGAAGCAATTAAATTTTTTAAACGCCAGGATCTCCCTTCCCTATCCACATTAAATATCACTTAGCTAAGAACTATTTCTGCCTCATACACCATTTCCCCCTATCTTCTTTTTCTTCCCCTTTTTTTTTTTGGCTCATCGACAAAATGACAAATGCAAACGATTTCTCCAACATAAGTTCGCTATACCACTACATATAACTGAACAATATAACAGAAATACTTTTTTTTTTTTTTTTTTTTTTTTTTGTATAAGGTCTAAACAGAACCGGCACTCAACTACCAAAAATGAATTCATAAAGTCTAACAACGCCAACAACTTTGTCAAAAGAGCAGCAATAGGTCTACAAACGGCAATCTTTTAAATTCTAAAGTGAAACTGGGAAATAACAAATGCCCTCATTTTCTTCCCCTGCTTTCAAATTGGTGAGTTGATCATCCTTTTTACTGAAACAAAAAACCCTCCAAAAATGTGTATCACCACTATAGCGGGAACTGGAGCCAACGACAAGCCCACTGTCAACTGGCATAACTGTTATCTTACACAAACCCTACGTGCTGGGGAACCTAGCTTCATAGTCTTGGGGTAACTGCATTTAAGAGTTGAAATTCTAATGAGAAGTAATACGTAGTGATGACAAAACCAGAGGCAGCGCGCCACTTTTTTACATACCATGAAACTTGCGGTAATCATCTTCCCAGCAAACCATCTCCCATGGAGAGCCCGTTGTGCAGCAATAGCAGATTGCGTATGTTCGAATCTCAAATATACATAACCTGCACTATTCCTGTTCCATTGAAAAAAGACTGGCTAAACACTCAAAAACTAGCATTGCGGGGAAGGAAGAAAAAAGTGACAACTTTTTATTACACCTACTTGTCAACATATATATGTTGTAAATTTCCAAACTTTGAACATTCTTCCTGTACGTCTTCCTTTATATCCAAATCAAAATTTGGCTCCGTCTGCCACGAAATAATATGAATGTAAGACAACGAGTAACAGAATTAAATTAGATATTAACTAGGTCTTATCAAAGGCAGGCAGAAACTGACCTCAGCTGCAGGATCAAACATATTTTTTAGTTGTAAACATTCGCTTGGAGCGCCAATTGTGTCTATAGAAGGAACAGCAACAGCAGGAAACTGAAGGCCTGCCCCACCAAGTCCAGCAAGAGCAGGAATAGGAGCTACAGAAGCAGCAAGGGGAGACACCACAGGTGCAGCTCCCAAAATCGGTGCTGTTGGTAGAGCAAGACCAGTGCTAACAGCAGGAGTGCCTGGTGAACCCGTAATACTGCAAAGATAAACATTTAAGATTAATAATCACAACAAAAGCATGTAAGATGGAGAAGAAAAAAGAAAAAGATGTCACGCTGCAGAGACATACTTTGTTGCAGTGCCACTTCGATCCAATTTCTGCATGAGAAGTGCCCGAGAGCGTGCATTTAGTGCCTGATAATTATCATATCGGTATGTTACCAACTTTTGAGTAGGGTAAAGACGAAAAGAAAACTAGAATTGAAATGAAAACTTCCGACACTTCAACAGTTTAGTCTGGCGATGCTTGGACTAAGGAAGTGGTAGTATGAAATGACTATAGCCAGACACTGTTAAGGCAAAGCTATTGAATTTTGCTTTTAATTAAAATTAGATAAACAAAAGAAGAGTCTGTACCAAGCCACCACCATCATCATCATCAAAATCACCAGTGTTTCCTCCAAGGTCTTGTGCTCCCACTTGATCAGTAACAGCTGACACCTGAAAACAAACAAACAGGAAAAATAAACAAAACAAAATGAAAGAAATGTCAGGCAGATCATACTCAAAAACTTCCAATTCTTTATAAAACCTCTCTCAAGAATGCCATAAGCAATCGGCAATTCCCCTCCATATCAAAAATAACATTCAGCACCACATGTAGGGAGGAAACGCAGCAAGTCTCAAATTTCATTTCAAACAATCAGAAACATTTTGAGCGTTTGTTTCATAGGTTTGAACTACAACAAAAACCTTTTTGCTACAGTGCTATCTCATAAAAATTTAAATTTCTGTTCAAACTTTTGGCTCAAACCTATAAAACAAACTTGTGTGCAGTTTGCCCAGTAAATCTCTGAGCAGCGAACTGCCACACCGAAATAATATCTTAATCATAACCTACTGTGTAGCCTAAATCAACTGAATACAAGCTCATTGAGGTCAGCTATCTTTAAAAATAAATAAGAAATTACTAACAACAATGAACTAAAAAGACTCACCTTGATAGTTCGACCACCAATATCCAATTGCCCATTCAAACTCAGTGAATTTCGTGCATCTTCAAGACGAGAAAACTGCAGAAAATGCTAGTTAATACTTCAGAAAGGAAGCTCTTAAGCACGCAATGTAACTTTGATCCTCAATATCAGAGGGAAGGCAGGCAAGACAAAAATTAGTTTACTGCACTATGAACAATTGAGCAAGAAACAGCAGCTTATCTGTAGTTGTATGAAATAAAAATTTGTCATCAATGTGCATATCTTGCACGTATAGTTAATCTACTGAATTGTCCTTTTTAATAAAAGCACACACTTGTTGCGAACTAATTAAAAAAATTAAATTAAAATCCAGATTCACAGGCTGTGAGCATGCACGTTACACACACCTGGACAAACCCAAAACCTTTACAATGCCCAATTTCATCAAGAGGCAATTGCACAAGTTCCACGGGACCAAATGCTCCAAAAACCTGGAAGTTTAAAAAAAATGAAAGTCAATAAACGGAGTGCAGATTTCCAAGCAGAAAGCATCAACTGCAGTTCCTAGGCAATTGACTCCTGAAAAGAAGTGCTTGCCTGGCGAAGATCTTCTTCTTTTATATTGGTATGTAGATTGCCAACATAAAGCCTCCTCGCACCACCAGAATAAGGCCCTATAAGCCCACCTACTCCACTAGCCACAGCAGTAGTTGATTGAACCAGATTCTTTTCAGCTTCAGATGGCTTCACCATTACTGGTTGACCAAGAAGAGGCTGACCAGAGAGTGCAATCGCCATAGGCACTGACATGACATCATAGAACTCAATATACCTGTAAATGATTATGAATTTAGGATCACAGACAATCAAAGAATGAATAACATACTAGCATTTTATTACTTTCATAAAGGTCAATTCCAATGTATTCATGGACTACACAATCACAAGTAGCATGTCATCATCTCAAGCATGCGTGCTAAAAGAAACAAGAAAACGAGATGGAAAAAGGCAGATCACTTAAAATTGGTGATTGAAAAACTGACAATCTTTCAAGACCAGTGATTAAATAAATATTACAGGGAGAAAAAGATTAATGGAAACAGAAAACGTACCCAACTCCCTTAGAACGTCTTGAATTACGGTCCATGATAAGACGTACATCTCGAACCTGCATACCGTAGAGGAGTTACATTGTTAACAGATACAAAAAGGTAAAGTAACAAACACTTACCTCAAAAAATTGAAAAGAAAGATCAACAGAAAAGTCAAACAAACATCAAGGGCGGTTCAAGTTCAAAAAAAAAAAAAAAAACAAACAAACAAACAAAACAAAACAAAGACAAAAGCATTCAGGGTGGTTCTTTCAATTTTATATTATTAAGAAAAAAAAGTCCCATCGTCCGTTAATTCACCTGAGATGTATAATTTAACCCTTGTACAGAAGCTGACAGTATACGAGATTTTGCTTAACCCTTATACAGAAGCTGACAGTACACGAGATTTTGCTCAACTAATTTGGCAGCATACTAAATTTAATTTTACTTTGAAAACGAGCATCTGGTACTTTATGTTGTGTTTGTTTTTATAAATTCAAAGGAGGTAATTTGATTTACAATTCCCACCAAGACACTCTGTGATACATATTTTCATGTTAGACTTGTACTTGTCGTCATCATACAACTCAAGCAAATGAGAGTACTGACCTTGCCAGCTCTCGAGAAAAACTCATAGACATCTCTTTCATCTGCCTTCAGAGAAATCTGTCCATCATGTTCAGAAAAAAGAGGGGAAAGTTACTCACATAAAGGAGGGCAGGGGACAGAAAATTCCAAAGCAAACAGAAGTTACATCATATTACGAGAGTACAACAGGTAGAAATTATGAGTAACCTGATAAGCAAATACGGTCCTCTGATCCCGTTCTGGATCAACCTCTGGCTCTGCCATTTCATCCTTTTTTTCTTTATGCCTTCTGCGCGAAAATAAACAAAGAAAATTGACCTAAAATTCTTTTACTATTATTATGTTTTTTAAATTACTACAAAGGAGGACCAAGGCAACATGACGCCTATAGATGACCAACATAATAATTTGGATCAGCAGATGATTAACATTTTTAACGTGGCAAAGAACTGCCTTGATTTAGTTAAGACAAAAAAGGTTGGGGAAAAGAACAATCGTATAAGGGGCCCAAACAAAATCCCATAGAGAACCGCTGAACTTTACATTAAAGGAATAATGCATGCCTAAAACAAGAGATTTCAAGGTCTTGAAATTGGATAATAAGCAACCTGTAGAAAAATATGGCAAATTGGCAATTAGGGAAATGGATATCAAACCGAGATAATTTAAGTAATCCAACATCAAGCAATGAATTAACAAAGATTACATAACTTTTACAGGCAACACAATACTAAATGAAATTAGCATCACAGCTTTGTGTACCTTCAACAAAAAACACAATCTTAAAGGTAAACAGCACCATATGTGTTGTATGAGTGGCAATGCCAAAGGACCTAGTTGCAATTATCCAGAACCTGTTAAAAATTTAAATTCCATATGCATAATCACAAACATATACGGCAGAACTTAGACCCCAAACCTCGGTTATTAATTCGTAAAGTCCACAAATCACACTCAAAACACATCACATTGATGTAATACAAAAATGCAGCAGAATTATCATAGGTTTGAAAAAGGATGAACCGCAGGTAACGTGTCACAGAAGTATCGTCAGTGTGATTTTAACGAGCCACGAAGCACAAGTTCATAAACATGCAAAGGACAAAGATGAAGGTCATACTCATGGGCAAAAAATGCTGGAAGCATATACATGTTAAAAAAGGGGGGACAAGGGAAAATCCAGATGCTAAAATAATTTTCTTTAAAAAAAAAAAAAAAAAAAAGGAGAGCGTCAACCCTCTGCACATCAGCAAACTTGACCCAAATGTAATAATGAGCTAATGAATAGTGAACTAGGATTTTGAAAAGGCAATAATTGGAAAAAGTGTGATGACCTCTAACCTTAAACTGAATGCAGCAAACAATTAATGATTATTATATTTAGTATAGACTGTAAAATAATGGCCAATCTCCAACATTGATTTTCCCAACAGAAGATGAAATGCTTCTCTTAAGCAAAGCCCATCACTCCCTCACCAGCATTTCTGCAACAGAATAAATTATAATTAAGCAACCTCAGGTCAAAGGCGGAGGATAACGAAAAGCATAACATGACATCACCACCGATCAAAATCTCCAACAGTGAACCCTCAATCTTTTTGTTGCAAGCTTTTAAACTAGATTCCGGAAAGTTTAGGAAGAATCATTTAAGACCCATGACCTGAGTTCCTGTGCCTGGCCCAATTGCCAGAAAGACCACCTGAGGATTGCTCTAGCATATCTGCGAGTCCCAGAATCTAGTCTTAATTAATATTCAGAATTTTATGCTATCAAATAGTAGAACTATAGCAGTAACTGATGAACCTTAAGTTAGCCTACTGAGAAAGTTGATTCAGACCATAGTACAAAACCCATCAACTAAAGGAGGGTTATAGTCGGAGGGGAAAATTAAAACGTGAGAGAAAAAAGAAAAAAAAAAAAAACAAAAAACAAAACAAAAACACAGTGTGTGGTTTTTACAAGATGGATGTGCTTCCACATCCAACATAGGACCTGCATGAACTCGAGCTGCCAAAGAATAAAGCAAACAAACAGCTTACAGGACTAGAGGATTCTAGAGATAAAGAAGAAAACATTGTTCCCAGATGCCAGTTCAAGTGAATTTCTGATTACTAAATCCAAGATAACATACGCCTCACCAAACGTTAGCATGAAGATTCTGTTTTACCAGCGTAATTCCAAAAACGTTCTCAAGGTCCTTATCACCATTATTAAAAAAGAACTTAAAGGTTTAATGTAACAAACATTTCTCGGATCTTGACTCCAAGGATAGGCAAATAGTAAAGATCTCAAAAGTCATTTCAATCGAAGCTCTAGGGTTGTTACTGAAAGACAGAGGCAGAAAAAACAGTGCTAGTCCTACTATCTCCCAAATGATGACAGAAAAATCACACTCAAAGTCTTTATCATTGCCATGAAGATAACCGCTCAAGAAATTCCTAAAACACATACTACTCCACCTACTATGCAAAGTACGACCACTAGTCCATCAAAGATAACCCTGTCTGTAACGCCTACACTCCCTTACAAAAATAGGGCCCATGAATGTAGGACGCATTTTGATCAATAATGGCTACCGTACAAAACATAAAATGTTTAGGTGAACCTGAACTCAACCAAGCAACTCAAAGATATCTAATTTCACAACTAAACAAGGAAAAAGGAGAAGAAATAAGATAGCTCTCAAGCTCCAAAATTAAGAACTCTAGAAACAAGTTAATGATCTTCAAAGTCAGGTCGCTCAAAATGCCTTAACCCTGTGTTCTTTTCCCTTGAAAGCCAAGTCTCGCCTTCAGAAGACGAAACGATGGTGGGAAAAATTTTCAGCTAAGTTTGCTCGGATCAAAGGTGCCTAAGGCTTCCAAAATGGTTGGATGAATGCTCTAATTGATCCTTGCCAAAGGCACTTTCAAGGTCCTAAACAGTATTTTGCTGCCATGAACGTAACCTTTTGAAATTAACGTTCAATGCAAAAGAAAGTGACAAAAGATACTAGCACTGAAAGTTTCATGAATCAAACTCAAAGTATGCTATCCAGCTAATGAACTATTGGGAAGTCGGTTAGGTTAAACCAAGAAACCTTAAAGTCAGCCTTAAAACTAGGAAATCAGTTTGTAACTTATTTTTGAATTCCTTAGCTGTGTACGCCTATATATAGGCATGTAATATGTTTCTGATATTTACAATAAGAGAGTAAATATATTCATTAGCAGTGATTTTATATCAACCTTCTCTCTCATGTTAGAGCAATAAAAAATTAATGTGAGGTTGAGAGGGACGATGGCCGAAGCGGCGACTGGAGCAAGCAGAGGCGATGGGTCTGAAGTTGCTTCAGGAACTTCTAACCCAACCTCTACAATTGTTCCCACTGCAAATCTTGAACACTCATCCCTACAGATTACTTCTCATAAATTGAATGGCGTAAATTTTCTTCAATGGTCTCCTCTATTCAAATGGTCATTCGTGGTAAAGGGAAGATCGGCTATTTGGATGGGACTAATAGCGAACTGTATTGATGATCCTACCTTCCGGACTTGGGATATTCAAAACTCCATGGTAATGGCTTGGTTAATTCATTCAATGGAGGATTCCATTGGTGACACTTATTTGTTTTATCCCACAACAAGGGAAACGGGATCTTTGTTCATCTAGCATATTTCGATTATGCGAGATACATCTCAAGTTTATGAACTGCGGAACCTTGTTAGAACTATGACACAAGGTGAGCGGGATGTGACACAATATTTCAAGCACGTAGATTTGGGCCTCGAGCGGCACCGCCAATTGGAGTCCACAATCCCGTGGAATGGATGGAAAAGCATTCCAAAGTTCAAATGAAGGTGAATCAAAGGGGTCCAACAATTGATTACACTATCCAAAGCACAAATGGAATAACTCTACAAGATGTTGACTAACACAAGTAATTCCAAGCACGTCACTAGTTGCTCAAAAAGGTAATCATTTATCCGCATTGAATGGACTAAAGGATCAAGGTGAGCCATGGATAATAGACTCGTGGTGCTTGACCATATGACCGGGTTGTGAAAAAAAAATTTCCTCATATTCTCCGTCACCGGTAATCAAAGAGTGAAAATCGCAGATGGATCTTTTTCGGTGGTTTGGTATTGGTACCGTAAAAATTGGTTCAAATATAATTTTGAAATCTATGTTACATGTACCCAAGTTGTCTTGTAATCTTCTCTCAATAAGCAAAATAACTAACGATTTGGATTGCCTAGTTACATTTACACCTTCCGCATGTATGTTTCAGGATCGGATTTCGGGGAAGAGGATTGGCAATGCTAAAGAGTTCTCTGGTTTGTACTACTTCGAGGACGATCCTTCCGCAAAGGGTCATATGGTCAATCATAATGTCTCCCTTACTCGAGAACAACAAATCATGCTCCTACATTGTCGGCTAGGTCATCCAAGTTTTCTATATTTGAAACATTTGTTTCCCTCATTGTTTAGAAATAAAGATTCCTTTCAATGTGATGTTTGTGAACTTGCAAAACACAAACGCGTCTTCCTACCTCCCCAACCTTATAGGGCTTCAAAACCCTTTGCTCTCATTCATAGTTACATTTGGGGTCCTTCCCGTGTTCGTAGCATTTTTAATAAAAGATGGTTTATTACGTTTATTGATGAACATTCTCGTGTTTGTTGGGTGTACCTATTAAAAGAAAAGTCAGAGGCAGAACTGAGATCGGTAGAGCATGGGGTTTGTGAAGTTCTATGGTTGAAGTTACTGATGGATGAACTGAAAATGCCTATAGATAGACCATTGAGGATCTTCTGTGATAACAAAGCTGCCATCAACATATCACACAATCCAGTGCATCACGATCGAACCAAGCATGTGGAAGTAGATCGACATTTCATCAAGGAAAAAATAGAAGATGGAACGATTTGCATGACATATGTGCCAACATCGAATCAAACGGCTGATTTGCTAACCAAGGGCTTGTATAGGCCGTTATTTGAAAGATTGGTAGATAGATTGGGAATGTACAACTTGTATAGTTCAAAGTTGAGGGGAGTATTGGGAAGTCGGTTAGGTTAAACAAAGAAACCTTAAAGTCACTTTTTTAAAACTAGGAAATCGGGTTTGTAACTTATTTTTGAATTCCTTAGTCGTAATACGCCTATATATAGGCATGTAATATGTTTCTGATATTTATAATAAGAGAGTAAATATATTCATTAGCAGTGATTTTATATCAACCTTCTCCCTCATGTTAGTTTTTATGAACCATTAAAAAGAAATTGTCGTCAACCCAACTTCTAAACATGACTAAACTAAATTCAACAAGACAGAGTGAGAGAAAATAGAATTGAAAAAGAAGCTTGGTGATGCCCAAACAAGCACAAAATGAGACCATGTTGAAAATTGTCAACCCAAGGACTTAATTGATGCGTATATACAACAACAACAACAAGCCTTAATCTCAACTTAATTGAAGTTGGCTATATGGATTTCACTTTTCCACGCAACTTTGTTTGAAATTAGACTTTTCTGAAGGCCTAAATCTAAAATGACATTCCTAACTTCTTCAGTCCACGTAATTCTTAGGCCCCGTTCACTTCACCGATTCGAGTTTAGAATTCGAGTTTTGCTACAGTAAAAAGCTCTCAGAAATAGTCACATCTAACTTTTTTGCTACAGTAAAAAGTTCTCACATAAAATCACATCTCAACTCGAATTAAAAACTCAAATCAACGAACTAAACGAGCCCTTAGTCTACCTCTCCTTCTCATAGTATGAGGTATAAGAATGTCCTCCTAAGCAAGAACTGGTGCTTTTAGCAGTCTACATTGAACATGCACATACCACCTCAAGAAAAGCCACAAGACTTTATCTTCAATTGGTAATACACCTATTTTCGCATTTAATAACTTCATTCCTTATGCGATCCATTCTCGTATGGTCACTCATCCATCTTAACATACGCATTTCTGTCACACTCATCTTACAAATATGTTGTCTCTTAATGGCCCAACATTCACAACCATATAACATAGCTGGGCAGATTGCAATCCTATAGAACTTTCCTTTCAACTTAATAAGCATCTTGTCATCACATAAAACTCATGTAACATTCTTCCACTTAACTCACCCAGCCTTAATCCTTTGTTGAATATCCTCTTCTATATCTCCTTCGTACTGCACTATAGGCCCAAGGTACCTAAACTTCCTAAAAGTCCCAATCTCCACACCATGTAAAGAAATTTCATCACTCTGATTATTTGAGTTACTAAACCTACAATGCATGTATTCAGTTTTCGTCCTAATTAACTTAAATCCCTTCGTTCGAGAGTCTGTCTCCCCAGTTCTAACTTACAGTTAACTCCTTCCCCATGTTTATCAACTAAAACGATATCGTCTGCAAAAAGCATACGCCAAGGAACTCTATCTTGAATTTCTCTTGTCAGCTCATCCATCACAATGGTGAAAAGATAAGGACTAAGCGCAGATCCTTGATGAAGGCCGATCCGAATGGGGAACTCTGCCGTGTAGCCTCCAGCAGTTCTCACACTCGTGACCACCCCATCGTATATGTCCTTAATTACCTTGATATACCTCACATGCACTCCTCTCTTTTCTGGCACCCACCATAAAACTTCTCTCGGTATCTTATCATATGCCTTTAATAAATCTATAAAGACCATATGTAGGTCTGTCTTGGCTTCTCTGTACTTTTCCATCAGCATCCTAAGAAGAAAAATGGCTTTCATGGTTGATCTGCCTAGCATGAAGCCAAATTGGTTACCTGAGATGGTAATTGTGACCCTTAATCTCCTTTTAATAACTCTCTCTCAAAGTTTGATAGTGTGACTTATTAACTTTATGCCCTTATAATTGTTACAATTCAACACATCGTATATCATTCACAAAAATGCATATAAATTCTAGCCACTTAGTTATTAATCAAGAAAATTCAACCGTCACATGAGCAACGGACAATTTGCTTATTCCAATTAATAGAAGACTAAGGCCTCGTTCGTTTCGCTGATTCGAGTTTAGAATTCGAGTTTTGTTACAGTAAAAAGCTCTCACAAATAATCACATCTAACTTTTTTACTACAGTAAAAGACTCTCACATACAATCATATCTCAACTCGAATTTTAAATTCGAATCAGCGAAACGAACAGGCTCTAAGTACATAGTTTTCTACGTTCACATAGCTAGTCATTGCTAAAATGTTAATATAATCAATCAAATAAAGGTAGTGTTTGATATAGCTATAGACTATCCAAAATATGTGCCATGTAATTTCAAATAAGCAGCCACAAACAAAAGTTACGAATATAACTATAAGATATAACAACAAACAAAAGTAAAGAATTTAGCTATAAAATATACCTGCTTTCTCTGTCACGATCCCGCACCTCCCTCTCCTTATCTTTTTCTCTATACTCTCTATCACGACTCTTCTCCCTTTCATCCCGCTCACTCTGATGCCTTTCTGAATGACTCCGGCTCCGACGTGACCTCTCTCTCTCCCTCTCCTTGTCCTTGTCCTTTTCTCTGTCGCCTTCATGGTCCCGCTCTCTCCTTTCCCTGTCCCGATCCTTATCTCTGTCCCTGTCTCTTTCTCTCTCCTTCCCATTCCTCTCCCCCCTATCCTTATCTCTATGCTCCCTTTCTCTGCGCTCCCCACTACTCCTGTGTCTATCTCTTTCTGCATCTCTGGACTGTGAACGGTGACCGGACGATCCCTTTTCTTTTTCCCAATCACGATCACGGGACTCCTCGCCAGATTTTGAACGCTTTGAGCGACGTTCCCTCTCGTCATCTTTATCGTCACTTCTGTGCTTTGAACTCCGACTACGATCTTTCTCAGCAGATTTTACACTCTCCTCAACACCATTTGCAGTTTCCTTTGTCTTCGGGGTTTCAGGATTTTCCACAGCTTTCTCCAGATACTCGTACTCGTCAAAATCCATAAATGCCTATTACAACACCTCAAACTTAAGCCTTAGGCTGCTTATTATCAATACACACACACACACATCTCTTTTTTCCCGAAAATGAATATAGCATATAGAATTCAGGAAAAAAATCCCTTGCATTCTCTGTGAACTGAAAGAACTAACAATAATAAAGAACCGAACTCAATAAATTCAATTTTTCCCTTCAAAATGGAAATCCGAATTCAAACAACTTTTTCCCGGAAATTACATTGCTAAAATGTTTATAACATTAAAATTTCAGGGATAAAAAAAAAACCTTGCATCCTTTGTGACTGAGATAGCCAACAATAATCAAGAACCGAATTCAAGTAATTCAAACAAAAGTTTCCCTTCCAAATAGAAAGCCAAAGTCAAACAAGTAAAATACTTAAGAAAACCTTAAGTGAGTAACAGCTTGAATTCAAATCCAGTTCCGAACCCAAAAACCCTAGAATAAAACCCCCAATAAAATTACTCTACAAAATAATAAAAATCCAATTGCGTGTGTTTTTCTCGAGAAATTACCTGCAGAAAAGAAGTAAAAGCGAAAAACAGCAGTGAATTGGCGACAAGGAGCGAAGTAGAGCTTAACCCTCAGAGAGGAAGAAGATTATAGGGCACGTTCACTTTTTGTGTGTTGTCTTGTCTTCAGTCCCGGTAGCTAGGGCAAGGGCATGGGCATGGCTCGGAAGGCCGTGAATTTGACGGCTCGGGTTGATATAGAAAGTACTAGTTGTAGACCGGGTTGTTCGACCCGCCCATGGATTTGAATTTTTTTTTTTCTATGAGATAAATTCCTCTGAGAGTAGAGTGCATGAGTCTAATGCAGAGTAAGGAGTGCAAATATCTCGTGATTAATATCATTTCTAGTGAAATAATTAATTAGTCAAAAAAATATTAATTAAGAATAAAGAGAAAAAATCAAAATTCAAGAGTAAAGAAAAAAAAATCAAAGCTCATGCATTTTAAAAGTAATTTAGTAATTTTTCTCTTTTTTTAATCTTTTAGTCCGTTTAATTTACGCGCTTTTAAGTTCATAATTTTAATTATAAATACAACTTTTATGAAATAATTTTTGTTAGAAAAATATTATAGTAAAATTAAAATCACAATTTTAAACGCTTGAACAAAACAAAATCTTTATCTTTATTTTTATTTAGATAAATAGACCGCTAACATCGAGCTTTGAATTTTTTTTAAAAGTAAATAAGATGTGTTTTTGACATAATTGAAGTAAATACATATTTATTGATAAATAATTACTTATCTGGGGTAAGTAAAAGAATATTTTAAGAATATGGTATTTACTACAATTATTTTTATTATTGTTTCAGAAGGTTCTATTTTTATATAAGAATTGACAAATTTATGAGAGTGAGTTGGAAGATATAAATTTATTAAAAATTCTTTAGTAATATAAAAATTATAGTAATTACTATAATGATATTCGAGTTTTATACTACAAAATTACATAGTAACTATTTTAATAAATTTAAATTTTTCTATCTATAAAATATTCTAAATTTTTTTTATTATGTTTCAACATTATTAGTAAAATTTTGTTATATGCTTAACTTTTCCAAATTTTTTTTCCTAGCTGTTTTCTTTTTTCCATGTGATAGCCTATGCCCCATTGCAACGTTGCTTATTCATGTCACTTTGATTTAATTAGTTTAAGGGCTCATTTAGTTCATACGTTTAAGTCAGTGATTTTTTATTTTAGCATTTAAAATTTAAATTTTTTATGAGAGAAAAATACTATAACAAATTCAAAACCATAAATTTAAACATATGAAGCAAACGAACCTTAACTGTTTTAGGTTGCGTTTCCTTTTAGTAGTTGTCCCCACCTTCGGATCTTGTCTATCGGTCCAACCCATTCGAGCTGTTATCAATGGTGTGTGTATGTGTATTGCTAGATTTGTTTCAATCGAAAATTTCCGTTGATTATAGAGGTAATATTTTAAGAACAATAAGACATACGTTTTATGCCTTGAGCGTGATTCAAACTCACTGGTGGAACTAGTCATTGTTAGGCTAAGAAATAAGATAACTTGCATATTGGAGTCATTCGCGGCATTTGCATTATTATATTGTATAATTTTCTGATATACAAGAGTCCAAGCATGCAATAATAATTAATAAATCAACATGAATGTCTTTTATGAAAAATAATCAACATGAATATTGGTTCCGAATTGACAGGACCCAATCATAATGCAGGACTGCCAACAAAGAATCAAACAGACAATAAAATTCTCTGCAGCCTGTCAAAATTGAGGCAATACATATCTGAAACGAACAAAAATATGACTGGGATCTCGTCTGTAAAACACCCTGACTAGAATCATTGGCACCGTAGGGTATCCACATTTATAAATTAACTGTTACAAAGTCGTTCAATATATTCCGAGTAAGTTTACTTTTTCATCCCAAGCACATTGGACTGTCTAGTCTGTACTGAAGATCCCGAATCCCCTCTGTCTACTCCTACCATTGGCTGGCTGGCTTCCATCAGATCTCGAACTGGGCAAGTTCGGATTGGCAGCAGCGAGGTCACCTCTTGTGGCAGGACGCCTCGCAGCGTAACGATTTTGTTCCCTGTTCTCACCAACGCCTGCCTCCACACCATGTTTTCCAGGAGCATTAGCTGTGGAACCATTAAAATTGCTATAATGAGGTCTTGGGGTACTGGGAGCACCGGGACTAAATGGTTCTCGCCTGGGTGCATCATTTAGTGGAGGCCTATAGTTTCTAAATGGAGGAGCATCGATTGCAGCTTCGTCACTTTCCCTCGTTCGCTGTGAGAACTTCACGTCTCTTGGTGATTGCCTTCCTTGATTTGAGTAATGGGGTTCCGACCAGGTTGAGTCTCTTTTACCTGGGTGATCCATGCCTTTACTTGGTGGAGAATTATTTCTTGTCCCGCCTTTTTTATACCTATTTTCAGTCCTATCAGAAGTCTCCAGTTTGTCCGAACCACGAATATCTGAATCAGAGGGACTAGCTTGGTTAACTTCATCAAAAGAACTCCCTCCATCAGTTTCCAAGCTAGGTTCTGCAGCAGCTACCGTATTGGAGATTGCCTTAAGAACCTCAGGGTTTGCATCTGCCAGATCCTTCATTTTGCCACCACCTTTCTTTAATGTGCCGAACTTAATGTGCCTAACTATCAGAAAGGCACTATCTTTCCCTAACGTAGGTCCACTCTCAACAACAGCTACATCTTGAATCTGCAAGAAATTATCCTAATAAGAAATTTGGAGGAAAGAAACTGAAGATAATAGACTCACATATGTAGAGATCTGATAATACCAAGGCACAGAGGCGAGATAGTGTTGCCAATACATCTTGGTCTGCAGTACCCTTAGCAGTACACTGTCAAAAGAAAGGGAAAGAAAAAAATTACCTCATGTGGAGTTAAATCCTGTAAAACCATTTTGGAAGATACATAGAAAAACAGTAGACGACAACAATAAATTTCAACCCGGCAAATTATATCATTTTGCCATAAAATGAACCAAAGAATTGTAAAACTTTGTAGATGTAACATGTAAGGAAAAAAAAATATATATATATCCATCAACCACTTTTCCATAAGATAATATAAACAGCAGATACTGACAAGAACCTCTGACTATGATTTAACTTTTCACTTGGCCTTTTCTTTTTTTTTTCTTTATTTTTTTTTTGGCTCTCCATTTCTTCAATAAGTTTTCTCAAACACTAAGTGCACATTGTTTCCTAACTGAGATTGCTATTGTTTTTTAGCAGAGATTATGCCATGCATTGGGTGAAAGAGGAGGAACGCAACCTCAAATTCACCCAAAATGAGCTCACTTTTTGGGGGCTTGCAAAGGTAATAAACACATATAATATATGAATAAACTGTAGAAACCTGTAGAATCATGGTATCTATCTCTCCTCTTCACCCCAAAAACAACTAAACTCAACAGGACAGATTATACATAAGAATCCTCATTACAAAAAAATGCACTAGAACTAGATACAACATTCCGCATAATATCTGCAGCAAGATCAAAATTATGCCACTAAAGGCTAAAGCAACATGACTCTAAACCATATACTTCTACTATCTCACACCTTAACGACATAATGGAGTTTCATATAATGATGGATATGATCCTGCCTAACTGACCTCCATTTGCAAAGTTCAAAAATTTTACAAAAATGGAAGCTAGCCCCATCTCACACTCATGCCCATCATTGTGCAATAAAATAAGCAACAGTTAAGACAAAACCCCACTAAAAATTAAAATAAGGAAGGGAAAGGAAGAAAGAAAGAAATACAAATACCTTCACTTTATAACCGTCCTCCATCAATGCCATCACCTTGTCTGCTTTCATCTGAAGGTCCTTTTGTTCCTGAATGAGACAGACTTGAAGATGCATCAACAATTTAACATTTGGTCAGAAAAAAGTGGGAAGAAACTAAGAACAGAGAGCGAAAGAAAGTACTCACAGTTTTCCCACTAAACCTAACTTCTTTAGGAGTTCCTACTCGCAAAGTTGAGTCAGCCTGTACGCAGCTAAAGCTATTAAAATATCATCACCACAGCAGGAAAGCCAACAAGAAATATAATTATTGAACAGAGTATAAATCCATGAAGCTCATATAGTTTACTCACAAATAAAACCTATTTAGCTGGATAATACAGACTACAAAAGAGCAAACCAAAAGTACTATATATATGATCCATCAACCATCCTCACCAAGCATGCAAATGCTAGGAAAACTCAAAATAGAATATGCACGATGTCTCTGATCAAAGCACATAACTTTTTTTTTTTTTTTGGACACAAATGCAAAATCACCTATGCCCACATAATAGCTTACCTTGGCTTTAGCACGCTCCTTGTCCCGTACTTCTTTCTGGTACATCTCTTTATTGAAGTCCATTATTTTACAGACAGGCGGATTAGACTTCCCTGAGACCTGAAAAATAGAAGGAGAAAAATTTATTTGATCATAAGCAATTATGGTATATTAACAAGAATTCAGAATTATGGTATATTAATAATAATTCAGAACCAGAAAAATTATTATAAAAAAAAAAAGAATCTGATTAGAAGAATTGAAGCAAATATATCAGGTATACCTCAACTAAATCAAGATTGAGTTGCCTTGCACGTGCCAGAGCTTCACGCCTTGAAACAATTGTATGCTCTGTAAATGTCATTCAAAAAATCTTTAAAAAAATAAATAAATAAATAAATCATGAATCACTGACGTGTATGGAAAAATCAGAATCTGCTACAAGTAACGGATAGATTTTTTAGTATGTGTGTGTGTGTGTGTTTGTGTGTTTATTATACCATTGTCCATCACAAGCCTAACAACATCAGCTGTGATTTTCTCATTTATTCGAGGTCCGATCGTCTCCTTATCTTCCTTCTTTTGCTTCTGAAACTACACATCACCCAACACCGGGCACCACCAAAGCCATTGTTAAACCACTTGAAAGCTTTAGAATTTGAAGCGAAAATCGAAAACGAAAGTCGGAAAATTTACAAGCCAAGCGAATTGAATTTCATTTCCTCAACAACAGCGTTTCAAAGATCAGCAGCTACCTAGTATCAAAGTATGGGAAAACTCGAAAAAAGAAAAAAGAAAATCATTACCTGAACTGGAGCAGCGAAAAATCTGACGTTTGAGCAGAAATCAGTGGGTTTACTATGAATGAAGAAATCGGGATTCTGCGAGAGACGTGCTTTGGAATGTGAAAGCGTTGGGTTGAGCAAGGAACCATGGGGAATGGTCTTGAATTGGTGGGAGAGTTGCTTAAGCTTGGATTTTCCGATTCTGCACCAAAACGCCATCTTTCTCTACTCGCAGAAATGGAGTTTTGGCATTGAGATTGAACGAGAGACTCAGAGACAGATTTCTGGGTGGGGGGGTGGGGTTTGCAATTGCGGAGTCCGACTCTGAACCGGATTTTTGGGCTGGTGGATGGGGTTGAAGGCCCAATGGCATCTTAGTCTGCTAGGCCCAATTGAGCTCTTATTAGGGACGATTATCGGGTGGACCGGGTCTGGTATGCTTCCCAATAAAAGGCCACCGCCCTCAATTTTGCCTCCCATACCACCTTTATTGAGAAAAACTACATGGTATGGAGCCGGCTATTATTTACGTCATTTTAACTAAATTAAGTATTATTATGATTATTTATTTTATCTGATTTTTAATGGTAATTGTTCATTTTTTAAAGTGAAATAAAAAATATTTTTTATCATCTTAATTTTTGAGTGGTAATTTTTCATTTTTTAAAGTGATATAAAAAATGTTTTTTATCATTTTAATTTTTGAGTGGTATTTCGTTTTTCCTCATCCATTTATACAGTTTATAAATTAAAAAAAAAATTAGAATCAGCATTAATATTTCATTTCATGAAAACAAACTAAATTTGCAAACGAAAATCAAAACTCCGAATTAATCAACATATATAAATATATAAGGCATGTTTATTTTTTTTAACTTAGTGGGGATTCAAATTCTACAAATTAGTTGTAAAACTAATATTTATGTCTGTAATCATTGTGTTTCTTTTACCTTGTTTTTCTTTTCGCAAAAAGTACAGAACTCACTTATTTACTATTTTTTCCTAAAATATCTGTCGTTTATTTTTGTTGTAAAAATATTAAAGATATGGTATTTACCTATTAATTCTTTTTTTTTTTCCGTTGATATTGATTCAAGGGTGAAGAGAACATTCGCTAATGGGTGACTTTACAAACGACAACATTTCTTACAAATGACAAAAGAAGTGAAAACCGCAATACTGACGAAAATTTTATGACCCGTTCATTTTATCGATTTGAATTTTGTTACAGTAAACAAATTTTAAAAACAGTCATATTTAATTTTTTTATTACAATAAAAAATTCTCACATAAAATTATATATCAACTTGAATTAACGAAGTGAACGGACTATAAAAACACAAAAATCGACAATCAATAGCTGAATCGACAACAAAAGGATTAAAAACGACAATATACAGTAGATCTAAGGACAATTGTAGAACACCACAATAACCTTAAAAACAAAAATACGCGCCTTTGATATGACAAATTTTTTTTTCATTAGCGACGCGTTTCTGGCAAAAGAACCACGTCTCTAGAAACCCACATTAATAATTAACAATTAATGAATTAATGAATTTGCTAAAAAGATGAACGACGGAAAACAACAAGAAAGTAGCATGCCGTAAAAGATTTGAGATAAATGATATCATAAAACGACAACATATCATAAAACGAAAATTGTTCCTGTAAACGACAAAGATAAATGATCAAACGTTTAAGCAACAAGAAGATTGAGAACGACAACGTCGCTCGCAAGCATCAGTAAATGATAAACGACGACATTATAGAAAATGGTGGCACTGAATTTGAAGTAGACGAAAGTATAGAAAACGACACCAGTCCAGAAATCACTATAGACCTGTTTAGTAGAGTTTTCTAAATTTGTTTTTAGCTTCCTGAATCCTAAAACTGTTTCTATAAAAACGTTTAAAAGATCTATCAGAATTGTTCTCTAAAAGAACTTGCACTCAAAACCACCAAATATGACTTCTAAAAGGAACTCTTGTGAACATATTTGAGATATCAAGTCAAATTATTTTTTTTAAATCACAATTTTTTTTTTTTTTACTTAAGAGTTAGGAGATTTAAACTCCGTTCATTTCAGCCATTTAAATTTTACTACAGTTAAAATCTCTCAGAAATAGTCACACTTATATTTAACTTTTTTTGCTACAGTAAAAAGTTCTCACATAAAATCACATCTTAATTCGAATTAAAAACTCAAATAAGTGAATTAAACAGATCATAAGAATGATAGATAAAAATATAAACCCATAAAGAGTATTTTTCTTATTTTTCCTTTTACACTGATTATGGTATGTATTGGATTCAATGATTAGTTACCATGAAATAACTTTATGCTTTATTTTTTTAGGATCTCAATCAAAATAAATGTCCTATTATGTTGAGAACAGTCTGTCTAAAAAGAGAGAGAAAGAGAGAGAATTACCATGGTTAACCGTTGAAGAACATTTCAGCGCCGTTGAAAGTTGAACCACTAATTTGGTTATTAGCCATCGGTTTAATTAATAAGCGTGCATTCCCTCAAGGATCATCATTAAGTTCTAGAAGCTTTGTCTTTTTTTTCGATTGAAAAATAACCTTTATTTAAATAAAAAAAATTCCCTCAAAGAGTACAGTTCTTTTCCTTTTCAAAGCATGAAAGTGTCCGCCTTGGAATATTGTATTTGTAGTTCACTCAAGAGCTCCGAGTAAAATACTAGTTAATGCTTGAAACTCTCTCCATTTCTTCAATTATTCTCTAGCGATGACATTCTCATCTTACCTTCTAGTTTAAAAAAATTTTATTAATTCATCTAATCAAGTCTTTTGACATTACACAAGTGGCACAATAATAAAACGTTTAGTTGATAGATTTAGAATCATGATTTAAAATTATTCTCAATTTATATGTATTTTTTATGAGAAAAAATATTATAACAAATTACGTACTATAATTTGAATAATGACATGAATTTTTACTCTAAACGCTTCATGATTCGTACAAATTCTTGCGAGACCATATAAGCAGGTAAACAAGTTTAAATAAAATACACTAGTTTTAATGTAAATGTTAACATAGATCTTATATATAGCATAAAAAAGTATAAAATAATATATTTAATACGTATACATAATATCGTGTCATACTGCAAAATGGAAGACCTTTCACATCAGCTAAAAGCCTAAGTCGATCAAAAACCAACATTGAATCCCCAGATGATGTAAGAAGGGATTCGATACCGGTTATGGTTGACGTGTAGCTTTACGCGTGGATTTTTAAAGCAATGAGGAAACCCAAATGATGAGTGGCGTTGGCGGCTTTTTTTACTCTCTTTTTTCCAACTCAATAAACCCACGATACAATCATTTTGAGGGGAAAAAATGTAAAAAAAAAAAAGGATTATACTGACGCTCAAATGTCTAAAATTGTGAAATATTGTCTTATTGGTAAAGATTGTGCAGGAACAGTGGTGTTAAGCTAATGGCGTTGGGGGACATTAGACCCACGTGAGAGGGTAACTTTCAATTTCTGTTACTATGTTATCTATTTTCAAGCTCTATTTTAATTGGGGTGGGGGGTTAGGTTACCGCGTCAGTAAAATCATCAACATACCTAAAAAGTAGTACATTTATAATGATCGGAAAAATCCAATAATTAATAAGTAGAATTAGTGTAGAATTTTTCATAATTACGTCAATAAATTCATGTAAACATATAAGTCCAGAACTTATAATAATAATAATAATAATAATAATAATAATAATAATAAAGAAAATCATTTCAGCTGATTGGAATTAGAATTAAAAAAAAAATCACTCTCTTTCTCTCTTTTCACGCCAGCCACCATCTCCGATAGAGATTCCGGCATTTTTTTTGACACTTCCTTCACCATCGGAAAGCTCCCGATGAGCTGAGGACAACAACATGTAGCTCAACCTCCAATTTGATCGGACATATATTTTATAAATGTAGAATGTTTATTATAAGTGTATAAATTTTATTATGACCAATGAAAATTAAAAGAAATATAAAAAACATTTTAAAAATTAAAAATTTATATATGTATATTTTCGGGAAAATTATTGAGCAGTTTGGGGAGTCCAAATAACAAAGCAAACCGCCTAAAAAATTAAATTAAAAAACTGACCAAACCATTTAATAATATAAAAAAATTAATGATTTGGTTTGATTTAGTTTAGATTGTGTGGTTTTTGCGGTTTAGCAGATTTTTTGAACACCCCTGCTCCACATTTTGAGGGTGTAAAAAAATCATTATGGTGTTTCATTTTTATACTCTACGTTTTGAGAGTATCAAAAATCATACTTATATTTAGACTATTACATATTTACATATTCAGATTGCTAATATATATTTTGAAAAATTAAAAAAAAAATCACATAATTGATGCACATATGACATATACCCTTTTTTTTTAGAAGCATACATATGCCTATTGACAAATCCAATTAGTAAGCTCTTCAGCCAAAAAAAAAAAAAAATATAGTAATAATAATAGTAATCCAATTAGTAAAGTTGAATATTTAAGATCCTAATTAATCACATACTAATCTTTAATGTTCATATATATATATATATATTATATACACACATATTTAAGTATCAAGTTCAAACTCGTATGATCACAGTGACATATATCAAATGATTCGGGTCAGCTGTTTGGCACCAACTGGCAGCTACCAAGCGACGATGATTTTGAAAGAAAATAGATATAGAAATTAAGGATATCAAGTCCTTTTTGACGACCATGCTGTGCCGAATCACTGGGGCCCTCACACTACTGGCAGAACATAAACGACATCGATAGTGTTGCCAAGCACATTACAACACCATTGGACAACGATAACTTCCAGCTATTCTATAACTGTGAAAGGCCAATCAATACACAAAAGTTGGTAACCAATTATCTCACTCCATTCTATTCACAATAT
Source organism: Morus alba (assembly GCA_012066045.3). NCBI lineage: Eukaryota > Viridiplantae > Streptophyta > Magnoliopsida > Rosales > Moraceae > Morus > Morus alba. The sequence continues at coordinate 7,545,811 of CP050230.2, read as the reverse complement.
ATACCCTGTGCATTATTCCATAATATATATATATATACATATATATATATATATATATACGTGTGTGTGTTTCAATTTGTATATATCCACTGAAATATTGGCAAGTTGGTCTAGATAATATATAAGGTCTCAACTCAAACTGAATAACAAGTTGCATGTTTCCCTTCTGAATTTAATAAAATGTTATATAATGCCTTTAAATCGATAAATTACATTCTCATCTTTCACACAACGTATATGAAAGGTCTTTTTGTTCTTTGGTGTCGTAAAGCGTTATAACACTTTTTCCGTAACACTGTTATAATATAATTGACAAA